>QXDM01000026.1:0-1220237 GCA_003730235.1 Pythium guiyangense
AATATTGTTGGTCCAAAGGTAGCGAGCGACAGTGTATGTTGGTACAAACGTGGCAATATAGCCGGACCAAACCGACAACATTGGGGTCTAAACATTGCGTCCATATTGGTACAATCATGACGACGTCGTCCGTACAAACATGACGACGTCGCTAGTCCAAACTTGACTTGACGGTCTTGTGGGTCTCACCGTGACGACATTCTTGGTCCAAACGTGACGACATTGATGGTCTACTCGTGACAATATTGTTGGTCCAAAGGTAGCGAGCGACAGTGTATGTTGGTACAAACGTGGCAATATAGCCGGACCAAACCGACAACATTGGTGGTCTAAACATTGCGTCCATATTGGTACAATCATGACGACGTCGTCCGTACAAACATGACGACGTCGCTAGTCCAAACTTGACTTGACGGTCTTGTGGGTCTCACCGTGACGACATTCTTGGTCCAAACGTGACGACATTGATGGTCTACTCGTGACAATATTGTTGGTCCAAAGGTAGCGAGCGACAGTGTAGGTTGGTACAAACGTGGCAATATAGCCGGACCAAACCGACAACATTGGTGGTCTAAACATTGCGTCCATATTGGTACAATCATGACGACGTCGTCCGTACAAACATACGACGTCGCTAGTCCAAACTTGACTTGACGGTCTTGTGGGTCTCACCGTGACGACATTCTTGGTCCAAACGTGACGACATTGATGGTCTACTCGTGACAATATTGTTGGTCCAAAGGTAGCGAGCGACAGTGTATGTTGGTACAAACGTGGCAATATAGCCGGACCAAACCGACAACATTGGTGGTCTAAACATTGCGTCCATATTGGTACAATCATGACGACGTCGTCCGTACAAACATGACGACGTCGCTAGTCCAAACTTGACTTGACGGTCTTGTGGGTCTCACCGTGACGACATTCTTGGTCCAAACGTGACGACATTGATGGTCTACTCGTGACAATATTGTTGGTCCAAAGGTAGCGAGCGACAGTGTATGTTGGTACAAACGTGGCAATATAGCCGGACCAAACCGACAACATTGGTGGTCTAAACATTGCGTCCATATTGGTACAATCATGACGACGTCGTCCGTACAAACATGACGACGTCGCTAGTCCAAACTTGACTTGACGGTCTTGTGGGTCTCACCGTGACGACGACATTCTTGGTCCAAACGTGACGACATTGATGGTCTACTCGTGACAATATTGTTGGTCCAAAGGTAGCGAGCGACAGTGTATGTTGGTACAAACGTGGCAATATAGCCGGACCAAACCGACAACATTGGTGGTCTAAACATTGCGTCCATATTGGTACAATCATGACGACGTCGTCCGTACAAACATGACGACGTCGCTAGTCCAAACTTGACTTGACGGTCTTGTGGGTCTCACCGTGACGACATTCTTGGTCCAAACGTGACGACATTGATGGTCTACTCGTGACAATATTGTTGGTCCAAAGGTAGCGAGCGACAGTGTATGTTGGTACAAACGTGGCAATATAGCCGGACCAAACCGACAACATTGGTGGTCTAAACATTGCGTCCATATTGGTACAATCATGACGACGTCGTCCGTACAAACATGACGACGTCGCTAGTCCAAACTTGACTTGACGGTCTTGTGGGTCTCACCGTGACGACATTCTTGGTCCAAACGTGACGACATTGATGGTCTACTCGTGACAATATTGTTGGTCCAAAGGTAGCGAGCTGTATGTTGGTACAAACGTGGCAATATAGCCGGACCAAACCGACAACATTGGTGGTCTAAACATTGCGTCCATATTGGTACAATCATGACGACGTCGTCCGTACAAACATGACGACGTCGCTAGTCCAAACTTGACTTGACGGTCTTGTGGGTCTCACCGTGACGACATTCTTGGTCCAAACGTGACGACATTGATGGTCTACTCGTGACAATATTGTTGGTCCAAAGGTAGCGAGCGACAGTGTATGTTGGTACAAACGTGGCAATATAGCCGGACCAAACCGACAACATTGGTGGTCTAAACATTGCGTCCATATTGGTACAATCATGACGACGTCGTCCGTACAAACATGACGACGTCGCTAGTCCAAACTTGACTTGACGGTCTTGTGGGTCTCACCGTGACGACATTCTTGGTCCAAACGTGACGACATTGATGGTCTACTCGTGACAATATGTTGGTCCAAAGGTAGCGAGCGACAGTGTATGTTGGTACAAACGTGGCAATATAGCCGGACCAAACCGACAACATTGGTGGTCTAAACATTGCGTCCATATTGGTACAATCATGACGACGTCGTCCGTACAAACATGACGACGTCGCTAGTCCAAACTTGACTTGACGGTCTTGTGGGTCTCACCGTGACGACATTCTTGGTCCAAACGTGACGACATTGATGGTCTACTCGTGACAATTTTGGTCCAAAGGTAGCGAGCGACAGTGTATGTTGGTACAAACGTGGCAATATAGCCGGACCAAACCGACAACATTGGTGGTCTAAACATTGCGTCCATATTGGTACAATCATGACGACGTCGTCCGTACAAACATGACGACGTCGCTAGTCCAAACTTGACTTGACGGTCTTGTGGGTCTCACCGTGACGACATTCTTGGTCCAAACGTGACGACATTGATGGTCTACTCGTGACAATATTGTTGGTCCAAAGGTAGCGAGCGACAGTGTATGTTGGTACAAACGTGGCAATATAGCCGGACCAAACCGACAACATTGGTGGTCTAAACATTGCGTCCATATTGGTACAATCATGACGACGTCGTCCGTACAAACATGACGACGTCGCTAGTCCAAACTTGACTTGACGGTCTTGTGGGTCTCACCGTGACGACATTCTTGGTCCAAACGTGACGACATTGATGGTCTACTCGTGACAATATTGTTGGTCCAAAGGTAGCGAGCGACAGTGTATGTTGGTACAAACGTGGCAATATAGCCGGACCAAACCGACAACATTGGTGGTCTAAACATTGCGTCCATATTGGTACAATCATGACGACGTCGTCCGTACAAACATGACGACGTCGCTAGTCCAAACTTGACTTGACGGTCTTGTGGGTCTCACCGTGACGACATTCTTGGTCCAAACGTGACGACATTGATGGTCTACTCGTGACAATATTGTTGGTCCAAAGGTAGCGAGCGACAGTGTATGTTGGTACAAACGTGGCAATATAGCCGGACCAAACCGACAACATTGGTGGTCTAAACATTGCGTCCATATTGGTACATCATGACGACGTCGTCCGTACAAACATGACGACGTCGCTAGTCCAAACTTGACTTGACGGTCTTGTGGGTCTCACCGTGACGACATTCTTGGTCCAAACGTGACGACATTGATGGTCTACTCGTGACAATATTGTTGGTCCAAAGGTAGCGAGCGACAGTGTATGTTGGTACAAACGTGGCAATATAGCCGGACCAAACCGACAACATTGGTGGTCTAAACATTGCGTCCATATTGGTACAATCATGACGACGTCGTCGTACAAAAACAACGGCTAGTCCAAAACTTTTTGTGGTGGGGTCTCCGTTTTCTGGTCCAAACGTGACGACATCTACTCGTGACAATATTTTGGTCCAAAGGTAGCGAGCGACAGTGTATGTTGGTACAAACGTGGCAATATAGCCGGACCAAACCGACAACATTGGTGGTCTAAACATTGCGTCCATATTGGTACAATCATGACGACGTCGTCCGTACAAACATGACGACGTCGCTAGTCCAAACTTGACTTGACGGTCTTGTGGGTCTCACCGTGACGACATTCTTGGTCCAAACGTGACGACATTGATGGTCTACTCGTGACAATATTGTTGGTCCAAAGGTAGCGAGCGACAGTGTGTTGGTACAAACGTGGCAACACCCGGACAAACCGACAACATTGGTGGTCTAAACATTGCGTCCATATTGGTACAATCACGACGTCGTCCGTACAAACATGACGACGTCGCTAGTCCAAACTTGACTTGACGGTCTTGGGGTCTCACCGTGACGACATTCTTGGTCCAAACGTGACGACATTGATGGTCTACTCGTGACAATATTGTTGGTCCAAAGGTAGCGAGCGACAGTGTATGTTGGTACAAACGTGGCAATATAGCCGGACCAAACCGACAACATTGGTGGTCTAAACATTGCGTCCATATTGGTACAATCATGACGACGTCGTCCGTACAAACATGACGACGTCGCTAGTCCAAAACTTGACTTGACGGTCTTGTGGGTCTCACCGTGACGACATTCTTGGTCCAACGTGACGACATTGATGGTCTACTCGTGACAATTGTTGGTCCAAAGGTAGCGAGCGACAGTGTATGTTGGTACAAACGTGGCAATATAGCCGGACCAAACCGACAACATTGGTGGTCTAAACATTGCGTCCATATTGGTACAATCATGACGACGTCGTCCGTACAAACATGACGACGTCGCTAGTCCAAACTTGACTTGACGGTCTTGTGGGTCTCACCGTGACGACATTCTTGGTCCAAACGTGACGACATTGATGGTCTACTCGTGACAATATTGTTGGTCCAAAGGTAGCGAGCGACAGTGTATGTTGGTACAAAAACGTGGCAATATAGCCGGACCAAACCGACAACATTGGTGGTCTAAACATTGCGTCCATATTGGTACAATCATGACGACGTCGTCCGTACAAACATGACGACGTCGCTAGTCCAAACTTGACTTGACGGTCTTGTGGGTCTCACCGTGACGACATTCTTGGTCCAAACGTGACGACATTGATGGTCTACTCGTGACAATATTGTTGGTCCAAAGGTAGCGAGCGACAGTGTATGTTGGTACAACGTGGCAATATAGCCGGACCAAACCGACAACATTGGTGGTCTAAACATTGCGTCCATATTGGTACAATCATGACGACGTCGTCCGTACAAACATGACGACGTCGCTAGTCCAAACTTACTTGACGGTCTTGTGGGTCTCACCGTGACGACATTCTGGTCCAAACGTGACGACATTGATGGTCTACTCGTGACAATATTGTTGGTCCAAAGGTAGCGAGCGACAGTGTATGTTGGTACAAACGTGGCAATATAGCCGGACCAAACCGACAACATTGGTGGTCTAAACATTGCGTCCATATTGGTACAATCATGACGACGTCGTCCGTACAAACATGACGACGTCGCTAGTCCAAACTTGACTTGACGGTCTTGTGGGTCTCACCGTGACGACATTCTTGGTCCAAACGTGACGACATTGATGGTCTACTCGTGACAATATTGTTGGTCCAAAGGTAGCGAGCGACAGTGTATGTTGGTACAAACGTGGCAATATAGCCGGACCAAACCGACAACATTGGTGGTCTAAACATTGCGTCCATATTGGTACAATCATGACGACGTCGTCCGTACAAACATGACGACGTCGCTAGTCCAACTTGACTTGACGGTCTTGTGGGTCTCACCGTGACGACATTCTTGGTCCAAACGTGACGACATTGATGGTCTACTCGTGGACAATATTGTTGGTCCAAAGGTAGGCGAGCGACAGTGTATGTTGGTACAAACGTGGCAATATAGCCGGACCAAACCGACAACATTGGTGGTCTAAACATTGCGTCCATATTGGTACAATCATGACGACGTCGTCCGTACAAACATGACGACGTCGCTAGTCCAAACTTGACTTGACGGTCTTGTGGGTCTCACCGTGACGACATTCTTGGTCCAAACGTGACGACATTGATGGTCTACTCGTGACAATATTGTTGGTCCAAAGGTAGCGAGCGACAGTGTATGTTGGTACAAACGTGGCAATATAGCCGGACCAAACCGACAACATTGGTGGTCTAAACATTGCGTCCATATTGGTACAATCATGACGACGTCGTCCGTACAAACATGACGACGTCGCTAGTCCAAACTTGACTTGACGGTCTTGTGGGTCTCACCGTGACGACATTCTTGGTCCAAACGTGACGACATTGATGGTCTACTCGTGACAATATTGTTGGTCCAAAGGTAGCGAGCGACAGTGTATGTTGGTACAAACGTGGCAATATAGCCGGACCAAACCGACAACATTGGTGGTCTAAACATTGCGTCCATATTGGTACAATCATGACGACGTCGTCCGTACAAACATGACGACGTCGCTAGTCCAAACTTGACTTGACGGTCTTGTGGGTCTCACCGTGACGACATTCTTGGTCCAAACGTGACGACATTGATGGTCTACTCGTGACAATATTGTTGGTCCAAAGGTAGCGAGCGACAGTGTATGTTGGTACAAACGTGGCAATATAGCCGGACCAAACCGACAACATTGGTGGTCTAAACATTGCGTCCATATTGGTACAATCATGACGACGTCGTCCGTACAAACATGACGACGTCGCTAGTCCAAACTTGACTTGACGGTCTTGTGGGTCTCACCGTGACGACATTCTTGGTCCAAACGTGACGACATTGATGGTCTACTCGTGACAATATTGTTGGTCCAAAGGTAGCGAGCGACAGTGTATGTTGGTACAAACGTGGCAATATAGCCGGACCAAACCGACAACATTGGTGGTCTAAACATTGCGTCCATATTGGTACAATCATGACGACGTCGTCCGTACAAACATGACGACGTCGCTAGTCCAAACTTGACTTGACGGTCTTGTGGGTCTCACCGTGACGACATTCTTGGTCCAAACGTGACGACATTGATGGTCTACTCGTGACAATATTGTTGGTCCAAAGGTAGCGAGCGACAGTGTATGTTGGTACAAACGTGGCAATATAGCCGGACCAAACCGACAACATTGGTGGTCTAAACATTGCGTCCATATTGGTACAATCATGACGACGTCGTCCGTACAAACATGACGACGTCGCTAGTCCAAACTTGACTTGACGGTCTTGTGGGTCTCACCGTGACGACATTCTTGGTCCAAACGTGACGACATTGATGGTCTACTCGTGACAATATTGTTGGTCCAAAGGTAGCGAGCGACAGTGTATGTTGGTACAAAACGTGGCAATATAGCCGGACCAAACCGACAACATTGGTGGTCTAAACATTGCGTCCATATTGGTACAATCATGACGACGTCGTCCGTACAAACATGACGACGTCGCTAGTCCAAACTTGACTTGACGGTCTTGTGGGTCTCACCGTGACGACATTCTTGGTCCAAACGTGACGACATTGATGGTCTACTCGTGACAATATTGTTGGTCCAAAGGTAGCGAGCGACAGTGTATGTTGGTACAAACGTGGCAATATAGCCGGACCAAACCGACAACATTGGTGGTCTAAACATTGCGTCCATATTGGTACAATCATGACGACGTCGTCCGTACAAACATGACGACGTCGCTAGTCCAAACTTGACTTGACGGTCTTGTGGGTCTCACCGTGACGACATTCTTGGTCCAAACGTGACGACATTGATGGTCTACTCGTGACAATATTGTTGGTCCAAAGGTAGCGAGCGACAGTGTATGTTGGTACAAACGTGGCAATATAGCCGGACCAAACCGACAACATTGGTGGTCTAAACATTGCGTCCATATTGGTACAATCATGACGACGTCGTCCGTACAAACATGACGACGTCGCTAGTCCAAACTTGACTTGACGGTCTTGTGGGTCTCACCGTGACGACATTCTTGGTCCAAACGTGACGACATTGATGGTCTACTCGTGACAATATTGTTGGTCCAAAGGTAGCGAGCGACAGTGTATGTTGGTACAAACGTGGCAATATAGCCGGACCAAACCGACAACATTGGTGGTCTAAACATTGCGTCCATATTGGTACAATCATGACGACGTCGTCCGTACAAACATGACGACGTCGCTAGTCCAAACTTGACTTGACGGTCTTGTGGGTCTCACCGTGACGACATTCTTGGTCCAAACGTGACGACATTGATGGTCTACTCGTGACAATATTGTTGGTCCAAAGGTAGCGAGCGACAGTGTATGTTGGTACAAACGTGGCAATATAGCCGGACCAAACCGACAACATTGGTGGTCTAAACATTGCGTCCATATTGGTACAATCATGACGACGTCGTCCGTACAAACATGACGACGTCGCTAGTCCAAACTTGACTTGACGGTCTTGTGGGTCTCACCGTGACGACATTCTTGGTCCAAACGTGACGACATTGATGGTCTACTCGTGACAATATTGTTGGTCCAAAGGTAGCGAGCGACAGTGTATGTTGGTACAAACGTGGCAATATAGCCGGACCAAACCGACAACATTGGTGGTCTAAACATTGCGTCCATATTGGTACAATCATGACGACGTCGTCCGTACAAACATGACGACGTCGCTAGTCCAAACTTGACTTGACGGTCTTGTGGGTCTCACCGTGACGACATTCTTGGTCCAAACGTGACGACATTGATGGTCTACTCGTGACAATATTGTTGGTCCAAAGGTAGCGAGCGACAGTGTATGTTGGTACAAACGTGGCAATATAGCCGGACCAAACCGACAACATTGGTGGTCTAAACATTGCGTCCATATTGGTACAATCATGACGACGTCGTCCGTACAAACATGACGACGTCGCTAGTCCAAACTTGACTTGACGGTCTTGTGGGTCTCACCGTGACGACATTCTTGGTCCAAACGTGACGACATTGATGGTCTACTCGTGACAATATTGTTGGTCCAAAGGTAGCGAGCGACAGTGTATGTTGGTACAAACGTGGCAATATAGCCGGACCAAACCGACAACATTGGTGGTCTAAACATTGCGTCCATATTGGTACAATCATGACGACGTCGTCCGTACAAACATGACGACGTCGCTAGTCCAAACTTGACTTGACGGTCTTGTGGGTCTCACCGTGACGACATTCTTGGTCCAAACGTGACGACATTGATGGTCTACTCGTGACAATATTGTTGGTCCAAAGGTAGCGAGCGACAGTGTATGTTGGTACAAACGTGGCAATATAGCCGGACCAAACCGACAACATTGGTGGTCTAAACATTGCGTCCATATTGGTACAATCATGACGACGTCGTCCGTACAAACATGACGACGTCGCTAGTCCAAACTTGACTTGACGGTCTTGTGGGTCTCACCGTGACGACATTCTTGGTCCAAACGTGACGACATTGATGGTCTACTCGTGACAATATTGTTGGTCCAAAGGTAGCGAGCGACAGTGTATGTTGGTACAAACGTGGCAATATAGCCGGACCAAACCGACAACATTGGTGGTCTAAACATTGCGTCCATATTGGTACAATCATGACGACGTCGTCCGTACAAACATGACGACGTCGCTAGTCCAAACTTGACTTGACGGTCTTGTGGGTCTCACCGTGACGACATTCTTGGTCCAAACGTGACGACATTGATGGTCTACTCGTGACAATATTGTTGGTCCAAAGGTAGCGAGCGACAGTGTATGTTGGTACAAACGTGGCAATATAGCCGGACCAAACCGACAACATTGGTGGTCTAAACATTGCGTCCATATTGGTACAATCATGACGACGTCGTCCGTACAAACATGACGACGTCGCTAGTCCAAACTTGACTTGACGGTCTTGTGGGTCTCACCGTGACGACATTCTTGGTCCAAACGTGACGACATTGATGGTCTACTCGTGACAATATTGTTGGTCCAAAGGTAGCGAGCGACAGTGTATGTTGGTACAAACGTGGCAATATAGCCGGACCAAACCGACAACATTGGTGGTCTAAACATTGCGTCCATATTGGTACAATCATGACGACGTCGTCCGTACAAACATGACGACGTCGCTAGTCCAAACTTGACTTGACGGTCTTGTGGGTCTCACCGTGACGACATTCTTGGTCCAAACGTGACGACATTGATGGTCTACTCGTGACAATATTGTTGGTCCAAAGGTAGCGAGCGACAGTGTATGTTGGTACAAACGTGGCAATATAGCCGGACCAAACCGACAACATTGGTGGTCTAAACATTGCGTCCATATTGGTACAATCATGACGACGTCGTCCGTACAAACATGACGACGTCGCTAGTCCAAACTTGACTTGACGGTCTTGTGGGTCTCACCGTGACGACATTCTTGGTCCAAACGTGACGACATTGATGGTCTACTCGTGACAATATTGTTGGTCCAAAGGTAGCGAGCGACAGTGTATGTTGGTACAAACGTGGCAATATAGCCGGACCAAACCGACAACATTGGTGGTCTAAACATTGCGTCCATATTGGTACAATCATGACGACGTCGTCCGTACAAACATGACGACGTCGCTAGTCCAAACTTGACTTGACGGTCTTGTGGGTCTCACCGTGACGACATTCTTGGTCCAAACGTGACGACATTGATGTCTACTCGTGACAATATTGTTGGTCCAAAGGTAGCGAGCGACAGTGTATGTTGGTACAAACGTGGCAATATAGCCGGACCAAACCGACAACATTGGTGGTCTAAACATTGCGTCCATATTGGTACAATCATGACGACGTCGTCCGTACAAACATGACGACGTCGCTAGTCCAAACTTGACTTGACGGTCTTGTGGGTCTCACCGTGACGACATTCTTGGTCCAAACGTGACGACATTGATGGTCTACTCGTGACAATATTGTTGGTCCAAAGGTAGCGAGCGACAGTGTATGTTGGTACAAACGTGGCAATATAGCCGGACCAAACCGACAACATTGGTGGTCTAAACATTGCGTCCATATTGGTACAATCATGACGACGTCGTCCGTACAAACATGACGACGTCGCTAGTCCAAACTTGACTTGACGGTCTTGTGGGTCTCACCGTGACGACATTCTTGGTCCAAACGTGACGACATTGATGGTCTACTCGTGACAATATTGTTGGTCCAAAGGTAGCGAGCGACAGTGTATGTTGGTACAAACGTGGCAATATAGCCGGACCAAACCGACAACATTGGTGGTCTAAACATTGCGTCCATATTGGTACAATCATGACGACGTCGTCCGTACAAACATGACGACGTCGCTAGTCCAAACTTGACTTGACGGTCTTGTGGGTCTCACCGTGACGACATTCTTGGTCCAAACGTGACGACATTGATGGTCTACTCGTGACAATATTGTTGGTCCAAAGGTAGCGAGCGACAGTGTATGTTGGTACAAACGTGGCAATATAGCCGGACCAAACCGACAACATTGGTGGTCTAAACATTGCGTCCATATTGGTACAATCATGACGACGTCGTCCGTACAAACATGACGACGTCGCTAGTCCAAACTTGACTTGACGGTCTTGTGGGTCTCACCGTGACGACATTCTTGGTCCAAACGTGACGACATTGATGGTCTACTCGTGACAATATTGTTGGTCCAAAGGTAGCGAGCGACAGTGTATGTTGGTACAAACGTGGCAATATAGCCGGACCAAACCGACAACATTGGTGGTCTAAACATTGCGTCCATATTGGTACAATCATGACGACGTCGTCCGTACAAACATGACGACGTCGCTAGTCCAAACTTGACTTGACGGTCTTGTGGGTCTCACCGTGACGACATTCTTGGTCCAAACGTGACGACATTGATGGTCTACTCGTGACAATATTGTTGGTCCAAAGGTAGCGAGCGACAGTGTATGTTGGTACAAACGTGGCAATATAGCCGGACCAAACCGACAACATTGGTGGTCTAAACATTGCGTCCATATTGGTACAATCATGACGACGTCGTCCGTACAAACATGACGACGTCGCTAGTCCAAACTTGACTTGACGGTCTTGTGGGTCTCACCGTGACGACATTCTTGGTCCAAACGTGACGACATTGATGGTCTACTCGTGACAATATTGTTGGTCCAAAGGTAGCGAGCGACAGTGTATGTTGGTACAAACGTGGCAATATAGCCGGACCAAACCGACAACATTGGTGGTCTAAACATTGCGTCCATATTGGTACAATCATGACGACGTCGTCCGTACAAACATGACGACGTCGCTAGTCCAAACTTGACTTGACGGTCTTGTGGGTCTCACCGTGACGACATTCTTGGTCCAAACGTGACGACATTGATGGTCTACTCGTGACAATATTGTTGGTCCAAAGGTAGCGAGCGACAGTGTATGTTGGTACAAACGTGGCAATATAGCCGGACCAAACCGACAACATTGGTGGTCTAAACATTGCGTCCATATTGGTACAATCATGACGACGTCGTCCGTACAAACATGACGACGTCGCTAGTCCAAACTTGACTTGACGGTCTTGTGGGTCTCACCGTGACGACATTCTTGGTCCAAACGTGACGACATTGATGGTCTACTCGTGACAATATTGTTGGTCCAAAGGTAGCGAGCGACAGTGTATGTTGGTACAAACGTGGCAATATAGCCGGACCAAACCGACAACATTGGTGGTCTAAACATTGCGTCCATATTGGTACAATCATGACGACGTCGTCCGTACAAACATGACGACGTCGCTAGTCCAAACTTGACTTGACGGTCTTGTGGGTCTCACCGTGACGACATTCTTGGTCCAAACGTGACGACATTGATGGTCTACTCGTGACAATATTGTTGGTCCAAAGGTAGCGAGCGACAGTGTATGTTGGTACAAACGTGGCAATATAGCCGGACCAAACCGACAACATTGGTGGTCTAAACATTGCGTCCATATTGGTACAATCATGACGACGTCGTCCGTACAAACATGACGACGTCGCTAGTCCAAACTTGACTTGACGGTCTTGTGGGTCTCACCGTGACGACATTCTTGGTCCAAACGTGACGACATTGATGGTCTACTCGTGACAATATTGTTGGTCCAAAGGTAGCGAGCGACAGTGTATGTTGGTACAAACGTGGCAATATAGCCGGACCAAACCGACAACATTGGTGGTCTAAACATTGCGTCCATATTGGTACAATCATGACGACGTCGTCCGTACAAACATGACGACGTCGCTAGTCCAAACTTGACTTGACGGTCTTGTGGGTCTCACCGTGACGACATTCTTGGTCCAAACGTGACGACATTGATGGTCTACTCGTGACAATATTGTTGGTCCAAAGGTAGCGAGCGACAGTGTATGTTGGTACAAACGTGGCAATATAGCCGGACCAAACCGACAACATTGGTGGTCTAAACATTGCGTCCATATTGGTACAATCATGACGACGTCGTCCGTACAAACATGACGACGTCGCTAGTCCAAACTTGACTTGACGGTCTTGTGGGTCTCACCGTGACGACATTCTTGGTCCAAACGTGACGACATTGATGGTCTACTCGTGACAATATTGTTGGTCCAAAGGTAGCGAGCGACAGTGTATGTTGGTACAAACGTGGCAATATAGCCGGACCAAACCGACAACATTGGTGGTCTAAACATTGCGTCCATATTGGTACAATCATGACGACGTCGTCCGTACAAACATGACGACGTCGCTAGTCCAAACTTGACTTGACGGTCTTGTGGGTCTCACCGTGACGACATTCTTGGTCCAAACGTGACGACATTGATGGTCTACTCGTGACAATATTGTTGGTCCAAAGGTAGCGAGCGACAGTGTATGTTGGTACAAACGTGGCAATATAGCCGGACCAAACCGACAACATTGGTGGTCTAAACATTGCGTCCATATTGGTACAATCATGACGACGTCGTCCGTACAAACATGACGACGTCGCTAGTCCAAACTTGACTTGACGGTCTTGTGGGTCTCACCGTGACGACATTCTTGGTCCAAACGTGACGACATTGATGGTCTACTCGTGACAATATTGTTGGTCCAAAGGTAGCGAGCGACAGTGTATGTTGGTACAAACGTGGCAATATAGCCGGACCAAACCGACAACATTGGTGGTCTAAACATTGCGTCCATATTGGTACAATCATGACGACGTCGTCCGTACAAACATGACGACGTCGCTAGTCCAACTTGACTTGACGGTCTTGTGGGTCTCACCGTGACGACATTCTTGGTCCAAACGTGACGACATTGATGGTCTACTCGTGACAATATTGTTGGTCCAAAGGTAGCGAGCGACAGTGTATGTTGGTACAAACGTGGCAATATAGCCGGACCAAACCGACAACATTGGTGGTCTAAACATTGCGTCCATATTGGTACAATCATGACGACGTCGTCCGTACAAACATGACGACGTCGCTAGTCCAAACTTGACTTGACGGTCTTGTGGGTCTCACCGTGACGACATTCTTGGTCCAAACGTGACGACATTGATGGTCTACTCGTGACAATATTGTTGGTCCAAAGGTAGCGAGCGACAGTGTATGTTGGTACAAACGTGGCAATATAGCCGGACCAAACCGACAACATTGGTGGTCTAAACATTGCGTCCATATTGGTACAATCATGACGACGTCGTCCGTACAAACATGACGACGTCGCTAGTCCAAACTTGACTTGACGGTCTTGTGGGTCTCACCGTGACGACATTCTTGGTCCAAACGTGACGACATTGATGGTCTACTCGTGACAATATTGTTGGTCCAAAGGTAGCGAGCGACAGTGTATGTTGGTACAAACGTGGCAATATAGCCGGACCAAACCGACAACATTGGTGGTCTAAACATTGCGTCCATATTGGTACAATCATGACGACGTCGTCCGTACAAACATGACGACGTCGCTAGTCCAAACTTGACTTGACGGTCTTGTGGGTCTCACCGTGACGACATTCTTGGTCCAAACGTGACGACATTGATGGTCTACTCGTGACAATATTGTTGGTCCAAAGGTAGCGAGCGACAGTGTATGTTGGTACAAACGTGGCAATATAGCCGGACCAAACCGACAACATTGGTGGTCTAAACATTGCGTCCATATTGGTACAATCATGACGACGTCGTCCGTACAAACATGACGACGTCGCTAGTCCAAACTTGACTTGACGGTCTTGTGGGTCTCACCGTGACGACATTCTTGGTCCAAACGTGACGACATTGATGGTCTACTCGTGACAATATTGTTGGTCCAAAGGTAGCGAGCGACAGTGTATGTTGGTACAAACGTGGCAATATAGCCGGACCAAACCGACAACATTGGTGGTCTAAACATTGCGTCCATATTGGTACAATCATGACGACGTCGTCCGTACAAACATGACGACGTCGCTAGTCCAAACTTGACTTGACGGTCTTGTGGGTCTCACCGTGACGACATTCTTGGTCCAAACGTGACGACATTGATGGTCTACTCGTGACAATATTGTTGGTCCAAAGGTAGCGAGCGACAGTGTATGTTGGTACAAACGTGGCAATATAGCCGGACCAAACCGACAACATTGGTGGTCTAAACATTGCGTCCATATTGGTACAATCATGACGACGTCGTCCGTACAAACATGACGACGTCGCTAGTCCAAACTTGACTTGACGGTCTTGTGGGTCTCACCGTGACGACATTCTTGGTCCAAACGTGACGACATTGATGGTCTACTCGTGACAATATTGTTGGTCCAAAGGTAGCGAGCGACAGTGTATGTTGGTACAAACGTGGCAATATAGCCGGACCAAACCGACAACATTGGTGGTCTAAACATTGCGTCCATATTGGTACAATCATGACGACGTCGTCCGTACAAACATGACGACGTCGCTAGTCCAAACTTGACTTGACGGTCTTGTGGGTCTCACCGTGACGACATTCTTGGTCCAAACGTGACGACATTGATGGTCTACTCGTGACAATATTGTTGGTCCAAAGGTAGCGAGCGACAGTGTATGTTGGTACAAACGTGGCAATATAGCCGGACCAAACCGACAACATTGGTGGTCTAAACATTGCGTCCATATTGGTACAATCATGACGACGTCGTCCGTACAAACATGACGACGTCGCTAGTCCAAACTTGACTTGACGGTCTTGTGGGTCTCACCGTGACGACATTCTTGGTCCAAACGTGACGACATTGATGGTCTACTCGTGACAATATTGTTGGTCCAAAGGTAGCGAGCGACAGTGTATGTTGGTACAAACGTGGCAATATAGCCGGACCAAACCGACAACATTGGTGGTCTAAACATTGCGTCCATATTGGTACAATCATGACGACGTCGTCCGTACAAACATGACGACGTCGCTAGTCCAAACTTGACTTGACGGTCTTGTGGGTCTCACCGTGACGACATTCTTGGTCCAAACGTGACGACATTGATGGTCTACTCGTGACAATATTGTTGGTCCAAAGGTAGCGAGCGACAGTGTATGTTGGTACAAACGTGGCAATATAGCCGGACCAAACCGACAACATTGGTGGTCTAAACATTGCGTCCATATTGGTACAATCATGACGACGTCGTCCGTACAAACATGACGACGTCGCTAGTCCAAACTTGACTTGACGGTCTTGTGGGTCTCACCGTGACGACATTCTTGGTCCAAACGTGACGACATTGATGGTCTACTCGTGACAATATTGTTGGTCCAAAGGTAGCGAGCGACAGTGTATGTTGGTACAAACGTGGCAATATAGCCGGACCAAACCGACAACATTGGTGGTCTAAACATTGCGTCCATATTGGTACAATCATGACGACGTCGTCCGTACAAACATGACGACGTCGCTAGTCCAAACTTGACTTGACGGTCTTGTGGGTCTCACCGTGACGACATTCTTGGTCCAAACGTGACGACATTGATGGTCTACTCGTGACAATATGTTGGTCCAAAGGTAGCGAGCGACAGTGTATGTTGGTACAAACGTGGCAATATAGCCGGACCAAACCGACAACATTGGTGGTCTAAACATTGCGTCCATATTGGTACAATCATGACGACGTCGTCCGTACAAACATGACGACGTCGCTAGTCCAAACTTGACTTGACGGTCTTGTGGGTCTCACCGTGACGACATTCTTGGTCCCAAACGTGACGACATTGATGGTCTACTCGTGACAATATTGTTGGTCCAAAGGTAGCGAGCGACAGTGTATGTTGGTACAAACGTGGCAATATAGCCGGACCAAACCGACAACATTGGTGGTCTAAACATTGCGTCCATATTGGTACAATCATGACGACGTCGTCCGTACAAACATGACGACGTCGCTAGTCCAAACTTGACTTGACGGTCTTGTGGGTCTCACCGTGACGACATTCTTGGTCCAAACGTGACGACATTGATGGTCTACTCGTGACAATATTGTTGGTCCAAAGGTAGCGAGCGACAGTGTATGTTGGTACAAACGTGGCAATATAGCCGGACCAAACCGACAACATTGGTGGTCTAAACATTGCGTCCATATTGGTACAATCATGACGACGTCGTCCGTACAAACATGACGACGTCGCTAGTCCAAACTTGACTTGACGGTCTTGTGGGTCTCACCGTGACGACATTCTTGGTCCAAACGTGACGACATTGATGGTCTACTCGTGACAATATTGTTGGTCCAAAGGTAGCGAGCGACAGTGTATGTTGGTACAAACGTGGCAATATAGCCGGACCAAACCGACAACATTGGTGGTCTAAACATTGCGTCCATATTGGTACAATCATGACGACGTCGTCCGTACAAACATGACGACGTCGCTAGTCCAAACTTGACTTGACGGTCTTGTGGGTCTCACCGTGACGACATTCTTGGTCCAAACGTGACGACATTGATGGTCTACTCGTGACAATATTGTTGGTCCAAAGGTAGCGAGCGACAGTGTATGTTGGTACAAACGTGGCAATATAGCCGGACCAAACCGACAACATTGGTGGTCTAAACATTGCGTCCATATTGGTACAATCATGACGACGTCGTCCGTACAAACATGACGACGTCGCTAGTCCAAACTTGACTTGACGGTCTTGTGGGTCTCACCGTGACGACATTCTTGGTCCAAACGTGACGACATTGATGGTCTACTCGTGACAATATTGTTGGTCCAAAGGTAGCGAGCGACAGTGTATGTTGGTACAAACGTGGCAATATAGCCGGACCAAACCGACAACATTGGTGGTCTAAACATTGCGTCCATATTGGTACAATCATGACGACGTCGTCCGTACAAACATGACGACGTCGCTAGTCCAAACTTGACTTGACGGTCTTGTGGGTCTCACCGTGACGACATTCTTGGTCCAAACGTGACGACATTGATGGTCTACTCGTGACAATATTGTTGGTCCAAAGGTAGCGAGCGACAGTGTATGTTGGTACAAACGTGGCAATATAGCCGGACCAAACCGACAACATTGGTGGTCTAAACATTGCGTCCATATTGGTACAATCATGACGACGTCGTCCGTACAAACATGACGACGTCGCTAGTCCAAACTTGACTTGACGGTCTTGTGGGTCTCACCGTGACGACATTCTTGGTCCAAACGTGACGACATTGATGGTCTACTCGTGACAATATTGTTGGTCCAAAGGTAGCGAGCGACAGTGTATGTTGGTACAAACGTGGCAATATAGCCGGACCAAACCGACAACATTGGTGGTCTAAACATTGCGTCCATATTGGTACAATCATGACGACGTCGTCCGTACAAACATGACGACGTCGCTAGTCCAAACTTGACTTGACGGTCTTGTGGGTCTCACCGTGACGACATTCTTGGTCCAAACGTGACGACATTGATGGTCTACTCGTGACAATATTGTTGGTCCAAAGGTAGCGAGCGACAGTGTATGTTGGTACAAACGTGGCAATATAGCCGGACCAAACCGACAACATTGGTGGTCTAAACATTGCGTCCATATTGGTACAATCATGACGACGTCGTCCGTACAAACATGACGACGTCGCTAGTCCAAACTTGACTTGACGGTCTTGTGGGTCTCACCGTGACGACATTCTTGGTCCAAACGTGACGACATTGATGGTCTACTCGTGACAATATTGTTGGTCCAAAGGTAGCGAGCGACAGTGTATGTTGGTACAAACGTGGCAATATAGCCGGACCAAACCGACAACATTGGTGGTCTAAACATTGCGTCCATATTGGTACAATCATGACGACGTCGTCCGTACAAACATGACGACGTCGCTAGTCCAAACTTGACTTGACGGTCTTGTGGGTCTCACCGTGACGACATTCTTGGTCCAAACGTGACGACATTGATGGTCTACTCGTGACAATATTGTTGGTCCAAAGGTAGCGAGCGACAGTGTATGTTGGTACAAACGTGGCAATATAGCCGGACCAAACCGACAACATTGGTGGTCTAAACATTGCGTCCATATTGGTACAATCATGACGACGTCGTCCGTACAAACATGACGACGTCGCTAGTCCAAACTTGACTTGACGGTCTTGTGGGTCTCACCGTGACGACATTCTTGGTCCAAACGTGACGACATTGATGGTCTACTCGTGACAATATTGTTGGTCCAAAGGTAGCGAGCGACAGTGTATGTTGGTACAAACGTGGCAATATAGCCGGACCAAACCGACAACATTGGTGGTCTAAACATTGCGTCCATATTGGTACAATCATGACGACGTCGTCCGTACAAACATGACGACGTCGCTAGTCCAAACTTGACTTGACGGTCTTGTGGGTCTCACCGTGACGACATTCTTGGTCCAAACGTGACGACATTGATGGTCTACTCGTGACAATATTGTTGGTCCAAAGGTAGCGAGCGACAGTGTATGTTGGTACAAACGTGGCAATATAGCCGGACCAAACCGACAACATTGGTGGTCTAAACATTGCGTCCATATTGGTACAATCATGACGACGTCGTCCGTACAAACATGACGACGTCGCTAGTCCAAACTTGACTTGACGGTCTTGTGGGTCTCACCGTGACGACATTCTTGGTCCAAACGTGACGACATTGATGGTCTACTCGTGACAATATTGTTGGTCCAAAGGTAGCGAGCGACAGTGTATGTTGGTACAAACGTGGCAATATAGCCGGACCAAACCGACAACATTGGTGGTCTAAACATTGCGTCCATATTGGTACAATCATGACGACGTCGTCCGTACAAACATGACGACGTCGCTAGTCCAAACTTGACTTGACGGTCTTGTGGGTCTCACCGTGACGACATTCTTGGTCCAAACGTGACGACATTGATGGTCTACTCGTGACAATATTGTTGGTCCAAAGGTAGCGAGCGACAGTGTATGTTGGTACAAACGTGGCAATATAGCCGGACCAAACCGACAACATTGGTGGTCTAAACATTGCGTCCATATTGGTACAATCATGACGACGTCGTCCGTACAAACATGACGACGTCGCTAGTCCAAACTTGACTTGACGGTCTTGTGGGTCTCACCGTGACGACATTCTTGGTCCAAACGTGACGACATTGATGGTCTACTCGTGACAATATTGTTGGTCCAAAGGTAGCGAGCGACAGTGTATGTTGGTACAAACGTGGCAATATAGCCGGACCAAACCGACAACATTGGTGGTCTAAACATTGCGTCCATATTGGTACAATCATGACGACGTCGTCCGTACAAACATGACGACGTCGCTAGTCCAAACTTGACTTGACGGTCTTGTGGGTCTCACCGTGACGACATTCTTGGTCCAAACGTGACGACATTGATGGTCTACTCGTGACAATATTGTTGGTCCAAAGGTAGCGAGCGACAGTGTATGTTGGTACAAACGTGGCAATATAGCCGGACCAAACCGACAACATTGGTGGTCTAAACATTGCGTCCATATTGGTACAATCATGACGACGTCGTCCGTACAAACATGACGACGTCGCTAGTCCAAACTTGACTTGACGGTCTTGTGGGTCTCACCGTGACGACATTCTTGGTCCAAACGTGACGACATTGATGGTCTACTCGTGACAATATTGTTGGTCCAAAGGTAGCGAGCGACAGTGTATGTTGGTACAAACGTGGCAATATAGCCGGACCAAACCGACAACATTGGTGGTCTAAACATTGCGTCCATATTGGTACAATCATGACGACGTCGTCCGTACAAACATGACGACGTCGCTAGTCCAAACTTGACTTGACGGTCTTGTGGGTCTCACCGTGACGACATTCTTGGTCCAAACGTGACGACATTGATGGTCTACTCGTGACAATATTGTTGGTCCAAAGGTAGCGAGCGACAGTGTATGTTGGTACAAACGTGGCAATATAGCCGGACCAAACCGACAACATTGGTGGTCTAAACATTGCGTCCATATTGGTACAATCATGACGACGTCGTCGTACAGACGACGTCCTATCAACTTGACTTGACGGTCTTGTGGGTCTCACCGTGACGACATTCTTGGTCCAAACGTGACGACATTCATGGTCTACTCGTGACAATATTGTTGGTCCAAAGGTAGCGAGCGACAGTGTATGTTGGTACAAACGTGGCAATATAGCCGGACCAAACCGACAACATTGGTGGTCTAAACATTGCGTCCATATTGGTACAATCATGACGACGTCGTCCGTACAAACATGACGACGTCGCTAGTCCAAACTTGACTTGACGGTCTTGTGGGTCTCACCGTGACGACATTCTTGGTCCAAACGTGACGACATTGATGGTCTACTCGTGACAATATTGTTGGTCCAAAGGTAGCGAGCGACAGTGTATGTTGGTACAAACGTGGCAATATAGCCGGACCAAACCGACAACATTGGTGGTCTAAACATTGCGTCCATATTGGTACAATCATGACGACGTCGTCCGTACAAACATGACGACGTCGCTAGTCCAAACTTGACTTGACGGTCTTGTGGGTCTCACCGTGACGACATTCTTGGTCCAAACGTGACGACATTGATGGTCTACTCGTGACAATATTGTTGGTCCAAAGGTAGCGAGCGACAGTGTATGTTGGTACAAACGTGGCAATATAGCCGGACCAAACCGACAACATTGGTGGTCTAAACATTGCGTCCATATTGGTACAATCATGACGACGTCGTCCGTACAAACATGACGACGTCGCTAGTCCAAACTTGACTTGACGGTCTTGTGGGTCTCACCGTGACGACATTCTTGGTCCAAACGTGACGACATTGATGGTCTACTCGTGACAATATTGTTGGTCCAAAGGTAGCGAGCGACAGTGTATGTTGGTACAAACGTGGCAATATAGCCGGACCAAACCGACAACATTGGTGGTCTAAACATTGCGTCCATATTGGTACAATCACTCGTACTGACGACGTCGCTAGTCCAAACTTGACTTGACGGTCTTGTGGGTCTCACCGTGACGACATTCTTGGTCCAAACGTGACGACATTGATGGTCTACTCGTGACAATATTGTTGGTCCAAAGGTAGCGAGCGACAGTGTATGTTGGTACAAACGTGGCAATATAGCCGGACCAAACCGACAACATTGGTGGTCTAAACATTGCGTCCATATTGGTACAATCATGACGACGTCGTCCGTACAAACATGACGACGTCGCTAGTCCAAACTTGACTTGACGGTCTTGTGGGTCTCACCGTGACGACATTCTTGGTCCAAACGTGACGACATTCATGGTCTACTCGTGACAATATTGTTGGTCCAAAGGTAGCGAGCGACAGTGTATGTTGGTACAAACGTGGCAATATAGCCGGACCAAACCGACAACATTGGTGGTCTAAACATTGCGTCCATATTGGTACAATCATGACGACGTCGTCCGTACAAACATGACGACGTCGCTAGTCCAAACTTGACTTGACGGTCTTGTGGGTCTCACCGTGACGACATTCTTGGTCCAAACGTGACGACATTGATGGTCTACTCGTGACAATATTGTTGGTCCAAAGGTAGCGAGCGACAGTGTATGTTGGTACAAACGTGGCAATATAGCCGGACCAAACCGACAACATTGGTGGTCTAAACATTGCGTCCATATTGGTACAATCATGACGACGTCGTCCGTACAAACATGACGACGTCGCTAGTCCAAACTTGACTTGACGGTCTTGTGGGTCTCACCGTGACGACATTCTTGGTCCAAACGTGACGACATTGATGGTCTACTCGTGACAATATTGTTGGTCCAAAGGTAGCGAGCGACAGTGTATGTTGGTACAAACGTGGCAATATAGCCGGACCAAACCGACAACATTGGTGGTCTAAACATTGCGTCCATATTGGTACAATCATGACGACGTCGTCCGTACAAACATGACGACGTCGCTAGTCCAAACTTGACTTGACGGTCTTGTGGGTCTCACCGTGACGACATTCTTGGTCCAAACGTGACGACATTCTTGGTCCAAATGTGACGACATTGATGGTCTACTCGTGACAATATTGTTGGTCCAAAGGTAGCGAGCGACAGTGTATGTTGGTACAAACGTGGCAATATAGCCGGACCAAACCGACAACATTGGTGGTCTAAACATTGCGTCCATATTGGTACAATCATGACGACGTCGTCCGTACAAACATGACGACGTCGCTAGTCCAAACTTGACTTGACGGTCTTGTGGGTCTCACCGTGACGACATTCTTGGTCCAAACGTGACGACATTGATGGTCTACTCGTGACAATATTGTTGGTCCAAAGGTAGCGAGCGACAGTGTATGTTGGTACAAACGTGGCAATATAGCCGGACCAAACCGACAACATTGGTGGTCTAAACATTGCGTCCATATTGGTACAATCATGACGACGTCGTCCGTACAAACATGACGACGTCGCTAGTCCAAACTTGACTTGACGGTCTTGTGGGTCTCACCGTGACGACATTCTTGGTCCAAACGTGACGACATTCTTGGTCCAAATGTGACGACATTGATGGTCTACTCGTGACAATATTGTTGGTCCAAAGGTAGCGAGCGACAGTGTATGTTGGTACAAACGTGGCAATATAGCCGGACCAAACCGACAACATTGGTGGTCTAAACATTGCGTCCATATTGGTACAATCATGACGACGTCGTCCGTACAAACATGACGACGTCGCTAGTCCAAACTTGACTTGACGGTCTTGTGGGTCTCACCGTGACGACATTCTTGGTCCAAACGTGACGACATTGATGGTCTACTCGTGACAATATTGTTGGTCCAAAGGTAGCGAGCGACAGTGTATGTTGGTACAAACGTGGCAATATAGCCGGACCAAACCGACAACATTGGTGGTCTAAACATTGCGTCCATATTGGTACAATCATGACGACGTCGTCCGTACAAACATGACGACGTCGCTAGTCCAAACTTGACTTGACGGTCTTGTGGGTCTCACCGTGACGACATTCTTGGTCCAAACGTGACGACATTGATGGTCTACTCGTGACAATATTGTTGGTCCAAAGGTAGCGAGCGACAGTGTATGTTGGTACAAACGTGGCAATATAGCCGGACCAAACCGACAACATTGGTGGTCTAAACATTGCGTCCATATTGGTACAATCATGACGACGTCGTCCGTACAAACATGACGACGTCGCTAGTCCAAACTTGACTTGACGGTCTTGTGGGTCTCACCGTGACGACATTCTTGGTCCAAACGTGACGACATTGATGGTCTACTCGTGACAATATTGTTGGTCCAAAGGTAGCGAGCGACAGTGTATGTTGGTACAAACGTGGCAATATAGCCGGACCAAACCGACAACATTGGTGGTCTAAACATTGCGTCCATATTGGTACAATCATGACGACGTCGTCCGTACAAACATGACGACGTCGCTAGTCCAAACTTGACTTGACGGTCTTGTGGGTCTCACCGTGACGACATTCTTGGTCCAAACGTGACGACATTGATGGTCTACTCGTGACAATATTGTTGGTCCAAAGGTAGCGAGCGACAGTGTATGTTGATACAAACGTGGCAATATAGCCGGACCAAACCGACAACATTGGTGGTCTAAACATTGCGTCCATATTGGTACAATCATGACGACGTCGTCCGTACAAACATGACGACGTCGCTAGTCCAAACTTGACTTGACGGTCTTGTGGGTCTCACCGTGACGACATTCTTGGTCCAAACGTGACGACATTGATGGTCTACTCGTGACAATATTGTTGGTCCAAAGGTAGCGAGCGACAGTGTATGTTGGTACAAACGTGGCAATATAGCCGGACCAAACCGACAACATTGGTGGTCTAAACATTGCGTCCATATTGGTACAATCATGACGACGTCGTCCGTACAAACATGACGACGTCGCTAGTCCAAACTTGACTTGACGGTCTTGTGGGTCTCACCGTGACGACATTCTTGGTCCAAACGTGACGACATTCTTGGTCCAAATGTGACGACATTGATGGTCTACTCGTGACAATATTGTTGGTCCAAAGGTAGCGAGCGACAGTGTATGTTGGTACAAACGTGGCAATATAGCCGGACCAAACCGACAACATTGGTGGTCTAAACATTGCGTCCATATTGGTACAATCATGACGACGTCGTCCGTACAAACATGACGACGTCGCTAGTCCAAACTTGACTTGACGGTCTTGTGGGTCTCACCGTGACGACATTCTTGGTCCAAACGTGACGACATTGATGGTCTACTCGTGACAATATTGTTGGTCCAAAGGTAGCGAGCGACAGTGTATGTTGATACAAACGTGGCAATATAGCCGGACCAAACCGACAACATTGGTGGTCTAAACATTGCGTCCATATTGGTACAATCATGACGACGTCGTCCGTACAAACATGACGACGTCGCTAGTCCAAACTTGACTTGACGGTCTTGTGGGTCTCACCGTGACGACATTCTTGGTCCAAACGTGACGACATTGATGGTCTACTCGTGACAATATTGTTGGTCCAAAGGTAGCGAGCGACAGTGTATGTTGGTACAAACGTGGCAATATAGCCGGACCAAACCGACAACATTGGTGGTCTAAACATTGCGTCCATATTGGTACAATCATGACGACGTCGTCCGTACAAACATGACGACGTCGCTAGTCCAAACTTGACTTGACGGTCTTGTGGGTCTCACCGTGACGACATTCTTGGTCCAAACGTGACGACATTGATGGTCTACTCGTGACAATATTGTTGGTCCAAAGGTAGCGAGCGACAGTGTATGTTGGTACAAACGTGGCAATATAGCCGGACCAAACCGACAACATTGGTGGTCTAAACATTGCGTCCATATTGGTACAATCATGACGACGTCGCTAGTCCAAACTTGACTTGACGGTCTTGTGGGTCTCACCGTGACGACATTCTTGGTCCAAATGTGACGACATTGATGGTCTACTCGTGACAATATTGTTGGTCCAAAGGTAGCGAGCGACAGTGTATGTTGGTACAAACGTGGCAATATAGCCGGACCAAACCGACAACATTGGTGGTCTAAACATTGCGTCCATATTGGTACAATCATGACGACGTCGTCCGTACAAACATGACGACGTCGCTAGTCCAAACTTGACTTGACGGTCTTGTGGGTCTCACCGTGACGACATTCTTGGTCCAAACGTGACGACATTGATGGTCTACTCGTGACAATATTGTTGGTCCAAAGGTAGCGAGCGACAGTGTATGTTGATACAAACGTGGCAATATAGCCGGACCAAACCGACAACATTGGTGGTCTAAACATTGCGTCCATATTGGTACAATCATGACGACGTCGTCCGTACAAACATGACGACGTCGCTAGTCCAAACTTGACTTGACGGTCTTGTGGGTCTCACCGTGACGACATTCTTGGTCCAAACGTGACGACATTCATGGTCTACTCGTGACAATATTGTTGGTCCAAAGGTAGCGAGCGACAGTGTATGTTGGTACAAACGTGGCAATATAGCCGGACCAAACCGACAACATTGGTGGTCTAAACATTGCGTCCATATTGGTACAATCATGACGACGTCGTCCGTACAAACATGACGACGTCGCTAGTCCAAACTTGACTTGACGGTCTTGTGGGTCTCACCGTGACGACATTCTTGGTCCAAACGTGACGACATTGATGGTCTACTCGTGACAATATTGTTGGTCCAAAGGTAGCGAGCGACAGTGTATGTTGGTACAAACGTGGCAATATAGCCGGACCAAACCGACAACATTGGTGGTCTAAACATTGCGTCCATATTGGTACAATCATGACGACGTCGTCCGTACAAACATGACGACGTCGCTAGTCCAAACTTGACTTGACGGTCTTGTGGGTCTCACCGTGACGACATTCTTGGTCCAAACGTGACGACATTGATGGTCTACTCGTGACAATATTGTTGGTCCAAAGGTAGCGAGCGACAGTGTATGTTGGTACAAACGTGGCGATATAGCCGGACCAAACCGACAACATTGGTGGTCTAAACATTGCGTCCATATTGGTACAATCATGACGACGTCGTCCGTACAAACATGACGACGTCGCTAGTCCAAACTTGACTTGACGGTCTTGTGGGTCTCACCGTGACGACATTCTTGGTCCAAACGTGACGACATTGATGGTCTACTCGTGACAATATTGTTGGTCCAAAGGTAGCGAGCGACAGTGTATGTTGGTACAAACGTGGCGATATAGCCGGACCAAACCGACAACATTGGTGGTCTAAACATTGCGTCCATATTGGTACAATCATGACGACGTCGTCCGTACAAACATGACGACGTCGCTAGTCCAAACTTGACTTGACGGTCTTGTGGGTCTCACCGTGACGACATTCTTGGTCCAAACGTGACGACATTGATGGTCTACTCGTGACAATATTGTTGGTCCAAAGGTAGCGAGCGACAGTGTATGTTGGTACAAACGTGGCAATATAGCCGGACCAAACCGACAACATTGGTGGTCTAAACATTGCGTCCATATTGGTACAATCATGACGACGTCGCTAGTCCAAACTTGACTTGACGGTCTTGTGGGTCTCACCGTGACGACATTCTTGGTCCAAACGTGACGACATTGATGGTCTACTCGTGACAATATTGTTGGTCCAAAGGTAGCGAGCGACAGTGTATGTTGGTACAAACGTGGCAATATAGCCGGACCAAACCGACAACATTGGTGGTCTAAACATTGCGTCCATATTGGTACAATCATGACGACGTCGTCCGTACAAACATGACGACGTCGCTAGTATAAACATGACGACGCCGTTCGTTCAAACTGGACAGTCTTGTCGGTCGGAGACTTACTGTTCTGATCTAGTCCCAATCTCGATGTCAGCATACTGATCCTGGAGCACGATCTCAGCTTGCGGATCCAGACCACATAGCCTGTACCTGACCCCTGATCTCTGGATACTGGACTTTAGAACCCGAACTCGATGTCTAAGTCCCATAATCAAGCGTTCGAACTCTGTTCGAACTCCGGATCCGGACCCGGACACCAGATGTCAGACCAGGACTCCAGATTCCAGACCCGGACTTAGAGATTCAGTTCTAGAGCCAGCGTGATTACGGTCATCTGTGGTTCAGACCAGATGTCAGGTGCATGACTAGGAGCATTCGTACTTAAGACAAGCGTGTCGTCCTGGAAACACTAGGTCGCACCTTGAGCCATTTAGTAGCCGTTTTTCCCTTATCCAGCATTCGCTCCTTGTCGCTTGCGTTGTCTTGCCGTTTGGAGTGTGTACGGGTATGAGTGACTCTCCTACACGTGTATTTTGTATAGTCACCGACGCTGAGCTTGCTTCCTCCGTGAAAGCATGGCTTGTAGGCGTCATTAGTGCACTTTCACGGTATTCCTCCAATCTGCGAATCAAGGACTCGCCAAAGTGACTGGCCATAGCAGCGACTTTTGCATCTATTACTTTCATTTGAGTACAAGTGCGAGTGTGCCCCGGATCAACCCAATCCCTTGGTCGACCCGGGACTGAAATGTCGTATGCAAGGTTTCTACATACCAATATCACAAGAGCCAGGAACACACACTGGGTGGTGACAAAACAAAAGTGCTCAGAGCTCAGTACAGGTGAGCGACTTTCTTGACAACCACGTGTTCCTATAGGCGCGCTATTGCTGCCAGGT
The DNA here is from genome assembly GCA_003730235.1 of Pythium guiyangense. Classification (NCBI taxonomy): domain Eukaryota; phylum Oomycota; class Peronosporomycetes; order Pythiales; family Pythiaceae; genus Pythium; species Pythium guiyangense. Next base: position 28,826 of record QXDM01000026.1, read on the forward strand.
TGGCATCGTTAGTCGTGCTTGTTTGCTTCGCACGCTCTATGTGGACCGGCTGTAACTCGTGGTGTTATTTTTAAACCGTGTCAACAACCAATTGACGTGTGTATATTTTTGATCTTTTTGCACTAATGACGCACCTTAACCGTGTTTTACGGCACTTCGAAAAACTCGCGATTTTGTTCTCATTTTCAACAGCAATACATATGTCTGGTCACAGAGGCCTCAGACCTTGGCGATAATAATACAGAGTTGATTTTGCCCGATACTAAAAGACGAGCAATCGTAGAATATAAGAACAATTGTTGTGAGCAATCAAACGCAGTGTCGTGCACATCGTAGATCGTTAAATTCGCGATTTTGTTCTGATTTTGACGATTTCTTGTTTTTTCAAACTGTATAAAACATGAGGTATTTTGTGACAGCATATATACACTAGAATTCGTCGAGTTTGCGGTGTCGATCGACCTCTGTCAACATTCGAAGTGTAACTGGGTCACCGTACACTGCCACGCTAGGTACGACTAGCGTGGAGCCCCAAGAGCACTGTTGGCCTGTGTTCTGGATTCTTCTGATCTTGCTGTTCGCGCTTGATGATCAGCTTAGAGAGGTGTCTCTTTTTAGGATAGGCACAGTAGCCCTTCCCTTGCATTTATCACTATCTCCTTTCTCCAAATACATAAACCTCAGTTGAAAAAAACATCGTTTAACACAGGCCGCTTCCCTGTGTTTTTTCACGCTTCCTCGTAAGACCTACGTGTAAGCCAAGGCCACAAAGCCACGCCCCGTGACGCGAAGGGTTTGAACACTGTCTATACAAACTGCCGTACTATAGCGTACAATACAGATATGTGCAAATGTGCACAAAACATCTTGCAACCCATGTTAATCCTCATCGTGTTATCGTGCTATGCAAGTGCATGTCGAGAACTACATCTGTGCTCTTGAGGTTGTTTTCGTGCTGTTTCTAGTGCTGTTCTCTTGGTTGTACCCAATCAAATTGCAAATAAATGTATAATATAAAACCTCGGATGTAAATTAGAACAATACTTTTGATTTCTGACTTCAGTACGCAACGCGGATTTTGTGTGTGAGTTTTGAAAATCTATCGACCTGTACAGTGCACGAAATCGAGATTGTGACAGCAACAAATTACTTGATCCTGTTATGAGTTGTGAGTGTATGAGACTGCGTGTGGTCTTCATTTCATTTAGTTTCTAGCATCTGACAGATAGCGTAAATTTGAATGGTTTTGATTGCTAGATTCATATTTGAATTCTGCGTCGATTGGTGCCACACGCAGTCTCATCTACTCACAACTCATAACAGGATCAAGTAATTTGTTGCTGTCACAATCTCAATTTTGTGCACTGTACGACAAAGAAACCCTTTAAATGTAATTGCTTGTGTGTTGGTATTGAAGTCATTCACTGTACTGTTGTACTTGTTTGTTGTATTGCAGCGTACAGTGGTGACTTTCAATACCTGCGCACCATTGATAGCTTCTAAGAGGTTTCGTACAGGTGCAGGTTCATAAGGTTCGACAAGGAGCGATTTCAGACCACAAAGCAGCGACTGCTTGACCGACGGAACGAGAGAGGACTCGAGCATCACGAGAAGCAGCATGAGTTCGCACGCGATCAGCAGCGCGCTCCGCGGCGGCGCGAGCCTCGCGATCCGCCGCACGTCGCAGATCACGCGCGGCGCCGCCGGTGGCCACCACCGCCCTCCACCGCCGCCGTTCGCGCGCATCGCTGCGCCGTCGCAGCCGCTCCACGAAGAAGCCGAGCTCGTGTGGAACGACGGCGTGGCACCAGAGACGCTCATTGACTTTGACGCGCCTCACATCCCCAAGTACCAGGCGCTCAAGCACCTCGGCGTGGCGCTCGGCGGCTTGCTCACGCTCATGGGCGTCGTCACGCTCTACAACCCCGACTCGTGGCGACAAGCGGTGCGTCGTCCCCTCTGCTCTTCAGTCATTCTCCTCGACGAAAGAGCTCTCTCTCTCTCTCCTGTAGCTCCTCACGACTGACTGGCTGACTAACGCATGCTTTCGTTCGCTCGTGCACATACAGGCGAAGCGCGGCAACAACTTGCCGGACCTGTCGTGGGAACTCGGCCATGCCGACGAGCCAGAGGGCGAGCTCGACGAGCAGACCGAGCGCCCAGCATGACGCACGCAAATCGCATCAGCGGCAGACAGGAAGAGGACGATGCGCTGCGTAACACTGCTCAAGCAAAGCCATGACTACACACACACTCACTCTTGCACGTGCTGCGGCTGCTCTTATTCACACGCACACATGCGTCTCCCTCTCTCTTTGTATGTGGCGATCGCCCGCCTAGTGCTCCGCAGTCGGGAGCGACCGCTTCTCCATGATCGAGTCGATGATCCCAAAGTCCACGGCCTGCGACGGGTCCATGAACAAGTCGCGGTCCATGGCGTTCTCGATCGTCGCGAGCGGCTTGCCCGTGTGCTTGGCGTAGAGCCCATTGAGGCTGCAGATGACCAGGTCGTAGCAGTCAGAGACGACCGACATGTCGATGGCTCAGCATGAAACCAGAGCGTACCGTGCGCGGAGCTTGATGATCTCCTCTGCGTGGATCGCAATGTCGCTCGCCATGCCTTGCGCACCGCCGGACGGCTGGTGGATCATGATCTACGAGCGGCACGAGTGTGCAGTGAGCATCTCGTCGTCGTCGCTACTCGATAGGAGTGATACACATACACAGACAGACTATGCAAGACGTACGCGAGAGTTGGGGAGCGCAAAGCGCGCGCCAGGGGCCCCGCCGGCGAGGAGTAGCGCACCCATGCTCGCAGCTTGCCCCATGCAGAGCGTGTTCACTTTCGGGTGGATGTACTGCATCGTGTCGTAGATCGCGAGGCCCGAGCTCACGACGCCGCCAGGGCTGTTGATGTACATGAACACGTCTTTCTCCGGGTGCTCCGACTCGAGGAAGAGCAGCTGCGCCGTCACAACCGACGCCATGGCGTCGTTCACCGGCCCGTGCACAAACACAATGCGCTCCTTGAGCAAGCGCGAGTAGATGTCGAACACGCGCTCGCCCCGCGGCGACTGCTCGAGCACCATCGGCACGACCGAGTTCATGAACGAGTGGAACCCGCGACGCGCCATCTCTTCTTGTCTCTCTTGCTGGCGTCTAGAGCACGAGCGAGCGATGGCCGACGAGCTCCTTGGTCTGCTTCGGATGCTCGCGCTTCAAGAAGATCTGTCGGTTTTACAACTTGATAGTGATAAACACAAGGTATTGAATCAACTCACTAAATCATTCCACATATGCCTTGTATTTGTATATCTATTTCGACAATAATATTGTTCACAATGCAAGTTGCACATGTCATGGACAGCTCATGCGACGAATGTACATGCAACACGATGACAATGGCGCAGTGTGGATCTCTATTAGCGCGTATGTAAGTGCATGAAGACGCGCTACTGCTTCGCTGGAAGGCCGTCGAGCGTCGTGTACATGAAGCTCGCAAAGCTCGGGTCGAGCAGCGCCTTCTGGAGCTCCTTGACGCGATTGCTGCTGCTCTCGATCTGCGCACATGAGCAACACACACGCGATCAAGCGCAAGCGCAAGCGTGAGCGAGTGAGTAGACAGCGCCAGCTGGGATCACACACTCACATGCAACGACGCGGACAGGCAGGTGCCGAGATCCTCGGATGCGATTTGAGCGCGAGCAGCTCCAAGCACCATGCATCCATCACCAAGCACCAGTGGTGTTGACGTCGTCGTACCTTTGTGAGCTGCGCGCGGATCACCGGGTCCTCGAGCGCCTGGAGCACGCTCGGCGTCGCGCGGAGCGCTGCGAGCTGCGTCGCAGTCAGCAGTTGAGCCGGATCGACTTCGCTCTCGGTGTTTGCAGACTTGCGCGCAGAGAGTGATGGTGGTGCTTGCGTCGCTGCTGCTGCTGCTGCTGTTGATGGATGGCGCTGCTGCGCGCTGCTCGCTGCTGCTGCGTCTGGCGCTGCTGTCGTTGCTGTTGCTGGTGCAGGTGCGCACGGCGTCTCTTTGTGCGTCTTGTAGCACGCAGCGCTGCAGTACGGCGCGCGACAGCCTGGGCACTTGTACTTGGCCTCGACAGCCGTGCACACTTGGCAGAGCTTCGCTTTCGGTCGCACCATGCTGCTGTCGGTCGCAACGAGTCGAGTCGCGAGCGTCACGGCGATCGCGTCGTGCGCTCTTGCTTCTTGACTAGTTGGCGCTTGAGCTGCTTGGCTCGGAATGCGGTAAAGCGCGAGTGAGCAAAACGAAGCTGGCGTTTTCTATACTTGTGCGACACGCAATGCAAATATTGATAGTGATAAAAAGGAGAAACCGAGATTCGCTCGTCACATACAACAATCCAGTGTAGTGCGCGACTCGCAGTGTCTCTGCACATAAATCAGGCAGATTGTGGTACAAACAACACGATACTGAAATCAAGTAGTTCTGCGACCCAAAACGATCGCCAGGCGTTTGGCTCGGAATCGCTGTTTGAGCGCATTCAAGAGCGCTCCAAGCAAACACACGACCGCGACGTCAGCGCTGCTGCCTTGCGCGTGCACACGAGGGCACGAGCGCGCGTGTGTGAGTGGGTGCACGAGGCCATCGGTCAGTCAATCACTACGCGATTCGCTCCCTCGTACGCACCACACCTCTTCACTCTCCACACAACGCAAGCATGCCGCAGCTCCAGTGCGTCGCGCAGTCCTACGCATGGGGCAAGCACGGCCACGACAGTCTCGTCGCGCAGCTCAAGGCACGCACGTCCATCATCTCTCTGTTTGTATGCACCGTTGTCGTCTGCATGAACATACACTCGCTCACACACGTGTCTTCTGCTACAGGCGGGCGGCGACGCAGCGTTCCAAGTCGACCCCACGAGTGCATACGCAGAGCTCTGGTGCGTCGTGACGTGATGCTTGCAACTTGAAGAGAGCGACTGACGGACGGACTCGTATGCTGCTGCTGCTGGAGACAGGATGGGGACGCACCCGAACGGTCCGTCGCGCGTCATTCGCGGCGGCAAACCCGCCGAGTTGCTCAGCGAGTGGCTCGAGGTGCGACTCATTATGCGTCTCTGGATCTCCTCCCAACGACCACGTGCTCACTGCACGCGTCAATACCTACAGACGCATCCAGAGGCGTTTGGCTCAAGTGCGTCGCGCGAGCTGCCGTTCCTGTTCAAAGTGCTCTCGGTCCAGAAGGCGCTGTCGATCCAAGCGCATCCGGACGCCGCACTCGCGCGTGCGCTCCACGCGACGCGACCAGAGCTCTACAGAGACCCGAACCACAAGCCCGAGATGACGATCGCACTCACGCGCTTTGAAGCTCTGTACGTCTTCCTCGTTACTGCGTCTTGTTCTCTCTCTATCGCGCGCTCTCTGACGCATCGGTGGCGCCTGCAGCTCGCAGTTCCGCGACGCAAGTGAGATCGTCGCGCACTTGCATGTTGTGCCAGAGCTCCGCGCGCTCGTCGACGCCGCGGCGGCTGCGCAGTTCATCGCATCGCCAGACAAAGCAACGCTCCGCGCGCTCTTCAAGAGCTTCATCTACGCCGACGACGCACTCATTGCCGAGCAGCTCGCGCTCTTGCGCACGCGTCTCGAAGCGCAAGCTGAGCAGTCGCCAGTCGAAGCGCTCGTGCTGCGGCTCGAGCGCGAGTACGGCGCCGACATTGGCTGCTTCTGCCCGTACTTGCTCAACTACGTCACGCTCGCACCCGGTGACGCGGTGTTCCTCGGTGCGAACGAGCCACATGCGTACCTCTTGGGCGACTGCATCGAGTGCATGGCGTGCTCAGACAACGTCGTGCGCGCGGGCTTGACGCCCAAGTTCATTGACAAAGAGACGCTCTACGAGATGCTCACGTACCGCACGGGGCCGCCCGAGGTGCTCGCAGGCGACAAGGTCGACGACGCCACGCGGCTGTACACGCCGCCAGTGCCCGAGTTCCAAGTCGAAGCGATCGCACTCGACGCAGACGCGACGTACGCACTGCGGACGCTCGACGCGCCATCGGTGCTGCTTGTCACGAGCGGGAGCTGCAGCATCAGCAGCGACAGCGAAGCGATTGCTCTCGCACGCGGCGCCGTGTTCTTCGTCCCAGCAGGCCAGCAGCTCAACGTGCGCAGCAGCAGCGACGGTCTCCAGGCCTTTCGCGCATCGCCAAACGAGCGGACATGTTCGTGAGAGCGTGCCTGACGTACGTCGCTGTTCACAGAGATCAAGTGAGAGCTAGCTGCTCGCTCTGCATCAAGACATGTGCTTTGTTCAACGCTACTCTAGTACGCATCTCATGGTTGTGCACAGCTCTTGGCGAGTCTGCTCTTTGCCATTCGGCTAGACGATCTGGTTCTTCGAGCACATGAGGGGCACGAACAACAGGAACTCGACGAAGTGCATGCGAGGTGACGCGCAGCGCTCGTTGCCATCAGTGCAGTGAACGCCTGGCATCCCCCAGTTCACGCACTGGGTCATCGGCACGCACATCCTTGCACGCGTGGCGCTGCTCGTGCTTCCGCTCGTCTACAGTTGACTCGGCATCCCTGACGCGTACGAGCTGCTCGAACGTGTTGCGCTCCAGCACGACCTCACAGACAAGCCACGCGCGGACGAGTCACACGCACTGTCAGTGTCAGCGAGTGCGAGCGACGCGCTTGAGAGCAAACGACTCGGTGCAAAGGTCCAGTGACGATGTGATGAGGTAGTGAGGCTCTTGATGTCGTTGACGAGCGAGTTCGTCGATCGTAACAAGAGAGCGAGAGACGAATGTCTTGGGTGTCTCTGACCAAGTTGGGCGCTCTGACGGCGGCGGAGACTCTTGTCACTTAGTGCGCTTGCGAGAGACGTGCTCGTTAGTGTCGTGAGCTCTCACTTCCCACGCGCTCCTTGCTCCTCATCTGTTCGCTTGCTCGCTCTTCGCACAGAGTGCGCGTCTAGAGAAGCACGCGAGAGCGACTCGACTCGATCGTCTGCTCATTCCGCAACACGCGCAGCCGAGCGCACTCGAACGACAACAGCAACATCACCACCAAACATGGTGCCAAGCGCGACGCCGACGTCCAAAGGAGCACCAACCAAGCCACATCGCTCGCAAGACCCGCTCTTCCTCGCGTGTGCTGCCTTCACGGCAGTCGCAGTCATCTGGCTGGCCCTGACGATGCTCGAGCCGTTTGACCTCTCGGACGACGTGTTTGCAGGCTTCAAGGGCCTCTCGAGCGTCGCCAGTGTATCGTGGCTGGTTGTGCGCGTGTACGTCGGGTGCGGACTCGTTGTCGTCGCGAACGTCGCTACCTGGCGTCCGCGACGTGCCAGTGACGACGAAGCCGCCGTCATCATGGTCGTCCTCTTCTTCGGAATCCTGCCGTTTACGATCTGTCTCCTGCTCTCGCAAGGCTCCATCAGCGAGAGCTTTGCGCGCAGCGAGCTCCACGGTGGCCCACAGCACAACGTGACTGCCGCATTAGAGCAGAACGTAGCCAGACAGACGCGGTACAGACGCGGTCAGAGCAGCAGAGCAGCGAGCCAAGTCAGCCTCAAGTCTGCACAAGCGCCAAGATCTGCAATACACCACTGACGACGAATGCTGCTCTTGATCGTCGCATCGTCGCGATGACATGGTGCGCGACAGACTGGAAGAGCGTTCTCGCTTCGAGCTGCTGTGCATCGCGCTGCTGCTGCTGTTCAGGCGTCATGCGTCTCTGTCGTCTGCATGCCGACGTCAATGTGCGCCATGCACATCAAGATTTGATAGTGAAAAAGCAAAGAGATGAATAGCAATTTATCGATAGTGAAAAATAACGTATACAAGCACATCTTGTTGAAATATCGACTACGGTTCGATGTTTCACTGTACTACAGCTGATATGTATTGAATGACTCCTGTACTGAAGCTGATATGCATATAATGACTCGTTGATTTGTTCACTATTACAGATTGCTAATAACGTTCGCAATGCAGAAAACACTGATATGGATAATGCAATCAAGGCTTGTATTATATTTGTAGTTTTCCAAAGGTGTATACACTAATACACTTGTAAAAGACGATGGTGACACATTACATATTAACGACAACGCGACTCTCACGCAACTGTCACGTCGTCGTGGCACTGCAAGAGACTCTCGGCGACATTGCGCATGACCCACTGCACTTCTGTCGGCGGCGACTTGTACTGCTGCTGCTGCTGCTTCTTGCCCACGGGCGAGAGCGCGGTCATTGGCACTGCTGCGCTCGTCATTGTCGCAGCAGGCGACGACACCATGTGCGCGTCGTCAACCACTCGCAGCGCATACGGCTCGACCGACACGCGGAGTGAAATGCTGCTGTCGTCGCCATCGTCCTCGGGCGCAAACGCGTCGTTCGTGTACTCGATCACTTCCGCGTCTGCGTCATCAAAGTCGTCGCTGTACTGCGTCCCGTGGTCGTCTTCGTCGTAAAAGTCCGAGTCGTCGCTGTAGAAGTTCTCTTCAGCCTCGTACTCGCTCAGCGACGTGTAGTCGTCGTCGTCGTCGTCGTCTTCGCTGTCGTAGCGATCGCTCTCTCCATCATCCTCTCTGTCCTCGTCGCCGTCTTCGTACGCAAACGCACTGCTGTCAGTCGCAGCAAGTGCGTGGCACTCGCGCATCTCGACATTGTCAGCATCGACCGACGCGTCTTCGAGCTCGAGCGTCACGTCGTCGTGCGCTGCGTAGCGTCCCCACTGCTCGTACGCAGCAGCTGACAGCGGACGCTGTGCGAGTCTGTCGTCGTCGTCATCCGTGTAGTCGATCGACCCATCGACGTGCAGCGGGAATCGCTTCATCACCACGCGGCGCGTTGCGTCGTCCTCGTCCTCTTCGTCGTCCGCATCTTGAGCTGCGTCCGTGTCGATGGTGAGCTCACGCATCCTCGGTCGGAACGCCTTGGACGGCGACGCTGCGCTACGGAACTGTCCGTGCTGTGCGCGCCGGCCCTTGGCTTTCGCAGACGCAGCGCTGTAGTAGATCTGGAGACTGTCCATGCACTCTTCGCTGTACGCGTTCTCAAAGTCCGGACTCACGAGCGCCTCGGCTTCGTCCTGGAACTGCGACTCGAGCGCGTCGCTCGCGAGGCTCTCGCCACTGTCAGTCGTTGCGATCGCTGTCCACGCGTGCACGTGTGGAGCTGTTGCGATCGCTGGCAGCTGCTGCGGCTGGCGACCAAACACGCGCTCGACTCGCGGCTTCATCTCGCTCTCATCCTCAACAGAGTCGCTATCGTTGTCATGGTCGTCAATAGCGCTCAGCAGCGGCTCGGGCGTCTGACTCCGCTCCGGTGCGCGCAAGTCGAGCTGCGACTCCTCCAAGATGCTCGCGTCCAGGAGCTCGAGGTCGCTCTCGTCCGTGCGCTCGAGCTGCTGCAGCTCGTCTGCATCGAGCGGTGTGATCGGGATCCACTGTGGCGCACTCGTTGTTCGCAGCGGCTTGCGCTGCTTCCCAGTGTCGCCTGACGCGCGGCGCACGAGGTTCTTTGCGTGCACGCGGCGTCGCGGCGCTCCAAGCGGCCGGCGAACGACTGCGTTGGCACGGAGCGACCCGCCAGACGCAACGAGCCCTTGCATGTGGTTGCGAATGTACGGGATCGTGAAGATCTGGTCCATGGACGGTCGCTTCTCCGGCGCTTTGTCAAGGAGCTGCTTGATCAGCGCCGAGATCTCTGCGTCGTAGTGCGTTGGTACCGGTGCGACCTCTTTGCGCACGATCGTGAAGATGAGACTGATGATGTTTGGCGCGTCGAACGCGTGCTTGAGCGCGCACATCTCGTACAAGACGCACCCAAGGGACCAGACGTCGCTTGCGTACGAGTACGGCTTGCTCTCGCACACCTCTGGACTCATGTAGTACGGCGTCCCAACGACTGTGCGCGCTTGGTCAAGCGTCGAGTCGAGCGTCTTGGCGATGCCAAAGTCCCCGAGCTTGATCACGTTCTCCGTTGTGAGGAAGATGTTGCTCGTCTTGAGGTCGCGATGCAAGATGCGCTGCTGGTGCAAGTACTTGATCGCCATCGCCATCTGCACAAACCAGTCGAGGATCTGGCCAATGTCAAAGTACGCGCGCGCGTAGTCGCCACCAGTAGCGACAGTCTCCTCGAGCAGCGCGACGCGCTCGCGGATCTTCTCGGCGAGGTCCCCGCCGTCGCAGTACGCCATGACGATGTGGATCACGTTGTCGTTGACAAAGTTCTCGCGGTACTCGACGACGTTTGGGTGCTTGAGCTTTGCGAGGAGCTCGACTTCGCGGAACGACTGCGCCTTCTCCTTGTCCGTGAGCAGCTCGATCGGGATCTTCTTCACGACGTACTTCTCATTCGTCCCGCGCAGCGTCACGAGGTGCGCGCTCCCGAACGCACCGCGACCGATGCACTTGATCTCGTCGTACTTGTCCATTGCTTGCGATTGTGTGTATGCGCGTGTTGTGACGAGTGTGATCTATCACTCAATGCGCAGCTGCTCTTGTTGCTTGCTTGCTTGCTTGCTGTTGTTACTGTTGTTGTTGTTGTTGTTGTTTGGTTGCCTCACGCTTGCTTGCTTGTTGGTGTTGCGCGCTTGCTTGAATGCGAGCTGTTGTGGTGTTGGTGCAATGGTGATCGCGCCAGGCAGTCGCGCTTGCTGTTGTTGCTGTTTTTACGAGTGCAAAGCGTCGCGTCGCGTGTGTACGAGCGAGCGCTTTGCTCGAGTGCGCGCTGTTGTTGTTGTTGTTGTTGCTGCTGCTGCTCACGTCGGTCGTATGCGTAAAGGATCGATGTGTTGTCGTTCGCTGGTGCTGGCGCTCGTGTGTGTGTGCGAGTGATGCCTTGAAGCGAGCACGACGACGACTTTGCTATTTCCATGCCTTGCGAGAGATCCACATTCGAATCGAACATGTGGTAGTGACATAATCAAGGGAGCGAAACGCTTGATGAAGAAGCGCTTGATGCTTAGGACCTGAGCAAGGACGCCAGGCAGCAGCATGCGCACGCCTATGGCGGAGTTGTTCAGACCTACAAACGAGGTTGGCTTTCACGTTCATGAAGACGCCATGTCGACGAACTGTATAATCTTGTGATGCTGGAGACTGCGATTGCTGTTCGAAGGTGTAGAGCCCCAAGAAGCGATGCACGCGCACACGCGAAGGAGGTTGAGAAGCCTGCGCGTGCATTCAACAGACAGTCTCGCTGCCTCTGCTATCTCTCTCTCTCTCTCTCTCTTCGCTTGCTCTCTTGCTCTCGGTCTTGGGCGCTGGGCGTCCGTCAGAGGACGACAGTGCGCTCCAACGAGTCGAGTCGCTGGCTCACTGCGCCGATCGCTCACGAGCGTCTCGCGCCACGTTCACGCTCCACTCGCACCACTCGCAGTGGCGGCGGACGAGGACTCTAAATTAATGTCCGTGTCCCTCGTCGCCGTGGCCGCCGCCGTGCGCCGCCGCCTCCTTCTTCTCCTTCTGCACCACGATCGCGTTCATGCGCGAGAGCTGCACACGATCACAAACGACAACAGGCGATGCGTCAGTACACACGAATGCTTGTTCATGACACGAACGCCCATGCAGCGGTATCGCTCGATCAACAGACGCAAGCAATAGCAACAGCAGCAGCAAGAGCAACGGATCGCACCTCCTTCTTGTGATGTAAGCACTCCAAGTAGTCCTCCACTTGCTTGCCGCACTGGCCCGAGAACTCGGTGTTTTTCTGTGTGAGAGAGAGCACATTGAGCGAGCGATCAGTCAGTCCGACGGTCGTTCACATGAGCACATGCGAGCAAGCAAGCGACCATTGCAACATGAAGCCCACGAATGCAGCACAAGTTGGCCATACAAAGAGAGACACACATACACAAAGAGAGACAGACGTACGCTGCACTGCTCGACGTCCTTCCAGAACTGGTAGCAGCGGCCCTCGCGGCCCTTGAATCCGAATCCCGACGACATCGCGACGACCGTCCTCGTGCAGCAGCTTGCGGCAAATGCTTCGTTCCTGTGGTCTAGCAGCTCGAGCTCGAGCGAGAGTGTGAGGGAGCGGCTGACAGAGCGCACGACCGAGCATACTAGATTCAAGTTAATTGTGCAGCTTGTCCCTGATTTATCGCACTATCTCAACAGTGTCCCAATGTTCGATCTGCATGTTTTATCCATGCCTGTGTACTGAGGAATACATGGACAATAGCTCCAAGCACACTCGAGTCGATTCCAGAACACATTGACAGACCTGACGATGACCAGCAGCTCACAAGCCGCTGTGCTCGCGCGCCAAGTGCGCTCGCTGTACGCGCAATGTCTCCGCTCAGCGCGCAAGTGCCCTGCGTGGGAGCAGCGCGAGATGATGCGCGCGTACGTCAAGATGAAGTTCCGCGCCGACGCGCACGTGCAAGACCCAGCGCGCATCCAGAGTCTCCTCGCTGACGCACGCGAAGAACTCGAGCGCATGGACTACTACCACTCTGTCTACCAAGCCAAGCTCCGCGAAGAGCAAGCTGCGCGAGAAGCGCGCACGAGCACGAGCGTCACAGCGCCAGATATTGCGATCGCGATCTGTCCGCACTGCTCGACTGCGTTCCAGCCACCGACTGCCAAGTTCTGCTCCAACTGCGGCGAGAAGCGCCAAGCATGACACGCATGAACGACGGTCGTCATGGCAAGTGGCAAGAACAATAGAGTGACAATGGAATAGAGAACGTGGCGTGTATGTGTGTGTATGGGCGTTGTTCAAGCAGACGCTCGCATCTAGGAAAGCGTCGCTCTATCGGATCACAGTAGCACGCTCGAACGGATATGCCTAGTGCACACAGAGCATACGCATGTAAGCAAAGGACCCGTCACGCTGGCGTTCGCTGAGATGAAGCAGTCGCCTGAAACAGCTCATATGGACAATCAGAGAGAGAGAGAGACGAGCACGTACAATCACACGCGCGCGTCCGAGCAGGAGCGCTGCGGGCACTGCGCCAATATGCCGCGAGTCGACAGACAGCGTCGGGTTGTCGCCTTCGACCCAGACGTGACCTTTTGGCACTGTGATCGTCTCTTGTCGACTCTGGTCAAAGCGCGGCTGGAGCTGCACAACATCGCCCTCCTGCATGCATTCACATCCACACACAGACACAGACAAGTGTGAGACCACTGACGCATCGACAGCAATACACACACATCCACAACTGTATATACAAAAGCAAAGCAAGCGGCGTACGAGAGCGAGAATGCGCTTGCAGATCGTCGCGCCGTTGCTGCGCGTGGGCGAGCGCAGGAGCACGACGTCGCCGCGCTCGAACGCGCGCCAGCGCCGCGAGAGCTTGTCGATGAAGATGATCGAGCCGTCGGGGATCACGGGCTCCATCGACTGGCCAATGCCGTAGATCACATCGAGCGCCTGGTCTTTCAGCATGCTCGCCCAGCTGAAGACGAGCACCGCGTTGCGCGCGAACGCGAACCGCTCCATCGGCATGATGCTCGTCGACGTTGTCGGTCGCTGCTTGTTTGCAAGTGACAGAATATATACGACTATATTATTGAGCATACTCAAAGTCAGTCAATCGGAGAGCTCGCCTGATTCAAGTGACAGAATATATACGAACATAATATTCAGCATATTCGAAGCCAGTCAAACGATGAGCAGTCTTGAAAAACAACCCAAGAGGCAAGCAAGAGCTCGATGACAAGCAAGGCACGTCGTGTTGGCGTTGCGCGCATTCCAGTCGGCACGACAGTTGGCTTCAAAGCGCTGCCGTCAGCGACGCTCTTGCCTGCGACGTACACTACAACGAGCGACGCGACACAGGAGCTCGACTGGGCAGGGATCTACCCGCAGCTGAGCTTCGCACAAGCGATCGCGTACTTGCCAAACCAGTTTGAGCGCGGCTGCACACATGCGAGCGTCGTGAAGCTCACAGCGAAGCGAGAGGTCGTGCTCGTCGTGTGCGCAGATCCTGTCTTTATGGACGGCGCAGTGTCGTCGTCGACGAAAGCGCAGCTCGTGCGCGATGCGATCCAGTCGCTCGTCACTGATCATGACAGCACAATCGGCGAGTCACTGCGCGCCGACTTGCCGCTGATGCGCGCATGTGGAGAGCGTGAACTCGCACTGTGCATTCCAGACGCCGAGGGCTTTGAGCTCGTGGTGCCGAAAGCCATGTTCACGCACGAGTGGCTCGCGTGCGACGAGCTGTTTGCGTTTGTCGAGAGCACGAGCGTCGCTGCGACAGTCGGTCAAGTCGTGGGTCAGCGCTTGCACCGATCTGTGCTCATGGACTTGGACGCGCTCACGCAGACGCTCGAGACACTGCTGAGCGAACACACGTGCACAGATTTGCAGCTCGCAGTCAAAGCAGCACTTGAGGAGCTGTCCTAGACGAGAGCTCGAGTGTACTTCAATACAGCGATCTCTTGCACTTTACGCTCGTGACTGTATGGCACACACTAGCATCGCAGCGCTTGTACGAGTCGTCCATGAGCTCCTCATGAACAGGTCGTGAGCTGAGCAACATGGCTTCACATGCGAGTTGTGTGCGCGCACTTGCTACAAGACCGCGCTTGTATTCAGAGCCGACTTGCTTTTCAGTCGACTTCAAGCTCGCTCGCAAGATCCAGAGATCAGAGCTGCTCACGACAACGATGCCGCTGCTCTTTGCTGAGGGCTCGCCCACGACCGAGATCTCGGACGCACGTCTGCGAGCGATCGTGCACGAGAGCCTCCAGCTGCTCGAGCAGCGCCGCGGTGCCAAGTTTGCGCGCGCAGTGCTCGTTCCACCCGACTTTACGCGCTTCCACTCGTGCGTCTCGCTGCGTGTGCATGCATGTCATCGATGCGTGTTTGCCAAGCATGTTGCGACTAACAACACACTCTGCTGCTGTGCTGCTTCGTGTGTCCAACGCTACAGTAAGTCGGGCGTGATCTCGCAGTTTGCGTACGAGTACCTGCAAATGAGCGTGACAGATGTACTACCAGCGCTCGGGACGCATGCGCCAATGACCGACGACGAGATCACCAAGGTCTGTATTTGCACACACGTACCTGCAGTGTCGTCCCCACACTTGCCCTCACACTCTTGATCGTCGCCTATGCCTCGCAGATGTTTGGTGCGATCCCAAAGTCGCTCTTTCGCATCCACGACTGGCGGTGCGTGCGCTCTCTCGTGTTGTCACTCACAACACTATGACACCTGACTGACTGGCTTGTACTATGACAGGAACGACGTCGTGACGATCGGACACGTCCCAAAGGAGCTCGTGCACGAAGCGAGCGACGGCAAAGTGAACGAGCCATGGCCGGCGCAGCTCAACTCGCTCGTACGTCGCTTCTCCCTCGCTCGTTCTCCATCAACAAGCAACGACGCGACTGACAAAGAGACTCACGTATTACGAACTAGCTCTGGAAGGGTGAGCACGACCTCATCCTGTCGATCGGACAGGTCGTGCCGCACGAAGTCCTCGGCATGGCGAACTACAACAAGAACCTCTTTGTCGGCACGGGCGGGAGCGACGCGATCAACTTCTCGCACTTCATCGGCGCAGTCTACGGCATGGAGCGCATGATGGGCCGCGCTGACAACCCGCTCCGGCGCATCCTCAACTACGCCTCGACGCACTTTGTCCAGCACCTCCCGATTGTGTACATCCAGACTGTGATCGGCCGTAGCGCCTCGACTGGCGAGCTCGTGACGCGCGGCGTCTTCATTGGCGACGACGACACGTGCTTCCTCCGTGCTGCCGAGCTGTCGCTCCAAGTGAACTTCCAGCTCTTAGATGCGCCGCTCGACAAAGTCGTCGTGTACCTCGACCCGCACGAGTTCAAGTCGACGTGGCTCGGGAACAAGAGCATCTACCGCACGCGCATGGCGATCGCAGACGGCGGCGAGCTCGTTGTCTTAGCGCCAGGTGTCCACCGCTTTGGCGAAGACGACCGCATCGACACGCTCATTCGCAAGTACGGCTACCGCACGACACCGGTACGAACGATGTGCGAGTGCTGGTCTTTGTGTCTGAGTCTGAGTCGGAATGGTGTGGTTCGATACAAAGTCCATAAATTTTGTAAGTCTGACTCTTTATGTTGATATTGACCCTATTGTAGGAAGTCCTTGCACACTTGGAAGCGAATCGCGACCTCATGAAGAACCTCAGTGCAGTCGCACACTTGATCCACGGATCGTCTGAAGGACGATTCAAGATCACGTACTGCCCAGGCCACTTGACGCGCGACGAAGTTGAAGGCGTCGGGTTTGCCTACGGCGACTTGGCGACGATGAGTGCGCGGTACCCGATCGCAGCGCTCCAGGATGGATGGAACACCACGAGCGACGGCGAGCGGTTCTTCTTCATCTCGAACCCTGCGCTCGGGCTCTGGGCCTACCGCGGTCGCTTTGAGAGCTCGTCAGCTGTGCCAGCAGACGCTGCTCCAGTCCCAGCAGCCGCAGCTGAACCGACTACGCTCGTGGCGCAGAGCGACGCGAGTCTTGCAAGTGCCGACGCAGGCGTCGGCGGCGGTCCATTCCAGCACACGCACGGCTTGGCGTAGTGCACTCGCGAGTGTCTTGAGACGTCAGACGCCAGTCAGTGAACGCAAACGGAGAACTTCATTCAGTGATGCGCGGATGAGGAGTGGACGTCACTCCTTCGTACAAGTGTCTGTCTGTCTAGCAAAGGCGCGAGAAGAGTGATGTGCTGCTCACCAGAACCAGCTCTGCGTCTGCTTGCGCTTCTCCTACATATCAGACAACAGTCAGGTAAGAGAGAGTGAGCAGGTGTACCTTCATTCACAGTCTCACACACACAACGCATTCAAAGCAGACGCACCTGCACGGCCGTGACCTCAGCAGCTGTGAAGTTGAGGACGGTCGCGATCGCTGTCTCCATGTGCTCCTTCCCTTCGTCCTGGTCCGACGTCATGTACTTGTACACGATGTTCTTCAAGTACTCGTTCGTCGTCGTCGCGTTCGGCGGCTCAAAGCCCGAGAGACTGCTGCACGACTCGCTGCTCATGCGCCGGAGCGACGCCGTGCTCACGCCTGCGCGACTCGCTGTGCGATTGCTCGGTGGGCCATTGAGCGCTGCGAGACCACTGACGCCACCGCTGCTGCTAAAGCTGTCGTGGTACTGCGCGTGGATGTCGCTCAGCTCCTTCTCCTTCTGCTCCACGGCGTTGAGCGCGCGCTTGCGGTACTGCGCAAACTCCTGCCGCAGGAGCTGCAGGTCCGAGCCATTGCCGCTGCTGCTCTGGCTCGCGACGAGTGCGCGGAGCTCATCGAGTTTCTTCTCGAGCTCGTCTTTCTCACGCACGACCTGCTCGTAGCTAGCGATTGATCGATACATAGGTCAAGTGTTAGACTCGAGAGAGATGGTACTAGGACCTTCACTCAGTGGACAAACGCACCGCTCGCGCCACTCAGTTGCAAGAACAGTCTCGCCCATTGTGCCTGAGAGCTTCTCGTAGTCGCGCAGGAGCTTCTCAAACTTGCGACGCCACTCGAGCTCCTGCATGGTTCAGACCATCATTCCGTGCCGCAACTGTGAGCCAAAGAGCGAGAGAGTGACGGCTAGAGCAAGACAGGGACGTACGCGATCTTCCGTCTCTTGCTGCGACTTTGCGAGTCGTCGGATCTGCGTGCGCGCAGCTTGGAGCTCGCTCGAGAGATCGGTCTCGGAGATCTGCTCCGTCTGACGCGCAACTGCACTCGCACTCATCTGCATACACGACCATCACTCAGTGACCATATACGCTCATAACACGACATCTATGTGCAAGACAACGCACTTTTCGGATCTCTGCGTCTTTCTGCTTGCGCGTGATCTCTATTGCGCTCAACAGCGACATAGTTAGACTGTGAGTGATGATCACAGTCACTCTTGTCCAATACTATCGACAGCAAACGCACCTGCACGCACGCGATACCGCCGAAACTCTTCCTGCACGCGCTCAATCTCTTCTTTCAGGTCCTTGCGCTGCATCACGAGCGTCGTCGTCAGTCGTGCCATCACTCACATAGTCATCAAAGCTCCTCAGTGAGAACGCACCGCGCGCTCCGACTCGTACGGCGTGAGCGACAGATCTGGAAGCACAATCGGCTCGCCCGTAGCGCGTCGCGCGTACGCCAGTAGCTCGTCGTCGCTCGCAAAGCTGTGCCACGCAAAGTGCTGCGCGTCGTCCAAGTCGTTCTCGTTCACGTACTCGACCAAGCACCAGAGCGTCGCGCCGTGTGCGATCTTGTACAGAATGCGCTTTGGGTCGCGCGTGTCGGCGTCTGGACGCCACGAGTGGTGCGCACTCGTAGTCTTTGCGAGCTGATGTAGAAGGCAGTGAGTGATGGTCTACTAGTTGCTTCTTTCAAGTACCTATTGTGTATACTTGACGTACCTGCTCACGGAGCTCTGCGAGTGCTGCGTCCTTGGCTGCAAGTTCCTGTTTGCTGTTGTCGATGCTGCGCTTCGCCATCGCGAGCAACCGCTTGAGCTTCGCCTCCTGTGTGTGGGCGCGAGCGTACGACGCCTCAGACACAATGGGACCTTGCAGAACAGACGAGCGAGCAGGACGTACAGTCTCGTCCATTTCGTGGAGCTTGGCGCTCTTCTTCGCGAGCAGCACCTCCATGCGACTGCTGCGCTCTTTCCACACGCGGAGCTGTAGCAGCAAGTCGTTCACGTTCACGCTACCATTGCTGCTGCTCTCGCTCTCGGTTGTTTGCGGCTGTTGCTGCTTGTGCGCCGCGCTGTCTGCGGGTTCTGATGAGAGCTCCTGCGACTGCGGCTTCTCTTCGACAAGCGGCGGTGTCGACGGTCGCGAACCTGGCGGCGAGAGCGACGACGCGTCATCTTCGCTCACTGCAGCGTCAGTCGTGTCTACAAATGCACACGCGCGCGCAATTCACAGGAGCGAGTGGCATGTGTGTGTGGGCATGGAGGAAGGAGAAAGAGCGATCACAGGGAGAGATGCTGCGCATGTGCTCTTGATGCGCATCAACAGCAGCATCTCGCGCTGCCAAGAGCGAAAGAGAGAGATAAGATATACAAAGCGCGTACCGTGCTCACGAAACTCCTCTTCGTGCTCACGCTCCGCAGCAGTTGCAGTCGCTGCAGCGTCTGTCGTCTGGAGCTCGTCGTCCGCCATCGCTGTCGTCGCGAAGACCTCGTCTTCGTGGCACGCGCTTCTTTCGATGCGTTTTTGACTTGCGTAAACTATTGGGACTCGCAATAGAAATATTTGATAGTTATATTATCGAGGGAAATGGACGACACCTCTTTCCATCAGCATCAGCATCATCGTTCGAGGTGCTGTCGTCGCTGTGGACGTACGGTGCTCGCTACGATGCTCTGTGTGCACGTGGTCTCGATCGACTGCCTGCTGTCTCTACAAGCTCTAGCGTCAGCCCGTACATTCGTCGATGGCGTCTTGTGAGTTTGCTTTTGTCCAGAGCGAAGCACTCGTCAAGCACTCGTCGAGTCCTTAGCTGCTGTCACGACAACATCCTCGGTCCCATGACGATCTGTTCGTATGAAAGACTTCATGGTACAATGAGCGCTTTATGATAGTGACACATGCAGCTCTTTCCTTCTCACACACAGTCATTGCAGTCCTGGGTCGATCCTTGCGCGCTTGAACGTGTCTTGCTGCTTGTGCCGCGCGCGCTGACAGCGCCGCGCGAGCGTCTTGACGTTCACACCGAACGTCGCTGCGACGGCCGCGATCGAGCAGTCGTGCTCGAGCACGAGCATCGCCGCGCGCTCGTTCAGCTGGTACGTCGCTTCGACCTGCTGCTGCTGGTTGTTGCGTGCTGCGAGACGAGGTGGTACAAGCAGAGGCTGTGCTGATGCAGCGTCTGCTTGCTGAGAAAGCGGCAGTGGCTGTGCGAATGAAGCAGTGATCGATGCATCCTCTGCTTTCAATGGCGCTTGCTGTGCTGCTCCTGCTCCTGCAGTGGCAGTGGCGGCATGGGCAGCGCACAGCGCTTTGTAGCGCTTGCCGAACTTGTCGTAGAGCGTGGGCTTGGACACGCCGTGGATATTGCCGCTGAGCACGTCGCTCGCGTCCGACGGCGAGTACCCGAGCGTGAGGATGAGGTACTCGGCCACGAGCAGCGCCGCCGCAGTCTTCTCCCTGTCCGTGAGCGGCATGACGCTCGATCTATTGCGCGAGACGTCGTCGTCGTTGCTGGCGTGTCCGTTCAGAAACGATTGACTTGTTTTGAGTATGTAAAGCAGAAAACCTAGTCCGTCAGTAGCGCAATAACCGAGGGACAACACCACACTCGCAACAGCAACGACGAGCATGGAGATCGGTGTGCTCGCAGGGCTCTACGGCGGCGTCGCGCCGCGCATCGTCGCGCGCGCAGGCGAGTACATGCGCTTGACTGCCGCGCGCAAGTCTGCGGCAGTTGACCTCGCGACGCCAGTTGCGTGCTTGCTCGTCGCTGGCAAAGCGTTCGACGAGACGCTCGATGCCAAGCGCTTGAGCTCGCTCGCAGGCGTGAGCCATCGCGTCGTGGAGCAGAGCGTGCGCAAGATCCTCGGTGCAGTGGACGTCAAGTCGGTCGTGCAGACGACGCCTGCTGCGCTCTGCATCCGCTTTGGCTGCGAAGCGATCACTGAGCTCGTGAACCGCGTCTACGCCGAGTACCAAGTCGTGGCCGAGCGCCTCTCACGCGGCAAAGGCGCGGAGCGTGCGTTCGACCCGCGCGCACCAGTGTTTGTCGCTGCGTGTCTCTATGCGAGCAGCAAGCACGCAAACGTACGTCTACCATGCGCTTGGAGCAGTAGATGCGTCTTGGGACTGACTCACATGCGCTTTCTCTCTCTCTTGACCGTCACTCACTGTCTGCAGCTCCGTGTCGACAAAGCGAAGCTCCTGAGCGCAGTGTGTGGGAACCCGACGTCGTTTGAAGCGATTGTGTCGTCGATCGAGGTACGTCCATGTACGATCATCACTCAGTGTCCCGTGTGGATTAGACTGACACACATGTATGTATGAATGATGGTCTATTAGTTGCACTGCAAAGCATCGCTTCGTGGTGCTGTGCTCTCGCGACGCAAACGCGGCGCTGCAGCAGCTGCAGCACCACCACTCTCTGCCGCGGCACTCGCAGATGCCGCAGACGCTGAATTGGCACAGCGCAGTCCTGCAACAGGTGGGAGTGGCACGCCGCACAAGACGCCGACGAAAGCACTGCGACGACTCTACGAGCGATCGCAGAGCAATGGCACCAGTACTCAAGGTTCGTGTGCAACCTGATCGAGACTGTGTGGAGACATTCACTCACTGTCTCTGACGCTCGTATGTTGATTCTCAACAGAACCACCTGCAGTCGAGACACCAACGAGTGGCGTGAAGCGCAAGAGCGCAGCAAGTGTGACCGACGAAGAGTACGCAGCGTGGCGCGCCATGGCACTTGCGCACATGCGCAGTCGCACAGACAGCACTGAAATATCTGCGACGACGTAATACACATAGACGATGATTGAAGATCGCATGGACAGTGAGTGATGGTCATCAAAATTGGTTCACTAATGACTTAGATCGCAGTCTGCAGTGGCGACGCGTTCCCACTCGCACTCGCATGGCCGCTCGTGCGGTAGAACGCGACGTTGCGCGTGTCTTGCGCCAAGAGCGCTGCTGTGAGCGCGGCGTCCTCTGGAATCGGCTGTTGCTTGCGCTGGAACCGCAGTCGCTTCATCGGCTTTTGCGTCACGAGGCGCTGGCCAAGGCGGCGACAGTCGCACACGACGCTCGCGTTCGCGTCGCCGCTCGAGCCGTCGTGGTACGTACCGGACTCGAGTCCAACGAGGTCGCTCGCGTGGTGAAAGTGGTGCGATGGCGGCTTGGCCATGCCGCCGACAGTTGATGCAGGCACGGGTCCGCGCCACGGCGTGCTGTAGTCGCTCTCGTGGTCACCAACGTGGCTCGGCTCACGCACTTCGAGCATCGCAAACGGCTGGCAGAGCCGCACGTTCGGCTCGTCAAAGTAGTACGTCGCATCGGGCGTGAACTCGAACGCGCGCGCGTGCTTGGCGTGGTGCACAAAGCCGGCGTTCATGAGCAAGTTCCCGAGCCGCACGCCTTCGCTGATCGTCGCAACGGCGCCGAGCGCTTTCATGCGCTGGACTGCGAACTCGCCGGTCGTCGTGCGCACGAGCACGTCGTCGACTTTGAGCAGCACAGCGTCGTGCTGTAGGTCGTCCGAGAGCTCGAGCGCAAACGACGCACTTGCGTCCTCTTGGATGCGCTCGAGCGCGTGGACGATCGTCTGCGCTGACGGGCGGCGCCAGTAGTCTTGGTGCCAGCTCGCAGCGAGGAGGTCGCAGAGGCTCGACGGGTACGCCGTGCGGTCGAGCTCCGGGCGACTCCCAGCGATCACAGTCTCAAACACGCGCAAGTGGTTGCTCTTGGAGCTCGGGTACTTCTCGCGACCTGGGTGGAGGATGTCCCACATCGTGATCGCGAGCGAGTAGACGTCTGCGGCTTCGCCGTACGCAGCCAAGCCGCCGCGGCCGTTGATCATCTCGGGCGCCATGTAGTCGACCGTGCCTTTCACCGTCATCTGCGCAGCGTCAGGACCGCCAGGCGATGCATCTGATGCAAGTGTCTTGATCTCTGACTTGCGCACACGGTCGTAGTCGACGTACGCGAGACCATCACTCGCGGCCACGCGACTGTCACTCACAGTCACCTGGACACTCTCGCGTGCCTTCGCTGTGCTATCAGTCGTAGCAAACTCGTCGCTGTCGTTCGTGCTCGCGCTGCCACCACCGCCGCCGCTAGCCTTGGTGATATGTGGGAGGCTCCGCGACTCGCCAAAGTCCGTGAGCTTGACCGTTCCGTCGGCGTCGACGAGAAAGTTCCCAGGCTTGATGTCGCGGTGCACGAACGCCGGGGAGAAGCTGTGGATGTACGCGACGGCCCGCGCAGCGTCGATCATGTAGCCGATGTTGATGAGGAACTGCTGGCGCCGCGTGTCGCGCGGTCGCTTCGCGAGCTCCTGCGTCACAAAGTCCAAGCTCCCTTGGCACAGCTCGGACACGAGACAGATCGTCGGCGGCGACACGCACATGCCGTAGAACTTGACAATGTTCGGGTGGTTGAGCGCGCCGCAGAGCGCAGCTTCGTGCGAGAACGCGGCGACCGTGTCCTCCGTCACGCTCCGCGGCGTATACACTTTGATCGCCACCGGGGTCTTGGAGTTGAGCACGCCGTTGTAGACCACGGCGCTCGAGCCAACGCCGATGCGCTGCCGGAGCTCCAAGTACGCAAAGTCGATGATGTACTTGCGGTGCATCTCAATCAAGACGTGCAGACCCTGTGACGAGATGCGCTCGTTCACATTCATGCGCTGGCGAAAGAGGCTCTGGAGCGCACACGCGCGCTGTCCGAGGCCGCGCCAGTGCTCCGTGTCGTCCTTGAGCACGCGCCAGATGAAGAACGGACACGTGGAGCTGAGCGCGAGCTGGACGTACATGAGCGTGAACATGAGGTCGACTTGGAGCTGGTTGAACGCGGCGTTGCACGCGAGCTGGAGCAAGTGCTGGACGATCCCAAACACGCAGTACAGCCGCAGCGACGACTTGCTCGCGCGCCCTGGCGGCCACACCATGACGTACACAAAGAGCGGGAGCATGAGTGTGTGCGCGACCGTGAGGACCCAAAAGTTGCGGCCATGGTTCGCTATGTCGTTGTGCTCGACGATGTACCACGCCACGGGGATCGTGTAGACCGAGAGCACGAGCGTGATCGCAACAGCGCGGCGCAATGCTGGGAGCGTCACGCTCTTCTGGAGCATGAAGACGACGACGAGGAGCAGGACGAACTGCCGCCCGGCGTAGAAGCACTCGGACGGAATCGACGGCATCTCCGGTGGGAACGAGTGCGTCACGAGCGTCGTGGCAAAGTAGACGCTGTAGGCGCCAGTGGCAGTGCCAAGGATCCACAGCAGCGGCTCGAAGGCAGGCAAGATGAGCTTCCGTGCAGCGCTCGAGTCGCCGTGGAGCGCACCAGTGCGATTGCGGCGCAAGTAGACGACCATTGTGAAGCAGATCACGCTGAGGACACAGTACGTCACGAGGAGCGCTGCACACACGGACGTGATCTTGGTCTCCATGTACGCATGGAGGTCCTCTGGCGCGAGCGCCGCTGCGTCTTCGATCGCGCGGAGGGACACAGTTGACACGTTTGACATGGTTGAGCTCCTTGAGTGAGACTTGGTTCGGTAGGAGTGCGTGGGAAGCGCCGAGGTTGAGCGCGAGAGGCTGCTGAGTCGAAGGACGCGAGTGGAGTTGTGCGAGTTGGCGAGTGTGCAGCTTGGAGCACACGTCCGTCCTTGTAGGCGACTCGAGTCGAAACCGAACTGCGTCCTTGGCAAGGCGTGTGCGTGTGCCTCGTGCGAGCGCATCACGTGAGTGAGCGAGCGAGCAAGGACTGGCGGTGAATCCACGGATCTTTCTGCGAGGCGAGTACGTCGCTTGACGATCGCCACGTTCTCCATTGAGCTATTGAGTCATTGAGCAACTGCAGGAGCTCTCAATGCGCGCGCGTCGAGCACATAGAGACGTGCACAACGCAGGACGCGCGTACATGTGAAAGTGTGGAAGCGTCCTATCCTCCTTCGCGCGTCGAAAGCGTCGAAAGAGCTCAAGACTCGAGACTCGGTGCTAGAGAGTTTGGTGGTCGTCGTCAATGCCCTTGAGGTTGAGCTTGTACTTACGTGACCACGACCAAGAACTAAGAAGAGTAGAAGGACCGCTTTGCAAGTGGCGGCGGCACGAGCCAGCGCAGTCCTGTTCGTTCATCCGCAGCATCCTCGTTGTGCGCTTCCAACTGCTGCTGCTGTAGCAAAAGCAATAGGAACGTCTCGCGTGACCTCATCCCTCTCTGTACCTTGAGCCTTGCAAGAGTATCGACAACGCGTCTGGACAAGCCGCAGGAGTAGCAGAACTTGGAGCAACGATGCTGATGGTCAAGCGCTCGAGTGATTAACGCAACGCAACGCTCTATGAGCGCTACCGAGGGGTCTCTGGTGCATATGTCAGGCCACATGAGCACCTGGATGCCTTGCAGCGCTATCAAGGAGTCGGCAGTGTTCGCTACGAGAAAAGCTCAGCGAGTCCTACGTGTGTACGTCTGACTCGAATCGACGAAGTTGCCCCCACGATCAACTCGAGAGCTCTACCTTTCATCGTGAGCCTAACAGGCAGTCCTTACGAGCGAGTGTGATGACTAGGAGTACTCAGTTTGAGCCATAGCGAACGTCGTCTCGCGAAGGAGAGCAGACCGGATCGACATTGGTCTCAGGCTCGGCGTTGGAGACTCGTTTGAATCAATAGTAGGTGTAATTGTCACTTGATATTTGTATGTTGTTAGAATATATTAGATATCACATATACTCACTAAAGTACGAAAACGACTGACTGCACATCAGTGACACACAACTTGCTGAGGTCCAATCGACCAAAGCCAACAGACACACACAAGCAGCAGCAGCACCTCGCGTCGATCGAGCTTCGTAGTGCGCGGCGACAGCTCCTCCAGCGACACCTCCACACGCACACATCTACACACTCACAGCGCCATGGCGAGCAACAACGGCGCGCCAGTGAAGGACCAGCGCTTCCAAAAAGTGCACAACGACCCAGTACGTCTCTCTCTTGCTTGTCTGGTGGACATTGTCGTCCATGCAATGACTGGCAGTCGCTCACAGCCGCGATCACCTCTCTCTCTCTCTCTCTCTCTCTCTACGTGTCTGTAGCGCTTTGCGCGCAACTCAAAGCGCAAGAGCAAGCTCCAGATCGACAAGCGCTTTGCCGGTGTCTTCAAAGACGAGCGCTTCCAGACTGGCGCCGGCAAGTACGACAAGTACGGCCGCCGCATCGCCAAGAAGACGAACGAGCTCAAGAAGTTCTACGAGCTCGACGACGACGAAGAGGACAACAAGGAAGAGGAGGAAGAGGAAGACAAGAAGGACAATGAGACTGCAAGCAGCAGCAGCAGCGACGACGACGACGACGCCACTGCGCCTGCACGAGCCGCCAAGAACGAGTCGACGACGTCGTCTGCTTCGGACGACGACGAGACGAGCGCGACGATCGCAAAGAACGACGAGAAGCTCTCGCGGCTCGAGTACCTCAATCGCATGGCGCGCGGTGAGCTCGCAGACGGCAGCGACGACGACTCGGACGACGACGACAGCTCGGATGACGACGACTCGGACGCCAGTGTTGCTGCGTCCGACGCGTCCGAGTCGGAGAGAGAGGACGTGCCGATGGGCGAAGAGACCAAGCGCTTCGCGGTGCAGAACTGCGACTGGTCGCGCATCCGCGCAGTCGACATCTTTGCGCTCTGCCAGTCGTTCGCACCGGCGACTGGCGCCGTGCGCGACGTCACGATCTACCCGTCGGACTACGGGCTCCAGAAGATGGTGCGTCCTTGTTGCGGCAGTGAGGTGGAGTGAGACTGAGAGAGACTGACTGGTGCTGGTGCTGATGCTGATGTGAGTGTAGAAAGAGGAGGAGCAGTACGGTCCGCAGGGTCTCTGGAGCGACAAGAAGAAGGCCAAGGCCAAGGCAGCGGCGACGGAGGACGACGACGCAAAGAGCAGCGACAGTGAGAAGGACGAGGACGAGGAAGACGACGACGGGTACGACTCGGACGACCCGCTCGGCGTGAAGCAGCGCGTGGACGCGAGCGACGACAACGGCTTTGACAGCGAGAAGCTGCGCAAGTACGAGCTCCAGAAGCTCAAGTACTACTACGCGATCGTCACGTGCGACTCGGTGAAGACTGCGAGCGCGATCTTTGACAACTGCGACCAGCTCGAGTACGAGACGTCGGCCAACTTGCTCGACCTGCGGTACGTCCCAGACGACATTGCGTTCACGAACGCACCCAAGGACGTCTGCACGCACGTCCCCGAGACGTACAAGCCGGCGATCTTTGCGACAACGGCGCTCCAGAACACGGACGTGAAGCTCACGTGGGAGGAGGACGACGAGAGCCGCATGGAGCTGCTCACGCGCCAGGCCGAGTGGAAGAACGCCGACGACAACGACTTCTCGGCCTACTTGGCGTCCGACAACTCGTCCGACGACGACGGCGACGGTGGTGCAGCGAGTGACAGCGACGCAGCGTCCGACGGCGACGCCGCCGCGCCAGCAGACGCGAAGAAGGCCGCGAAGCTCAAGAAGCTCAAGAGCCGGTACCGCAAGATGCTCCTTGGGAGCGACGCCGAAGACGACGACGACGACGACGATGCGAGCGGCGATGAGGACGCAGCGAGCGGCGATGACAACGATGAAGGCGATGCAAGTGGCGAGATGGAGATGACGT
Source organism: Pythium guiyangense (assembly GCA_003730235.1). Lineage (NCBI taxonomy): Eukaryota > Oomycota > Peronosporomycetes > Pythiales > Pythiaceae > Pythium > Pythium guiyangense. The sequence goes on from QXDM01000026.1 coordinate 56,119, forward strand.
TCACGCCTGGCGCAGGCGACATCCTGAAAGCCAAGAAGCAGCGCGAGCGCGAGGAGAACGAGACGCCGTTTGAGCGATACGCGCGCGAGAAGAAGGCGCAGAAGAACGCCAAGCTCCATGAGAAGCGCGCCAAGGCCAAGCAGCTCGAGCGCGAGCAGAAGGAAGTGCTCAAGAAGAAAGGCCGCGGCGCGACGCAAGCGGCGCTCTTGCGCGATGCGATCGCAGACGACGGCGACGACGACGACGACAGCGACGCGGGTCGGAACTTTGACCTCAAGGCGATCCAGAAGCGCGAGAAGGTCAAGGGCCTCAAGGGCAAGCGCAAGGCAAAGGAGATGAAGAAGCTGAGCCAGCAGAAGTCCCGCTTGCAGGAGGGCTTTGCGTTCGACGCTGCGGACCCGCGCTTCAGTGCGCTCTACGCCAAGGGCTCGCAGTTCCAGCTCGACCCGACAGACCCCAAGTTCAAGAAGACTGAGGCGAACCAGGCGATCTTCCAGGAGCGCCGCAAGCGCACAGAGAAGGCTGGGAACACTGGCAGTGTCGACGCGCCGACTGCAGCAGCAGCAGCTGCGCCAGTCGCAAGTGGCAAGAGCGAGCTCAAGGCCATGGTCGAGAACCTCAAGCGCAAGTCGCAGCAGCAGCAGCAGAAGCCCACGAGCAAGAAGCAGCGGCGCTAATCAGAAGTTGTCGGTAGTAACAAAGAGAGACACTTATGTGCACCGATTCGTAGATGTCAGAACAGACTGTTGTTGGCTCTTGGATGCGCAGACGCTGAAACGACGCCTCACAACAACAGCACGAGCAGCAGCAGCATGCAGGTGCGTGTGTCTGTAGTTCGGTGATGCCGTGTGTGTATCGCGTGCTGACGCGTAGTGCTGCTACTGCTGCGTTGTGCGACTGTAGCGCTTGCAGATTCAGGAGGTGCTCCCAAAGGCCGGACTCGTGTACTCGGAGCGCGGGAACCTCACCGAAGTGCTCTGTAAGCCCAAGATCCTGCCGATCAAGTCCGCGACGCTCCTGCGCATTGAAGAGATCGAGCGCCAGGCGCGGAACGCGCGCAGCGGACCGAGTGACAGCGAGCAGTAGCACCACAGACGACGCACAATGAGCAGATGATGTTGGTTGCTCTCGGTGCAAACCGCGACCACATGGCTGAATGAATGAACAGAACGCTACGTCCTTTGCTCTCGCTCCATCTTGTCCTACGATGCTCTCGATAGTGTGTGTGAGAGCGCTCAAGCGCGTACGTCACTTGCTCATGTGCCAAGAGCGATTGGCTGTGGCTTACATGCCGCCAGAGAACATCTCGAGGAGCGAGCTGAGGCCATTGCGCGGCGGCTGGAGCCCGTAGAACTTCTGGCCGATCACGCTCAAGTACTGACATCAATCATGTCCAAGCAAGAGGAGCAAGCGTCAGCACAAAGCCCTCATGTGCATAAAGAGAGAGTGAGAGAGACGTACGTTCTTGAGCGAACTGTCGCGCGCAAGCGCTGGGGCGTAGCGCTCCTGGAGCACTTGGAAGAGCGGCAGTGCGTCGCGCTGATAGATCCAAGACACGAGTCATGAGTCGTAGTGTTCCAGACATGGCGATGAACGACACACTGCGAGACGTACTTCGAGCGTGAGGAGCAGGAAGCGCAGAAAGTGAATGAGCGGCGTGTCGACTGCACGCCCTGCGGCCGTGGACTTGGCGACGTACTCGTCAAAGACCTTGTTCGCATCGCGGAGGTTCTCGAGACTCAAGAGTCTGTCATTTATAAGTGAGAGCGAGATGTTAGAAGCGACACGTGAGAGCCCATACAAAACACGTAGGACGTACTGGAGCACAGCGCGCGCGACGTAGAGATCGAACTCGCTCGCGTAGCCGAGCTTGGACCAGTCGAAGAGCGCGTTCGCAAACTCCACAGGGCTCTCTGCGTGCAAGTAGTGCTTCGCTGCGTGCGTGTAGTCGCCAGCGTGGCGGTGCGCGCGCGCGAGCAGGAGCTGGAGCTCGGGGTCCCCGCGCTTGCGACTGCCCTCTGCAGCCGACCACCTGCGCATTCGCATACAGATACACACACGCACTAGTGTCAGATACTGCGGTCGTCGTTGATACGCTGGGAGGCAAAACACAACGTACTTGACAGCGTGCTTGAGGAACACGGCGAGGTCGGCGCTGAACTGCGGCTGCTCGACGAACGCAGCGTTGATCTTGCGAATGCGCTCTGGTACATAGCAGGCGAGTGTATGAGTCACTCAGTCAGACAAGCGCATCGCTAGCGAGCCAACAGCTACACGTCCAATCGTACCTTTGCTCGTCTCGTCGACTGGGATGTGGAAATCCGCGTACACAGAGACCATGAGGTTCGCCATCTCGGTCGCAGCCGTGTTCTGCGCGTGGCGAATGAGACAGAGCGCCGCCTCGAGCGCGAGCTCAATCGCTTTGAGCTGCTGCGCTGCGTCCGGCGCGTCGCCCTTGAGGAAGCGCATGAAGAGCGTCTTGTACATCTGCAGCGCGCCGTAAAAGTCACCGGCTGCGAGCTGCGCCTCGAGCTTGCGCGTGACGTTTTCGACGCCCGAGGGGTCCTGCTCGGTCGCAGTCGCGCTCGCAGCGGCCTTGGCGCCAGCGGCTTGACGCGCAAGAGCTCGTCGGTTCATGCTGCTGCTGCTTCTTGTCGCGCGTGAGGACTAAGGTCTTTTGTGCTTGGCTCGCAATTGATTGACTGATTGATTTGAGTATCAAAAGTGTCAAACGCAAGTCCGCTCATTCACTTGAAAACAGTATCGAAGCGTCCGCTCCATTGTTGACACACAAATCGACAGATCATCGTGAAGATCTACCACGACCACGCAGGTCGCAAGCACAGCGGAGCTACATGGACGAACAAGACAGAGTGTTCTATGCGAGCGCTGCGTGGTGAGCAAACGATTGTGCTCGCTTCAGCCACTTCTAATCGCTCGCAACGACAACTCGCCTACAGTTCACGGTACTCGGCTTGCGCAGGTCCCGACGGCTCGGTCGGCTGCGCCTTCATCGCGTTCTGGAGCTGCTTGTCCTTGCTGTAAGGCGGTCATATCCACGATAACAGTGTGTGTATGTGAGTCATCTACAGCCTCACGTCCAGAGCGACAGCAGTCGACAGTTGGACGCACCTCGAGTTCGCGAGCACGAGGTAGTTGCTCAATCCACGAATCGCACTGCGTCGTCCACAACCACAAGCGTGTGCGTTAGACCAACAACATCTACACAAGAGAGAGCATATGCAGGACGCACTTGGCCTTGAGCGCCTCGATCTTCTCTGGGTCCTCCTCGTTGCGCGCCTTCTCGAACTCCCGTCGAATGAGCGTCTTGATCGCCGAGCCCTTCTTGCTCTGTCGATCCGAGGCAGTTGCATCGTCATTCATACATACGAAGGTGTGTATACAAGCAGCAGTAGCAGCGTCAGTCGAGTGCACGCATGGACATCGCAGCAACACCACAAGCCGGCAGTCGAACGCACCGATCCGCCAATGTGCTTGGCGAGACGCATGCAGTCGCGGTACAGCTGCAGTCATGCACACAAGAACGAGCGCATCAGTCAGACGAGTGGTGTGTGCAGATGCATGTGATAGCGAGCAGCGTGGACAACGAGGAGTACAGACCTGGAGCGACGTGCGCGCCACCTTCGTAGAGCCCGACATGCTTGCTTGACTGGCTGTTGCTTTGAGTCGCAAGTTGCGTTGTGCAGTTCCATCACAAGTTGCCTCGATTCTTACAGTATATTCTTTTCAAGTGTATGTTATTGCATATATTTGTACTTGCATTCAGTATTGATTGACACAAAAAGCATGTCGTGCGGCGCGTTCATGACGCGTGCAATACGGCGTGTATGCGATGTCTAGGCGTGACAGCACATGCACACGTAGCACTGCCCTACTTACGTGATGTGCTACGTGATGCTACAAGAAAGCAACAGCATTGTGCAAGCATGCATTGATGTCGTTCGCAGTCGTCATGCTTTGAGTAGCACGACCTTGTATTTGCTTCACTATTGTAGTATCAAAGTATACTTTCATCAAGGTTAAATGATCCTACTCGATCGCTTACAAACATCAATACAAAAGACGTAGCCATCTCTCTTGTGAAACGCACACATGAACGTGTCCATTCGAGTGCAACAAGAGCAAGAAGCAGCAGACTCAAGCAGACTCGATGGGGGCGTGCAGCTCGACAGACGCGATCGCCAAGGCGCCGTCAACGCGCGATCTGTCAAAGTGGAAAGCGGACGAAGAGCACGACAGCAGCAGCGGCAATGGCACATCTGCACGCACGTCGAATGCCTACAGCAGCGAGCGCACAACCGACCAGATCCACGTGAACGTCGCTGCGAGTGACCTCGCGCTCAACTGCGTCGCGTACCACTCGAGCTTCGCCGACACAAAGACGTGTGTGACTGGCTGGGAAGATGGTGCGATCCGCAAGCTCCACTGGGGCAAGTGCAGCGATGATAGCAATGCGGCAGCGGCAGTCGTCGATGTCTGGACACCGCACACGCGCGCAGTCAATCGCGTCCTTGTCGGCGCGTCCGCTGAGCTCCTCTACTCGTGCTCGCGCGACACGACGGTAGCACTCACATCGCACCTTGCGCCGTCATCGTCGGCGTCGAGTGCCAAGAAGCCGCAGTCAGTGCTCCTGCGCGGCCACAACCTCAACGTCGCGACGATCGCAGTCGATGACGCAGAGACTGTGCTGTGCTCAGGCGGCCGTGACACACAGACAATCTTCTGGGACCTGCGCACCGGCACACTCGTGGCGAAGAACACGACACCGCAGAATGTCGTGACGTGCTCCAAGTGGATTCCAGGAGAGCCGCTCGTCGTCCAAGGCAGCGAAGACTTGACGCTCAAGGTCTGGGATGCGCGCACAACGCTGCGCACACCGGCTCAGCGCTTTGACGGCTACGTCTACTTTGCGTTGGGCGTCGACGTGTCATCAGACGCGACATACATCGTCACGTCGAGCAAAGGCTTCAGTGGCGTCGGCTGTGAAGTGCGCGTGTGGGACCGACGCAGCACGAAGCAGCTACATACGTTCACAGGACACCAGCAAGACGCAACTGCGTGCTGCTTCTTACCAACAGCGATGGCTAGCAGTGGTGACACCAGTGATAGTCAAGACTGCAGCAGCGTGTTGCCAACGCCAGTGAGTGCATCGAAAGACGGGAGTGTCAAGGTCTGGGACCCAGCGACGTCGAGCCTCCGCTGCGAAGCGCTCGCACCGAGCGCCGGCATGTTCACGAGTCTGTGCGCAGTCGACAGCACGACAGTGTTGGCGAGCACGTTCAGTGGCGCCGTGCACGCGTTCGCTCTCGACGCGAGCAGCTCGTCGCTTGTCTGCATTGACGACTGCGATCTGTGACCTGTGCAGATAGTTCATGTGCGCCACACGACATTGAAAATAGATTGACACGCGTCTCTTCGCGTCCTACAAGTCGTGACGATGCACATCAACAGCAGCAGCAGCAGCTTGTGTCTGCAGCGCTGCGCGAGCAACAGCAGCACATTAGGCTGCGCGCACAATGGCTCGTGATGCAGTCTTGACAGAGTGCGCGCAGCACTTGCGCGCGTCTGCGTTCGAGTACGAGCACCTCCTTGGCGCGTCGCTCGAGAGTGTGTGGCACGCGCTGAGTGTGCTCGTTGAGCGGCAGCTCTTGATGAAGAAAGGCGTGAACGTCGCAATGCTCGGCAAGTTCACGTTCGTGCGCGACGTGCAGCCTGTGACGCCAGTCTTCCTCCTCGCAGATCGGTTCGCGAGTCTGTACGGCGTCGCGTGGAAGCGGCCGCCGCCAGCGCTCGTCGCACCAGCAGTCGACGCCAACATGTCACTCGTCGGCAGCGAGCTTGGTCTGCCAAAAGAGCAAGTCGTGCGTACGCTCGAAGCGCTCACTGCGTTCCTCGGTACCAAGTTGCAGCGTGGCGTTGGGTCTGGACGTCTGCGGTTTGGCAACGTCGGCTTTGTGTGCTTGGACGGCAAAGCACTGTCGTTCGCGTTCAGCCCTGCGTTCGTTCGGACCGCGAGCAGCCAGCTGAACAAGAAGACGACAAGCAGTGGCTACAACGAAGCGCTCGATGGAGCAAGAGCGCTACAGCCACAGCAGCTCAGCAAGCAAGCAATGCAGCGGTCCATGTCGACCGACTCGGGCATTTCGTCGATGCGCATTGGCAAGAGCATCTTGGCAGATCCAAGCATCTCCGCGTCTCTTACATTCGCAGTCTCGAGCGCACCAGCAGCGCTATCAACAACAGACGGACACGAGAGCCGCCACCACCACAAGCACAAGCACCGTCGAGACAAGAGCGGTGCGTGCAGTCGACTGCTCGTGCTCTTGCTACACTGAAGAGCTCCAATGAACTCACTCATGCTGCCGTTGCTCACAGAGCGCCACACTCGCTCGAGTTCGCATCTACTCGAGGCCGTCACGTCGCTCGATAGCACCACAGGCGACACTGGTCCGCGGCAAGTACTCCCGCGCTTCTTGCTTGCGAGCAAGCGCGTTCCAGACGGCGCCAAGGTCCACTCCGAGACACCCGGTTCGCCGTATGCGCTGGCGCTCCAGTCGGCGTTCGAGCGCGAGCGCGAGCTGCGCGACCACAACACGCGCGCAGTAGGTGTCGAGGACACTGCGATCGCCGAGCGGTACCACGCGACACAGCTGCGCAAGCTCCACGCTAGCGCTGAGCGGACGCTCCAGCGACGCGAGCTCAACGCGTTCTTGAGCGGTCAAATGGACGAGAAGCAGACGAAAGAGCGGCGCGATCGACTCGTTGCTGCGCGTGCGAGCGACTACGAGAGCGCAACGATCTTGCCGCACGACCCGCGCGTGACTGCTGCTGCGAAGCGCCACGCAAAGCAGACGCTGTGCGCGCGCTTGAGCGACCAGGTCGCAGCCAAACACGCGCTTGCAAAGGACACACGCGCGCTCGAGACTGCCGAGGCCGCGTACTTCATCACACAGCTCCAGAAGCAAACGGCGGCGGACGAGAGCGAGCGACACGAGCGCAAGCAGCGCGACAAGCAGACGCTCTTGGACGGCTGGCAGCAGCAGCAAGCGCTGCGAGCAAGTGCAGGCGTCGACACGACCAAGCGCATGCGCTAGCAAGCGACACAATAGAGAGAGACAAGAGAGAGAGCGGAGGGTCCTAGCTACTACTATTGGTCCAATACGAGCGAGAGCGCGCGCGCGTGTGTGTGCACAGAGCTCCTCCTGTTGCTCTCGGTCTATCGCGTGGACGCATGCAAACGGGGAGAGGGGGGGACGCCGGCGGCAGGCGCTCTAGCCGCGGAACTTGCCCCAGACGTGGAGCAGCACGACGAAGCCGACGAACATTAAGCACATGACGAGCACAGTCGTAGGGCCGACCTTGAGACCCGGCGAGTCGTCCGTGTAGAAGCGGAGGATGCCGGCCGTGCTGCCGCCCATGCCACGGCCCGTGTTCGCAGTCTTCGACGCAGTCGGGCGACGGCTGTCGTAGGCAATACGATGCAGAGAGAGAGAGAGAGAGTGTGTGTTAGACACGCTATGTGCATACGACGAAGCAACCGCTACAGCAGCTACAAGACGCAATGAGGACGTACTTGCGGAGCGCGCTCGCAGCAGCGCCTTCCGCCGCAGCCGTCGGGGCAGGCTTCTTGTTCGCGATCGGTCCAGCCTGCAGTTGATGCCATGCGCAGCGCATCGTCAGTGCCATGTTGATCTACAGAGAGACGTATCGAGCGCGAGAGACGCACCATGATGATCGGTCGTGAAGAGGTGGCGGCGGTGGCGATAGATCGATCGATCGAGCGGGAACGGGGAAATCCAAAGTGACCTCCTCACAGTCGCGATCGCACTCCTCGCCTCCCTTCACGCTTGCGTTGTAGGTTAACCTGTTAGGTAATGTAGTTTGACCTGATAGTATGGGATTGTGCAATGCTAGACTTGTAGGTTTGGGACTGTAGCTTAACACTTGGATTTTGTAAAGATTTGCTGGAATCAATAACCTACACCAAAACTATACGTGTAGGTAAAGCTCAACATTGGCATGTCAAGCTGAAAAGCGTGTGGACGTGCCACGTATCGCTCATGGCACTGTTTCAACGCGATAAAGTGCGATCGAAGCGACACAAACGGTCGTGCAGTTGTCAACTGTGCTCTTGCAAGTCGCGAAGCGTCAAGCACGGCAAGCTCAAGTCAAGGCTCAATGCGAGCGCTGGTCTTGTTGTCGTCGTCATGCAGCTCTTTTCATCGTGCTGCTACTCCAGGCGCTCTCGCATACTTGATCGCAATCGGTGTCTACGACAGCAGTGAGCAGCGATATGCATACACTGCGACAGACACTGTCGATTCGGTCAGTGCCTCAAGCGAGTGTGGAAGCACATGCCTGCAGCAACAGCTGCCAAGCGCACACCTCGCGCACTCTTGTGCTGCACGCCATTCGGCGCAAGTACAGCCGACTGTCCTCCATGCGCTCGCTTGAACGACCCAATGCACATGGGGCACTCGTGGCAAGCAGCAGCGACGTAGCTGTCCGACGCTCGCGACCGGCTCGTCTCTGCGCCGCATTGGCATCGCAGATGCGCTGTCCCATCAACAAGTAGGACCAATGCGCGCGATGATTCGCGCACTCGCAGCGTCGTGAGCGCTGCTGACGGACGACGCACTGGCGCAGCACGCGAGCATGCGCGTCGTGCGACTGCTGCTGCTCCACGCGCTCGCAAGTGCATCTGCGTGCGCTGGTGTGGCCGTCGGCGACCGAGAGACAACTGCTCGCGAGCGGCTCATTGCCGCCTGCTCGAACGCAACGACGCTCGCGCTGCTCAATGCGACTGTCAGCAGCACTAGCGCTGCTATCGATACAGACGCGCAGGTCCTCACTGGCGACTCGTGTGAGACTGCAGTCGTGAGCGCGATGCACGTGCCGAGTCCGACTGCGTCTGGCGCTTCCGTCTTCACGCTCGACGTGCGCAAGCGAGGCATTCAACGCGTCACGGGCATTCCATCAAGCGTCCAAGTGCTGTACGTCGCAAGTGCGTTTCGCTGTCTAGTGTAGCGAACCGAGACTGATTGACGTGCTGGTGCGCTCTACAGACAGCTCGATGACAACGCAGTCGAGGCGCTCGAACCAGGACTCGGCGGCGGCAACGCAACTACACACATGTGCGTCTTACACTTGCATCGATGTGCTCCTGTCGGTAGCGCAGTCAACGCGATACTGACGCTCTCTGTGCGTCTTCAGCTCGCTCGCGAACAACCGCATCACGTCGCTCGCTGCGTTCACGTTCCCTCCTTCACTGCTCACACTGTACGCGCTTCACTCTCATGCGCACACCGTCATGACGCCTTCGCACTCGCACTCACACCTGTACGCTTGCGCTTCGTATCGTACTGACGGCTGCAGCGACCTCACTGCGAATGCGCTCGAGTCGATCGACGCTGCAGTGCTCCCGCCCAAGCTCTTGACGCTGTTCGTGCATCTCAAGACGACCTACAGACACCTTGGAGTCGCCACTGACACTGCGACTGCTTTGGTAGGAACCTCACACTGAACCGGATCACATCGCTCGCGCTCGTTCGACTCCCATCCAAGCTCCAGCACCTGTACGTCTCTGCGATTGCCTTGACACTACGATGCTGCCGTACGCTCCTCTCTCACACGCTCGCAATGGCTTGTAGGAACGTCGCTAGCGCGCGCTTGCAGACGCTCGAGCAGCTTTCGCTCCCGAACGCGCTCGAGTCGCTCAACGTGTCTGGGAACCCACTCACGCGCATCGCCGGCGTGCGGTTCCCTGCTTCGCTCCAGCGCCTCGTGGTCAGCTCCAAGGCGCAGACCGCCTTTGCGTTGTCCAAGGCAACAGCAGCAGCAGTCGCATCGAGTGCGAGCGACGCAGCGACGCTCAACGAGTTTGAGGTCCGACGCACGGACGCAGAGCGCTTCCGGAGGCTCGAGGTCTTCCACGTCGCACCGACGTCGACGCGCTCGTGCTCGGACGCGCGCGCCAAGTTCACTGTCGTCAACGACACGGTGCTCTGCGTCCTCTCGGACAACGACTTTGCTGCCAAGTACGCGCACGTGACAGCAGCAGCTGCGGTCTCTAGCGATGGCGATGATGACGACCCGTCGAGTGCCTCGACGCGCTTGAACGCTACGGACAAAGCAAGCGAGCGTCTCTACGTGCGCGAGACGTGGCACCAGCGCCGGTCGTGGTTCCTCCTCGCGAGTGCGCTAACGCTCGGCAGCGTCGTGCTTGCGATCGGGATCAGCGGCTGCTGCCAGTTGTGTGTGCGGCGATCTGCTGCGCGCTACAGAAGACGCCGCTCTCGAGACGCTGGCGCGATGCGCTCAACGCACACGACGCCACCAGACAATGCGAACACGACAGCGATGGAGACGGAGCTGCTGCTCTCAGACTCGAGTGACAAGCGTGAGCGTCCTGCTGGCGCTCGCAGCTCAAGCAGCAGCAGCAACAAGGACGTGCTCGAGCCACTCCGACGCTCTGAGCTGTCGCCTCTGATACGTCCGCTCCAAGTGACGAGCTCCCATCGCAGCAGCGCACTTGCGAGCCATGACGACGACAATGAGCGCGTCCACGTGACGTACGCACTCGCGCGTCTTCGCGACCACGTCGTCGTGCTCAAGACGCTCGACGTCCAGCGCAAGCGACAGCGAGCAGACAGCGACTCGCCTGTTCGATCCACAGCGCTTGGGCGCTTCCTGGCGGAGATCCGACTCCACGCGACGCTCTCGCATCCGCACCTCGTGCGCTTCGTCGGGTTCCTCAACCACCCGATCGACGGACTCGAGCCAAAGCGCTTGCGCTTTGACACAGACGACAGTGTCGAGACACTGACGCTCGTGACCGAGTTTGTTCCGAATGGGACGCTCGACGACGTCGTCGCGCTCCAGCGAACGCACGCACTCGATGCCCTCGCGTCGCATCGAAGCGGCGCTCCATACACCGGCGGCCATCATGACTGCAGCGACCAGGACGCTGCGAGTCCTCACGGAGTGTCACTCGACACGTCAGACGCGATCCACGACGCCTGGAGCTGGCATCGCGACACTCCGGCGCTGCCGTCGAAGCTCTCGATCGCGATTGCGATCGCGCGTGTGCTCGCGTACTTGCACGCGTTTGAGCCAGCGCTCGTGCACGGGAACGTGAGTGCGCGCAAGGTCCTGCTCGACGCAACGTGGCGCGCGCAGCTGAGCGACTTGTCGTGCTGCAGTGCGCTGCAGCGCTGGTCGGAGCGCCAGCAGAGCCGTGCAGAGTCGTCATCCATGAGCGCACGTCCACGACGTAGCGCGACAGATCCACGCGACGACGCGCACGAGAGCGTTTCGATGGACATGACGGTCTGGACTGCGCCCGAGGTGATTGACGGCCAGCAGTACACGACCAAGGCCGACATGTACTCGTTCGGGATCCTCCTCGCGTACCTCGACACGTACGAGTTCCCAGTCGACTTGCTCCATCGCGTCGACTCGGACGTTGCGATCTTGAGCACGAGCGACGCGAACCTGGTTCCTGTCATGGGGACTGCGCGCGCACCGGCGCCGATCCGGATGCTCGTGCTCCAGTGCCTGTCGTTCCAGCCAGAGGACCGACTGTCTGCGCACGAGGCGCTCGACGAGCTCCTTGCGCTCCAGCTCGACTTGCTCGACGTTGCATCGAGCGCCGAGGTCATCGAGCGACTCACAGAGCAGTAATAGCGATAGTGACGTAAATGAGGGAGTGCACCTGATTCGCATCGGGCGAGAGAATTGGACGACGATGCACCGGAGCAACTTGGAGCGCTGGTTCGCAGACGCAGTCGAGAGCAACGCGTGGTCGCTCGTGCTGCTGGCGAGCGCACCTCCGACTGCGTGCATCCTCGGCGTCTGGGCCGCGATCACCGCGCTCTCGTCCAGCGACACAGACGACATCGCTCGCGATGTGCACGACCCGGGCTTTGATGCGTTTGCGACCGCCAGTGTCCAGGAGTTCTACATCGCGTTCAGCACGCGCGTGTTCGCGACACTCGGCATCGTCTTGCCGCTCGCGTGCTTCTACCTCGTGATCGCGCGGCTCCCAGACCAGCGACTTGCACGCATTGTCGACGTGCTCATTGCGCTCCAAGCAGCACTAGCACTCGTGCTCATCAGCTCGCTTGTGTTGAGCCATCAGCACGCAGCGCACCAGATGCAGCGCATAGAGGCTCACGATGCAAGCATCGACGCAGCGTTCAACGAGTTCTACTGCTCTGCACGTATCGGTTCGCTCTGTGCAGACCCATCACTGAGCGCCACGGACATGCACGCTGCGTTCTCAGCCGACGCCAGTGCGATCGAGCATCAGTGTGAGGACGTCTCGACACAACTCCAGCACACCAATAGTGAAGCGCAAGCAATTCGCCGTGCGGCGTACTTGCTCCAATGCGCTCCAAGCGATGCAACGGACGCGTGGTGTAGTGCGTTCGTACGAGCGAGAGCTGCTAGTGCGAATGACGTCCGAGCCATCGAAACTCGAGCGTCTGCGTCGCCTGCGAGCGAGTGCAGAGCGGTTTTTCAAGCCTTTGGCGTCGCGTGGACGACGCGACTCGAGTTTGACGCGATCATGCTCAGCGTCGTGTGTGCACTGCAGCTGCTGCACTGCGTGGCGTGGACGCGCATGCTTCCAACCGACAAACGACCGGCGCTGGTCATCGGTAGCGACAAGAAGTTTGAGTGACGACGTGGATGTCGTCGAGTAGCACAGTGCAAAGTAGACGACGTCGTCTCCTGTCGGTGCACAACACACCTCTGTATAGCAAATAGTGACTGTATATCCAGCAATACAGAGGTCACTCTGGCGCCAAAGCAACACAAGCAGCTGAACAAAGCAACCTAGTACAGACTATGAAGACAAGTCAGGCGAGGCCAGTGACGTCTTCTTCATGCTGGCAGCGTCCTGCGTCCTGCGTCCTGCGTTGCAAGTGGCGAGTGTCACGACTTGCGACTCGCGGCAAGGCGACACCGGCGTCAGCACCGACGAGCACAAGAGCGACACGAGCACGGCGCAAGCACGGCGCGAGCGCCACAGACATCGCCACAGACACAGACACTGGCACGGAGAGACGCACCGACGTCGTGCGTGGCTGGTGCCGTCTTGCTTGTGTTGTCTTGCTGCGTCCTGTGTCCTGTGTTGACGTCGTACGAGCACTGCTTGACGTCATGCTCAGGAGTGCGAAAGTACGGAGTTGCGCTCCTGTGACTTGATGACCGTGTCATCTTCTGTCAAGTCGTTTGAGTATTCAAATGAGCTCTGTTGGGTCAGTTCCATCATCGTTTGCTCTTGCTGGTGATCGCCTTGGTTGCTCGCCTGTGCGTGGTGTTTGGTCGCGTTTGAGTGTTACTGCTGTTCGCTGTGCGTCTGTGGAGCACGCGCGCCGTGGCGCTGCTTTTCGAGCGGGTGATCGCTCATATAGCATCTCGTCGGATGCGAGTTGCCACTGCTGCTGCTGCTGCGTGCTGCTAGTGTGTGCACGTGCTGCTGGTATCTGCACGTGCGGGTACGTGCAGTCAATGGCTTGCTTGTTACTTGATGTTGAGCAAGATGGCTGCAACGTACTTAGTTGAGTGTACTGCTTCTTCTATGGTATGCTGAGCAGTCGACATAAACATACTCACTTCAAGTACAAATTTGACCATCGCGTTTGTAAGTGTTATAGTGAATTTTTAAGAAACAGTACGCACGTATTGCAGTATCACAAATCAAATACATAGATATTGTCAGAAGTACAAATGTATGCCGTAGCTATTGTAAAATTACACACATAAGTGCTACACTTCAACTTGAAGCCACTTGTCCGTCATCTTCAACTTGTTGTTCTCGGCGATCTTCTCGCGCGCAGACGCGTGCGCATAGATGTTTCACCGCGATGACTACGACTGTGTAGGCCCACTTAACTGGACTGTGAGGGGCACGGACTCGAACCATGAGATCGTCTACGTTCACGGGCCCGGCACCGAGCTCAGCGATTCGTATCGGTTCTTTCGGCTGCTGTTCATACGCTCGACCGAAGATCGAGATCTCGTCGTGCAGATGGTTCCTCGCATCATACTTCGCAGAGATCTAGCTCGAGCTGCCGAACGTCACGTCACGGAGATGCCACGAGGAGTACCAGCCCACGTCTTGCCGGACGAGACTCGGAACCGAATCGCTCAGCTCCAGGGCTACTACTTCCGACCTCGTCGGGCCGCGTGACCTCTTCTCCCACCTTCGGTGAGCCGCATTCTTAGTCTCCGCAGTCGCATCGCATACTGTGTGTTGTCATGCGTACGCGTGCACTTGATCTTCTGCTTTTGTTCATGCTCTGGCGTCTTCTGTGTTTGCCCTTGCTCTCCTCCTCCTCCTTTGCTCTCATACTCGTGCGCTAGCTCACACGCAGCTCGACAGTGATCACAAATGCAAGGTCTACCGGCACCACGTCTCGCGTCTCGTGCCGTGGCTCCCATGCGCTGACATGGCTGCCGAAGGCAACGACGAAGGAGCGATAGGACTAGACACAGCGACAACGACGATATTGTCACCGTGCTTCTTGGTTCGTTCGAGCGTAGTTGCAGTCTTGTACTAGTACGTGGTAGGAACAGAAGTCGGCGTAGTTGACGAGACTTGAACATGGTCTAGCGTACACTTGAAAGCTACCATCAGCAGTCTTGTTGCGCAGTGCGTCGCACGAGCGCTGTTGTTGCGATTCAGTTCGGTCCTTGCTTTGTAGGCACTTGCTCACTTGTTCGAGCTTGTCCAAGCTACTTCGAGCCTCTTGCTCGCCAATTGCTTGCTTGCACTTGCTTGCACTTGCTTGCACTGGGTGGTTGTTTGCTCTTGCTTACAGTTGCTTGCTCTTGCTTGTACTTGCTTGTACTTGTTCGATGCAAAGAGCTTGAGTACTTGCCAACTACCGAGTACTTTGTAGCACAACATCAACAACCGCATCTGCATCAGCAAGTGCGATGTGGTGCAGTGCAGTGCGTATTGCGTATGCGCGTGCATGTACGAACGTCACACGAGCACGAAGACGTTGGTGGCGATCGTGATGTTGCCCATGGTCGCCCAGACGAGGAAGACGAAGAGGAAGAAGCTCTGGCGCTGCATCGGACGAAAGTCGATGCCGTTCGCGACCTCGAGCAGACACGAGGCAAAGTCCACGACGAGCTAGATGTTTCACGGCGATGTGGTCTCTGTCAAAGCAGCGTACGACACAAAGGATCATTCGTTGTTACAAGCAGCTCGACGTCGTCAATGTTGAGATGCACGTTGCTCTTGCCAGAATGCAATGACGCTGGAAGTCAAAGGTGTCGGTGCTGCAGCATGATCGCTGGTACGAGCTGCGCATTGCTGGTGGCATATATCTCGAGCACGGCGTGTGGCTTCAACACAATAAACACAAGCGACACCAAGTCGAGCTCGCCTCAGACGCTGCATTTGCGAGCAAGCTATGGGCATCACTTGGCGTGCTCTAGCAAGTGCGACCACGTCGACCTCACGATGTCGACCTCTCGAGCTACAAGATTCTCGGCACGAGGATAGTGCAGCAGCATCACGTCAAGCACCGAGCAGTTCTGTGCGCTCGTCGATACTCGCGCAGTCAGTGAGTCTGCTCTTGACGCCGCAGCTGAGACAGCGCTAGCGAAGCTTTCGCGAGTACGGCCTTGTGTTCCGCGCTTGCGACTGGATGCCCTGTGACTCCGTGACTGCCAACGAACTGACCGAGCGGCGCTGTTGACGTTCCTCATGCGGAACGCGTCGATGGCTCCGCGCCTGGTGCTCGAGTGCGCGTTCGAGCACTTGGACCTGACACTCACTCGAGTCATCTGCTCGCGAGCACGCAATGTGAGCTTAAAGGCGCAGATCAAGTCTAGCCGCGCGTGTCAATGAGTCGAATGACTGCAGATGAGAGGCGAGTGACGACCTAAACTGTAGCAGAAGCGCACTGAACGAGAGCAACGCAGTGTCGTTAGCTTATAGACGCAACACCAAAGCGAGCCCCGTGTTCGCTCTGGCCAACTCACTCTCGTTCTCACTCTCGCACTCTCACTTGTTCTTCTTGCTCGTGTGTCGTTCAGTCAAAGAGCGCGGCGCTCGACTGGCCAAACTTGCCGTCAAAGAAGACTTCAGTCGGCGCCAAGCGCGGCGTCTCCGTCCCACTCGCGCGCTGCATCGCGGGGTTTGCGTACCCGCAGGCAATCACGACTGGCACCGAGTACCGGTCTGGGATGTCGAGTGCGCTCTTGATGCGCGCTTGGTCAAAGCCCTCCATTGGGCACGTCGCGAGGCCGCTCGCTTGCGCTGCGTACAAGAACGTTGCGGCTGCGAACGTCGTCTGCTTGTACGACCACGCGATCGTCGGGATGGCTGCGTCGGCGTCGCCTTCGCACGAGAACTGCTGCACGAGCTTCGGCAAGCCGCTCACGTCGGCTTCGCTCATGCCATGGTCGATCTTGAGCTGCTGGATCTGAGCGACGCGCTTGCTTGGCTCTGGAGAAGGCAGTCGTGCAGACAAGTGTTAGTGAGCAACGCACGAGAAACGCTGTCGGCGACGGCGCAGAGAGCAGGAGCCTATGAAGCAGGAGACGTACCGAGGTCTGCCGCAAACACGACGACAACTGGCGCCTCTTTCACTTTGCGGCCATTCGTCATGAGCATCGCGTCTGCGAGCTTCTCGCGGTCCGCTTGCTCGCGCACGACGACGCACGCGTACGGCTGGACGTTGAAACCTGATGGAGCGCGCTGCACACATCAAGTCGACCATGACGACGCCAACACACTCACTCATCAGGTCAAGTGCGTAAAGCGCAACGACAGATTGCGTGTGACGGAACGTACCTGCGTCAATCGAAGGACTTCTGCGAGCGTAGCGTCTGGAACGGGCGTCGGTGCGAAGAAGCGGACAGTCGAGCGGTCAGTGATCGCTTGGCGCAACAGTGTCTGGATCGTGTCGGGACTGGAGCTCATGACGTGGACTCGTGTGTCGAGGACTTGTGGATGTGTCTTGAAGGCGGCAAGTGCGGCAATGTGAGGGCTCGTGGGCAGGAACACCGCCACCTCGCTTGGACACACAGATGCGCAGCGTGTCAGAGTCACAGACTGTCACGAACAGCTGCTGTCGTCGCGGAATGATGGCGACCTCGACCGCGCTCCATCCAGGTCGACATCGCGAGGATACATTGTGAACGACGTGCCGAGTGACTCGTGATTTTTTGTATTGGCATCATCACGATCGCGGCGCTCGAGAGGATGACCACCGACCTGAGCGCTTGCGATCGATCGATCGATCTGCTCCAGTCCTCGCGCCGTCTCGAGCATGCGCTTGCATCGCATCGACAGCAATGGATGGAGTCGAGCAGCTTGAGGTCGCGTGGATGACTTTGACAAGCAAACAGCAACAGTGCAAGGTTTATCTTGCTGTTTGTATGCCGAGTCGAAAATCAATCAGCACTATCATGCGAATCAACCACAGCGTCGAGGTCGAGCATGACAGCAGCAGCAGCAGCTACGACCGGAGCAGCAACGAACTACCACCACCAGCGACAGCTGCGACACACGCGCGAAAGCGGCGCTATGTGTCGTGGACTCATGCAGCTGCAGAGACGCTGCTGCGGCTGCGCTACGATGTGATGCAGCGCGAGTTCGCAGCGCACACAAACCCGCTCGAGATCGCAGCGCTCTGGACAGCGCTAACAGTGCAGCTCCAGCGCGAGAGTGGTCACACGTACACAAGTCTGCAGTGCCAGAGCAAGGTGATCTGCGCTACGTATGCGTCTCTCTTTCACGCGCGCATGGAGCCTGAGGATCCGGCATGCTCACACTCCTGTGCTAATAGCTCAAAGCACTGCGCGCCAAGTGGCGCAGCGAGCGACTGTGCGACGGCAAGAGCACCAGCGACTTTGAGACGCACGCGGTCGAGTGGATCGCACAGACAAACTCGGCAAAGCGCACGCGTGTACGAGCCTCTGTAGAGCTCACAGCAGCAACAACGCGAGCTCCTCGCCAGTCGCAATGCGCGACAACGTCGAGCGATTCACCCAGCGACCTGCTCTTGGTATCATCACCATCATCAACGCTCGTGGCGCAACGTGAGCCAGTCATCGCAGTGCCGCTTGTGCTGCACAATACGTCGAGACGAAGGAGCATCGACGACGACAGTCGCGTCGAGTACAACAGCCATAGAGATGGCTGTTCAGGCACTAGTGACGACCAAACGACTGCGTCGGAAGTGTGTGAGACTGAACAAGCGCTGCTCTCGCTCGTGCAGCGTCAGACGCACGCGGTCGAAGCGATCGCACGTTGCTCGACTGACCGCTCGACACAGGAGCTCCGCGAAGAGTGGCTCGCGATCTCACGCGAGCAGTTCGAACTCGCTCGCGACCAAGTCGAGTTGAACCTGTTCCTCGTCCGTGCAGCGCCAGACGACGCAGTCGCGAATGAGTACCTCGCACTCAAGCGCATGCAAGCGCGCGATCAAACAGCACAGCGCACAAGGTTCGTGCGTCGCTAAGCGATGGCGCTTTCTCATTACGTCGTGTTGTTTGAGTGGTTGAGTGGGAATCGTCTCACTAGCAGCAAATCCGAGCCAAACTTGATTTCGTACTTTATGAATCAAATGCAGTACTGTTGCCTATTCACTTGTTCCAACCAAAGCGCGCAATACAAGCAAGGAGGAAGCGACGACCTGGATCGATCGACTGCTCTTCGCGTTCTCTCTCTCTCTTCACGCCTGAAGTAGCAGCGAGCATGTCGAAGTGGACGAAGAAAGGTCGTGCGCCTGCGGGTTACGAGTACATCCAGCCGGTGATGGACGCGCTCGAGCGCGAGCTGCGCGAGCGCATGAACGAGCCGCACGAAGGCAAGCGCAAGTGCGAAGCGCTCTGGCCCGTGCACCAGATCAATTGGCAGCGCAGTCGGTACGTCTACGACCTGTTCTACAAGTACAAGCGCATCTCGCGCGAGGTCTACGACTACTGCGTGCGCATGAAGCTCGTGGACGCCAACTTGATCGCCAAGTGGAAGAAACCGGGCTACGAGCGCCTCTGCAGTACGTTCGCGATCAACTCGAAGAACTACAACTACGGCACTGTGAGCATCTGCCGCGTCCCAAAGCACCAGCTCTCGGACGACCAAGTGATCCAAGAGAAGCACGCAGGCTGCCGCGGCTGTGCCTCTGGCCCTGGCGGCTACCACAACATCTTTGGGAACAAGTACGGTCAGTACCTCGCGCGCATCCAGATCGCTCGTGAGAAGCGCGAGCAAGAGGCTGGCGCTAGTACGCGTCGCACAGACGTCTGGGCAACGCAAGAAGAGGAGCAAGCGTACGACAACGACAGCGACGACGATGGCGACGACGAGAGCGAGCAACCAGTTGCTGCGAGCAAGAAGCGCGGAGCACCTGTCAGCTCGGATGCGTCGCCGGCAGTGAAGCGACAGCACGTCGCCGACGACGCGGAAGAGGAACAGAAAGGGAACGACAGCGACAAGAGCGACGACTCGGACGCTCCGCATGCGAGCAAGACCGACAACGACGCGTAAGAGCGTAGGACGTAGGATCAAGTGAACACTCTCTTGATTTCTTCACTATCACAAAATCATTACAGTGTCGCTCAGTATACTCAACTCAAGTCACCACATGCTTGGAATGAGCTTCCACTTCGGGAGCTCTGCGTCGCGGAACTTGCGGTCGTACCAGTCCGAGTTGAGCTGTGCCGAGACGCTCTGGTTCACGACGACCCACAGCGCAATGACGTACAGACTCGCGTTCGTGCCGCCAGCGACGAGCGCAAACGCGACGTACAACAGGATCTCGGCGCTGTAGAGCGGACAGCGCACGCTGTCGAACCAGTCGCCGTGCGGCACGACGTGCTGGAGCTTGTGGCGCTTCTTGAGCGCTGCGAGGATCCAGTTGCACACGAACTGGTGGTAGCTCGCAAAGACAAAGAGCACAGCGCCAGTTGCGGCGACAGCGCGGCGCCAGAGCGTTGTCTGGTCGACTTGAGACGTTGCGTCTTGGTCCGAAAGCGCTGAGAGTCCGACACTGAGGTAGTGGAGGCAGCCAAGGAGGAAGCCTAGTACGTGTAGCAAGCGTCGTATCAAGAGAGAGAGAGACTGTCGTGAGATCACTTGTAGACGAGCACAGGGTCAACGACGCATTGGGTTCGTACCGCTCACGTGCATCTTCGAGTCGCCAAACTGCGTGATGAGGAGCGACTCGAAGAACCGACGCGACAAGTGGAGCACAAAGAGCGAGAGGAACGCGGTCGTGTGCGGATTCACTGCGAGCAGCGGCGCAGCGTCGGCGTCTGTCGAATCGACCGTGCGCGATTGCATCACACGCAGCACGGTCTGGAACATCGGGTTGTCCTGCGCAATGACGACAAGGAGCAGGAGCAGCGAGTTGAAGCTCGCGCCAATGAGGTAGAACCACGTCCAGTAGCTCTTTGGGATCTGCCACACACATATACACACGCGCACACGGTGAGATAGGTGTGTGTGAGCAAGAGCACGCTTGCACGTATTTGCATGTGTGAGGAAGCGTTTCGACGCACCTCGAGCTGCAGGAGCGCTGCGCCAGGCTGCTGCGCGATCGGGACCGTCGCGCGCACTTTACCAGTCGCTGCGAGGCCTTGCACGAACGTGCTCCGGAGCGTCACGAGCGCGCCGGCGCTGAGCGCTGCCCAGAGCAGGTGCCACCACGAGCTCACGTCCATTCTCGCGCACTTGATGTGCAAGGCTGAAGTCGACAGATGTGGTGTCCCTCGATTTTCGCACTATCAGGAACCCAAGAATAGCGACTTGGCTACGCTCGAGAATGGACGTGGACCAGGACGTCTGAGCCTTCATGGTGTGCGAGGCGAAGAGATGGCTCGTGCACTCGCGCCATTGCTTCCAGACACACACCACAACACAACACAAGCGACTCGATCGCTCGACTGACAAGCAAGAGAGAGAGAAGCGATGGTCTCGCGCGGCTCGTCGATCCACCACACGCGCCGGACAACGAATCCGTTTATGACCACAAGCTCTGGCATCGTCGGCATCAACTTGCGCGAGACCGTGACGTTCGACGCACCGAAGCTCACGAACCCGTACCAGCACGACGCGAGCTATAGCAACCAGAGCTCGAGTGGCAATCCGCTGACCGAGTTCATGTACCAGACCACGAGTCGCCAGCTCGGCGACAGTGTTCGAGCCCAGGACCGCTCAAGGCTCAGTCAGCGCATGGACAAGCTCACGCTCCATCGAGGTTCGTCATGTCTTTCCTACTTCGACGAGGATTTGAGGCCGTCAGACTGACGCCTTGGTGCATGATCTCTTGTGCGTCGCAGAGGTCGAAGAGAAAGGAATCGTGAGAGTCCGGTCTGTAGACGTCGTGTCGCCACACGACTGTGCGCTGTTGCCGGAAGACGTGCTCCCGCAGCCGATTGACACGCGAGTGATCACAGAGCCGCGTCCAGAGCATCCGCTCTATGCCACGAGGTACATCCTTTGTACCGTGCTCTCGACAATGTTCGTGTGTCGGCTGACAGACTCGGTCGTATTCATGACGCAGTACGCGCGAGGTCGGTGTCGAGAAGGCGCAGCTCAAGGTCGAAGTCGAGCGCCTCGGCCGCCCGAACTCGTTCACGCAGTCGTTCAACGGCTTTCGGTACCGCGACTTTGGTCTCAACACTGCGATCACCAAGTCGAAGATCTGCGACCAGCTCGATCTGTCGTAGGCACACACACACACACAAACAGACAGACACCACAACACTTGGACACAGGAAGCCGAGCTCTCGTGGTTCTGATTGTCGTTTGCACACGTGCTCGTTACGAGCGCTGCGGTGTTGTCGCTCTTGCTGCACGATCACAGAGTGTGACTGACGAGCGCTTAGTCGTAGCTCTTCTTCGAGAAGTCGACAAAGACCGTCGGCTTGGCTGGCAGCGGCGTCATGTCAATATTAATCGCCTCGAGCGGCGACACCTCCTCGCCCTCTGGCACGCCGTCTGGGAAGCACACCTATGTACAGACACACAGAGGACGCATGTGAGACGACTCGCCATGCAGCAATAAGTATGGGTAAAGACAGGAAGAGAGACGTACGTCGAGCGGAATCGGCGCGTTGCGCATGAAGCGCGTGCCACCAGGCATGTAGTTGAACACGTATTTGTCCGGGTGCGTGTAGTGCGCGAGCTTCTCCTGCGCTTCCCGCACGAGGCGCTTCGAGAGACTACAGATGACACACACACAAGAGAGAGAGAGAGAGAGGACCACCGGAACGCACCAACGTCATGACAGTCAGCGATCCATTCAAAGCACAGTCGTATCGACAGCACACAAGGCAATAGAGAGCAAGTACGCACCCCGAGTCTGGCGCGAGGTTGCGGTGCTGGTCAAACTCGGCGCGGATCTTCGTGGCCTCTTCGTTCCAGAGACGGCGGTCGATGATCCAGCTGTCGAGCGTCTTGAGCGACTGCTTGTAGAGCCGCGTGACCGTCTGCTTGTGCGTGAGGTCCTGCGCCGGCGCGACGAAGCGGCCGACGACCTCGCGGTACGTCTTATTCATGTTCGGGTTCACGCGCACCATCTTGTCTCGTAGCGTGTGTAAATCGAGCAAGTGTCCGCGCGTACCGAGCTCTTCCTCCTGCTGCTGCTCTTCCTGCTGCTGCTGCTCGTGGGGCGACAACAACGACGACGACAACGACGACAACAAGAGCGATACCAATGAGCGGCCACAGCGCTCATGGCGTCAAAATCACTCGATGATGTAATTACGAGACAGAATATTTACCGATTTTGCATTGAAGTGGCAAGAGAAATTGAAGTGGCAGCTCAACAAAAGTATCAACGAGATTGCACGAACGTATCAAGAGAGAACGTGAAGAGCTTTTCAACACCAGCAAGCAAGCAAGAGTGAGTGAGCAGAGCTTGGTCATTGACAACCAAGCATCCATTGATCCATCTGCTCATGGTCATGACCTCTTCCTCCTCTTCGTCATCATCGGCAGCAGCAGCACTAGCGTCCATGACAGTGCACACACCCGAGAAACAGCGCGCATCGCGGCGCTTCTGGGCGCTGCTATTCGCTGGCGCGGTGCTGCTCGCGCTTGCGCTCTGGCTGCTCGTTGTCGAGCTCCTGTCGCCGCCGTCGCTCGCGACCACGTACGGCTTCTCGTCCGCGAGTGTGCCGCTCGACCGCTTCCAGCACGCGTATCGACTCGTCGCGGCGCAGTTTGCGCTCTGGACGCTCGTGCTCACAGTCTGTGCGCTCGCATGTGTGTGGCAAGCGCCGACTGCGGCGACTGCGCGCGTGCTGCGCGTGACGCAGTGGCTCCTCTGCGTCCTTGCGCTCGTGTTTGTCGCGATGCAAGTCGTTGCGTGGACCACGTCGACGCACTATGCGCAGGCACTTATGCTGAGCAAGAGCGACGTCGGCGCGGCGTTCAACGACGTCTTCTGCGAGACGCGCGCGCTGCAGGTCTGCGTGCAGGACGACGAGCTCGAGACGCTCTTGAGCGTGATCGGCGGCAGTCGGTCGCAGTCGCCAGCGACGACAGACGCAGTGAAAGCGACGGCGCTCGCCGTGTGGCTCCGGTGCCGCGACCTCCTGGTCACGAACCACGGACGCCTCGCGACTGAGCAGCGCCAGTTGCTCTCGGACTGCAACGTCACCGCAGCGACTGACGCGTGGTGCGGTCGCCACTTCTTGCGCCAAGTCGCCGGCGACGCAGACCGATCGACTGACGTCCTCGCTACGACAACTGGAGCCGACGCGCCGTTTGACGCGAACCCTGCAGTCTTTGACACGCTCGCGCGCGAGTGGCCGACGCGGTACCGCCACGACGCGCTCTTCCTCGGCGCCGCCGTCGTGTGCGCCGTCGCACTGAGCTGGACACTCGCGCGCTTGCGGCGCGATGGCAGCGACGGCTTTGAGCTGATCGAGATGATGAAAGCAGCGCCTCGCAGTGCGCCAGCGACCGTGGCGTAGCGCCAGCACACACTCACACGTCCGCATGTCGTCTTCATACGTGTCTGCGTGTGCATGGAGCGGTAGTAGTAGTAGTAGTAAAGAGAGAGAGAGAGAGAGGTGCTTGTCCGACGGTCGGTCCTATCACTGCGAGCGTCCTCTGTCCTCTGTCTGTCACTACGAGACTGCGAGCGCGTCAGTTGCGCCGCGTGACGCACGCGCCGGTCCTCGTGTCGCAGTACACTTGGCGGTCCTTGCAGCTCACGCTGTCGAACGCGTGCGCGATCTCGTTGCCCCAGCGCTGGTCGCACGAGAAGCACTCGACGCGGTCCGCGCGCGTGTAGACCCAGTTCCGGTAGTGCTCGAGGAGCTTGCGGCAGTCGCACTCGTAGAAGTACGTGCCGTCGTAGCGCTTGAAGAAGAAGTTGCGGTACTCGGCGTGGCTCCAGCTGCACGCGCACTTGTACTGGCTCCAGTCGTCCGTCACGAGCGCCGAGCAGACCCAGACCCCCTCGGACGGCGCGACGCGCTCGATGGCGTCGGCTCCTCCGGCGAAGAGCGTCGCGTTCACATTCGTGAGAGCGGCTGGAGGCGTCGTGTTCGTCAGTGGCGCTTGTGCGTGCGCAGTGGGGGCGCAAGTGCGGCAGCAAGCGCGAGTGCAGCGACGGAAGGCGTGGTGCGCATGGCGGAGCGGACGTGTTCGAGGAGATTCGAGACTGAGGGTCGTCGCTCGGTTGATCTCGATCTTGATCTCGAGCTCGGCCTTGAGACTGATCACCCGTGTCTTCGAGCACCAGGAGCGTGTCTGCGCTTCTCTCGCTTGTGCTCTTGCGCTCTTGTGCCTCTACCGCCACCGCCTGCCAGTCGTTGAGAGCTCCGTCTGCACTACAAGGGACCTGAAGCGCGACCACACGTAGGCTGTCAACCTGCGAGCAAGCGATCACCACATGCGCGCGCGTGGCTAGACGAACGATGGCTCGGCTGTCGATCAAGTTCTTTCAAACGACACGCACGCGCGACGCAGTCCTGGTCGCACTCACAGACACTAGTGGCGTTCGTACGCTTCGCCACAGTTCACAACGCGTGCTACAGACTGTGCCAGCGACGACTCGACCACTCGTTCACTCACGAGCGCTGCGTGGAGGCGCGACACTTGACAAAGTGGAACTCGTCGTCCTCAGACACGCGGATGAACGCGCGAGCCGACAAGGCGACGATCGGGTCGTCGTCGTCGTCCAGCGCAGTGCACGTGCGTCTCTGCTCGCGCTCACGCGTGTCCTGAGCCGACAGATCGTCGATGGCGCGGAGCTGGCCCTGGAGAGCGCTGGTGCTCGGACGCTTTGGATCGCTATCGCGACTGCTCGAGCTCGCGGCAGCACTGCAGTGACCGCGCAAGTGCGAGTACGAACGGCGCGCGAGAACGACCTTGAGCACGACGGCGATGCCAAACGCGCACGACACGAGCACTGTCACTGGGACCAACCGCGTGTGCTCCCACTCGCGCTCGCACTCGACGAACGCATCGTGGAACGCACTCGAAGGCGCGAGGCGTTCGCTGACAGCGTGAGCTGCTTTCAAGTCACTTGGACTCGTGAAGAGCGAGCCGCACCACGCGTCGACTGCAGCCGGACGTCAACAGTGAGTTCGACAGCGTGAACTGCCGAGAGAATGTCCGGTGGTGCACACGCTCGCCACTTTCCAGGCAGCGTTGGCGCACACGATCCTCGTACTGTCGACGACGCTTCTGCCACAACACCAGTGCGTCGTGACTCCAGTCCTCGAGCTTGGGAGCCTCGATGAACTCGAACACGGGCTGGTGCTCGCTTCTCATGACAGCGTCACCATCGGCATCGTACTGCGCAGCGGCGTTCATGGTTCGCGTGGAGTCGTCTTGGTCTTGCTTGTCCCTCTGGACTAAAGTTCCGCGTTGCGTGTTGGTTGCAAATGCAGAAGTGAGTTGCTAGACGCTCGCGCTACGTTCTACTCGTACGATCGGCTTCCACACCACTCAGGCTAGCGCTAGCCTCCTCGAGCCGAACTTGGCGTTGAGCTTCCAGCTGCAAGCATCTGGTTGCGGTTGAAGTCTTGTAGTCCAGAACAGCCGACTACAATGTCGTAGGTCGCTCCGGGTACCGTGACGTACATACATGCTTCGCCTTCAGCGTCATCGCCATTGTATATGATGCACTCGAGTGCCGCACGTCGTGTCGTAGTCGCTCAGCATCACTCGCTTGCGCGCCGAGTCCATCAAAGCCAGCAACAGTGTCGCCATTGACAAGCCGCCGTTGGTCCGAGAGTGAGAGAACGCACCTGAACGAACTGTCCGAGCTGGCGCTGCAGCGACAGCAGAGACGACAATGTCCGCGCCGGCGACCACCGTCACCGCCACTTGTGTTGTTCCAGGTGCTCCGCTCCTCGGCGCAGTGACCTTCAGCATCGCACTCGTCACCGCGAGCGCTGCTCTTGGTGCGCACGCGCGCGACTCTGAAGCGCATGTGGCATCGCGGGACCTCGTGGATCATGCCGAGCTCGGACGAGCACCTGCCGCTCTCACGCTCGTCGCGAGTGCTGTCGCTCTGCTCGCAGCGACGCGCTGGGTTCGAGCGTCGAGCGCCGAGCGTCGTGTGCGAGACACTGCTGCTCTTACTCTTGCTCTCGCAGTTGTAGCGCTCGGAGTGGCGTGCGTCGTCTTGCCGCTGCTGACACGCACCGTGCTCTCGACGCGCGGCGACGTGCCGCACCAGCGTTCGCAAACGCGCGACGCCACACACTTGTCTGCACTCGATGCGATCTACTGCCACGCGCGCGCAGTGGACGTCTGTACGTCGCGAGAGCAGACACAGAGCCTCGCCGATATGTTTGGGACGCACGACGAAGCGCCAGCTACCGAGTCGTGGACAGCGTGGCGCGCGAGCTCGCGCATGCACACGCGCGTGTTTGAGCGCGCGTTCCGTGGCTGTCAGCGCGTGTTTGCTGCGCGCAGTCGCCAGCATGAGGGGACACACTACGACACAGCGCTTGCGAGTTGTTTGCTCCGCAGTGCAGTCGGCAGTGGCGATGACAGTGCCGTGCAAACGGCTGCAGTCGACGCGTGGTGCGGCTCGCTCTTCACGAGTCCAAGTGACTTGAAAGCAGCTCACGCTGTCAGCGAACGCCTCGCGCCTTCGAGTGCGTTCCACGATGCGTTCGTCGAGTGCGAGCGCGAGTGGGAGCACACGCGGTTGGTCCCAGTGACAGTGCTCGTGTCGTGCGCGTTTGGCATCGCCGTCGTGCTCAAGGTCGTTCTCGCGCGCCGTTCGTACTCGCACTTGCGCGGTCACTGCAGTGCTGCCGCGAGCTCGAGCAGTCGCGATAGCGATCCAAAGCGTCCGAGCACCAGCGCTCTCCAGGGCCAGCTCCGCGCCATCGACGATCTGTCGGCTCAGGACACGCGTGAGCGCGAGCAGAGACGCACGTGCACTGCGCTGGACGACGACGACGACCCGATCGTCGCCTTGTCGGCTCGCGCGTTCATCCGCGTGTCTGAGGACGACGAGTTCCACTTTGTCAAGTGTCGCGCCTCCACGCAGCGCTCGTGAGTGAACGAGTGGTCGAGTCGTCGCTGGCACAGTCTGTAGCACGCGTTGTGAACTGTGGCGAAGCGTACGAACGCCACTAGTGTCTGTGAGTGCGACCAGGACTGCGTCGCGCGTGCGTGTCGTTTGAAAGAACTTGATCGACAGCCGAGCCATCGTTCGTCTAGCCACGCGCGCGCATGTGGTGATCGCTTGCTCGCAGGTTGACAGCCTACGTGTGGTCGCGCTTCAGGTCCCTTGTAGTGCAGACGGAGCTCTCAACGACTGGCAGGCGGTGGCGGTAGAGGCACAAGAGCGCAAGAGCACAAGCGAGAGAAGCGCAGACACGCTCCTGGTGCTCGAAGACACGGGTGATCAGTCTCAAGGCCGAGCTCGAGATCAAGATCGAGATCAACCGAGCGACGACCCTCAGTCTCGAATCTCCTCGAACACGTCCGCTCCGCCATGCGCACCACGCCTTCCGTCGCTGCACTCGCGCTTGCTGCCGCACTTGCGCCCCCACTGCGCACGCACAAGCGCCACTGACGAACACGACGCCTCCAGCCGCTCTCACGAATGTGAACGCGACGCTCTTCGCCGGAGGAGCCGACGCCATCGAGCGCGTCGCGCCGTCCGAGGGGGTCTGGGTCTGCTCGGCGCTCGTGACGGACGACTGGAGCCAGTACAAGTGCGCGTGCAGCTGGAGCCACGCCGAGTACCGCAACTTCTTCTTCAAGCGCTACGACGGCACGTACTTCTACGAGTGCGACTGCCGCAAGCTCCTCGAGCACTACCGGAACTGGGTCTACACGCGCGCGGACCGCGTCGAGTGCTTCTCGTGCGACCAGCGCTGGGGCAACGAGATCGCGCACGCGTTCGAC
Organism: Pythium guiyangense; assembly: GCA_003730235.1. Classification (NCBI taxonomy): domain Eukaryota; phylum Oomycota; class Peronosporomycetes; order Pythiales; family Pythiaceae; genus Pythium; species Pythium guiyangense. The sequence continues at coordinate 84,509 of QXDM01000026.1, forward strand.
AGCGTGAGCTGCAAGGACCGCCAAGTGTACTGCGACACGAGGACCGGCGCGTGCGTCACGCGGCGCAACTGACGCGCTCGCAGTCTCGTAGTGACAGACAGAGGACAGAGGACGCTCGCAGTGATAGGACCGACCGTCGGACAAGCACCTCTCTCTCTCTCTCTCTTTACTACTACTACTACTACCGCTCCATGCACACGCAGACACGTATGAAGACGACATGCGGACGTGTGAGTGTGTGCTGGCGCTACGCCACGGTCGCTGGCGCACTGCGAGGCGCTGCTTTCATCATCTCGATCAGCTCAAAGCCGTCGCTGCCATCGCGCCGCAAGCGCGCGAGTGTCCAGCTCAGTGCGACGGCGCACACGACGGCGGCGCCGAGGAAGAGCGCGTCGTGGCGGTACCGCGTCGGCCACTCGCGCGCGAGCGTGTCAAAGACTGCAGGGTTCGCGTCAAACGGCGCGTCGGCTCCAGTTGTCGTAGCGAGGACGTCAGTCGATCGGTCTGCGTCGCCGGCGACTTGGCGCAAGAAGTGGCGACCGCACCACGCGTCAGTCGCTGCGGTGACGTTGCAGTCCGAGAGCAACTGGCGCTGCTCAGTCGCGAGGCGTCCGTGGTTCGTGACCAGGAGGTCGCGGCACCGGAGCCACACGGCGAGCGCCGTCGCTTTCACTGCGTCTGTCGTCGCTGGCGACTGCGACCGACTGCCGCCGATCACGCTCAAGAGCGTCTCGAGCTCGTCGTCCTGCACGCAGACCTGCAGCGCGCGCGTCTCGCAGAAGACGTCGTTGAACGCCGCGCCGACGTCGCTCTTGCTCAGCATAAGTGCCTGCGCATAGTGCGTCGACGTGGTCCACGCAACGACTTGCATCGCGACAAACACGAGCGCAAGGACGCAGAGGAGCCACTGCGTCACGCGCAGCACGCGCGCAGTCGCCGCAGTCGGCGCTTGCCACACACATGCGAGCGCACAGACTGTGAGCACGAGCGTCCAGAGCGCAAACTGCGCCGCGACGAGTCGATACGCGTGCTGGAAGCGGTCGAGCGGCACACTCGCGGACGAGAAGCCGTACGTGGTCGCGAGCGACGGCGGCGACAGGAGCTCGACAACGAGCAGCCAGAGCGCAAGCGCGAGCAGCACCGCGCCAGCGAATAGCAGCGCCCAGAAGCGCCGCGATGCGCGCTGTTTCTCGGGTGTGTGCACTGTCATGGACGCTAGTGCTGCTGCTGCCGATGATGACGAAGAGGAGGAAGAGGTCATGACCATGAGCAGATGGATCAATGGATGCTTGGTTGTCAATGACCAAGCTCTGCTCACTCACTCTTGCTTGCTTGCTGGTGTTGAAAAGCTCTTCACGTTCTCTCTTGATACGTTCGTGCAATCTCGTTGATACTTTTGTTGAGCTGCCACTTCAATTTCTCTTGCCACTTCAATGCAAAATCGGTAAATATTCTGTCTCGTAATTACATCATCGAGTGATTTTGACGCCATGAGCGCTGTGGCCGCTCATTGGTATCGCTCTTGTTGTCGTCGTTGTCGTCGTCGTTGTTGTCGCCCCACGAGCAGCAGCAGCAGGAAGAGCAGCAGCAGGAGGAAGAGCTCGGTACGCGCGGACACTTGCTCGATTTACACACGCTACGAGACAGTGACCTGAATGCTAGCCTCTGTGGTACAGTCACTGTGCTGCAGTCGATACTACCTTGATACAGTATTAGAAGTGTTGAAAGTTTGAGACTGGAGGTCACGAACTCTGAACTAGACTAGATGCCCACGCCACGAACAACGCCTTGTTGACCAACTGCTGCTTTCAGCATGACACCGTTGCACAGGATGTGCTCATCGTGCTTCAGTCTCCTTGCAGCTTCAGTCGCGTATTTGCACGCTCAAACAACCGCCGTCGACTCGTGAATCACGTTGCCATGGACCCGATCGACATGGCACGGGCGAGAGCAGCGTCGTTCGACGACTCGGACTCGGACGAGTCGCGAGCGCCAATCGTTTTCACGGCGCCGATGAACTTCACAGCGCCGCGGATCACGAGCATTGCGCGCGACGCACTTGTCAAATGGCGGCTCGAGCGTGACGTGTACGAAGCAAAGGTCGCTGACTGGTGTCTGATCATGCACGAAGATCCGATTGAGCTGCGCGCAAGTGTGAAGAGCTCCGTGGACCGCCGGCTTCTGGAGACGTGCTGCAAGTACAAGTGGAGCGTCAGCGCCGAAGAGATCACTGACGAGCGCTTGTTGAAAGAGATCGACGGCATCTCGAGTCGCTTCAAGAACGACGACTTCCCAGACGTCGACAAGCTCTTTGACACCCAGCTGCACATGGACTTGCGCGAGAGCGACGTCTTGGCGCGTGTCATCAACTACTTCATGGCGTGCGACACGATCATTCGTGAGAACGGTTTGACTCATGTGTTGTGCGACAAGGGTGGCGAGAAGGAGAAGTGCAAGCTCCTCGTGCGACGTCTTGAGCCAAAGGCGTTGCGGAACGCAGTGCTCGAGCACCAGCGGTTCTTCGATAAGCAGAGTCGATCGGATGAAGTCGCGCTGTTTGAAGTCGTGCTCGAGAAAGCGCTCGAGCAAGAGCGCATGTTCCGTGCTCGGCGCTCAGAGCAGAAGCGCACGTACAACCATCCGGAGCAGCAAACACGGAGTGTGAACAAGAAGCAGCGCTCTGGGACGGACCAAGCTGATGCCAGTTCAGCGGCGACCAGCAAGCGACGAGTTGAGCTCCCGCTCGCACTTGATCTTTGAGTAGCTGGACTCGAAGACACCAAGACAAGGGCAAACGGGGTGAGACCGAAGGCAAGAGTAGTGAGTGCGTGCGTGAGACGTGAGTGAGTGCATCAATCCGTGAGTATGTGTGAGAGTGAGTAGGATGGCAATGCAGCGAACGTACAGCAACAGACATAGTTCGATTTGGTTCCTCCTTCGCACGGCTACGGGGACCAATCTAGTGAAACTTGGAATGGTTCATGCCGGTGGTACGTGCACACCTCGATGGCTAGGAGAAGCTCCGCGCGCCACACTCTTCATTCGCCAATCTTCTCTTCGAGCCAAAGTCCAACACCGCAGTCTGCCACCTCAACCATGGCGATCAAGTCTCCTCTCATGCCAGCGCAGAGACTGCACCGCAGGCACTCGAAGGTAACCGTACGATCGCGTCAAATGGACACGAAGCCATTACGCCCCAGCTCGCGCTCAACCGGTGCGACGCGATGACCAAAGCAAACTGGGACGAGTTCAAGTACGCGTGCAGCTGGGAGCACACTACGTTCCCTGGCGGCGGCATGCGGTACCGCAACATGTTCTTCAAGCGCTACGACGGCTCGTTCTTCTACGAGTGCACGTGCTACACGAGCCTCAGCTGGTACGACCCGTGGGGCTCGCGCTAGACACGCTCCAAGTCCGGTAGCATCGAGTGCTACACGCGCGACGGCTGGACGACTCCAGACGTCAACAGCGAGTTCGACAGCGTGAGTTGCAAAGGCACTGAGCGCTGGTGCGACACACGCCGTGGCAAGTGCGCGATCCCGTAGACCACGATGCGTCCAATGCGTGCACTCGTCTACAGACCAGTTGGGCGAGGTAAGCTCGACGTCCTAGGACTTTTGTAAGCCGTAGGTCGGAGGCTGCTCATGTAGCGAGTCTTAACGTACATACACGCCTCGCCGTAAGCACCAGCGCGTTGCGTCTATCGCTTTGCGTTGTGGTGTCGTGAGCTTGAGGGCGTCACATGTGCGTGACTGCGGCGACTGGCGACTCGTTCGCAGTCGCAAACGACCGCGCATCGCTACTGAGCGTCGACGAGCGACCAAAGCGTCCTGGGCTCGCACCGAGGCGCTGCCGCTGCTCTTGCCAGTTGCGCTCGTCCTCTTCTGCGTCCGGATCAAGCGCACTCTGCTGCTGTTGCTGGTGGTGGTGTGCGAGCAGCGGCTGCTCCTTGCGCAGTTGCTCTCGTTGAGTGGCGCGCTGTGCAATGCGGCGCGCGGATGCGCGGCAGAGTGCGACGGCAAAGACACAGCCGACAAAGCCGCCGAGTCCAACGACACTCCCAATGAGGAACCACGAGCGGCTCTGGTCGATCGTCTCGTCGAGCGCTGGACGCTGTGGCGCAGGCGTCGCAGCGCCGCTCGAGTCACTCGCATCGCTGCTGCTGCTGTACTTTGCGGCGAAGACCTCGTTCGTGAGGACGCAGAGCCGCGTGTTGTGCACGTACGGGCGCTTGGCGCGCGTGTCCGAGCACGCGACGCGCGCAGTGTCTGGGACGTCAAAGTTCATGCCTTTGAGCTTTGCAAAGAGATCGGCGTCGGCTTGGCGGACTTCAAACTCGTTCAGGACGGCGTCTTGCGATGAACCAGCGACTGTAGCTGTGCTGTCGCCGAGGAGCGTCCGGAGACTGAGCTGTGAGAGGGACTTGGGGAATGCGACGCCTGCGATGCGTGTGATCGCATTGCCCGAGAGGTTGAGCGTCGTGAGCGCATCTGGGAGCACCACTTGCTCGAACGTCGTGAGCTTGAGGCGCGTGAGGTCGCTAGTAGCGATAGAGAAGAGAGAAGCGGAGTAGAGCGCGTGAGGATAGTGTGGCGATACAGTGAATGGATGGGTGAATGGACGGAGGACGTACAGGTGCGTGAGAGTTGACGGGAGCTTGAGCGCCTTGAGCGACGCGATCGGGTTCCTCGACACGTTCCTAGTGCGTTTGGTAGAGAGAGTGTGGCTGTCAGTCGCTGGTGGTTGAGGCTGAGAGTGTGAGAATGTGAGAATGTGAGAGTGACGTACAGATGCGTGAGACTCGATGGGAGCGACACGTTTGCGAGGCTCGTGAGCGCATTGCTGCTGGCGTCACTGTGCAAGTGTGAGTGCGAGTGTGAGTGAGAGAGTGAGTCTGGAAGGTGTGATGGAGACGTACAGAGTGAGGAGAGTGCTGGGGAACGCGACGTTTGCGAGCGACGCGATGCTGTTGTTGCTCAGCTTCCTAGTCGTTCCACACACGCACAAGAGCAAGAGAGCGACGGTAAGAGCCCTTGCAAGTTGTGATGCAAGCGACAGCAGATAGCTTGAGCACATAAGGACGGTCGTACAGAGTCTGGATGTCGGTCGGGACGCTCTGGACCACTGCGATGCCGTGGCTGTGGAGGTCGAGCACCACGAGTTTGTCGACGACTGCGCTCTTCACGACTGTGACTTTGCAGTCGACGCTGCTCGTGATCTGGACGCTCGACGCGCTTCCGACTGGCGACGCAGCGACTGCGACGGTCGTCGCGTTTGGGCACGCAGAGGTGCCACCAGCGCTCGAGCCGCTGCCAGTCGCTGCAGCTTCGAGGAACCGCGCCGCTTCTGGATCGCCGACTGTCACGCTGCTGCGCATTGCTGCTACAACATCCTGTGCGATCACACAGAGCACGACGAGCAGCAGCGCAACGACGCAGGACGTGCGAGGCATCACGCGCAGCACAGCACTGCTGCTTGTCATCGCCATATTCACTATCTGTCTGTTTGTTTGAGCTCTGAACTCTATCCAAGTCTCTGTCATTTGGTTTTGTCACTATCAACAACTCATAGCAATTTGCAACCACATACGTTGTTTCAGTTGTTTTCAAGATCCCACAAGTGCTTGCAATTGTTGCAACGACTTGCTTGTCAGACTTGTCAAGCACTTGTACTTGCTCAGTCAAAGAGCGCGGCGCTCGACTGGCCAAACTTGCCGTCAAAGAAGACTTCAGTCGGCGCCAAGCGCGGCGTCTCCGTCCCACTAGTGCGTTGCATCGCGGGGTTTGCGTACCCGCAGGCAATCACGACTGGCACCGAGTACCGGTCTGGGATGTCGAGTGCGCTCTTGATGCGCGCTTGGTCAAAGCCCTCCATTGGGCACGTCGCGAGGCCGCTCGCTTGCGCTGCGTACAAGAACGTTGCGGCTGCGAACGTCGTCTGCTTGTACGACCACGCGATCGTCGGGACGCTCGTGGGCACGGCTTGGAGCGGCGAGACGAACGTCGAGATGAGCGACCGAACGCCTTCAGCAAGGTGGCCTTCGCCAGAGAACAAGCGCACAAAGTGCGGAAGATTGTTGATCTCCGCGGGCGTTGCGCCGTTGTCGTACATGAGCTTCTGGATGTGCGGCACGCGCTTGCTTGGCTCTGTTGAGTGCATCAGTGCGAGCATGTGTCAGTGAGCTATCGAGTCTGAGTAAGGACAGGAGCCTCAGAAGCAAGACGTACCGAGATCCGCCGCAAACACGACAACGACTGGCGCCTCTTTCACTTTGCGGCCATTCGTTGCGAGCATTGCATCTGCGAGCTTCTCGCGGTCCGCTTGCTCGCGCACGACGACACACGCGTATGGCTGCATGTTGAACCCTGTTGGCGCGCGCTGTGCATCACACAAGGCATCGAATGCAGTGAGAGAGCTGTTGATATGCAATTGCAAGCACATTGCACAGACGTACTTGCGTCAAGCGAAGGACTTCTGCGAGCGTTGCGTCTGGGACTGGCGTCGACGCGAAGAAGCGCGTGCATGTGCGGTCTCCAATCGCGTTGCGCAGCAGCGTCTGTGCTGGCGTGCGCTCGTTGTTGCTGTCATCGCTAGAGGCAGCAGCAGCAGTGCTGAGCGTGCGTCGAGCAGTCACGCGGCTAGCGCGGCGAGCTGCGAGCGCAGTCGAGCGCACCGCGAGCGAGGCGAACATCGGCATCTTGGAGCCCTTCGAGTCGTCGAGAGATGTTGGTAGCAACAATGACGATGTGCGGCTCGCATTGTAGCTGCTGCATTAAGTGCGATATCCATTTAAACTTGATTTTAGTATTCACTAACACAGTTCGATAGTGATAAAAGACAGGAAGCTACACTTGTGTGCATGCGAGACGCATCAAGAGGTAGCAATGGCAGCGACGAGCGCAACAAGCGGCGATGCGGTCGCGCAGGCGCTCGACAACGCGCTGCGCGAGACGTTCCCGCCGGTGGAGTTCTCGATGGCGTACGGCTCCGGCGTGTTTGCACAGCGCGACCACGACGCGAGCTCGTCGCTGCTCGACCTCGTCTTTGCAGTCGACGACCCAGTCGCGTGGCACCGCGCAAACCTCGAGCGCAATGCGTCGCACTACTCGTTCGTGCGGCACCTCGGCGCAGAAGGCGTGACTGACTTCCAGGTGCGTCTATCTGTGCTTGTAGCAGCATTAGCTCTATGTGTGTATTCATGCATCGCACGCTCATGTCGCCACAGGAGAACTATGGCGCGGGAGTGTACTACAATACGCTCGTGCCGCTCTCGAGCAAGGCGTTGGGCACGCGCATGATCAAGTATGGCGTCGTGAACTCCAAGACGCTCTGCACCGATCTCTACGACTGGAAGACGCTCTACCTCAGCGGACGCATGCACAAACCTGTGCGTTGTGCTACGTCTTGTCATAGCGCTCTCTCTCGGGCATTGCACTCTCACTCACACGCTCTCACTCGTTCTCACTCGCATGTACGACTCGGTAGGTGCACTTCCTGTCGTCGAACGAAGAGATCCGCACTGCAGCGTCTGCGAACCTCACGCACGCGCTGCACTACGCGCTGCTGTGTCTACCTGAAAAGTTCTCAGAGACCGACCTCTTCATGGTGCGTGCAGTGTTTGGCTCGTTCTCTAACTACAACCATGTATACGACCACCACTCATTGACTAACGGAACATCACTCTGTATAGCGCATCGCTGGGATCTCGTACTTGGGCGACTTTCGCATGACGTTTGGCGAGAACCCGAAGAAAGTGCGCAACATCGTCGCTGGGAACGCCGACGCCTTTCAGAAGCTCTACGCGCACAAGCTCGAGACGTCGCCGTTCGTTGCGCGGTCGATCGCAGACAGCAGCGTGCTCGTGGCCAAGACGCTCGACTGCGGCGCGCACCAGACGCTGCTCGAGTCACTACCAGCGAACGTCCTCGCGCGCATGCACCGGAGCAAGTCGTTTGACGTCACAATGACCGACCGCGCCGCGACAAAGAAGCACGTGCAGCGCGCTGTGGCGTCGATCGTGAATCGCTACAGTCGCTCGCAGAGCATCAAAGGAATTGCGACCGCCGGCGCAGTCAAGACGGTCCAGTACGTCGCGCAGAAGCTCCAGCGCACGTACTGGAAGCGCTGATGCTCGACAATAATTCGAATCACATGAGCGAAATACAGTCTGTGATTCGATTCCTATGGTTGTATCTACGGTTTGCTTACGCTGTGAGAATCGTGCGCAAGTTTTGCGCAAAGCGCTGGATCTCCAAGTGGAACTCCTTCTCCTCGGCGTTGAGCGCGTCGATCTGCGCGATGCGGTCCGCGAGCGCGTCGACGAGCCTGTGCTTTGGGTCTTTGCACGCAGCTGTGAACGCTGGACCGAGCGACGCAAACTCGGTCAGCGCCTCCAAGCTGCTCTCGCACAAGTCAATGTCGTCGTGCGCCACGAGCGCCGTCGCCGTTGGGATCAAGAAGCCGTTGTCCAAAACGACCTGCGCCGTTGCGCTCGAGTTGCGCACGAGGTAGCGCACAAAGAAGAGCGCCTTGCGCTGCAAGCGAATGTCTGTGGCGTTCACAAAGCGCTCCAAGATCGCAAGGCCGTTGCACGTCGGCGAGAGGAACCGCGCCTCGGCGGCGTCGTGGTGCCGCACGAGGCACGAAATCGCAAGCAGCGACTTGGCGCGGCACGTTGCGTCGTCGTCGTGCGCGAGCTTGCAGAGCACGTCAACGAGACCGCAGTCGACACCAGCGTTCTGGCAAAACGGGTTGTTCTGGACAACGACGGACGCAACTTCGGCTGCGAGCGCGCGCGTCGTGGCGCGGTCGTTCTCTTGCATGACAGTGATGAGCACTTGGAGGCCCTGCATCTTGACAAAGTTCATCGCATTGTCGATCTGGTCGACGCGCGTGAGAAGCTCGTCGAGCAGGCCTTCTTTGTAGTCGGCGATCTCTTCGTCCGTCGCTTCTTCGAGCTGCTTCTGGTTCGCTTCGTCGTCTTCGTCGTCGCTCCCGCCTTCGTCCGCAAAGACGTCCTTCGGGTGCTCGCCTTTGAGGATGCGCAGGATCTGTCGCATGCGCTCAGTCTCGTCGATCACGCCTTCTTTCAGGACCTTCTCGAGGAAGTCGCGGTCCTCTTTGCTGATCTCTTTGAACTCGGACGGCGCCGTGCCATCCGAGTACTTCATGCTCCACTTCATGAGACCGAGCCACTTGTTTGGGTCCGCCATGCTTGTCGAGTGTGTCTTGTGCTTTGTGTTGTGTGTGTAGATGTGTGTGTGCAGAGCTGCAGCGATCGGGAGAGGCAGGCAGTCGTCACGCAGAGCTCGCTCGCTCGCTTGTTGTCGTCGCGCGAATGGAGCAAAATGGGCAATGGTCGTTCGAAATGGATGGCTTTTGCTTTGCGTGTCAAAACGAGTCGTCAAAAAGAGTATTATTTGACATACTCCATTCAAGACAAACAAATAGCATATTGTCGTGGTCTCAGAGTTCCCGAATGTTCCGGGCAATACGAGAACAAAGCAGACTCCCTTGATTATATCTCGCTCAAAATATCGTTTGATTCGCAAGACTGAAGCCATGTGCCAGGTAGAGCAGGAGCTCCAGAGTGCCGTTGTGCAGGTCGCTGCAGGGCTCCAGGACCTCCATGTGAGCGATGCGAGTCCTGCTGGTGCAGATGGTGCGTCGCTAGTCGTGAGCTCAGACTGCAGCAGCAAGGACAATGAGGCAACTGCAGCAGCACCGCCACTGGACGCTGCACGAGAAGACAGCGCTACTGCTGCTGCGGTCCCTCATGTGTTGCCGCTCCCAGCAATCGCCACTTGGCTCGTTGAGTACCATCGCAACATTGGCTGCTACCACTGCTACTTGTTCCTCGACAGCGCAGACACTGCTACTGACAGCACAACCGCAGACGCGAACACAAGTAGTCACAATGGCAGCAGTGTCTACGATCGAGTCGATGCGAGTGAGCTGTCGGTGCACGTCGCGTTCCCACACGTGGAGCTCCGCTGGAAGCGACCCGAGTCGACACATACAACAGCAACAGCAACACCAACAGCAGCAGCAGCAGTCGCGAGCGGCGACGACACGAGCCACACGCTCTGGTGGACAACGGAGATCGAGCGCAACGTCGAGCAGGCAGACTGCGTCGTCAGCGTCAAGGTACAGACCGACGCCCGTGGCTCCATGTCTGTCTGTCTGTCTGTCTGCTTGTTGTGAGTGCGATTGACTGACATTGAGCACACGTCTGCCATCTTGACCATGGATCAGTACGACCACGTCCACGTGCGGCTGCCAGTGCGCACAGGCGACCGCGACATCAGCAGCGCCGACGCGTTCGCGTCCTTCAGTCAGATCACTGCGCGCGAGCTCGACGTGCAGCACTACCGCTCGATCGCGTGCCGCGCATGTGCGAACGCGCTCGTGAGCGCACAGGCGCCTGCCGACAGCGCCGACCTCTCATCAAACACAAGCGAAAGTGCGACGCCAGTGCTCGCGCGCGTGCTACCGCTGCCGTCGGCAAACTGGACCGACATGTTTGACTTCTGGGGCGCTGGCCTCGGCGCGTTCGAGCACTTGCCGCGCGACGACATCCTGGCGCAGCGCACGCGCGTGTACGTGGGCGAGTCGCATGTGCTGCTGCACGCGGACGACACGGTCGCTGCGGCACTCGTACAAGCGCAAGCAAGTGCTGGCGGTGAGAGCTCCGGCGATAGCGATGGCGACTGGGTGCCGCTCGCGTGTGCTCGCTGTGCGGCGGTGCTAGGACTGCGGCACCGCGAGCACGCCGAAACGACGCGCCTCGACAAGCACACGCTAGCGAGCGGCACTGCAGCATTTGCGAGCTCAGACGACGACGACATCTTTGTGCGCTACACAGTCGACAGCGTCGTGTGCGCCAAGCTCCTCGAGGTCGCTGACGCGGACGGCGTCTTTCGCTTCATGCTGCGGCCGTCACCTCGCGGTGGCAGCTCTGCGGCGTCGCCTGCAGCGCTCACACTCCAGCTCCTGAGCTGGGAGACACAGGTCAAAGCCACTGGCGCTCAAGCGTTCCGCCGCGTCCTCAAAGTGCTCTTTGCGCCGGACGACAGCAACAGCAACAGCAATAGTCAGAGCCACAGTCATGACGGCGTGGCTGGACTTGCTGCTGTTGCTGCGCCTCACGACGTGACCATCGCGCCAGTGGTCTTTGGCGCTGTCGTCGCGCGTCTAGAGGCGAGCTCTGCGCTCCTGCCGCCGTCGCTGCGCACGTTCAACCGCATGCGCGTCGGGTACCTCTTCGCCTGAGCGTCTCTGGTCTGTCAGTCGTCTTCTGCTCAGCACTCAGGAGCACCCAGTTCATCGTTGGACGTAGAGAGAGACAGGAGAGTCAGGAGAAGGAGAAGAAGGAGTGTACTACAAGTGGCGACGCGTGCACGATCAAGAGTCTCTCTCTCTCTCTCAGTCTCTTAGTCTCTTGTGTGTGTACTTGGTCACCGAATGACGGCGCGCGAGAGCAAGAGCTGGCCGCTCAAGCGCGCCGGCGCCGCGCGCGTGGCCGACGCAAAGACGTTCCAGAACCGCAGCGTCTCGTCCGCGGCCGCCGAGACGACCGACGTCCCGTCCGGCGACATGGCCAAGTGCAGCACGCGTGCCGTGTGGCCCGTGAACTCGCGCACGCGCGTCATGCTCGGGTACCGCCACAGACACAGTTCGTTCTGCGAAAAGCCGTGCGACGACAGGAGCTCGCGCTCCGAGCGCGACCACACGAGGCCGCAGACCTGCGAGCCCGTGTTCACCGACTGCACGAGCTTCCCGCTCGCGCTCTGCCAGAACTTGATCGTGCGGTCTGCTGTGCCGCCGCCCGATGCGAGCAAGTGGCGCTCCCACGGACACCATGCCAGCGCTTTCACGGCGGCGCGGTGCTGCAAGAGCTTGTGGCGCGGTGCAGTGGCGCACGAGCCTCTTGTGTTCGAAGATGACGAGGATCTAGAGGCAGCACTAGACGCGCGTCCGCTCTTGGCGGCGTCCCAGAGACAGAGGCAGTTGTCGTTCCCGCCAGATGCGAGCGTGCGCGCATCAGGCGACCACGCCAAGCCGCAGACCTCTTGCTGGTGCCCGACGAGCGTCGCGACAACGTGCCGGTCACTGCGCAAGTCGTGGTGCAAGATCTTCGTGTCGCGCGAGCCAGATGTGAGGACGCCACCACCACTGCTGCTGCTGCTACGGCCGCTCCACGCCAACGCGCCGATGCGCTCGCGGTGGCCGCGCAGCGTCCGCACTTTCGTGGTCGTGAGCGTGTCCCAGACCTGGAGCTCAGCGCCGAACGTCCCGACTGCGAGGTGCTCGGGTCCGCCTGCGTCGCTCACCCACGCCACGGACGTCACGTAGTCGTTCCGCTTTGTGCACGCGCGCACCTCTTGGATCGCGCCGCTCGCCGTGTTGTACAGATACACGACCTGGTCGAGCGCCACGGCGAGGACGTTGTTGTCGCCCCACGACACGAGGTTCAGGTAGTAGTCGTCCCGGAGCGCCGGTGCGTCGAGGATGCGCGTCGGCGTGGACGGGATGTGGCGCCGCCGCGCAGCAGTCGCTGCTGTTGGCTCTGCGAGCGGCGAGTGCAGACGCCCGAGCTGCTGGAGCGAGTGGTGACTCGCGTGCGGTACGTACGGCGACGCACACGGCGATGCGACGGCGGCAGACGCGGTGGATCTGGGACTGGTGGTGGTGCTGTCGCCACTGACGCCACCGGTGCTACTGCTGCTGCTTGTGCTGCTGTGAAAGTGCAGGAGCGACGTCTTCGACGGCTTCTCTGGGCTCTGGTAGAGCAGGTTTGCTGCAAGCGCCTCCTTGTACCGCACGTGCTTGTCCGTGAGCTCACTCGCGCCGCACACTGCGCTGTCGCGGCTCAGCGAGCGCTGCTGCTGCTGCTCCTGTGCGTCCTCTGTCACCATGTAGCTGCAGTACCCCATGTCCATCGTCGACCGCGCTGGGATGAACCGGTCGCTCTGTCAGTCACACACAAGTACACAAGCGCCGCACTTGTCGTGTGAGTCACTAAGCAACGAATGAGCGACTGAGCAACCAAGCAAAGCAGTGAGGGCTGAACGCACCTCGTAGACGCGGCGACGTCGACTCGACGTCTCGCCACACAGTCGCTGGCGCTTGCGCGAGACCGCCGCAGCGTCCTGCGCAAGCAGCTCTTGGTGCCAGTACGGCAGCGCCGCAGCGGTGATCGGCAGCGCCATGCCGAGCATGCCTTGCATCGTCAGTCGCTCGCACGCCATCGTGGTCTTGGCTCTGTTTGTCGATGAGACTGTCGTGTGCTCTTTGCGCTCGCTTGCTCGCGCGATGAGCCGTCCGATGCAAGCGCTTGCGTTGAGTGATGTCGTTGGATTGGAGCGCGTATGCACGAGGACGCTACTTGGTCAGTGCCGTGGACTGCAGCGCAGTCATGCGTCGCACGCGTTCTCTCGATGAGCACTGGCGCTCGTCGAGCGGTTGCGACCTCTCGCGCGCGATTTGTCTTCTCAATAGAGAGCGCTCTTGGCGCTGAACGCGCCATGCCGGATCCTCTCATGCTCTGAGCTCCGAGCGTTCATGACGACGGTGCATCGCTGTAAGATCCGAGGCAAAGCTCTGTCGCAGACACATGACGAGAGCGCAGTGCGCGCGCGTGCGTGGAACGCGAGGAGACGCCAGCTGCAGGACGCAGGACTCGACCGCGTCTGCGGCGACCAGATGCTCGAGAGACGCCGTCGACCAGAGGATCAGGTAGGCAGACTGACCAACACAGATGGACGCTGTTCATGACCATGACGGCTTCAGCTACGACCAGGAGCACTCGCACACACTGTCGCTTGACTGCGTCCGTCCCACTCGAGCCGCAGTCCTCAACGCCGCGGCGCCGCATCGGAGCTCGCCACAGTCGACACTGTTGTGGTGCTCGCACTCAGTGGCGACATGAGCGACGAAGATGACGATGGCGAGTACGACACTGACGCCACTCCTGCTCCTGCTGCAGTCAAGGACTCGGACACGTGTGCTGGCTCTGCCACTCTTCCTGCTCCTGCTGCAGTCAAGGACTCGGACACGTGTGCTGGCTCTGCCACTCTTCCTGCTCCTGCTCCTGCTCCTGCTGCATACATGGCGCTCTGCTTGCGCTTGAGCTCAAAGAACTCGAGACGGAGCCGATCGCGCGCCTGCTGCCGCTTCAGCTGCACGTACTCGAGCGCAACGGCGTCGTCTGGCGCAGGCTCGAACGCAAACAGACTCAGCTCCACTTGGTCTCGCGACGCGCGCACTTGCTCCTGCGCAGCGCTCAGCTTGGCGCGCGCGACCTCGAGCCGCATCTGCGCGTGCTGCGCGAGCGCCTCGGTCGCGACGACTTGCCGCTCGAACAGCGCCAGGTGCTGTCGCTCGAGTGCGACGCGGTTGCTAGCGTACAGTTCCGAGGCGTTCGTCGCGTCGGGTGCATGGCCACTAGCGTTGTCAAGATGGCGATGACGACAGTGCGTGTGCTCCGAGTCGTTGCGAGAGCGCGGCGCATGTGCTCTGCCGATGCCATTGCCACTGCGCTCGACTCGCTCTGTGCTGTCACCATCGGCATTGGCGCGCCTTTCATCTGTAGTGTGAGCGCCCGTGCCGCAACTGTCAACAACGCCACTCGAGTCTCGTTGATCATGCACTCGACGCTCCGATAGCGTCGCTTGTGTTTGCGGGACAGACCGAGTCGGCTCGACACGATGCAGCTGCTGTCGCTCGTGTCGCGGCGCTTGCGACCGACGCATCTGCTTGAGTGGCGCGACGACCTGATCGCTGTAGAGCTGCGTGAGAAGCGCGAGCGACTCGACGAGCGGCGTCTTGCGCTGCAGTCCGGCGCGGATGTCGCTCGCCGTGTGCTCGTCCCAGGTCTGTCGGACGCCTTTGAGCTGCGCGCAGTGACCAGATGCACACAAGCGCACACAGCCACAAGATCAGCACCAATGCTCAGGCACGAGCGTCGAGGCACTCAGTGACACACTCACACACATACACAGACGCACCTTCATCTGCACTTGCGACGACGTGAACGTCTTGCGCATGCGCGCGTTGAGCTCCGCAGTGACGAGCAGCCACGCCTCGGCCGCCTCGAACGACGACTTGCTCGCCTCAAAGCGCGCGCGCAGCTCGTCGTAGCGCAGACGCAGCAGACACACGAGTGTCGCGTCGTCCCATCGCTGTTTGCTGTTGTGGTGACTGTGGCTGTTGTTGTTGTTGTTGTTGTTGTTGTTGTTGTTGTTGTTGTTGTTGTTGTCAAGACGAGCTCCTTGATCATCGTTGACGTTGAGTCGAATCGCATCGTGGTCTTCTTCCTCTTCCTCGTCAAACTCGTCGTCTTCTTCGTCGAGCTCGTCGTCGTTGTCGAGTCGACTGTCATTGCTACCACCGTAGCCAGAGCTAGTGTCTCGGCGAGTCGCTGTGGTCATAGTTGTTGCTGAAGAGTTGTCGTGACTCGCTGCGTGGATCGACTGGAGCTGTCGTTGTTGCGGCTGCTTCTCCAGTTGCTGCGAGTGCGTTCGAGTGTGCGTGCTGCTCGCCATCGCGACTGCGAGAGACAACCAGCGGTAGACTGGCAGAAGCACAAGCGTCTGCACAAGCTGAACGTCGGTGAGCAGCAAGCACCAGTGCACGCACACACAAGAGAGAGAGAGAGAGAGCACACAAGCGAGACCAATGTCACGCTGTTGTTCTCACCCGCAGGTGCAGTTTCGAGCAGCTCAGGTGCAAATTCACTTTTTCCTTACGAACACAAGCGAGAGTGGGTTTCAGTCAAACATGGGTTTTGAATTCCTTGTGAGTTTTTGTTTTGACCACTGAAACTCGATAAGACAGCTATCTTCAAACTTGTATTCTCTTGTCAGCATTGTCCCAACGACTGACTGTCGATCAAGCAATGACTTGATTTGCCTATGTAAAATGCCACTTTCGTCAAACATGCATGATAACCAAGACGACAGCTGAAACAAACGCACTCAAATGACAATAGAAACGCATGCTCATTTCAAACCTTTAGAAAATACACTTTTCCTCATAGAATGTACGTTTGAGAAGACAAGTGCAAGACCAAAGAGACCAAAGTACAGGCAAGTGCAAGTGTGCTTGCTCTGCTTGCAAGGCTGCCTTGCGCACGACGAGCTCGAAGAACAACACACACACACACGACATCGGCAGCTTCTATGCTGCACAACTGCGATCCCTTCTCGACGTCTCTGCTGTCTGCTGGTCTCGACTTTGCTTCATCTCTACTTCAGTCAACAGCGAACTCCTTGTGCTGTTGTTGCTGGTCTCGGCTCCATGTCACCACGGCTTCGCACTCCCAGCTCTCTCACTGTCTCGACTCCATACTACATCTCTTCTTCACCTCACAACTCTTTCGAGCCTCGAGCCTCGTGCCTCGTGTCTTGTGCTGATCACCAGTCTCGGGACGTGAAGATGCCCTGTTGTCACTACACAGCGATCATCCCAATCGATCGATCACCACACCCGAAGCTGCAGTTGTCACGCAAACATACACACGAGCAAGAGAGGTGCCGAGCACCACGACACAGATGTATGAGCACGTCTTGTGTCTGACTTGACCATCCGTACAAGGGGGAGAAAGAGACTCACACGCACTTCTCACACTTTGCTACTCATTCAGTTCGCTGGTGTGACAGTGTGGCTGTCTGCTACTAGTACCAACGACCTCCAAGGTCTCATCTACGCCAACAACACGAGCCTTGCTGTAGCCACACCTGCCACACACGCCCATGCGTCTGAGGTCGCTTTTGCTGATCTACCCATGCTCCTCCCACTGCTGCGGCTCATACTCTGGTAACGTTCCTTTCACTACTCACACCTGCGTCGACGACTCAGGCTCCAAGCGCAACACAAGTGACTTCACATACTACTACTTCTAGCTCGACACTTGCGTTCTACTACTCACGCTACTGCTGCTGGTACATGCCGCGCACGACGCCGCGCTCCTCCTCTTGCTGCGCCGCCATGTTGTTGAAAATGTGCTCGAGCGACGTGTCGCTCACGCCGTACTCGCTCACGCGCAGCCGCGTCTTGGCGTCTTCGAGCAGCGCAAAGATCGCACACGGACGCAGCGCGTGCTTGGGCACTTGGAACCGAAAGTGCTCGCCCTGCTGCTCCACGAGCGTGCTGCCGGCAAACTCGCGTGCGAAGAACGCCTGGAGCGCCTCGCTCTCGCGCTCTGAGACCCACCACGCGCTCAAGACATCAGCTGGGACGCTCCCAGTCGTCTCGAAGAAGTGCTGCACGACCCAGCCGTTGCCGTCGCCGCGCAAGATGCGCTCGCTCCGCGCCTCGTCGCCGAGCGCCGCACACAGCTGCGTGATGTTGCTCGCTGTGATGCGCACGTCGCTCGTGTCCTGTTGCGAGCGTCGAGACGTCCGCACAGAGACTCTCGCTCCAGTCGTTTCTGCTGCTGCTACTGATGGTGGTGCTGTTGACGATGCCATCGCAGTCAGCGCACGCTCGATCGCTGCGCGCACAGACGCAACCGCCTCGGCTGGCGGCGCGCGGAGCTTGACTTCGACCGTGAAGCCGTGGCCAAACTTCTGCTTGAGGTGCTCGACGCTGCCGAGGCACTGCAGCGCGCCGCTCACCATGATGCCCACGCGCGTGCACAGCGCCTCGCACTCCTCCATGCTGTGCGTCGTGAGCACGACCGACGCCTCTTTGTGCGCGCACACGGCCGCGATCACGTCCCACATCTTGCGCCGCGAGCTCGGGTCCACGCCCGTCGACGGCTCGTCGAGGAACACGACGGGCGGCGACCCAATGAGTGCGATCGCAGTCGAGACCTTGCGCTTGTTGCCGCCGCTGAGACCGCGCGTGAGCTTGTGGCGATACTCGCTCAGGCCCACGCGCTCGATCATCTCGTCCACGACCGACGCGACACTGGCGTTCGCGACGCCCTTGAGCCGCGCGTACAGTCCGAGCTGCTCCGTCACGGTCAGCAGGTCGTGCAGCGCGTCAAACTGCGGACAGTACCCGATCAAACGCCGCGCGCGCGTGCGGTCGAACGCGAGATCGTGCGGCCCGAGCATCACAAAGCCGTCGGTTGGCGCGAGCGTGCCGGTCAGGACCTTCATCGTCGTCGACTTGCCGGCGCCGTTGATCCCGAGGTACCCAAAGCACTCGCCCTTGCGGATCGCGAGGCTCAGGTTCTTGAGCGCGACCTTGCCGCGCGGCGGCGCGTACTGCTGGTGGAGGTTCCGGATGAAGACGCTGTCGTCGCCACTCGGCGGCGTCGCCTCGACACGAACACGCTCGGCTGCGACGTCGTCGTCTTCATTCTCTAATGGCGGCGTCGCGCGCGCACCGGTCCGGTCGCGGCGTTTGCGCCAGACCAGGCGGCGGTTCTCGAGGTACAACACCAGTGCCGTGAAGACGACGGCTTCGAGCGCCGCGTAGATGATCGGCGCGCCGCCAACGTCGATGTCAAAGACGCCGCGCGTGCAGCACGTCCGCGAGAGGCGGTCCCAGCACTCGCGGCACGGCGCCTTGCCGAGGCCTTCGAACCAGCCAAAGAACGACGCCGTGCCGAGCGCCGAGCGGCCAGCGCCAAAGAGCGACCGGCGACTCACTTTGCGCGCCGCGATCTCGTAAATGCCGTTGTTGAGGCTGTAGCCGGGGAAGAGCAGGAAGAGCCAGCGGAGGTAGTTCCGGTCGAGCGACGAGAGCATGAGCGAGCTCGAGAGGCGGAAGTCGATCACGCGGCACATGAACGAGAAGATGCTCAAGAGGCCGCCGGAGCTGAGCGCGAAGACGAGCAGCGACGTCTGCGCCACCGCGTGCTTGCTGAACCGGAACGAGAACAAGTACGCGAGCGGAATCGACGCGAGCATGTGCAGCACCACGAGCAGCGCGACCGCGAGCGTCTCTTGCGAGCCACGCAAGCCGCGCGCCGACAGCGGCACGATCACGATCGCGGCGATGACGGACAGCGCCGTCACGGCCACGTCGTGCGTCCAGCTCGCGAGCCAGTACGCCGAGACGTTGGCGCCCGAGATGAGCTGAAGGCTCTTCGCGTCCTGCTCCGGCGCCTTCTCGCGCACCACGAACGCCACGATCGCCGCCGGGATGAACGCAAACCCGAGCATCACAACCGTCGCGACGAGGAACGCGTTCATCGTGACCTGGAGCTTCGCGTCGTTGCGCTTCATGCACTTGCTATTGAAGCACGGCGCCTTCGCGGTCACGGCGGCGAGCGCCGACGACGTCGCGTCCGACGCGCACGTGTTGCACGGGTAGAACGGCGAGCGGTAGTGCGCGGCGTTGCAGCACACCTGGACGTCGCAGTCCACGACGCCGAGCGCGCAGTAGCCAAAGCCTTGCGCGCTGAAGCAGCTCGTGAGGTTCTGCCCCACGAGCATGCTCGTCGTGAGGTTCCGCGCCGGACAGCTCAGCTGCTGTGCCTCGCTCGCGAGCGTCGTGGCGTAGTCCGGGATGAAGTTGGCCACTTCGATCGTCGGGAGCGCCGCGAGGAGGACGAGGAAGAGCAGCGGGATGCCCACGGCGTTCGCGAGCGTCTTCTTGTCGCGCCGCGCGATCTGGAACCGCTTGCGCGTCAGCGCCGCGTACTGCGACCAGAACGTCGGACCGTGCGGCGCGGCGTCACTGAGCGCGGCTTTGTCGATTGTGTTCGCACCGAGCGAGCTGCGGCGGTGGTGATGGCTTGGTGTCGTCGCGAGTGTCGTCGTGACGCCTACTGGTGCTGGTGCTGACGGTGCTGCTGCTGATGGTGCCGAGCCAAGCGTCTGCGACGCACGAGCCGTGAGCGCCGCGCTGTCTTCGCGGTCGCGCGCGATGCGGAGGAAGACTTCTTCGAGCGTCGTGACCGAGATGCCGTACTGCAGCACGTGGAGCGCCGCCAAGTGCTCGTCGAGCGCCGCGAGCATCGCTGGGAACGCCGGCGACGACGCCGCTGGGAGCTGAAACACGAGCTCCGACCCAAAGCTGCTCAGGCACGCGGCGTCCGGGACGAACTGCTGCAAGAACGCGCCGACTTGAGTCGCACTCGCGTCGCCACTCGCTTTGATGAGCGTGAGGTTGTAGCCCGCGCCGTAGCGCGTCTTGAGAAACAGCGACGAGCCGGCGCAGCAGAGCTTGCCGTCCGCGACGATCGCGATGCGGTCGCCGAGGATGTCGGCCTCGTCCATAAAGTGCGTCGTGAGCACGATCACGCGGTCCGCGCGGTGCTTCTGCAGCACGTTCCACGTGAACCGGCGCGAGTACGGGTCCATGCCGGACGTCGGCTCGTCCAGGAACACGAGCTTGCTGTCGCCGACGAACGCGAGCGCGACGCTCAGCTTGCGCTTCTGGCCGCCCGAGAGGTGCTTGGCGCGCACGTCGCGCGTCTCGGTCAGCCCGACGTCGGCGATGAGCGTGTCGACCGCACGGCGCACGTCCTTTGGCGCCACGTTCTTCATCGTCGCAAAGAGCTGCAGGTGCTCGTCGACCGTGAGGTCGCTGAAGAGCACGTCGTGCTGCGGACACACGCCGATGATGCGCCGGAGCTCGTGGAAGTCGCGCTGGATCGACCGGCCGTAGAGCGTCGCGTCGCCCGCGGTCGGCGCGATCAGACCCGTGAGCATCGAGATCGTCGTCGTCTTGCCGGCGCCGTTGTGCCCCAGCAGCGCCGTGATCTGCCCGCAGTACATCGTCAAGTCGAGGCTCTCGACTGCCACGTGCGCGTCGCCGTCCTCTAGCTCAAAGACTTTGCGGAGACCGCGGAGCTGCAGACACGTGCCGTTGCGCTCCTGCGTCTGGAGCACGGCGCTCACGGGCTCAACGGACGCTGCGAGGCGATCGTGCGACGACGACCGGCGATCATCATCAGCAAGTGGTGACTCTGTGCTGTCGACCAACTGCGTGTACGCGCCGCCGTCGCGCGGTGTCGTCGCGCTCTCGATAGTCACGTCGCCGCCGCCGCTGCTGTGTGGAGGCGACGCCTTTGACCGGCGCACACTTGCGCTGCTGTTGCCGCCACTACCGACCCAGTACGACCGCTGCAAGAGAAAGTAGAACGGCCTGCGCACGCCGTACTGCTGCGGCAGCACCTGCTCCAAGTACCAGCCGACGGCGACGAGCAGCACCGAGTCGAGCACGAGGAAGCCGCTCATCTCGCTCGCCGTTGGGACGTCGATCGGACTCTGTGCGATCGCAAGCGCGTACGCAAAGCCCATGCCGAGCTGCGCGCGGCGCAAGAGCGCGTCGACTCCCAGCGCGAACGCCGTCGGTGGACAGAGCGCGGCCCAGTACTTGGTCGCGTTCGTCAGTGGCTGCACGGCGAAGAACGGGAAGAAGAGCACGAGCCAGACGAGGACCGAGATGATCGCCGCCGTGCGCGACTTGTTGAAGAACGGCGCGATGCAGTAGCTGAAGCTCACGATCGCGAGGCTCAAGGCCCAGAAGAGTAGCGCGAGCGTCGCGACGTCTTCGCTCGGGAACACGCGGCCAAACTTGAGCACAATGGCGACTGCGAGCGCCAGCGGCGTCGACAGCACGGCGCTCGTGGCGACCCAGGCGCAGAGCAGCGAGCGGTCCGAGAGGCCCATGATCTTCATCACCTCGCGCATGCGCGTCTCTTTCTCCATCACCATCGCCGTTGTCGTCGTCGAGACGAACTTGACGTAGCTCACGAGGAAGAAGAGGCCGAGCACCGACTGGCCGCTCGTGTAGAACGACCGGAGCGTCGCGTTCGGCGCGCCGAGGTCGACTGCGTCCAGCGGCAAGAGGCCCGTGCAGAGGATCGAGTAGTTGGTCGTCGAGCCGACGCGGACCGGCGGCGCGCGCTCTGGAAACACGTACACGGGGAGCTCGTACGCCTCGGTCGTCGTCAAGTCGAGCCGCGACGGCCGGAAGATCGCGTCGAGGTTCGCGAGGATGAGCAGCGCGCCGACGAGCAGCAGCGGCAGGAGCTGCTCCAGCACGAACGCCACGGGCTTGCGGCGCCGCAGCAAAAGGTTCTTCCACACGAGGTTCGCCACTTGCCGGTACGCGCCGAGGAACGCGAGCCAGCGCGTCGGCGACGCCGCAGCGAAGCGCGCTTCGAGGTCGTCGCTAGACGCAGTGTGCGTCGTCGCTGGCATTGGAGCCGAGCTGTCTGCGTCGCTTGGCTCCTGGCGACCATCGCTGCTGCTACTACTACTGTCTCTACTGTGGTATGATCGCCGTGCGCTCGCGCGTCGCCGCGCTGTGAGCCGCGCAAACAACGCGACGCCGCTGATCGCGAGCACCGCGAGTGCGCAGACTGCGATGAGCACGACGTTCGACGCCGAGAGCGCGCTGCACTGGCGCTGCTTGTACGTAAACGTCTGGTCGATCGCGCCCTTGCACGCCACGACGTCGTCGCTCGCGCGGCCGCTGCTGCTGAGCTCACAGGCGTGGAGCCGCGCGACCGCGTTGCAGCAGGACGCGGACGCCGAGATCGTCGGGCGCGAGCACATGAGCTGGCACGTGCCAGTGTTGTTGAGCCCTGTCATGGTATCGATCAAGAGCTCGAGCTCGGGCGACGGCTCTTGCCCTTCGTAGCCGTTCTCGACGTCTTCTCGTGTCGGGACGAAGATGCCAAAGAGCCCGGAGCTCATGGCGCACCTGGCGTACGCAACGTCGCGCGTCGCGACAGTCTTGACGCAGTTTGTGAGTGACTCCAGCGCAGCGCTCGAGGACGACGAGCTGTCATCTGGCGCCGGCGTCGCTGCGTCTGCCATCGCGCTGCTTGTGCTTGTGCTTGTGTTGTTGACGTGGTGGCTGCAGTGACAGTGGTGGTGGTGCTAGCGAGCGCGCAACTACTAGGACGTGATACACACACACACACGTACACGTACGCAGAGGCGCGAGTGTCGCGTGTGACTGTCGATAGGCTCAAGCGCGACGGATCGCAGAGTGCGCAGCGAGCGAGCGAGCGAACGCCGTCGATGGCGTCGCGCGCAGCAGCTCGAAGCAGGCGTCGCAGCATTAATCGCTCGCTCGTCCGTGCTGACCCGCAATCGTCTCGTCTCTTGCACGAGCGGTTTGTGGTTTAATAACTGCATATTTTCCGTCTCACTGGCAGTTGATGCGACAGTGATGCTGTCGAAATGGTCTCATGAATCGCATATTTTCGGCTTGATGTTTTCGCCACGAGCAAAGACACAAAATTCGTGAAATAGACGAGGGAGAGTGAACTGTGCCAACGGCTCACATGAAGGTGCACTTTGACTCGCTTGCTCTTGCGCTTATGACCTCGCACTCGATCGAGTACGTGATGCAAGCACCAGGAGCTCTCTTTGTTCATATGCATCGTCGACAACGAGCCACCGCTACAGCCGTTCAGTCGAGCATGGAGAGATCCGTCGCCAGTAGAGGCACACGAAAGGCACGTGGCGCTCGCCTCTCGTCGCGATCGGCACCGAAACGCGCTCGTTTAACAGCGCATTCAAAACTGAACTGTGATGACGATGATCGTGAGGATCAGAGATCGTGAGGATCGAGCAAGAACTCTTGCTTGCTTGCTTACTAGTACTTGCTTGCTTTGTGTTTGGATCGGAGCACTTAATCGCTCTCGTTGCTTCCTGCTCTCTTTGCATTGTCAGTACAGCTCACCAGTGTGCTTGGCACTCACTCACTCCACGGAGACGATTCCAACACATTCGTCTGCGCTCTTGAGTGACTGACATGCTCAAACGTGTTCAGCCAGGACTCAATAGTAGCCATTGCGAGGACCACATGAGAACCTACCAGGTCCAAGCAGAGAGCAACAACAAGCGGGGCATCGATCGCAAGAGCAACAGAGTGCTCAGGACTCGAGACCTTGCTTCATGTTGAGTAGTGGTGCAAAACACAAGTCAACGAGAACAAGGACTTTGTTGCTCTGAAGTCAACACTACTGGAGCTGCTGTTCTTACAGCTGCTACTCACGCTACTGCTGCTGGTACATGCCGCGCACGACGCCGCGCTCCTCCTCTTGCTGCGCCGCCATGTTGTTGAAAATGTGCTCGAGCGACGTGTCGCTCACGCCGTACTCGCTCACGCGCAGCCGCGTCTTGGCGTCTTCGAGCAGCGCAAAGATCGCACACGGACGCAGCGCGTGCTTGGGCACTTGGAACCGAAAGTGCTCGCCCTGCTGCTCCACGAGCGTGCTGCCGGCAAACTCGCGCGTGAAGAACGCCTGGAGCGCCTCGCTCTCGCGCTCTGAGACCCACCACGCGCTCAAGACATCAGCTGGGACGCTCCCAGTCGTCTTGAAGGTCCTTAGAGTACAGAACATCATGCTTGTTCGCCTTCAGTAGAGTCGAAGCAGAAGTCCTGGTACACATTGCGCCTACTGACTTGACTGCGCTTGGCCACTCTCACTTGGTTGTGCTTGTCGTTGAGCCATGTGCCTGGCGCACCATGACGAGACTACGCGGAACTGCTCAGTAGCAGACGGCAAACCGCTCGCGACGGTCGAGAGCGGCATCTGCAAGCTTGCTGTTAGCACTGCCGCCGCCGTGCCATCACTAGCTCTTGAGACTGGATCAGCAGACGTCTGCTGCCAAGTTCGAGACGCGTGACTGCGCAAGCGCTCGCACACTTCACGTCGCTTGAGTGCAAGGAACTCGCTCGCGACATCGTCGTCTTGCGTCTCTGGCTGAGCTGCAAACAGCGAGAGCTCGTACTGATCGCGCGCCACTGCGAGCTTCTCGCGAGCGAGCGCCGCTTTCGCTCGCTTCAGCGCCTCGCTAGCTCTCTGCGTCTGTGCAACTGCTTCGAGCGCTGCGAGTTGGCGCTTGCACAGCGCCAAGTACTGTCGCTCGCGTGCTTTTTGATCAAACTCGTCGTCGCTGCTGGTAGCGGCACGGATACTACTGCGGCAGTCAGATGCATGCACGTCTGTCTGAGCGACTGCGTCGGACGCCAAACAAGACGCTCGCTGTCGTCGCTTCCTCGTGCGCGAGCGCAGTCGATCGAGTGTGTCCTGAAAGAAGAGCGCATCTGCGTCTGGATGCGTGCGCGTTGCTGGCGGCACGTCCAGTGCCCACTGTCGCTTCAGTTGCTTTAGCTGTCAGCATGCCAAGAGCAGCAGAGAGACACACACATGAGTGATCAACCACTCGAGCAGATCAGTCTGGCTGCTTGGATCGAGAGAGCGAGCCAGCAAACCAACGCACGCTTGTGAGCACGCACCTTGCTCTGACACTGGCGCGAGTGTATGCGCTCGTCTGGATGACAGCGCTGCGTGCGCACATTGAGCTCATCAGCGAGCGTCGTCCACACTACAGCAGTCTCGAGCGACGTCTGACACGCCGCAAAGCGCTCCTGGAGCTCGTCAAAGCGCAGTCGGAGCAGCAGCGCAACGTCATCAGCGCTCCAGGCAACACTCGATCCACTGCGTGATCGTCGTCTTGACGGCTGATGCTCTTGCGCAACACGACCAGCAAGTCCGTTGCTGTTGCAGCCAGGAACGTCTGAGGTCATCATCGCCATCGTCGTGATTCTCGTTGGTCAAATTCTAAGCTCATGTATTCAACAAGTGGCTCAAATTACATTATGTACATCGTATACATATCGACTTGTGTTTTGCACCACTACTCAACATGAAGCAAGGTCTCGAGTCCTGAGCACTCTGTTGCTCTTGCGATCGATGCCCCGCTTGTTGTTGCTCTCTGCTTGGACCTGGTAGGTTCTCATGTGGTCCTCGCAATGGCTACTATTGAGTCCTGGCTGAACACGTTTGAGCATGTCAGTCACTCAAGAGCGCAGACGAATGTGTTGGAATCGTCTCCGTGGAGTGAGTGAGTGCCAAGCACACTGGTGAGCTGTACTGACAATGCAAAGAGAGCAGGAAGCAACGAGAGCGATTAAGTGCTCCGATCCAAACACAAAGCAAGCAAGTACTAGTAAGCAAGCAAGCAAGAGTTCTTGCTCGATCCTCACGATCTCTGATCCTCACGATCATCGTCATCACAGTTCAGTTTTGAATGCGCTGTTAAACGAGCGCGTTTCGGTGCCGATCGCGACGAGAGGCGAGCGCCACGTGCCTTTCGTGTGCCTCTACTGGCGACGGATCTCTCCATGCTCGACTGAACGGCTGTAGCGGTGGCTCGTTGTCGACGATGCATATGAACAAAGAGAGCTCCTGGTGCTTGCATCACGTACTCGATCGAGTGCGAGGTCATAAGCGCAAGAGCAAGCGAGTCAAAGTGCACCTTCATGTGAGCCGTTGGCACAGTTCACTCTCCCTCGTCTATTTCACGAATTTTGTGTCTTTGCTCGTGGCGAAAACATCAAGCCGAAAATATGCGATTCATGAGACCATTTCGACAGCATCACTGTCGCATCAACTGCCAGTGAGACGGAAAATATGCAGTTATTAAACCACAAACCGCTCGTGCAAGAGACGAGACGATTGCGGGTCAGCACGGACGAGCGAGCGATTAATGCTGCGACGCCTGCTTCGAGCTGCTGCGCGCGACGCCATCGACGGCGTTCGCTCGCTCGCTCGCTGCGCACTCTGCGATCCGTCGCGCTTGAGCCTATCGACAGTCACACGCGACACTCGCGCCTCTGCGTACGTGTACGTGTGTGTGTGTGTATCACGTCCTAGTAGTTGCGCGCTCGCTAGCACCACCACCACTGTCACTGCAGCCACCACGTCAACAACACAAGCACAAGCACAAGCAGCGCGATGGCAGACGCAGCGACGCCGGCGCCAGATGACAGCTCGTCGTCCTCGAGCGCTGCGCTGGAGTCACTCACAAACTGCGTCAAGACTGTCGCGACGCGCGACGTTGCGTACGCCAGGTGCGCCATGAGCTCCGGGCTCTTTGGCATCTTCGTCCCGACACGAGAAGACGTCGAGAACGGCTACGAAGGGCAAGAGCCGTCGCCCGAGCTCGAGCTCTTGATCGATACCATGACAGGGCTCAACAACACTGGCACGTGCCAGCTCATGTGCTCGCGCCCGACGATCTCGGCGTCCGCGTCCTGCTGCAACGCGGTCGCGCGGCTCCACGCCTGTGAGCTCAGCAGCAGCGGCCGCGCGAGCGACGACGTCGTGGCGTGCAAGGGCGCGATCGACCAGACGTTTACGTACAAGCAGCGCCAGTGCAGCGCGCTCTCGGCGTCGAACGTCGTGCTCATCGCAGTCTGCGCACTCGCGGTGCTCGCGATCAGCGGCCGTCGCGTTGTTTGCGCGGCTCACAGCGCGGCGACGCGCGAGCGCACGGCGATCATACCACAGTAGAGACAGTAGTAGTAGCAGCAGCGATGGTCGCCAGGAGCCAAGCGACGCAGACAGCTCGGCTCCAATGCCAGCGACGACGCACACTGCGTCTAGCGACGACCTCGAAGCGCGCTTCGCTGCGGCGTCGCCGACGCGCTGGCTCGCGTTCCTCGGCGCGTACCGGCAAGTGGCGAACCTCGTGTGGAAGAACCTTTTGCTGCGGCGCCGCAAGCCCGTGGCGTTCGTGCTGGAGCAGCTCCTGCCGCTGCTGCTCGTCGGCGCGCTGCTCATCCTCGCGAACCTCGACGCGATCTTCCGGCCGTCGCGGCTCGACTTGACGACGACCGAGGCGTACGAGCTCCCCGTGTACGTGTTTCCAGAGCGCGCGCCGCCGGTCCGCGTCGGCTCGACGACCAACTACTCGATCCTCTGCACGGGCCTCTTGCCGCTGGACGCAGTCGACCTCGGCGCGCCGAACGCGACGCTCCGGTCGTTCTACACGAGCGGCCAGTCGGTGCTCGGCCTCTTCTTCCTCGTGAGCTACGTCAAGTTCGTCTCGACGACGACAACGGCGATGGTGATGGAGAAAGAGACGCGCATGCGCGAGGTGATGAAGATCATGGGCCTCTCGGACCGCTCGCTGCTCTGCGCCTGGGTCGCCACGAGCGCCGTGCTGTCGACGCCGCTGGCGCTCGCAGTCGCCATTGTGCTCAAGTTTGGCCGCGTGTTCCCGAGCGAAGACGTCGCGACGCTCGCGCTACTCTTCTGGGCCTTGAGCCTCGCGATCGTGAGCTTCAGCTACTGCATCGCGCCGTTCTTCAACAAGTCGCGCACGGCGGCGATCATCTCGGTCCTCGTCTGGCTCGTGCTCTTCTTCCCGTTCTTCGCCGTGCAGCCACTGACGAACGCGACCAAGTACTGGGCCGCGCTCTGTCCACCGACGGCGTTCGCGCTGGGAGTCGACGCGCTCTTGCGCCGCGCGCAGCTCGGCATGGGCTTTGCGTACGCGCTTGCGATCGCACAGAGTCCGATCGACGTCCCAACGGCGAGCGAGATGAGCGGCTTCCTCGTGCTCGACTCGGTGCTGCTCGTCGCCGTCGGCTGGTACTTGGAGCAGGTGCTGCCGCAGCAGTACGGCGTGCGCAGGCCGTTCTACTTTCTCTTGCAGCGGTCGTACTGGGTCGGTAGTGGCGGCAACAGCAGCGCAAGTGTGCGCCGGTCAAAGGCGTCGCCTCCACACAGCAGCGGCGGCGGCGACGTGACTATCGAGAGCGCGACGACACCGCGCGACGGCGGCGCGTACACGCAGTTGGTCGACAGCACAGAGTCACCACTTGCTGATGATGATCGCCGGTCGTCGTCGCACGATCGCCTCGCAGCGTCCGTTGAGCCCGTGAGCGCCGTGCTCCAGACGCAGGAGCGCAACGGCACGTGTCTGCAGCTCCGCGGTCTCCGCAAAGTCTTTGAGCTAGAGGACGGCGACGCGCACGTGGCAGTCGAGAGCCTCGACTTGACGATGTACTGCGGGCAGATCACGGCGCTGCTGGGGCACAACGGCGCCGGCAAGACGACGACGATCTCGATGCTCACGGGTCTGATCGCGCCGACCGCGGGCGACGCGACGCTCTACGGCCGGTCGATCCAGCGCGACTTCCACGAGCTCCGGCGCATCATCGGCGTGTGTCCGCAGCACGACGTGCTCTTCAGCGACCTCACGGTCGACGAGCACCTGCAGCTCTTTGCGACGATGAAGAACGTGGCGCCAAAGGACGTGCGCCGTGCGGTCGACACGCTCATCGCCGACGTCGGGCTGACCGAGACGCGCGACGTGCGCGCCAAGCACCTCTCGGGCGGCCAGAAGCGCAAGCTGAGCGTCGCGCTCGCGTTCGTCGGCGACAGCAAGCTCGTGTTCCTGGACGAGCCGACGTCCGGCATGGACCCGTACTCGCGCCGGTTCACGTGGAACGTGCTGCAGAAGCACCGCGCGGACCGCGTGATCGTGCTCACGACGCACTTTATGGACGAGGCCGACATCCTCGGCGACCGCATCGCGATCGTCGCGGACGGCAAGCTCTGCTGCGCCGGCTCGTCGCTGTTTCTCAAGACGCGCTACGGCGCGGGCTACAACCTCACGCTCATCAAAGCGAGTGGCGACGCGAGTGCGACTCAAGTCGGCGCGTTCTTGCAGCAGTTCGTCCCGGACGCCGCGTGCCTGAGCAGCTTTGGGTCGGAGCTCGTGTTTCAGCTCCCAGCGGCGTCGTC
The DNA here is from genome assembly GCA_003730235.1 of Pythium guiyangense. Lineage (NCBI taxonomy): Eukaryota > Oomycota > Peronosporomycetes > Pythiales > Pythiaceae > Pythium > Pythium guiyangense. Next base: position 113,976 of record QXDM01000026.1, read on the forward strand.
GCCGGCGTTCCCAGCGATGCTCGCGGCGCTCGACGAGCACTTGGCGGCGCTCCACGTGCTGCAGTACGGCATCTCGGTCACGACGCTCGAAGAAGTCTTCCTCCGCATCGCGCGCGACCGCGAAGACAGCGCGGCGCTCACGGCTCGTGCGTCGCAGACGCTTGGCTCGGCACCATCAGCAGCAGCACCGTCAGCACCAGCACCAGTAGGCGTCACGACGACACTCGCGACGACACCAAGCCATCACCACCGCCGCAGCTCGCTCGGTGCGAACACAATCGACAAAGCCGCGCTCAGTGACGCCGCGCCGCACGGTCCGACGTTCTGGTCGCAGTACGCGGCGCTGACGCGCAAGCGGTTCCAGATCGCGCGGCGCGACAAGAAGACGCTCGCGAACGCCGTGGGCATCCCGCTGCTCTTCCTCGTCCTCCTCGCGGCGCTCCCGACGATCGAAGTGGCCAACTTCATCCCGGACTACGCCACGACGCTCGCGAGCGAGGCACAGCAGCTGAGCTGTCCGGCGCGGAACCTCACGACGAGCATGCTCGTGGGGCAGAACCTCACGAGCTGCTTCAGCGCGCAAGGCTTTGGCTACTGCGCGCTCGGCGTCGTGGACTGCGACGTCCAGGTGTGCTGCAACGCCGCGCACTACCGCTCGCCGTTCTACCCGTGCAACACGTGCGCGTCGGACGCGACGTCGTCGGCGCTCGCCGCCGTGACCGCGAAGGCGCCGTGCTTCAATAGCAAGTGCATGAAGCGCAACGACGCGAAGCTCCAGGTCACGATGAACGCGTTCCTCGTCGCGACGGTTGTGATGCTCGGGTTTGCGTTCATCCCGGCGGCGATCGTGGCGTTCGTGGTGCGCGAGAAGGCGCCGGAGCAGGACGCGAAGAGCTTTCAGCTCATCTCGGGCGCCAACGTCTCGGCGTACTGGCTCGCGAGCTGGACGCACGACGTGGCCGTGACGGCGCTGTCCGTCATCGCCGCGATCGTGATCGTGCCGCTGTCGGCGCGCGGCTTGCGTGGCTCGCAAGAGACGCTCGCGGTCGCGCTGCTCGTGGTGCTGCACATGCTCGCGTCGATTCCGCTCGCGTACTTGTTCTCGTTCCGGTTCAGCAAGCACGCGGTGGCGCAGACGTCGCTGCTCGTCTTCGCGCTCAGCTCCGGCGGCCTCTTGAGCATCTTCTCGTTCATGTGCCGCGTGATCGACTTCCGCCTCTCGAGCTCGCTCATGCTCTCGTCGCTCGACCGGAACTACCTCCGCTGGCTCTTCCTGCTCTTCCCCGGCTACAGCCTCAACAACGGCATTTACGAGATCGCGGCGCGCAAAGTGAGTCGCCGGTCGCTCTTTGGCGCTGGCCGCTCGGCGCTCGGCACGGCGTCGTTCTTTGGCTGGTTCGAAGGCCTCGGCAAGGCGCCGTGCCGCGAGTGCTGGGACCGCCTCTCGCGGACGTGCTGCACGCGCGGCGTCTTTGACATCGACGTTGGCGGCGCGCCGATCATCTACGCGGCGCTCGAAGCCGTCGTCTTCACGGCACTGGTGTTGTACCTCGAGAACCGCCGCCTGGTCTGGCGCAAACGCCGCGACCGGACCGGTGCGCGCGCGACGCCGCCATTAGAGAATGAAGACGACGACGTCGCAGCCGAGCGTGTTCGTGTCGAGGCGACGCCGCCGAGTGGCGACGACAGCGTCTTCATCCGGAACCTCCACCAGCAGTACGCGCCGCCGCGCGGCAAGGTCGCGCTCAAGAACCTGAGCCTCGCGATCCGCAAGGGCGAGTGCTTTGGGTACCTCGGGATCAACGGCGCCGGCAAGTCGACGACGATGAAGGTCCTGACCGGCACGCTCGCGCCAACCGACGGCTTTGTGATGCTCGGGCCGCACGATCTCGCGTTCGACCGCACGCGCGCGCGGCGTTTGATCGGGTACTGTCCGCAGTTTGACGCGCTGCACGACCTGCTGACCGTGACGGAGCAGCTCGGACTGTACGCGCGGCTCAAGGGCGTCGCGAACGCCAGTGTCGCGTCGGTCGTGGACGAGATGATCGAGCGCGTGGGCCTGAGCGAGTATCGCCACAAGCTCACGCGCGGTCTCAGCGGCGGCAACAAGCGCAAGGTCTCGACTGCGATCGCACTCATTGGGTCGCCGCCCGTCGTGTTCCTCGACGAGCCGTCGACGGGCGTGGACCCGAGCTCGCGGCGCAAGATGTGGGACGTGATCGCGGCCGTGTGCGCGCACAAAGAGGCGTCGGTCGTGCTCACGACGCACAGCATGGAGGAGTGCGAGGCGCTGTGCACGCGCGTGGGCATCATGGTGAGCGGCGCGCTGCAGTGCCTCGGCAGCGTCGAGCACCTCAAGCAGAAGTTTGGCCACGGCTTCACGGTCGAAGTCAAGCTCCGCGCGCCGCCAGCCGAGGCGGTTGCGTCTGTGCGCGCAGCGATCGAGCGTGCGCTGACTGCGATGGCATCGTCAACAGCACCACCATCAGTAGCAGCAGCAGAAACGACTGGAGCGAGAGTCTCTGTGCGGACGTCTCGACGCTCGCAACAGGACACGAGCGACGTGCGCATCACAGCGAGCAACATCACGCAGCTGTGTGCGGCGCTCGGCGACGAGGCGCGGAGCGAGCGCATCTTGCGCGGCGACGGCAACGGCTGGGTCGTGCAGCACTTCTTCGAGACGACTGGGAGCGTCCCAGCTGATGTCTTGAGCGCGTGGTGGGTCTCAGAGCGCGAGAGCGAGGCGCTCCAGGCGTTCTTCGCACGCGAGTTTGCCGGCAGCACGCTCGTGGAGCAGCAGGGCGAGCACTTTCGGTTCCAAGTGCCCAAGCACGCGCTGCGTCCGTGTGCGATCTTTGCGCTGCTCGAAGACGCCAAGACGCGGCTGCGCGTGAGCGAGTACGGCGTGAGCGACACGTCGCTCGAGCACATTTTCAACAACATGGCGGCGCAGCAAGAGGAGGAGCGCGGCGTCGTGCGCGGCATGTACCAGCAGCAGTAGCGTGAGTAGTAGAACGCAAGTGTCGAGCTAGAAGTAGTAGTATGTGAAGTCACTTGTGTTGCGCTTGGAGCCTGAGTCGTCGACGCAGGTGTGAGTAGTGAAAGGAACGTTACCAGAGTATGAGCCGCAGCAGTGGGAGGAGCATGGGTAGATCAGCAAAAGCGACCTCAGACGCATGGGCGTGTGTGGCAGGTGTGGCTACAGCAAGGCTCGTGTTGTTGGCGTAGATGAGACCTTGGAGGTCGTTGGTACTAGTAGCAGACAGCCACACTGTCACACCAGCGAACTGAATGAGTAGCAAAGTGTGAGAAGTGCGTGTGAGTCTCTTTCTCCCCCTTGTACGGATGGTCAAGTCAGACACAAGACGTGCTCATACATCTGTGTCGTGGTGCTCGGCACCTCTCTTGCTCGTGTGTATGTTTGCGTGACAACTGCAGCTTCGGGTGTGGTGATCGATCGATTGGGATGATCGCTGTGTAGTGACAACAGGGCATCTTCACGTCCCGAGACTGGTGATCAGCACAAGACACGAGGCACGAGGCTCGAGGCTCGAAAGAGTTGTGAGGTGAAGAAGAGATGTAGTATGGAGTCGAGACAGTGAGAGAGCTGGGAGTGCGAAGCCGTGGTGACATGGAGCCGAGACCAGCAACAACAGCACAAGGAGTTCGCTGTTGACTGAAGTAGAGATGAAGCAAAGTCGAGACCAGCAGACAGCAGAGACGTCGAGAAGGGATCGCAGTTGTGCAGCATAGAAGCTGCCGATGTCGTGTGTGTGTGTGTGTTGTTCTTCGAGCTCGTCGTGCGCAAGGCAGCCTTGCAAGCAGAGCAAGCACACTTGCACTTGCCTGTACTTTGGTCTCTTTGGTCTTGCACTTGTCTTCTCAAACGTACATTCTATGAGGAAAAGTGTATTTTCTAAAGGTTTGAAATGAGCATGCGTTTCTATTGTCATTTGAGTGCGTTTGTTTCAGCTGTCGTCTTGGTTATCATGCATGTTTGACGAAAGTGGCATTTTACATAGGCAAATCAAGTCATTGCTTGATCGACAGTCAGTCGTTGGGACAATGCTGACAAGAGAATACAAGTTTGAAGATAGCTGTCTTATCGAGTTTCAGTGGTCAAAACAAAAACTCACAAGGAATTCAAAACCCATGTTTGACTGAAACCCACTCTCGCTTGTGTTCGTAAGGAAAAAGTGAATTTGCACCTGAGCTGCTCGAAACTGCACCTGCGGGTGAGAACAACAGCGTGACATTGGTCTCGCTTGTGTGCTCTCTCTCTCTCTCTCTTGTGTGTGCGTGCACTGGTGCTTGCTGCTCACCGACGTTCAGCTTGTGCAGACGCTTGTGCTTCTGCCAGTCTACCGCTGGTTGTCTCTCGCAGTCGCGATGGCGAGCAGCACGCACACTCGAACGCACTCGCAGCAACTGGAGAAGCAGCCGCAACAACGACAGCTCCAGTCGATCCACGCAGCGAGTCACGACAACTCTTCAGCAACAACTATGACCACAGCGACTCGCCGAGACACTAGCTCTGGCTACGGTGGTAGCAATGACAGTCGACTCGACAACGACGACGAGCTCGACGAAGAAGACGACGAGTTTGACGAGGAAGAGGAAGAAGACCACGATGCGATTCGACTCAACGTCAACGATGATCAAGGAGCTCGTCTTGACAACAACAACAACAACAACAACAACAACAACAACAACAGCCACAGTCACCACAACAGCAAACAGCGATGGGACGACGCGACACTCGTGTGTCTGCTGCGTCTGCGCTACGACGAGCTGCGCGCGCGCTTTGAGGCGAGCAAGTCGTCGTTCGAGGCGGCCGAGGCGTGGCTGCTCGTCACTGCGGAGCTCAACGCGCGCATGCGCAAGACGTTCACGTCGTCGCAAGTGCAGATGAAGGTGCGTCTGTGTATGTGTGTGAGTGTGTCACTGAGTGCCTCGACGCTCGTGCCTGAGCATTGGTGCTGATCTTGTGGCTGTGTGCGCTTGTGTGCATCTGGTCACTGCGCGCAGCTCAAAGGCGTCCGACAGACCTGGGACGAGCACACGGCGAGCGACATCCGCGCCGGACTGCAGCGCAAGACGCCGCTCGTCGAGTCGCTCGCGCTTCTCACGCAGCTCTACAGCGATCAGGTCGTCGCGCCACTCAAGCAGATGCGTCGGTCGCAAGCGCCGCGACACGAGCGACAGCAGCTGCATCGTGTCGAGCCGACTCGGTCTGTCCCGCAAACACAAGCGACGCTATCGGAGCGTCGAGTGCATGATCAACGAGACTCGAGTGGCGTTGTTGACAGTTGCGGCACGGGCGCTCACACTACAGATGAAAGGCGCGCCAATGCCGATGGTGACAGCACAGAGCGAGTCGAGCGCAGTGGCAATGGCATCGGCAGAGCACATGCGCCGCGCTCTCGCAACGACTCGGAGCACACGCACTGTCGTCATCGCCATCTTGACAACGCTAGTGGCCATGCACCCGACGCGACGAACGCCTCGGAACTGTACGCTAGCAACCGCGTCGCACTCGAGCGACAGCACCTGGCGCTGTTCGAGCGGCAAGTCGTCGCGACCGAGGCGCTCGCGCAGCACGCGCAGATGCGGCTCGAGGTCGCGCGCGCCAAGCTGAGCGCTGCGCAGGAGCAAGTGCGCGCGTCGCGAGACCAAGTGGAGCTGAGTCTGTTTGCGTTCGAGCCTGCGCCAGACGACGCCGTTGCGCTCGAGTACGTGCAGCTGAAGCGGCAGCAGGCGCGCGATCGGCTCCGTCTCGAGTTCTTTGAGCTCAAGCGCAAGCAGAGCGCCATGTATGCAGCAGGAGCAGGAGCAGGAGCAGGAAGAGTGGCAGAGCCAGCACACGTGTCCGAGTCCTTGACTGCAGCAGGAGCAGGAAGAGTGGCAGAGCCAGCACACGTGTCCGAGTCCTTGACTGCAGCAGGAGCAGGAGTGGCGTCAGTGTCGTACTCGCCATCGTCATCTTCGTCGCTCATGTCGCCACTGAGTGCGAGCACCACAACAGTGTCGACTGTGGCGAGCTCCGATGCGGCGCCGCGGCGTTGAGGACTGCGGCTCGAGTGGGACGGACGCAGTCAAGCGACAGTGTGTGCGAGTGCTCCTGGTCGTAGCTGAAGCCGTCATGGTCATGAACAGCGTCCATCTGTGTTGGTCAGTCTGCCTACCTGATCCTCTGGTCGACGGCGTCTCTCGAGCATCTGGTCGCCGCAGACGCGGTCGAGTCCTGCGTCCTGCAGCTGGCGTCTCCTCGCGTTCCACGCACGCGCGCGCACTGCGCTCTCGTCATGTGTCTGCGACAGAGCTTTGCCTCGGATCTTACAGCGATGCACCGTCGTCATGAACGCTCGGAGCTCAGAGCATGAGAGGATCCGGCATGGCGCGTTCAGCGCCAAGAGCGCTCTCTATTGAGAAGACAAATCGCGCGCGAGAGGTCGCAACCGCTCGACGAGCGCCAGTGCTCATCGAGAGAACGCGTGCGACGCATGACTGCGCTGCAGTCCACGGCACTGACCAAGTAGCGTCCTCGTGCATACGCGCTCCAATCCAACGACATCACTCAACGCAAGCGCTTGCATCGGACGGCTCATCGCGCGAGCAAGCGAGCGCAAAGAGCACACGACAGTCTCATCGACAAACAGAGCCAAGACCACGATGGCGTGCGAGCGACTGACGATGCAAGGCATGCTCGGCATGGCGCTGCCGATCACCGCTGCGGCGCTGCCGTACTGGCACCAAGAGCTGCTTGCGCAGGACGCTGCGGCGGTCTCGCGCAAGCGCCAGCGACTGTGTGGCGAGACGTCGAGTCGACGTCGCCGCGTCTACGAGGTGCGTTCAGCCCTCACTGCTTTGCTTGGTTGCTCAGTCGCTCATTCGTTGCTTAGTGACTCACACGACAAGTGCGGCGCTTGTGTACTTGTGTGTGACTGACAGAGCGACCGGTTCATCCCAGCGCGGTCGACGATGGACATGGGGTACTGCAGCTACATGGTGACAGAGGACGCACAGGAGCAGCAGCAGCAGCGCTCGCTGAGCCGCGACAGCGCAGTGTGCGGCGCGAGTGAGCTCACGGACAAGCACGTGCGGTACAAGGAGGCGCTTGCAGCAAACCTGCTCTACCAGAGCCCAGAGAAGCCGTCGAAGACGTCGCTCCTGCACTTTCACAGCAGCACAAGCAGCAGCAGTAGCACCGGTGGCGTCAGTGGCGACAGCACCACCACCAGTCCCAGATCCACCGCGTCTGCCGCCGTCGCATCGCCGTGTGCGTCGCCGTACGTACCGCACGCGAGTCACCACTCGCTCCAGCAGCTCGGGCGTCTGCACTCGCCGCTCGCAGAGCCAACAGCAGCGACTGCTGCGCGGCGGCGCCACATCCCGTCCACGCCGACGCGCATCCTCGACGCACCGGCGCTCCGGGACGACTACTACCTGAACCTCGTGTCGTGGGGCGACAACAACGTCCTCGCCGTGGCGCTCGACCAGGTCGTGTATCTGTACAACACGGCGAGCGGCGCGATCCAAGAGGTGCGCGCGTGCACAAAGCGGAACGACTACGTGACGTCCGTGGCGTGGGTGAGCGACGCAGGCGGACCCGAGCACCTCGCAGTCGGGACGTTCGGCGCTGAGCTCCAGGTCTGGGACACGCTCACGACCACGAAAGTGCGGACGCTGCGCGGCCACCGCGAGCGCATCGGCGCGTTGGCGTGGAGCGGCCGTAGCAGCAGCAGCAGTGGTGGTGGCGTCCTCACATCTGGCTCGCGCGACACGAAGATCTTGCACCACGACTTGCGCAGTGACCGGCACGTTGTCGCGACGCTCGTCGGGCACCAGCAAGAGGTCTGCGGCTTGGCGTGGTCGCCTGATGCGCGCACGCTCGCATCTGGCGGGAACGACAACTGCCTCTGTCTCTGGGACGCCGCCAAGAGCGGACGCGCGTCTAGTGCTGCCTCTAGATCCTCGTCATCTTCGAACACAAGAGGCTCGTGCGCCACTGCACCGCGCCACAAGCTCTTGCAGCACCGCGCCGCCGTGAAAGCGCTGGCATGGTGTCCGTGGGAGCGCCACTTGCTCGCATCGGGCGGCGGCACAGCAGACCGCACGATCAAGTTCTGGCAGAGCGCGAGCGGGAAGCTCGTGCAGTCGGTGAACACGGGCTCGCAGGTCTGCGGCCTCGTGTGGTCGCGCTCGGAGCGCGAGCTCCTGTCGTCGCACGGCTTTTCGCAGAACGAACTGTGTCTGTGGCGGTACCCGAGCATGACGCGCGTGCGCGAGTTCACGGGCCACACGGCACGCGTGCTGCACTTGGCCATGTCGCCGGACGGGACGTCGGTCGTCTCGGCGGCCGCGGACGAGACGCTGCGGTTCTGGAACGTCTTTGCGTCGGCCACGCGCGCGGCGCCGGCGCGCTTGAGCGGCCAGCTCTTGCTCTCGCGCGCCGTCATTCGGTGACCAAGTACACACACAAGAGACTAAGAGACTGAGAGAGAGAGAGAGACTCTTGATCGTGCACGCGTCGCCACTTGTAGTACACTCCTTCTTCTCCTTCTCCTGACTCTCCTGTCTCTCTCTACGTCCAACGATGAACTGGGTGCTCCTGAGTGCTGAGCAGAAGACGACTGACAGACCAGAGACGCTCAGGCGAAGAGGTACCCGACGCGCATGCGGTTGAACGTGCGCAGCGACGGCGGCAGGAGCGCAGAGCTCGCCTCTAGACGCGCGACGACAGCGCCAAAGACCACTGGCGCGATGGTCACGTCGTGAGGCGCAGCAACAGCAGCAAGTCCAGCCACGCCGTCATGACTGTGGCTCTGACTATTGCTGTTGCTGTTGCTGTCGTCCGGCGCAAAGAGCACTTTGAGGACGCGGCGGAACGCTTGAGCGCCAGTGGCTTTGACCTGTGTCTCCCAGCTCAGGAGCTGGAGTGTGAGCGCTGCAGGCGACGCCGCAGAGCTGCCACCGCGAGGTGACGGCCGCAGCATGAAGCGAAAGACGCCGTCCGCGTCAGCGACCTCGAGGAGCTTGGCGCACACGACGCTGTCGACTGTGTAGCGCACAAAGATGTCGTCGTCGTCTGAGCTCGCAAATGCTGCAGTGCCGCTCGCTAGCGTGTGCTTGTCGAGGCGCGTCGTTTCGGCGTGCTCGCGGTGCCGCAGTCCTAGCACCGCCGCACAGCGAGCACACGCGAGCGGCACCCAGTCGCCATCGCTATCGCCGGAGCTCTCACCGCCAGCACTTGCTTGCGCTTGTACGAGTGCCGCAGCGACCGTGTCGTCCGCGTGCAGCAGCACATGCGACTCGCCCACGTACACGCGCGTGCGCTGCGCCAGGATGTCGTCGCGCGGCAAGTGCTCGAACGCGCCGAGGCCAGCGCCCCAGAAGTCAAACATGTCGGTCCAGTTTGCCGACGGCAGCGGTAGCACGCGCGCGAGCACTGGCGTCGCACTTTCGCTTGTGTTTGATGAGAGGTCGGCGCTGTCGGCAGGCGCCTGTGCGCTCACGAGCGCGTTCGCACATGCGCGGCACGCGATCGAGCGGTAGTGCTGCACGTCGAGCTCGCGCGCAGTGATCTGACTGAAGGACGCGAACGCGTCGGCGCTGCTGATGTCGCGGTCGCCTGTGCGCACTGGCAGCCGCACGTGGACGTGGTCGTACTGATCCATGGTCAAGATGGCAGACGTGTGCTCAATGTCAGTCAATCGCACTCACAACAAGCAGACAGACAGACAGACAGACATGGAGCCACGGGCGTCGGTCTGTACCTTGACGCTGACGACGCAGTCTGCCTGCTCGACGTTGCGCTCGATCTCCGTTGTCCACCAGAGCGTGTGGCTCGTGTCGTCGCCGCTCGCGACTGCTGCTGCTGCTGTTGGTGTTGCTGTTGCTGTTGTATGTGTCGACTCGGGTCGCTTCCAGCGGAGCTCCACGTGTGGGAACGCGACGTGCACCGACAGCTCACTCGCATCGACTCGATCGTAGACACTGCTGCCATTGTGACTACTTGTGTTCGCGTCTGCGGTTGTGCTGTCAGTAGCAGTGTCTGCGCTGTCGAGGAACAAGTAGCAGTGGTAGCAGCCAATGTTGCGATGGTACTCAACGAGCCAAGTGGCGATTGCTGGGAGCGGCAACACATGAGGGACCGCAGCAGCAGTAGCGCTGTCTTCTCGTGCAGCGTCCAGTGGCGGTGCTGCTGCAGTTGCCTCATTGTCCTTGCTGCTGCAGTCTGAGCTCACGACTAGCGACGCACCATCTGCACCAGCAGGACTCGCATCGCTCACATGGAGGTCCTGGAGCCCTGCAGCGACCTGCACAACGGCACTCTGGAGCTCCTGCTGGGACTGCTGTTCGGCGTGGAGCGCGTCGTCGTACTCGGTGCGCGCACGCGCGAGCTGCTCTTGTACGGCAGTGACAGCAGCGAGCGCGCGTTTGTGCTCGGCCATCGCCTCGAGGTACTCGCGCATCGCGTCCTCCATCGGATCCAGCTCAATTGATCGTTGATCGTTCGTTTGACAAGCGTCGCTTTTGTGTTTGTGTTTGACAAGCAAATCGAGTCAAGTGTGAGCAAGTCGCATTTGATTCGCATGTATAATATTGTAATTGTATGTTGAGCGGGAAACGTGCAATATATGCACAGTTGCTTGGATCTACTAGTAAAAAGCCTTGGACACTCGAGCCTACACTCGCTGCACATGGGGACTCTTAGTCACGAAGTTAGTGAACGGCGATGCCTATGACTGCTTTGCTCCAGCTCAGACGGAGAGATAGATAGAGATAGTGGACACGGTGGACACAGGACGTAGTGCTGCTTGCATCTGGCGATGCGATCGATGTGTGGTGGTGGACGCCAGGTTTTGTCACCTGCTGTCTGGCGTCGTACTTGCGATCGACCGATCGATCGATTCAGGTCGACGCATTGTATCTGAATCGAAGACTCGTTGTTGTCGCGACGACGGACACTGTTCGATCTGTTCGACCCGAGAACTTAAGACCTCTCGAGTTTGTGTTCATATACAGCTAATCGCTATGCTGGTATACTTCGATCCCTGCGTCCTGCGCACGTCCTGACATTCGACAGTCGAGGTAGTGTCTCGGGTGGTGCGCGAGGTACTAGTACGTATAACGATAGACATCAGACAACAACTAAATACCGACAACACACATACACACAAGTAACCGAGGCAAAGCAAGCAAAGCAAGCAAGAGCAAGCAAGAGATCGCGAGGAGGAGAGACGAGGTGACGACTGAGATTGAGACTGAGACGATGGTCCGACATCTGGCTCTCGTTGACACTCTCGCCGCTTGGCGGCGTCTTGCTGAGCTTGGCAACGAGTCGTCAACGAGTCGTCGTCGTATCCTGCCTGCCGCCAGTACGAGCGGCGTCTTCTCAGGATAACACCCGAGGGTCTCGCGTTCGAGCACACTTGAGCGGCATGAAGATCTCAGCAGCAGCAGTAACATGCGCACACATCCATCCACAGCTACTAGCAGACAGCAAGCACACCTCAAGCATCTCACGCCGCATGTAGCGCTTGCTCAAAAGCCTACGAAGAAGCGAATCCAGCCAATTTTTTGTTCGAGATAGCAAAGTCGGAGTTTAGTGAACACATACGGTTCTATCGCCCGGAATCACCCTTTGCCACCAACAGTAATTCCGAGCCACTGCGTCTCATGTTTTCTCACTCCTGAGCTCTCAGCAAAGTTCCATAAGTTCCGCTCTATGTGCGCGCTGGCTTCTTGTGCAGGCAGTAAAACAAAAACGACACGAGCAGGCGGTCGTCGAGCAGCCGAGCAGCAGCTCCTACATTCAGAGGCACGCAGAGGCAGGCAGGCAGACAGCACTTTGCCACACACGCACGCGCACTGCTCTCTCTCTCTCGCGCGCGCTCGCTCGCTCACCTCGCGTGCATACACGACGCGACAGCCACGCACACACACAACCACACAGACACACGGCGCGGCGACCATGACGCCTGAAGAGATCGCAGGCGACTACACGTGCAACGTCTCGGTCGAGGACTACCGCATGGCCAAGAGCGTCGAGTTCAAAGTCGTCGTGCAGCTCTCGTTCTTCTCGTCGCGCACGCGCTCAACCGGATCGACGTCGTGGCACATCTGGCGCACGTTCTCAGCCTTCCGGAAGCTTGATGAGCAGCTCCGCAAGCGCAACAGCGCGCACTTGAAAGGCATCAAGTTCCCGCCGCTGTACCGGCGCAAAGCGTTCTTCCGCATGAACCTTAGCGCCGACTTTCTCGAGACGCGCATGCGCGAGCTCGACAACTACATGAGCATGGTCGTGCGGTCGCCGCCGCTCGTGGCGTTCCACGTCATGAGCATTCAGAGCCAGACGCTCAAGGCGTTCGTGGGCTTCACGAACGGCTTTGGCTCGAATCCTTACTACGAGCAGCAGGACGCAGCGCTGCGGCCGTCTGTCTCGATCCTCGCAGCATCGAACCCCGTGGCCATGAGCGCAACCGTGAGCGTCATGGGCGACGACGACGACGACTTCCGGTCCGTCTCGTCGAGCAGCACAATGTCGTCGGTCACGTCGACTGCGTCGACCGACTACCGCTGGTCCGGCACAGGCTTTGTCGGCAGCAGCAGCTACCAGCGCCACACGGTCCCAGCGCTCGGGAGCGCTGGCGGCATGCACAGCGCAGGCTTCAACGCTACGAGCAACTCGTTTGGTGGCGTCTCAGCAGCACAAGGACGCGGGAGCTGGTTCCCCGTGAGCGGCAATGGCGCTGGGGTCACGACAACGTCGTTCTCTGACGGCGCGCGACCGTCGATCGCTGTGGCGCGGAACTCGATGATGGCGATGACGCCGTCGGACGTGATCACGCCCGAGATGGACCTCCAGCGCGCCAAGATGGAGCAAGAGCTCGTCAAGCTCGACCTCGTCGGCGTCGGTATGCCTCCTGACGGCTCGTGTCTCCTCCACTGCGTCGTGTACGAGATGTTCCCGCTCCAGTGCTTGCGCGAATACCCGTCGAGTATGACAGTCGTGAACGTCGGCGCAGCAGATGGCATGGCGCCGCGCCGCATCGCCGCTGCACAGTTGCTCCGGATCCGACTCATGGAGTACGCGCTCGAGCACGTCGAAGCACTCGCAGCGTTCCTCATGCAGGACGTCGAGGACTTGCGCGAGCGCTATGAGACGTTCCGGGACACGCCAGACGAGCAAGCGACGACCGCTGAGCTGTACGCAGCAGCGAGTCTGTTCAACATTGAGATCGTCTTGATCTCGAACGACGAGGGCTTTACGATCGACCCGGTGCTCCCAGTCGCTGGGCTCCCGTCCGTGCGGGAAGGTCCGACTCGGACTGTCACGTTTGGGTACCTCGTCCCTGCCGATGGACTCGCAGGCCACTACATCTGCACGCGCGAGCGCCGGTCGCACTTGAGCGGTCCGCAGAACTCGTTTGCCGGCGGGAGCTACCGCGGGTCCGTGAGCATTGGACCGCCGAAGAGCGTGCGGTGCTCGACCGCTGGTGTGCGTCGCTTTGAACGCATCCCAGAGCAGCGCGTCGAGTGACGCCAAGCCTCGGACGCATAGACCAAGTCCTGATAGAGCGGCGCGTCTTCGACTCGCGTCCGTCCCTCCTCACTGGCCGACAGACGCGCTGCATCCTGTTGACGACCTCGAAGCGCACGAAGCGTCTCCAGGCAATAGCGATGGTTCCTCAACTGGGAGCTGCTGCTGTCGACCAGTACATCCATCCATTGATCGATCGATCGATCCGAGCAAGCGAGAGAGCAACGTGTGTGCAGTAGCTGTGTGGCGCGACGGGATGAGCTTCTCTCGCGCTCTCCTGTTCGCATAGCGTTAGTGTCGAGAGAGAGAGAGTGTAGAGAGAGAGGCGAAGCAACGGCGTCGAATGCGCCACGCAAGTAGACGATCACACGATCACGAATGAACTGTACGTGACACAGTGCACTCGGGTCTGGAGGCATCAGCTCTGGTCAATCGTGGCCGCAAGCAGGTCCTTCTTTGCATCAGAGGCGCGTCTTGACGGCTCACAGGCGTCCATCAGAGAGAGTCACCAGGAGCGCATGACACTCAAGAGCTCAAAAGGCAAGCAAGCGAGTAAGTCAATGACGTTGTATAATAGAAATGAGCGGGTGGGCGACATCAACTTCCTCCTATTGAGCTCCCGAGTGTCACTCGCCGCACTGCACGCAGTCTGTCGGTCGCGACATTTACTTGGTCGGCGCCCAGTAGTCGATGATGTCGAGCGCGACTTCGCAGCTCTCGCGCACGACCTGCTCGCTGTCCTGGAGGTAGACCTTGAGGATCTCTTCGCACTCAGGCGTGCCAATCGCACCGAGCGCCTCGGCCGCTTCGTGGCGCACCATGCGGTGCTCGCTCGCGTCCACGAGCACCTTCTTGAGTGATGGCACCGTCACGGGGTTCTCCATCTGCCCCATCACGTACGCGATCTCGTGGCGAAAGAGCGCGCTGGCGTCGCTGTAACCCTCTGCGAGCGCGAGCGCAGCGTCCTCGGTGTTGCGGTTCCGTAGCGAGAACATCGCGCGGTAGCGGTCAAAGAGCGACTTGCTCGGGTCCAAGAGCGTCGCCTTGAGCTCCGCGGTCGGCACGTCCTTGCTCACAGCTGGCGCCGGGTCGACCGACAAGTACGGGTTCCGGTCGTGCTCGCCCTCGACGATCTCGCCCTTTGCTTGCTGCACCTTGTACTTGATCAAGCGCAGCGCGAGGTCGCACGTCTCCGAAACCTCTGGCGCCGGGTCTTTGCTGAACTTCTCGAGCACTGGCAGCGCCTGCTCGTGGCCGATCGCACCGAGCGCCTCGGCGGCTTCGTGGCGCACCATGCAGTCGTCGCTCTCGTCTTCGACAATGCGCTGGAGCGTCTCGCACGCATCTGCGTCTTGGAACTGCCCGATCACGTACGCGAGCTCGTGGCGCATGAGCTCCGAGTCCTTCTTGTTGAGCAGCGCTGTTGTGTAGTGCATGGTAAGAACGAGAGTCACACGAGTGTGAGCAAAGGCGCTGCAGCAAGCAAACGATCAAGAGCAGCTTGCAATCAAGCACAATCGCAATGTGGACGCACCCTTGAGCAGCACCTGGAGGTCCTCCTTCTGGCCGCGCGAGCGCAAGTAGAACACCGCGCGCGTGCGCTTGCCCATCGGTTGGCTCAGATCAAGCAGCGACGCAGCGAGCGCATCGAACGACGGGACGGTCTCGGCAGCAGTCATGGTGCAGTTGTGTGTGATGTGGATGGGTGGGTGTAGATGCAGAAGGCGACAATCGAGTGGGTGGCGACGACCTTGCAGATGGCGAAATGGGCCACTCGAGCAAGCAGACGCGTGGTCGGTCGAGCAGCAGGCAAGCGCTGGTGCTGGTGCAAGATGTGGTGCGGCTAGGAATGCAGTCGTCGTGACCAGCAAGTGCGTGACAGAGATGTGTTGCAGTGTACCGTGCTTGTTGTGTTGGTATCTCGCGTTTGCTTCAGTAATGTCTGCAGCATACTCAATGAAAGTTGTATTGGAACGGAGGAGGTACAGTCGATAAATAGCAATGTGCGCACTCACTTAAATCATACATGCGCGTGCTTCCTGCCTTGTGATTGGTGCAAACGCACTGCAACCCGATTATATCGTGACCCACACAATCTAAGGCACATCTGTCCGAAACTAAATGATAGATAGTGTTGATGAAACCTTATGTAAGGGGCGATCATCGAAAGCCACTCGGCGAACTCAACGAGATCATCAACGTGAACGTCGCGCGCAACGACGACGTGTGGCTGTCTCTGTGTGCGCATTGACAGCGACGCGAGCTAGCGCAAAGAGCAAGCGCAACGAGCTCCAAGATGCAGCTCTTTGTGCGCACGGTACGTCTGCAGCATTGCATCATTGCGTTGTATGACATGCCAGGACGCCATGACGTGACGATTGTTTGCTTGCTTGCCACTCGAAATGACAGGACGCAGGACGCACGGTTGTCGTCGCAGCAGACGTCGACACGCTGATACGCGATGTGCTCGTGCGTGTCGACGAGAAAGAGAAGCAGCTGCGTCTCCACAACGATACAACCAGTCCGCACAAGAGCGACAGCGCTGCCACTTGCGCCAACACCAGCCGCAAGGACAACAACGATGACAACAACGATGACAATGACGATGATGCAGATCCAGACGGCGCGTGTAACGACGACTACTGCAGCGCTCCACATACCAACACCGCGCGCAACGACATCTTCTCGCTCCAGCGCTTTCAACGCTCGGCACGGTATCTCCACTACGGCGGCGTGCCACTGCGGCCGCAGCGCGCGCTGCACGAGTACGGGATCCAGAACCACGCGACGCTCGAGCTCACGACGCGATTACGCGGTGGCTGCTTTAGCTTCTCGATCCTGCTCTGGGTCGTGATCTTCATCTGCTGCCTCTTGAGCATCTGCACGTGCGGCCTCTCGCTCGGCGTCGCGGCGTGTTTGCTCCCGTTTGCGCTCTTGCTCCCGCTCTGCTGTCTGTGAGCGCACTATGCGCTCATGGTACAGCGACTGAGCATACGCTCGTACAGCAAAGCCTACAGACCAGGCGTACGAGAGAGAGCCTCTCACGTGAAGTAACACGTTGCGTCTTGAACGAACATCACTCGCGCATCGGTGTCTCGATCCACTCATGTGCTAAGGCGACCACTGCGAGTTTCCCTTCCGCACTCACTCGCTTCCTCGCACGCTCTTCAGTCGACGACTTTGCTTCGTTGCGGAAACGCCAAAGAGACTCGATGGCGAGACGCTAAGCACTCGTCAATGCGCATTCAAGCACGTCCAGGTGCAGTCGATCTTGGATATGTGCGTTGAACACACGCAAGTGCCGACTGTTGTGGCGTCAGTGGCGTTGACTGTGGTGACAGCAAGGTTGAGTCGCACTCGGTGAGAAGCAGCAGCGCAAGTGCGCATGACAGTGAGCGAGTTGCTCGACGTCGACCTCGAGATACCGAGAGTGACTGGTGTATGTATCGTGATTGTCGTCTGTCACACACACGCACTCACTCGTTCGTTCACGCGTCTGCTCGCGCTGTCTACTTGCGCATGCCGCCGCGCTTGGTCTTGGCGCGCGACGACATCTTCTTCTTCTTCTCGTCCGCTGGCTTCTTCAACGCCTGCACTTTGCTAAAGAGCGGCGAGTTCTTGAGAATGTCGGGCAGGATCACGAGCTTGATGTGGCTCCCGCGCACGTACACCTGCTCGAGCTTGCTCTTCTGACCGTCGCGCTGCGTGAGCACGACGTTGCTCAGCTGGCAGTTCATCGAGTCCTCGCTCTCGTTCAAGTGACCGCGGTAGATCTCGCCATTCTTGAGCTCGATCGTCACGTTGCGGCCCTCGCCTTCGTGCAGCAGCGCAATGGGCACGCCGACCGTCTTGGACATCTTTGCTGAAGTGTGTGTGAATGTGAATGTGTCGAGTGTGTCGATACGAGCGGCGGCTGCTGCTGCTGTCACGCGCGGCGGTCAAACGCGCGTCGTGTTCGTGCTTCGTGCTTCGTGCTCGCGCTCTTCCGTGCTTTTCGCGACCAACTGTGCTCGATACTGCACGAGACACAATAACAATTGTGATAATGATATAAACGAGGGTATGTCACGAACTGTACTGCTATTGCGCTATTGCCCACTTGGGTTCAAAGTATGCTGGACTAGCTCTAGCTCTAGGCTAGCTCGATCGCTTTCGCAGTCGTCAAAGCTCTGCGTTGCAGGTCTTGCTGCATTCTCCACCTCTAACCAATCGCATAGTCCATCTAAAGCCACAGATGAGCAAGTGTCGACACGTCTGGGCTTTGGTGTCTTGAGTTGGTTGGGCCTCGCTAGTTAGTCTCGTCTTGGAAACACTCGCGCACTCGAGATCAAAGTCACCGCGACGGCGGGATTGGGATCTTGAAACACTCTTCGCGGCGCTTCAGCAGCATCTCTGAGTACAGCGCGAGCGCCCGCTTCTCAGTCTGTAGCGCCAGACGCACGTACTGCAGCGAGAACGTGCTGTCGCCAGCTGACGACGACTCGTACGCTTCGCGCTCCGTGTTTCCAGGCGTCGCACTGCTGGTACTGCTAAAGCTCTCGCGTCGGTCGCTCGGCTCGTGGTTGTGGCTATGCGCGTGACGAACGTGAACGTGCGCGTGGTACTGTTGCACGTCCGAGGTCATGTGCGTCCAGAGCGCAGTCGCGAGCTCCGCCATCACCTGCTCTTCGTCCTCGCTGCCGCAGCAGAGCGTCAGCGCAGTGAGCAAGTGCGCTCTGTCGCGCACAACGCCGCGCTTGGTCGTGTCCAAATCGTTGAGACTCAGGTTCAGGATCTCAATCGGCGTGCCTTGCTGCACTCGCAGCGCTCGGACCGTGCCGAGGAAGACGCGGATGTCGAGGCGATCGCGCATCGCAACGTCGTAGGACGAGAACAGGCGGTTCGCGTGCCGGAGCTCCACGCCTGGGTACTCTTTCTGCAAGAGGTCCCAGAACTGCTGTCGCGTGAGCTCGTACGGACTCGCGTTCCGCGACGCGAGCTCGTACGCGAGCGTGTAGAGCTTCTCAATGTCCTGGAGCACAGGGCGACGACATGGCGTGCGGCGCATGACGTCCAGTAGAATTGCCATGTTGCGCCAGCGCAACTGGAACCGCTTCGCTGTCAGCTTGGCCACTTGCTTGTCGTACTTGGACGCTGGCGAGTACGCCGGTGTGTGCAGGATCGTGAGCTCCTTGGCGCGTCGCGCGCTCACTTTCACGAACGGATGGTCCATCTTGCTCGCGAGCGGCTCAAAGTGCAGCCGCGCGTGCCACGCCTCGAGCTGACTCCGGTTGTGCGCAGCCTCGCGCTTGCGCAGCGCCTTCTCGTCATCGAGTGCGCGCTCGAGCGCGCGGATGTCGCTCGCGTGCGTCGCCTTTGTGCGCGCAAAGTGGCTGTCGGTCGGGACGTCTGGGACGCTGTGCGTTGGGAAGCGATAGTCGGGCGACGGACAGCGCAGCATGGTGTGCGCCTCGAGCGCACATCCAGTGGCGTAGTTCGCGTCTTCGGGCCAGAGCGTCGGCGAGCCATGGAGCGCAGGCGACCACGGACTCGGTGCGTTCGTTGTTGCAAGAGCGTCGAGGCTCTGCGACGCGTGCATGTGCAATGGCGGTGCAGTGCCAGCGTTTGTAGCAGCTGCGAGCATCTTGGCCGTGCCGTACGCGCCGTAGCGGCGCACTTTGGCGTCCAAGCTGCACGTCGGGAGCTGGAAGTTCGCCGAGTAGCCTTTGTACCAAGGCTTTGGCTGCACAGGCGAGGGCTTGATCGGGTCGTCCTGTTTCGCGCGGAGCTCGTCTTCGATGCGCTGCTGCTCGAGTATCTGGAGCGAGAGGCACCGCACAGGCTTGATAGGCGACGTGATCACGTTCTTTCCGTGTAAAGATGGCTGGTGCTGGTGCTGTGGATGCTGCAGTGGACTGCCGCTGATCGAAGTGATTGGCGGCACGCGCCGTGTGCGCTGCTGCTGCTGCGACGAGCTCTGCTGCGTCTGCGGCGGCATCTGCGGCGGCTTTCGCACTGACTGCGCCTTCACGCGCGTGCGCACGAACCGGTCTTCGACGGACGAGCCGTAGAGATTCGACATTTGCTGGCTGCGCGCAGCGGCGCTTTCGCGAGCGTGTGCACCACGGAGACTGCGCGCATCGTCGACGTCGTCTTCGATCTGGAGCGAGCCCTGGAGGATCTGCTCCACGCGCTCGTTCACAGTGATCTTGCGCGTGCGACCGCCACCACCAACAGCACCAGCAACTGCAGCTCCGCCGCCGGCGAGACGGATCGGACTCATCGCGACAGATGACGACGACGACGATGTCGCTGCCATGAGTCGAGCTAGTCTTCGTCTTGATCAGTCGCCCAGCTGAATGGGCAATTGGTGGTGTGCGCAACACCATCAACCACGCTTGGAGCACACTTCACCAAGCGCTAGTGACGATGGACACCAGTAGCTTGATCTTGAGCGATTCGCTCGCCACCATCGACGCCAAGCACATACAACACGTTCACGAAGCGAGCATGTTGGTGTTTCAACGTTGTCGACATCGCTACTTCTTTGTACTCGCTCACACTAGTGCGACTCGAGCCTATCGACCGCTAGTAGTCATCGCCTCTCGACAGCACTTCCTTGCACGTCGGTCGCAAGATGAGCGTGTGCTCGTACTGCGCGGTGTAGCTCCCTTTGATGTCGGCGAACGGCGGACATGCCGTGACAATGCCCGTGTCCACGAGCTCTTTCAGCGCCATGAGGTACTTCTCCTGCTTCGCACCCTTCGGGTTGATGAACGTCGATCCACCGTCTTCGCGCTCGAGCCAGCGGCGGCAGAACGGCAGCGTCCCAAACGTCCGCGTGATGTGCGTCAAGAGCTTCTTCGCGCGCGGCAGACGCAGCGGCACGTGCGGCGCGTCGAACGCCTTGGCGTAGTGCGAGCACTCGCCGTCTTCGACGACGTGACCGCGACCAGTCGTGCCGAACGTCTCAATGGCAAAGATCTCGCCCTCCTCCATCTTCGTAGCATCGTCGGTTGCGACGATCGGCACGCTCTTGCTGCCGTGGATCTGGTACGACCCGATTGAGTGGCCGCAGAGGTTCCGAATGCACTTGACTGGGTACGTCTTGCCCTCGATCGTGACTTCGTACGACTCCATGACCTCTTGGATCGCCGCGCCGATCTCGCCGAGACGCGCGTCAATGCCCGCGTGCTTGATACCTTCGTTCGTCGCCATCTTCGCGGCCTCGAGGAGCGGGTCGAACTGCGGGTCGAACGCCACAGTGAACGCACTGTCGATGATGCGACCGTCCACTTGCGTCCCAAAGTCGATCTTCATCACGTCGCCGTACGACAGCACAGTGTTGTCGCCGGCGTTCGGCGTGTAGTGCGCCGCGACGTGGTTGAGCGAGCAGCCAGTCGGGAAGCCAATGCCGCGCTGGAGGTTGTGTGTGCAAGCATGACAAGGTGGAAGAGCGGGACAGGTCGTTAGTCTCAACAGTGTGAGGACTCTCTGTCAGAGGCAGTAGGTAGTGCTGGACTCGCTGAAGCTGGACGAGAGCCTGTCAGTGCTAGCTAGCGACAGTGCTCGGCGACTAGTCGCACAGTCCAAGTAGCGAGGACAGCACACAATAGAGAGAGAGACGCACCGCAAAGCCTGCTTCTTCGACGAGTTCGCGGTTCTTGTTCTCGAGCTGCGTGCACATGTCGATGAGCTTGATACCTGGCTGGATGATGCCCTGCGCGAACTTGCGCACGTGGCGGTGCACCTCGGACGCAAAGCGCACTTTCTCGTACAAGTCCTCGTGCGCGCGGTCGAGTGCGCGCTTCTCCTCGCTCGTCGTGCGGTACGTGTTGAAGTCGCCCGGGTGGTCCTGGATCTCGCCGACGGGGAACTTGCCGCTCGGGTAGAGCTTTGCGACCGGCACCGTCGCTGGCTCGGTCTGCCCGATCTTCGTGAAGCTGTCCGTGAAGCCCGTGACGCCGCGAAACGCTGGCGGCTTGCTCCCTGCGCCGAACGCCGGACCAGCGACCGCGCTCAACGTGCCACTCGCACCAGCGCTCTTGCTCTTCTTCTTGCTCTTCTTCTTCTTCTTCTTTGACTTGGTCGAGGCGTCTGCGCCTGCGTCCACCTCGACGTTGGCGTCCTTGTCGTCGACTTCGTCGGGTTTCAGCGCCTGTTGGATCTCAGTCTTGGTGACAGTGTTTGTCATCGTGAGCGTCAATGCTCGGAGCTCCTTGCTGTCTGTCTTGACAGTGACGAAGGGAGCCTTGATGCTCAGAGAGCAAATCTGAAAGTGGGAGCTACCTCATGGAGCACGCGTGAAGCTCGACAACGAGGTCCAGCTCATGTGTCTCGCTTTGAATGCACGCATCGGACGCCAGGACGCAAAGAGGTACTGCAAGTGGTTCAAACCAGAAAATAGCTGGAAAAAACGGTGGGACACAACGAGTTAAAACGAGTTTCGAGCCAATCGTGATGGCTACATTTCGAAAACGACTTGTCGAACAAACGCCACTATATCACGCTTTAACTGGGTTTGACCCAAACACTGTTTTGACCGTAATGGGACGTCGAAAATTACACGAAGGGCATGAAGTGTATGACAAAGTGTCCGGATATATATGCGCCATTTCACATCTATTCATTTTGTTCCGAATATTAGCCAAAGAGCAAAAGTACAGGATTGACCAGATTTTTGTACGGTAGCGAATTGACAAAACTTCCCGATAATTGCCTAAAAGATAGAATATAACATTGAACCATTTATATACACTGGTGAAACGGAGTAGGTAAATAAGTAATGAGAGGTATATTATTCAATGATCTATCCAATCATCTCACTTTCAAACATCCACATCCAGTTCAATACGTACTCCTTTTGCGTCTGTGTACTCTTAGTTATGTTTGTCGGTCTGTCTGCTATCGAAGATGGATAAAAGCCTGCCGCTTTTATTCCACGAAATGAAGTGAAGTGTTTTCTGGATAGATTGGACTGGTGTTTATTCCGATGTATTGTCGCACAAAGTCGTCTCCCTTTCTCGGCTTTTTTCGAAACGTTGTGTCTTTTAGCCAATGAAAGCAAAGGTTAGTGGATTTATTCCCAGTTTTGTCCCAGAGATTACGCTTTTGTCACGCAAAACGTGCGCACATGAGTGACGGTCGATTCGACTTTGTCCTTTTTCAGACAGACACTTCATGAAGCCACTTTGACTTTGACTTTGAAACGCTCGACAAATGCTCGACAAATGCGAGAAATCAATCAAATGCTCAGATGGTCTCGGTCATCGTCGTGGCACGCACTCTCACACTCGACTTGTTGGAAGCACGGCATACAACACACGCTTGATACAACAACAACAGCAGATCAATGGACGCGGCAGCAGCACAGGATTGCCAAGGTTTGCTGGTCTCAACACTAAGCGATGAGATGCGTGCAAGTTGTGCATGACGTTCAACACCTCGAACTTGTTGTATTCGGTTGTAAGGCTGCCTGGAGTCTAGCCATCTGGTGCACAGATAGCTCGCTTTCGCGTCGCACGAACCCTGCAATGTGTGGAGGAGCTGCTGCTGTCCGTGTGCTGGAGTACAAGCAAAAGCGAGCACGTTCACTCGCGCTGCTTTGTGTGCATTCCCCAGCTAGCTTGGATCGCACACAACGCAACACTCAAGACTCTCCGACACACAGCACACGCAACAGAATGTCCAGGTCTTCCAGCAACAACAGCAGCACTAAGAACAACGATGCAGGCGTCGTTGCGATTCCGATCAACGACGCAGCAGTCGACTCGATGACGACAGACGACAATCTCAAACGAAACACGATCGAGCTCGTGTTCTTCGTGTTCTTCTTCCTTGCACTCGTCGCTGTGTTCATCGTCGCGCTCGCGCTCCCGAACAAGCTGGACGAAACCTCGTGGCGTTCCCACTCGGCATCCTCCCGCTCATTGCGCTCGTCGCATCGTGGAGATGCAGACGCTACGCCGCGTGCTGTCGCGGTCAGACGAACGAGGTGAACGACGAGAGCAACATCAGTTCGTGAAGCTGTAGTACCAATAGATAGTGCCAAAGCGATACCACAATGTAGTACTTCATACGCATCGTCACTCTCACGCTTCAGGGCTCGATCAGGTCATGTTTGCTCTTGCACTTGGCACACGCCGCATCATTGAGTGCGGACAGCAATCACAGCCAAGTCGCATGACAACTCGACTACAGTAGCTCTTGGTCAAGATGAAGCAGCAGAAAGCGACGTGTCTCGCTGCGGTAGCGCACTACGAAGATGAGATGGCGCACATGGACACGAAAGTAACGCGCGTCATGGAGAAGTACACGCCGATGTGTCAGCGCAGCTCCAGAAGCAAGTCGCCGGCGTCTCCAAACAATTTGGCGACATCTTCAGCTCGACAAAGAAGCAATTGCGCACAGCGACACACGAGCACGTGCAACACATTCGTCGTGAAGCCTCGCACAAGGTAGCAGACGCCAGTGGATGTGCACCACAGTGGCGTATCAACCTCGTTGCGAGCTACGGGAGATTGTGCTGAGTCTCACACACGCGTCTTGAGCCGACAACATCGTCACGAGGTCTTGCGTTCTTATGCAAGTGAGCACGCACATGCAGTCGTCGACTGGACAAACCCGAAGTCGATACAACACCTCAATCAAGTCGACAGGACCTACGAAGTCGACACGAGCCTCGAAGTCTCTACAAGCAAGTCGGCACGAGTCGAACAGGAGCCTCAAAGTCGAACAGGAGCCTCGAAGTCGAACACGAGTTGCGAAGCAAGAAAGCAAGTTGCGAGTTGATTTTTCGTGTGTGTTTGTTCGTGCTGGTCTCGTAGCATTTGTAGTGTTCCCTCTTTGTTGCGCATGACTACCTGTGCATATCTGGTCGCCCACTTGCAAATTGAAGGAGCACGAACATGAAGAGGATATATCCAACACACACGCATCTCAAAGAGGGAAACAAATCAAATCAACTAAAATGAATGAATCGGCAAAGTGGGTACACTTTGGCCTTTGGCTGCCAAGTCAGTGCAAGTCAGTGCAAGGGATCTTCGACGTGCGTGTCCACAACGAGAGGCTGCCATCAGGTCTCTCGCTGTGAGTGCGTTGCGTACTGCAGTCCAGCAACTCCCTGTCGACGATGCCACTGCATCCGTGCATGCATACACGTGTGTGTGACTCTCTCTCGCTCGCTTCTTCATTTGCAAACTTTCCAGACAAGCACCACGTCGAGGCGAACGACCACACAAGCCGAGCAACCGCGCAAGTTGAGCAAGCAAACAAGCACTTGAGCTACTGCACGCACACAAGCACCTCCACACAACAAGCAACTGCGAACGCATGGGGCTGAGCAAGTACTTCTCGTGCTTCAAGAAGCAACCAAAGGCTCCAGCCACCAACAAGGCGGACGAACGAACATCTCCAGTCACTGTTCCAGCGCCAACTCGCTCCAAGCCGGCACCAGCGCCTGCACGCTCGAAGCCAGTACCAGCGCCTCCACGGCCAAAGCCGATGCCAGCACGTCGTCCAGCGCCTGCTCCTCGCAAGACCAAGACCAAGGGTAGCAGCAGCAGCACCACGTCGTCCGACTACGCACTGTACAACGACTTTGGCGGGAGCTCGGGCTACACGAGTAGTTACCACCACACCCACCATCACAACGACAGCAGCAGTCACCACCACTGCAGCGATGGAGGTTATTCTGGCGGAGGCGGAGACAGCGGTGGCGGTGGCGGTGGTGGCGACAGCGGTGGTGGTGGTGGCTGCGACTAAGACCCGACTCGCCGGACGACACCAGACGACACCAGACGCGCACCGCACAAGCAGACCCGTGCCACGCACGCACGTACGCACCACCGACGCTCACTGCCACTTTGTCTCGAGACAACACCAGTGTCGCCTCTCCATGCTGCTTGAGAGCATGTACACTCAATACAGAGAGGACTACAACAAGCAAGAGAGTGTTCGAGCGAGCGACTGTAGCTCTTCGTAGCATCACATCGCTACCACAACTACTACACACGATCGACATGTACCAACGCGCTAATGAACGAAGAAGCACTCCTTCACTCGTGCATGCTTCAGAGTGCATTACTTGGTCAATCGATTGCCTTGAGACTTGAGAGAGAGCGCGAGAGTGCGATAGATCGAGTCGAACGAGCAACACAGAGTCTCAACGACCAAGACCAGGGCCATAAGTGTGTATTGCGTTGCTTGTGTGTGTGTCTCACACACTCGGTCGAGTAAACCACGTTGTTGCTGCCGCAGTAGCAGCAGCGACAGCGACGGAGCCACCGAGCACTGCAGGATGGGACAGCACCGCAGCCACTTCGAGTGCACATGTCGAGTCGCCAATGAGCTCGAGGACCGCTGTCGCGACGCTGATCTGCACGAGATGCGCGCCACCAACGAGCACGTCTTGAGCGATTTCGAGCGTGCGTGCAGCTGGCGTGAGTGCGTGCGAATGCGTGGGCATGGGCATGGGTCGCTGACTCGGAGGGCACTGGAAGTTGTCGGTGCGCAAGAACATGATCATCGTCGAGTCGATCTGTGTGTGTGTGTGAGCGAGAGCGAGCAAGTCGCAGACTGAGTGATGCGTGTCTGCTTTGGCAATGAAGCCCACTCGCTGCTGGCGCTATCTGGCGCAGCGCATGCGCATGCGGCGCGAGCAGATCGTGTCATCCGAGGTGCTGCTACTGCACATTGTCAAGTGACTGAGTGTGCTCAAGCAAGCAGCGGGTGTGCCATGGATTCTATTGTACATGCGATTTTGTGCCTTATGATTCGAATGCTGCAAGCTCTGGTTGTCCACGATGTCTCGAGCAGCAGCATTTGCACTTGCTTGAGTCTCTGTGTGAACAAGTCGCCTCTGCGTCTGTGTCTCTGCTCGCCCTTGCGCGCTCGCGATGCTTGATGCAGTGCTTCCGTCACGTTCTCAGCATGGACAGCACTCGTCGTCGACAGGACACGGGACGCAGCAGACGCAGCATGCTGCAGCGCCACCCGTGCGACCGCAGAGGAGACAGCAGAGTAGCGAGAGCACGAGCGACGCGCCGAGCGAGACGAGCACCATCTCGGTCGTGTCGAGCATGGTTGTTTGCTTGCTTTGTTTGCTTGTAGGAGGCTTGTCTGAACAACTGCGAGTGCGTGACAGCAGTCGAGTCGTTGTGTATGTGCGAGTGAGTGTGCTTGGTTGGACACAAGCGAGTGAAGAGCGATCGATGCGCTGGAGACGTAGAGCTGCTGCTGGTTGGGAGTCGGCGAATGCAAGAGTGAGCGTGAGCGAGTGCGAGCAACAGACACCTAGCGACGCATGTGCGCAAGAGCTCAAGTGCAGCGAGATGTGCATTCCTGCCGATCCAGCAGCAGGCTGTTGTTGCTGGCTGCTTGATTGACTAGGATCGGCTACCAATGACTGACTGACTGACAGTCCAACGCTCGACACGCGAGACGCACTCTTGATCTCTTTGATCGTAGCGTCGACGAGCGCAGCGCAGTGTTGCGACAGTAGCAGCAGTACTACGGGTCTCCAAGCGCTGCTATGCGTTGACTGGAGTGTGTTCGTTTGTGCGCGACGTCGAGTGAAGCAGTGCGCAGACACAGTTGCCGAACAGGAGGCGAGTGCTTGAGTCTTGCGCATGTGGAGCTGCGTCTCCGGGCAGTCGGCGCATGCATCAGCATTCGCTGCAGTCGCAACAGCCATCGCAGTCGCCATCACCGGTGTTGTTGCCTGCGTTGTTGTCTGTGTTGTCGCCACAGCAGTCACAGCAACCGGTGCAGCAGTCGCCGCTGTTGCCTCCACTCTCGCAGCAGCCTGCGTCGTCGTCTGCGCTTGAGCCGCTGTCGCACGGACAGGAGAAGCAGCAGATCGTGCTCGATCGGCAGCAGCAAAAGAGGAGCACGAGGAGCACGACCGCGAACACAACAGCGAGCACGACGACGAGTGTGTCCTCCATCGGATGGCGTTGTCGTGATGCGCTTGGTGTGTGTCGACGCGCGTGAGCGACGTGAGTCGAAGCGAGTGGAATCGAGTGTGAACGAACGAGTCCACTCACTCACGCAGCGTGCGCAAATGCGCGCACATTGACGGTCATGCGTGCATGAGAGAGGAGAGGAGGTCTTGAACGCAGCGGTCCACGAAGCAAGTCAAAAGTGAGTGGCATTGTGGATGCAGTTTCAAGCAATTATTCAAGTCCAGCTATTGATCGTAAATCAAAGTGTTGTCTCTAATTGATTTTATGTTGACAGGAAGACTCTAGAAATGGGGAGTGTGGTACACGTTGAACAAACCTCGAGCTCGAGCTTGAGCTCAACTCGGTCAACATGCCGTGCGTGCATGTGTACCTGCTTAGCAGTAGTCGCAGTCACAGTCGTCGCAGTCGCACTCCCGCTTCTCTCTTGCTCTTGCTCTTCTCTTGCTCGCCTCATTGTTGTCTTTGTCTTTGTTGTCGTCGTTGCTTTCACTGTCGCGCGAGGACGACGAGCAGCAGCTGCAGAGCCCCATTCGTGCACAGATGCAAATGAGCACAAGCGCGAGCAGCGTCGCGCCGAGCGCTGCGAGCACGATCGTCAGCTTTTGGTCCATTGCAGAGGTATCGTCGCGTCGGTGAGCTCGACTGCGAGCTATTGACGCCGTCTTGATGACCAAGTGGCAAACTCGAGACTGACGAGAACTGAACGAGCGAGGGAGCAATGAGCAAGACTGTCAAGTGTGTGTGTGTGTGCATTACCCGATCGAATGCGAGAGAGTGTGTGAGCAAGCAGATGACTACTACAAGAGCAGCAGCAACACAGCAAGCAAGCGAGGGAACCAACCACTCATTCTGCAGCTACTCAAGTCTCCTTTCGTTTACAACTATCCAGTCAACATGGACTACAAGTCAGTCAGTGTAGATTTTGAAATGGATGCTCTCGACACATGGCTGCACTTTGGCGACGACTCTCGTCCGTCTTGAGCTCACCGAGCGTGCTGAAGCTGTGTTGCCCATATATGTTCTGTTCGCGCGCTAGTGAACACGCAGGACAAAGTACACACTGTCATGAATGCTTGGCACCAGCCCACGCTCGCTCTCGACACTCTCTTGACGCTCCTTACAGTACAACCTCGTTCAGCCAGCGATGTGACTCGAGTCCGCGACTTCTCCTCGCGTCGTCCTCCTTGAGCCCCTGGAATCGTTTCTGCTACCGACTACTGCTACTACGACGTCCGCAGCGCCTCAAGCTCCTGCTCAAGTCGCTGCTTCTCGCGCACGGCGCTCGCGAACTGGTACTTGAGGTCCTCGATCTCGTCGAAAAAGTCCTCGTCGAACGCCGCGAGCTCGCGCTGCAGCTCGCTGTTCTCGTGCTCGAGCGCCGCGACGTGCGCTTCGAGGTCCTGAATCCGAGCGTCTGCGTCCGGAGGCCCACTCGCGTGACGCTCGAGCTGGAACTGCAGCTCCTGGATGCGCGTCTCGTTGCGCGCTGCTGTGCGTCTGAGCTCCTGCGCGTCGGTCTCAAGTTCTGCAAGGCGCTCGTTCTTGCGCTGGAGCTGCGTCTGGAGGTCCTGGACGACTGCAGATGCGTCGCTCTCGCGATGAGACGCTGTCGTGCTGCCAGACGTGAGCGTCGACGTCGCGACGCGGAGCTTGTGCTGGAGCCGCAGCTTGTCCTGCTTGAGCTCGGTCGTCTCGAGACGCAGGGCCTCGTTCTCGCGCTCGAGCTCCGCGTGGCGGTCGCGCAAGTCGCGCACTTGGCGCCGCAGCCGCTCGAGCGCACTTGGCGACGCGCGCTGGCTCTTGAGCTTCTCGTTCTCGACGCGGAGCTTCTCGATCACGCGCTTCATGTTCGCGATCACGTCCTGGAGCTCCTGGCGCTCTTGAGCAGGCGAGCGCACAGCGCCACCAGTGCGCGCTTTGCCACTTGGCCGCTGGCGCGCGCTCTGAAGACCCTGTGCGGCATTGCTATTGCTACTCGCAGTCTGCTGGTGCTGGCGCTGGAGCCGCTTGACTTCCAAGCGTGTGCTCTCGAGCTCGAGCTCGAGCGCCATAACCTGCGTGTCGCGCTCCACGAGCGTCTGCTCCTTGCTCCGGAGCTCGTCGCCCAAGACCGCGAGCTCATCGCGCACCTCCTGACCGACCAAGAACGTCTGCTCTTCGCGCCGCAAACGGTCGAGAGCGAGCGCATCGCCGTCGTCGGCATCCGTGTCTCGCGGCGACACGCCGTGTTGCGAGAGCCGCCGCCGCAAACGAGTCACCTCAGCCTCGTACTTGGTCATCTGCGCCGTGAACGCGTCCTCCCACTCGCGGCGCTTGAGCACGAGCGTCTCGTGGAGGAACGCGTTCTGCCGCTCGAGGTCGGCCACGTGCTCTGCTGTTGCCGTCGCGCTAGCGCTAGTCGTCTTCGTCACCGGTCCAGACGCCGTCGCACTTGGTCCGCTACTGCGTTTGCGCTGGGTCTGCGCGTCGTCCTCGAGCGCCTGGAGTCGGTCCTTGAGCCGCGCGAGCTCGGCGTCTCGTGCTTCGACCTCAGCGTGTTTGTCCTTGAGCCGCAGCGCGAGGATCTCGTTCCGGCGCTGGAGCTTCTTCTCGACCTCCCACTGCTCGCGCGCGCGGCTTGGCGGTTGGGACGACGATGGCGTCGCCTCAGGTTCCGACGCACGTGACGCTGCAGTTGACGCTTCGCGGAGCGCGGCGTTCTGTGCCTCGAGCACGCGCACCTTCTTCTCGAGCTCCTCGACTGCGCGCGCTTCACTCACGACGCGGTCCTTCACGACGCGCTTGAGCCGTTCGACTTCGTCTTCGAGCGCACGGACAGTCGCCGTAGAAGTATCGCCAGTGACCTCGCGCTTTGCTTCGGCCTTTGCGCCAGCAGCAGCCGTCGCTTGCTGCGCCTTGAGACGCTTGCGACTCGCCTGCGTCTGCAACTGGAGCTTCTCTTGGAGCACCGCGACTTGACGCTCGAGCCGCGCTTTGTCGTCGCGCCACTGCTCGCCGTCGTCACTGTCTCGGTCATCGCCACTCTGGCGCTTTGTCGACGCGCTGCGGCGTGCGCGACTCGCCTGTGCGACCGCGGTGGCCGCAGCAGCTTGCGCCTTTGCGATCTCGACAGCGTGGCGGTCCTCGGCTTTGAGGAACTCCTCCTTGAGCTGAATGACCGCGTCGCGCAAGAGCGCGAGCTTCTCGGCTTTCTTCGCGACGTCGCGCTTTGCGAACGCCAGTTGCTGCGCGAGCTGCTGCTGCGCGCGCGCCTGTTCTGCCACAGCGTCCTTCGTCAAGACGATCTCTTCGAGCGCTTCGCCTGCACGTGCTTCGGCCAAGTCGCGCTCGTGTATCAGGACGTCACGCGTGCGCTCGAGCTCGCGGATCGTCTCGTTTGCCTGTGCAAGCGCGACTTCTGCTGATTTCCACTCGCGCAGCGCATGGTCGTGGCGCTCCTGCGCGGCGTGGAGCGCTTTCTTGTCGCCACCTGTGCGCTCGAGCGAGTGAATCGTCGCCATGGCGTCTTGGAGCTGCGCGATCATGCGCTGGTTCTCGTCAAAGAGCTTCTTGTTGAGCTGCGTCGTCTCGACGCGGTCCTGCGCTTTCGTCTGCGCAGCGTCAAGGCGCACGGCCGCCAGCTTGCGCTCGTACTCGCGCAAGAGACTGTTCTTCTCATCAACGAGGAGCTTGAGACTCGCAATCGTCGCTTGCGCCGCTTGCTGCAGCGCCGCCTGGTCTTGTTCGTACAGACCGACCTTCCTGCGCATGAGCGGCGAGTGCGAGCGCTGGT
Organism: Pythium guiyangense; assembly: GCA_003730235.1. Classification (NCBI taxonomy): domain Eukaryota; phylum Oomycota; class Peronosporomycetes; order Pythiales; family Pythiaceae; genus Pythium; species Pythium guiyangense. The sequence goes on from QXDM01000026.1 coordinate 145,237, forward strand.
TGTCGCTCGGGTCACTGTTGCCACTTGCGAGCTCGAGCTGCGCGCGCACGTGCTGGAGCTCCATTGCAACATCTTCGTTCGCGTGCTCGAGCGCACGGCGCTGACTCTCGACGACGCCATGCTGCGTGATCAAGTCTGAGACGCGCGCCTGCGCGGCGTGGAGCTGCTCCAGGACGTCACGATTGAGCTTCTTCGTGTCTGCGAGCTCTGCCTCGAGCATCGCTTCGCGCTCGAGCGCAGTCGTCGACGCCGAGGCGCGCTCGAGCTGGTCGACGAGCATGCGTTCGCGCGTCTCGAGCGCTTCGACACGCGCTTGTAAGCGCCGGAGCTCTGCCGCTGCTTGGCTACTGAGAGAAGGCCGACCGCCTGGGAGCACTGGGAGCTGCGCGTCGCGGTCTTCGAGCGCTTGCTCGAGCGCTTTGCGCTGCTCCTGTTCGCGCTGGAGCGCCTCATCTAATGCGTCGATGCGCTTGCGGAACGCGTCCCACTTGGCGTTCCGCGCGGTCCAGTCGCGCTCCTGGACCTGTGAGAGCGTCGTCTCGAGCACAGCGACTTGGTGCCGCGCAGTCTCGCGCGCATCGCTGAGCGCACGCGTCTGGTCGTCAAGCACGAGCTCGAGGTGCTGCGCGCGGATCGCCGCAGTCTGCTGGTCGTCGACGACGCGGTCGTACTTGCGCAGGAACTGCTGGTAGTTGGCTTTGAGCTGCAGCACTTGGTGCTGGAGCTGTCCCACGAGCGCGTGGTCGTCCGACGCAGCCATGAGCTCGCGCTTGTGCTCGTCAGCGTCGCTCGCGCGCGCTTTGTCCTGTGCCAAGCGTGTCGTGAGTGTGTTTGCTTGGGTCGCTGCGAGCGCTGCGATGTCCTTGTACTTGGCGCACTCGCGCGTGAGACTCGCGTAGAGCTGCTCGACCTCGCTGATGCGCTCGACGAGCAGCGCGTTCTCGCGACGGACGTCGCTCTCAACAAGTTCGAGCATCGTGGTGTCGCTTATACCATCTCGGCTTGTCGTGACGTCGCTTGTGATATCTCGTATAGTGTACTGACTCGCTTGTGCGTCTTCAACGTCGCGGAGCCGCTGGGTCTGGACACTGAGCTCGTGCTCGAGCTGTGCGATGCGTGCGTGGAGGACCGGATCGACTGCGCTCGTTGCTTGCGCCTCAGTGGAGCTATTGGAGCTGCAACCAGCACGCTTCTCGGCACGAAGGAGCGCGTTCTCGTGCTCGAGACGGCTGAGCTGCTGCGGCAGGTCACGCAGCTGGACGCACTGGACGTGCATCGTCGCATATGCGTCGCTCAGCGCGTCGTACTTGCGCACGAGCTGCAGCGCAGCGCGCTCCTGGCGCTCGGCAAACGTCTTGAGCACGCTCTGCTCGAGCGTCCGTTCCATGCGCTCGATCACGTCGTCTGCGCCTTGCTTCCAGCTCTCGAGGTACAAGATGCGGTACTTGAGCGTCCGCTCCATCTCGAGCCAGTCCGCTTCGAGCGTCTGCGTGCGCGCTTGCGCTGCGACCAAGTCGTGGTGGAGCTGCGTGTACTTGCGTCGGTACTTGGCGTCGTTCACTTCGTACACTGCGATCTTGCGCGTGAGCTCAATGAGCTCAGATCGGAGCTGTGTCTCAGTTGGGACTGCGATGTCGCGTACAACAGCTCCATCACTGTGTTGTGTCGTCTCAGACTCAGACGCTGGCCATGCGAGTGTGTGCAGCGTTGCTTCGTAGCGCTGGCACTTGAGCTCGAGGTCTCGCACGTCGTGCGCTCGTGCGCGGAGCTTCTGTTCGCGCGTGGCGTCGCGCGCTGCGTACGTGTCGTGGAGGTGGAAAAAGTGCTGGTAGAGCACCGTGTGCTGGTCCAGCACAGCTTTGAACGCGCGCTCGTGGTCTGCAAGCTGCTGTGTGAGGCGCTCGTTCTGCGCCTCGACACGCACGAGCTCGTCGAGCGCAACGTTGAGCTCTTTGAGCACATCGAGCTGCTGTGCGAGGACGTCTTCGCTCTCGAACGCGAGCGCATCGACGACACGCGTTTCTGTTGCTTTTGTGGCAGAAGGAGGCGCCAAAGACGCTGGCGTTGTGCTTGGTCGCTCGCTCTCTGGTGGCGCGCCTGCACTGGATGAAGACAGAGACTGCTGGTACTGCGCACTGGTTGAGCGCTGAAGCAGCGCAAGTTTGCTCTCGAGCGCCTTGGCGACTGCACTTGCGATGCTCTCGACGGAGCTCCAGCCGCTCGGCTTGGCGCGTGGAGACGACGGCAGCGCCACTGCAGCTGATACTGTCGATGCGCTCGTGTCTTGTGCGTTTGCTGTCTGTCGCTCGCTCGCTTGAGCTGGCATCTTGTCACGAGCACTACTAGTCTTTACCGTTGCTTCGCGTCGTGCTCCATCACCATCGTCGTCGCTCTCGCCATCGACAGACGACAGCGACTCGACGTCTGCGTCCTCTGTCGTACGTCCTGCCACTGGTTCCGCCGCGCGGACGTCTCGCGCACTGCGCTGCGCTTCCTGCTCCTGGACGATCTGCTGGATCTGCGCACGAATGTCTTGGAGATCATCTGCGTCGCCGCGGCGTTGGCTCGTGTCGTCCTTCATCTGTTGTCGCTGCAGCGTCTTGGTGAGCGCTGCGACCTCGTGCTGCGACGCATCCAACTTGCTCTGCAGCTGCGCAACTTCGTCCACGAGGCGTCGAATGTCTGCGTGCGCAGTCGCGATCTCTGTCTCGTACGCCACTGCAGTCGCTTGCTGCTGCTGCCGAGCATCGTCATCGTCCAAGTCGGTCTTGCCAGACACCGCTGCATGGCTGTCGCCCATACTGCTAGGACCAGTCTGCAGCAAGCGCTTGGCGACCTCGGGCGTCAGCTTCACGCGCTCAATGAACGTCTCGACGAGCGTCCGCTGCTCGAGCGTCACCCCATGCGCGTCGTAGAGCCGCTGACCAGTCACGCGCGCTTGGTCGCGGAGCTTCTGGAGCAAGCGCACGCGGTCGGCTTCGAGGTCCTGGACCTCGTGCTCGAGCTGCCGGATCACTGCGTCGTTCGCGGCGAGCGCGCCTTTGAGGTGTGCGTCGAGCGCCAGGTCGTCGTACTCGAACGTCGCAGGTTTGCCGCACTCGGCTTTCAGGCGCTCGAACGCGATGTGGAGCTTCCCAGTAGCATCGAGCTGCGCGTTCAGGTCGTGCCGGAGCGCGACGTTTGCCTGTGTCTGAGTTTCGAGCTTCTTCCGGAGCTGCTTCTGGAACGCCATGACGTCCTCCAAGCCCGCGCCGCGCTCGTACTTGGCGTTCCAGTCCTGCGCATCTGCGAGCGCGCTTTCGAGCTGCGCTTGCCGCGCTTCGAGCTCGTGGATGACACTGCGCTGCTCTTTCAAGCGCTGCTGGACACTCGCATGGTCGCGGCGCATGCGCTCTGTCGCATTGCGCTCGTGTGCGACAGCAGCTTCGACTGCGTGCGCGATCGCAGCGTCGTTATCAACGTGCTCCATGAGACTCTCGAGGTCGCTCTGCTGCTGCGCCACGCGCTGCGTGAGCTCTGCAATCGTGCTCTTGTCGCGCACGCGGAGGTCGTGCAAGAGCTCGAGCTGTTTCTCCATCTCGAGCGTCTCAGCTGCTGCTGATGTTGCTGCTGCTACTGCTGTAGTGTCTCTAGCAGTCTCAGATCGCGTCTGAGTCGATGAGAGCTGCGTCTGCTTCTGAGTCTGATGCAGCAATGTCTGATTCTGCTGCCGCAATGCCTCAAGTTCGGTCCGAAGCACGCTGCGCTCGCGCTCGTGCGCGTGCTTGGCGTCTCTCAAGAGCGCGTCGATGTCGCTCTCGCGCTCGTCCATCTCGATCAGTTTGCGCTCGAGGTCGTCGTTCGCGCGCTCGAGCGCCTCGAGCTTGGTGTGGAGCTGCGTGATCTCGATCGTCTGCTCCTCGAGCGCGTCTTTGTACGTGCGCTCGTGCGCATACAGCGTCTCGACCATCGCTTCGTTGTCGCGCGCGACTGTCGCAGTGCGGCGCAGCGCGTCTTCGAGCTCGCGCGCAGTCGCTCGAAGCGACTCGTTCTCTTTCAAGACAACGTACAGCTCGTTGCGCTGGTCGCGTGCGACAGACTTGAGCGGCGCGACAGCCGTCGCATTTGCAGCGCGGAGGTCTGCCAGTGTGCGCTCGAGCGCAGCGTTTGCATCGCGGAGCGCGCTGCACTCGAGCTCTACGCGCGCAAGGCGGTCGCTTGCGTCGTCAGATGAGCGCACTGGCGGCTCCGGTGCAGTGCCCGCGGTTGTAGACGCTTTTGTCTGCTGCGCTGTCTGGAGCGCAGTCGCGAGGTCACGCACAGCGGCATTGAGCCGCTCGACCTCTTCGGTTTTGTGCGTGAGCGCGGCTTGCGCTGCTGTCTGCTCGCACAGATGCTCCTGCTCAACGCGCTGCGCGTCACTTTCGAGCTGCGAGAGCTTGTCGTGGAGCTGCTCGTTCTCGCTCTCGAGCTCTTGCAAGTCGCCGCGCAAGAGCTCGAGCTCTTCTCGCAGCGAGATGCAGTCGGGTCGTCCGCATCGCGTCAACGACGCTGGCGCTGCTGCAGTCGCGACGCTCTCGCTCATCGCTGCTGTGCGCGACTACACTCGGACTGTACACACACAAACACACGAGCGCTACGCACGCGTTCGCCGTTGCACATGCACGCACGCAGCAGACGATGCACGCACGCAGACAGCCAGCGAGACAGCGAGACACACACAAGAGCGTGCACAAGTCGCTCTTCTGTCGCTCTTCTGCTGTTGTAGCTGTGCTGTTTTGCTGTTTTTGCTAGAAACCGCTTTCGGTGATAACCGAAACGATCTGATTCGATTATCACCGTGCAAAAGATTAGGGTTAGGGAGGGACATGTTGCAAAAAACAGCAACATGTCACGGAATGTTGCTGTTTTGTGCTAAATGGTTGCATTCCTGACATGTTGCAAAAAAAATCAAATCGCAATTCGAGCCAATCTCTTTGCAACACCACAACGTGCTATTCGTGTAATTTTGGCACGCTTTTTAGCGTATTGTTTTAAATATTTACACAGATAGTCATATTGTTCTGCTTACAGCGTTTGAAAAAAATCAGCCCGTGTTCGATAGTATTCGAATTACGTTAAATATCACCTACCTAAAAGAAATCGGTTTGTGTAGTGTCGTGTGATGCAATAATAGCTATTTCTGCGCACAGATCCTAAAAGGCCAAAATTTACCTGTCATTAAATAGCAATTATCGTAGCTTGACTTTTTTGTCAACTACGATAATAGGCATTATCGTAGTAAACGCATTAGAGCATTCAATGACAAAATAGGTCTTATGTTCCGACTAAATAGCTATTATCTTGTCATCGAACACAGCCTCAGAATTTAATCCGAAGACCGGATTAAAATCGGATAAACCTGTTTAACACCTGAAGAACTAGCTGTCGACACGAAACACGAAATGGCTCAAAACTGTGTCGCGTACGAAACCCGACACAGTATTGAGCCATGTTGTGCTTGAAAGTCGACACAACAGCTTCATACGCCTAAAATAGGTAAATCGCTTTGACCGGGTATCATTTCATAAAGAAACTTTATAAAAAGACATATCACTACGTAGAGGATTACATTCTTACGTGCATATCTAAGTACCAAAGGAAAATCGAACGGTTCTACCTTGACGTTACTACATAATAACACCAAAAATTGTATACTGGGTAGCCAGAAGCGCTCGTCATGACCACCATGACACCGAGCCCGGGCTTCCGATCACTGTGATGGCGATCCATCGTGAACGCTTGATCCAGACACGATTGCAAGCAAGACCCCATGGTCACAGTGTGTGGTATGATGCTGCGCGCTGACAGCAAACATTTTGCTTTGAGCCAGACGTCACGGTGTCGACGACGTCCTTAGTGAGGTGCAGTCAGCGATGTTGACTTGTGGTCGATGTTGACTTGTGGTCGACTATGATCGAGTCCTCCTGCACTCCAGCTCTGTTGGATCGGTTGCAGCACTTGCAATAGCACGACACCATTTGTCACGGGAGTGTTCTCCGTGACGTAGCTTACACGTGGTCTTACGAGGAAGCGATGTGGTGAAGCGCAGAGGGACTGCGCTGAACTCGGTATTTTCAACTCTGAGGTTTTTGTATTAGGATCATGTATAGTGGTGAAAGTGAGGGAGCTAACCTAAATAGTGAGCTGTCTGATGGGACGACCAGGGTCGTCCAGAAATCAGGTTGAGCCACTAATTGGGTGTCTGCTGTGCTACTTCGTACTTAGCACAGCAACCCCGTTACACCATTTAGTTGCTTAGAGTCGCCTCGAAATGATGCGAGCACAGCAGTCCTAGCGCGTTGCGCATCCAAACGCCTACTGACGGAATGCAGCGAGCGCAACGACAAGATCAACTGACCAATGCGTGTGCTGGTGTGACTGGGGGCGGGAGCAACAAGTACTTGTTTTTTACCCCATGGTTAAAATACACCAATCGAAGCGCAAAATTTGAAGTAATCTTACCCTCATCTCCTCTTGCTTTTTGTCCTTGCGCTTGGCCCCCTACATGGATGTGGTGGAACTACCACAGCAAATTCTTGTTCTCAGTGTCAGACCCTTGCCGCTCCGTCGTATACCGGATCGCAAGTCGCGATCCGCTTTACCGGCGTGTAGTGGAGACCGTGGAGGTGAAGACGGCGGTCCTCAAAGAGAGAGAGGGACTTGAGGTCGTGCAGAGTCGTTGTTTCGGCGATCGCGGGTCTTGACCGCGGTTGTGAGGCACGATCACAGACGCACGGCACGATCAAATGAGCCGTGTAGAGCATCTGTAGCGGACGGGTTGTGAGGCCTCCTTGACGCTTCTGCTGGGGATCGCCGGTGCGTACGGAAGATCGTCGTACGAACACGGAGGTGTCGAGGATCATGGGTCGCGATCCCAACGGCGCACAAAGGTCTGCAAGCGTGAGCGCTACAGACAGTATCAAGGGACGAGCTGGCCAAAGCTTCCAGGCTCGTTGCGTGCTCTTGATCGTCGGTGGTCGCCAAGATCGCCAGATGATCGCCAATGCCAGCGCCGATCCAATGACCCCACGTCGGTCAGTCGGAGCGGTTCGTCGGAGCTTTCAATTCAGGACCTGCGCGTCGCAGGTGCTGGGCGTGAGAGGTTGAGAACGGGCCCTGAGAGGCTGGTCACTCGCGATCCCCTATCGAATGGATCGGACGTGTGCTGGACAAGGAGATTTCCGGACTGAATTACTCTGCTTCACTCTCTACCGCTTTGACTTGATCTCACTATGGTTGACTCGCTCGCACTATCCTGGACCTCTGCACACCTTGCGCTTCACTGGATCTTCGCGTGATGAGCTGCTCCCTTGTCGCTCCGCACTCTTCCAATCGCGCTGATGGGACGAGCAAACGCGCTGCGAGTCGACCGCGCTTCCCGAGTCACTTGATACAGTCACCGCGGTGCTGCCTGCGTACATGTTCGTGCTCACGGCCGCGCTTTGCTTTGGGTCGCACTGGATCACGCTGTCGGATCTCACGGTCGCCGATAGTAGTCATGCATGATCGCCGTGGCTGACTGCACTGGCTCGCCGACGATAGACGCTGTCGAACGATGCTCGTGTAGAACTTGTGGCACTTGCTTGACAACGTAGATGTCGTACGAGCCGGACTTCGTCGCGTAGAGTTGCCACAACCACTTGCGTCACGCTGGATCGCCGAGCTGCTGTGCTGTCCGCGATCCGAGTTGGCGAGAGCGATCACGTGCTGTTGCCGATGTTCGAGTCGCGTTCGCTGCATGACTTGGCACGTCTTGCGGTACTTTCTGGCGCCACGGTGCACATGCTCTTGCGCTCAGGATCGTCGTCTCGCACGTGGATCGTCGGTCTGCTGCCATGCTCGACGATCTGCCGCGTCCTTAGCGATCCAACGCTGTTGCCGCACTTGCCTTCGCGTTGCATGGCCGCACGCTGTCGTTGTGCCCAGCTCCTCGCCACTGCTTATCTCGCCTTGCGCACTTGACCACCATCGTCGTTCTCGATCGTTACCCGCTGCTGTTGTCTGACGATCTGTCGTGCCGGCTACGATCGCGGGTCGCACTCACTGCGTACCGCGCGTCTGCCGGCCACCGCTGGCGTACGCAAGCCCTCAGCCGCTGTTGCATGTCGCAGTGTTGCGTCTGGATCGCTGTACGCATACTGGATCGCTGTCGCGATCGTCGATCGCGAACTGGCTTCTCGTCTCGCCCAAGTAACTGCGATCGACTTCACTTCACTGGATCTCTCGCAGTGTGTGTGGGTTGTGTCTTGCGTGCGCTGCGCCTGGCATGTTCTTCAATCGTTTTTGCGGCTCTGCGTCGTTGGTGGCTGTGATCTGGATCGTTGGCGTCGATCGCGATCGCTGAACGCCGTCGCCTTCGACGTCGTCTCATGGCGGCGTTACTGGCCTGATCGCGCTGCCCACTCGCACTCCAACTCTCGCTTGTGTCGGAGCCCCTGCCGCTGACTCGATCGGACTTGCCGCTCCGTGCGACGTCGTTGAGCGATCAGATGATGGGTGCCACCGCGGCAGAACTCGGTACCGATTTCTCAGATCCCATTCTACCACATGGACACCATGTCCGCTCGGTTTGTTCACAAATCTGATCAAGTGAGATCACGAAGTAACAAGTGTGAATAACACTATACAAACAACAACATTTAAGCATTGATTTTCTATCCATGTTTCTATCTTTACAAATAACAACATCTAAGCATGGATTTTCTGCCCTCACAGCGGGCGGCGCTCGGCTAAATTGTCCGTCAATCTCAATCACTGACATCTGTCGTGTACACTCCGGGCCAAAACGATCATGAAAGTCCTGTTTTTGACTGTAACTTTGTGAGTTTTGCGAATTGATCGCTGCTATTTGGGTATGTGATTCCTCTTGAATCAAGTGTTATTTTACATTAATTTGCAACGAAAAAGATGCGTTCGTTCACACACTCACCATACACAAAACAGTTTTACACACTACGACATAACGATAAAGACACTAACCGGTATACAAATTCTACGCGTCCTTGTTGGCCTCGCCCTCTGTGACCTCCTATTGCAGGACCAGTCGCGATAAAAGCGAGCATTTACTATGGGTTTGTACTCTCAACCTTGGTGTTTGTATGCCTGTGTCCACGCAGTAGACACAGAGACATTTCACTTGCTGTTTGTATGCGAAGTGCACAATTTTTTGTTCGCAAGATTAAAATGTCGATATTTAAATGTTTAAAAAATGTATCGTTTTGAACAGGGATATGCAACTACAGAGAACTCTGTTTTTCGAAACTTGACAATTACAGAAAATGTACCGTTTTCTATAGTTGAACCCGTGAATACGTAAATGGAGCGTTTATGTACGTATTTACATGTATTCATGGGTTGAGTCGAAGGCGGAGGTTGGAGCTACCAGCAAGAGCGATGACACGCCTCACAAAGTCGCTGTGCGAGCTGTAGAGCTCTTTGGATTGGAGCTGTCGTCAAGGGCGGCGCAGTACGTTCAAGATGCACTGCGCCACTTCGAGCCCTGGATCTTGCACGCCTACATGCAGACCAACTACACACTTCTAGTTGAGAGACGAGACAAAGTTGCCCATGTTCGTCAAGGGCTTTGTGTCGATGTAGTGAGCCTTTCGATGAAAACACTTGCCACGGCTCGCTCGCTAGCATCTCTTGCATCTCTTGAGCGTAGCTGCTGCTGCTGTCGCTAGTCTGGTCGTCCAAGCGTACGACACAAGGAGCTGTCATGTTGTTCACGCCAACTCCAGCGACAGTCAGGTCGAGATCCCATCCCTTGAAAGTCAAGCGCCAAGCACCGAAGAGAGTCAAAGCAACGCTGCGTGTTGGTGGTGGTGATGGTCATCCACATGAAGATCTTGTCACAGCACGAGTCACCTTCCGTCGAGCCTTTGTCAGCGGATCGGACTCTCGGTACTCATACGTTCCCTTCGCCTTTGCGCCAAACTCGAGCTTCGCCGCAAGCAACATCCGTCCTTCGCGCTTCGCTCGAGCGATCGCTTTCTCTGGCGCTCGCATCGGTCGCTTCGTGCACAGAAACTCGACCACGCGCGCGAGCTCGCGCTGTTCGCACTCAAAGAGCGTGTCGACTCTGCAGCCCTCGCTCCGGTGCTCGTGCAGGAACTTGACGACGTGGAGCTGGCTCGCGATCGCTGCGGCGTGCATCGTCTCGCGGCTGAAGCGAAAGTAGTCGTGCTCGTGGTAGAACTTGATCAGTTCGAGGTTCCCTTCTCTCGCGGCGCGGTTCACGAGGTCTTTGCGCGGCAAGTTGCAGTTCCCGTTCGTCTTGGCGAACAGGAACCGCATGAACTTGGTGCTGCCCAAGTTTGCAGCAGTAAGCAGCGCGTCTTGGAGACTGGTTTCGTCGCAGAACGAACACAATGTCGCGAGGAGCTCCATGTCGCCGCTCTTCACCGCGTTGACCATCGCTTTGCCGCTACAGCGCTGCTCACACGTGTCATACAGGAACGTTGCAATGTCCATGTGCTTGCTTACGAGCGCGCTGTCAATTGCTTTCGTGCTGGATCCTTTCAGATCGTGCTCGACGAGGTACTTGGCAATGTCGAGATGGCCGTTCGCAGCTGCTCTGTGCAATGCAGTGCCGCCACCGTATGCGAGTCCGTGCTCGTGCAGGTACGTGACAATGTCAAAGTGGCCGTTTGCAGCAGCGCCTTCGATCGCTGCGCTAGTCGAGCTTCCGACACTGTTCTCGTGGATGTACTGAACCATATTGAGATCGCCGCGTGCCGACGCCGTGTCAATGAGGTCGCACCGCGCTGGTTCTGAGAGACTGATGAGCTCGCGCCGGTTCTCGTGGATGTACTTGACGACGTCCAAGTGGCCATTGGCTACTGCCTCGCTGATCAAACATCCTTCGAAGCAGAAGAGGAAGTCCTCCTTCTCGCGCAAGAGCTGGATGAGCGCCAAGTGCCCGCGTCTCGCGGCGCCAAATGCAAGACGCCCTTCGAGGATGTAGTTGCGTTCCCAGAGCCACTGGATCATCTCGATGTCGCCCATTTCGCCGAGCGCTTCGTCGTCGTCGATCGTGTACCAACCCAAGCCTTCTGGCTTGATGTCGATTGCGTTGAGCCACTCGAGCAGCTCGTAGTCCTTTGTGTGCGTGGACACAAAGCCCATGACGCCTCGAAGCACTTTGCACAAGATCGGATTAAGCGACTTGGTCTTGGCGAGGATGAGTAGCGCCTCGATCGTCTTCTTGTCGCCTGTAAGCACAGCGTTGTGCCACAGCTCGACATCTTTTGGCGGCACCGTGTCGCTCGGTTTGCGCGCACACACGAGGCGGCGCAGGACGAGGTAGACAAAGCCCGGGATGCCCGAGGCGAACGACGTGACGGTCTTCAGCAACCCGAGATCTGTGAGCACAGCGAGCGCAGCTTCATTTGGCGGTCGGGGCGTTGCTTGATCACACACGTCTCCATTCTTCTTTGCCGTCTTCTTTCTCTTCTTCCTCGTTGTTGAGCGTGTCCGAGGCGCGTTCGTTTTCGTGTCAATGGCAGAGCCGCTCGTGGTCGTCGTCGTCATCGTCGGTGCTCGTCTGCGCAGTCCATTTCGCTTGGACACATTCGCTTTTGCGAGCGGCGCGCCTCGAGATCGCATCGTGTGAGAGAGCGAGGCGATGTGAGTTGGAACTCGCAGATCTCAAAGTGATCGATCGACAATGTTGCAGGTCGAAGTCGAAGTCGAACTTTTAGTACGACTTCGACTTGAAAGCGTGGCTACATATTCTCATTGCTGTGTTTGATCAAGATGTTTGTGTCGCACTATCACTCACAATCTACGTACATACATTCCACACAACAAGGCAAGTCCTCTTGTGAGTGTGCTTCTGTGTGTCTCTTGCTCGTGAGTGAGTGTGCTTCTCGTCGTCGTCGTCGTCGTCGCACTCGTGCATGACTCACTTCCACTTCCAGAGCGACTTGAGGCGTGCAGACACCTGACGCACAATTTGCTCTGGTCGATCGGTCGATTCGCAGCGCTAGGTGCGCTTTGCTCCACTCGCAACTACACGAATCGAGTTGGTCGAGGTCGTCTACGTTGTGCTGTTGAGGGCGAGAGAGACTGTGGACGAGATGCATGGAGACGTGTAACAAGGCAGTAAGCAACGTGCATTGAACTCTTGACTCCCTTGTGCACGTGCTGTCGTCGACTGAGACGCTCCAGACGCAGGCTCATGCACAAACGACGCCAACGAGCTACCTCTGGTACTGCTGCTCTGGCGTCTCACTCTCACGTCCTCACTTTCTCTCTCTAGTAGTCGTCGCCCTTGGACAGGATCTCCTTGCACGTCGGTCGCAAGATGAGCGTGTGCTCGTACTGCGCCGTGTAGCTCCCCTTGACGTCCACGAGCGGCGGGTACTCGGTCACAATGCCCGTGTCGACGAGGTTCTTGAGCGCCATGAGGTACTTCTCCTGCTTCGCACCCTTCGGGTTGATGAACGTCGACCCGCCGTCTTCGCGCTCGAGCCAGCGGCGGCAGAATGGCAGCGTCCCAAACGTCCGCGTGATGTGCGTCAAGAGCTTCTTCGCGCGCGGCAGACGCAGCGGCACGTGCGGCGCGTCGAACGCCTTGGCGTAGTGCGAGCACTCGCCGTCTTCGACGACGTGACCGCGACCAGTCGTGCCGAACGTCTCAATGGCAAAGATCTCGCCCTCCTCCATCTTCGTGTTGTCGCCGCCCGCAACGATCGGCACGCTCTTGCCGCCGTGGATCTGGTACGACCCGATCGAGTGGCCGCAGAGGTTCCGAATGCACTTGACTGGGTACGTCTTGCCCTCGATCGTGACTTCGTACGACTCCATGACCTCTTGGATCGCCGCGCCGATCTCGCCGAGACGCGCGTCAATGCCCGCGTGCTTGATACCTTCGTTCGTCGCCATCTTCGCGGCCTCGAGGAGCGGGTCGAACTGCGGGTCGAACGCCACAGTGAACGCGCTGTCGATGATACGACCGTCCACTTGCGTCCCAAAGTCGATCTTCATCACGTCGCCGTACGACAGCACAGTGTTGTCGCCGGCGTTCGGCGTGTAGTGCGCCGCGACGTGGTTGAGCGAGCAGCCAGTCGGGAAGCCAATGCCGCGCTGGAGGTTGTGTGTGCAAGCATGACAAGGTGGAAGAGCGGGACAGGTCGTTAGTCTCAACAGTGTGAGGACTCTCTGTCAGAGGCAGTAGGTAGTGCTGGACTCGCTGAAGCTGGACGAGAGCCTGTCAGTGCTAGCTAGCGACAGTGCTCGGCGACTAGTCGCACAGTCCAAGTAGCGAGGACAGCACACAATAGAGAGAGAGACGCACCGCAAAGCCTGCTTCTTCGACGAGTTCGCGGTTCTTGTTCTCGAGCTGCGTGCACATGTCGATGAGCTTGATACCTGGCTGGATGATGCCCTGCGCGAACTTGCGCACGTGGCGGTGCACCTCGGACGCAAAGCGCACTTTCTCGTACAAGTCCTCGTGCGCGCGGTCGAGTGCGCGCTTCTCCTCGCTCGTCGTGCGGTACGTGTTGAAGTCGCCCGGGTGGTCCTGGATCTCGCCGACGGGGAACTTGCCGCTCGGGTAGAGCTTTGCGACCGGCACCGTCGCTGGCTCGGTCTGCCCGATCTTCGTGAAGCTGTCCGTGAAGCCCGTGACGCCGCGAAACGCTGGCGGCTTGCTCCCTGCGCCGAACGCCGGACCAGCGACCGCGCTCAACGTGCCACTCGCACCAGCGCTCTTGCTCTTCTTCTTCTTGCTCTTCTTCTTCTTCTTCTTTGACTTGGTCGAGGCGTCTGCGCCTGCGTCCATCTCGACATCGTCGTTCTCGTCGTCGTCGGCGGCGTCGCCGTTCACAGCCGCAGCGACGGCCGCTGCTGGCTCCGCCTCGGGCTTGAGCGCCGCGGTCTCGGTGATCTTCGTCGTCATCCCTTCGCTGGTGCGTCTATGTCTCGGAATGAATGACTCGCCCTGAGAACGAGTGGCAAAGCTCTTTTCCCTTTATTTCTTCACTACTGACAGTATTTCGTGTGCGCCACACACAAATCGCGTGACCCACACGACACACTAACCCCTTCAAAATCGATTGGCGATTTTGCGGCGCAGCGCCACTCATTCGCAAGCACGCCCACACGCTCGACGCGAAGGTACGCGCTGGTTGTCCATGCGTCCGTGTACTCGTCGCTCTCTGTGCATGCTTTCATGTATCTCGATACATCTCTGTCTCTCTGCCTGTCTGTGTTTGCAACATTGCAAGTGTTCTCACGTTGCTCTCGCATTATGTTGCTCTACTGATCGATCGATCGACACACATTGACGATGATGATCGTCACCACTAGCGAACGGATCGATCTTCGGAGCAGTAGCTAGCATGTTGCAGCGATTCGCAGTGCGCTCGTCGGCGGCCGCGCACGCGCGCGCGGCGTACACGAACGCCGTGACGAAGATCCAGGCGGCGCAGTTTGTCGGCACGGACATGGACGACGGCGACGATGAGGACCCGGAGGACCCGATCATCTCGAAAGACCGTCGCGACGTCATGCCGCGTCGCCAGACGATGCCGGAGGCTGCGAAGAAGAACCGTTTCATGGTCGTGGCGCCAGAGAACCGCGGAAAGGTCCGTCGCCGCATCTTGGACGAGTTCAAGAAGGAGGAGATCGCGCTCGACGAGATCAACACAAAGGGCATGTACCAGACGCCCGACACGGGCATCTTGCGCGACCTCCGCGAGATGCACGCCGAGGAGAAGGACATGACGTTCGACAACGAAGAGGACATTGAGCCGCTCAACCTCGGTCGCCTCGGTCTCTTGCGCCAGATCGTGCACGTTGACAAGGTCCAGAAAGTCACGACGCAGGGCAACATCCTGCGCTTCCGCGCGATGGTCGTCGTCGGGAACCGCCAGGGCTGCGCCGGCTACGCAGTTGGCAAAGGCGCGTCGCCGCCGGACGCGATCCTGCGCGGCACGAAGCTCGCGATGAAGAACTTTACGTTCGTCGACCGCTTTGACAACCGCACGCTCTTCCACGAAGTGCGCGGCAAGTGGAACAGCTCGACGCTGTTCCTCCGTCCGGCGCCGCAGGGCAAGGGCCTGACGGTCAGCGACACCGTTGCGTGTGTGCTCGACTGCTTTGGCATCACGGACGTCGTGTCCAAGACGCACGGCCAGCGCAACCCGTACACGGTCATCAAGGCGACATTCGACGCGCTCTCCAAGCACGAGACGGCCGAGGAGGTCGCGCTCAAGACGGGCCACTCGCTCGTCGAGATCAGCAACCTCGCGCGCACGCGCAACTTGTAAGACGACGACAGCGACGAGCGGACAGTTGTGCGAGTGCAAGAGGGAGCACCGCAGCGGCCGCAGAGCTGGTGGAGACGGTCGGTAGACAGGCAGCGCGGGAGCTGGAGCGCCTCGCGCCGACGTGCGCGCGTTGGAAGAAGAGACGACAGAGCGCGTAGGTTCCCGGACGCTCCAGCCGAATAGATTCCCACTCCTCGACACTCTCGCTCTTGTCTATTGCTCTCTCCTCTGTGTGGATCAGGAGCGACCACTGGATGTCTTTGCGTAGTACCGGTCGCTGCTCTTGACGGCGTCAATGAGCCAGTGCACGGCGTCCTCGATGCCTTCTTTCGTCAGTGCGCAGATCGGATGCGCGGCTGCTGCGCCACCGTACGCTTCGACGTCGAGCACCTGCGCAATCGCGTTCACACTCCGCGCGTTCTGCGAGCAGCAGCAGCACGATGCGATCCGTCTCGTCAGTCGGATCGCCACTGACAGAGTCCAACAGGAAGGAAGGAAGGAACGATCGGCGGACGTACTTCAAGGTCCATCTTGTTTGCCAGCACGAGCAGCGGCACGCCCTGGAGCTCGTCGTGGGACAGCATCGTGTCTATACGAGAGCGATAGAGTACGATGTGTCAGTCTGTCAGTCATGACACTGTTGAGCGCGCAAGAGGAAGAGTACAAGAGACGTACGCAGTGTCTCTTTTGCTTCCTGGAAACGCGCTTCGTTCGCCGAGTCGATGACAAACACGACGCCGTGGCTCTCGCTGTAGTACTTGTTCCAGATCACGCGCAGTCGCTCCTAGTGCAGACGCAGCAGTGCCATCGTCAGCGTGAGAGAAGGCGTCGAACGGCAGTACAAGACGCGGTGTAGCATGACGCACTTGTCCGCCGAGGTCCCAGAAGATCACGCGCGATCGCTTCAGGTCCACACGAGCGACTGTGTGCATACGGAGACAAATATACAGACAGACAAAGGCTGGTGAGTTGTCTGTGGCGCGTGCGAGTGGAGCTACAGCCATGGACGGACGGACGCACTGTTCAAGCCGACTGTCGGCGGGATCTTGTCGAGCGGAATGCCAGGCTTCTTGCCAAACATGCCCTTGAGCTGCTCTAGAAGCGTCTGTATGCGCATGTTCATGCATGTATGCGAGTCAATGACAGTCAATGCGTGCAGCAACAGCAGTCAGTCAGTCAGTGTGAGAGGAAGCAGCATGTACTGCAAGCAGCAGTCTCACAACTAACAGACAACAGCGAGAGCAGCAGCGCACGTACCGTACCGTTTTGCCAGCATCGTCGAGGCCAACGATGAGCAGATGCAGCTCTGCTTTTGAGAAGAGGTACTCCCAGAGCCCTGCAAAGAGCGCGAACATCGCGACGACGACCTCGAGCAACTCGCGTGCTTCACGAGCAGCAACAGCTCTTTTCACAACCTTCTTGTCGGCTTTGTCAGAAAATGCCTTGCGAATCCGATCACCGGATATGACATCGCACTTAAACGAGCGAAAAGAGTACAACGCTCGACTCGCTCTTCGCTCTTCTCGCATCACAAGCAATTTACACCCACAAGCACACGCAGAAGCAGCAGAAGCGCGCGCGTCGTTCGTTCACCATGCAGATCCAGATCAAGGTGCGTCTGTTGTGTGTGTATGTCCTGCGGTGTCTTCTTCAGGCATATCGCTCGAATGTCTGACGCTTGTATTTGCATCTGCGCGATCGATCGACGCTCTCTTGCTTCAAAGACGCTCACCGGTCGAAAGGTACTGCTTGAGCTCTTGCGCGCTCTCTCTCTCTGTTGATCGATCACTCGCTCTGTTGCTTCCCCTTGCGATGTGCACATGCGCAGAAACTACTGTTCTCTCTTGTACTCACACACACGCGTGCGTTGTGTGTGCGATCGTATGTGCCAACAGCAAACGTTCAACTTTGAGCCAGACAACACGGTGCGTTCTCTCTCTCACACACATTTGCCTGTGAATGGGTTGATCCATGGCGAGTCGCGACATCATTGACGCTCTGTATCGTGTATCGCAGATCCTGCACGTGAAGCAGGCGCTGCAGGAGAAGGAAGGTATCCAGGTTGACCAGATCCGGTACGACGCCATGGCATCGGATCGTCATCATCATCACCACGATCGTCCATGGTAGCTTGGCTTCATTTCCGTTCGACTTACGCCTCATGTGTGTGGTGTGTGTGCGCGTGATCAAACAGACTGATCTACAGTGGCAAGCAACTGTGAGTCGCGCTCATTGTGCTTTGGTCCTAACGACTCGCGCTCCTGCGTCGTGTCGCTACTCGCCTGTACTGACTGTCGACAATGCGAACGCATGACTGTGTGCCGATGCAGCGCGGACGACAAGACGCTGCAGGACTACAACGTCGCAGCGGGCGGCACGATCCACATGGTGCTCCAGCTCCGTGGCGGCAACTAGAGCGCCGATTAGTCCCTCGCCTCGCACAGAGTGTGCGTAGACACCCATCCGTCCGCGTTCAGTTGCGTTGCTCCGTCAACAACACGAGACGCCTTCCAAGTTCGTTCATTCATCGATCTGTCTGAGTGCTTTGAGCCTGTGGCGTCACGCTTATGTCTGAGCTTGCTCTAATAGCGTCACGTGCTCACTCAATGCTAGGACTAGCACATGTGAAGTCGAGTACGAACATGCCTCTCGTACAGACATGTAGGAACAAATAGAAGCCGCTCATTGACACACCGCCAGAAGAGCTCTTCGTTGCGATCCTCGTCATGAGGACGACAAAGTTCGAGTAGTGTTTCAAAGCAAGCACATAGTGACAAAACCAAGGATGACAACTGTCTACTCCGATTTATGATAGTGATAAAAACAAGGACATCACTTTGTTTCCCGCGCACGACGCTCATTGGCGCAGTTTGAAAATCTGCACCAGACACAATGCTGAGCGGATACGCGCAGGAGCTCCAGGCGCTCAAGACCGAGCTCCAGCACACGCTCGCGCGTCTCGGAGGTGACAGCTGCAGCTCTGGCAATGCATTGACGCCACATGCAGCAAACACAACAGAGCCGCTGCGGCCGACGACAGCAACGACGCTTGTGACACCAAGCGTCCGTGCATCAGCTGCTTCTGCTGCTCGACGCGAGCCATGCAGTCGACGAGTGTCGCCGCCGTCGTGGTCGGTCGCGAGTACGCAGTCGATCTCGACAGCACGCACGACACCAGATGCGCCAACGAGTGCTCCATCGACGACAGCACGTCCACACACTCAAACCGCAGCGCTGGATGCACGGATGCTGATCCAGGAGCTTCGTGTCGCTTCGCAGCGCCGGCGCGCACTCGAGATGGAGCTTGCGCGCGAGATGCAGCGCGAACAGGAGCAACGGCGACAGCGCCAGCGTGACGCGCGTGTGCCGTACCAGCAAGCGATCACAGCGCTCCAGCGTCAGCGCGCAGAGATTGCGCGGCAGATCGAAGCAGATCGTGCACGCGACCGCGTCGTGCGGCGCGGCGCTGCCACGGCTGCTCTGTACGTTAATGACGCATCAACAGCCCACAGCGAGCGCAGTGAGAGCCGTCAGCAAGAAGAACAGGAGACGCAGCCGCAGGAGCCAGAGACGCCGCCACCACGGCGATCCAAGCACGTTTTGTACCGCGACTCGTCGACGCAGATGAGTCCAATGGTGCCATCACTGCCGCAGTCCTCCCACCGCAGTCAGCAGCACGTAGCGACAGGTCGCGACAGTCGCTTTGTGATCGAAGGCGTTGTGGCACTCGAGCCAGTGCAGGAGCGTGGACAGCAGGAGCACCACCGTTCTATCGCCTCGACTGCATCACCAGCACCAGCAGCTTCTGGAGCCACGCATGCGCAATTACTTGAGCTACCAGAGCTCGTCCGCCGTCCGCGTAAGACGCACCACGACGCGCTCAACGACGTCTTCTCGATCCAGCTCCAGTTCGCCGAGACGATGCGCAAGCTCGAGCAGTCGGTCCAGGCCCGCGAGCAGCTCCTCCAGCGCAGCACCAGTAGCAAGACGCGAGTGATTGCGGATAGTGCGCGCCATCACCGTCGAAGACGCGAACGACACCCGCAGCAGCTGCAACCGCTGGACTCGGACAGCGAGAGCGTGAGTGATGGCGGTAGCACCACCACCAACAACGACGATGGTGACGACTCTCTGAGCTCTGACGCGTCGCTCGCGGACTACAAGAAGCGACTGGAGCTGCGGTACCGAGCAACTGACGATGACTGCGGGCGCCCTAGTGCAACAACAACAACAACAACCAGTCAGCACTCTGGACCCGCGCAGACACAGTCGCGGCATAGTCCCGAGTCTGCTGCTACTGTCGAAGCGCGAGATGATGCAGTCGCAGGAGCAGAGCGCTCGCCGTCGTCATCGTTCGATCCGCACACACCGAGCACCGAGAGCAGCGACAAGACGACAATGAGCGCTGTGGAGAAGACCGTGCGCTTCCACGGCGCACTCGCGACGCCAGTGATCGCAAAGAAGCTCTTTGCGAATGCGAGTGACGAGAGCGACCTCGAGAGCGACCTCGAGAGTGCGCTGAGCTTCCTCAATGGCTCGAGCGTCACGAGCGCTGAGCTCAACGACGTCTCGCTCGTGAAAGCGTTCGAAGCCTTTCGGCGCGAGCTCGGGATGTTCAAAGGCGCGTCGAAAGTGTCGTCGTCGCCACCAAAGCCTCACGCAGCGACTGCACCAGCGCCACCAGTTACAACATCGAGTCTCTCGGCAGCGATCAGCGCAGCACGCGCGCTCTTTCCTCCCACTGACGACGACGACGACAGCGAGAGCAAGAGTGAGGAGCGTGACGAAAGCGACCGCAAGCTTCGCAAGCCACGGACGCATGTGTCTGCTGCAAAAGCGAACGACACAGTTGCAAGCACGCAGCCCCAAGTCACGGTCGCACGCGTCGCGCTCCAGCAAGACACACAGCAAGCGCATGAGCAAACAGCGCCAGCAACCATCGATGGAATGAGCCGACAGGCGCTGGAAGAGCGAAGGCAGCAGCTCTGCCTTGACCTCCAAGCCGAGAGCGCGCAGCTCGTGCTCACGTTTGGCTCGCGGAATGCGCACGAGACTGCGCGCATCAAGCAGCGTCTGATCGAGCTGCGTAGCGAGCTTCGACAAGTTGACGAGCGCCTTGCTCATGTGGTGGTGTGATACATGCATTCGTAGCAGCAGTGGCATGACCATCATGAGCTCCATCGGTGGTCTTGACTAGCCGAAGCGTTCAGTCTAACAAAACCGTCAAGAACCCCGTCAAGAACCCAGCCGAATCACTCACTTTCTTCACTATTATGTCTACAAACAAAGAAACCGACGATGTATTCATAGAAGTCGTCATGACATCTTCATTTTTGTATGGAAAACGCGTGCTTAGTTACATCAAGCTAAACGAAATCGACAGAGTCGTGATGACATCTTGATTTTAGTATTGAAAGTCGTCACGCACAGATTTGAATTTTGGAAAATTATTGCCAGAATTCGATTCATTCATTGCAGATATCAGATTCTCAGATTCTAGACTCAAATAGTAAATTTGGACAATGTCCAAAAATGTCCAAGTTCATCCTTTTGACAATCACTTTCGCCAACAAGAATATTACAAATCATTCAAAGAGATATTGAATTGTTCACAATTCATGCATACAAACTACACAATTGTTTGGAGTCGTTAACGATTCATTCGTACAAACCTTGTGTGGTCTCAATCCAATACAATAACTGAGTTCATCACGTCTTCGTACTGTTTGACGAGTAATCTCCATGGTACGAGCATGTATTGGACAGAGCTGTCATGGTCACTTGCACGCACATTGGAAGCATCGGTCTTGCAAGAAGAAAGATGTCGTGGTGCACGATCGAGTCGGATCCTGGTGCGTGTGTGCACGCGCTCGTTGCTCTCGAGAAGCTCGTACACTTACGTGTCGTCCCCTTTACTCCCTCTTGTGTCTATGCAGGCGTGTTCACGTCGCTCATTGAAGACATTGGCGTGAAAGGCGTGCAAGTCGAAGAGCTCTACTCACTCGACCCGGAGCAGTTTGCCGACCTCTCACCTGTGCACGGGCTCGTGTTTCTCTTCAAGTACGAGGCCGAGCACCATGGAAGTGATAGCGCTACGGCCGATGCGTCGACTACAGCGACAACCGCAGTCGACGACAGCGAGCTCTTCTTTGCCAATCAAGTGATCAGCAACGCGTGCGCGACGCAAGCGATCCTCTCGATCTTGCTCAATGCGCGCGACATTGAGCTCGGCGAGACGCTCTCCGAGTTCAAAGCGTTCACGCGCGACTTCCCGTCGGACCTCAAGGGCCTCGCGATCTCAAACAGCGAGCCGATCCGCGTCTCGCACAACTCGTTCGCGCGGCCAGAGCCGTTCGTGATGGAGGAGCGCCGCGCGACAAAGGACGACGACGTCTACCACTTCATTGCGTACGTCCCAGTGAACGGCAAAGTGTACGAGCTAGATGGCTTACGTGACGGTCCAGTGTGTCTCGGCGACGTCCCAAGCACGGCAGGTGGCGCGGAGACGACCGACACGTGGCTCCGCGTCGCGTGCCCCGTGATCCAGCAGCGCATTGAAAAGTACGCGGCGTCCGAGATCCGCTTCAACCTCCTCGCGCTCATTCGCAATCGGATAGACGCGTTCCAGAGCCAGCTCGCAGCGCTCCAAGCAGCGCCAGCGTCCGAGACGACGGACGTCGAGATCGCGCAGCTCGAGCGCGCGATTGCTGACGAGCAGCACAAGCGCGCGACGTGGGCAGTCGAGAACGCGCGGCGCAAGCACAACTACCTCCCGTTCATTGTGCAGCTGCTCAAGACGCTCGCCGAGAAGCAGCAGCTCCAGCCGCTCGTGCAGCAGCAGCTCGCGCAGAGCAGCAGCAGCAGCGCTAGTGCGAGTTCGTAAAGAGTGTCTGCGTTCGCAGTCTTTGCGTGAGTGTGCGCATTCACAGAGAGAGTGCGAGAGTGAGGACGACGTTCCTACAAACACGTTCATTCGATTGATCGAGTGCCTCGTGTCGCCTGTGGCGGCGGGTCGTTCTACTTCGTCACCATCGTCGTCGTCGTCGTCTTCTATCGAGATACACTCAGCCGCGCGTCTGTGGCGGGGCGTCCCATGCAGACATGTACCAGCGTCGTCCACGTGTCTGTCTACAGACGCGGGTAGAACGGCTTCACGCCAAACTGGACGACTGTCATGAGCCCTGCGCCAAGCGCGCCAGCGAGCACCATCGCCTTGGGACCCGCTGCAGTTGTATCACAACCAGTAGCAACCATGCGCGTCAGTCGTCTTGTAGGCATCTATGTCACTCACATGATGAGATCAACGCACCCGTGGATTTGTAGAAGACGCCAGTGGCTGCAGACGCCAGGATCGGCGTGACTTGGTCAAACTTGAGCACGTTCTCGATCTCAGCCGTGTCGGCCGCGTACTCGAACGCCTTGTAGATCATTGCTGCAGTCATAGACAGAGAGAGTGGGTGACGTGTGTGAGTCATGGACGTGTCCATCAACGATCACAAGTGCTGCGCATCATGCAGTTGACACACAACACACTGACGCACCTAAGCACCCGAGCGCATTGCCTGCCTTCGAGCCGCGCGTCGCTGCTCCGTTCATGAGCGCGTTCATGCGGATCTTGAACTTTGTGCTCGGGGAGCGGCTAAAGCCCTGCGCCGCGCCAAAGACGCCGCCGCCGAGGATGCCCGTGAAGTACGCCGTGCCGCACGAGCCGCTCATTTGCTCCATGAACGGCCGACCGGCTTTGTTGTAGTCGAGGTAGTCGGCGTTGTCGTCGTCGTAGCCCGCGACACCAAACACTGGAGCGATCGAGCCCAAGTCGATCGCGCCGGACGGGATCGTCGGGAGCACTGGGTAGTTGAGTCCGCCCGAGCCCGCAGCGTCAAAGCCCGTGCTCGAGTTCGACGCCGAGAGCTCTTGCCACTGGTCATCCGAGTCCCATGAGCGGCCGGCCGACATGTTTGCTATTGTGTGGATGTGTGTGTGTGGATGTGGCGTGTGGAGCAAGACGACGACGACGTCGAGACTCGCGACGCAGGCAGAGACAGCAGCACGAGCAGCACGATCTCGCTCGCTCCTCGCTTCTCGTCGGTACCGGCGCTCGCGCAAAAGCAAAGTGACCGATGAATCAATGGACGAGCAAGAGTGCGTGGAATCTGTTTTGGATCTCGAATGCTGCCACTCTTACCTTGAAATTTGTATGCTCGTGCGACCAACTGTGCGTGCCACGTCTGTGCGACACATCCAGCCGCCGCCGCAACCTTACCCAGCATTTCTTCGAGCCAACGCAATGTGCTTCGGCAACGATCTGTTCGCGTCCGCCGAGCTCCATGACGACGTCCTAGACTCCTCCTCAACATCACATGCAAGCATGATGAAGACGCTCGGATCAATTGATCGATCAAAACCAGTGTCTCGTGCTCTGTATTCGCAGTCGAGCGCATGCGCTCAACTCATTGCTCTCTCTCTTGTGTGTCAGCGGCGCTAGACACGACGACGGCGACGACTGCAGCAGTCGCAGCGATCCCTCACTCGCAATCTGCTACGTCCTGCTGCTCCTGTGCCTCGTGCTCCTACACGCAAGGGCACTTACTTCTTGTACGAGTTGCTGTCACATGCGATCGATCCACACGAGTCCGTCGTCAGTCCACTGCTACAGTCGCCGTCTCACCGAGACTCAGACATCTCATAGAGACACACACGCGCGCGCTGGTACGTACTTGCCGCTGCTGTCGTGCATGAGGTTGAGCAAGAGCGAGTCCGAGTTGAGGTACACCTTGTTCGCCGAGCGCGAGATGACTGTCGCGATCTCCTTCGCCGAGTCAATGCGACGGAGCTGCACGAACGCCGGGTTGTTCTTGATCGCTTCGCCAACGAGCTCCGCCGACTTGGACACACCCTGCGCGCGAATGATCGTGCTCTTCTTCTCCTGCAGCGCACGCTCGACAACAAAGCGCGCGCGCTCCGCGTCCTGCTGCGCGACCTGCTTCGCTTCAATCGCCGCCGTGTACTCCTGGCCGAACGTCAAGTGGATGATCGAGACATCCTCGAGCATGATCGCAAAGCGGTCCGCGCGGTTTTTCTAGTAGGAGGCAACAGGAGATGGCGCGTGCGTGCGTGTGTGAGAGGTACTGACAGTAGGAGTCGAGTTGCAAGCCATAGTCGAAAGACAGAGGACGTACCAAGCGCTGCGCGATCAAGCGACTGACGTGCTCACGCTGGTAGATGAGCTCGGCAGCCGTGAACTGCGCCACGACCTGCTTCGCGACTTCGTTCACGATCGACGGAAGCACCTTCTCGTCGTAGTCTGTCGGTCATTCCGAGGCGCAAAGAGCACAACAACAGAGAGGGACGACGGGAGTGAGGATGTGTGCTACAGTTAGAAGCAGCAAGCAACGCACAGTGCAGCTGCGGATGCATGCAGTATGACTGCAAGACATTGACAAGAGAGAGAGAGAGAAATAAGGAGGCAGGACGCACCGAGGCCGAGGTGCGTGTAGATCCACTGGAGGCGACCACGGTCCGGCTTCGAGAGCACACGGATCGAGATGTTGATCATCTGGAGATCCTTCGTGCCCGTGAGCGACGCGTACGTGCGTGGGCGCGTGCGGACGTCAAAGATGATCGGGCGCTGGAGCCACGGCAAGAGGAAGTGCGTGCCCTGCTCCATCACGGTCTGGCCGACACCGTCGATACGGCTGTAGACCACGGCACGGTGACCCGCCGGCACGTTGTAGATCGAGTGGTACGCGCCGTACGCCGCCGCGCCAGCAAAGACCGCGAACTTGGCGGCCGCGAGCGCCGGGCGACCCGCGCCCTGCGGCATCTTGATGTTCTTCATGTTCTCCATTGCCTGCTTGCCCTTGTCCATCGTGACGACTCGGTGCTTCCTACTCCTGCTGCTGTTGCTCACGTCGAGAAGCGCTTCGTGTCGAGAATGCTCGCTCGCGCAGCCAGCCACACAATCTTCGCTTGTTTGGCTCGAGAATTCGCGAGACAGGGTTTACATAGTGCAAAAAGTGAGGATATCGCACGATTGCGCGGTCCGGTCCGGTCCGGCGGTCCAGAGTACGCGGTCCGCTTCAAAAATGGTGTCTAGTTGTCGACTTGTATGTTTGAATTGTATTGGTACAGTCGAATACAGTTTTGATTGAAGTCTGCTGCATTCGCTGTGAGTGCTTGATGCAAGCGATCGCGATCGATGCAGCATGCATACTGTCAAATAGAACGTCATGCATGTAGGTGTAATGACAGCAACAAGCGTAAGCTAGCTCACGAAGCGCTGCAATCTCTACACAAAGACACCTCGTGCAACAAGCCCACTTTGAGAGCTTGCAACTGTCACGAACTCGAAAAGTGACGAATTGCTCCCTCGGTTTTCGCACACTCAAATAAAACAGCCAAGAAAGTACTGTACACATCCTCGAAAGTGCGCTTTTCGTTGAGTGGCCGGCGTGGGTTTGGCTGGTGGACAGCAGCGAAGTCGTTGGCGGCCGCGCGCGCTCGAAAGCTTCTCACTCCCATCGCATTCGCATAGCAGCCAGGAACTCCCGCCAATATGCCGAAGGCTTCGCGTCACCGCAACTACCGCAAGACCTACCGCACGCCTGCGCGTGCGTTCGAGAAGGAGCGTCTCGACCAGGAGCTCAAACTCCTCGGCGAGTACGGCCTCCGCTGCAAGCGCGAGATCTGGCGCGTGCAGTTCGCGCTCTCGAAGCTCCGCAAGGCTGCGCGTGAGCTCCTCACGCTCGATGCCAAGGACCCGAAGCGCCTCTTCGAGGGTGCCGCGCTCCTGCGCCGCCTCAAGCGCTACGGTCTCCTCTCGGACGAGGAGGGTGAGCTCGACTACGTCCTGCGCCTGAACGTGCAGAAGCTCCTCGAGCGCCGTCTCCAGACGAAGGTCTTCAAGCAGGGTCTCGCCAAGTCGGTGCACCACGCGCGTGTGCTCATCAAGCAGCGCCACATCCGTGTCGGCAAGCAGCTCGTGGACGTGCCGTCGTTCATGGTGCGCCTCGACTCGGAAAAGCACATTGACTTCTCGGTCACGTCGCCGTACGGCCAGGGCCGCCCGGTACGTCTCTCTTCCGTCTCTTGCGACTGTGTCGTCGTGGCAGTGTGGGTCAGTCGACTGGCGACGACCAAAGCAGCTCGATCAACCGACGCAGCATCAGCAGTCATATCAGCACTAGCGCCGTCAGAGGCAGCAGCAGTGCTTTCTGTACTGGTGATCGTTGTCAACAGCATCGACATGGGCAACAGCCTGGATCAACCCATCTACAGCCGCACTAGTAAAGCTGCTGGTACATCTGTCAACCACATGCAGATGCACGTCAGCAGCACCAGCGAACGCAATAGCAGACGTCGCCGTCAGCAGACTCGTCTGATGTCCCAGACGACCAACCCACGCTGTCAC
Organism: Pythium guiyangense; assembly: GCA_003730235.1. NCBI lineage: Eukaryota > Oomycota > Peronosporomycetes > Pythiales > Pythiaceae > Pythium > Pythium guiyangense. Next base: position 171,943 of record QXDM01000026.1, read on the forward strand.
ACTCACTCACTCTCCAATGCTGCCGAACAGCACAAGATCTGACAATGCTGTGCGTCTCTACTCGTGACTGTGCTGTTCTCCAGGGCCGTGTCGCCCGTCGCCGTGCCGCTCAGCGCGCCGCTGCCCTTAACGGCGGTGACGAGGACGACGAGTAAGCTACTCGCTGCGCTTGACTCCTTCGGGCCACGTGCGAGTCTGTCGACAGTTCCTCGCGACGCGCATCTCGGCTGTTGTTAGTCATGGATGGCCGAGCAGCGCATGAGCGCGTCTGCAGCAGCAGCGCGGCGCCTGCGTCTCATTGAGACCCGACGCTTTGCTGCGCAACGCGCGACGCGCTGGTGACGCCATGTAATATCATGCGAAATTTGGGGATTCCGTCGTCGAGTGTCTCTGTGTCCAAGCGTCTCTGCGTTGCTTCCTGCTTGTGTCTCTCTTCTCAAGCGCTCAGTGCTGCTCATGCTCTTGTCTACTCAGTGTTGCATCATAGCGCCATGTTCTGGTGCTTGGTCGCTCAATGGCCATGCAACCAAGAGGTCTGTATAAATTCAGACAGCCGACCTACGCAACCATGTTGAGCAGCGTGTCCTTGGCGCGCTGGAGCTGGTCCTCTGTGATGCCGCGCGCAGGCGGCGCAAGTGCTTCGATCTGGTGACTGAGTCCAGTGCGCGCGAACGCGCGTGTGCTGTGGTCGCACACAAAGCACCCGAGCGACTGCTGCAGCGCGCTCAAGTCGCCGTTCTCGACCACGTCTGCGCGCTTCCACATGCGCATCTTCTCTTCCAAACACGGGAGGTGGTAGCAGTGGCCGCACTCAAAGACGCACACGTGCACGCTCGCGCGACCAGACGCCGGCGCGCGCAAGACGTCGCTGCAGATCAAGCACGTCGTCTTCGCTGCGACGCGCCGCGCACGCTTGTGCGTCGTCACTTGGCGCTGCAAGAGCTGCACGCGGTCGGTCTCAAACACTTTGCTGCACCCAGTGCAGAGGTTTTGCTGCAGCGCAGGGGCACACGAGCAAGAGCGTCAGTCGTATGGTCCAACGCGTCATCATCACGTTCGAGCGTCTGTACCTGGATGCGGTAGTTCGCAATGATGTCCATGAGCTTCTGCTTGAGGTTGCCGATCTCCATGTCCTCGGGGATCTGCAGAGCCAAGTCACGAGGGTGAGAGCGTGAGTGAGCGCAGTCGAGTACGAGTACGAGGCAGGAGACGCGACCTTGCGGATGAGCTTGATCGGGTCGATCTTGTGCTGCGACGCAAACTTGAGGAGCTCGTTCACGTTCTCTGTGCTCGTGAGGCTCAAGTCGATCAGGTAGTCCCAGAGGTTCTCGTCGTTCTCCTGCTCAGATACACACACAAGTGCGTGAGTGCGTCGCCTCCTCCTCATGTGCCAACAGACAGACAGACAGACAGACAGCTTGACAGACGCACTTGGACAAACTGGATCGCGTGGTTGATGTCGCGCATCTGCGTCAAGATGAGGTCGAGCGCGCGCTTGTGGTGCCCCATGCGGCCCAAGATGTAGATCATCGCGTCCCAGAGCGGCGGACTGCGCTCGCTGCAGTACTTGTACGCCTACTCCGCCACCACAACACACACACATTGTTAGTCCACTCACGGCCTCTCTCTCTCAGTCTCTCTCACACACAAGCCATCAGACACGGACGCGCGCACCTTCTCGAGCGGCACAAAGTTGCTCGTCTGGAGGAACCGGAGCAAGTACGTCGGCGCAAACTCCGTGTAGAGCGCAACTTGCGTCTCGTGGAGCGGCGCGTAGACCTCGGCGTTGTACTCGCTCAAGCGATGGACAAAGAGCTCGTGGAGGTACTCGTGCAGGACTTCGCGGTCGTCCTCGAGCTGCTTGACAATGTCGAGGATCTTAAGATGCTCGGTCTGCGACACGAGCATGCGCACGGCGCTCGCGCGGTCGATCTGCATCAAGTTGGCGACTTTGTGCTGCACGAGCGGCCAGAGCTGGTGCTCCGTGATGAGCTTGAACGCGTGGTCCTTGTTCGTGCAGCACGCGCCTTGGCTCAAGTAGATCCGCAGCGCGTGGTCGTACTGCTCCGTCGCAGTGTACAGCTCTGCGAGTGCCTCCATCACGTACGACGTCTCGACGCTGATTGCGTCGGTCTCGGCCATGCGACGCCGTCGCACGACGGTCTCGAGCTGGTTGATCCACGCCTGCGCGTCGTACAGCGGCTCAAACACGAACGCTGTCTCCGTGTACTCGGGCGCGGTCGCTGGCGCTGCAGGCGAGGACGCAATAGATGTCGCTGACCGCGCAATTGAGCGAACGCTGTCGTGCGCCTTGGGCTTTGGCCACTTGCGAATGATCTCGAGGAGCTGCGCCGGGTCCGAGTCCAAGAAGAGCTTGAGCACCATCTCGTACTGCGCGCGCGGGAGCCGCGGACTCGCTGTCGGCATGAACTTGGCGATCGCACTCAGCTGCCCGCGCTGCGCAAAGACGTAGACGTACTTCTCCCAGAGCTTGGCGTACTCGTCGCCGACAAACAGGCGCTTGATCTCATCGGCCGCGCGCTTGAACTGCTTCGTCGCGAGGAGCTCGCCGACGTAGTACTCGATCAGCTCCTCGAGCGTGTGGTGCCGCAGCGACTTGGGGTCTGAGAGCGCGACCTCGAGCGCCTGTGCATACTGCTTGCGCGAGAGCGCGTACTCGACGCGGTCGTCGACGTCGCGCAAGCGGCAGATCACAACGTCCTTTGGCGTGCAGATGTACGACAAGCGGCCAGCGCCAGCGTCGTAGATCGACGACGACGGTGTCGACACAGACGTGTACTGCTGCTGCTGGTGACTGCTGCTGGCGTACTGGAGCGTCGGCATCTTGTAGTCGGACGCCCGCAGGCGCTGGTAGCCCTTGAGGTTCAGGATGTCCGCGGCGACTTGCTTGCCGTCGAGCGTCACGACGTGCACTTCTGGGAACGGCATCTCGACAGACTCGCCTTCGCCTTCGACAAACTTGCCGCCCGAGCCACTGAGCGGTCCGCTCGACGACGCGCTCCCTGGTGGTCGGTACGCGAGGACGCACACTGCTGTCGTGCTCCATGGGCTGATGCCTGCGACGAAGAAGTCGAACGACAGGAGCGCAACGACTTCTGCCGTCACCGAGCCCGGCGCAACGTCTGCTGGCGTCGCAGTCGCTCCACTTGCGCGTGTGAACGCGACGACGCGGAGCGTATGGGCCCAGCCAACGATGAGCACCGACGCCGATTGCCACTCGAGGTGGCACCGACAGAGCTCCATGGGCGGACAGTTTGGCGGTCGCTCAATGTACGTCACGCGCTGGTCCTTGTCGGCGTCGTAGACCTTGACGCCCCAGTCGTTTGCCCACGCAACGAGTCCGTCTTGCCACCGGATCGCGTGCACCGGACCTTCGCCTTCGTGCACAGTGCTCTCTTTGTCAATGATCCAGCCCTTCTTGTTCAAGATGAGCTGCCCAGCAATGCCGCCACAGGCAAAGCTCCGCTCTCGCTTCATCGCATACCGGTCCTCGAGCGCGACGCAGTAGACGGCGCTGAAGTAGTTGTAGATGTTCACTTCGCCGCCAGTGCTCGAGACCGACACGTGCGCACCTCCTGCGCTCTTGCTCGCTGCGCTTGTTGTAGCGCTTGACGATGACGACGACGCAGACGGCGGGAAGAGCGTGTAGACTGCGACGGTGCCGTCGTCGGAGCACGACGCAATGAACTGCCCAGTCTCATCGATGCACACGTGGTTCACTTTCTTGTAGTGCTGATGGAGGCGCCGGATGAAGCGACCGTCGAGCTCGAGGAGCAGGACGTTGCCGTTGTACGTCCCGGCGCAGATAAAGTTGACGTGCAGCGCGATGCAGCTGAGCGAGTCGTCTTTGAAGATCGCGTGGAAGTGGCCACCGACGCGCTCGTACTTGAGCAGCGGCTCTTGCTGCTGCTGCGGCGGCTGTTCTGGCTGTAGAGGCACACATAGCGGCGAATATGTGAGCAGATGCATGTAGTATAGACAGACGTTGCCATCCGCGCACCTCGGTCAGCGCGTCGTCGTCGAGCGGCGTCGCAGGCGCCATTGCTCCTGCTGCTTGAGAAGCTTGAGATGCGCGTGAGAGATGTCAAGATCGTGTGTGTGAGAGAGGTGATAGTGATGAAATCCCGTAACACAGGTAGCTCGACAAACAATCGCAAGAACAAATACCACATTACAGCTTGAATTCTGTATGTATAGATATTTTTGTGGAAAGATAAGACCCTTAATTTCATCACGCACAAGAAAATACACACGGCCATGCGAATCAAGGCTTCATGAGCTTGGAGGTCGACATTGACTGAGGTTGCACAGAGCTGTCTGTTGCTACGGCTCCTGCCAACACTGTGCTGCTGTTGTTGCTTCTGTCGACGTCGCGGTGATCACGAGACAGTGACCACGGTGGTCGGGCCCATGGGCGCGTAGTTGAACTCTGCTTCGCGCTGTGCGCTCTTGTGCTTGTGGTTGCGAGCGACGCGCCAGATCGAGATCCCGACGATGACAACGAGCAAGCCGATGAGGCTGAAGAACAGCACGGAGTCGTCCTTCGAGTTCATGCTGTGGACTTGTGTATGTATAGCGAGGTAGTGCTGCGCACTTGGTCAAGCTTGGTGTGGAGCTCGTGCGTGTGTGTGCTTGGTGGCGGCATGGCGAGTTTGAAAGTGAGGACATGCCTGTCGTTGTCGACTCGGAGACATACCCAGTATCGAGCTGCTGGTTTGCGCTTGGGAGAAGGAGACTCACTTTGGGTAACGTCGTGTACGAAGACCTTGTTGAGATGGAGGAACGAACAGCAACACTGCGCGACAGATTGCCGAGTCTCCTCTCGACACCAAACAAAAGCTAGCGAGGTGCAAGTTCCCACGCAAAATTGAATCAACGGCTCGTGTTCGACGTAGAGCAGCGAGGTCTTTGCCTCTCCTCCTCTCTTACCCCTACGCTTTTCTCTCTCACCAATGCGCGCAGTGTGGCGCGGACGTCAGTCTGTGGAGCTGCTTGCACCACCACCGCCACTGTCACCTCCGCCGCTGTCGCCACCTCCGCTGAATCCGCTGTCACCGCCGCCGTAGCCGCCCCAGCCACCACCGTCGTAACCCACACCACTGCTGCCTGCTGTGTAGGCGTCGTCGTCGACGTCGTCGCCGACGTCGCCACCGTCGTCACCGTCGTCGCCTCCTCCATCTGGGTTCCGTGCGCCTGAATCGCCGTCGAAGTAACCCATGTCTCCGCCACTGCCGTCACCGCCGCTGCCGCGACTGCAACGCGATCTCCACATAAAGACGACGAAGAGGGCGACCAGTATGAATATGCCGCACGGGAACACGACAAAGACGACGCCGGATGACTCTGACGACGACGCTGAGATGATCATCGATCCCATCATCACTGCAAGGATCAAGAGGACGCATACGATGTACCCCTTCTTGGACGCGCAACGAAAGCGCTGGCGCTGGCGCAGACGTCGCACCTCTGCATTCCAAGCGCGAAGAGCAGTGAGGTCACCGACTGGGATCGAGACTGCGACTGGCGCGCGATCAGCTCCTGCGCGAGGATGCGTGCCGGCTTTCGGACGTCTCGTTTTCTTGGCCATTGCGCCTCGCATCAAGTCGCGGATGCCGAGGCGAGTTGTGTCGAGTCCGGAGCAAATTCGCAACTGAACGATTGAGGAGCGAGCGAGCAGCATGAACGCATGTGATCCATTCACGAGCTCCATCGGGGCGAGACCAGCGCAGGCGACAGTCGACGATGAGTTCTGAGTTGTACCTACAACAACCGGATCAATTAGCAGCAGCCAGCATATACGGCTACAGGCGCTCGATAGTTCAACAAGGCATTGTAGCATGCGCAGGCACACGATTGCTTGCTTTCGAGCCTAGCGTCGATATATGATGACCTCGGACTGCTCCAGCTCAGCTTAGACAACCCTCAGTCTCAGCCCGATTCAAGCGCGTTGAGCATGCATCGGACCGACTGGATGCAGCGAGCGAAGCACTTGGATCGACTAACACTTGTGGTCGCGATGGTGGTGCAGACCGCAACAGAGCACGAGTGTCGTTCGAGTTGCCAAGATGTAGCCATTTCAAAAATCCACTCAACTTGAATATTTGCGAAATGGGTTCAACACGTCGTCTTCATGTTGTTGTTGTTGTTGTTGTGATCTGCTTGCACACTTCGTGTATCGACTCGCATTGCTCTTGGCTGTGCGATCTCGCCAGTCTCGAGTCTGCCGCCTGCGCGTCAAGACAGCTCCACGTGCTTGCAGTCGCGGCCTCATCGAACCTATCAGCTCGCTCGACAACATCGACAATGGACGAAAAGACTCTGATCGTATTCGTAGCAGTCGTCGCAGTGCTGATCGTGATCCCGTTCATCTGCGCTTGTGCACGAATGGGCTTGTGCTGCTGCGCGTCGAGCGGCGTGCCTTTGGACGACATGGAGATCTATGACACGTGCAACGACGACGGCCAAGGCAACAACGGAGACAACCAGTCGCGAGACAACAACAACAACAACAACAACAACAACGATCAAAACAACAACTGCGATTTTGACTGCGACTGCTGCGACTGCGACTGCTGCTAAGCTAGTGCACACATGCGCGTACGGCATGTTGACCGAGTTGAGCTCAAGCTCGAGCTCGAGGTTTGTTCAACGTGTACCACACTCCCCATTTCTAGAGTCTTCCTGTCAACATAAAATCAATTAGAGACAACACTTTGATTTACGATCAATAGCTGGACTTGAATAATTGCTTGAAACTGCATCCACAATGCCACTCACTTTTGACTTGCTTCGTGGACCGCTGCGTCCAAGACCTCCTCTCCTCTCTCATGCACGCATGACCGTCAATATGCGCGCATTTGCGCACGCTGCGTGAGTGAGTGGACTCGTTCGTTCACACTCGATTCCACTCGCTTCGACTCACGTCGCTCACGCGCGTCGACACACACCAAGCACATCACGACAACGCCATCCGATGGAGCACACACTCGTCGTCGTGCTCGCGGTCGTGCTCGCCGTTGTGCTCCTCGTGCTCCTCTTTTGCTCCTGCGCGTTCGCGAACAACAGCGAGTCTCGCTCTTCTTGGGGCTTTTACTGTCCGTGCGACTGCTTTGCGAGCGCAGGTGATCCAGCCAGCTGCTGTGACTGCGGAGGCAGCAGCGGCGACTGTTGTGGCGACTGCGGAGGTTGCGGCGACTGTGGCGGATGTGGAGGCTGTGGGTGCTTGTGCTGACTGCCGCAAAGACAGATTCATATTGACGTCAGCACGCAAGACTCAAGCGCTCGCCTCCTGTTCGGCAACTGCGTCTGCGCACTACTCCGCATCACTCGACGCTGCGCACGAACACACTCCAGTCAACGCATAGCAGCGCTTGGAGACCCGTAGTACTGCTGCTACTGTCGCAACACTGCGCTGCGCTCGTCGACGCTACGATCAAAGAGATCAAGAGTGCGTCTCGCGTGTCGAGCGTTGGACTGTCAGTCAGTCAGTCATTGGTAGCCGATCCTAGTCAATCAAGCAGCCAGCAACAACAGCCTGCTGCTGGATCGGCAGGAATGCACATCTCGCTGCACTTGAGCTCTTGCGCACATGCGTCGCTAGGTGTCTGTTGCTCGCACTCGCTCACGCTCACTCTTGCATTCGCCGACTCCCAACCAGCAGCAGCTCTACGTCTCCAGCGCATCGATCGCTCTTCGCTCGCTTGTGTCCAACCAAGCACACTCACTCGCACATACACAACGACTCGACTGCTGTCACGCACTCGCAGTTGTTCAGACAAGCCTCCTACAAGCAAACAAAGCAAGCAAACAACCATGCTCGACACGACCGAGATGGTGCTCGTCTCGCTCGGCGCGTCGCTCGTGCTCTCGCTACTCTGCTGTCTCCTCTGCGGTCGCACGGGTGGCGCTGCAGCATGCTGCGTCTGCTGCGTCCCGTGTCCTGTCGACGACGAGTGCTGTCCATGCTGAGAACGTGACGGAAGCACTGCATCAAGCATCGCGAGCGCGCAAGGGCGAGCAGAGACACAGACGCAGAGGCGACTTGCTCACACAGAGACTCAAGCAAGTGCAAATGCTGCTGCTCGAGACATCGTGGACAACCAGAGCTTGCAGCATTCGAATCATAAGGCACAAAATCGCATGTACAATAGAATCCATGGCACACCCGCTGCTTGCTTGAGCACACTCAGTCACTTGACAATGTGCAGTAGCAGCACCTCGGATGACACGATCTGCTCGCGCCGCATGCGCATGCGCTGCGCCAGATAGCGCCAGCAGCGAGTGGGCTTCATTGCCAAAGCAGACACGCATCACTCAGTCTGCGACTTGCTCGCTCTCGCTCACACACACACACAGATCGACTCGACGATGATCATGTTCTTGCGCACCGACAACTTCCAGTACCCTCCGAGTCAGCGACCCATGCCCATGCCCACGCATTCGCACGCACTCACGCCAGCTGCACGCACGCTCGAAATCGCTCAAGACGTGCTCGTTGGTGGCGCGCATCTCGTGCAGATCAGCGTCGCGACAGCGGTCCTCGAGCTCATTGGCGACTCGACATGTGCACTCGAAGTGGCTGCGGTGCTGTCCCATCCTGCAGTGCTCGGTGGCTCCGTCGCTGTCGCTGCTGCTACTGCGGCAGCAACAACGTGGTTTACTCGACCGAGTGTGTGAGACACACACACAAGCAACGCAATACACACTTATGGTCTTGGTCTCGGTCTCGGTCTTGGTCGTTGAGACTCTGTGTTGCTCGTTCGACTCGATCTATCGCACTCTCGCGCTCTCTCTCAAGTCCCAAGGCCATCGATTGACCAAGTAATGCACTCTGAAGCATACACGAGTGAAGGAGTGCTTCTTCGTTCATTAGCGTTGGTACATGTCGATCGTGTGTAGTAGTTGTGGTAGCGATGTGATGCTACGAAGAGCTACAGTCGCTCGCTCGAACACTCTCTTGCTTGTTGTAGTCCTCTCCGTATCGAGTGTACATGCTCTCAAGCAGCATGGAGAGGCGACACTGGTGTTGTCTCGAGACAAAGTGGCAGTGAGCGTCGGTGGTGCGTACGTGCGTGCGTGGCACGGGTCTGCTTGTGCGGTGCGCGTCTGGTGTCGTCTGGTGTCGTCCGGCGAATCGGGTCTTAGTCGCAGCCACCACCGCCACCACCGCTGTCGCCACCACCGCCACCGCCACCGCTGTCTCCGCCTCCGCCAGAATAACCTCCATCGCTGCAGTGGTGGTGACTGCTGCTGTCGTTGTGGTGGTGGGTGTGGTGGTAACTACTCGTGTAGCCCGAGCTCCCGCCAAAGTCGTTGTACAGTGCGTAGTCGGACGACGTGGTGGTGCTGCTCGGGTAGTACGTGCTGCTGCTACCCTTGGTCTTGGTCTTGCGAGGAGCAGGCGCTGGACGACGTGCTGGCATCGGCTTTGGTCGTGGAGGCGCTGGTACTGGCTTCGAGCGTGCAGGCGCTGGTGCCGGCTTGGAGCGAGTTGGCGCTGGAACAGTGACTGGAGATGTTCGTTCGTCCGCCTTGTTGGTGGCTGGAGCCTTTGGTTGCTTCTTGAAGCACGAGAAGTACTTGCTCAGCCCCATGCGTTCGCAGTTGCTTGTTGTGTGGAGGTGCTTGTGTGCGTGCAGTAGCTCAAGTGCTTGTTTGCTTGCTCAACTTGCGCGGTTGCTCGGCTTGTGTGGTCGTTCGCCTCGACGTGGTGCTTGTCTGGAAAGTTTGCAAATGAAGAAGCGAGCGAGAGAGAGTCACACACACGTGTATGCATGCACGGATGCAGTGGCATCGTCGACAGGGAGTTGCTGGACTGCAGTACGCAACGCACTCACAGCGAGAGACCTGATGGCAGCCTCTCGTTGTGGACACGCACGTCGAAGATCCCTTGCACTGACTTGCACTGACTTGGCAGCCAAAGGCCAAAGTGTACCCACTTTGCCGATTCATTCATTTTAGTTGATTTGATTTGTTTCCCTCTTTGAGATGCGTGTGTGTTGGATATATCCTCTTCATGTTCGTGCTCCTTCAATTTGCAAGTGGGCGACCAGATATGCACAGGTAGTCATGCGCAACAAAGAGGGAACACTACAAATGCTACGAGACCAGCACGAACAAACACACACGAAAAATCAACTCGCAACTTGCTTTCTTGCTTCGCAACTCGTGTTCGACTTCGAGGCTCCTGTTCGACTTCGAGGCTCCTGTTCGACTCGTGCCGACTTGCTTGTAGAGACTTCGAGGCTCGTGTCGACTTCGTAGGTCCTGTCGACTTGATTGAGGTGTTGTATCGACTTCGGGTTTGTCCAGTCGACGACTGCATGTGCGTGCTCACTTGCATAAGAACGCAAGACCTCGTGACGATGTTGTCGGCTCAAGACGCGTGTGTGAGACTCAGCACAATCTCCCGTAGCTCGCAACGAGGTTGATACGCCACTGAGGTGCACATCCACTGGCGTCTGCTACCTTGCGCGAGGCTTCACGACGAATGTGCTGCACGTGCTCGTGTGTCGCTGTGCGCAATTGCTTCTTTGTCGAGCTGAAGATGTCGCCAAACTGTTTGGAGACGCCGGCGACTTGATTCTGGAGCTGCGCTGACACATCGGCGTGTACTTCTCCATGACGCGCGTTACTTTCGTGTCCATGTGCGCCATCTCATCTTCGTAGTGCGCTACCGCAGCGAGACACGTCGCTATCTGCTGCTTCATCTTGACCAAGAGCTACTGTAGTCGAGTTGTCATGCGACTTGGCTGTGATCGCTGTCCGCACTCCATGATGCGGTGTGTGTCAAGTGCAAGAACAAACACAGCCGATGTAGTCTTGAAGCGTGAGAGTGACAATGCGTATGAAGTAGTACATTGCAAGAAGCACGCGACCTCGAGCTTGCTCACTTTGTGCGCGTCGTCCGACGCCGGGTCGGCAGAGACGTCGTTGATCGGGATCGCAATGACGCTGGTAGCGTCGCTACGTGAAGACTTGGACGTGGTCATTTCGCTGTCGTTTCTTGACGTCGTGTGTGTGTGCGCTTCGAAGCAAGTTGGTGAGTGCCCGCAGGAGTGCAAGTGAACCTACTCGCCTGACATCATCGCCGCGCGTTGTTGGCGCCGCACGTTGCGTGTAGCTACAAGGAGCGGATTGAGTGGCGCGACGAGCTCGCGACCACATACTCACAGACTTGTAGGGCGGACGAGCGCTTACACCGCTTGAGCGGCGTGCTCGCTCTCTCGTTTTGTTGTGGTGCTTGCCTAGAACGCCTGCACATGAGCGAGTGAGAGAGTTCGCAGCACTTGAGTCGAATGGAGGACCTGATCGAGTCGTGACGATGACGATGACGATGTGTGTGTGAAGTACATTACAATGTTTCTTTGCATCGCATGGCGTCATGAACTGGTGCTGGTGCTCTCGCTGCTCTTTGTTGCGCCAGCGCGGCAGCATGGGCAGAACGCCTGGCATCTCATCGCTGTGACGATCGCAAGCACCGCGAACAAGCCGATTGGGAAGATGTAGATCCCGTCCGCTTTGCCTTCGTACACTGACAGGATGAACAGCGCAACGAGCGCGGCGTAGGAGACCGGGAAGCACGCAAGCTCGGTCTTGTTGACCTGGTGCTTGTCGTCTGGCATCGAGTCGGTAGCTGCACCGGTGTCCTCGCTATCCTTGCTGGCTTGGATGCTGGGAACAAAGAAGTGCACGCAGCCACCGACTGCGGCGAACACAAGCGCCAGGACCATAATGATCGATAACGTGTAGCGTCCCTCACTCGCATGGTCCCGCATATGCTGCCTGACGAGCTGCGACCACTGGACGTGCAGGCTAGTGTCGCTCGACCAAGTCATTGATGACTTGAGCCCGTAGCCGCCTCTTGGCGAGCACATTCGCAGTCTTCTTTGCTGAATGATGTGCTTGCTTGCCTTGGCTCCCTTGCGTGGTGCAGTGCGACTGGAGCTGAGTTGTCTTGTCAGACAGCGATCGCAGCCCTCTCATTGCTGTCTGGTTCGTTCATGATCGCTTGTCTGCTCTGACTTGGCCACTCGAAGCACCCGATTACTTCGCTTGAGGCTTCTCGTCCCACAAGCAGCACTCGAGAGCTATCGGATCGCATAGGCTCATGAAGCGTGCGTTGTGTCGCGACTGACGCGTCCTGCCAGCGTCACGGCTGTCATTGCTGTGCGCGGGAGCTGGCACTCGCGCCGGTGTGCACGCAAGAACGCAACGACGTCGGCGTGGCCATTGCGCAGTGCGCCGCTCGCAGCAAAGCGCGTGCAGCCCTCGGAGCGGTGCGCGTGCAGGAACTGGACGACAGCGAGGTGGCCGTGCGTCGCTGCGACGTCCATCGTCGTCTTGGAGAACGCCGAGCGCTTGCCTGATCTGCTGCTTCTGTGAGTGCGAGCGTCGCTGCTGTCATTGCTGTCGCCACTGCTGTTCTTGCTCTTGTGTGTTGTCAGCGTGTGCATGAAGCGCACGAGCTCGAGGTGTCCTGCTTTCGCTGCTTCGTACGTCACGCGCGCGTACTCGCGATCGGACGCAGCGCCACTTTGTCGCGTGCTGTGGCGCAGTGCGAGCTCGACGATCGCGACGTCGCCCTGTGCGCCAAGCGCGCCGTAGTCATCGATCGTCAGCGAACTGAACGCTGCAAAGCGCTCGAGGATCCACTCGAGCAGCACGAGGTCGCGCGAGTGCGTGAGCGCAAACAGCACGATGCCGTCGAGCACAAGTGCGACGCGGCTCTCGAGCGCAGGAATCGCGCGGAGCGCTGCGAACGCCTCGAGCGTCTGCTTGTCGCTCGCGCACACTGCGCGCTGCCAGCGCTCGACGTCTTGCCGCGGCGGCAGTGGCGCTTGTGTGGAAGAAGACGATGATGGTGAAGCAGATGCAGCGTCACTGCATGTGTGTGCTCTTGTTCGCTTGTGTATCTCTGCTGTTGCCTCTGTTGTTGCATCACTTGCTGCTGGCGTTGGTGCAAAGGAGACGAGCTGCTGCTTGAGCTCGTGGACAACGTACGGCACGCCTGCGCTGCACGCTGCGACTGCGAGAAAGAGACTGCGGTCTGTGAGCACAGCGAGCGCAGCTACTGCCGACGCCTGGTTGTCATTCTTGCCATACTTGTTGTTGATACTGCTGTCGGAGCTGCTTGTGTGTCGCTGCAGCGAAGACGACGAGGTGGTTTGCATCGCGGTTGTCGCTGATGGATATCGAGCGTTGTCAGCCGCAGTCAGTAGTACGTGTGCGTACGTCGTCAATGCGATGCGTTGTCGAGTGAGACTGCGAGTGAGTACGAGAGTGGCGGAGAGAGCGACCGCAGAGCGTGCGCTTCACATGAACGACGCCGCCATGAACAACTCGTCTTGTGCTTGTGTGCTTGTGCGTCAGTCAGTCGTTCTTTCGCTTATGGAGGTTTTCAGTCGCAGGGTGTGAGTGATGGTGCAACACTCGCAAAAGAAAAAGCCAGCTCATATACAATAACACAGTTAACTGCGACTCATGTTGTTGCTCGTCAGAGCATGTGGACTACACCACATTTGCAAAAGTGAAGCCAATGGACACTTGTACCACACACACAAGCGCGACTACAACGTCAACAACGCCTCTCTCTGTATTGCTTGCTTTAGTGTACAAACAAGGACTCGCTCATTCGTTTGCTTGTGATACACAGCACCTACTTCCACTCGCTACACTTATGCACAATGCACGACTACTTCTACTACTACTACGCGCCTGTTAGCAGCGGTCGCTGGAGCTTGGCGACGTCCCACGTCATCACGGGCTCGTGCGCGCGCGCCGTGAGGATCTCGTACCCAGTCTCTGTCACGAGGATCATGTGCTCAAACTGCGCCGAGCGCGCGCCGTCCGTCGTCGCGACAGTCCACTCGTCTGGCCACGTCGTGTCGCGCCACGAGCCGGCGTTGATCATCGGCTCGATCGTGAAGATGTGACCGGGCTTCATCACGCCCACAGCCTTGTTCTTCGCATAGTGCGGCACGTCCGGCGCGCAGTGGAAGAGTGAGCCCGTGCCGTGGCCGCAGAACGACTTCACGACCGAGAAGCCCTGGGCATTCGCAGTCGCAGCGATGTGCTTGCCGAGCTCGCGGTACATCACGCCTGGCCGCACGATCTCGATCGCCGCCTTGATGCACGCGAACGCCGTGTGCACAAGACGCACGCCGTCAGCGTCGACGCTCCCGACGAAAAACGTCTCGTTGAGGTCGCTGTGGAAGCCGTCCTTGTAGACCGATATGTCGAGGTTCACGATGTCTCCGTCTTCGAATGGCCGCGAGTCGGGAATGCCGTGGCAGATGATCTCGTTCACGGAGATGCAGAGCGACTTGGGGAAGCGGTAGTAGTTGAGCGGCGACGGGTAGCAGCCGCGCGCGATGCACGCGTCGTGCACGATGCGGTCGATCTCGTCGCCTGTGACGCCCACGCGCAGTGCTCGGCCAGCGATGTCGAGTACCTCGCGGCCAGCACGACACGCAGCGCGGATACCGGCGATCTCGTTTGCGCTGTAGACTGGGATTTTGTGTCCCTCTCTGTACGCGCGCTGCTCGGAGGTCGGAACGCCGCTCTGCCAGTAGTCTGGCTTCTGGATGTGGTCTGGTACAGTTCGCATCGGCGATACGACGCCGGGACGGAGCCTGCCCGTGAACGCAAAGCCGGTAAAGAGGTCCTGTCCCACAGCAGCAGCTGCAGTGGCGTTCGCGTGCTTGGCGTCTCTCGTTGTCTGTATCTGCTGCATCTGCTGCTGCTCACTCGCGAGCGCGTCTGTGAGCATCTTGTGCAGCGCTTTGTGCGTCGGCCAGTAGGTCTTGAAACAGCTCTGCGAGCAGAACGTGCTCATGGCCGCCGGAATGCCGAGCTTCTTGCACGCCGGGCACACGAGCGTGCCGCGCTTCGCGCACGTTGGTGTCACGCACGTTGCTGCCGCGTCCATCCGATTGCTATGCTGTTGTTGCTGTTGTTGTTGTATCAAGCGTGCAGTGATGTGTCGTGCTTCCAACAAGTCGAGTGCGAGAGTGAGTGCCACGACCGAGAGCATCTGGGCATTTGATTGATTTCTCGCATTTGTCGAGCATTTGTCGAGCGTTTCAAAGTCAAAGTCAAAGTGGCTTCATGAAGTGTCTGTCTGAAAAAGGACAAAGTCGAATCGACCGTCACTCATGTGCGCACGTTTTGCGTGACAAAAGCGTAATCGCTGGGACAAAAACTGGGAATAAATCCACTAACCTTTGCTTTCATTGGCTAAAAGACACAACGTTTCGAAAAAAGCCGAGAAAGGGAGACGACTTTGTGCGACAATACAATTGCACATTCATCGGAATAAACGCCAAACCAATCTATCCCGAAAAAGACTTCATTTCGTGGAATAAAAGCGGCAGGCTTATATCCATCGTCAACCACACGAAATGTCGAGCTCATTTTTACTAAAGTAAATTACAGCACACATGATTGAAACATAACTTCAAGGTTGCAATTTTCAAAACACAGTAAATGAAACGAATTATTGCCTCCGACGATAGAGCACCTGTTTGACTTTTTAACTTTTCAACTCTCATTGAATAAACGATAGACACGTGATCGGTTGTGTCTGTAGGAAGAAGCTAGTATATTCTCTTTGATCATCTCACATAGAGTGACATGCTGCCGACCACCTCGAAGACAAACTTGATAAATGAGTTCAAGACCGTACACCACGCGCTAAAAACAGACTGCTCGAAAATTACTCTGATGGGCTCAATCTAGCTCGGGTTGTACGACCAATTAGACAGCTAGGATAGACTCGACGAGATGCGTCGAATGACATGTTCAAATCGTCAGGCTCCAATCGAAAGCACCAAAACAAAATACCAGTGACACTTGATCGCAAACCAAAAACGAGACCAGCACGATCACACAAAATCTAGTATAATGAATCAGATCAAAAGCCGACTTTCATTGGATAGCCTCTTTGTGTCAAATTATTCGAATTGAATTTGAGATTGACTGGTCATTGTTGCGCATCTTGCCTGTGCCGCATCCGTAAGTCTTATGCTCTCTCGCTTCATAATATATGCACAAGTCGACTTTCTCATCAAGCGGGTGTCTGCGACTAAACGAGTGTTGATGCGTGGCATGCATCACATCGTTGCTATTGCCCAAACTACTAAGATGTCTAAGTTAGCGGTGCTGCGTGTTATATAGTCGGCTGAGAAGTGTGAGAAGACGAAGTGGCGGTGTCCGACGCTCGACAGCTGCTCTCTCCATCGTCTGCTCCGTAATGCGAGCGTATAGATTGTCAGCAATGCGAGTGTGCAACGGCAACGAGCTATCGTGCTCGTTTCACAAAGTGTTGTTAGTGCAATCAGAAGGTCTATAAACCTGCCCGGCGTCAGCACAGCCGCAGCCTTGGATGCTCGTGCAGTGATATGAGACGAACAGCCGCAAGTGGACCCAGGGTGGTGCAAGTTGCACAGGAATCTAGGCCAGTGGAGCAAGGATAGCACTGAAAGGTGCGTGGCATCAAGGGATTGGCACTCAACCTCACTTTCAGTCTCGCCGCCAACTGCACCAGCAGCTCCGCCTTCTTTCGCCCTCCCGTCCCCTCTCGCTCGACAAAACCGACAAGCGCAGCGCATCTTGCAGCGCACCAACTGGCCGGCTTACGACAAGCTCGAGTCGCGCCTCTCCCTCACCGCTAAGTACAAGCGCGAACGGGTCGAGTGGTGTGAGGCGCGGCTGATACACAATCACTTGCGCTCGATGTGGCGACACATCGTCTAAAGCGACGATACGGGGTGGTGTTTGGGCGATCCGGACAGGAGCCGTACGTGACAAGATTATCGCCAACCTTCCAGAACCATCTTCTGCCCGAAGATGGGTGGAGGCGTTTCCACGGTGTCGGTGGTGTTCTCGAAGAGTGGCAAGAGTAGAACCGCCGTCATTGAAGGCAATCATTCGAGCATATCACCAGGCCTTGAACATGCCGCGTTCACCACACACTCGACCGGGTTTGACTTCATGCAAGACACTGCAGCGACAAACCGCGCATCTCACACAGCACTACTTCATACCAGCTCAAAGCCTAGGCTAATATAATATACAGAACATGTGATGACAGGAAGTGTGTATCAGGAAAGAAGGCAGAATAGTGGCAAATAGGACCTGAGACAAGCGATCATGCGCGAGTCATACGATCGTGACGTAGTATGAATCAGATCCAAACGTTCATGTTTACCCTTTTGCTGCACTGACCATAGAGCAGTGTTAAGCCGTCTGACAGACTGATTCATACTACGTCACGATCGTATGACTCGCGCATGATCGCTTGTCTCAGGTCCTATTTGCCACTATTCTGCCTTCTTTCCTGATACACACTTCCTGTCATCACATGTTCTGTATATTATATTAGCCTAGGCTTTGAGCTGGTATGAAGTAGTGCTGTGTGAGATGCGCGGTTTGTCGCTGCAGTGTCTTGCATGAAGTCAAACCCGGTCGAGTGTGTGGTGAACGCGGCATGTTCAAGGCCTGGTGATATGCTCGAATGATTGCCTTCAATGACGGCGGTTCTACTCTTGCCACTCTTCGAGAACACCACCGACACCGTGGAAACGCCTCCACCCATCTTCGGGCAGAAGATGGTTCTGGAAGGTTGGCGATAATCTTGTCACGTACGGCTCCTGTCCGGATCGCCCAAACACCACCCCGTATCGTCGCTTTAGACGATGTGTCGCCACATCGAGCGCAAGTGATTGTGTATCAGCCGCGCCTCACACCACTCGACCCGTTCGCGCTTGTACTTAGCGGTGAGGGAGAGGCGCGACTCGAGCTTGTCGTAAGCCGGCCAGTTGGTGCGCTGCAAGATGCGCTGCGCTTGTCGGTTTTGTCGAGCGAGAGGGGACGGGAGGGCGAAAGAAGGCGGAGCTGCTGGTGCAGTTGGCGGCGAGACTGAAAGTGAGGTTGAGTGCCAATCCCTTGATGCCACGCACCTTTCAGTGCTATCCTTGCTCCACTGGCCTAGATTCCTGTGCAACTTGCACCACCCTGGGTCCACTTGCGGCTGTTCGTCTCATATCACTGCACGAGCATCCAAGGCTGCGGCTGTGCTGACGCCGGGCAGGTTTATAGACCTTCTGATTGCACTAACAACACTTTGTGAAACGAGCACGATAGCTCGTTGCCGTTGCACACTCGCATTGCTGACAATCTATACGCTCGCATTACGGAGCAGACGATGGAGAGAGCAGCTGTCGAGCGTCGGACACCGCCACTTCGTCTTCTCACACTTCTCAGCCGACTATATAACACGCAGCACCGCTAACTTAGACATCTTAGTAGTTTGGGCAATAGCAACGATGTGATGCATGCCACGCATCAACACTCGTTTAGTCGCAGACACCCGCTTGATGAGAAAGTCGACTTGTGCATATATTATGAAGCGAGAGAGCATAAGACTTACGGATGCGGCACAGGCAAGATGCGCAACAATGACCAGTCAATCTCAAATTCAATTCGAATAATTTGACACAAAGAGGCTATCCAATGAAAGTCGGCTTTTGATCTGATTCATTATACTAGATTTTGTGTGATCGTGCTGGTCTCGTTTTTGGTTTGCGATCAAGTGTCACTGGTATTTTGTTTTGGTGCTTTCGATTGGAGCCTGACGATTTGAACATGTCATTCGACGCATCTCGTCGAGTCTATCCTAGCTGTCTAATTGGTCGTACAACCCGAGCTAGATTGAGCCCATCAGAGTAATTTTCGAGCAGTCTGTTTTTAGCGCGTGGTGTACGGTCTTGAACTCATTTATCAAGTTTGTCTTCGAGGTGGTCGGCAGCATGTCACTCTATGTGAGATGATCAAAGAGAATATACTAGCTTCTTCCTACAGACACAACCGATCACGTGTCTATCGTTTATTCAATGAGAGTTGAAAAGTTAAAAAGTCAAACAGGTGCTCTATCGTCGGAGGCAATAATTCGTTTCATTTACTGTGTTTTGAAAATTGCAACCTTGAAGTTATGTTTCAATCATGTGTGCTGTAATTTACTTTAGTAAAAATGAGCTCGACATTTCGTGTGGTTGACGATGGATATAAGCCTGCCGCTTTTATTCCACGAAATGAAGTCTTTTTCGGGATAGATTGGTTTGGCGTTTATTCCGATGAATGTGCAATTGTATTGTCGCACAAAGTCGTCTCCCTTTCTCGGCTTTTTTCGAAACGTTGTGTCTTTTAGCCAATGAAAGCAAAGGTTAGTGGATTTATTCCCAGTTTTTGTCCCAGCGATTACGCTTTTGTCACGCAAAACGTGCGCACATGAGTGACGGTCGATTCGACTTTGTCCTTTTTCAGACAGACACTTCATGAAGCCACTTTGACTTTGACTTTGAAACGCTCGACAAATGCTCGACAAATGCGAGAAATCAATCAAATGCCCAGATGCTCTCGGTCGTGGCACTCACTCTCGCACTCGACTTGTTGGAAGCACGACACATCACTGCACGCTTGATACAACAACAACAGCAACAACAGCATAGCAATCGGATGGACGCGGCAGCAACGTGCGTGACACCAACGTGCGCGAAGCGCGGCACGCTCGTGTGCCCGGCGTGCAAGAAGCTCGGCATTCCGGCGGCCATGAGCACGTTCTGCTCGCAGAGCTGTTTCAAGACCTACTGGCCGACGCACAAAGCGCTGCACAAGATGCTCACAGACGCGCTCGCGAGTGAGCAGCAGCAGATGCAGCAGATACAGACAACGAGAGACGCCAAGCACGCGAACGCCACTGCAGCTGCTGCTGTGGGACAGGACCTCTTTACCGGCTTTGCGTTCACGGGCAGGCTCCGTCCCGGCGTCGTATCGCCGATGCGAACTGTACCAGACCACATCCAGAAGCCAGACTACTGGCAGAGCGGCGTTCCGACCTCCGAGCAGCGCGCGTACAGAGAGGGACACAAAATCCCAGTCTACAGCGCAAACGAGATCGCCGGTATCCGCGCTGCGTGTCGTGCTGGCCGCGAGGTACTCGACATCGCTGGCCGAGCACTGCGCGTGGGCGTCACAGGCGACGAGATCGACCGCATCGTGCACGACGCGTGCATCGCGCGCGGCTGCTACCCGTCGCCGCTCAACTACTACCGCTTCCCCAAGTCGCTCTGCATCTCCGTGAACGAGATCATCTGCCACGGCATTCCCGACTCGCGGCCATTCGAAGACGGAGACATCGTGAACCTCGACATATCGGTCTACAAGGACGGCTTCCACAGCGACCTCAACGAGACGTTTTTCGTCGGGAGCGTCGACGCTGACGGCGTGCGTCTTGTGCACACGGCGTTCGCGTGCATCAAGGCGGCGATCGAGATCGTGCGGCCAGGCGTGATGTACCGCGAGCTCGGCAAGCACATCGCTGCGACTGCGAATGCCCAGGGCTTCTCGGTCGTGAAGTCGTTCTGCGGCCACGGCACGGGCTCACTCTTCCACTGCGCGCCGGACGTGCCGCACTATGCGAAGAACAAGGCTGTGGGCGTGATGAAGCCCGGTCACATCTTCACGATCGAGCCGATGATCAACGCCGGCTCGTGGCGCGACACGACGTGGCCAGACGAGTGGACTGTCGCGACGACGGACGGCGCGCGCTCGGCGCAGTTTGAGCACATGATCCTCGTGACAGAGACTGGGTACGAGATCCTCACGGCGCGCGCGCACGAGCCCGTGATGACGTGGGACGTCGCCAAGCTCCAGCGACCGCTGCTAACAGGCGCGTAGTAGTAGTAGAAGTAGTCGTGCATTGTGCATAAGTGTAGCGAGTGGAAGTAGGTGCTGTGTATCACAAGCAAACGAATGAGCGAGTCCTTGTTTGTACACTAAAGCAAGCAATACAGAGAGAGGCGTTGTTGACGTTGTAGTCGCGCTTGTGTGTGTGGTACAAGTGTCCATTGGCTTCACTTTTGCAAATGTGGTGTAGTCCACATGCTCTGACGAGCAACAACATGAGTCGCAGTTAACTGTGTTATTGTATATGAGCTGGCTTTTTCTTTTGCGAGTGTTGCACCATCACTCACACCCTGCGACTGAAAACCTCCATAAGCGAAAGAACGACTGACTGACGCACAAGCACACAAGCACAAGACGAGTTGTTCATGGCGGCGTCGTTCATGTGAAGCGCACGCTCTGCGGTCGCTCTCTCCGCCACTCTCGTACTCACTCGCAGTCTCACTCGACAACGCATCGCATTGACGACGTACGCACACGTACTACTGACTGCGGCTGACAACGCTCGATATCCATCAGCGACAACCGCGATGCAAACCACCTCGTCGTCTTCGCTGCAGCGACACACAAGCAGCTCCGACAGCAGTATCAACAACAAGTATGGCAAGAATGACAACCAGGCGTCGGCAGTAGCTGCGCTCGCTGTGCTCACAGACCGCAGTCTCTTTCTCGCAGTCGCAGCGTGCAGCGCAGGCGTGCCGTACGTTGTCCACGAGCTCAAGCAGCAGCTCGTCTCCTTTGCACCAACGCCAGCAGCAAGTGATGCAACAACAGAGGCAACAGCAGAGATACACAAGCGAACAAGAGCACACACATGCAGTGACGCTGCATCTGCTTCACCATCATCGTCTTCTTCCACACAAGCGCCACTGCCGCCGCGGCAAGACGTCGAGCGCTGGCAGCGCGCAGTGTGCGCGAGCGACAAGCAGACGCTCGAGGCGTTCGCAGCGCTCCGCGCGATTCCTGCGCTCGAGAGCCGCGTCGCACTTGTGCTCGACGGCATCGTGCTGTTTGCGCTCACGCACTCGCGCGACCTCGTGCTGCTCGAGTGGATCCTCGAGCGCTTTGCAGCGTTCAGTTCGCTGACGATCGATGACTACGGCGCGCTTGGCGCACAGGGCGACGTCGCGATCGTCGAGCTCGCACTGCGCCACAGCACGCGACAAAGTGGCGCTGCGTCCGATCGCGAGTACGCGCGCGTGACGTACGAAGCAGCGAAAGCAGGACACCTCGAGCTCGTGCGCTTCATGCACACGCTGACAACACACAAGAGCAAGAACAGCAGTGGCGACAGCAATGACAGCAGCGACGCTCGCACTCACAGAAGCAGCAGATCAGGCAAGCGCTCGGCGTTCTCCAAGACGACGATGGACGTCGCAGCGACGCACGGCCACCTCGCTGTCGTCCAGTTCCTGCACGCGCACCGCTCCGAGGGCTGCACGCGCTTTGCTGCGAGCGGCGCACTGCGCAATGGCCACGCCGACGTCGTTGCGTTCTTGCGTGCACACCGGCGCGAGTGCCAGCTCCCGCGCACAGCAATGACAACCGTGACGCTGGCAGGACGCGTCAGTCGCGACACAACGCACGCTTCATGAGCCTATGCGATCCGATAGCTCTCGAGTGCTGCTCGTGGGACAGACACAGCAAGTGAAGCCTCCGACGCCCAAGTCGCAACGTGCATGCATCAGGAACGCTACATGCGCCAAGCAACAGCTCACGTCGTCGCTCGATCGCGCACAGAGCACGGATGTCCAGATGACGAGGCACACGAGAGAGTTGTGCATGTGACAACAACCTCTCTCTCTTGCTTCCACGACACCCACACGTTCCCGACATTCCGAGCAGCCTACGTTTGCAGTATGTGGCTATGCTGGGTAGTACTGCTCACGATCAGCTCAAGGCAAGAAGCGAGCGCACTTTCGAGCAGCGCACGAACGCGCTTGTCCAGCGTGTCGTCTCGACTCTCGATAGTTCGAAGCGGGATGGTTCGTGTGGTAGCGATCCATGCATCGTCGCACTGGCACAGTTAGTACGTAAGCATGAGGTGCGTGCCACGCGACTTGGTTGCGATCGCAGTCCGCACGGCGCGAAGTCGAGCTTGTGCCAAGCGCAAGAACAAACGGAGCCGATCGAGTCGTGAAGCGTGACGGTGCGTATGAAGTAGTGCATTGTGGTGTCGCTTTCGCTCTATCTATCGGTCGGTACAACAGCTTTACGAACTGGTGCTGCTCTCGTCGTCCTTGGTGGTGCGACAGCACGCGACGTAGCGTCTGCATCCCCAGACTGCGACGAGCACAATGAGCGGGAGGATGCCGAGTGGGAACGCGATCGAGGACTCGCTCGAGTCGCTTGGGAGCGCGAGTGCAACGATGAACACAGCGACGAGCGCGACGAAGAAGAGCACGAAGCACACGAGCTCGATCGTGTTTCGCTTGAGCTTGTCGTCTGTCGTCGTCGAGTCGACTGCTGCGTCGTTGATCGGGATCGCAACGACGCCTGCATCGTTGTTCTTAGTGCTGCTGCTCGAAGACTTGGCCATTGTGACGTGTGTGTGTGTGTGTCGGAGAGCCTTAGTGTTGTGTGCGATCCAAGCAAGTTGGCGAATGCGCGAGTGCAAGCAGCAGCACAAGCGAACCTGCTCACTCTTGATCGTGCTCCTGCGCACAGACAGCAGCAGACTACCACGCGTTGCAGGGCTGAAAGCGAGCCATCTGGTGGTCGATGGCTGGACTCGAACCTGACTTGTAGCCATTGGTCAACGCCAGCTGCGGCGATTTTGTGGCGCAAGGAGCTCGCCACCACACACACACAAGCACCACGAGCAGATCACCACCACAGTCGTGCTCCTCGAGTTCGTTGACGACTCGGCAAGTGGGCTTGATGCGAGTGAACACTCGTCCTAAACGTACACATGAGCATTCGCCACCACTGCAGCGGAGGAGGCTACTCTGACGGAGGTGGGGACAGCGGCGGCGGTGGTGGCGACAGCGGTGGTGGCGGTGGTGGCTGCGACTAAGACCCGACGCGCCGGACGACACCGGACGACACCAGACGCGCACCGCACAAGCAGACCCGTGCTACGCACGCACGTACGCACCACCGACGCTCACTGCCACTTTGGCTCGAGACAGCACCAGTGTCGCCTCCCCGTGCTGCTTGAGTGAGTGAGAAGGTGAGGTACATTGAGATACGTGGGTCGATCTCTAATGGCCATGTCGATGGGTCTACTCTAGGTTACAGGCACTACGGATAGGCCGTGTTCCCTGTCGGGACTCACCATGTTCGATGAGATCCACTTCATGAGATCGGTGGTGAGGTGCTGGCTGACGGATTGGAGGATTGGCCGACCGTCGTCCGCCAGTGTCTGCAGTGATTGCTGTGTGTCCATCGCGATGTTGGCGACGGTGTCGGCCATCTTGTTGAACTCGCGATAGTGGTGTGTCCAGCTTCTAACGGCGATGATGTCTGCGGCCCGCCGTGCCTTCTGGTAGAGTCTTAGCAGGCGCGGATGTTTGGGTGGTCGGTGCTGTTGCATCTGTTTGACGATCATGGAGCTGTCGCCGACGACGTGCACGGGCGAGAGCTGCGCTGATGCTGCATGACGGAGTCCGTGAATTAGGCCCCAGTATTCCGCCATGTTGTTGGTTGTGTCATGCCGCGCGTACGACATGCACGACAGCCAGCAGACTGTGGCTGCGTGCGTGTCAACGTCGACACGCACAATGACCGACCCTGAACCACCTGGTCCAGGGTTGCCACGCGATCCTCCGTCAAAGAAGAGGATGTAGAGACATCGGTCTAACAGTGGCGGTGGTTGTTCGGGTAATGCCAGGTCGGTCAGCGACTCCGCCAGCATCTTCGCCGTGCTGCTTGAGAGCATGTACACTCAATACAGAGAGGACTACGACAAGCAAGAGTGTGCTCGAGCGAGCGACTGTAGCTCCATCGCATCGCATCGCAACTACTACTACTACTGCTACACACGATCAGCACGCCAACACACTAATGAACGAACGTGCACTCTTTCTCACGCTTGAGCATGCTTCAAAGTGCATTACTTGGTCAATCGATGGCCTTGGGACTTGAGACTTGGGATCTGAGCGGTGCGAGCAATGCCTCGAACGACCACGTGCTTGAATGAACCACGTCACACATGTCACGACGTTGTAAGAACTCGTTCGTCCTACGCGTGTGCGTGTGTGGTCGCGAGTGCTGCGACCTGCAAAAGCGTCACATTCGGCTCCCAGCAATGGCTGCGCTTCCGAGTTCGAGTCACCCTATGTAGCCATGACATGGCGCGCTTCTCGCTGCACGACGCCTGCCACGCGTGGTGCCGGCAACAAGAGCAAGCGCTCGCAGATCCACGTGCACCGCTGTGCGCATTCGCGAATCTGCTTTGAACAACAAGAGTCTCCGAAAGCACAGCGCGATGTCCACGACTCCAACCAGCACCATCAAGGACCAATGCGCCGTCGCAATCCCGATCAACGACACGGCTGACGACTCGGCGACGACCGCGAAGCACAGAATCAGCAAGTGCGACGTCGTGATCTTCCTACTCGCCATCGCCTTCCTCGTCATGATGTTCATCATTACGCTGAGAGACATGGTGAGCGACGGGCGCTACGTGTTCGAGGTCTTGGTGATCTTCGCGTTTGTGTTCACCACAATGGCCGGCGTCAAGTACTTTAGCGGCACAAGCACCTGGGACATCGAGAGCAGCGAGACCACCGACACTACTGCCGACTCCAAGAGCCGAGTCAGCGCGATCCAGGTCGCGTGTCTTCTGTTCTCCTACCTCTCGATCGTTGTGCTCTTCATCTGGTCACTGTACGAAGCGAAGGATGATGAAGACAACAAACAGTTTATTTACGTCCTGCTCTTAGCGCTCGTGGCTGCCACGCGGACAGAGGGCGATTGGTCCTGCGGACATTGCTGTCGCGACATTCCAGCGACGAAGAGCAACGGGAGTACCACCGAGCCGTGACAGCGCGAGGTTTCAAGCCATTGCAATGTACTTACGATGTTGGCCTCGCACGACTCGATCTCGACTCCATGTGTACTTGCTCTCGAGCCACTCTGTGCTTCACGTATTGTAGTGCTTCGCGCTACTTGGTACGAGGACGAGGTTGACTGTAGAAGTTGGTGAGTTGTACGAGTCGCTCAAGCGTATCGCGAGGCAAGACTTCAAGTGATCGAACTTGACGACCTTGAGGAACTTCGTCTCAAGTCTGTCTAGCTCTGTGAGTCTGCGTGGTACGGTGCACGCGAGCTTGTGAGCTCCAGCCCCAGTCGAAGATCAGTCCTGCAACATTCACAGAGTTGCTGTGAGTGTTGCAGTAGCGAGACCGCTACATTTAGAGAGAGAGACTTCAGCTTCAGAGCACGACATCGCTCGAGCTCGACATGATGATGAGTGCGTCGTCGATCCCGAAGACTGGCAGCAGCATGACGAGTGTACGTCGTCGATGGTGGTTCATAGGCAGTTGTCATGGGTACTCGCTCACGCCCTCGTTCTCTCTCTCTCTCTCTCTCGTTTGTTGCAATCGCAGCCAAGTCGCGTGACGCTCATGGAGCGCCAAGCGCTCGAAAAGGGCGACGTCTCGATGCTCGCAACACTTCGAGTGCGCTCGCTCTTCCTCTTGCTTACAAGCCCATGCGCCTTCAGTAGCATGACGAGAGCTTACAGCGACACACACATGCATATGCTCTGCACTTCTCTGCACTGTGTCGTAGATCGGCGAGCTTGATAAGCTTGTGGCCAAGATGAAGCAGCAGAAAGCGACGTGTCTCGCCGCCGTGGCGCACTACGAAGCCGAGATGGCGCACATTGACACCGAAGTGAAGCACATCATGGAGAAGTACACGCCAATGTGCAAGCGTCTCGAGCAGCGCCGCGACGAGCGCGCGCAGCTCCAGAAGCAAGTCGCGGACGTCTCGAAGCAGTTTGGCGACATCCTCAGCTCGACAAAGAAGCAACTGCGCTCAGCGACGCACGAGCACGTGCAGCACATTCGGCACGAAGCCTCGAGCGAGCTCGCAGGCGCGCGCGGGTACGCGCTCGGACGCGAGAGCACCGTGTACCAGCGCACATCAGCGCTCAGCCCGGCACGAAAGTAGCACGCGCATGGCGATCGCCGGAAGCACAGAGACGCAATGTATAGGTTACCGCATGTATGTAGTCGTCCGTAGTCGCGTGCGAGCGCATGTCCTAGGGCGTCGACGCCTTGCTGTCCTCAAAGTCCATTCGGTCGCGCTCGTAGCCGCTGCGGCTGCCTTCTCGCGACTGCAGCGGTGACACCGCACGGGCTTTGCTCGTACCTGCTGCAGCGGCGGCGGTCGCTGCTGTGCCGACTGTGACTGGTGCGTCCTGGTTGAGCTTCTTAAAGTTCACGACCTTCTGGAAGATGAACTCGAGGATGTGCTTTGCGTCCGAGCGCTCGGGGTCGAGCTTGGGCAAGATGCCGAGGATATCGGCGCTCTCCTTCACGTAGTACTCGAGGTCGTCGTCCGAGCACTTGTTCGTGAGCTGCGCGAGCCGCAGTGACTCGCTCGCAAAGTGTTCGTCGAGGTCGAACTGGTCGAGCGCCGGCGGCGGTGGCTCGCGGAGCGTCGGCGGGAACACTGCGGACTTGAGCGGCGGGAGCGGACACTCAAACTGCGGCGGAATGAGCGTGAGCGGCTCGTACTTGACGCCGAGCTCTTTGTGGAGACTCACGGCCTCGGGGATGAGCGACGTGTCAAACTTGAAGAGCGAGTCGTCAAAGAGCCGCGTGAAGTCTTTCGGGAGCTCTTCGCTCTCTTGCATGCACGACCGAAGGCGCTCGCTGAGTGCCTGTGTGTCCGGCAAGCGCGTGTACTCGCTCAGGTCCGGGTCACCAGCGTCCTCGGCGTTAAAGTTGATGCCGCGGTCCTTGAGGAGCCAGCGGAAGACGAGCTCCTGGAGCTTTGCGTTCTCCTCCTTGTCGATCCAGTCGTCCGTGAAGCACTGCGCCGAGCCAAAGACAACAAGCCGACCAGACTTGACCGAGTGCGCCGGCGCAGCGATGCCGCCGTCTTGCCACACTGCGACGACAGGTCGGTTCACAGGGTACGAGATGTAGCCGGTCGAGAGGATCGGCGCCGACGGCTTCTTGACATTGAGCGTCGCGCCGTACGGATACACGAACGACAGCCCCTTCTGGTCCTTCTCGAGGTTGTTCGCGCGGTTCTCGTTGCCAATGTCGTTTGGGAAGAGGTCTTTGCGGCCCGAGATCTCGTTCACCTGGCACAAGGCAAGACGACGTGTGTGTGTGAGAGAGAGAGAGTGTGTGAGCATGCTATACCTCTAGGGCTCGTGAGCGCAGGTAGGCGGTTGGGACTGACCACGCGCGCGATCTCGCGGTTCACGACGCCGTTCGAGATGAGCACTTCCTTTGGGTGGTGGTACTTGTGGTACACTGTGCGGATCACGGCGTCCGGGTTCACAAAGATGCCATAGCTGCGCCATGTGATGCGATGCACGAGTGAGTGATCTTGTACGAACAGCAGCAGTCGCACCAGCAGATCGACATACACACAGAGACGCACTCTTTGAGCCAGCCATTGAGGTTCGTATCGCCGGACTGCTCGCCACCTTCGCTGAGCATCATGAGGACGCTGCCGCCGGATGCGAGGAAGTCCTTGAGCGTCGCGAACTCGGTCGAGCTAAAGCGCTCGCGCACGCCAGCGAACACGAGCACGCTCGCGTCCTTTATCCGGTCTTTCGACAGGTCGTCCTTGTTCACGTCGACTTTGCACACAGACTTGAGCTTGCGCGCGAGCTTCTTGAAGCCGCTCGTGGGGTAGTACATCTCTTTCTTGGACGCGTCAAAGAGCACGACGGCTGACTTGCCGGACGTCGCTGTTGCAGACGTGTCGCTCTTGCCAGCGCGGCGAGCATCTGCATCGTCGTCCATGAGCGACGACTGTGTAGGAAGTGTGTATGTCGTAGTATGTACAACTCGATCGATCGAGCGAGCGCGCGCGAGTCGCACGTCAAGATCGCACGCACGCGCAATCGAGGTGCGGTGGTGTTGCTCCAACGACGATCGACCGAGCGCGTAGCGAGCGAGCGAGCGGGTGCGTCAGTCACTGTCGTCGTCGTCGCGCCATCGACGTGCTGCAGGCGTCGTCGAGCTGATCCGCCGCGTCGCTTCGGCATTTTGTGTGTGGGCCACACATTTCATTCCTGTGGTCCACATATCAATCTTTTCTCTGCGAATGGCTTCCCGCTGTCTTGGCTACGATTCATACAAATGTCCAGTCAAATGCACTGCTCTATATGCAATTCGATAGTGAATAAAATGAGGCAAGACGCCACCAAGAGAACGCAGAGAGCGCATTGTTGCACGTCGATCACAGCACGAAGCGCGCGCGGAGCAGGAGCAGCGAGCGAGCGAGTGACTGCGTGTCGATCTCTAGACAACCACCATGGTGCGTACTGCGACTCTGTTCTCTGTTTGCATCACTGTGTGCCTCTTGCCGCGCTTGTGTGTGCATTGCTGTATCTGCATGTGCACACAAGCGACGCAATGATCGCGTGCTGCATGACCACCAGGACTGATTTATTGCTCTCTCTCCTGTATGCTCGCTTGTTCATGGTGCTGTGTGTGCTCCCCCTCGCGTCTACGCACTCAAACGCATGTGCAGGCTGAGTTCCGCCAGGCAAAGCACACGATCATCCTCGTGCAGTACACGCGCGACCCGAACTCGCGCACGTACCTCGACTTTGAGTCGGTGAACGGCGGTATGGACGGCGTCGTCAAGATGTACGAAGCCAAGCTCAAGCAGCTCAACCCGAACATGAAGAACATCACGTACGACATCCAGGACCTGTACAACTACATCGACTCGCTCGTCGACCTCAGCGCATTAGTGTACGTCGCTTGCTCTATCACTATGTCTGTCTGTCTACGCCACCGCCACTCACTCACTCACGCGCGCTCACATGTACGTGCCCTATCGCAATACCGATAGTCTCGACCTCGAGACGAAGACGTACTTGCCGTGCGGCAAGGAGTGGATCAAGAAGAAGGTCTTCCAGGTCCTCAAGAACCAGGCTGGCTAAGCGTCTTGTCACGTCGCAGCGCATGCGTCGACTGTTTTGCAAGCGACGACTGTATGGAGAGCGCTCTAGGACGTGCGCTGCTGTCGTTGCGCGTATCGTCGTCGAATGCGAATGCAACAGAGGATCTCGTCGTTTGTCCCTTGCGCGTTCGCTTCCTCTCTCTGCCGCATTCTCTCTGTCGCGCTGGCTGTAGCAGCTGCTATGATGTTGTGCTTGATGC
The DNA here is from genome assembly GCA_003730235.1 of Pythium guiyangense. Lineage (NCBI taxonomy): Eukaryota > Oomycota > Peronosporomycetes > Pythiales > Pythiaceae > Pythium > Pythium guiyangense. The sequence continues at coordinate 202,014 of QXDM01000026.1, forward strand.
AGGAGCGTCTTGCGTATATGACCGAGTGAGCGGCACGCGTGCTGCTTGGTAAATGGCGTAGAACTGGAGCACGACGAGGAGCACGAGCACGCTCGCGCGGAACGACGGCAAGCGCGACGACAGCGTCGTCGCGTATGCGAGCGCTGCAGCGACGAAGAGCATCCAGCAGACGCTCAACGCTGCGTCAAACGCGTTCGTAGTTGTCATTGCGCAGGAGCTGTGTCGACGTACGAGTTGATCGGCTTGGTCGATCCGCAGGACGTACAGATGGCTTGAAGCACGCTGGCAGTATTGCATAGTGAACTCAAGTGATTTTGGAAAACGCGCAACGACTCGCCGCTTCGATCACCACAACAAGCAAGAGAGCGAGTAGAATGGCGCAAGAAGGACAGGACGCGCCGGCGCTCGACATGGTCAAGCTCATCAGGTGTGTGTGCATTGTACTGCAGTGCGTCTGTGTGTGTATGAGACAACTGCACTGACGGCTTGAACGCTTGGCGCGCGTGCAATGACTGCGCAGCGCGGAGGGACACGAGATCTACATCAGCCGCACGTGCGCCATGGTCTCGGGCACGATTCGCGCGATGCTCAGCGGTGCGTGTCTGTCTACACACTCGCTCATCTGCTATCGCACATGACTACTCGCTCGTACTCACTGCTCATCTGTACGTACGTGCTTCACAGGGCAGTTCACGGAGAGCAAGGGCGAGATCACGTTCCCAGACATCAGTGCGCCGATCCTCGAAAAGGTCGCGCAGTACATGTACTACAAGTCGCAGTACACCGACAGCACGTCGCGGTTCCCCGACTTTGCCATTGAGCCCGAGATCGCGATGGAGCTCCTCATGGCCGCAAACTACCTCGACTGCTAAGCACATATCGTGCGTCCATCCGTCCGTCATTGGTCTCTCTCTCACACACACACGCATGCTCGCTCGCTACCGACAGCCACACATACACACAGTAGTCAGTAGGAGCGTCGATCGCCATGACATCAATGCACTCCCTCCATCCTCTCGTCTCTCTCTCTATCACTGTGTGCGTATGCCAATCCATGACCTCCTCGAAGCGCCTCGAGTGACACGGATCACGCGCTTGAATGGTCGCTCAGTCAATACGCGACCAGTCACTACAGCACTATCGCTCTTGCTGTTGCTGCTGGCAGCACTTGCCTACGACACCAACGCGACGCAAGGTGACACGTAGCGATGGAGCGCCGACGCCGCCGCGCGCGCATGCACCTCCAGCTCGCGATCTGCTACAAGACGTGGTTCGGCTTACTCTTCTACCCCGTGTCGTTCCTACTCTTGCTCGAGAAGCTCTCGCGCTTCGAGTACACGTCTGCGCTCGCCCGCACGCTCCCGGTCACGTCGTTTGTGCTCCTACTGCTCGCAGACGTTGCGCGCTACTGGCTCGGGACGCACGGCAACTTGCGTCGGCAGGTGTTCCACCTCACGGCGTTCCTCTTCCTCTCGCTCTGTCCGCTCCTCCCGTGCGTGCTCTACTGCAACTTCTTGGCCGAGCACCGCATCGCGTTCGACGCCGTCGTCGGCGCGCTCTTCCTCGCGCTCCTCGCGTTCGAAGTCGTCACGGCGCTCGTCGTGCTCCGCGGTCTCTTGCGCCACGAAACGAGTCGCTTCGTGCGCTTGCGCGAAGCTGCGCGCGAGAAGCTCAAGCAAGAGGCGATGCAGAACGGCGAAGCCGCTGCTGTGGAAGCGCTCTTGAGGAAGCGCCACACGCGCACAGCAGCGACGCATGAGCACTCGGACGAGCTCCAGCGCCGCAGACGCGCGAGCATCGATGCATCCGAGCGACAAGGTGGCGCATTGTCGAGCACCGCTGCGTGCTGACAGTGAGAGAGCAGAAGTAGACGAGAAGTAGACAAGAAGTACACGATCTAATGGAATGACTAGACATCGTTGCTCATGAGCTTAGAGGAGGAAGATCGATCGATTGATCATGTGTGCTGTGTGACGAGAGCAAGCGAGCTCCTCCTTGTGACTGACTGCGCGCCAGTCGGTTTGCGTCGACTCGTACGCGTCGGTTCATCATCCGACGTGCTCGCTCGAGAGTTCGCAAGCGCAACACCGACACTCGTTTGCTTCTGTCACGCCGCGATGTCGGCGCTCCGCAGCATGGAGACGACGCACAAGAGCACGGTACGCTCGTGCTTGTAAGGTGGCAGCGCTCACGCATGCGGTAACAAGGCGCGCGCTCTGCTGGCTTGTGTGTGTGAAAGGCGATCCTGCGGTGCAAAGTCGCAGTCGTTGGCGACGCGACAGTCGGGAAGACTGCGCTGCTCCAAGTGCTCAAGAGCAGCGGACACGAGTACCCAAAGAACTACGTCATGGTACAGTAGCAGTCGCAGTAGCTCTCTTGCGTCGTGCAGCGCTCTCGTTGCTACGACCGCGCTCACCTGCATGGCGCGAATGTGCCTCGTGTTGTACGAACGCCGTGACGCGATCGAAGACGTCGGACGTCGAGCTGTGCGTCAAGAGCATTCCGATCTCTGACACGAACGTCGTCGTCGAGCTCTACCTCTTTGACTGCGCCGGCCAGAGCATCTTCAACCAGCTCGACTTTGGCACCTCGCACGTACGTACGACCTTGTCGACGTCCTAGCATGCTCCAGGCTTGTCTGGGAAGCCTCGTGTTGAGACTGACGCTCATGCCACGGCTTCTTGTGCTAGTACCGCGGCGCGTCGATCGCAGTCGTGGTCTTTGACGTGAACAACAAGGAGTCGTTCAAGTCGTGCGCCAAGTGGTACCAGGACGTCAAGGACGCGTCGCCGACGCACAACATCCCAGGTACGCGTACATCCATCATCCGTCCACTGCACTTCATCATGGCACTCAGTTGTTCACCGCATCCACGCACGATGCACTCGACCACCACACACAGGCGTGCTCATTGCGAACAAGACCGACTTGCGCGAGAACAACCGCGACGCGATCTCGACGAAAGACGCCGAGGACTTTTGCGACCGCAACGACTTCAAGTACTTTGAGGCGTCTGCGGTACGTCTGTGTCTATCTGCCATGACCTCATGCGACCGACTGTCGTACGTGCGCTAGCAGCAGTCTCTCTTCCTCACAGAGTATCATGACTCACTCGCTCGTACACACACACAGCAACAGAACACGGGCATCGACGCGCCGTTCACGTACATCGCCGAGTGGTTCTACAAAAAGTACCAGAGCGCGGCACAGCGCGCGTGAGCTCATGCTTCTCACGGCGATGCTAGTGACTGACGACGATCGCGGTCATGAGGAGCAAGAGCGAGAGGCTCGTCGTACGATCAGACCGTTCATTCATTCGTTCATACACTAAGACTACAGACTGTACGACGTTCACATTGAGACATTGAGAGACTAGCACGACCGACACGAGGTCGCGGCGTCTCGCTCCGTGGACTTGCTACCTAGCAAACGACTCACAGCGCTAGACGTAGTCGGCTGTGCACGGCGTCTTGTGCTGCGTCGGCGCGCGCAGCACGACTGCTGGCTCGCGTCGCTGGGTCCGCCAGTATGCCCAGAGCGCGATCCAGATCCAGACGTACTGGAACGCGTACAGCGGACTCACGTGCATGCGGAGCGCCGTGCAGTCGACGCCGTTCGCGCAGTCGAGCTCACGCACGCGCGCACGCTCACGTACGACGCCAACGTACACTTGGAGCGCGACGGAGAGCAGCGAGAGCGTCTCAGTCACCAATAGGACTTTGCGAATGCGGTCGGCTGGCTTCCGGGGCGCGCGCTCAGGCTCTTCAAGCACGGCGTTTGACCTGCTGCTGCTGGCGTTGTCTCCATCATCTGTCGGGTCGTGGTGGCTTGTGTAGGCAGTCGCCTGCGTCGTCGCAGCGACCGCGTCGAACGCGCGTGGCTCGGTGGTCTCCATGCGGTCGATCGCCTCGAGGCGGCGGATCACTTGCCGACCAAACACGACAAAGCTCGTGCTGATGACAAAGAGGAAAGCGGCAGAGACGTACAGCGTCACGGGCCCGCGCACGCCGCCAAAGCCTTTCGCTTGGACGAGACTCACGTCACACGCGATGTAGAACGACCAGATGAACGCGATCGCGAGGCGCTCAAACACAATGAGCGACTGCCGCTTCGATACGACGCCGTGCTGCGTGATCGAGATGTAGAAGCTCAGCGACTTGATGCTGTTGGTATATGAGTGCGTAGGTGAACAACGAAGGCAGAGGCGTGAGTGTATGTGATGCACGAGTCCGACGTGTCATCGGCTGACAGACAGATATCAGTGGGCTGTACGTACAGGATCGTGTGAAGCGTCGCCGTGCACGAGTCGGCGAGGAAGCTCGAGATCGGGCGTGGGATGTAGTGCCCGTAGCCGTTCGGGTCAACGCCGCGCAGTGTGATCGTGAGCGCAGCGTACATGCAGAGCGCAAAGATCTGCTTCTGGAGCATCGCACCGCGCGTGCGCACGGCACACGCGAGCTTGTACGTGCTCACGCTCATGACTGTGAAGCCAGCGACGCAGTAGACGATCTGCATATGTGTGTACGAGTCGCCAGCGAGCGTCGCGAGTGTCGTGATGCATCCTTTCGATGTGCGCGCGAGGCCGTAGCTGCACGTCGCGTCAGTGACGTTCACGGCCATTGCGCAGAGTGACGATGCGGCGCTGCAGACGCGCGAGAAGCGAAAGTGGAGCTGTCCGCGCGCAGTGCTAGCGCCAGTGCGCTGCGTGAGGCGCACCCACACGCCGAGAACGAGCAGGAGCAGGAGCAGCACCGCATGGTGCCTCGCTTCTCCATGGTCACAATCAACCGTCATCCAAAGCGTCGCGCTCGCGCTAACGTACGCGATTTCGATACAAATAATTACGATTTTACACGCAAAATGCGTACTTACACAGCACATGTATCCGTTTAATAACGCAAGTGCGTTCGTATCTGCGCATCCACACAACTGCCGACCAGCTGCCTCACCAGCTCTTGCTCCGACTCGCAGCAGCACTCGTGCGCTCGATGACGAGGCATGTCCGTCAACGACTGCCGCTCGGTGCGCTGATGCCTGATCGCCGATGCAGCGCCGGATTGGCCACATAGAGCCACTTGACGAGCTCTCGCTGCGCCAAACGATACCTGTGGTAGTGCACACAGCCAAGAGCTCGCTCGCTTCTGCATCGTGAGCGTCAGCGGCAGCCCACAGTCAACGCCCTTGTGTGCGTATGTGTCTGGCTCATGACTTGCATCAATGACATGACGACTCACTACAAGCAAGCACCCATGCAAACGTAAGGATGCAGCGCATGGGATGACGATGCAGCAGCTCGATGGGTTTGCATTGCTATGGCTCCTACTTGCGCACGCGATCGTCACGGACTGACTACCGACGAACCATCACGAGCGTCGCCCACAGCGTGCGCAGTTGTGTGTGCACAGCAGTGGACAGAGCGCACATGCGGCGCGCTAGTGACGAGGATCGCGAGACGGCGCTTAGCCGTACTGGAGACGGAAGACGTCGTTGTGGATGTAGTACTGGCCCTGCTGGTGCGCCACGAGCTGGAACACCTGCGTGAACTGGATCGGCTGGTTGTCCTCGATCTATCGTCGCATGAGTGGCAGCAAGTAGAGGATCAGCACAGAGCGAGAGTGTGAGTGAGCCTATCGATGCATGGAGGAGGCAAGACAGATCGACTAGAACGCGCAGGTGCAAAGCGGCAGAACGCACCTTGAGCTTGCCCTGGACAAAGATGATCATTGCGTTCGGCGACGTCGACGGCTGGATGTCCACAGTCGGGTACTCGTGCTGGACCTGCGGGAGTTGCTGGAGCTTGGCCATGATCGCCTGCTGGCCCGAGAGCATCGCGCCTTCCCAGCTCATCGTCGACACCGGTTGCTGTAGATGCGAGCGAGATACATTCAGATGATGCGGTGTTCAGTGATAGCACACAGACATAGAGTGCGCTGGTGCAGACATGCATGCACACCAGCCAGCTAATGACAAAGTTGACGACGAGGACATACGTAGAGGTTGACGAGCGCCGCACGGTTCGTGTCGAACGTGTTGTAGTAGTGCTGCACAAAGGCATTCGCGACTTCTTCGGCCGACATGGTGGCGATCGACGAGAGGTGGACGAACGACGTGCACGCACAGAGAGAGAGACACTCGCTGCTGCTGCTGCTGCTGGTGGTCGACCTGCGTTCGCGTGCTTCTTGTGTGCTTTTCCAGACTGTCAAGGGGGGTCGATGGCTGGAAACCTTGTTTTTCGCACTATCACATATCCGGGGTTTTTGAAAAGTGTTCCCTCTTGAAAACGATACGCCAATTCTAGCCAATCAAACTGTTTTCTCACTTCTGCATACATATTTGCAGTAGTTTGGTGCGAATCGAGTCGATTTGATCCTTCAATTGAAAAAGCACAGTCAAAACGCACATGTCGCGCCTCAAACAGCAGCAAGCACAACTTCGAGACATCGAGAGCTCATGGCAACGACGCTTGAAGCACATCAAGGCGACGAGCAGCTCATGACGACGACGGCACCACCCGTGTTTGATGCGCATCAAGACGAACCGCAACAGCACGAGCACAAACACGAGCACGACCGTGAAGCAGAGCAAGACTCGGAGCTGGCCGCAACATCTCAATCGGCACAAACAACGCCACACGATGTCGAGACGCAAGTGACTGATACATCGCACACTCAAGAGCCTCTGACACTTCCGACGCAAGTGCCCGAGCCAACGCAAGCTCACGAGACAGCACCACTACAGCAACAAGTACCGCTACAAGTGCCCAGACCTGCCGCTGCTCCGGTTCGCCATGCGCCTGCTCCACAGATGAATCGCGGCATGAAGCGTCCGTACACGCCTGTGCCGCAGCACATCGCAGACACAGCAGCGGTGCTAGTGTTTGACTGCGGGTATGCGATCCCTGACGCAGTGCGCATTGTCAAGATGCCGCGCGGCGGACTCACAAAGCGCTTGCAGCGTCTAAGCGCCAAGCGCGACGGTCGTGCGCCAGTCCCAAAGCGACCGCGCAAGAGCTCGAGCTCTGTCGAGTCGCAACTCTTGATGAGCTCTTCGACAGCTACAATGACAGCAGCAAGCTCGGGCGTCCCACCTCACATCGAAGACGCTGCGTGCGTGCTCCTGTTTGACTGCGGCTACTCGCTCAAGATCGTGCTCGAGATCATGAAAGTGCCGTGGTGCGGTCTCGCACAGCGCCTCGAGCACTTGGTCGCGCATCCAGACGAGCGCCAGCCGTTCCGACCGCGTCCAGACGTGGACGACACAGTCGTCGGTGCTGCGATAGCGTCAGTGGCCGCGGTATCACAACCGGCAGTCTCGCAGTCGCGGCCAGTGCCACTTGCGCGCGCGCCACAGGTCGTTGCAGCGTCGCCGCCAGTGCCGTCCGAAGCGCTACAAGGGCCAGAGAGCGCGCTCATGGACTTGATCGTGTTCCCAGACCCGGCGCTGCCGTGCCAGCGCTACCACTGGGGCATTGGCTGCTCGCGCGTCAACTGCGCGTGGGTGCACGACCAAGGTTCGTCGCTCCTCGAGGTGCTCAAGCTCATTCGAGGCGCCACGACGTCGATCGACCTCTGCGTCTCGCAGATCACGTGTCCAGAGGTGCGGCATCGCTCACTCTCTCTCTCTCATCCAGAGCCTACGACTGACACTGCTGTGTGTGACTGTAGATCGTCCATGCGATCCGATCCGCTCAGGCGCGCGGCGTCGACGTGCGCGTGGTCCTCGACTACGAGCTCTCGCTCGACAAGGCGTCCAAGGTCGAGCAGTTTGCGCAGAAGGTGTGTGCGTCTGTGTGTGTGCGCGGCCGTCAGTGTCTCCATGCGTGCGTCTTCGCGCTGACTGCTGTACAAACAGAACATCCCAGTGCGCTACGGCGACAAGCGCACGCCACTGCGGCACAACGTACGTGCTGTCGATGCGCTTGGTGATCGTGATGATGGTGAACATACTGAGTGTGCGTGTGGCTCGTGCCTTGTGACGCTCCAGTTCTGCATCATCGACAGCAAGACGCTGCTCACGGGTGCGTCCGTCACACTCTACTGCGTGCGTGGGACTAAAGCGATGAACTGACGAACCGATGGACTGACTGACGCACACGCAGGCTCGTTCAACTGGGGACTCGACGGTGTGCTGATCCACGCAAGCGAGCTTGCGATCCACGCGCGCGGGCGCCTTCTCACGCGCTTTGCAGCGCTCTTTCGCCACATCTGGGCAACGGACGGCGCCTCCGAGAGTGCGACGTCCACACGTTCGTGAACCAAGAAGAGAGCAAGCGGTTGGATCCGTAGGAGCAGCTCCCATGATCGTATGAGTGAGAGCATGAGTGTTGGTCCTCATCGCCAGTCGTTATGTTCAGAGGTAGAGCTCGTCGTCGTGCGCACGGAGCGGCGTCAAGCGACTGGAGGTCGGAGCATCCGAGCTGCCAGGCGCTGGCGACGACGCTGCGCAGCTGCTGGCGGAGAGCGACTGCGGTGCGTGCTGCGCCAGGAACGCGTGGAACTGCGCAAGGGCAGCGTCGCACTTGGGCACGACGTGGCCTTGGCTGTGGATCGACGTCTCGACGTGGCTCAGTGGGTCCTAGCGACACAGCAATGACGCAGTCTGTCAGTCGGCTAGCTCTACTGTAGTCGCCACAGCTTACACAGTCAGGAGCGCTCGCACCTGCGCGTGGCGAAAGACGTCGACGACTGCGCGGCTCTTTGCCGCCGAGATGACGTGGTCGTTCAAGCCAAACATGTGCAGCGAGCTCGTAGCTGGGAGGATGCCGGACGCCAAGCTGTACTGCTGCGGACCGAGGTAGCTCCCGATGAGGATCGCAATGCGCGGGCTCCAGCGCAGCTCGAGGCGCGCTTGCGTCGAGCAGAGCCACGACGCGAGGCTCGCGCCTTGTGAGAACCCGAGCACGCCGTCAATCTCGCCGAGCTCTGCGAGCTGCGCGCGCAGGAACGCCAGGAGCACGTCGCGGTCGCTGTCGAGCTGCGTTGGCCCTGCTTGGTGCGGACCTGACGGGCGCCACCACGCGCGAAAGAGGTGCTCAGTGTTGCGCGGCCGCGGCTGGCGACTCGGCGTCGCTGTGTCGCGCGACGGACTCGCGTGTTGCTGCTGCTTCTTTGCGAGGATCGGCGGCGTGACTGTGAACGGCCCGTCGATGTAGATGTACTCGACCGCGTCGTCCGGGCGCTGCAGCGCGCGCAAGTGCTTGGTCTTCGCAGCAAACGTGTCGGCGTTCTGGTACATGCCGTGCAAGCAGAGCAGGCGGAGCTTGCGCGCGCTCGGCTGCGCCATCGCTGCTGCTTTTACGAGCACACACACAGGTATGTGCGCAGAGAGAGAGCGCGCGCAGAGGGAGCAGATGCGCACACGAGGCCGTCGCCACCGACACCGACTCGCCAAGCACGAGCACAAGCACGAGCTCTTGATGCCTTTGCGGCTGCAGTTGCTTGTCTGTTCAAACTGACTTTGTGCACATGGACCACATGACTATGACAAAATGAATACAAAAATGACTGGATTGTAGTATGATAAAAACATTGTTTTGATCGTCTCGAGCATACATTTCATAGCAGAAACACGTTTGACTTGATTTCAGTACGCAAGTGTCGACACTGATCTTGACTTGGAGCTTCAGCATCGCATACAAATTTCAAGTGCTCCCGATCCAGTTGTTGCGCTTCAAGGTCCCGACACACCACAACAGCAGCAGCTCCAGCAGGAAGTCTCGGACAGCAGCTCCATCGCTCGATCACGACGTCGACTGGACTCGATCGCTTGGTCGCAATGATGAACGCTGTGGCTGACAGCATGCTCAAGACCGCTAGCGCGTCGCTGCGCGTTGGCCACACGCTCTCTGACGTCGCTGCGACGCTCCGAGTGAACCGCACAGAGCTGCGCGAGTGCATGGAAGCGGCAGGACTCGAACCGCGTGTGCAAGACCCGCCTGCTGGGTACGTCGATCGCCGTCCGCCGCTCCGACGCGAGTTTATGTACAACTTCCCCGACGACGCGTTCGATCGATACGGTCTCGACGTCCCACCCGGCGTCGAGTCGAGCTCCATCCGGATCATTGAGATCCTCGAGTCGACGACAAAGAACATCGACCTCATCTGCCGCAAGTTCACGAGCAAAGTGATGCGGCTTGCGTTCATTAGAGTCTGTCGCTTGAGTTCTCCTCAACCCACTCACAGCCGCGAGTGCGCACTGTTTGCGTGTGTAGATGGCCGATGTGTTCATTGCGCTGCACAGACGTCCTGGCGTCGAAGTGCGCGTACTCGTGAACGACAAGGAGCTCTCGAACCGGTTCTCGCAAATCGGCTACTTGATCGCGAACGGCATTCCCGTGCGCTACATCCGCTGCCAACTCTCGACGGTGCGCTTGCCTATTGCTGCTAAGTGCTCACTCTCTTGCTTGACCTGACTGTTGATGCTGGCGACGTGCATGGACTTGCCTTGATCCACACACACGCGCAGCAATACATCATGGACGGCCAGTTTGCGATCTTTGGCACGCTCGACCCGCTCGTTCGAGTCGCTCGTCTCTGTGTCGTGTGTGCATCGCATGGGACTCACAACTCTCGGCTGTGCGTGCGTCGCCACCGCTAGGCTCGATGTTCTGGACCGAGCATGGCACGTTCCGCAATTTCGAGTCGGTCGACGTGATCGCGCGCCGAGGCTTCATGCGAATGATGGAGCGGCGCATTGACGAGCTCTGGGACTGACTGCGCTCGTGCAGCGTGCTGCTCCAGCTCATACGTGTGTCTCGTGAGTCGCGACAGCTCAATTGGCATGGATATGTGCGTCTTAGTATGTGAGCTAGTGTGAGAGAAGAATGGACTTGGATGAGACGAATGAACTCGGACGTGTCCAGTGTCTGCGTCTATGAGTCTATGAGAAGAGCAAAGGACCGTCAATAGGAACACGGTCGGTGTGCGTTTGATCTACGCATGTCCAGGACTTGGGGTCTGCGCAGCGCAGTCAAAGGGTGGGTGGCTCAAGCATGGACACCCAAGCAACTCGTCGCATCGTGGCAACAGTCAGCCTCAACCGTCTCTGTGCCCAGGCGAACACGGAGACCCGAGCCGTTCATGTCCTGTGAGCCTGCGAGAGCACCACTCTTGTGTCTCGAGCAGCACGAAGAGTGCGTGAACGATCCGATCGGTGGTGGTTCGAGCAAGAGCAAGAGGAATGAAGCCAATGAACGCCACCTCGAACTGATTTCGTATCGATTGTGTGTGAGTGAGGGTGCGACATGAACATCTTGATCAAACACAGCGATGCGAAATCACCACCAGCCACGTCCTCGACCTGATTTGCGCTCGTCAATCAGAACGAAAATCCTCTCGACGTGCACTCGCGACGACAGCAGATGCCGACGCCTGCGCTCGCGCTTGTGCTGCTCGCTGCTTGCACTCGTGTCATTCCGAGATCAGCGAGCTTGTACACACGCACACACTTGACGCTCTCTCTCCTCTTCTTGCTCACTTGCACGTCGTCATCTTCACACGGAGCAGCAACAACCACAGCAACACAACCAACCAACGACAGTCATGACACAAGCGCCGAGTCCTTCTACCAGCACAAGTGCGGTGTCTACTCCAGCGACCGCAACGAAGCACAGCGCACCACGCACACATGCGGCAGCTGCAGCACCACAAGCGAAGAAGGCAAATAAGAAAGGAGGCGTGCGCGGTCGCGTGACACCTGGATCGCCGAATGAAGCCGCGCTCTCGGTGCTCACAGACCTCGGGTTGCTCCAGACCATCACGTCGTTCGCCTCGGGCGTGCCGTACTTTGTCTACCTCGTCAAGCAGCAGCTCGTGTGTGGGCGCGAACCGACTGACACCGTACCGCCAGAAGATGTCGAGTTTTGGCACAACGCTGTGCTTGCGAGCGACAAGAAGACGATCGAGGCGCTGCTCATCCTCGCCAAGACCGAGTCGCTCGGTCCGATCATGCGCAAAGTGCTCCGAGGCATCGTGGGCTTTGCGTTCACACACACGAAAGACTATGAGCTGCTCGAGTGGCTCAACCCTGACGAGCTCTACCATGAAGACTTTGCTGCGTACACGACTGACGATGACGAAGCGCTCGGCGAGACGGGCGACATTGAGATGATCCAGTGGCTCTGGGCGCACGACTACAACCTCGACGAACGCCTCGCAGTCGGCGCTGCGAGACGCGGACACTTGGCGCTCATCCAGCTCTTGCGCGAGAAGGAGGACTTTGAGTTTGGCTACGAGGGCGGTTTGATCCAAGAGGCGGTCGCGAATGGCCACTTGGACGTCGTCAAGTACATCCACGAGAACCGGCGCGACGAAGTTGACTTCTCGGACTGGACGCGGTTGAGCCTCATTGACAAGCCAGCGACGAATGGAAACCTCGAAATGGTCCAGTACATCCATGAGCACGGCGTCGGACGCTCGACGCGCGCAGCAATCGATGGCGCTGCTGCAAACGGCCACTTTGACGTTGTCAAGTACCTACAAGAGCATGGACTCGTGCACGGTGGTGGCGCTGCACTGGACAACGCCGCTGAGAACGGCTACCTCGACATTGTCACGTACTTGCACGAGCACGGACTCACAACGACGCGTGGCGTCGGACTCGACAAAGCAACCGAGAACGGCCACCTCAGCGTCGTCAAGTACCTCATCGAGCACGATCTCAAAGGCTACAGCCGCCAAGCGATCGATAGCGCACTCACGAACAAGCACATGGACGTCGCACAGCTCCTGTATGACGTCGATGGGCAACGCTGCAGTGGCAAAGTGCTCGCCGAGGCAATGAAGAGCGGCGACATGGAGCTGCTCGAGACCTTGTGCTCGTTCTGTGGTGAAGGCGGACTCCAAGCTGCGCTGTTTGCTGCGGCAGACATGGGCAGCGTCAAGTTCATGCGGTTCCTGTTCGCCAAGGCGAATGGGAACTGCCGCTTGCCGCGCGAAGACCTCGTGAACCGCGCCGCGCGCGAAGGGAACCTCGAGCTGATCAAGTTCTACCACGAGCACGACTACTTTCGCTTCAGCCGCGAGACGATGCACGCCGCAGCGATCGCGAACCAGCTCCACGTCGTCAAGTTCCTGCACGAGCACCGGAGCGAGGGCTGCAAGGTCGACACGCTCTTTGAGTGCGAGAAGCGCGAGCTCGCGTGCGTCATCGAGTTCCTGTGCACGAAGCGACCGATGCGAGCGCCAGAGAAAGCGATCGCACGAGCGAAGCGCGAAGGACGGATGCTGCTTGCAGCGAAGCTCGAGTTTGGTGCAAACGCAGCAACGACGTACGTGTATCGGTAGATCCGGACTCGCGAAGTGTTGTCGCTCTCCAAGTAAGTCTCACTGAACGAACAGCATCTCTCTTCTGTTGCTTGCTGGCTTGTCGTTTGATCCTGAGCATTGCGATCACGTGGCTTCGAGATGGTGTGTGTGGAACTTGTGCTGCGTGTACTGGTGGGTCACACGCGAGTGTCAATGTGCTGCACAGTCATGAACGCCAACGAGCTCTCGAGTCGGTCACTTGGTGTATCAAAGGATGTTCGCGTGCGCTGTCTTTGCTGCCAGCTCTCAGTGATGAGGACTGAGGACTGGGAGACAATGAATCCACACATGACCAGCACACCAACGCTTTCGTAGAGTTGCCAGCATAGGTGCTCAAGAAGCTTGAGCTGAATGGATGGCGTGTTGCGCATCGCGTCACTTGCGCTCCACTCACGATTGTGCTTATGCGATCTCTCAATCCCAGCTCAAGCACCAACACCAGCTCAATTGTTGCATCAACCATCCATATCTGTGATGCAAGCAACCAGCAGACAACCAAGTCGATGGCGACACTTGCCAAGAGACGATGTGTGGTAACGAGCTGTGCGAGTGCATGCAGCTCTGTTTCGTGTGCGCAAGTGAGCGAGCGATCGTTTGAGTGAGCGAGGACAACTCGTCGTCGTCGTCGTCGTGGCTCGATGGTCTAGCTCATGGTACTGTGTTCAAGTCGAGACGCACACTTGCACTGCTGGTTCCCTGTTCTCCATCCTCCATCCTCTCTCGTTCTCACCGTGCTGCACCACGCCACATGCTTTGCGGCTGTGGCTGTAGATCGCACGCGCAGTCGCGAGAGCTCATGCGCGTCCGAGTGTGAGCGTCCGCGTGCTCACGGACAAGACCAACGCAGCTCGGTCGACGTCGCTTGTCGAGCAGCTCCAGACCAAGAACGTGCCAGTTACGCTCACGGACGGCGTTGAGTACACGGTACGCTTGCGCATGCATCTCTTGCCAGCATGTGTTCGCGTCTATTGTCGCTTGGATCGCTCGCTGTTGCTCACAGCGTACGGGTTGTGTGTGTCTTGACGCTGCGAGCAGTTCTGCTTGATCGACGACGACGTGATCCTCGCAGGTCAGACGCACGCACACAGCCATACACTCTCTGCTGTTCACTCTCCGACAAGAGCTCACGCAGTCGGCTCTTGCATGCGTTCATGACTCTGTCGTAGGCTCGGCGGACTGGACGTCCAAGAGAGAGCAGCAGGTCCAGAACATGGTCGCAGGCATCACTGGCGTTCGTGGCCGTGTGCCAGCGCAGTATGCGCGCATTGTTGCAGCGCACTGGCCGCCTACCAGCAGCGGCAGCAGTGCTCCGACGCCACCAAAGCGCACCAAGACGACGCCAGCGAACGCAAAGCCAGCAGCGCCAGCAGTCCCAACGAAGACGAGTGAGACGTCGGATCCGAACGGACCATCGCTGAGCTACTTGATCGGCATGATCGACGGCGCAAAGACGAGCGTAAACGTCTCGTGCACGGAGCTCAACACCAAATCGGTACGGCTGGCGAGTGTGTGTGCTCTTGAGCGCTGTTGTCGCTCCTGTGGCGTTGTTCCTGACACTGCTACTGCTCATTACCAGATCGCCGACGCGCTCATTCGCGCGCATCAGCGTCCGGGCGTGACTGTCCGCGTCATTGTGAGCGGTACACAGATGAACTCGAGCGAGTCGCAAGTGTCAAGGCTCACTGAGGCAGGCATTGCAGTGCACGTGACGCACGCAGATGTGAAGACGCCGGGCACGGTACGAACCAGAGTACTCGCTTGCTTGGTTGCGGATTGACGCTTGCATGGACATGCACGGTACTCACAGACTACGATGTGGCTTTGTGCTGTGGCGATGGTTGCCGCTCACAGTTTATCATTGTCGACGAAGCGCAGATGCTCTCAGGTACACCGAGAGCTTGCTTCTTTGTGAATGTGGTCGATCGTTGCGACGTGCTCGGACTGACCGCCTTACTGATGATTGCAATGCGCAGGCACGACTGACTGGACTGCGCGCACAGAGGAGCAGTGGCAGGCGATCGGTCTCGAGTTCAAAGCCTCGCACGCGAATGCGGCGTGAGTGACGCCTTGGACAGCTCCGGAGCGCGTATCGAGTGTCTTTCACCCAGCAGTCGTTGCTGTCGAGTAGTGTTGCATGTGTGCTGCATGTGAACGACACTTGCGTCATAGTGTTGTTGTTGTTGTTGCTAGCGTCCATCTGGCAGTCGGACAAAAGCAAACAACACTGGGTTCGATTTGCTTTGCGTTGTCATATTCGTTTGCTCGAGTTGTGCAACTTGCTTTGCCTTGCAAGTTGCGAGTTGTTACGCTTGACAAGCCCACACAACTTGTTGTCCACCACAACAGCAACAACAACAACAACTTGTTGCACCATGTGTTTGCATGAGTCGGTGAATGAGTAGCGACGAGCGCTGCTCCTGTCGTCGCTCACACTCACACACACGCTTGCACGGAAGCCTGATCACCTACTTCCTCCCCTTCACGGGCTCGTCCACGACGCGAATGCGGTCGTCCGAGATCCCAAACATCTCGGGCAAGACGTCGAGGAGCTCCGTGCAGCAGTCGCCCTGGAGCTGGATCTGCTGCTTCCCTGCGTCCGTCTTGGACAGCGACGAGCTGCACGCAAAGCGCTTGCCGAGGCTCTTGCACGCGTCTTTGATGTTCACGCCGTCAAAGTCCTCGAGGCCCGTGACGAATGTCAGGCGCTTGCGGCCCTTGCGCGAGCTCTTGGAGATCGTCACGACCGCGTTCGCTTTGCTCTTGAACTCCTCGACCTTCTTCTTTCCCTTGCGCTTCACAGTCTTCTCCTTCCCGTCGGCCTTGAGCGAGATGCCCTCGACGCCAGCAGCGATCTGTCGCTCGGCCTCCAAGAAGTCCTCGATCGTGCGGTTGTACTTGCTCAGCCACAGCCCTGGGCAGTTCTCCACGAGCCACGGCTTGCAGTCGTTAAAGAGCGGACCGTACTCACAGTACTCGGCCGGGAGCGAGTCCACGGGGCAGTACACGACGGTCTTGAACTTGGGCGCGCCGCTCGCATCCTCAGGGTCCTCCTCTTCGTCTTCGTCGTCACCGCCGTCGTTGTCCTGAGCAGCAGCAGGAGCAGGCGTCTTGTCCTCGTCATCGGCGTCTTCCTCCTCCTCCTCGTCGTCATCATCATCATCACCGTCGTCGTCTTCGTCGTCCGAGTCGCCAGGCTCCGGTCCGTACTTCTTCACGAGCGCGTCAAAGAGCTGCGCTTCTTTGCCCTTGTACTTGGCGAGCACAGTCGGCACGTCGCCTACCTTTGTCGGGTTGTACCGGTTGTAGAACGCCAGCAAACGCGCGTGGTTAAAGTCCGAGACGTTCGCGCCGGTGGATGGCGCAGCAGCTGCGCTCGTCTGCTGCTTGTCGGCTTGCTTGCTCTTCTTGGACTTCTTGCCACTGCTAGCAGCCGCAGGAGCAGGAGCAGACGCAGCAGGCGCCGACAGGTCTTCGTCCGCGCTCGGCTCAGGTCCGTACTTCTTCACGAGCGCCGTGAAGAGCGCAGCCTCTTTGCCCTTGAAGCGCTCGAGCACGCCGTCGATCTCATGGAGCTTGTCGGCGTTGTACTTTTGGTAGAAGCGCAGCAGACGCTCGCGCTGGGCCATGATGCTGCTCGAGATCGATGGATCAATCGACGTCGACCTGCTGCTTGCTGCGTTTGCTTGATGACCTGCTCGATGGATGACCTCGGATGCTTGACCACACAAACTCTCTTGGTGGTTGTATGCTTTTCAAACTGCATCGGAATAATGTATGCAATACCAGAATCACTTGAAGATAGTATGCGAGTCGATCCGGATCTCAATGTCGATGCCGTATTCTGACTATACTCACATCAAATGCATGTCCACATTATTTTGACGCTTCTTTCACACATTCTTCTCAGACGGCGTCAAGGCAAAAAGGGTCCGGCAGTCACTTGACGCGAACGTCCACGCACTCGCGACTACGGGACCACAGCACGCGCGCGGACGACGACGACGCAAGCGCACGTGGCAGCAGCGCTCCTTCACGATCAATCCGTCGCTACTGCTGCTGCTGCTGCTGCTGCTGCTGCAGGCATCACAGCTACTCATCAGCAGTCGCGCTAGCATCTCGACGATACACAGCAACAGCACGCACACAACACAGTGCTCGAGCAGCACCATGGGCGACAAGATGCTCTGGAAGAGCTCGGACATTGAGAGCCTCGACTACGGTGCGTACGCTATCAATGCGTCTCTGTATAGATAGCGCCACTGCGTATGCTCACATGTACATGCGCATTATACGCAGATCTGTTTGAGAGCGTCGTGAACAAGTCTGGTACGCAACACTCGCTACTGTTTGGTAGCATCAGATAGAAAGTACGCTGTACTGAGCGTGACGGCGCAGGCATGGGCTACAAGTACCGCAATGGCATTGAGAAGAACCGACTGATCTACGCGCGTTGGGTGCTCACGATGCTCACGGGCGTTGCAACGGCGCTCGTCGCCGTGTTCCTGCTCTACTGCACGACGCTGCTCACGTCGCTCAAACAGCACTTGCTCGTGTACTCGATCGAGCACGAGCTCGCAAAGCACGTGCTCTTTGGCACGACGTTCTGGTCCGTCGTGCTCTTCAACCTCGTGCTCGTCGCGATCGCTGCGACGCTCACGTCGTTTGGCGAGCCCGTAGCTGCTGGGTCCGGTGCGTGACGCTCTCGCTGTCTGCGTGGCAGCACTACAAGACCAATAGCACGGAGTCTGACGCACTGACAAACGAACGATCTGGGCGTGTTGATAGGCATCTCGGAGGTCAAGACGATGCTCAATGGTGCGTCTCACGCGCTGTCGAACGCGCGTCGTGTGGTTCTGTCGCCTGACAACCGCGTGCATCTGCAGGTATGAAGATCCCGCGCATGCTCCGACTCCGGACGCTCGTGTGCAAAGTCCTCGGAACGATCTGCTCGGTCGCTGGCGGTCTCCCAGTCGGCAAAGAAGGACCGATGATCCACAGGTGCGTCGCTTGCAGTCGACTCTCACGCGCTTGTTGGTACTGACGCTGCGACTGTCTTCAGTGGTGCGATCGTCGCAGCAGGCATCTCACAGGGCAAGTCCTCGACCATGGGCTACGACACGAGGTACGTCTCTCTCTCTATCTTTCTATCAGTCTATATGTTGCTAGCCCCACACGACGCCCTCACGCGCTTGCTCGCTAGCTTCACGTACTTTGCTGGCTTCCGGAACGATCGCGAAAAGCGCGACTTTGTCTCGTGCGGTGCGGCAGCAGGCGTTGCGTCGGCGTTCGGTGCGCCGATCGGCGGCGTGCTCTTCGTGTTGGAGGAAGGTGCGTCGTTCTGGAACCAGACGCTCACGTGGCGCACGCTCTTCTGCGCCATGTCGGCGACGTTCACGCTCGCGTTCTTCCTCTCCGGCATCAACGACAACCTCGACTGGGGCACGCTCGGGAGTCACACAGGGACGTTCACGTTCGGTCCATTCGCATCGTCGACGTACCAGATCTGGGAAGTCCCGCTCTTCATTCTCATTGGCATTGGCGGCGGTCTCCAAGGCGCGTGCTTCAACGCCATGAACACGCGTTTGTCGCGCGTGCGCTCGCGCTGGGTCCGCACGCGCCGTCTCGCGTGGCTCGAAGCGCTCGTGCTCTCGGTCGTTGTCTCGGCCGTGGCGTTCAGCGTCCCGTTTGTCTTTGGCAAGTGCGCTGCGCTGCCGCAGATCCGCGAGGACCTCACGCACTTGACGCAACCAGGCGCGGCGCACAACAAGGCGTTCTCGTTCGCGATGGAGACGCTCCGGCGCAATGGCACGGCGTGCATCTGCGAGAGCTGCACGAACGTCGGACTCGACGGCGCCGACTGCTTCCGCGCGGACGAGACCGTCGAGTACCCGTACAAGAAGGAGCTCGTGCGGTTCTACTGCCCGAAAGGGTCGTACAACGACCTTGCGTCGCTCATGCTCTCGTCCGGTGAAGTCGCGATCAAGCACTTGTTCCACGCCCCGCCCAACTCGTTTGACGTGACGAACCTCGTGATCTTCTGGGGCGTCATGCTCCTGCTCGCGTGCCTCACGTACGGTCTCAAGGTCCCGAGCGGTCTCTTTGTGCCTGCGCTGCTCATCGGTGCAGCGTACGGTCGCCTCTGGACGCGCGTGATCAACTACTTTACTGCGATGTTCGGGCTCAAGACGGTCGATCCGCGCACGTACGGTCTCGTTGGGAGCTGCGCGATGCTCGGCGGCGTCACGCGCATGACGATCTCGCTCACAGTCATCATCCTCGAGTGCACGGGGAACATTGAGTACGGCCTCCCGCTCATCCTCACGTCGTTCTTTGCGCGCTGGGTCGGCAACTACTTCAACGAGGGCATCTACGACATCCACATCCACTTGCGCCACGTGCCGTTCCTGGACTGGAACCCGTCGCTCCGTGGCTCGTTCTTGCGCGTCAAACACATCATGACGCCAAACCCAAAGACGCTCCGGACTGTCGAGCGCGCCGGTGTGATCTTTGACTTGCTCGTGAGCACAAAGCACAACGCGTTCCCAGTCATTGTCGAAGATCCGACGTTCGGAAACCGGTTCTTCGCCGGCGTCATCCTACGCAAGCAGCTGAACGTGTTGCTGAGCCATCGGGACTTTAGCGCAACGAAGCCTAAGCCGTTTAGTCGCAAGCCGCCGCCGCAGTTTGCGTCAGACGATGACCATCATCGCAGCAGCAGTGCGCGGAGACGCCGCGGTGGCCTTGGACTGCGCGAGAGCGATGATACGCCACGGTCTGATGACTTGCTCTTGCGGTCTCCAGGCGAGACCGACGCGACGTTCTGTCTGTCGTACCGCGACATGGAGGCGCACTACCCGCGGTACCCCGAGCCGACGCTCTTTCCAGACCGGCTCACGGCGCTCACGGGCAGCGACGCAGGACAAGAGTACACGCTCTCGGAGGACGACCGCGCGCTCTGGGTCGACCTCACGCCGTACATCAACCAGACGCCGTACGTGGTCCAAGAAGAGGCGCCGTTCGTGCGCGCGTACCGGCTCTTCCGGAGCGCAGGACTGCGCCACCTCATTGTCGTGAACCGCCACAACAACGTCCGCGGCATCATCACGCGGCGCGAGTTGGAGGAGGAGCACTGCACGCGATCGTTCCGCCTGGCCAAGCACGTGGACCCGGAGGACCTGTACCCGCTCTCGGCGCCACCGCCAGTGGGCTTTTTCCAGCGCCACTTGCAGCGCACTGTGTCACGGACCGACCAAGTGAAGCGCGCGCTTGGAGGTCGCTTGCACCGGAGCGACGACGCGAGCGCGACGAGTAGCGGACTGCCGCTGTAGTTGTGTATTGGGAATGAGCACGAGGAAGAAGATGTACAAACAGAAAGGCTGGAGCGGAGGAACCGAGGCAAGAACAGTTCGCAACTTTTGTCGCGTTGAATGTCCAGTAAAGGACGTTAGATTTATTGAGTTCTACCGGTTAACGTACCAATTATAAACGAATTGGTACAATACCTTACAAACTACAATACATGTGCCTAAAATAAGGTTGTTACGGTAGAACATTTATGTAAGTATACGATATACGTTTATGTAAGTATAAAGTGCACGACAAAAGTCTTGGAAATTTTTTGTTTCATTTCAAATATTTTTGATTTTCATCGGACAGAGCTGCAATGAAGCTGGATTAATAGCGCAATTAAATACGGTTCGAATGCTATATGTCGATCATCGAAATACACAGTGTAGCCAGCACAATGGCAGAAAATGTCATTTTCGAAATATTTCAACGATGCGAGAATAAATGGAGAGGCGTGGTAAGATTGGTATCAAAATTGTAATTGTGGTCAAACGAGCTCGAAAACACGTAATTTAGATAGAACACATTGCGTACACCAAGCGAACAAATTTCCAGTTCCTCCGAAGCTGTTTTGCGATGACGGCGTGGCAAGAGATGACGGCGAGCGACGTCGCAACTATCCTCGACCTTCGAGGCCAAGGCGAGAGGCTGCAGGCGATTGCAACGCGTGTGCAGCGCAGCGTATCGACTGTGTCACGCGTCATCAACGGCGAGAGAGCCTCGAAGACCAAACAGCGCACGGGAAGGCCTCGAAAAGTGTCTGAGCGTGAGGGCCGGCGGCTGGTGCGCGCGGTCACGACGCGAAATGAGAGCGCCTCTCAAGCCCGAGCGAGTGTCGGTGTTGACGCATCGGTGCGCACCGTGCAGCGCGTCCTCCATGCACACCCTGACGTGTCTTGGAAGAAGAAGAAGCGGACGACGGTGATGACCAAGATGCACCAAAAAGGACGAGTCGCATGGGCGAGCGAGAGAGCAGCTTGGGGCGCGAGTGAGTGGTCGCGTGTCGTGTTTAGCGACGAGAAGAAGTGGAACATGGATGGGCCGGATGGCTTGCAGTTTTACTGGCATCGCGCGGGGCAGCCAGAGCGATGCGCCGTGAAGCGTCACAGCGGTGGAGGATCGGTCATGGTCTGGGGCGCATTCTCTGCAGCTGGCAAGTCGGAGCTCAAGTTCATTGAGGGCAGCCAAGACGCGCAACGCTACACAGAGACGCTTGCCACGCACTTGCTGCCGTTCTTACGCGCACACCACGAAGAAGGGCACGTGTTTCAGCATGACAACGCGCCGTGTCATCGCGCTCGACTTACTCAAGCATGGCTGCAGACGAGCAACGTGACGACGATGAGCTGGCCAGCGATGTCCCCGGATCTCAATCCGATCGCGCACCTCTGGGGCATCCTGACAAGAACCGTGTACGCGCACGGTCGCCAGTTCTCATCGCAGCAAGAGCTCAAGTCCGCCATCACCCAAGCGTGGCGCGATCTCGACCACTCAGTCATTGCCAACTTGGTTGCATCGATGCCCAAGCGCTGTGCAGCTGCCCTCGAGCGCAAGGGAGCGTTTATTACTAGTTCGTAAGCTTCAAACGCAGCGTCCTCACGTTCAATACCAATCTTACCACGCCTCTCCATTTATTCTCGCATCGTTGAAATATTTCGAAAATGACATTTTCTGCCATTGTGCTGGCTACACTGTGTATTTCGATGATCGACATATAGCATTCGAACCGTATTTAATTGCGCTATTAATCCAGCTTCATTGCAGCTCTGTCCGATGAAAATCAAAAATATTTGAAATGAAACAAGAAATTTCCAAGACTTTTGTCGTGCACTTTACGATAAATTGTCATTGACAATAAAAGTTGTGCATTGATTGATAGCAAACAATCAATAACCGATAGTTTTCGAATGAATTATTTTCCAAAACCCTTCAACAATATACAGATTGCTGTCATTTTGTAATATTTCATACAATCTGGCTCAATGTCCTCTTCACGCATACAAAATTTAGATCAAAGACACCACCCAGAAAATATCTTCACCACTCCATCCACAAGGACAAATCCTAGAAGTATTAGTTAACTAGCGTGGTGCACATATAGTTAGACATGCTCGCGCCGACTCCCTCCACGTGGCACAGAGTGCAATTTGAAAAGATGGACGCCCTTGTCCCCGCCAGCACACGAAAGACGCGCGTCTCGGGGCGCAGCGCGTTCGCTCGCTTTCTCAAGCAGCAGGATGTAAGCGAGGACTATGTCCACGCTTGCATCCGCGCTGACGCGTTTGGCGCCCGCTTGGTTGCTGTAATTGAGAGTTTTGGCATGTATCTTGTGTGCAGTGAAGGGAAGGATGGCAATTTTTGGCATTGAACTCTGTGCTGTCGTACTTCCGCAACATGAAAGTGATTTTGATTGACATGTATCCTCTGCAGCGTGTGTATGCCGAAAGTGCTTTAATGGGCAAAGCGAGCTTGTTGACGAGTGCATGCAAAAGAAGAAAAGATGGCGGGTTTGTTCATTCGGCACCACCATGTACCAAAAGCGATCTGTCGTCCTTGTTGCACTGTATGTATGTGAATGCGAGTAACGATCGTGATTATCGAGATGCGGCACTGTTCTGTTTGATGTGACATTGTTTTGGGCGTGCAAGTGACCTAGCGTTTGCTCGCAAAGGGCTCCTGGCGATGTCTGCTGACGGAGCGCTGTTTGTGCGTCTGTTGCGCGTCAAAACAACGCAAGAGCAAGGGCTCACGCTGGCGCCAGAGCGCACGGATTTCCTTGTCTGTCCGCTTTTCGCACTTGTCGGTGCGCTTGCTATGCAGCGCTCGCCGTCGACAGCACTGCTTAGTCAGCTGCCCTCGATGGTGACGCCGCAGGCGATCGCGGTCGAGGACACCGTCCCGCTGTACGCCCTTCTTCAGACAGAGGGCGCGTCGCTGCGCGACGCGGCGAACATGGAGAGCGGAAGCGCCGACACAAAACAGCAACAACGACAACGAGAACAGGAGACCGAAGAAGAGCATCGATAACGAGATCAGCGTTCACGGCTACATCAACCGTTTGTTGAAGCGCTTGGAGCCGCAGCGTCCGGTGACCGCGCGGCTTACCTCGCGCTCGTTCCGGCGCGGCGGCGCGCAGCGCGCGAACAGCTGCGACCGCCTGTCCGTCCAGTGGATCCTCGACCGTGGGGGTTGGAGTATGTCTGCGACCAACAAAGGGTTCGCGTACATCTTCAATACCCCACGAGAGGACCATAGGTGGCGCGCTATCTGAGCGGCTGGGCGCCGGAGGAGACACCACTCGCGCCCGACGCCAGCTGCCTCGACTCACGAGCGCGCGAAGGAATCGCACGCCTGCGCGACCCGTTGTTCTCGTCGAGCTGCGGGCACGCCCGCGCTGAGCTTGAGGTCGATGTGATCATGCTCGACGCGCTTACAGCGTCGCTTGTCCGTCACTATCCGCGCGCGAAGGCGCTGCAGGAAGGCGCGCCGCTGGTGAAGCGAATCGAGCAATGCGCGCTCGAGGCTGGGTACAATGCGACTCAGCTGCTGGCGTGGTCGGCTGCGCTCGAGGTAGCGCTCGTCGACGGGGCGGCGGCAGCCAGGCTGGGCGAGACCGTAGTGCAGGCGGGCGACGAAACGCAGCTCGGCACGATATCGCTGGACGCGGAGGCTTTGATCAGACGCCACTGCCGTCGCTCGATATCCTGGCGCCAAAGGCGCCGTGACGCGTGGCCGCACTTGCGAGTCTCGTCGAGACATACATATACATCAATACATAGCAATCGCATTCACATTCGCGGTCGTAGACGCTGGCGCAGCCGCTGGTGCAGACGCAGAAGAGGTTGCACTCACACTTGCTGATCGACATACATTGTGATGTAGCACGAAGCGCCTCACTTGGGGCTCACTGACGCTCGTTATGGAAACATGAATCGCAAACACACTCGTGCACACACCGCTCACCATTGCTGTCGATGTGCCGCCGCTGCTGTTACTGGGTATGTGGACGTGCGCGTATGCGCACTTGTGCGGTGCGTGCGTATTTGCATGTGCGTGTGCGTATGTGCTGTGCGTGTGTGCTGTGCGTGTGTGTTCGTTCGTGCGTGAGCGTGCGTGTAATTCGTTGTTGTTGTTGCTGCTGCTCTGTCGTCGTCGTTGTTGTTTTTGTTTGCGTTCGGGGTTGCTTGCTGTTGTTGTTGTTCTTTGCTGATGTCGTCGTCGGCAGCGTTTTAGCCGTCGCACATGGCGTGCGCGGTCGCTCGGGCTTGCTCGCTTGAATAACGCACGCATACATATACACACTCATGCAATCACACCATGCACGTGAAGCGCCACCTCGCCACTCGGCTCACTGGTATGCGCGCGCGAGCAGCGCTAGGAAATCGGGCAGCGATTCCCCCGCGCTACCGCGCAAGGTTCGCTTTCGCACATGTAGTATGCACTCGATCGCCGGTGCTGTAGTCGGTGGGTGTGCTGCGCTGATTGCTGCTGTCGTTGCGGCGACTGCTGTTGGTGAGACTAGTGCTGCTGATGGGCTGCTGCTGCTGCTGGTGTGGCTGCTGCTGCTGCGGCTTCGTGCCAGCCGTGGAGGGGGTGGCTAGATTCAAAAGTATTTTGATAGCGATCCAACCAAGATTCGTAATCTACACGTCAATATGCGTAAAAGGTTGATGTTTTAATAATCTAGACATCTTTCGATGCAACATGTACACGTTTAGTAGCCATATACGTTTATGGTTCATCTGCCATAAATGTTGGCACGTCTAAAATACTGATAATCACAATCTAGTCGCAATTGCGTCTATATTGGTGAAATACTTTGTCGTTATTCGTGGATATAGCCGCTGAGAATCACGTGCAGTCCTCAAGATGAGCACTGCTCAAAATGAGCACTGCTCAAGATGATCGACGATGGAGCAACTTCTGCTTGTCAAGACGAGCGGTGCTCACACGCCACAAGCAAGGCGCTCGCCAACTTGACCCGCGCTGCTGTTTGTATGACGATGAACGCAAGAGTGAGCGTGAACAAAGTGATCGAACACATAACGACGCATGTGCGCAAGAGCTCAAGAGCAGCTGGAGCTGCATTCGCGTTGATCCAGAAGAGCTGTTGTTGCTGACTGATTGACTAGGATCGGCTGTCAAACCACTGCCAACGACTGACTGCCTACCTACCTGCCTGACGGACGGACTGCCCAATCCGAGACGCACTCTTGAGTGTCGACAAGTGCAGTGCAGCACTGTGTTGCAGTATACTGTCGTGAGTCCACTAGCGCTGAGGTGCTGACTGTGTCCGTTCGAGCGCGTCGTCGTGTGGAGTGGAGCGCAGGTGCAGTTGTCAAACAGGAGGCAAGCACGTGAGTCTCTTACGTTGGTGATATGGGTTGTGTCGAGGCATCGTCGCGGCAGTCGACGCATGCATCAGCATTCGTCGCAGCCATCGCATTCACAACAGCCATCACAGTCGCGGCAACCTTCACAGGCGTCGCTGCTCCCTCCATAGTCACGCCGGCACTCTCAACGCACTCTGTCACACGAACAGGAAAAGCAGCAGTAGCAGATAGCACTCGATGTGTGTGTAGTCGTTCCCTCAGCACAAATATATCGGAGGAGAAGCGCAGCGACTAGCACGACGATGACTGTTTGCTCCATCCGATGGCGTTGTCTTGGTATTGCGGAGCTTGTACGATCGAGTGTGGACGAATGAAAGGCGAGCAGCGAAGCTGCCTCGCACTCACGCCGCTTCGCAAATGCGCGCATATTTGAGCGCATGCGTGGGGCTGCTCGAGAGGACGTCTTGGACGCTCGCTCGCTCGCTCAGTCCGAAGCAAGTCGAAGTGAGGCGCATTACAATAGTTGTAGAAGACCTGCTAGCGTTGGTGCTTCTCCTTTGTATAGAGCCTTGCCTTGTTAGCACAAGTCGCAGAAATCGCAGCAGTCCGAGTCCGAGTCCGAGTCCGACTTCTCCTCTTTCTCCTCTTTCTTCTCCTCTTTCTCCTTCTCTTTCTCCTTCTCTTTCTCCTTCTCTTTCTCCTTCTTCTCTTTCTTCTCCTTCTTCTCCTTCTTCTCCTTCTTGGTCTTCTTGGTCTTCTTCCGCTTGTTGTTGTCTTTGGACTGGTAGTCACTGTCGTCGTCGTCGTCGTCGCTTTCAACGTAGCGCGAGGACGACGAGTGGCGCGACGAGCAGCAGCTGCAGAGACCAGCTCGTGCACAGATGCAAATGAGCACAAGCGCGAGCACCGTCGCGCCGAGCGCTGCGAGCACGATCATTAGCTTTTGATCCATTGCAGAGGTATCCTCGCGTAGGTGAGCTGGGGTGTTCGTGTGAGCTGGTGCGTTCGAGGAGGACGTCGCGACTGCGAGGTATTGGTGCTGTCTTGATGCGCAGGTGGTAACCTCAAGACTGACGAGAGCTGAGTGAGCGAGCGAGCGAGCAAGACTGTCAAGTGCGTGTGTGTGTGTGCACGAATCCAATCGAATGCGAACGAGTGTGTGAGCAAGCAAATGACGACAAGAGCAGCAGGGAGCAACACAGCAAGCAAGCAAGCGAACCACTCATTATGTACCCAGTCAAGTCTCGACCACCTCGCTGCCTGCACCACCTACAACACTTGACCGCATCGTCGAGGTGACCCTTGTTACGCAGGAGCCTGGGCGAATCGCCGCTCCCTCGTGCTACGGCGCAACGTTATGATCGATGCTGTAG
Source organism: Pythium guiyangense (assembly GCA_003730235.1). NCBI lineage: Eukaryota > Oomycota > Peronosporomycetes > Pythiales > Pythiaceae > Pythium > Pythium guiyangense. Next base: position 229,371 of record QXDM01000026.1, read on the forward strand.
ACCATACCGATCGAGCGCCACTGCTCATCGGTGCGCGCGGCCAAGTCGGTCATGCCTGTTCACCATGCCATCCAGTCAGTCAGTCAGTCCACGCAAGTCGAGCAAGTGAGTCTCATGTGGCGCCATTAGCACCAGAGCGACTGCACGCGAGAGCGACTGCGCACCTCCGATCACCATCTCGTTGTCAATGAGCAGGTACTGCGTACGATCCAATGCCACCGCAAGCAACAGACGAGCGACAGAGCGAGCGTCAGCTGCAACGATCGATCCATTGCACAAGCCATTCAAGCGGCGCGAGTCGCACCGTTTTGAGCTTTTCGTCGCTCACGTCCACGACGCGCATATCAAGTCCCGCTTCCACCAAGCGAGGGACTTGCGACTCTTCCGACCAGACGTACTTCTGGCTCGCAATGCTCTCGACCGTCACGCCTGGACGCTCGTGTGCGCGGATGAGCGCATCGGCGATCTAGCCACACACATATCTGAAGCGAGCGAGTGCTGTGGTAGAGGTACAGACCCGCCAGTAACTGGTCACAGAACGCACCGACTTGGTGTTGAGTTCTCGGCAGAGGAGCCGAACGTTTGCCTTTGCGTTGTCAATCATCGAGACCATGTAGCCGAGCGACTCGCCGAGCGCTTCGACTGGCGCTTCATTCGCTGCTGACGCGCTCGTTGTCGGTGCTTTCGTGGCTGTCGTCTTGGCGCCAGTCGCAGTCTTTGCTTTCTTCGTCGCAGTCGGCTCTTTCTTGATCGGAGCCGCAGGACTCGCTGCTGCTGCTGGAGCTGGCATCTGCACGTGCGGTGCGTGCGCACTCGTGTTGGGCCAGTGCGCATTGAGGACGCGGGTGAACTCGACTGGCATCTGCCCAACGAGACCAGAGACACACACGACAAAGCTCTCTTCTGGTCGCTGCTGCTCGGTCTTGGAGGTCCAGTCCATCACGCCTAGTGTAGTCACGACACACAATGGACGATCAAGCAAGTGAGTTAGTCTGTCACGAGCAACAAGGGGCACACAGCATGGTATTGAAGCCGCACCTGCAATGAGCACGTCGTCGTCGATCAAGCAGAACTGTTGGCCAGTGTCAACAGCGACAACAGCCACGATCACAGTGGCAACCGTGTTGTCAGCAAACGGTGCATCATCACGTTCTGCTCGGTTGCAATGCACACATGCAAGCTCGTACCGTGTACTCGACGCCGTCTGTGAGCGTGACTGGGACGTTCTTTGCCTGAAGGCGGCGAATGAGCGAGCGGAGCTTCGCAGCGTTGCGTTCATCCGTGAGCACGCGGACGTTCACATCTGGACGCGCGTGCACTCGCATGACTGCAAACGCGATCTACAGACATACGCACCACAAACCAAAGGATAGTGTTAGGATACGAGAAGATGAATACAGAGAGGATGGGAGCTAAGCGAGCGATTGAGCTACGTAAGACACACACGAGCAGACCACAGCGCACGTCTGGGCACGTGAGGTCGTGACAGACAAGCGTGAGACTGCGCTTTGTGCCTTCAATCGTTTGGACGATGCCGTCGAGCGGCGAGACGCCCGGGAAGAGCATCACCGAGAGCTTTGTCTTTGTGAGCTCCATCACAGCCATCGTGACGCGCTGGCAGTTGTAGCGCGACGCAGGGAGCGGCATTGTGATGCGTGTGTGTGATGTCGTTTGTTGCTAGTGGTGCTGTGTGTGTTGAGCACTGGCGACTCGGCGTCTTCTGCTCTTGCGTCTTGTGTCTTGGCTCGCGCGACTTGCGTTGTGCGCTTTTGAGTGTGTGAGTGTTTTTGTTGTTGAGAGCGTTTGACTGTTGTGCGCGCAACAACAAATGTGTCGACACGTGTGAGTATGCTGCATACAATTTCGGGTTGTGCACTGGCAGTTCGTCGAAGCACGCAGCTTCAACATTCGACTCGTTTGTGAACGAATCATGCCAGGACGAAACATGGCCACCACCACACAGCGAAGCGGCACACCACACCAAACAATAGCAAAGCAACAAGCAAGCAAAGCAAAGCGAGGCAACTCGCACCACCACCATATCAAAGCAGCAAGCAACTCACATGCTTGTTGCACTCGGCGCTCGACAACGTCGCTCGCAACGCAAGCGCTGGCGACTCGACTTGGTCACACCTCTCTCCACGGCTTCCAGACGACAAACCTGCTCACGGACTGGTGGTCGAGGCTCGCTACTCATTGAGCATGCACACTCAAATGACACCAAACCAAGTGCACACACGGCATGCTACAAAGAGATCGTCTCTGTCGCTTTGACTCGTCGATGCGTTTGTTGCTACTGCTTGCTAGCTAGCATGAACACGCGCCTCTTCACGACAACAACAGCGACTCGTCGACAATGCGACGTACAGTACCATGAGCTAGACCATCGAGCCACGACGACGACGACGACGAGTTGTCCTCGCTCACTCAAACGATCGCTCGCTCACTTGCGCACACGAAACAGAGCTGCATGCACTCGCACAGCTCGTTACCACACATCGTCTCTTGGCAAGTGTCGCCATCGACTTGGTTGTCTGCTGGTTGCTTGCATCACAGATATGGATGGTTGATGCAACAATTGAGCTGGTGTTGGTGCTTGAGCTGGGATTGAGAGATCGCATAAGCACAATCGTGAGTGGAGCGCAAGTGATGCGATCGAGGTGTGGAGCTGCTGCTCTTGCTGCTGGTTGTAAGCCGAGAAGTTCACGCGTGAGAGTGAGCGAACGCGACGAGCAACAGACATCGACGCATATGCACAAGAGCTCAAGAGCAACTAGAGTTGCATTCGTGTTGATCCAGCAGCGCTGTTGTTGGTGGTTGATTGACTCAGAGCGACTGTCAACGACTGACTGACAGTCAGATGGACTGCCGACGCTCGCCACGCGAGACGCACTCTTGATCTTGATCGTTGTGTCACGAGCGCTAACAGCAGCAGCGTAGCGTCAGCAGCAGCAGCAGTCTCGCGAGTCTTCATGCGCTGACGACTTGATGGTTGTGTGTTCGTTCTTGAGTGGTGCGGATTAGAGCAGTGAGTAGACGCAGCAGTTGAGCAGGAGGCGATGCCTTGGAGGGGGACGGTGCCGTGAATGGTGTCTCTGCAAAGCAACGAGTATCAGCAGCCTCCGCCGCTACAGCCTCCACAGTCACCGCAGCCTCCACAGTCTCCATACTCGCAGCAGCCGGCTCCATTGCTTGCGCTCGCGTCGTCATCGCACGGACAGAAGCAACACCACGGAGAACTCGGCTCCCTGTCGTTCCCGGTCGCGCAGGACCAAACGAAGACAAAGAGGAACACGGCAGCGAGCACGATGATGACGACGATGGTAGGCTCCATTCGAGGTAGGGTGTTGTCTTGGTGTTGTCGAGCTTGGGGTGTAGACGCGCGTGAGCGACGTGAGTCGAAGCGAGTGAAATCGAGTGTGGCCAAGCGAAAGCATCGAGCACCCTCAACTACGCTGTGTTGTTCGCGATTGAGGTCAGTAGAGACAATCGAGGAGGAAGTACAATAGGACTCGAGAACATGCGCCAAATTTTTGGTGATGAAAGGGTGACTAGTCTAGCATGCGTTGAACCCATCGTTGATGACCTTGAGCTCCGACTTGCGGTGGTCAGTGGGCTGCACCAACTTCATGTGGCTTGTGTTGCAGCATTGTCTAAGGAAACCTCGGCAACGTGAGGAACTCTCGTGCACTTGCTGTCAGCGCGTGCATGGTCGAGATGGTGCCCGCCCTCCATACACGTAGTCGATCCAATCGACAGGAAGTCCGATCTTTGTCTTCAAACTCGTTGAGAACCACACTGGCAGGAGTGTTGCATCTGTGGGTCACCGAGCGACGTAGCAGAGGGCAACTACTGGAGCAGCATATAACGAGCAAACTAAGCCGTGTTGCGTTGGTACTGTAGTCTAACTACCTGGTTTGCTGCTCAGTTCGCTTGAGTTGCTAGGCAATCAGGCGTGTCAGAGCACTTCGTCTCTTAAATCGCGCAGTCCGCGGCTTGGTCGTAGTCGTTGAGGTAGTAGTTCCACACCTGGAGCACCTTGCTGAGCTCGCAGTAGACGTCGCCGCAGCGTGGGATCTTGACCTCCTTTTCGTTCACGAGGATCTGCACGTAGTACTGGTAGTACTGATCCTCCGAGTTGTTCTTGAGCAGACGGAACTCGATGTTTGCGGCAAACTTTGCGAGCTCCGACGTGCGGAACTTGCGCCTCTTGAACGCCGTCATCGAGGAGAAGCCGGACAGAGGCATTGTGTCGGCGTACCCGAGCAGCGTCATGAGCGGCAGCACCGCCTCGCCGTCCACAAAGCGGAAGTTCCCGACCACGCTTGACTGTCCGTTCATGAAGCTCATCATGTTGTCGACAATGTCCCGGAGCAGCGCGGACGCGATCGCGTAGTTGATCGTGTTCCCAGCGCCCTCTTCGTAGAACGCTTTAATGTCTTCCGCGTACTCGACGCTGCGGATCATGTCCTCCGTGAGGAGTGTGCACCAGAGGTTCTTGTTGTCGTACAGCGCAAGGTCGAAGCTGCAGCAAGCATAGCGACGCAAGATCGGTGTTGGACGGTGACCAGGCACCCCCGAATCCGTGAGTGCGTGCTCCATCATCCAACACACGGACAGACACGCAAGCATGAACGCACCTGCAGGCCGAGTACACAGTCTCGACGTCTGCCGAGGTAATTGCAGCATCTGCTGGCAGGTTGAGCGCCTTCTTCAACGACTTGACAGTCTGGAGCATGAACCTGGACTGTTTGAAGATGTCGAGCTGCGCCCGCGTGACTCGGTTCTCCTTCACGTCGCGCTCGCAGCGAGGACACTCGTCGTAGAAGCGAAGCAGCGGGTCCTAGCACACGAAAGGTATCCGCCCAATCGATAGGAGCGATCATAAACAAAGCAACCATCATGGTCAGATCGGGTGTCAGTCGTTGAGCTAGGCACCATCAGGCATGACACGCACCTTCATCTTCGTGTACTCGATGTACTCGACGTCCTGGGGGTTCGAGAAGAACGCACTTGCAAACCTACGAGGCGCCACGATAGCAGCAGCAACAATATACTCACTCAGTTGGCAGACTCGACACTCGTCCACACCAGCATCGGCATCCATGAACACGTACGCCTTGGCGCTCGCCTTCGTGCGCGACTCGAACGTGTGCCGCAGCACATACTTGTCAGTCGAGAACGCCGTCGGGAGCTCCGTCGCGTGCTCGCGTGCACGCTTCCCGATGCCGTACACCTCGTCCGCACCGGTCGGTGCGAGCTGCCCTTCGACCGTGATGTTGTATGGGAGCAAGTACGACGCGATCCATGATGGAACGTATTCACGGAACTCGGTCTGGAGACGGTTAACCAAGGTTGCGAGCTCTAGCATGTTGTTCGCTGTAGGGAAGCTAGAGAGCAGGCGTCGGTTCGTTTGAGCACATCGCGACACAACACGATCCGATGCACCACAACAGCACGATCTCAAACGAGCGACGTACCGCGTGCCGTGGCGAATGACGTATTGCGTCTGCAGCAGCGTGTACTCGCTCGATGCGCTCGACTCGGGCATGCCCTGGGCATTATACGACGTCTTGGTCGCGAACGCCGAGCGCATGTCAAAGTCGTTCTGCATTGCATCAGCTATGACGCCAGGCAGCGCGAGTGCGACGAGCGCCAAAACAAGCGCGATGAGCTTTAGACAGCTGAACATCGTTGATGGTGCTGGACTTGACTCGACTTGGAGCGCTAAAGCGAAAGTGACAATGTGAGCGCTTTCTTGGAGTGTGCTGCTGGCAGTGTCCTCGAGTCGCGCTGCTCGACTTTGCCTCTGCAAGACGAAGCGCAAGGCTAGCCGATTGGATACAGTGCGCACCAAAAACTTAAGGACACCCCAGATAAAACACAAAAATCAAAATTTCAAGTGCAAAACAGCGTTTGCGAGCGAGCTGTTTTGCACGCTAATAGAGCCAATTGCGCACGTTCTTGTGGTGAAATTTGGGTTCAGATTGACCAAGTGTAGCCACAGGACGGCCACAAGAGGTTTTGATACTTAATTGATACCACGACAAAAGTACGCGGACAGAGGCAAAGCGAGCTGTTTGAGGGGCGTTCAGCGTGCACAGAGGCTGTGATTGAGCGACGTTATCGTCTACAATGGGCTAGTACGTGGTCTTTCTACCCTTACCACGCACCACGGCAAGACAGCGGTCAGTCATCGCCTCACAGAGCTTGGTCAGGAGAGCGACCGGAACCTCATCCCGTGCGGCCAGCACAGCGGTCTTGAGCTCGTCTACAGACTCGCACTGCCGTCCGTTCTTGTACACAGACCTAGCCATGACTCCCCACACGTTTTCGATCGGGTTGAGGTCGGACGAGAGAGCCGGCCAGTCAGTCGTCGTCACGTTGCTCTCAGACAGAAACGCTGTGGTTGAGCGAGCGCGATGGATGCTGGCGTTGTCGTGCTGAAAGACATAGCTACCGCCATGCGTGGCGCTCACGAACTCCATCAAGTGCGTCGACAGCGTGTGCTGGTATGCGGCCGCGTCTTGATTGCCGCTCAACACAGCGAGCCTGGTCTTCCCGAGTGCCGAAATGCCACCCCAGACCATCACCGACCCGCCACCGGAGTGACGGCTCCAGACGACCTTCTTCTCGGTGCGTAGGTCGTGTCAGTAGTACTTGCACCCGTCTGGACCGTCGAGGTTGAACTTCTTCTCGTCTGAGATGACGTACCGGGACCAGTCGACACGCTCGCGCAGCATGCGCTCGACCCACTCCACTCGTTGTTTCATGTGCCGCTCCGTCAAGCGAGGCGTCTTGTACGCTTTGACGTAAGCGAGATGCTCGCAACGCTGGAGCTCGCGCTGAACCGTGCGCGTGCTGGCATCGATAGAGAGCTCCTTCCGAAGCTCGCTCGCCGAGAACTGCCCAGTAGTAGCGTAGCGCTTCAACCTGGTCACGTCATGGGTCTTGAGATTGCGCGGCCTTCCGCTGCTTTTTTTCGTCCCGTACGTCTCTGGGCTCTTCAGAAACGCTTGCACGACGCTCTTGGACCTCCCCACGACTTTTGCGATCGCTCGTATCAACATCTTCACGCTCGCATAAGCCAACACTTGACCGCGTTGGAGCTCGGTCAGCCCTGGTGCTCGTGCCATCGCTGTGACGCCCCCACAGCAAAAGAGGCAATGGCAAACACAACGCAGGTCATACAAGTACAACGCACATCAATAGACATCGTTTGCGCACGCTGAACGCCCCTCAAACAGCTCGCTTTGCCTCTGTCCGCGTACTTTTGTCGTGGTATCAATGAAGTATCAAAACCTCTTGTGGCCGTCCTGTGGCTACACTTGGTCAATCTGAACCCAAATTTCACCACAAGAGCGTGCACAATTGGCTCTATTAGCGTGCAAAACAGCTCGCTCGCAAACGCTGTTTTGCACTTGAAATTTTGATTTTTGTGTTTTATCTGAGGTGTCCTTAAGTTTTTGGCGCGCACTGTATCTCCGAGCCGACGGCGATGCTTCAAACTTCAACGCGACTGTCAAGGACGCGCCTCCACCGTACAATGCAGACGCGCGCAAGACGCTTCAGGTCGAACACGAAAGCGCCGAGTCGCGGCGAACAGCGACTCGGCGCTTTCGATTGAGTCGCTGTTACTATCGTACATAGGTCAGGTGCGACTCTCGTCTGGACCAGACCAGACGATGGTTAATGGTTAATGGTTAGTGGTTCGAGCAAGAAAACCACTAACCATTAACCACTAACCATGGTTATGTGTATGGTTACACAAATTCGAGCGTTTTATACTTGATTAAACTATGTGTTTTTCGTGCAAATCGTTTGGCACGTAAGTACGCTGTATTTCACAAACTAGACGCAAAATGCGTCTAGTTCTGTAATTACTATTGAAGTAATTGCTAAAAATAGCCAAACTGACCAGCTGACCAACTACTGACCAATTTATCGGTTTGAACAGGAAATGCAATAAGCGAGTTGTGTAATGGGACAAATGCAATCCCGTGCTGTCCCGTCGCTCGGGATAAGTCCGGATCGACCGTCCCGTTTGAGATCAAACGGGACAGATCGTCCCTCACATAATATCAAAAAGGGATCTTCGGGATATCCGGGATTGCAACAAAGGTACGCAAGCGTGATTTACACAAAAGTACGCGAAGGTATCTTGAAGAAACAGCCCAAAGCAAAGCGTTTTGCGAGCGTTGCAGCAAGCGCATCGGTCTGGTCGATGATGACCTCGTTGGGAGAAGTGGGAAAATAGTACGGGTCAAATTGAAAACGTCAGATCACTACATCAAGTGGGGAAAATTGCATCGCTTCGATGTTGTGATATGAAAAATATACCCTCGAGTACAACCACCGTTAAAAATCATATTTTTCACAGTGTATATTTTTTCAAAACTACGACCAGCCGCGTAACCTTACGAGGTTACTACTGTATAACAGTTACGACCGTGTAACGAAAGTAGCAGATTTTGTGATCAGATGAGTCTTTATCGTCTAGTACTAGGGATCTTGGCATCTTTGCGGCCCCTATTGCTAATCAAACACGCAAGACTGAACTATGAGATCAGTATGAAGACTTATCTTCCTGCACCCATACGAACCCTGATGTCGCAATGGACTTGGACCTTGTACGTGGCGTCAAAAATATCATACTCTGGATATATCTGTAATCGGGTATTCTGTAAATCTATGAGTAATTCAGATTTTGGCAAGCATGGCATAATTTTGCTAGAAAAGTAACATCAAACTTAACAAACAATCTTTAATAGACTTGGTGTGGGTTGCAAGCGCAGCTTTTCCAAGTCGACGCAGGCGAATTTGCAGGCGATCTCTCAGTGAGCTCGCTCGTCGCTTCGCCGCTACCACAACAGCGCACACCCACGAGCATCGCAACAGCGCACACAATCCTTCTCAACAACGAGTTCCGTCACGCGCGACGCAGACGACGACACGATCAAGAAGCGCAGACAGAACTCGTGAAAAGTGTGCAACGCGCTCAAAGGCACGCGCGCCAAACCGCTTGACCCTCCTAACTACTGCAAAGAGTGCACAGATGCGGCAAACGGCGGACGCGTCTTCCTGTGCAGGAAAGTGAGGCAGCGTGATACAGACATCGACAACCAAGCGACGTGCAGCCAGATTTGACACATGCAGTGGCGCTACGGCACACAGCAACCGTCGACCGCGGCGGCGATTCGATTCCGTAAGTGCAAGGCAGAGCCAAGCGGATCGAGCAAAAGTGGTAGTGATAAGAGTGATGCTAGCGACGACGAGGCTGGCGATGAGAGCGAGTAGATCGATATATTAATTGATGAATGCTCAGTGTCGTTGTGTTTTTGTGCTTGCTGTGGGTGTGTCTCGAACTCTATGAGCCAATTATTGTTCGAGCGCATCCACTTTGCTGTGTGGCTGTGGTGCGTTCCCGCCTCGATTGTGAATGGATCTCGATTTTCTATCCATAGTTCAAGTTGCTCATCACACAATCGTGTTACAGCTCTGCGTCAAGACTGTCAAGGCCATAAGCTGACTGTGTCGAAATACGCATCAAAATCAAAAACCTGACGAGAAACCCCACGAGTATACTTCAATCAAGATAAATTTCTTAAGATGCATTATAATCTTAGTCATAAAAAACCTGGGGCCAAAAATGGCCGGGGCTAGAAGTGTTAACAATCAATCTGTAATAGACTTGGTGTGCTGCTAACTGTGGACGAAGTACGATACCTACATAGCACTATTCCCAATAGTGAACATGTTTGCGAGCAGATAAATTGTAATATTCCAAAGGTTTTGCAAATCATAGAGAGACCGACTATCGAGGGTATTGTTGTGCGAACTGCTCAACAGAGAGTGGAGCAAGACGCAAACGCTCAACGCCAGCAACAAGCTCAAAAATGTCGTGAGCTATGATGCCCGCGTGACGCCGGCAGTTTGCTACTATGCTTGGCGTCACCTTCACCCACACTGCTTGAGCCCATCGCATGGCATCATGCACGCTGATGTTGTACAGCCTATCTACATCTATCTCGCTAGTCACTACAGATTCACTGCCCCGCTGATCGAGGCGTCGATCGAGTGCGTCGATGACACGCGCATTTCGCAGATTGTTGAACCCGCACTTGAAAGAGCGAATTACGCCTGCGTCTTGCGGCTGAAGGTGTGCAGTGATGATGGGACGGAGGAAGTGCACGCGAACGTACGTGATCTCGATGTCGACGCGATGAGCTGATGTGTTGTCAAGCAGAAGCTGGACGCGCTTGCTCTCAGAGCACATTTGCTCGTCGAAGTGTGCGAGACACTCGCCAAATAAATGAGCAGTCATTCATTCTTTTGGTGTCGTTGTATAGTCCACACCAAGTTCCACTGCACTTTGTTTTCCGAAGCAGCGGGGCCGCCGCACTGTCCCAGCACAAAGCAGAGGAATCTTGGTCGACCCGTCCGCGTTTGACGTGATAGCGACGGTAAGCCGCTTCTTCTGCTTCTTGCACCCGGCGATGCTGCTCTTTGTGGTCGATGTCGTGGGCGCCATGCAGTAAAAGAATGCCGACTCATCGAGATTGAAGACGTTGCACGGCTTGTATTGATGGATTATCTTGATCAACTCTGCTCTGCCCTTGTCTACCTTGTCTGCGCTTGCTGATGCCCTCGCCGCGCACGCCTTGTTGCTTGAGTTTGTGTCGCTTCATCATCTTCTGCGCCCACCCCACACTAAAGAGCATCGCTCGCAGCTTCTCATGCGCGCAGACCGCTGCCGAGCTCAAAATGGTGCCGCGCAGCTTCTCGGCCTTGGCGCAAATTGTCGCGAGCGTCACGACAGGTAGTTGCAGATTCTCGCAGGCTGCAATCCATTTCACTAGCGAGCTCTCGAGCTCGACCAATGTCAATGCGTGAGCTGTTATGAGCATCGGTCGAGCACGAGCATGCTCAATCCGCGCAGGTGCCTTGAACAGCTTGCACAGAGTCGAGCGTCAGGAGCTTTCGCGAGCTTGAATGTGGCTAAAGCCCAAGAGCACAGGTCACGAAGGTCGTGTCTGGATGTGCTAGAGCAGGAGGACCTTCTGGCAGGCGGTAATGCGCGTGCGCGTCGTGCTCTTCGCCATCTTGCTGGTGTTTCGAGTGTAAGATTGAATGGTTTAAATGTAGACCAATCGAAACCCGATGAAATCGATAAATCAAAACCAAGTCGTTTGGTAAGGGTATCAAGTTACCGTGGTGTTGACAAATGAGAATAGTGCCTGCAGTACGCTTGTCGTTGTCAAGAATCAAGCTATTGTATTTACACAGCTACTAGCGCGGCGCTGAAGGCACGCGCATTGGCGACTGCCGCCAAGGCCAATGAGGATGAAGAGCGGGACTTTCCAGATCTTGTACGCCGACGACGAAAGAGGCTGTGCTCTTCACGGCGCTCGTGAAGAAGTACCGACCTGAGCCGAGCGCGGACGAAGACCTGTCGGCGCCTGCTGCGTCTGCTCCTGCTCCTGCGGCTGCTAGCAGTGGCAAGAAGTCCAAGAAGAGCAAGCAAGCCGACAAGCAGCAGACGAGCGCAGCTGCTGCGCCATCCACCGGCGCGAACGTCTCGGACTTTAACCACGCGCGTTTGCTGGCGTTCTACAACCGGTACAACCCGACAAAGGTAGGCGACGTGCCGACTGTGCTCGCCAAGTACAAGGGCAAAGAAGCGCAGCTCTTTGACGCGCTCGTGAAGAAGTACGGACCGGAGCCTGGCGACTCGGACGACGAAGACGACGACGGTGATGATGATGATGACGACGAGGAGGAGGAGGAAGACGCCGATGACGAGGACAAGACGCCTGCTCCTGCTGCTGCTCAGGACAACGACGGCGGTGACGACGAAGACGAAGAGGAGGACCCTGAGGATGCGAGCGGCGCGCCCAAGTTCAAGACCGTCGTGTACTGCCCCGTGGACTCGCTCCCGGCCGAGTACTGCGAGTACGGTCCGCTCTTTAACGACTGCAAGCCGTGGCTCGTGGAGAACTGCCCAGGGCTGTGGCTGAGCAAGTACAACCGCACGATCGAGGACTTCTTGGAGGCCGAGCGACAGATCGCTGCTGGCGTCGAGGGCATCTCGCTCAAGGCCGACGGGAAGGAGAAGACTGTGAAGCGCAAGGGAAAGAAGAAGGTCGAGGAGTTCAAGAGCAAAGCGAACGCGGTCGTGACGATCTCCAAGAGCTCGCGCAAGGGCCGCAAGCGCCTGACATTCGTCACGGGCCTCGAGGACTTTGACGGCGTGAACATCAAAGACGCGTGCAAGAGCCTCGGCAAGCGCTTTGCGTGCAGCTCGTCGCTGTCCAAGACGGACGCAGGGAAGCAGCAGATCCAGCTCCAGGGCGACTGCTGCACGGAGCTCCTCGACGTCTTGCCCGAGATGTTTGGGATCTCGGACGACCGCATTCGCGTCGTGGACGAGCCCGTGAAGGGGAGGAAGTAGGTGATCAGGCTTCCGTGCAAGCGTGTGTGTGAGTGTGAGCGACGACAGGAGCAGCGCTCGTCGCTACTCATTCACCGACTCATGCAAACACATGGTGCAACAAGTTGTTGTTGTTGTTGCTGTTGTGGTGGACAACAAGTTGTGTGGGCTTGTCAAGCGTAACAACTCGCAACTTGCAAGGCAAAGCAAGTTGCACAACTCGAGCAAACGAATATGACAACGCAAAGCAAATCGAACCCAGTGTTGTTTGCTTTTGTCCGACTGCCAGATGGACGCTAGCAACAACAACAACAACACTATGACGCAAGTGTCGTTCACATGCAGCACACATGCAACACTACTCGACAGCAACGACTGCTGGGTGAAAGACACTCGATACGCGCTCCGGAGCTGTCCAAGGCGTCACTCACGCCGCATTCGCGTGCGAGGCTTTGAACTCGAGACCGATCGCCTGCCACTGCTCCTCTGTGCGCGCAGTCCAGTCAGTCGTGCCTGCGCATTGCAATCATCAGTAAGGCGGTCAGTCCGAGCACGTCGCAACGATCGACCACATTCACAAAGAAGCAAGCTCTCGGTGTACCTGAGAGCATCTGCGCTTCGTCGACAATGATAAACTGTGAGCGGCAACCATCGCCACAGCACAAAGCCACATCGTAGTCTGTGAGTACCGTGCATGTCCATGCAAGCGTCAATCCGCAACCAAGCAAGCGAGTACTCTGGTTCGTACCGTGCCCGGCGTCTTCACATCTGCGTGCGTCACGTGCACTGCAATGCCTGCCTCAGTGAGCCTTGACACTTGCGACTCGCTCGAGTTCATCTGTGTACCGCTCACAATGACGCGGACAGTCACGCCCGGACGCTGATGCGCGCGAATGAGCGCGTCGGCGATCTGGTAATGAGCAGTAGCAGTGTCAGGAACAACGCCACAGGAGCGACAACAGCGCTCAAGAGCACACACACTCGCCAGCCGTACCGATTTGGTGTTGAGCTCCGTGCACGAGACGTTTACGCTCGTCTTTGCGCCGTCGATCATGCCGATCAAGTAGCTCAGCGATGGTCCGTTCGGATCCGACGTCTCACTCGTCTTCGTTGGGACTGCTGGCGCTGCTGGCTTTGCGTTCGCTGGCGTCGTCTTGGTGCGCTTTGGTGGCGTCGGAGCACTGCTGCCGCTGCTGGTAGGCGGCCAGTGCGCTGCAACAATGCGCGCATACTGCGCTGGCACACGGCCACGAACGCCAGTGATGCCTGCGACCATGTTCTGGACCTGCTGCTCTCTCTTGGACGTCCAGTCCGCCGAGCCTACGACAGAGTCATGAACGCATGCAAGAGCCGACTGCGTGAGCTCTTGTCGGAGAGTGAACAGCAGAGAGTGTATGGCTGTGTGCGTGCGTCTGACCTGCGAGGATCACGTCGTCGTCGATCAAGCAGAACTGCTCGCAGCGTCAAGACACACACAACCCGTACGCTGTGAGCAACAGCGAGCGATCCAAGCGACAATAGACGCGAACACATGCTGGCAAGAGATGCATGCGCAAGCGTACCGTGTACTCAACGCCGTCCGTGAGCGTAACTGGCACGTTCTTGGTCTGGAGCTGCTCGACAAGCGACGTCGACCGAGCTGCGTTGGTCTTGTCCGTGAGCACGCGGACGCTCACACTCGGACGCGCATGAGCTCTCGCGACTGCGCGTGCGATCTACAGCCACAGCCGCAAAGCATGTGGCGTGGTGCAGCACGGTGAGAACGAGAGAGGATGGAGGATGGAGAACAGGGAACCAGCAGTGCAAGTGTGCGTCTCGACTTGAACACAGTACCATGAGCTAGACCATCGAGCCACGACGACGACGACGACGAGTTGTCCTCGCTCACTCAAACGATCGCTCGCTCACTTGCGCACACGAAACAGAGCTGCATGCACTCGCACAGCTCGTTACCACACATCGTCTCTTGGCAAGTGTCGCCATCGACTTGGTTGTCTGCTGGTTGCTTGCATCACAGATATGGATGGTTGATGCAACAATTGAGCTGGTGTTGGTGCTTGAGCTGGGATTGAGAGATCGCATAAGCACAATCGTGAGTGGAGCGCAAGTGACGCGATGCGCAACACGCCATCCATTCAGCTCAAGCTTCTTGAGCACCTATGCTGGCAACTCTACGAAAGCGTTGGTGTGCTGGTCATGTGTGGATTCATTGTCTCCCAGTCCTCAGTCCTCATCACTGAGAGCTGGCAGCAAAGACAGCGCACGCGAACATCCTTTGATACACCAAGTGACCGACTCGAGAGCTCGTTGGCGTTCATGACTGTGCAGCACATTGACACTCGCGTGTGACCCACCAGTACACGCAGCACAAGTTCCACACACACCATCTCGAAGCCACGTGATCGCAATGCTCAGGATCAAACGACAAGCCAGCAAGCAACAGAAGAGAGATGCTGTTCGTTCAGTGAGACTTACTTGGAGAGCGACAACACTTCGCGAGTCCGGATCTACCGATACACGTACGTCGTTGCTGCGTTTGCACCAAACTCGAGCTTCGCTGCAAGCAGCATCCGTCCTTCGCGCTTCGCTCGTGCGATCGCTTTCTCTGGCGCTCGCATCGGTCGCTTCGTGCACAGGAACTCGATGACGCACGCGAGCTCGCGCTTCTCGCACTCAAAGAGCGTGTCGACCTTGCAGCCCTCGCTCCGGTGCTCGTGCAGGAACTTGACGACGTGGAGCTGGTTCGCGATCGCTGCGGCGTGCATCGTCTCGCGGCTGAAGCGAAAGTAGTCGTGCTCGTGGTAGAACTTGATCAGCTCGAGGTTCCCTTCGCTTGCAGCGCGGTTCACGAGGTCTTCGCGCGGCAAGTGGCAGTTCCCATTCGCCTTGGCGAACAGGAACCGCATGAACTTGACGCTGCCCATGTCTGCCGCAGCAAACAGCGCAGCTTGGAGTCCGCCTTCACCACAGAACGAGCACAAGGTCTCGAGCAGCTCCATGTCGCCGCTCTTCATTGCCTCGGCGAGCACTTTGCCACAGCAGCGCTGTTCCAACGAGTCGTACAGGAACTGCGCGACGTCCATGTGCTTGTTTGCGAGCGCACCGTCGATCGGTTGACGGCTGTAGCGCGTGAGATCGTGCTCGATCAGGTACTTGACAATGTCGAGATGGCCGCTCGCAGCTGCTTTGTCTAGCGCAGAGCCGCCGTACTCGATGAGTCCGTGCTCGTGTAGGTACTTGACGATATGGAGATGGCCATTCGCTGCAGCGCCATCGATTGCTGCGCGCGTCGAGCGTCCGACGCCGTTCTCGTGGATGTACTGGACCGTCTCGAGGTCTCCGCGTGCCGAAGCCGTGTCAATGAGGCGGCAGCGCGCAGTCTCAGTCAGACTGATCACGTCGCGCCGGTTCTCGTGGATGTACTTGACGACGTCCAAGTGGCCATTCGCGACCGCCTCTTGGATCAAACCGCCCTCGTAGCCAAACTCAAAGTCCTCCTTCTCGCGCAAGAGCTGGATGAGCGCCAAGTGTCCGCGTCTCGCAGCGCCGACTGCGAGGCGTTCGTCGAGGTTGTAGTCGTGCGCCCAGAGCCACTGGATCATCTCAATGTCGCCCGTCTCGCCGAGCGCTTCGTCATCGTCAGTCGTGTACGCAGCAAAGTCTTCATGGTAGAGCTCGTCAGGGTTGAGCCACTCGAGCAGCTCATAGTCTTTCGTGTGTGTGAACGCAAAGCCCACGATGCCTCGGAGCACTTTGCGCATGATCGGACCGAGCGACTCGGTCTTGGCGAGGATGAGCAGCGCCTCGATCGTCTTCTTGTCGCTCGCAAGCACAGCGTTGTGCCAAAACTCGACGTCTTCTGGCGGTACGGTGTCAGTCGGTTCGCGCCCACACACGAGCTGCTGCTTGACGAGGTAGACAAAGTACGGCACGCCCGAGGCGAACGACGTGATGGTCTGGAGCAACCCGAGGTCTGTGAGCACCGAGAGCGCGGCTTCATTCGGCGATCCAGGTGTCACGCGACCGCGCACGCCTCCTTTCTTATTTGCCTTCTTCGCTTGTGGTGCTGCAGCTGCCGCATGTGTGCGTGGTGCGCTGTGCTTCGTTGCGGTCGCTGGAGTAGACACCGCACTTGTGCTGGTAGAAGGACTCGGCGCTTGTGTCATGACTGTCGTTGGTTGGTTGTGTTGCTGTGGTTGTTGCTGCTCCGTGTGAAGATGACGACGTGCAAGTGAGCAAGAAGAGGAGAGAGAGCGTCAAGTGTGTGCGTGTGTACAAGCTCGCTGATCTCGGAATGACACGAGTGCAAGCAGCGAGCAGCACAAGCGCGAGCGCAGGCGTCGGCATCTGCTGTCGTCGCGAGTGCACGTCGAGAGGATTTTCGTTCTGATTGACGAGCGCAAATCAGGTCGAGGACGTGGCTGGTGGTGATTTCGCATCGCTGTGTTTGATCAAGATGTTCATGTCGCACCCTCACTCACACACAATCGATACGAAATCAGTTCGAGGTGGCGTTCATTGGCTTCATTCCTCTTGCTCTTGCTCGAACCACCACCGATCGGATCGTTCACGCACTCTTCGTGCTGCTCGAGACACAAGAGTGGTGCTCTCGCAGGCTCACAGGACATGAACGGCTCGGGTCTCCGTGTTCGCCTGGGCACAGAGACGGTTGAGGCTGACTGTTGCCACGATGCGACGAGTTGCTTGGGTGTCCATGCTTGAGCCACCCACCCTTTGACTGCGCTGCGCAGACCCCAAGTCCTGGACATGCGTAGATCAAACGCACACCGACCGTGTTCCTATTGACGGTCCTTTGCTCTTCTCATAGACTCATAGACGCAGACACTGGACACGTCCGAGTTCATTCGTCTCATCCAAGTCCATTCTTCTCTCACACTAGCTCACATACTAAGACGCACATATCCATGCCAATTGAGCTGTCGCGACTCACGAGACACACGTATGAGCTGGAGCAGCACGCTGCACGAGCGCAGTCAGTCCCAGAGCTCGTCAATGCGCCGCTCCATCATTCGCATGAAGCCTCGGCGCGCGATCACGTCGACCGACTCGAAATTGCGGAACGTGCCATGCTCGGTCCAGAACATCGAGCCTAGCGGTGGCGACGCACGCACAGCCGAGAGTTGTGAGTCCCATGCGATGCACACACGACACAGAGACGAGCGACTCGAACGAGCGGGTCGAGCGTGCCAAAGATCGCAAACTGGCCGTCCATGATGTATTGCTGCGCGTGTGTGTGGATCAAGGCAAGTCCATGCACGTCGCCAGCATCAACAGTCAGGTCAAGCAAGAGAGTGAGCACTTAGCAGCAATAGGCAAGCGCACCGTCGAGAGTTGGCAGCGGATGTAGCGCACGGGAATGCCGTTCGCGATCAAGTAGCCGATTTGCGAGAACCGGTTCGAGAGCTCCTTGTCGTTCACGAGTACGCGCACTTCGACGCCAGGACGTCTGTGCAGCGCAATGAACACATCGGCCATCTACACACGCAAACAGTGCGCACTCGCGGCTGTGAGTGGGTTGAGGAGAACTCAAGCGATAGACTCTAATGAACGCAAGCCGCATCACTTTGCTCGTGAACTTGCGGCAGATGAGGTCGATGTTCTTTGTCGTCGACTCGAGGATCTCAATGATCCGGATGGAGCTCGACTCGACGCCGGGTGGGACGTCGAGACCGTATCGATCGAACGCGTCGTCGGGGAAGTTGTACATAAACTCGCGTCGGAGCGGCGGACGGCGATCGACGTACCCAGCAGGCGGGTCTTGCACACGCGGTTCGAGTCCTGCCGCTTCCATGCACTCGCGCAGCTCTGTGCAGTTCACTCGGAGCGTCGCCGCAACGCACGAGAGCGTGAATCCAACACGCAGCAACGCGGTTGCCGTCGGGAACATGTCGTCTGTCACAGTCTGCATGCTGTGTGTGTCTTGCTTGTCTGTTCCTTGCTTGTTGCGCTCGCTTGCTTGTTGTCAAGACGTTACTTGTGCTACTTGCAGTTGTGTTCACACTTGCTGGACAGAAACAAGTTGTGCAATGTATGCAAACCAACACTGTTGCCCAACAACATCTCTGTCCCTTGACAAGGACAACAACAATACATGACAAAGCCAAACAGCATCAGACGAACGATGCGATGAGATGGGATACGAGTGCGTGTGCATGCGCCTATGCATGCGTCTCTTGCTCGATCGCAGCCTCCAAGCGCGCGACGAGACTCGCTTTCAGTCCTTTCGAGTCGAGTCCGCGCTGCTTGAGCTGCTCGCGGAGCTCCGTGACTTTGAGTGCGCTCACGTCAAGCTGCGCTGACGGCTCTGCTTCTGTCGCCTCTGTTGATGGTGGCTCGTCGTCAGCCGCTGGCTCCGACGACATGGTCTCGTCGTCTGCTAGCTCTGTCGTCACAGGCGTCTCTGTCTCCTTGACAACGTCGTCTCTTGGACTCCCAGCGTCGTCAGCAACAGCAGAGGACGCGCTCGCTTTGTCCGCGCTGTCGTCGCCTACACGCTTGCTCTCTACAGCATCCGTCGCAGGCTGTTCGCTCAGCGTCTCTGACGTCGAAGCCACTGGCGCATCGCCTTCTGCTGTCGTCTCGTCCATCGCGCTCTCGTCTCCCGCTTTGTCAGCTGCTGGCGCCTTCGTCTCGTCGACGTTGTCGCTCGCAGGCGCCATCACTGTGTCACTGTCGCCTGCTGCGTGTGTGCACTCACTCACGTCTGCTTCGTTCACTTGCGGCGCTGCTGCCGGAGTCGCCGACGCTTCGTCCCCACGCGCCTGTGCGAGCTGCTCGCGGTACAACTCGAGCTTGCGTACGAACGCTGCGTCGCGCTCGCGGAGCTGCGCTTCGTGTGCGCGCGCACTGCGCTGCTGCTTCGCTTCGTGCGCTTCTGTCGCTGCAGCCACGAGGTCGGCCGTCTCCTTTGTGTGTTTCGCAGGCAAGTAGTAGATCGGTGGTGACGCAACTGTCTGCAAGAACCCAGCGACGCGCGCGCTCGTGCGCTGCTGCTCTGCGTGCGCTTGCGTGAGTCGCGCGAGCGCGTCCGTTCGCTCGTCCTCCGTGCGCGCAATGAGCGTCTCGAGCTTCACGACAGTCGCTTGGCGCTGCTCTTTGCGCGCAGCGTCGTGCTGCTTGGAGCCCTGACGCGCAAACAGCGCCGTGTCGCGCTCGATCTGCGCTTTCGCTTTGCCCAAGTGGCCCATGAGCGCGCCAAACATGCGGCGACTGCGCGCCATCGTGTCTTTCTGCGTGAACGGCGCGACAGCGCGCTTCTTGCGGTCTGCAGCGCCGTCTGCGTCCGTGCTATTGCTGCTGTCCGTGCGCTGGCGCTTGCCTGTGCGCGCGTTGCTGTCGGATGCGTTCTCTTTCAAGACTATTCTTGCCGAGTTGCTGTCTGTGCGAACATGCCGCGGCGAGTCGCTGCTGCTCTTTGTCGATGCCACAGCGTCGCCGAGGCGCGCGAGCACGCTCTCTTTCTTCGTCGCTGGTGCCGAGCGCTCGCCATCGCTATTGTCGTTGCGCTGACCCATGCTCAGTCACGTCGTCACGCGCGAGGTGCGTCAGTCGATCGTCGACCTTGCTTGATCGCTTGCTCTTGCTCTTGATCTGTCGACTGTGGCGACGATAGATTTCTGTGGAGGTCTGTCGAATTAGAAAATTTACCTTCATTTGGATCGTGTAATTCGAACAGAAACAATTCTAGATATTATGGTAGTGACAAACTCGAGGGAGGTGTCTGAAGCGACACACAGACGTATCCATTCGCACAATTGACTGCTCAACGACATGGCAGCGCGAAGTCGTTCGAGTGCGCTTGCTGCTGCAACGAACAGCAAAGACAGCGCTGCATCGCTTAGCAACAAAGCCAGCATTGCTACAGTCGCTGGACTCGCAACAGCAGCAGCTGCTGCGCCGTCGTCGTCGTCGTCGGGTGCACAGCCAGCAGCAGGCTTCCATGTCATCTACAGCGGTCAGATCGAAGCGATCGACGTACGTGTGCCCGTGCATGTGCACATGTGCCCTTGCTCGACATATGCAATTGTCACTACGCTGTGAACTGACCCTCGCTGCTCGCATGCAGTACCCAGACGTGAACAACCTCTACTGCCGCTACGCAATCACATACGGCACCGACTGGCGCGTGCTACATGTACGACACGCACTGTATACGCATCGACCACACCGATGACCATCGAATGCGCTGTTAACCTACTTGTGTACGCTCGACAGGGAGCTGACGCAGGGCTCTCGCAGATCGCGTACAAGTCGAATCAGCACGACGCGATCGTGCTCAACTTTCCCATTGACGTCTCGTTCAAGAGCACGAACCCATTCGGCTGGCCGCGCATCGTCTTGAGCGTCTACGGCCTCGATGCGCTCGGTCGCGACGTCATTCGCGGCTACGGATCGATTCATTTGCCGACTGTCGCTGGCACAACAGTGCGCGATGTGCCGCTCTTCAAACCGCTCTCGTCGTCGTTGCTCCAGCAGTTCACGTCGTGGCTCAGTGGCGCACCGCCCGAGGTGCGATCGTTCACTCTATAGGCGTCTTCGTACTTGCTATCAGCTCAATACTGACGAGTCTGGCGTGATGTATGTGAGCGAACCCTCAGTACTTTGACTCCAAGTTCGTCACGCAGAACGACGGTCGCGAGGTCACGCGCGTGAGCTCCGGCGGCAAAGTGCGTCTCGTGCTCAACGTCGTGACTGCTGGCATGAAGAAGCACGGCTACAGCTGACGAGTCGTCGCTAGAGTCACATTGATACAGAGCCAATGTGGCGTAGCAACACAGTCGAGACGAGTGCATTGTCCACTTCTCTCTCTGTTTGACAACGTGGTGCGTGCGATACAGATCGCTCCTACACTGACTCGGTCGGTTGGTCCTATGCAGCAATGCAAGCGACGCACGCGGTCCATCGACTGGAGTCTGAAAGACGACGTACGCCAATACTCTCTCGTTCTCTGACTCGGTCGCAAGCTCAGACGCACAAACGCGCTGGAGCCACGCACGAGTCTCTAGCACAGACCTTCGCGCGCCATATCCGAGAGCCGCTCCGAGAGGCGCTCCTTAATGATCTTTCGGCGTTTCCGAAACGATGTGCGCTGCGCAGTTTCCGACACGTGTCAATAACCAATGTCAGTCGTTGTCGAAAACATTTTTCGACAGCATACAATTACATCACAGAAAGAGTGCGCACGTACGAGACGACCGTCTTTGCTGAAGAGGTCCAAGAAGCCGTGCTGCATGTCTTCAGCCTTGCCGACCCACTTGTGCACAAAGCCGTCGACGTCGTGCTTGACTTTGTCGACTGCCATGTCAAACTTGATGCTCTGCTCCTTCATGAACGGCACGTTCATGTCTTTGCCCGTGTACCCGCGCGCGAGGTTCCGGCGAATGAACGTGTCGTACTCGGCGACGATGCGGATGATGAGGTCGGACGTCGAGATGCCGTCCGTGCGCTTCGTCTCGAGGAACTTGCCCATGGCTTTGATGCGCGCGTACACGTCGCCCTCGGACGCCTCGCCCGACGCGTCCGAGTACGGCAGCGCGTCGTGGCACACGTAGTCGATCGCGTGCGCCTCGATGAACTCGTCCGTGATCACCCACGGCGCGTCCTCGACCACTTCGTCGACCCACTTGCAGTGCCGCAGCGACTCGTACCGCTCCTTGTCGGTCATCACCGTCCGGCCCTTGAGCTTGTGCGTGATCTCGTCGCCGCAGCACCCAACGATCAAGTACACGTTCGGGTACGCCTCTTTGCACTGCTGCAGCGCCTTTGCGTGGCCAAAGTGGAACAGGTCGAAGATCCCGTCCGCATACAGCCGCAGCGGACGACCCGTGAGCGTCCCAGGCTCGCCTTCCACGAGCGTCTTGCGGTACGGCTCGTAGTCTGCCGGCTGCGTCGACTCGCTGTGGTCATGGTCGTGCTCGCCGTCCGAGTGATCCTGCGATGCCGTTCCAGACGACGGCGCCGACGCGTCCCTGCCGTGCTTGGCTTCGGCAGGCTTGCTGTCGCTGCTGCTGCTGTCGTCGTTCGCTTCGACCGTCACTGTCGTTGCGTGCGTCGGCTGCTGGTGCTCAGCATCGTGCTCCTTTTCAAACTCGCTTGCGCTGCGCTGCAGTGGATACAAGCACACAGAGTGTATCACAATCACAGTGTGTGAGTGAGCACTGCATGTCAGTGGTGGAATGATGTGCTCATGTCATGTGCCAGACGGCATGCCGCCAGATGGACACGTCACGCTCGAGCGTGTTGTCATTTGCGATCCACGTGCATCGAGCATATCCAGAGGTACTGCTAGTGCGGACATGCACTTGACTGCACACCCACGTATGAACGATACACGCAGGATGCACACAACGCACGCAGCTGTACCTTGCGGCCCATGGTGCTCTGCTGCTGCGGCGCTCTTGCTTGCTGCTGCGCTCTTGATGGTGGAAGAGCTCTTCGTGCTCGTTTGTCGATTCAAACGGGCGGGAAAAATGTGCGTCCCCCTTTGCGTGTGCCAAAAAGAATGGACATGCACTTGTAAATTGTATGGTCGAGTGTCCACGAAACTGTGGGTTTCGCCCATTGGCATGTACTGCATCGTTTCGATCAAGTACGGTGCAGCCACCAACACCACTGCATCACCGCTCGACTTCGACCTGAACACAAGCACCTCGGCTAGCTCTCACACATGAACACGTGAACACAAGCGCACTCACTCGGTCGCTGTCTTACTGCGAATCATGCATGCTTCTGTCTCTGACTGTCGCTACCTACACGAACTTCACGCTCCGACGACTCCCGGAGAAGAGCTTGTGTGGGACGTTCGCAAACTGACTCCGCGCAGTCGCCGCGGCAGGACGCACGACGATCGGCACTTGCCACCGAAACGTCTGGCGCTTTGCAGCAGCAGCGGCAGTCGTTGGCTTTGCACCACCGACGACAACTCCAGCCGTGAACTCAAAGCGCACGAGCCACTGGAAGCACACCAAGTCGGTCTGGATCGTCGGCAGCGCGTCGTGCGGAATGCAAAACTGCACGTGCGTGTGCGTCGCAGCGTCCGTGAACTCGTGGAACGTCCCGATCTCTTGCGTGCGCACGACGCGCGAGGGCTCGACCGACATTGCTGCGAGCGTCTCTTCAAAGCACAGCGTCGCCGAGACTTCGTAGCACGGAATCGCAGCGCGCGCAAAGTCAAACACGCCCAAGAGCACGTCGCCCGGCTGGTAGCTCTGCTTCATCAAGAGGAACCGCACCAAGTGGCTGTTGTCTTTCCCGATCGTGAAGATGCTCGTCTGCGCTTTCTGCATCGCTTCGGTCTCGACGCGGCCGTGCATGAGTGACGGTCGCAGCTCAAATGGCACTTCACTGCCTTTACGGACACCGACGGGGATTGCACTCACAGAGAGACTACGCTCGCGCAGACTGCTCGGTGCACTTGCTGGTGCAGACGCTGTTGACAGAGTGTTGGTCGCGCTGCCAGTCTGCTGCGCTGCGTACTCGTCCGCACTCTCGAGCGTCGTGGGCTCAAAGAAGAACTCGGGTGCGTACACGTCGAACGGCAAGTGCACGCTCACAGGCGCGCTCCCAGCTGCTGCTGCCTGCGCTGTGACAGTCAGTACGTACACGACGCGCGCTGCTGTGCCGCGGAACGTCGGGCACGCAGATGGCGGTAGTGCAATCGCAAACTCGCGCGTGCAGCGCTGCGCTGTCTCGTCGTGACCGCTGCGCGCGTCGGTCGCAGCGACCTCGCTTGGCGTCTGCGCAATGTTGATGTCTGTCAAGAGCGTGCTCGGCGCCGACTGGTAGATGCACGTGCCAGCGTCGCCTGCAAAGCTCTGGACGTCTGGGAGCGCACTGCGCATGGTCTCCCACGCAAACGCGCCGTCGTCATTCGCGCTGTCGTCAAGACCGAGCTGCTCGCGCTCTTTTCGATACGCCGACCGCGGCGACAGGAGCGGCACGACTGGCACAGTCAGCAAGTTGCTGTCAACTGTCACGTGCGCGTGGATCTGCGCGACGACGAACGCGATCTCGGTCGCAGCAGACGTAGTTGTCGTCGGCGGCGTCTGGCTCGCGCGCAAGTGCACGACGCCGCGCACGACACCCCCAGGGCGGAAGTACCGACTTGAGAGCTGCGCTGTGAGGACATTCCCCTCGGCACTGTGTGCGCTCGCGCTCACGTCGCTGTTGCTAGTACCGCCTGCCATGATGCCGATGCTGCTGCTGCTTCTTGTGCTGTTGCTTGTGTACGTGGCGGTGGCAGAATTTGGGTAAGCCAATTATCAATAGTGAAGTAACTCGGTAAGAACGAAGGTTCAGAAGGAAATGCTTGATAGAGCTAAAATCGAGTGTGTACTCTCAAGCATTGATCTCTCGACAACACCATGGGACTCCAACGTCACTCGACGCTGTCTGTATCAACGCGGCGTTTACTCAGTGTGTTCTAGATGCATCGAGCTACATTCTTCTGGCATCCGCTGTTCCAGTGCCTTTGCTCTCATCAACAGCGAGACGTGTCCAAGGACGCAACCAGTCGTCCTCGGTTACATGACTAAGGTAACCATGCTAGTAACAGTAACCAATACAGTACTCGTAACCGGTCATAGAGTGTGCTGAAGCAGCAAATGGTGCGAACGCAGTTCATGACACAGCACGCGATGGCGCCGCGCTCGTCGCGTAGCTCTCTGCCGCACGCAGGAGCGCCACCAAGCACATGCACGCTCCGTCGTCTGGTGGTACACGCGCAGCATCTTGGTGCGCCATGGTGAACGAAGAGATCATTGTTGATCCGATCATTTCAAAATTGGAGTCGATCCGATCCACTCGCTGCTGCTCAGACGTCGCGCGCGCCATCACGCCCACCTGCATCGACACGCCCACACACACACGCACTTCGTGACTTGCACAGCTGCAGCAGCGACGACAATGGCGACCACGGTGCGTATGTCCATGCTCGTTCATGCTCACACCATCGTCAGTCCCTCACTCCCTGCGCAATCGCTTACGTGTGCTGGCCGAATGAAGGAGACACCGAATGCCACGACCGCACCCGTCGTGCCAGACGCAACGACACCAACAGAAGGCGCCAAGGTCGCAAACGAGCAGCAGACAACGCCGCAGCCACCTGCGTGCTACGAGCCGTACCGCAAGACGCTCGTGGAAGGCGAGCCTGGGACGCTCACGGGTCGTCCGCTGCGGCTGTATGCGGACGGGATCTTCGACCTGTTCCACTTTGGCCACGCAAAGGCGCTGCAGCAGTGCAAAGAGGCGTACCCGAACGTGTACTTGATCGTTGGGTGCTGCGGCGACGAGATCACGCACAAGCTCAAGGGCCGGACGGTGATGACCGACAAGGAGCGGTACGAGTCGCTGCGGCACTGCAAGTGGGTCGACGAAGTGGTCGAGGACGCGCCGTGGGTGATCACGGACGAGTTCATCGAGGCGCACGCGATCGACTACGTGTGCCACGACGCGCTGCCGTACTCGGACGCGTCGGGCGAGGCGTCCGAGGGCGACGTGTACGCGCGCATCAAAGCCATGGGCAAGTTCCTCGAGACGAAGCGCACGGACGGCATCTCGACGTCCGACCTCATCATCCGCATCGTCGCCGAGTACGACACGTTCATTCGCCGGAACCTCGCGCGCGGGTACACGGGCAAAGACATGAACGTGCCGTTCATGAAGGAGCAGAGCATCAAGCTCGACATGGCGATGGACCACTGGAAACAGGACGTCGACAGCTTCTTTCACAATCTCGTGGGCAAAGCCGAGGGCGTCCAGTCGAGCGTCTTGGACCTCTTTCGCCGCGAAGGCTCGCTGGTGCGTCGGCGCGCATTCAGCCTTGTGAAGGCGATGTGATGTCGTGATGTGGTTTGGACACTAACATATGGGACTTTGTATGCTCTTGCGAACAGCGCACGTCGATCCGAGAGCAGCGGCAGGAGATCAAGCGCCGCTTGTCGATCTCGCACCCAGAGACGAACACGACAGCAGCGACCGAGCAAACGGGTCGTCAGTCGCTCTAGTACGCGACGCTGTATGAGATGAATACCAGTAGCTCTTGCTGTTGCGTTCATCGAGCGCTCGTTGTGTGCGCATACTCCTTCGCCACGTCACGCGATCGCAACTAGATCGCATGCTTTGCTGTCTTCTCCTTCAGCAAACGCACGGAAGAGCTTGCGATCGATGGTCGTTTGGCTCTCGCAAGCAACAGCAGGCGTGGTCAGAGCGACGACAGCTTCGACATCTTGGACACGGACGCTCTCGTTGTTTGCGTTGCTCCACTCGTTCTCTCTATCATGTCCTCGTTCTCTTGCTCGGCTCTGGTTGACGCTGTCCGACAGTCCTTACGAGCATTCAGTCGATCCATCGAGTCTTCACGTGAGCGCTGCGCTCTCTCTCGCTCATACATGGCGACTGCTGCGACGTTGACGGCTTTGGATCGGACAATGTCGTCGTGGATCCGTCAGACGCGCAGGGCGGCACTAGCATCTGTATCACGCCTGTGTCAGCGCCGACACGAGTCCTTCCTTCCAGCTCATGAGAAGACGTCTCACACTCGCTCGCTCACACGCTCTTCACTCGCAAACTTGCCCACACAAGCACACACACACGAACTGATCCACACTCGCAACTCCCAGCCACCACTGATCTGCCAGCACAAGATGCCAGCAAAGCCATCACTGTCGCCACCGCCACGATCGACACGATCGACGGCAGACGCGTACTACGACGCGCCACTGAGCGCAGCGCTTGCTGCATTCGTGACTGTGCTCGCGCTGCGGGAGTTCTTCTCGAGCCCATCGAGCGCAGTGGTCGCGACGTGCAATGAACTATCGCTCACGTCGGCCCTCGTCGGCGTGATGTTTGTGCTCGCGGTCGTCAGCAGTGCGCTCGCGTGGCGACAGAGCGACCCCGTTCTTCCTGTGCTCGGCATCCTCTTTCTCTTTATCGCGACACTCGTCTTCCTCTTGAGCGCGCTGATCTCGTACGCCATGAGTCCCTGGGCTTGGCACACAACAAGCGCGCACATTATGCGCTTTGACGACGCGTATTGTGTTGCGCGCGGCGTCGCAGTCTGCAGCAACGTCGCAAAAGACGCAGACGCAGTCGTCGCGTTCTTTGGCGGCGCACAGCACGTCCGCGTCGACCAGTTCACGACAGTCGAGACCAACTCGCAGGCGCTCACCCGCGCATTTGTCGCTTGTCAGCACTTGCACACGATAAACCCCGGAGCGGTCTCGCCAATGCAGCAGGCGATCTTGGACACGAGCGCCGATGCGGTCGAGTTCAGCGACAGTCGCAGCAATAACGAGGAGCACGTGACGCGATGGTGCGGCGAGTACTTGATCACACGCGCCCCAGTGGTGACTCGCTATACGGCGCAAAGGCGAAAGCATCTACGACACCTGGCGCCAGCGCAGCGCCGTCCAAAGTGTTTGGCAAGCGCGTGTGCAGCTCAGGTCTGACGCAACAGGCGCATGTGAAGTCGCTGGTTGTGAGCGTCGTGCTTGCATGGCTCGCAGCACTCGCGACGTACAAGGTCGTAGAGTGGTACGCGGGCGTCTGAACGCCGTCGCTGGAGTTGCCAGCGTCGTCAGAAGTGGTGCACGTATTTATCCAGGAGTCGAACGCGTCATTCCGACTTGCGTGACAAATGTAGCCACTTTGATCCATTTAGTCTGCGACGTGTGAGCACTTGCGATTCGAATGAAACGACAGTTGGTGCTTTTTGCACGTCAACTACACGACAGCAACAACAGCAGCAACCAGCAACAACACAGTGCCGCTACTCGACCACGTGCGTCCACACTACTCATGTGTGCACTCCATGCCGCTCTTGCTGTTGTACGCACTGCGTGTACAGCGCGACGGCGCGCCGCGTGTCAAGCGCAGCAAAGAACAGCAGCGACGACGACACCAATCGCGCGCAGCCGTAGGCACACAGAGCTGACTGTGAGCAAATGTACATCGCTTCGGCTACTTGCGTGCTTGCATGAACAGTTGAGTGATCGTGGACATGACCTCACACGTGCTCATTGTGCGATCGCTTCGTGAAAGCATGCGCTAGATTGCCACGGGTAGCAGCTTTGAGGACGACTGAGGCGAACTCGCGTCAGCGCTTGGCAACGCCGCGCGTGTGTGCAAGCTCCAACCGAGCATGACCAGACATTAGACGTGCTAGTGAGTAAGTGAAGCTGACGACGAGTCTGTAAGTGGCTCAGCCTCGACCCTCTCGCAGAATCGATGTACGCGTCATGGGCGATCGATAGGCTTTGACATCTCACACTTATATGCTCTTGCTCAAGATCACTCAAGCGCACTTGCCGGTTGCTCACTTTGCAAACGTGCACACCAGACGCAAGCGACACAGAGCAACAAACGGGATGAGGGCGATGCACGCGAGAGCCAATGTGCGCGACCTACAGAAGCAGTACGCGCGCGCAGAACGAGAGCTCGACGAGCGCTATCGCGCCGACGAGACCAGCAACGAGAGCGCCGGCGACGCTTCGTTCGACCCCATCGTCGTGTTTCCAGAGATCGACCGCAACGTCTTTCGTGACTGGCAAGAGCGCTACGACGGAAAGAAGCCGCGGCGCTGGCACTACGAACCGCTCACGCCAACAACAGGACGCGTCGTCGCGTACTCACTCACTACTAACGTGCACGGGATGACGACTGGCGGGGTGTTCTCTACGGTGACATTTTAGCTCAACCGTATTGACCCGCAGCTGTCAGAAACAATTGCGTGCACGGGTGCCTCCACATGTGACATCGGCGACCGCGACCAAAGGCCGGACACGTCGTTCAGCTCTGACGACGTGGAGTTTGAAACTCCGACAGTCGTTGTCGACGTCGCCTACAAACGCGAGAGCCGCGAGATGCTTGTTGAGAAGCTCCACCGCTGGATGCGTCCGCAGACGGACGTCCAAGTTGCGATCGGCATTGACATCAAGTCGACGACGCGCGAGCTGATCATGCTCCAGCGCAACCCTGCGTTCGGCCCTGCGCGTCCGAACGAAGCCGACCCGCTGCTCGAGACGTGCGTGCGGTTCGAAGACGGTCAAGCGCTGCCAGCACATCCAGTCGTGACCCCGTGGACAGCGCTGTACCATGGCGTCAGCATCCCCGATGCGACCGCTCGACTCGAGCCAGACCACCGCAACGCGAACGGTATCGTGTTTGACACGGAGCGCTTGCGCCGAGTGATTTGACATCGACATGATGGCAGCCTTCGAGAATCGTGCGAACCGGAACGCTCCAGCAGATCTGTGACTGCGCAACATACTTACAGCGTCAGTGATGCTAGAGACAACGGTCATGACTGCAACAAGCGCGCCAGCTACACGTTCATTCCACTCGAGTTAGCCAATCAAACATTGCCAGCAAGAGCAAGGTGAGAAGGCGTGGTGGTAAGAGTGATAGCGTGTGAAGTGCAATACGTCCGATGCGAGCACTTGGCCGAAGAGCTCACTTCCCTGCTCCGTCCTCTGTCTTCTGTCCTCAGCCCTTCAATAGATCTAGTTGTAGTCCACATCTCAACAACTTTGACTTGGTCAGTAGATCTCAGTACATGCGTGACTTGCATCGTGATGTTCTTGTCACGAGCATGCGTTGAGCACAGGACTGTCCGTGGGCACAGATCGCCACTGTCGCAGTTCACGCACGCTCTACGTCAACGAGCGGCGGTGGTCCTCGTCGACGAGTTTCGCACGAGCAAGATGTGCTCCTGCTTCTGCGCGCTCGTCGACTCCAAGTACGTGAAAGTGCACAGTGACGGCAGCACGACGACATCCAAGACATCCAACGTGCTTGAGTGCACAGCGTGCAACCTCAGCGCGCACGGTCCAGCGTCGCAACGCAACATGAAAGTGCGCTGGCACCGCGACGACAACGCGGCACGAAACATGCACACGATTGCACTCGCAAACATCCGCGGTCAAGAACGCCCAGAGCCATTCCAGCGAGGTCAAGCACATGCACGCGCAACAACAAGAGCAGCACAAGCAGCAGCACAAGCAGCAGCAGAAGAAGGGCTAACGCTTCTCCAACGTGTGATCAATAGTGCACTCCAACGCGCACTCCAGCGCGCGCAGCACAAGGCACGACGCACTCTCACAGCAGTTCGGCACGCGCGCGCAAAAGCAAGACGGGTTCGACAGCAAGCAGCAGCAGCAACAACAGCAACTTGACCGCGCCTTTTGGGTGCAATCAGTGGGTAGCGGCAGATGAGAGTCGCCGAGTGGTTCTAACCATGGCGAGGCACAGTGAGTCTGACACGCATCCACGCCGAGCAGTGCGAGGACTAGGATGACTAGAACGCACTTGTAGGCACGTTTAGGATGAAGTTAACTGACTGAACGAGCGAACCAAGCGAACCAGTGACGACACAGACGACAGCGATCCACAACGTCAGCTTTGACGCGGCGCAGTCACAAACTCAAGCGCATGAACGCGAGTCCAAGCCATGCGTTGACTCCTCAATTCACGCGTGCGTGTTACCGCGTGTTGTTATTTGCTGCCTGCTGCGTTGCTCTTGCCATTCACAGTGTCCTGAGACCCACTTTGTCTACTGCTGCTTCTCTCGTTTGCTTGCACTCGTGCTATCGAGTGCTGACATTGGACACAGCGCACCGCAACACTGCTCTCAGTCTCTCTCTCGTACACTTGCACCCTCATCTCACGGACGACTAGGAACGGATTTGATCGAGAGTGAGTGTCTGAACGCTGCGAGATATGGCGCAGCGATCGTGCTCCAAGCGATCACAGCGCGCACCTGTACCGTGGATCGAGTAAGCGCTCGATCACCACCGCGTCGTGCAAGGTCGAGCTCTACGCTGAGTTCGATCCAGCACAGCCGAACACCGTAGTCCGAGTGCTCTTGGCAGAGTCGCTGTTTGGACGTGCGCCATCAGCGGTACAGGCTGTCGTCCTCGAGCCTCTTGTGATCCCGCAGCGAGCTCTGAGTGATAGCGCTGGTCTTCTGTAAGCGTTCGTCTAGCTCCAGCACGGCCATCGATGCCATCGCAGCACAAGTGGTACGTCGTAACCCTGTGTGAGTCTGCTGAAGGAAGACGACAGGATCAATCGCCTGCCCATGCAAGCACACGAGTAGTCAAAGTGATGTGCATGCTCACAAGCAATCATGTGCGCTGATGACTGTGCGCGATTGGCATCACCGACGCTGCTGCTCTGGATGTGCTTGATTCATGGTTCACCTGCTGCTGCTGCTTGTGGTCGTAATGAACGTGGTGGTGCTTGTGTGCCAGAGGAGCAGCACTATCGGCGACACCAATATCTACAGCAGCAGCAGGCGCACTGCAGCGAGGTTTACCAACATACGCGGTCGAGGGGCGGCAATATGCTGTTGCTGGTCACTGTGTTGTGTTGCTTGCTGTTGCTGTTGCCACGAAGTGCCAATGGAACCAACAGTCGCTTCATTCGAATCGTAAGTGCTCACACGTCGCAGATACACAAATGACCAAAGTGGCTACATTTCGCGACTAAGATCTGTGATACAGAAGAGTGCTTGACACGTGCACTGCTACGTAGAGCAACAACTACAGCAGTGTCTTCAGCCGCCCACTCACCACAACCACGTCGCGAGCATTAAGAGTGCCACGAGCCACGCGAGTACGACGCTCACGACCAGCGACTTCACGTGCGCCTGCTGCGTCAGACTTGCACCACGCACGAGGTTGCCAAACACCTTGGACGGCGCTGCATTGGTACCTGCTCCTGATTGTGCAGTCGCCGTCGCATCGTACCGCGAACTCCCGCTGGCGCGCGCGATCAAGTACTCGCCGCACCATCGCGTCACGAGCTCGTTGGAGTTGTCACTGTCACTGAGCTCGATCTCGCGGTTGGTTGCGTCCAATAGCTTCTGCTGCATTGTCGAGAGCACGTCATCGTGTCTCGTGTGCATGTGCTGGCAAGCGACGAGTGCGCGATAGAGCGCCTGCGAGTCGGTCTTGAAAATCGCGCACTTGTTGACGCGGATGGGCTGCACGCCACCAAAGAATGTGACGACTGCGTCTCGGTCCTCGGCGACGTTGGTGCATACTGCGATGCCGCGCGCGGTACAATATGCGTCGTTGAAGTGCGATCGCTGCATCAGAGCAACGTCTTCGCTGCTTGGGCTCGAGACGTACTCAATCAGCGCGCTCAGGACGAACGTGCCGGTGATGAAAACGAGCGCGAACACGCAGAGAGCCGCTGGAGCAAATGCTGTTTCTTTTCGCAAGCATGCGAAGCAACTGCCGACGACCGCGATGACAAACAGCGCTGCGCCAAAGAGTGAAGTCGGAGATGTCGTCCCGTTGTTGCACGCCGCGGTCAGTGCGTGCGACGCACCAGCGCTCGGTAGGAGCCACCGAAGAGCGAGCACTGTCGCGAACGCTGCAAACACTGCTTTCGGCGGTATCGGGCACTCATCAAAGGGTGTTGTTGTACGCATTCTTTCGGTAGAGCTGGGTAGCTGTTCGTGTGTGTGGACGTTCGCGAGTGACGAGAACCGAGTGACGAGAACCGAGTGAACAGGAGCGAGTAAGGAGAGCAATATGTGGCAGTTGCTCACTGTAAGTGAAGCCAATCGTGATGGCGCTCTCTGCGATCACCGATTTGGAGTCCCCCGTTAACACTATTTCTGGTTGTTTTATACACATTTCAGCTTTTCCACTTAAAATTTGATTAAAGGGATAATGGTTATTTTTCGTTTTCAGCTGCCAACTAACCTTAAACCCCCTACCACCTGGGGCAGGCCAAATCGTTCATGGCAAAAGTACAAGCATCCTTGGGGGCAACGACCCTAAGTGTTCGAGCGTGTTAAAAGCAGAGTCACAGCTATCGTCTACGCAAAACAAGATATTTCGATTTTCATTTTCGGCTCGAACTTTTATTCGGCGGATGGTTTCTCAAAATTTAGGACTGAGAATCGGTGAACACAGACACTTCCATCATGGATAACACAGCAGACACTACAATACAGGAGCGGGTCACAAAATAAGTCACAGTGCCCAAGGCGTGACGGTGCTGTCTTGGCCGTGATTCAGTCCTTGTAACCGGACGTGTCCGAGTTACGCAGCACCTTTGCGAGGAAGCGTGTGTGAACACCTTCTGCAAGGATTCCAGTCGTAAAGACGGAAGCAAAACAAGACACTTGGTTTGAGTGCTCCAAATTGTAACTGTTCATTTGAGTCGGAAGTGCAACTCCACCCTTTGGTGTGAGCCTTTAGATCTAAGTATGCAATACTAAACCTAAGACAACTAAAATGTGGTTGGCTCTGAGAGTCCGAGTTCACTGATTGGTTAATATCCTAAGATATCTACCAATTAGAGCCACCGCCAATTACGGTCGGTCTTAAAAGAAGTGCGTGAATTGTGATTCCGCAGAGCTGGGTTATTATCGGATAACTCCAGCTGTGTACCCCGTTACAGTCCTGATCTAGACCTTGTGGGTTGTTGTTACACTTTAAACCGTATGTAAATGATAAGCAGTACGCGAGCGTCAGTGAACGTAGCCACTGCACTTTTGCTATTACTGCTTCCGCAAATCGACTTCTCTTGCAGCCGCACTTCGTCGTTGAGGGCAAGCCCAGCCACTACGTACACGAGGACGCGCTCCGACTGTGCATCACGCCAGCATCAAGTCAGAAAAACGCTTGATTTTACGTACGAAGTATAGTCAAGTCGATTGAAGACGTGTGGTGCTACGTCGTCACAGATCCTTCCTTCTTCATCCTCAACTCTTCACGAGCCCGCCAAGCGCCAAGCGCGCGGAACGCGCTCACTGACCCTGGCACATTGCCAGTGTGTGTGCCTGGTGGCGCAACGATTGTCGGATTGCCTCTTAAAGTCGGCGTAATGACGCCGATCAAGCGTCGAATGCGCGCGCTCTACGTCGTGCGACACGCAGGGTTTCATTCGCCTGTGAAAGCTGCGGCGAGGCGGAAGGGCATGGTAGAAAGGACGCTGCAAGTTTTCCAAGAGATCGAGCTTGACGTCTCCCGGAGCGCCTTTTAGCAGGCAGGTCCGTTTGTGCCATTTGGCTCATTCAGTAATAAACTTGCACAATTGGTGTTGTTGCAAAACATGGTGCAAAACAGTCCTTGAGTATTCATACTTATAGCGCGATATTGCATTCTGGTGCTGTGTCATTCAGAGTGCTTCATTTATCAGTGAATTGCGGTAGTTGAGACAAGGAAAAACACACACTATTGACGCATCTTGATTTTTGTATAGTCTCATTTTGCACTATTTATTTGACGCCCAGTACACTTGGTTGTTTGTATGGGAGCTGTGCCACAGCAAACTCTGTTCGACCCCCAGCTGAGTTCATTTGAAAGCGCGATCTAATGCGAATCACATAATGTATATGGCATCTGTGACGGGGTCACACAGCACATTACGTTGAGGAAGCGTGCGCACGTGTGCGCTGCAACTCAAGTTGCTGGGAACGTGTTCCCTCTAGCCTGGACGTTGTGTCAACAACAGAGCAGGTTCCAAACTAGTGCATTGGATGGTTATCGTCCTACAACATGCATGCCTAAGTATCCCTTTACTAAATGCAAGATAACCATCGAGTACCGTCAGGTACTCGCGACTCAATAGACAATGAGTCGCTGTCGTGCGTCCGACGTGACGACGACCTCTGTTTGGTGTGTACCACAGCACAACAGACCAAGTCCAGGATATGACATCCCGGATTGGTGTACGCATACACCAATCCATGTAACTGGCCATTTGGCCAGTTACAGCATCGCTCAATTCACAGAACTCGTTGTGTGAGCTCCAGAACACACTTTCGACTTATTTTGTGACCCGCTCCTGTATTGTAGTGTCTGCTGTGTTATCCATGATGGAAGTGTCTGTGTTCACCGATTCTCAGTCCTAAATTTTGAGAAACCATCCGCCGAATAAAAGTTCGAGCCGAAAATGAAAATCGAAATATCTTGTTTTGCGTAGACGATAGCTGTGACTCTGCTTTTAACACGCTCGAACACTTAGGGTCGTTGCCCCCAAGGATGCTTGTACTTTTGCCATGAACGATTTGGCCTGCCCCAGGTGGTAGGGGGTTTAAGGTTAGTTGGCAGCTGAAAACGAAAAATAACCATTATCCCTTTAATCAAATTTTAAGTGGAAAAGCTGAAATGTGTATAAAACAACCAGAAATAGTGTTAACGGGGGACTCCAAATCGGTGATCGCAGAGAGCGCCATCACGATTGGCTTCACTTACAGTGAGCAACTGCCACATATTGCTCTCCTTACTCGCTCCTGTTCACTCGGTTCTCGTCACTCGGTTCTCGTCACTCGGTTCTCGTCACTCGCGAACGTCCACACACACGAACAGCTACCCAGCTCTACCGAAAGAATGCGTACAACAACACCCTTTGATGAGTGCCCGATACCGCCGAAAGCAGTGTTTGCAGCGTTCGCGACAGTGCTCGCTCTTCGGTGGCTCCTACCGAGCGCTGGTGCGTCGCACGCACTGACCGCGGCGTGCAACAACGGGACGACATCTCCGACTTCACTCTTTGGCGCAGCGCTGTTTGTCATCGCGGTCGTCGGCAGTTGCTTCGCATGCTTGCGAAAAGAAACAGCATTTGCTCCAGCGGCTCTCTGCGTGTTCGCGCTCGTTTTCATCACCGGCACGTTCGTCCTGAGCGCGCTGATTGAGTACGTCTCGAGCCCAAGCAGCGAAGACGTTGCTCTGATGCAGCGATCGCACTTCAACGACGCATATTGTACCGCGCGCGGCATCGCAGTATGCACCAACGTCGCCGAGGACCGAGACGCAGTCGTCACATTCTTTGGTGGCGTGCAGCCCATCCGCGTCAACAAGTGCGCGATTTTCAAGACCGACTCGCAGGCGCTCTATCGCGCACTCGTCGCTTGCCAGCACATGCACACGAGACACGATGACGTGCTCTCGACAATGCAGCAGAAGCTATTGGACGCAACCAACCGCGAGATCGAGCTCAGTGACAGTGACAACTCCAACGAGCTCGTGACGCGATGGTGCGGCGAGTACTTGATCGCGCGCGCCAGCGGGAGTTCGCGGTACGATGCGACGGCGACTGCACAATCAGGAGCAGGTACCAATGCAGCGCCGTCCAAGGTGTTTGGCAACCTCGTGCGTGGTGCAAGTCTGACGCAGCAGGCGCACGTGAAGTCGCTGGTCGTGAGCGTCGTACTCGCGTGGCTCGTGGCACTCTTAATGCTCGCGACGTGGTTGTGGTGAGTGGGCGGCTGAAGACACTGCTGTAGTTGTTGCTCTACGTAGCAGTGCACGTGTCAAGCACTCTTCTGTATCACAGATCTTAGTCGCGAAATGTAGCCACTTTGGTCATTTGTGTATCTGCGACGTGTGAGCACTTACGATTCGAATGAAGCGACTGTTGGTTCCATTGGCACTTCGTGGCAACAGCAACAGCAAGCAACACAACACAGTGACCAGCAACAGCATATTGCCGCCCCTCGACCGCGTATGTTGGTAAACCTCGCTGCAGTGCGCCTGCTGCTGCTGTAGATATTGGTGTCGCCGATAGTGCTGCTCCTCTGGCACACAAGCACCACCACGTTCATTACGACCACAAGCAGCAGCAGCAGCAGGTGAACCATGAATCAAGCACATCCAGAGCAGCAGCGTCGGTGATGCCAATCGCGCACAGTCATCAGCGCACATGATTGCTTGTGAGCATGCACATCACTTTGACTACTCGTGTGCTTGCATGGGCAGGCGATTGATCCTGTCGTCTTCCTTCAGCAGACTCACACAGGGTTACGACGTACCACTTGTGCTGCGATGGCATCGATGGCCGTGCTGGAGCTAGACGAACGCTTACAGAAGACCAGCGCTATCACTCAGAGCTCGCTGCGGGATCACAAGAGGCTCGAGGACGACAGCCTGTACCGCTGATGGCGCACGTCCAAACAGCGACTCTGCCAAGAGCACTCGGACTACGGTGTTCGGCTGTGCTGGATCGAACTCAGCGTAGAGCTCGACCTTGCACGACGCGGTGGTGATCGAACGCTTACTCGATCCACGGTACAGGTGCGCGCTGTGATCGCTTGGAGCACGATCGCTGCGCCATATCTCGCAGCGTTCAGACACTCACTCTCGATCAAATCCGTTCCTAGTCGTCCGTGAGATGAGGGTGCAAGTGTACGAGAGAGAGACTGAGAGCAGTGTTGCGGTGCGCTGTGTCCAATGTCAGCACTCGATAGCACGAGTGCAAGCAAACGAGAGAAGCAGCAGTAGACAAAGTGGGTCTCAGGACACTGTGAATGGCAAGAGCAACGCAGCAGGCAGCAAATAACAACACGCGGTAACACGCACGCGTGAATTGAGGAGTCAACGCATGGCTTGGACTCGCGTTCATGCGCTTGAGTTTGTGACTGCGCCGCGTCAAAGCTGACGTTGTGGATCGCTGTCGTCTGTGTCGTCACTGGTTCGCTTGGTTCGCTCGTTCAGTCAGTTAACTTCATCCTAAACGTGCCTACAAGTGCGTTCTAGTCATCCTAGTCCTCGCACTGCTCGGCGTGGATGCGTGTCAGACTCACTGTGCCTCGCCATGGTTAGAACCACTCGGCGACTCTCATCTGCCGCTACCCACTGATTGCACCCAAAAGGCGCGGTCAAGTTGCTGTTGTTGCTGCTGCTGCTTGCTGTCGAACCCGTCTTGCTTTTGCGCGCGCGTGCCGAACTGCTGTGAGAGTGCGTCGTGCCTTGTGCTGCGCGCGCTGGAGTGCGCGTTGGAGTGCACTATTGATCACACGTTGGAGAAGCGTTAGCCCTTCTTCTGCTGCTGCTTGTGCTGCTGCTTGTGCTGCTCTTGTTGTTGCGCGTGCATGTGCTTGACCTCGCTGGAATGGCTCTGGGCGTTCTTGACCGCGGATGTTTGCGAGTGCAATCGTGTGCATGTTTCGTGCCGCGTTGTCGTCGCGGTGCCAGCGCACTTTCATGTTGCGTTGCGACGCTGGACCGTGCGCGCTGAGGTTGCACGCTGTGCACTCAAGCACGTTGGATGTCTTGGATGTCGTCGTGCTGCCGTCACTGTGCACTTTCACGTACTTGGAGTCGACGAGCGCGCAGAAGCAGGAGGAGCACATCTTGCTCGTGCGAAACTCGTCGACGAGGACCACCGCCGCTCGTTGACGTAGAGCGTGCGTGAACTGCGACAGTGGCGATCTGTGCCCACGGACAGTCCTGTGCTCAACGCATGCTCGTGACAAGAACATCACGATGCAAGTCACGCATGTACTGAGATCTACTGACCAAGTCAAAGTTGTTGAGATGTGGACTACAACTAGATCTATTGAAGGGCTGAGGACAGAAGACAGAGGACGGAGCAGGGAAGTGAGCTCTTCGGCCAAGTGCTCGCATCGGACGTATTGCACTTCACACGCTATCACTCTTACCACCACGCCTTCTCACCTTGCTCTTGCTGGCAATGTTTGATTGGCTAACTCGAGTGGAATGAACGTGTAGCTGGCGCGCTTGTTGCAGTCATGACCGTTGTCTCTAGCATCACTGACGCTGTAAGTATGTTGCGCAGTCACAGATCTGCTGGAGCGTTCCGGTTCGCACGATTCTCGAAGGCTGCCATCATGTCGATGTCAAATCACTCGGCGCAAGCGCTCCGTGTCAAACACGATACCGTTCGCGTTGCGGTGGTCTGGCTCGAGTCGAGCGGTCGCATCGGGGATGCTGACGCCATGGTACAGCGCTGTCCACGGGGTCACGACTGGATGTGCTGGCAGCGCTTGACCGTCTTCGAACCGCACGCACGTCTCGAGCAGCGGGTCGGCTTCGTTCGGACGCGCAGGGCCGAACGCAGGGTTGCGCTGGAGCATGATCAGCTCGCGCGTCGTCGACTTGATGTCAATGCCGATCGCAACTTGGACGTCCGTCTGCGGACGCATCCAGCGGTGGAGCTTCTCAACAAGCATCTCGCGGCTCTCGCGTTTGTAGGCGACGTCGACAACGACTGTCGGAGTTTCAAACTCCACGTCGTCAGAGCTGAACGACGTGTCCGGCCTTTGGTCGCGGTCGCCGATGTCACATGTGGAGGCACCCGTGCACGCAATTGTTTCTGACAGCTGCGGGTCAATACGGTTGAGCTAAAATGTCACCGTAGAGAACACCCCGCCAGTCGTCATCCCGTGCACGTTAGTAGTGAGTGAGTACGCGACGACGCGTCCTGTTGTTGGCGTGAGCGGTTCGTAGTGCCAGCGCCGCGGCTTCTTTCCGTCGTAGCGCTCTTGCCAGTCACGAAAGACGTTGCGGTCGATCTCTGGAAACACGACGATGGGGTCGAACGAAGCGTCGCCGGCGCTCTCGTTGCTGGTCTCGTCGGCGCGATAGCGCTCGTCGAGCTCTCGTTCTGCGCGCGCGTACTGCTTCTGTAGGTCGCGCACATTGGCTCTCGCGTGCATCGCCCTCATCCCGTTTGTTGCTCTGTGTCGCTTGCGTCTGGTGTGCACGTTTGCAAAGTGAGCAACCGGCAAGTGCGCTTGAGTGATCTTGAGCAAGAGCATATAAGTGTGAGATGTCAAAGCCTATCGATCGCCCATGACGCGTACATCGATTCTGCGAGAGGGTCGAGGCTGAGCCACTTACAGACTCGTCGTCAGCTTCACTTACTCACTAGCACGTCTAATGTCTGGTCATGCTCGGTTGGAGCTTGCACACACGCGCGGCGTTGCCAAGCGCTGACGCGAGTTCGCCTCAGTCGTCCTCAAAGCTGCTACCCGTGGCAATCTAGCGCATGCTTTCACGAAGCGATCGCACAATGAGCACGTGTGAGGTCATGTCCACGATCACTCAACTGTTCATGCAAGCACGCAAGTAGCCGAAGCGATGTACATTTGCTCACAGTCAGCTCTGTGTGCCTACGGCTGCGCGCGATTGGTGTCGTCGTCGCTGCTGTTCTTTGCTGCGCTTGACACGCGGCGCGCCGTCGCGCTGTACACGCAGTGCGTACAACAGCAAGAGCGGCATGGAGTGCACACATGAGTAGTGTGGACGCACGTGGTCGAGTAGCGGCACTGTGTTGTTGCTGGTTGCTGCTGTTGTTGCTGTCGTGTAGTTGACGTGCAAAAAGCACCAACTGTCGTTTCATTCGAATCGCAAGTGCTCACACGTCGCAGACTAAATGGATCAAAGTGGCTACATTTGTCACGCAAGTCGGAATGACGCGTTCGACTCCTGGATAAATACGTGCACCACTTCTGACGACGCTGGCAACTCCAGCGACGGCGTTCAGACGCCCGCGTACCACTCTACGACCTTGTACGTCGCGAGTGCTGCGAGCCATGCAAGCACGACGCTCACAACCAGCGACTTCACATGCGCCTGTTGCGTCAGACCTGAGCTGCACACGCGCTTGCCAAACACTTTGGACGGCGCTGCGCTGGCGCCAGGTGTCGTAGATGCTTTCGCCTTTGCGCCGTATAGCGAGTCACCACTGGGGCGCGTGTGATCAAGTACTCGCCGCACCATCGCGTCACGTGCTCCTCGTTATTGCTGCGACTGTCGCTGAACTCGACCGCATCGGCGCTCGTGTCCAAGATCGCCTGCTGCATTGGCGAGACCGCTCCGGGGTTTATCGTGTGCAAGTGCTGACAAGCGACAAATGCGCGGGTGAGCGCCTGCGAGTTGGTCTCGACTGTCGTGAACTGGTCGACGCGGACGTGCTGTGCGCCGCCAAAGAACGCGACGACTGCGTCTGCGTCTTTTGCGACGTTGCTGCAGACTGCGACGCCGCGCGCAACACAATACGCGTCGTCAAAGCGCATAATGTGCGCGCTTGTTGTGTGCCAAGCCCAGGGACTCATGGCGTACGAGATCAGCGCGCTCAAGAGGAAGACGAGTGTCGCGATAAAGAGAAAGAGGATGCCGAGCACAGGAAGAACGGGGTCGCTCTGTCGCCACGCGAGCGCACTGCTGACGACCGCGAGCACAAACATCACGCCGACGAGGGCCGACGTGAGCGATAGTTCATTGCACGTCGCGACCACTGCGCTCGATGGGCTCGAGAAGAACTCCCGCAGCGCGAGCACAGTCACGAATGCAGCAAGCGCTGCGCTCAGTGGCGCGTCGTAGTACGCGTCTGCCGTCGATCGTGTCGATCGTGGCGGTGGCGACAGTGATGGCTTTGCTGGCATCTTGTGCTGGCAGATCAGTGGTGGCTGGGAGTTGCGAGTGTGGATCAGTTCGTGTGTGTGTGCTTGTGTGGGCAAGTTTGCGAGTGAAGAGCGTGTGAGCGAGCGAGTGTGAGACGTCTTCTCATGAGCTGGAAGGAAGGACTCGTGTCGGCGCTGACACAGGCGTGATACAGATGCTAGTGCCGCCCTGCGCGTCTGACGGATCCACGACGACATTGTCCGATCCAAAGCCGTCAACGTCGCAGCAGTCGCCATGTATGAGCGAGAGAGAGCGCAGCGCTCACGTGAAGACTCGATGGATCGACTGAATGCTCGTAAGGACTGTCGGACAGCGTCAACCAGAGCCGAGCAAGAGAACGAGGACATGATAGAGAGAACGAGTGGAGCAACGCAAACAACGAGAGCGTCCGTGTCCAAGATGTCGAAGCTGTCGTCGCTCTGACCACGCCTGCTGTTGCTTGCGAGAGCCAAACGACCATCGATCGCAAGCTCTTCCGTGCGTTTGCTGAAGGAGAAGACAGCAAAGCATGCGATCTAGTTGCGATCGCGTGACGTGGCGAAGGAGTATGCGCACACAACGAGCGCTCGATGAACGCAACAGCAAGAGCTACTGGTATTCATCTCATACAGCGTCGCGTACTAGAGCGACTGACGACCCGTTTGCTCGGTCGCTGCTGTCGTGTTCGTCTCTGGGTGCGAGATCGACAAGCGGCGCTTGATCTCCTGCCGCTGCTCTCGGATCGACGTGCGCTGTTCGCAAGAGCATACAAAGTCCCATATGTTAGTGTCCAAACCACATCACGACATCACATCGCCTTCACAAGGCTGAATGCGCGCCGACGCACCAGCGAGCCTTCGCGGCGAAAGAGGTCCAAGACGCTCGACTGGACGCCCTCGGCTTTGCCCACGAGATTGTGAAAGAAGCTGTCGACGTCCTGTTTCCAGTGGTCCATCGCCATGTCGAGCTTGATGCTCTGCTCCTTCATGAACGGCACGTTCATGTCTTTGCCCGTGTACCCGCGCGCGAGGTTCCGGCGAATGAACGTGTCGTACTCGGCGACGATGCGGATGATGAGGTCGGACGTCGAGATGCCGTCCGTGCGCTTCGTCTCGAGGAACTTGCCCATGGCTTTGATGCGCGCGTACACGTCGCCCTCGGACGCCTCGCCCGACGCGTCCGAGTACGGCAGCGCGTCGTGGCACACGTAGTCGATCGCGTGCGCCTCGATGAACTCGTCCGTGATCACCCACGGCGCGTCCTCGACCACTTCGTCGACCCACTTGCAGTGCCGCAGCGACTCGTCCCTGCCCCAACGCTGTCAACATAGCTATCTGTCTGTCGTACGAGCGGGCGAGCACAAGCGCTGACACAAAGATTGAGTCAATTGGGGTGTACAGGCACAAGATTCGTTCTATGAGACGAATGTATCTTTGTTTCACTATACTGTGCGACCGCAAATGATGAACAGCTACGACTCGTGCAGCGTGTGCACGCAATGCTGGACCTTGGATGCTGATGCACCAGCGTACAGCAGCGCTTGGAGCGCTGTAGCAATCCCCATTACGACACTATGAGATTGGTGTATCGAGAGTTGAGGAGGAGCAATGGACGTACCGCTGCGAAAGTGCGTCTGCGCTTGGCGCAAGTCGCTCGGCGGCAAGGAGCTGAACCAGAGGATCGTCGCATTCCGGCGCTCGCGCTGCTGCTGTTGCGAGTCTGCTGTAGTCGCATCTGCGTCCGTATCGGCGCTGCTCTTGCCTTTGCGCTGCGTCAAACCTGCTGCTGGTTGCGGTGTGTTGCTCGGCGTGCTGGTATCTGTAGCGTCTGGTGACGTCAAGCGCCAGTGCACTTCGCTTGCTTTGTCGCGATTGTCGTCGCCGTCGGCATTGCCGTCGTCGTCGCCGGCATCGCCATCGCCCCTGCGAGGCGCAACGACAGTGACTGCATCAAAGAACTCGTGGTACGACAAGTCGCTCAGCGCATGTGGCGCGAGATGGCGGCGCGCCATCGTGAGCTTGAAGAAGCCCTAGTGCAAGTCCATATGTGATAAGTTGTGTGTGAATGCAAGTGTACATACATGCACAGATGCGCAACGAACGCACCTGCTTGAGCTTCTCGCATGCGCGCTCGTGCTCATTCGTGTAGTCTTCGAGCGCGCAGACGCCGTCGACGAGCAGCGCATCGGCGTCGTCAGGTGACATTGTTGTCATTTTGGATCGTGTAGCGTTAGAAACGCTACGTGAGCGTTAGAAACCGCGTATCGATCGGTTGCTTTCGAAAGCATACAATAATCAAGCTCAATGGATGCTCGTTTCTATCATTTCTATTGCTTCGACCACAACAAAGCCACACACGACGAGCAAGGCAACAAGCAAGGACGACGAGCAAGGACAGCGGCGATGGCAGCACCCGGCACGAAG
Source organism: Pythium guiyangense (assembly GCA_003730235.1). Lineage (NCBI taxonomy): Eukaryota > Oomycota > Peronosporomycetes > Pythiales > Pythiaceae > Pythium > Pythium guiyangense. Next base: position 273,389 of record QXDM01000026.1, read on the forward strand.
AAGAAAGGCACTGCGCCGCGCGCGCAGGTCTCGCAAGAGACATTCGACGAGGTCGTGAAGGAGAACATGGAGGAGTTTGACATGGACCTCGAGGAAGCGACGCACGACGCTGTGCAGCAGTTCGAGTCGCAAGGCGTCGATCTCTCCAACATCATCAAGCTCGGCGCTCTCGCTGTCGCTGCGGATGGAGACAGCGCGGATGCGACTGGCAACGCTCCTCAAATCTCTGTTGTCGACCAGATCAAGAACGCGATCCGCGACTTGCAAGCGCGGTCGGCCGCGTGGACGCGCGAGGCGACGAACAGCAATGACAACAGCAACAGAAGCGCGATCATTGCGTCACTGACGCAGCTCCAGACGCTGTGCGACCGCATCCCAGAAGCGAAAGTCGTCGCTGGCCGCAACGACGCAGTCGACACGCTCGTTGCGATTGTCGAAGCTGCTGCGCAGTGTGGCGCGCCAGACGTCCTCGCGAGTGCGAGTGCGCTGCTCGCGACGCTCTGCACGGACAGCGCCGATAATCAGGACTTTGTCGGCCAAGCGGGCGTCGAGCGCCTCGCACGCGTGTTGGAGAGCGTTGCAGCTGCCAATGCAGCAGCAGCAGCAGCTCAACGCTCACAGACGATCGCGAGTGTGCTCAGTGTCGTCCGCGCAGCGTGCACGAAGCACGAAGCGAACAAGAGCCACTTTGCGAAAGCGCGCGGCGTTGACGCACTGAGCACATTGCTTCCGCTTGCAGCAACCTCGACACAGGACCAGCAGCTCCACGACGTGGGTCTGCTGTCGAAGCAGCTCGCGCACGTCTTGCGCACTTTGACTGTGAACGACGACGCCACTGCGACATTCTCGCAAGCGCATGAAACAATCAAAGCGCTGGTTGCAAACGACGCATTAGCGACAATTGTTGCACTTGTCGACCACCACAGCGCAAGTGCACCCGACGTGCTCGCGATTTGGCTCGCAGTGCTCAAGCAGCTCGCGGTGACGGAAGAGAGCTGCACGAAGATCTACGACCTCGATGGCTTGGCGCTGCTCCACCGCGTCATGCACGCGCACGAAGCGAACGCAAGCGTCATGACGCGTTGCATCACTGTCATGCGCAACGTCGCAGCAGCCGATGTGCTCAAGCAGCACATTGTCACGTCTGGTGGCGTCGAGCGCGTCTTGCGCGGTATGCGTGTGCACAATCGCGACGCTGCGCTGCAGCAGCACGCATGTGCGACGCTCGCAGCGATTGCGTTGCGCGCACCAGCGAACAGCGTGCGCATCATTGAGCTCGGCGGTGCGCAGCACATTGCGCAGGCGATGGAGCTCCACAACACGAACGTCGCTGTGCTGCGGCAAGCGAGTCTTGCGATCCGCAACATCGTTGCGCGCGCACCAGAGCTCCGTGCACGCGTGCTGGAGGAAGACACGATCGAGCCGCTCTTGCGCACTGCGCAGCAGTACCGCGGTTGCGGCGACGAAGCGTACGCTGCGCTGCGCGACCTCGGATGTGCGATCGAGCTCGCAGCGTTTGGTGCAAGCGGGAGTGCCAAAGCGCAGTTCAACCCAGTGCAAGAGGAATCAGGTGCGCTGCTCGAGAAGGTCGATGAAGCAGCAGAGGCGCCATTTGCACACACGTAGAGCCAGCAGTAGGATCAGAAAGACACACAAGCAAGGAAGCGAACGTGTTCATATCGATTGACGAGATAGAGAGACAGCAACTCGCTCGACCATAGCACAGCTTGGTCGTTCTTTATGTATTCATTCAGTCATTGTGGCTTTCCTTGCACTGGTGGTGGTGCCACCCGAGTGATGGTCACTGCAACTTGCGTCATGCATCTTGCTCTGCTGCAACCGCTCACGAAATCGCAACCCAGCTCTGCTCGACGATCTCGCGCACGCGGCGGTTGTACTCGCGGCGGTTCTCCTGGAAGAGCCGCGCCGCCTCCGAATTTGCCGGTGAGTTCGGGTTCGGATCGCACAGGAGCGACTGGATGGACGTGAGGATCGCTGAGATGTCGTAGATCGGCGACCACTGGTTCTGCAAAATATCGAGACAGATCTGCCCGTCATTGTAGACTGCGCAGATGCACAGATACACACAGAGAAGAGTGAGTGAGTACCGCCGTGTGCCGTTCATGCATACGTACAAGGAATATATGCATGACGCCATGCCATCAAGAAAGAGAGAGCAACGTACTGTTTGGGTGGAACATCTTTGTGATGAAGCGCACAGTCGGCGCTTTGTTTGGGTAGTCCTCGCTGAACTCGAGCGTGAGGTTGAAAGTCCCGCCCTCCCATGGCGTGTCGTCCGGTCTGCAGACATCACATAAGGCATCGCGCGTGTTAGCACCACCATAATCGACCGATACGCAGTCCCCTTGCGCATGTACGAGTGCATGGCGAGTGCGAGAGAGAGCGCTATGCAGACAGCACAAACACGCTCGTGCGCAGACAAGCAGATGTAAAAACACACACACACAAACACAACGAGACATACCCAAAGATGACGGCCTGCCAGAGCATGATGTTGTTGTCCATCGGCGCGCCCGAGACACCTGATGGCGGGTCGTTCTGCAGCTTGCGGAAGTCGCGCATGAGTCTCCGTCGGGCAGCTGTCGACATGGTGGTGGTAGCGGTCTTGGTGCGTGTGCTTGCTTGCTTGCTGCTTGTTTGCTGCTTGCTCACTTGCGTGTGTCGTTCTTCTTTGCTTTGTGTGTGCGAGTTGTGAGTGGACAGCCGATATTGTATTGATGCAAATCGCAACAACCGAGTCGACACATTGTCGCTGTGATTGTATGTGAATTAGATACATTGTAGCGCGCAAAATCGACGATGCAATGTGCATTTTCACATACAAACTCGCTGTCAGCGCATGGTGTTAAATCACATATTTTCGAGAACACTCGACTGGTGTGGTCGACACGATTCAGCGTACACTACCTAACATGCACAATGTAATCTGTCTCGCACAGTTCGTCCAGATTGACACACGACCTTTCGCAGCGCATTGAAAAGATTGGCATGAACAACAACACACGCTTGAGCTCGACGAGGCGCATGCACAGCGGCGTCGGATTGAGATAACGACGCTACTGTGCGCTGCCTCTCAGCGTGATCGCTGCGTCTAGTGTCTCGCACCGAGGCGCGTTGCCGTCGCGAGGCAACAACAGCAGCGTTCGTGGACGTGCTGCTGCTATTCTTAGCGACTGCAAGATACGCGACGACTGGTGCTGCTGTACACCAACGACATCCGCGTCAAAGGATCCAGTACACACACATACATCCACATCGTCGCTGCTCATGTCGAGTGAGCGCCTCGTGCCTCCAGCGCAGAATGAGGTCGTGCTCGCGAGACTCTCGGGCGTCGGCTCACAGACAGTCTCGGCGTTCTCGTCTGCGTACGACCACGAGTTTCCAAGTGCGCTCGATGGCGTCGGTGCGTTTGCTTGAGCATTGCGCTCCGCATCGATCGGTCGATTGAGGAGCTACCTGCCTGACAGCGTGTGGTGGTGGCGGCTATGGCGATGGCGATGTGTGTTGACAGTGTCTCGCAAAGAGTTCAAGTTCTGCATGGACGTGATCAACCAGACTGCAGAAGACTACTTCCCGTGTCTACCGTGCTACTCGTGCGGCTACTTTTGCTGCTTTGCAACGTGCGGACTCTCGCTGCTCTTCCCAGAACCGTGTACACGAGAGGTGCGAAGCGCATGAGCTCCTAGCATCATGCGTCATGATGACAACGACCACTGGACTGAGCGCATGGTAACTGACTCCATTCGTGCCTCCTACAGCTCGAGGCGAACCTCGAAGTCGTGCTGAAGCGGTTGAACAACCGTGAAGAGTTTCTCTATCGCGGTATTGTCTGGAAGCTCCGGCGCGACAAGCGCACTCGCACGTCGTGGCTCGAGCTCTGCCAGATCATCTACGAGTAATGGTGACAACGTGAACGAATGAATGAACGAATGAAGCTCTGTGGGTTCTATTGTGCACTTGTGCGTGTCGGTCGTCTTGCTCACGTGCAGTCGTCTATCGCTTCTTTCTCTATCGCGTCGTGCACAGCTCGTACGGCGACGACGTGTGCGTTGCTGAACAATAAATACAATAAATGCACGGTTATGGGTACAATACAATACGTTTCTTTTGCGGTGCTTACCTGAGTGACTGCCGAGTGCTGCTGCTGCTTGCGCGTCGGCAGCGTCGAGTCGATCACGTGCTCCAAGCGCTCCTGAGTGTGTCTGGTGTGTGTCTGGTATGTGTCTTGGTAAAAATGCGTGCGCGCGCGTGCAAGCAGGTCGTCTGACCCGTGCGCGCGCACATCCAGGGTCGTGGTGCTTGCTTGAGAGAGGATGACTGCGGTAGTGAGACTGCGTCACTCGACAGTCTGGGGGCGGCGATCGTAGATGTCGGACGGATGGGTGGACTGGCTCGGTAGTTCTTCGTTGCGTGCTTGCTTGAGAGAGTTGGAGAGAGATGGATGGATGGATGGAGGAATGGCGACCGAGCGCTTCGAGCTGGAAGAGTGTCGAGACAGTGCGCTGTGCAGGCGCGCGAGTCAGCAGACTGTCAATCGATCGACAGACCTGATGAGCGCGCAGCGCCAGTGTCTCGCGCCTCGAAGCTTCTGTCGCCGGCTTCAAAATCGTCCGAGCGCGCGTCGCTGTCGTCCGTCGCGTCTTACGTCATGAGCACGCCTTCAAACAACACGACGCGGCTCTTGTTGAGCTCTTTGCACACGACTTTCATGTTTTTCTCGCCGATCATCGTCACGTCGCTGATCTCCTGGAGCGACCGCTTCGCGTCCGTGTACGCAGCGACGAGGTAGATCACTGACGCTGCGACAGCGATCGGCGACTTGCCAGTCGAGAGACCGAGCGAGTCGGCTTTCTTCGCAACGTCGTTCGCGATACTCTGGGTCTTGAACGGCAGGCCGAGGCGCGAGCAGAACCGCCGGACGTACTCTTCGGTCGTTGGCTGCGTCAGCTCAATGTCGAGCGCGCGGTTGAGCGTCAGGAACGACTTGCCAATGCGCTTCTTCGGCACGCCCGAGGCCTCTTCCATCTCCTTGAGCGACCGCGCCATGCCGGCTTTCCGGCACGCAATGAAGAGCACTGCAACTGGCATGCTCTCTTTCTCTGGTCCGCGCATGCTCACACCCTTCTTCTCGGCCTCTGCGTAGATGTCGAGCGCAGTCTCGACAATGAGCTTCGGCAGCGCCATCGCATCGGCGACTTCTGTCACGCGGTCCATGTTGACCTTCATGCGCTTGACCTTGGCCGAGTCGGACGAGATGTTTGGGCGCTTGTGCGTGCGGCCGACGTCGCCGACGCTCGTCTTGTTCGGCTTCGTGTCGACGAGGTACGATGAGAGCGAGACGTCGTTCAGACGCGCGTCTGCGGCTTCGCCGACTCTAGATTTCGCAGCCGGGTCGCCCCCACGGTCATCGTTAGCAAACGTTCGCCACTCGGGAGTGTCATCAATAATGCGCTCACCGAGGATCATGCCGCAGTCGCGACACACGACGTCGCCCGCAGACAAGTCGGTCACGACGTCGACGCTCCCGCAGTCGGTGCACTGCGACTCGAGGCACTCGGACATGCTCGCTCACTCACGACGACAACGTGTGTGTGCGTGTGTGTGTGTGTGTATGTGTGTGAGGGAGTGCGAGTGCGCGCGCGTGAGACAGGAGTCGCGATGTTGGCAGCGGATCCAGCGGTGGCGAGTGAACCGGCGGACTGGATGTGCTCGTGACAGACGCAGCTATCTCGGGACCGCGCGAGCGACGCACTCTCTTGCGTGCGTGTCGATCGAGCGCTGTGTGAGTGTGAACGTGTGCAAGTGTAGGCGAAGGAGCGTCGCGCGCGAGGAGGTGCGAGGTGAGCGTCCGATGTCGAGCGCGCAGAGGTCGTGGCGAAGTGCTCGTTCGCGTGCTTGTTGTTGTTGTTGGCAAGGAAACCACCCAGATCCAATCACCGTCGCGCTATACTCGAGCCAAGAGACGCCACGTGTGATCGGCTTGTATTGGTTTTAGTATACGGATAAGAACTGCAACATTTTAACGAGATCTAACTGTTCTATAATCCGGTGCGTCGGATTACACAGGCAATTCAGGATGGTCTGAAGAGCTCCTCATGGCGACCTCGCTCCTCAATGCCTTCGCCTCGCATGCTCAAGACCCTCGTGCTCACGGCACAACGCACGATCACGTTGCGTTTCCTTCGTCCACTTGATTCAAAATAGTGTGTGTTGCCGACCTGTAGCTCGCGACGACAGTCGTGGCAACAGCTGCCAGTGCTCACAACACGACGCCAGTGCGCTCGATGCTCTTTGCTTCGCTCCGTTCGCGCTGCTTCACTCCCTTGTGCATCTTCCACCTTACTTGTTGCTTCCCTGACATGCCGTGAATGTCTTGCACGCTGCGAAGTCACTGCCACCATCTCGGACGCGGTTGATAGTGAGAGCGGAGTCCTAGAACGCAAAGCCCTTCTTCTTCAAGTCGGCCTTAGCTTCCAGCACCTGCGCGTCGAGCTCCTTTGCTGCAGCGGGACAGTCCTCGACCGACATGACCGAGAGCGCGATTGCAGCGAGCGAGTACGCGCCAAACGTCACGAGCGCGTACATCGGCAGCACGTTCACGATCTGGAGGAACCGCGCGTCAGCGTTGGCAGCTGCGATCTCGCGCGCGAGCAGCCACAGCGCGAGCAGCAGCACGAACGCGACGATCCACTTTTGGTACTTGAGCATCTTGTGTATCTTGTCACTCGTCTCGCGTGTTCTTGATCGTCTCGAGGTCGTCGTCGTCGTCCAACAGCGCGCTCTCTTCCTCTCTCCGTCTTGACCTTGTTGCTCGTCTTACGTGTCTTTTGTGTTTTGCGTGAGACGTATCGTATTTGTAACAGCTCTATGATACAGTCACAAATCCCAAATCAGCGCTTGAAGCGACAGAATCACCCACACACACAGACTGGATCAAGCGCAGCAAGCATGGCGAAGCTCGAGCACCAGCGCGAGGCGCATGCGAGCAGCAACAGCGATGGCTCAAAGCAGCTCCAGTTCGTTCACGACCTGCGCAAAGTACGTGCATGCGTCGACGAGTTGTCGCTGTCTGTCTACAACTGCGATCTCACACAAACACGCATACATCGATAGCAATACGACCGCCGGCGACGCTATGAACTGTCGGCATGTGCGGTCGGGTCGGTCGGCATCGTGCTCATGCTCGTGCAAAACGAAATCCTCATGAGCGACGTAGACAAGAACACAAAGCGCACAGTGGTCGAGACGCTCAAGTGGATCCTCTGTCTCTCGACCGTGCTGCTCGTGCTGCTCGTGCTGCTGCAGTTCATCGCGAGCTCGCAGATCAAGCGCATGCAGAGCGTCATGATCGCCAAGCAAGCTCGGCAACGCTGCAGCTGCAGTGCGCGATACCTCGTGCTCGCGCTCGAGCTCCTCATTTGCGGCTTCCACATCCCGCCTGGCGTGACTGGCGACGTCGAGATCGCGCAGTTCCACAGCAACCTCAGGAGCTCCACTGCGACGTGTCCAGTCAACGAAGTGTACGACCTCGTGCGCCGCGGCAATGCGTGCTACCTCGTGTACAAGTACCCAGTCGAAGCATTCGGTGCGTGTGCATGTTGTTGTTTGTTGTTGTTCACTGCAAGTTGTTGCTTGTTGTTGTTGGTTGGTTGGTTGCTGTTTGTTGTTGTTGCTCACGCAACTCATGCAACTCGTGCAACAGGAGTGTTTATGATCTTGCGCCTGTACCTCTTTGCGCGCTACATGCGCAGTGCGTCGACGCTCTACTCGCAGTGGGTCGCGTTCATCGGCGCACTCAACGACGTGAACGCCATGCGGCCGTTCTTCCACTTCAAAGCGCTCTTCAAGATCAAGCCGCTGCACTTGCTCGTGCCGCTCACGCTCCTCAATACGTTCTTGACTGCGGCGGTCATCCGGATCTTGGAGAGTCCAGTCCAGCCGGCGTTCGAGAGCTACGGCAAGTCGGTCTGGCTCACAGCTGTGACACTCGTACGTTTGCTTGTGTCTCTATCTCTCGTGTTGCTCAGTTGTTTGGCAATCGACACGGTCGAGCGAGTGACAGACTCACTGCACACTTGTGTCGTGTCATGTTAGTCTGCGACCGGTTTTGGCGACTACTACCCGGTGACGTACATCGGCCGAGCAATCACGACGATCAGCGCAATGTTTGGCGGTCTCTTGCTCGTCGCGCTCATTCAGTCGCTCTTCTTTGGCGTCTTGGAGCTGTCGCCGAAAGAACAGCGCGTCAAGCACCTCATTGACATGGCTCGATGGGAAAAAGCGACGCAGCAGAACGCAGCGGTGGTGCTGCAACTCGCGTGGCAACACTACCGCCTTGCACCAGCAACGCACGCGCGCAACAACAACAACAATGACGTTTCACCAAGCGCGCAACAACAACAAAAGCAACTACAACGCGTGCAGCACCGACTCTTTGCGCACATCCGAGCGAGTCGGAGCCTTCGCATGGCGCAGCCAGTTGCCGCACTGGGCATTGAAGATCAATTCGCCGACATGACGGACGCTGTGCTCGCGCACATGGACCACATGGAAGCTGAGAAGCAGCGCGCACTTGCACGCATTCAGCAAAAAGCAACTGCACTCGGTGCACTCAAGCGCAAATTGGAAGCATCAGCCGCACACAAGCGCGTCTCGCTTAGTGCATGAACACACAAGCAAACAAGCAAGCGCACAATTGATTGTTGCTGCAATGCTTGTCCAGCGCATGTACACGTTGCTCTTGCTGCTACAAGTTGTTCACACAGCAAGTGCAGTCGCAATGTTGCGAAAGCGCGGCGCAGCTTTCTCGGCAACAAAGTCCGGATCATTCGCAACGCGCGCGCGCAACTGCGTCTTGAACTCGCGCTCAAAGACCTTCGTGAGTCCTGAGCGCGTGAGCTGCGACACGAGGTTGTCGTGGTACTGGCGCCACTTGGGGCTGTGCTCGCAGTGCGCTGCGCGCACGGCTTCGTTGAGCATGCTCGCAAAGAGCGTCTCGACCTCCATGTACACGTTCGGAAGTGGGTTCGCGTGCTGCCGGTACGCGCGGCTGTGTGGTGCGTTGTTGCTGCTCTGCGCGCGCAGCGTCTGCTCGTCGCGCTTGATCGTGTCGAGCCACTCGGCTTGCTCGCTCGCAGGCACGTGCTGCCGCACGACGTCTTCCCACGACTGCTGCGGTCCGCGCAGCGCATTCGCCTGTGCGCCGCCACCAAAGAGCGGATTCGCGCCGTTGCCGCCAAACATTTGCGACATCATCGGCATCATCTGGGACATCATCTTGCCGAGGTCAGGCGCTGCGCCAGCGTTGTTGCCACCGCCCATTGCAGCAGGGAAGCCCATCGGCATCGCCATCTGCGGCGGCCGCGTAGCAGGAGCTGAGCGAGAGGTTGTGTGGATCTCTTCGATCGCATCGTCATCGTCGCTGCTGCTGCCGTTCGCTTCGAGCTCCATGAGCATGTCGTCTGCGAGGCTGTCGAGCATCTCGTCGTCCGAGAGCGACATGTCGTCGAGGATGTCGTCCACGTTCACGTTCGCCATGATGATGGTCTCTTGATCCTCTTGCTGCTGCTGCTTGATGGCTTTGTCGTTCAGCTTTGACTTGGGCTTGGATGTGTTGTGACCATAGCAATAATAAGTCTACCTACTGTATTTCAATTGACAGTACAACCAAGACATTAGTTATGGCTACTATCATATCTTGAAGAAAGTATTGGCATTGCTTTCGCATACAAACCTTCAAGTGCATTGTCACTTCACAAGAAGAGCTTCAAGCACAAGACAACAGGCAACAGAGCAACATGCGCGCAGTGACCGACGACATGCTCGCGACAGCAGACGCTGCGCTGCGTGCAGGCGCAACGCTCTCCGGCGCAGCGGCGACACTCGGCGTGAACCGCACCGAGCTGCGCGAGCGCATGGAGGCAGCAGGTCTCAACGCGTCTGGGGTCGAGACGCCGATCCAGGCGTTCTGCCTTCTGACAGGCACAGCGAACGACCAACTCCTCATGTTTCCTGACCGCGCATTCGAGCGCTACGGTCTCCATGTCCCAGAGGGCACGGCGTCAAACTTCCTCAAGCTCCTCGCGATCGGTGAGGCGACGACAAACAGCTTTGACATCATCTGCCGCAAGATCACGAGCAAGTTGGTGCGTCCAGTGTTGGTCCATACTTGCGTCTTGCTCGATTCGCTCCATACTAACGACAACTGTATATGTCTACAGGTCGCTGATCTCTTTGTTGAGCTCCACAGTCGCCCTGGCGTCGAAGTGCGCGTGCTCGTGAACGACTCGGAGCTCTCGAACCGGTTCTCGCAAGTCAGCTACTTGATCGCACACGGCGTCCCCGTGCGCTACGTCCGCGGTCGTCTCTCAACGGTGCGCACAGCGCTCGCTCTTGAACTAGGCGCTGTCGTATCCACAGGTCTCACACAAAAGTCTGTGGGTACTTGATCGACAGAACTGCATCATCGACGGCCAGCGCATGCTCTTGGGTACGAGCTTTTCATTTCTTTGTCTCTTTACATCATCATCAGCTTGTTGCATCTTCGATAGCTAAGCGCCTCTAACACTGCATCTTCGCATAATGACACGAACAGGCTCGATGTTCTGGCCCGAGGACGGGACGTACCGCAACTTTGACACAGTCATGGTCCAAGGCGACGCGACGTACCTCCGCCAGCTCACACGCGAGTTCGACGAGCACTGGAACTGACAGGCTCAGCTGATCATCCTGTGCATGTAGTCGAGTCCTTGTCTGTGCGCGCCTTCTTGTGTGTGAGTTGGAGGCGAGTAGCTCACGCACAGACACAAGTACATGTCGTGTCGTCCCAAGTTTGTCCAGGATTTGTCCATAGTATCGCTTGCATAGTCAGCTCAAATGATTACAGAGTGATGATTGATATGTGTGAGTGATGGTCTTTCCACTTTGAACTGTTCGACGAGGCCAATACTTCAAGCACAAGCTCGACCAAGAGCTCAAGATCTCAAGCGCGATGGCGACAGGATCGAGCGACGCTGCGCTTGCTGTGCTCGCGGACCTCGGTCTGTTCCGCTCGATCACGTCGTTCCTCTCGGGCGTGCCGCACATTATCTACGTCGTCAAGCAGCAGCTTGTGTGTGCACGCGAACCGACCGACACAGTACCACCAGAAGATGTCGAGTTCTGGCACAACGCTGTGCTTGCGAGCGACAAGAAGACGATCGAGGCGCTGCTCATCCTCGCCAAGACCGAGTCACTCGGTTCGATCCTGTGCAAAGTGCTCCGTGGCATCGTGGGCTTTGCTTTCACACACACGAAAGACTACGAGCTGCTCGAGTGGCTCAACCCGGACGAGCTCTACCCAGACGACTTTGCTGCGTACACGACTGACGATGACGAAGCGCTCGGCGAGACGGGCGACATTGAGATGATCCAGTGGCTCTGGGCGCACGACTACAACCTCGAAGAGCGCCTCGCAGTCGGCGCTGCAAGACGCGGACACTTGGCGCTCATCCAGCTCCTTCGAGAGAAGGAAGACTTTGAGTTTGGAAGTGAAGGCCGCGTGATCCAAGAGGCGGTCGAGCACGGCCACTTGGACATTGTCAAGTACGTCCACGAGCACCGGCGCGACAATGTCGACTTCATCTACATCCTGCGCTACTACCTCATGGACAAACCTGCAGCTGCTGGGAACCTCGAGATGCTTCAGTACATCCACGAGAACGGCGTTGGACGCTCAACAGGCGACGCGATCGAAAGCGCTGCTGCTAATGGTCATCTCCATATCGTCAAGTACCTACATGAGCACGGACTCGCCGAGTCGCGAGGCATGGCGCTGAACAAAGCAGCGATGTATGGCCACCTCGACGTCGTCAAATACCTCGTCGAGCATGAGCTCACAGGCACGAATACCGAAGCGATCGACTGGGCGCTCGAGAACAAGCACGTCGACATTGCAGCGTTCCTAAAGGACGCACTAGGTCAGCGCTGTCACAGTCGATACGTCGTCGAAGCGGTCAAGAGCGGCGACTTGGAGCTCCTTGCGGCGCTGTGCTCGCTCTGTGACGAAGGCGGTCTACAGGATGCGCTGTTTGCTGCGGCAGACATGGGCAGCGTCAAGTTCATGCGGTTCCTGTTCGCCAAGACGAATGGGAACTGCCGCTTGCCGCGCGAAGACCTCGTGAACCGCGCTGCAAGCGAAGGGAACCTCGAGCTGATCAAGTTCTACCACGAGCACGACTACTTTCGCTTCAGCCGCGAGACGATGCACGCCGCAGCGATTGCGAACCAGCTCCACGTCGTCAAGTTCCTGCACGAGCACCGGAGCGAGGGCTGCAAGGTCGACACGCTCTTTGAGTGCGAGAAGCGCGAGCTCGCGTGCGTCATCGAGTTCCTGTGCACGAAGCGACCGATGCGAGCGCCAGAGAAAGCGATCGCACGAGCGAAGCGCGAAGGACGGATGCTGCTTGCAGCGAAGCTCGAGTTTGGTGCAAACGCAGCGACGACGTACGTGTATCGGTAGCTCTTTGCTATCGAGTAGCTCTCTGTCATGCTACGACGCCATGAGGACCACTCGGAGATGTTGAGGTTGTCCAGTGTAGTGAACTTGGAGAGGTTATTGAGAACCTCTCCATTTAAAATTGGCGGGAAAATTCATTCAAATATATGTCTACGACCACATACTATCACTAAGTGTACAAACAGAATACTTTATACATCAAAATGAAGTTGGCGCCAAGAGCAAAACGACTTGGCGCACTTTGATCATCGAGCGCAAGCAGCAGGAGCTCGCAGGACGACGTGCCTCTTGTGCGCGCGCGTGTGTGAAAGAGAGCAACGATAGCAGCACAATGGAGACGATGAAGGAGATCACAGTGAACATCAACGGCATGGGCGGCATGGCGCTCTTTCGCGCCACGCGTGCGCTCAAGGACGACGCGCAGGTCGGCCACGACATTGTCGTCACGAGCGGCGAAGACGGCGTGGTGTACCTCACAGACCTCAACACCGAGAGCGTCGTGTCGGAGACGGTCATGTGCGACGGCGCCGTACCGTCGTGCGCTGTCACGCCCGAGCAGACGCACTTGCTCGTGGTCCAAGAGGAGGACAGCGCGCTGTACAGCTACGTCCTGCCGACTGGCGCGAGCAGCAGCGCACCGCAGCTCGACAAGCTCCTCTATCGCTCGACCGTCGCGATTCGGCACGTCGCGTGCTCGCAGAAGCTCATTGCGATTGCTGACGAAGCCTCGAGCGTGAAAGTGCTCGTGCGCAGTGCGCTCGACCGCGTGATCGCGCTCGAGGGCCACAGCCACAGCATCAAGAGCGTCGCGATCGACCCAACCGAGCAGTTTGTCTGCTCGTCGAGCGAAGACGGCACGGCCCGCGTCTTTGCGATCGACGCGGAGGCGTTCAGCGCCACGGAGCGCGCAGTCTTTGGCGTCTCGTACCGCGACGTGCGCGACGACGACGTCGTGTGTCGCTGCGCGTGGCAGCGTGGTGCAACACCAGAGCTCCTCGCGGTGCCAGTCGCGCAAGGCGTGATTGAGCTCTACGCGCGAACAAACTGGCAGAGCACGGGCCAGCTCGTGCTCCCGATCGGCAAGAGCATAGCGTCGGAGATCAACATCATCGCGTTTTCGCCGAACGGCATGTACGTCGCAGCGGCGACGCTCGCGAAGCAGGTCTTTGTCTGGGCTGTGGCGACGAAAGAGGTCGTGCGGTCGTTCAAGCTCGAGTACAACGCGCTGGGCGTCGAGTGGGCCGAGGGCCAGAACGCATTGGTCGTGTATCACGCTGGCGGCAAAGTCGCGTTCATGAAAGACGTTGTCCCGATCGGTCGGACGCCGCCGCAGGTGCTGCGCCTCGGCGCTGCGAGTACGACCGATGCGCGGCCAGCAGCAGCAAAGGACAAGGAGCCAACGGACGCAAGTACAAAGAAGCGCAAGCACACGGCGGCGGCGTCGTTCATCGAAGACGAGGCGTTCCAGGACGACCACGCAAGTGCAGACGACGGTGACAACGACGACGACGACAATGAGCTGCGCGTCGAAGCGATCAAAGCGAGCTTTGGCTTTGGCGCTGCGGCAAAGACAGCGGACGTCCTTGACGACGACGACGACATGGGCGACACGACGGCGCCTGCGACTGGCGCGTCGACACTGTCGACGACGCACCTTCGCCACGTCGTGACGACGGAGCCGTTCCAGTCTGGGAGCGTCCTAGACGGCGCCGTGTGCTTGCTCGCGTGGACGCCCATGGGCGAGATCGAGACGATCCGCGGTGCGAGCGGCCGGGAGAACCTCGTCAAGGTCGAGTTCGCCGACAAAGCGCGGCGCGGGTTCAAGTTCAGCGACCAGTACCTCTTCACGATGGCGAGTCTCGACGACCACGGCGCGTTCTTTGGCGTCCCACGACGGCCGCAGGACGACGACTACGACGAAGCGATCGACGCGACTGACAATGGCGTGATCCGGAGCTTTGTGTTCTACCGGCCGTTCGAGTCGTGGGCGAGCAACAGCTCGTGGCACATGGCGCTGCCAGACGGCGAAGACGCCGAGTGCGTCGCCGCGGCGGCCGAGTTCTGCGCCGTTGCGACATCGCTCCACTGCGTGCGGATCTACACAACGAGCGGCTTGGAGTACGCGCTCTTGCGTCTCCCAGGTCGGATCGTCACGATGGCGGCAAAGGGCACACACCTCGCGCTCGTGTACCAGCAGGACGCGATTGGGACGCTCGCGTACGAGCTCTTGGACGTCCACGTCCACGCGCAGAGCGAGCGCGTCGTCGCGATCGCCAAAGGCGTTCTACCGCTCTCGCCGCCGCCCGTCGACGTGTTTGCGTCGCACAAAGAGACGATGCTCGCTCGTGCGGACCCGATGAACTGGTCGACGCTCGCATGGCTCGGCTTTGACGACCGCGGGCTCTTGTACGCCGTTGACTCGCTCGGCGTCGTCCAGGCGCTGTCGAAGAGCGTCGCGTGGCACTGGTTCCCGATCGGTTGCGTCGGGAACGCGCTCACGAAGAAGCCGGACGACCGCACGCGCGTGTTCCCGCTTGGCATTGTCAACGACGCGCTGCTATACTTCCCACTCGAGAAGCACGCGAAGGCCCCAAAGCTCCGCGGCAAGCACCGACCCGTGCCGCTCACGTACGCATTGCGGACTGCGGCGTTCCCCAAGACGACACTGAGCACTAGCAGTAGTGACAAGAAGAAGAGTGGCGCCGCGGCGACCGAGCCAGTCGTGAACGTCATGTGGCAGAACGTCCGCGTCGCGGCGCTCGACAGTGTTGATAGCGACGACACGATCGTGCACGAGCACGCTGAGATGGACAAAGCGCTGATCCTGATGATGAAGAGCGCGTGCGCAAACGACGAGCCGGCGCGCGTCTTGGACTTGGCCAAGTGCCTTCACTTGGAGAAGTCGCACCAGATCGCGCAGAAGCTCGCGATCCACTTTGGCTTGCGGCAGCTCCAGAGCGAACTCTACCAGCTGTACTTTCGCACGTTCGAAGCACCGCGCGACGCGGCGATCGCACGTGAAGAGCGCGACTGGAGCCAGCGCTCGAGTGCATCGACAGTGTCGACGGTGGCGCCACCACAAGAGCCATTGCGTGCGAGTCTCGAGAGCAAAGCGCTGCTGAGTCGCCGCGTGCCACGCGGAGCGACAGCTCCAGCGACGCAGGACGACGTTGCGACGCAAGACACGGACGACCACGCGACGACACAAGCCGACAGCGACGCTGGCGTCTCGACATCGTCATCATCCTCGTCGTTCTTTGCAAAGCCGAGCGCAGCAGCAGCAGTAGCAAAGGCGCCAGTCGTCGTGGAGCGATCAGTGGCACCTGCGAATCCGTTCCTGAAGAAGCCTGCGACTGGCGCATCGGACGACAAGTCGGGACTCGGTCGCCTCGCCAAGTTCTCGTCGCCGCCGCCAGTGAAGAAGCGCAAAGCCGGCAGCAACTGGAAGTGACTGCCGTAGTAGAGATCGAAGCAAGAGAGTGAGCGACGCTAAGAGAGAGAGAGAGAGTAAGGACTGTATGAACCACTGCGAGTGACGGACGGACCCATTGCGTTTGGTCGTGTGGTTGTTCGTGAGATCGTCGTACGAGACTCAAGAGGGTCGTCGTCGATCGAGAGCTAGCCAAGTCGATCGAGCTGAGAGGTCTCCGAGGTGGCGTGCGAGCTAGCGCTGGAGACCGGAATGGATCGAGGACTACGAAGTACAGATCGACTGGTTGCGTAGAGATCACCAGGAAGATCGATCGATGGATGGATCGAGCGAGTGTCGTGCGTGTGACGCGAAGCAAAGGCGCGCGTTGCGCATGCGGTTGGACGAGCGCGTGGTCAGTGGTGCGACCAGTGAAGTGCGAGAGCGTGAGTCACCTTGAGCGATCCAAGTCTCGGATCGGGTAGCGAAATCGTTCGCTTTGTGAGCTCTGTGTGATTTGCTTTCGCTGTCAGTACTGTAGTCTGTACTAGCGAGAGAGAGCGAGCTTAGCACAGATGACTTGGAGGACGTCATGAAGCCTCAAGAAACACTGGTGCGAACTCCGTCATGGTGACGCATGTGCGCTGCAAGAGGAACCGAGCGGCAGTTCACTCCTCGCGTTCGCGCGCGTCGGTCTGGCGGTCCATGCGGGAACAGACACACACGTGCGTGCGTCTGGGCCACTGTGGCACGCTCCAAACTATCATGCGCGCATCTCAATGGAGTAGCAGTGCGCGCTCGATGTTGATCCTGCGAGGGCTAGGAGGAGCAAGCTGGTGGGAGGGAGCGAGTTGCGTGAGGATTGCTGGGCACAAGCATCTCCGAGAGAGAGGACTCGACTGGTTGATCCGTCGATCGGTCGTTCGCGTCGATCGATCCATAGAAATGGTGGAGCATCGGACGAACCAAGTCGAGTTGAGCAAGCGACCAAGTGTCTTGCCGGTGCGAGCGAGCGCTTGCATCGCCCGAGACAGGAGCACTCGGACGACGAGCAGGTCCTTCAGGTCTTGCGCGCTGACTTGTAGGGATTCAGCACGCAGTTCATGAGACATGCTCTAGACCATAAACAGGTCAATGTTGATCTATGCAGCTTTACCTACAGTTTTGGGTTATGCTATATAGTTGCTGCCATATTAAAATCAAGTGATCAATATCTACAGCTAGTCTGAGCAATACCTACAATCCGATCTTTATCCTACACTTTTATTGAGCATACAAAAAACAGTATACGAAACCTACAGATATCATGTGTGTCAATCTACATGCGTCTCAACCTATACCGCCTCCACCAGTCCATGACGCACCGCACACAGCACACACATGCTACACCTGGTTGCTGTTGTCGGTGCCAGCAGTCGCGATGGCGCTCGTCGCATCCCTCTTGCGAAGGATGGCGCGCGCTCCCTCCTCCATGCACACGCGCGCTCGCTGCTGCTCCTGCTCCTGCGCCTGAAATTCGTGGCTCATGGAAAGCGGATCTTTCACAGCGCGCGTCGGGAGTCGGTTCGGAAATGCGCGTCTCATCTCCAGCCGCCACCTCGCGCACGCGCGTGCGTGACGACAAGAGCAGCGAGCGCTCATTCCGTGATCGCGACCGATAGCAGCAGCAGCAGCAGCAGCAGCAGTGACAATGGCAATGACCGGCACGACCGCAGCAGCAGCCGCGCATGTTAGCAGCAGCAGCTCTGCGACCTCGCAGCAGCGACAGGAACAGGAACCGCAGCGCGTGATGCGACCGATGCGCATGCCCAAGCGTTGGCACGCGCTCGACAACGCCGCAGTGCGCTCGCACATTGTCGCGAAGCTCAGCAAGCTCTTTCCAGCGCTCGAGCGTGCGCGGTTGAGCGCCGCTGCACCGAATCCAGCGACTGCATCGGTCGTCCAGCGCCTCGAGTGGATGCTCTTTCACGCTGCACACTCGCGCCGCGAGTACGCGAACGAGTGCACGCTCGAGCGTCGTGTGCAAGCGCTCGTGACGCAGCAGCTCACAACGTCAGCGCCAGCGTCGACGCGCGCGTCATCAGACACCCGCAAGCCGTCGCAACACGCCAGCACTACTAGCCCGTGTCCACGCACGAGCTGCGCAAAGCGGCCGCGCCGCGCATCGCTCGGTGCGCTCAGCATCGACGACCGCTCATCGCATTCTCTTGCGTCGCACAAGCGCCGACGCCGTGAGAGCTTCCACACACTTGCTCGCTCGATCGAGACTCTTCGAGTCGCAGCAGCAGCTACAACGCCACGGCGCTCATCAGTCCACCACGCGCTGTCCCACACCGAGACGACCACCAGCAGCACGCTCTTCCTGAACAACGACGTCGACCTCGTCGCGCAAGTCTTCCAGTTCCTCGACGGCCACGAAGTCGTGCGCGCTCGTGCTGTGAACCGGTTCCTCGCAGCGCACGCACTGCGCATGGTGTACGCGCTCACGCTCGACGTCCGCGCGCTGCGAGCTGCTGCTCCTAGAGCCGTCTCGGAGCTGCTCGCACGGTGTCCACACGTTCGGTCGCTCACAGTGACCAACACTCTGAAACAGAGTCCACCCGAGCTCCCGCGTGGCTACAGTCCGCCGGCGCAAGCGCGTCCGTTTGGCGCAGACGTCGTCGCCCAAGCAACGCAAGCGTTTGCAAGCGGCGCGTGCCCGTTGCTCGAGTCGCTCGCACTCGTTGCGCCGTTTGAGTTTGCGACCGAGAGCGACGCGATCGTCGCGTGTCTTGAGTCGCTCGCGCGTCGTCGGACTGCGCCGCTCCAGCGTCTCGTATTAGACGCGACGTTCCTCGGCGACGCGCGCGTCGAAGCGCTCGCACAACTCATGACACGCGCGCCAGTGTACTTTGAACGCCTCGAGACGCTCGTGGTCCGCGCAAACTTTGTCGGCGAAGCCGGCGCGAGTGCGCTCATCGCGGCGCTGCGAGGATGCCCGCAGCTCCAAGTGCTCGACGTAAGCAGCAACATCCTGACCGACACCGACGCAGTCGCGCTCGCAGATGCATTTGCTCGCAGCTCAAGACGCCAGCGTCCAGAGGACGAGGACAACAGCAGCTCAGTGCCGTTCCAAGCGCTTGCGCATCTTGGCCTCGACGAGAACTTTATCGGTCTCGACGGCTTTGCAGCGCTCGCGAGCGCCATGCGCACGACGAAGCGCTCGGTCGACGTCTCCTGTGCGCACAACTGCGCGCCAGTAGCGCACGTCATGCGCTTGTTTGAGTGAGTGTCCATGTGAAGTGGACGCTTGAAGTACTTTATATTTATAGACAATATCTTTCAAAAATAGACTTTTTCCTTTCAAATCTGATGCGAATCAATCGTTCTGAATATGATCAGCATGACCTCCTCGTTGTCGCGTTGGACGTCTTTGTTGGTGCGCATTGGGAGCGCAAGCATGGCGCAGCAGCGCGTCAAGACCGACTGAGACGTGCTGAGTACATGGACGAAGACGAGCGCCGTGCGCTAGAGGCAGAGCTCGCAGCAGAGCTCGCGTCGCTCAGTGTCGACGACGACGATGCGTGCGCGACTGACGACGACGATGCACTCCAAGTCAAATCGTACGTGCGTCTCGACGTCGATGAGCTCCTCGCTCGCGTGGCTGCAGTCGACATCCAGAGCAGCAGGTGTGACAATGATGACACCGCACGAGATGCGAGTGGCTTTGCGCTTGCGACGTCCTGGACGCTCCTGCGCGCGACGGTCGAACAGAGCGACACCGATTTCTTTCAGTTCATCCAGCAGGACCTGCACGAACTCCAAACGACGATCTTACAGACGCCAGTGGCGACGAGCGCGACGTTTGCTGCTGCGACTGAGCGTGTGGAAGCGAGTCAAGACAACGAGAGCGACGATCTGTCGTTACCAGAGCAGCAGCAACTGGAACACAAGTCGGAGCCGTCTAGGAGTTCGCCAGTCTTCGCCACATCAGCATCAGGGATCGACTCGGAGGCGATCGCTAGCCCTCCCCACCAAGCGCTTCCAGGGGCGCTGACGCCTGAACCAAGCACCAGCCAAGAGACCAACGAGACAGAACGAAACATCTCCAGAGCCATTGACGACGACGCTCTGCGCTCCGTACGATCGCCACCACCATCCAAGTCGAGCGACGCTCGGACGAGCGCAGTCGATGCGACCGGCACAAAGCACCCAGGCTCGCTTGCTCCTCAAGCGACAGATCTTCAAGACCTTGACCACGCAAGCGACCAGCAGCAGCAGGAGTTGATCGCCTCTCAGACACAAACACAGCTCCAGGCGATCGAAGCGCAACATGCTGCGCGACAGGAGCGTCTTCTGCGTGCGCAAGAAGCACGAGAGCGCGAGCACGAACTCCTTGCGCGCCACGTGCGCGAGATGGAAGCGCAAGTCGCTGCGCTCGAAGCCGCGCAGCAGCGCGCAGCCATTGTACAGGCACAAGCGAGCGAGTGTCTCGCGATGCAGCGCGAAGAGACTGCGACGCGCGCGTTCCTCGCAGTAGCTCGACAACGCGAAGAGCTGCAGCGCATGGCGTTAGAAGAGCAGCTCTCCCAGTTCGTCCACGTCATGGAGCGCGACGCCGAGCGCGCGCAGCAGCTCGAGCGCCAGGCCATGGCGACTGAAGAAGCGCGTGTGCGCAAGTGCTTGCGTCTCGAGGTGGAGCGCGTGCGCCGCGAGCGCTTGGCAGAAGAGAAGTGCGTGCTCCGGCGCTCATACAACTCTGTCATGGCGCAGCTCGTGGCACAAGCAGATGCACGCGCTGCTGAGCTTGCGCGGCAACTCTTGGCAATGCGCAAGCGCGAAGCGCGTGAGAGCACGCAAATGCGCAGTGAAGAGCTATGGACGCGGCGTGTGCTCGCGCAGCACGACGAGCAGCTCCGACGGTGCGAGCGTGACGCAATGGCAATGGAAGATGCGCTTGGACAAGCACAAGCGACTGCGAGACGCACGCGACGAGCGCGTGAGCAAAGACACATGGAGGACGA
The DNA here is from genome assembly GCA_003730235.1 of Pythium guiyangense. Classification (NCBI taxonomy): domain Eukaryota; phylum Oomycota; class Peronosporomycetes; order Pythiales; family Pythiaceae; genus Pythium; species Pythium guiyangense. The sequence continues at coordinate 294,318 of QXDM01000026.1, forward strand.
AGACGCACTCGCTCGGTCTGTACAGCGCGCCGCGGAACAACGTGCAATGGACTGGCACCGCCTCCTACTCGCGCGCGAAGAGGAGCTCTCGCGCCGCGCACAAGTGCTCGAGCTCCAGCGCCAACGCGCGCGCGTGGAGCAAGCAGACGCGTGTCGGAGTTTCTTGGTGCATCGGACGCGCATCGGGTACTTGCGTCTCGCGCTCGAGCGCTGGCGTCGTGACACTGCAGCCGCTCGAGTGCAGGAGCGAGCACGAGCTGCTGCAGCGTCCCGGCTCCAGCGCTTCTACCGCTCACAGCGTGTCCAGCGCCAGCAGCAGCAGTCAGCCTTTCAGATCGACAGCTCCGCGTCAGCGGCTGCGGCGATGGTGCTCCAGTCGAGGTTCCGCGGCTTCTCGATCCGGCGCAAGTTTGCGCACGCGCTTGCGATGGCGACGCTCGTAGGCGACGACGACGACTTGAGAGCGTACGACGAAGTCAACTTGGACGACTTGATCGAGCGACCGCCAGAGCTCGACGACGGATGGGAGGACCCCGTGCTGCTCGTGTCGCCAGGACAGTGTCGGCACCAGTCGCCAGCGCCAGCGCAAGAGCCAGAGGACACGAGTTGCGCTAGCGATGAGGATGAGGAGGAAGAGGAGGAACGTCGCGAGACTGAGGACGCCGAGTTGCGTAGTGAGGTTGTACTGTCGCCTCGCCGGATACCTCCGACTAGCGCCAGGACCACCGCATCGCCAGCTGCACCGGTGACGACCACAACACTGTTCGATGCCGAGCCAAGCGCTAACCAGCCGCCGGCAACGCTCGCGTCTGCGCTCTGGGACAAGATGCGCAAGATGAAGCAGAAGCAGCGCCACACGATCGACGAGCGCACGCGTGCGCAGGACCCGACGTATCGGCTCCAGAAGCTCCTCAAGACGACGACACAGAACACAGCAAAGCCTAGCAACAACAACAGCAACAGTAGTCATGGGACATCACAGCCAGTAGCAGCAGCGCCTCCGACAATCGCGTGGGGCAGCAGCAGGAGTGAGAAGAAGCGCCCGAAAGTCAAGCTCCCGTCGCTCGTTGAGCGGCTCCGGAAGAAGACCGAGGCGGCGCGATGACACTGTAAGCGTTGGTCTAGTCGCAGTGTCTGTCTGTTGTTGTATGGAGCGCCTAGTGCTTGGCGAGTGCGAGCGACTCCTTTGTCTGCTTCATCATGAGCACAAACACGTCAAAGTCTGCGGTGGCGACGAGGATCTCGGCGCAGAGCACGACGCTCGACTCGCGGTCACTTGCGTACGCGCAGCGCACGAGGCGGTAGAACTCGTCAGTCGTCGCGCCTTGCGACGCAATGAACGCTGCGATAGCACACGAGCCAACGCCACCGGGCAGCAGAGAGAGAGAGAGAGAGAGAGAAGGGGCGTGAGTACATAAGCTTAGGAAGCTAGCAAGAGGCGAGGTCCGCACCTTCGAGCTTGGCGTCAAAGAGCGCGACAAAGTCGTTGTAGATGTCGGTGTACTCGAGCTTCATCTCGTCGCTCGCGACGTCAAAGACGTGGCAGTGCGTCTCAGCGAAGCGCTCGAACGTCTGCGCGAACGCGTCGTCGTCAAAGAAGAACGCGATGACTTTGTTCACGAGGTCCGAGTCGCTTTGGTCGTCGTCATGACCGTCGTCTTTGCGGTCTTTTGCATCGGCCTTAGCACTGAGAGTGTCGCCGTCTTTTGCATCGTGCCGTGGCGATCGACGCGATGTCTTTGCGTCTGCAAAGTCGCCATCGTCACTACGCTTGTGCTCGCTCGGCATCGCGAGCGCTTGTGTCAATGGCTTTCGGAGGTGCTGGAGGTCGAGGACTCGCTCGCTTGAGTCAATCGCGCCTCCGGTTGAGTCGTTACGCGAATGAACCGACACAGCGCGGCTACAGACAAGCAATATGATCATGATGAAGACGGTCGTGTCATGACGACACACATGTAGGATCGAGTGAGCGAGCATCGTTGTCATTGCTCGTCAGCGACTTCGTCGTTGTCTCCCTGCTCCTACGCTCGTTCTCATCTCATTCTGTTCTGCTGTTATCTCATTTTCGAGTTCGTCTTCCTTCAGACGTCTTTTGGCGGCGGCGACCTGTAGCGCAGCGTTAGGACTTGCGCGTCTCATGGCGACGGCGACGTGCACGTACAGAGAGAGAGACTTACATCTCTTCGTCCTGCGGCTCGCCGCCTTCGCCGCCGCTAAAGTCGCCCTCGCTCGCGTACAGGATCTTGAAGACCTCTTGCGCCATCGGGTTCGTGTCCGAGCCCTCAGTGCCCTGGAGCAAGATCTCAATGTCCCGGAGCTTCGCAAAGTAAAAGTCGCGCTCTTTCTCGAGCCCTTCGACCTGGTTGAAGTGACCATCATTCATACACAACACATACTCGTAATCAGTCAAGAAGAACCAACACTCACAGTCCAAACACATACAAAGACGCACCGCAAGACGGAGCTCGCCGTTCTCGTGCGTGAGCGACTCGTTCATGACCGTGAGCTCCTCCAACTCGCGCTCGAGCTCTGGGTTCGGCACTGGCTCGACTGGGATCGGCGCGACGGGTGCGCCAGCGCTCCCAACTGGTCGACGCGTTGCGCCGACTGCGCTCCGCGCGCCAGCAGTCGACGACGACCCCGTGCGCGCACCGCCCGCCACTGGCGCCCCTGGCGGCTTTGCGCCTGTGCGCGTTGCACCGACCACTGGCTTTTTCCGTGCCGCAGCAGCAGCGGTCGCGCCTGCCGGCGTCGGCGACGGCGCAGACCCGCCGCCGCTGCCGCCAAACTTGCTCGTGTACAGCGCGCCGCCTTTGCCTTTCTCGCGCTGCGCGACGGCGTCGTACGGCTGACCGGATGCGTTGAGCTCGTAGAACTTTTTGAACCACTGCATGAACTCGAGGTTGTCCTGGTACTTGCCGCGCACGAGGCGATCGACTTCAATGTGCTTGTCGAGCTTGAGGTTCGTAAAGACCTTCTGCAGGACCTTGTAGTTGTTGATGTACTCGTAGTCTTTGTTCGCGCTCCAGTCGACCTTGGACATCGGGACTTTGCCCGGGTACATCGCGTCGAGGATCATACAGGCGATCGCGCCGGTGCACGTCTGCTCGACCTTGGTCAAGCTCGTGCAGCAGATGCCGTTGACCCAGTCGAGGATCTCCTTGCGTCCGACAAAGTACGTGCCGTCCATCATTGCGATGTTCTGGTCCGCTGCCGCCATTGTGCCGCGTAGTGTGTGGGTGTTTCACGAGGGGGAGGAGTGCTTTGTGCTGTGTTGTGTTGTAGAACTGCTCGCTGTGCGTGACGCGAGAGAGCGAGTAGTAGAGCGCGCGTGCGGGCAGATGCAGTCGAGAGTGAGCGAGACACTCACGAGCAGTCGGTGTCTGTGCGTGTGCGCGTGCAGGCGGCGATGCGAGCGATGTGATGCGATGCGAGAGCGATCGTCGACTGGCACTGGCGTCTGTTTGAAGGCTGACGCTGCTGCCGTTTCTGCACAGCTCGCTGTAGTGGAAGTATACAGGCTCTTTGTATCTATGCTAGTCGATTTGACATCTTGAAAAATGTAAGCGCACCAGATCTATACAGGTAAATGGTTCAGACTAGAATGCTCATTTAGAAATACATACAACAAGTTGAATGTGAAGTATGCCACATGACATTCAGGTGGTCCACGCAAGCCACATGGGTTGACAGGAATTGACTGGGACACACACACGAAGCGCTGCGCGTGACTCGACTGCGATGGCGAAGAAAGCGAGCGGTATGTGTGCATGCGTGTGCGCTCTGTGTGCGTCTGCTGCAGCTCGTTATGGCATGGTAATGTGTAGGCAATGCGCTCATGAATGACTCATGCACACACTCAGGCGGCATCAAAGGCAAAGGCAAGAAGAATGCCGCTGCGATGGGACATCCAAGTGGCCTTGGTGGTGCGAGTGGCGGCCACGGCAAGCTCAAGAAGAACTCGCAGTTCAAGTCGCTCAAGAAGCAGCAGTGCGTCTTTGCGTATCGCTCTACGTCACTGCAGTGATGTACTGTGCTTGTGCTGTCTTGAAGCTCATCGCTGCGTTCGTTGTATGACTGCAGCACTGCGGTCGTGAGTGTCGACGCGAAGAAGAAGTCCAAGAGCAACAAGCCGCAGCAGCAGCAGCACAGCGGTGGGAAGAAGCCCGTGTACCTCTCGGACGAAGTGCGGAGTTTCAATGAGCGCATCGCAGGGCAGAAGAAGCGTGGTGAAGCGCGCAAGCAGCAGGTCGCAGCTGCCAAGAGCCTCACGCTCGCACCGCCGACGTTTGTCGTCGCAGCTCCGACGTTCTCATTGTACGTCTCGTCATTGTGATACGACGCTGTGCTTTGGCAGCGCTCTCGCTCACACTCTATTGACCGCATGCTATGGACAGTGGCGCGCCACCACCGCCGCCAGTGAAAGAGGTCGAAGGCTTCCAGGGCTTCCTCACGACCATGACCGTACGTCGAGCATCCAGCGCCATCGGCTAAGTACAGTTGACAACTGCGACCCTCTAACACGTGCTCTTGTACACATGCACTAGGCACCGAAAGACGCACCTGCGCCGCGTCCAGACCCAGAGGCGCGCCGCGTGAAGCCCGTGCAGCCAGCGTACCAGGGCAGCAACGTCTTTGCTGTGCTCGAGAACGACGACGGCGACGAGCTCACGCCGCAGCAGCGTCTGCAGCAGCAGCACGCACAGCAGCAGCAGCACTTGCTCGCGCAGCAGCAGCAGCTCGAGCAGCAGCGCGTTGCAGCATTGGCGAGAGCTGCGCAGCTGCCGTCGCCGTTCATGCAGCCAGCGACGTTTGCATTCACATCCTCATCGTCGTCGTCGTCTGGTCCGTCAGCATTCACGTTCCAACCGCCGCAGTCTGTCACAGCAGCTGCACCGCGACCGTTTGTATCGAGTCTGCAAGCATCGATCGGGCACAACAACAGTGTTCGCGTGAGTGCGGTTGACCCCGATCTCTAAGCACATGTGCGAGCGTCTAGCGCTCGTTGCGACTGCTGTAGACTGTTCCTAGTGCATATGTGCTCGATAGAATCACGACCTGCGTGTTGGCTTGCATCCTGTCGAGCTTGATGTGGTCGTGCGCGCGTCGCTTCACCAAGCAGCGATCTATCTGTTGTTGCGATGATGATGACCCTCCATGACACGCACGCACATGCGCTCAAGGACCTGTACGATCTCCACGACAACCTCCACGATGGCAGAGAGCGAGAGAGTGAGCAATGTGTGACGGAATGAGATCGAACGCGTCGTGATGCGAGCGCGTGGTGCTTCGTGCTTCGTGAGTTTGGCACCAGAATGAGTCGCTGGCCTCTTGTAACGCATAATCGAGCGTGTACAGGAGGATCCCACGCCTCACACCCTGTTCTATACGATGCAGTTTCCTCTTTCATCGAATAATCTGCTTGTTTCCTGCATTATCAAATATGTTGCAACTCAATTCAACTGATCAAGTTGTAGAGAATAGTGGATTTGTCGCTCATCGTATCAATGTTTGTATGCTGCGTGAGTTTCGCGACACACAACCCGATTTGCGAAGAACGCTCGAAGGGCTCGAACAACGAGGGACGTCGCTCGCTCGCTCACGCTGCTGCTCGCGTCGCGCTCGTCGTCCTCTCTGCGTGCGCTTCTCGTCGTCGTCTCCGTCGTCTCTATTGCTGTCGTCTCTGTGTCGCTCCTGCCGCATCAGCGCTCGCATTTGCTCCGACTCTCTCAACCGAACACACACGCACACAGACTCACGTGCGCAAGTGGCTGCTTCTGAAGTTTGCCCACGCACACACACACACGCACGTCGTCGTCACACATAGAGATTCGCGACCAAGCAGCAGCAGCCGCAGCGACGTAGCGCGTACAATGGGGAGCACGTCGAGCAAAGAGCACGACCCCAACCCAGCAGAGCTCGGGACATATGCGAGTTCTGGCGGCGTTGGCGGGCAGTACCCGCTGCGCCACCACCCGCAGTACGGCAGCAATGGTAGCAACACGCACGGATCGTCGAGTACTGGCGGCTCGCAGCAGCACAACCACACATCGTACCACGATAGCAGCGCCACGAGCGCTGGCCGCAGCAGCACTGGCGACACGGCGATGTACAACGCGCCTGGACACGATCCGTACTACACAAAGAGCGCATACGCGTCGCAACAGCAGCAGCAGCAGAGCCGCATGTACCACGACGCAGACGCAAAGCACAGCAGCAGCAGTAACAGCACTAGCCACGCGCCGAACGACGCCATGGACATTGATCCGCCGCCTGCGCCGTCCGACTTGGCGTTCCTCCCGAGCAACTTGCCGCCATCGCAGCTCGATACCACGAGCGCAGGCGGGTCGATCGAGAGCGACAGCGGGAGCACGACTGGCGGCGCACCGAGCGCGACGGACGTCGTCCCGATGGTCTTTCGGTGGGAGCACGGCGGCCGCAATGTGTACATCACTGGGACGTTCAACGGCTGGTCGAAGCAGTGCCCGATGCACCGGTCTGGGAACGACTTTACGTACATTGCGAACCTCACGCGCGGCAAGCACGCGTACAAGTTTGTCGTGGACGACGAGTGGCGCTTTGCCCCGGACCAGCTCACGGTCGCAGACGTCGAAGGGAACGTGAACAACTTTGTCGACGTGTCCGAGTTCACGCCGCTGTCGGACTTTGAGACGACTGCGAAGCACAGCGACGAGAAGAACGAGCGCGGCGAGAGCGCGTACGGCCGGTTCATCCCCGACATTGACGAGTACACGAAGGAGCCGCCGCCGCTGCCGCCGCACTTGCGCCACATCATTCTCAACAAGGTGCGTGTGTGCGTCGACTTGGTTGTCTGTTTGGATGGCTGGATATGTCTGTTTTTATACTTTATGACAAAACCAGTCGAGTCGCGTCGATGAGTGACTGACAAACTCGATATTGTATGGTATGTTGTATGATACAATCAATCACGGTACAGACACCGCCGACCGTCGACTCGCGGCTACTCCCTGTGCCGCAGCACGTTGCGCTCAACCACTTGTACTGCACGGCGATCAAAGACGGCATGATGGTGCTTGGGATCACGACTCGGTACAAGCAAAAGTTCGTCACGACGGTCTACTACAGTCTCATGCCCGGCGCCAACTAGACCACGAGACGGCGGCGAGCGAACTGCGTGTGTGTGTGTGTGCCGCACAAGGACTCGCAGTCGAGTGTCTGGCTGCTTGACTAGTCGACCCGACGCACCGACAACAGAGCAGATGACTCGCATGCGACCGACCGTGAGCAACGAGCAACGAGAGAGCAGCAACCATCCGACGACAGTCGCGCACGCCGTGCTGGGCAGCACGCACAAAGAGATCGAGAGAGCAAAAATGGTGGTGGCCAACGCGCGAGTCGACACGCGACAGCACTGTCCAGCAGCTCAGCGAGCTCATGCTCGTGCCAACATCGTCTCGCGATGCAAGTCGATGCGTGCAGCCGACGACAGCGATGGCGCTCATCACAGTTTGTAGCGATTCGTTAATTTTATTCGAGTAGAACCAGTAGGAAGTAGTAGGAAGGAAGCGCAGGACGACGCCAGGAACGAACGACATCTTCGACACGAAATGGCTCGCTTGCGTTGTGCTGTGTTGGTCCTCTCACAGTCTTGTTCTCTCGATCTCTCATGCCCTCAATCTCTGACGCTCATGTCCTCGTTCTCTTGTTTGCCTGTCCGACAGTCGTCACGAGCGCTCAGTCGATCCAAGGAGTCTTCATGTGAGCGCTGTGGTCTCTCACTCACACATGACGACTGCTGCTTCGTTGACGGCTTTGGATCGGACTATGTCGTCGTACTACCATCCGTATCACGCATACGCCGGCGACGATACGAGTTCGTCTTCCGGCTCATGAGCAAACTGCTCTCAGTCGCTCGCTCGCTCGCTCCAACACTCCTCACTCGCAAACTCGCCCACGCACACACACGCACACACACTCGAACTGATCTGCACTTGCAATTGCCAGCCACCACCGATCTGCCAACACAAGATGACAGAAAAGCCATCACCAGCGCCACGATCGACACGATCGACACGATCGACAGCCGATGCGTACTACGAAGCGCCACCGAGTGCAGCGTTTGGTGCATTCGCGACAGTGCTCGCACTGCGGTGGTACTTCCCAAGCACATCCAGCGCAGTGCCCACGGCGTGCAATGAACTATCGCTCACTTCGATCTTCGTCAGCATGATGTTTGTGCTCGCGGTCATCAGCTGTGCGCTTGCGTGGCGACAGAGCAACCCAGATCTTCCTGGGATCGGCGCCATGTTCCTCGTTCTCACGACTATCCTCTTCCTCTTGAGCGCGCTGTTCGCGTACGCTATGAATCCTTGGTATTCGCACGCGAGGATCGTGAACACGGCGTCCTTTGACGACGCGTACTGTGTTGCGCACGGCGCCGTAGTCTGCAGCAACGTCGCAAAAGACGCAGACGTTGTCGTCGCGTTCTTTGGCGGCGCACAGAACGTCCGCGTCGACCAGTTCACGACAGTCGAGACCAACTCGCAGGCGCTCTACCGCGCACTTGTCGCTTGCCAGCACTTGCACACGGCAAACGCCGGTGCGGTCTCGACCATGCAACAGACGCTCTTGGACGCAAGCGCCGATGGGGTCGAGTTCAGCAGCAGTAGCAGCAACAACGAACTCGTGGCCCAGTGGTGTGGCGAGTACTTGATCACACGCGCCAGTGGTGACTCGCTATACCGCGCAAAAGCGATAGCATCTACGACAGCTGGCGCCAGTGCAGCGCCGTCCAACGTGTTTGGCAAGCGCGTGTGCAACTCAGGTCCGACGCAACAGGCGCACGTGAAGTCGCTGGTCGTGAGCGTCGTGCTCGCGTGGCTCGCGATCGTAGCGTGGTACGCGGACGTCTGAACGTCGTCGCTGGAGTTGTCAGCGTCATCAGTAGCAGCAGCGCATGCATCCATCCAGGAGTCGAACGAGTCATTCCGATTTGCGTGACAACAACATTTGTCGTCGTTGTCAATGAAATGTAGCCACTTTGATCATTTGTGTGTCTGCGACGTGTGAGCACTTACGATTCGAATGAAACGACAGTTGGGTTTTGCGCTTCAATCAGCAACAGCAACAACAACAACAACAACAACAACAACAACCAGCAACAGCACATTGCCGCCACTCGACCACGTGCGTTGACATTGCGCACGCTACAGCGCAACGACGACTGCTGTTGTTGTCGATGCCGAGATGGATGCTTGCGCTGTTCTGACACATAATCACCAACAACAGCAGCAGTGTGTGAACCGCGTGCCAAGCGCATCGAGAGCAGCAGCGTCGACGACAACAATCGCGCAAAGCCGTTCGCACGCATAACTATGAGCAAATGTACACTTGTTTCGACTACTTGTGTGCTTGTTCTGGCTGCGTCGACGATAGATGGATCGTGGACATGACCTCACCTACGCTCGCACATTGTTTGCTTGCTTTGTGAAGCATGCGCTAGATTGCCATTGGTAGCAGCTTCGACGACGACTGAGGCGAACTCGCGTCAGCGCTTCAGTGCATGCTTGGCAACACCGCGTGTGTGTACAAGCCCAGCCGAGCATGACCAGATATTTGACGTGCTAGTGAGTGAGTGAAGCTGACGACGAGTCTGTGAGTGAGTGACACAGCCTCGACCCTTTCGCAGAATCGATGTACTTCGCGTCATGGGCGGTCGATAGGCTTTGGCTTCTCGCACTTGCTCACACACGCTCAAACTCACCCAGGTCGCTCTTGTCCACTCAAGCGTACTTGCCGGTTGCTCACTTTGCAAACGTGCACACCAGGCGCAAGCGACACGGAGCAAGAAGCAACAAAACGCACGAACGAAGGAGCAAGTGAGCGATGCGTGCGAGAGGCAATGTGCGCGACCTACAGAAGCAGTACGCGCGCGCAGAACGAGAGCTCGACGAGCGCTGTCGCGCCGACGAGACCAGCAACGAGAGCGCCGGCGACGCTTCGTTCGACCCCATCGTCGTGTTCCCAGAGATCGACCGCAACGTCTTTCGTGACTGGCAAGAGCGCTACGACGGAAAGAAGCCGCGGCGCTGGCACTACGAGCCGCTCACGCCAACAACAGGACGCGTCGTCGCGTACTCACTCGCGTCGAACGTACTGGCCGCAGCGTCTAGCGGGGTGATGTCAGTGGTGTACACCCAAGTCCAAGCTATCGATCGGCAGCTGTCAGAAACCATTGTGGGCATGGGCGCCTCTCCGTGCGACGTTGGCGATCGAGACCAAAGACCGTCCGATTCCTTCCGACCGCGTGGCGCAGCATCCCGGGACCCGACGGTTGTCATGGATATCATACACTGGCACGAGAGCCGCGAGATGCTCGTTGAGAAGCTTCGTCGTTGGATGCGTCCAGAGCTGCCAGTCCAAGTTGCGATCGGCATTGACATCAAGTCGACGACGCGCGAGCTGATCATGCTCCAGCGCAACCCTGCGTTCGACCCTGCGCGTCCGAACGAAGCCGACCCGCTGCTCGAGACGTGCGTGCGGTTCGAAGACGGTCAAGTGCTGCCAGCACATCCAGTCGTGATCCCGTGGACAGCGCTGTACCATGGCGTCAGCATCCCCGATGCGATCGCTCGTCTTCGTCGCGACCATCCGAACGCGAACGGTATCGCGATGGACTTTGAATACTTGCGCTGGGCCGTCGATGCATAGAAGCTCATGCACGCGCAACAACAAGAGCAGCACAAGCAGCAGCACACGCAGCAGCAGAAGAAGAGCTAACGCTTCTCCGACGTGTGATCAATAGTGCACTCCAACGCGCACTCCAGCGCGCGCAGCACAAGGCACGACGCACTCTCACAGCAATTCGACACGCGCGCGCGCAAAAGCAAGACGGGTTCGACAGCAAGCAGCAACAGCAACAACAGCAACTTGACCGCGCCTTTTGGGTGCAGTCAGTGGGTAGCGGCAGATGAGAGTCGCCGAGTGGTTCTAACCATGGCGAGGCACAGTGAGTCTGACACGCATCCACGCCGAGCAGTGCGACGACTAGGATGACTAGAACGCACTTGGAGGCACGTTTAGGATGAAGTTAACTGACTGAACGCAGTCACCTCAACTCCGCTGACGCAATGACGCCACCAGGACCAGCTTCGCCACGATCCGCTGTGTTTGCAGTGTTTGCGATTGTGCTCGCGCTCTGGTGGCCGGTACCGAGTGCCGAAGTGTCGAGCAAAGTGTCTGCATCTTCGCCGACTTCGCTGTTTAGTACAGTGCTCTTTGCAGTCGGCTATGCACTCTTGAGGCGTCGTCGCCGTCGTCGTTGTGCTTCAGCATCTGACGCATCTGGCGGCTGTCTCGTGCAGCTTGTTCGCTTCTCGGGTGCATTTGCCTTGAGCGAGCTGATCGAGTACGTCTCGAGCCCAAGCAGCGAAGACGCTGCTCTGATGCAGCGATCGCACTTCAACGACGCATATTGTACCGCGCGCGGCATCGCAGTCTGCACCAACGTCGCCGAGGACCGAGACGCAGTCGTCACATTCTTTGGTGGCGTGCAGCCCATCCGCGTCAACAAGTGCGCGATTTTCAAGACCGACTCACAGGCGCTCTATCGCGCACTCGTCGCTTGCCAGCACATGCACACGAGACACGATGACGTGCTCTCGACAATGCAGCAGAAGCTATTGGACGCAACCAACCGCGAGATCGAGCTCAGTGACAGTGACAACTCCAACGAGCTCGTGACGCGATGGTGCGGCGAGTACTTGATCGCGCGCGCCAGCGGGAGTTCGCGGTACGATGCGACGGCGACTGTGCAAGTCTGACGCAACAGGCGCACGTGAAGTCGCTGGTCGTCAGACCGATCTTAGTCGCAAAATGTAGCCACTTTGGTCATTCGTGTATCTGCGACGTGTGAGCACTTACGATTCGAATGAAGCGACTGTTGGTTCCATTGGCACTTCGTGGCAACAGCAACAGCAAGCAACACAACACAGTGACCAGCAACAGCACATTGCCGCCCCTCGACCGCGTGTGTTGGTAAACCTCGCTGCAGTGCGCCTGCTGCTGCTGTAGATATTGGTGTCGCCGATAGTGCTGCTCCTCTGGCACACAAGCACCACCACGTTCATTACGACCACAAGCAGCAGCAGCAGCAGGTGAACCATGAATCAAGCACATCCAGAGCAGCAGCGTCGGTGATGCCAATCGCGCACAGTCATCAGCGCACATGATTGCTTGTGAGCATGCACATCACTTTGACTACTCGTGTGCTTGCATGGGCAGGCGATTGATCCTGTCGTCTTCCTTCAGCAGACTCACACAGGGTTACGACGTACCACTTGTGCTGCGATGGCATCGATGGCCGTGCTGGAGCTAGACGAACGCTTACAGAAGACCAGCGCTATCACTCAGAGCTCGCTGCGGGATCACAAGAGGCTCGAGGACGACAGCCTGTACCGCTGATGGCGCACGTCCAAACAGCGACTCTGCCAAGAGCACTCGGACTACGGTGTTCGGCTGTGCTGGATCGAACTCAGCGTAGAGCTCGACCTTGCACGACGCGGTGGTGATCGAGCGCTTACTCGATCCACGGTACAGGTGCGCGCTGTGATCGCTTGGAGCACGATCGCTGCGCCATATCTCGCAGCGTTCAGACACTCACTCTCGATCAAATCCGTTCCTAGTCGTCCGTGAGATGAGGGCGCAAGTGTACGAGAGAGAGACTGAGAGCAGTGTTGCGGTGCGCTGTGTCCAATGTCAGCACTCGATAGCACGAGTGCAAGCAAGCGAGAGAAGCAGCAGTAGACAAAGTGGGTCTCAGGACACTGTGAATGGCAAGAGCAACGCAGCAGGCAGCAAATAACAACACGCGGTAACACGCATGCGTGAATTGAGGAGTCAACGCATGGCTTGGACTCGCGTTCATGCGCTTGAGTTTGTGACTGCGTCGCGTCAAAGCTGACGTTGTGGATCGCTGTCGTCTGTGTCGTCACTGGTTCGCTTGGTTCGCTCGTTCAGTCAGTTAACTTCATCCTAAACGTGCCTACAAGTGCGTTCTAGTCATCCTAGTCCTCGCAGTGCTCGGCGTGGATGCGTGTCAGACTCACTGTGCCGCCGAGGACAGAAGACAGAGGACGGAGCAGGGGAGTGAGCTCTTCGGCCAAGTGCTCGCATCGGACGTATTGCACTTCACACGCTATCACTCTTACCACCACGCCTTCTCACCTTGCTCTTGCTGACAATGTTTGATTGGCAAGACTACATTCGGACGACCTCGAGTGGAGTGAACGTGTAGCTGGCGCTCTTGTTGCAGTCATGACCGTTGTCTCTAGCATCACTGACGCTGTAAGTATGTTGCGCAGTCACAGATGTGCTGGAGCGTTCTGGTTCGCACGATTTTCGAGGGCTTCCATCATGTCGATGTCTTCGCGTATCCACTCCAGATCAACGACGATGCCATCAAAGTTGCGGTGCGACGGATGGTCGCGACGAAGACGAGCGATCGCATCGGGGATGCTGACGCCATGGTACAGCGCTGTCCACGGGATCACGACTGGATGTGCTGGCAGCACTTGACCGTCTTCGAACCGCACGCACGTCTCGAGCAGCGGGTCGGCTTCGTTCGGACGCGCAGGGTCGAACGCAGGGTTGCGCTGGAGCATGATCAGCTCGCGCGTCGTCGACTTGATGTCAATGCCGATCGCAACTTGGACTGGCAGCTCTGGACGCATCCAACGACGAAGCTTCTCAACGAGCATCTCGCGGCTCTCGTGCCAGTGTATGATATCCATGACAACCGTCGGGTCCCGGGATGCTGCGCCACGCGGTCGGAAGGAATCGGACGGTCTTTGGTCTCGATCGCCAACGTCGCACGGAGAGGCGCCCATGCCCACAATGGTTTCTGACAGCTGCCGATCGATAGCTTGGACTTGGGTGTACACCACTGACATCACCCCGCTAGACGCTGCGGCCAGTACGTTCGACGCGAGTGAGTACGCGACGACGCGTCCTGTTGTTGGCGTGAGCGGCTCGTAGTGCCAGCGCCGCGGCTTCTTTCCGTCGTAGCGCTCTTGCCAGTCACGAAAGACGTTGCGGTCGATCTCTGGGAACACGACGATGGGGTCGAACGAAGCGTCGCCGGCGCTCTCGTTGCTGGTCTCGTCGGCGCGACAGCGCTCGTCGAGCTCTCGTTCTGCGCGCGCGTACTGCTTCTGTAGGTCGCGCACATTGCCTCTCGCACGCATCGCTCACTTGCTCCTTCGTTCGTGCGTTTTGTTGCTTCTTGCTCCGTGTCGCTTGCGCCTGGTGTGCACGTTTGCAAAGTGAGCAACCGGCAAGTACGCTTGAGTGGACAAGAGCGACCTGGGTGAGTTTGAGCGTGTGTGAGCAAGTGCGAGAAGCCAAAGCCTATCGACCGCCCATGACGCGAAGTACATCGATTCTGCGAAAGGGTCGAGGCTGTGTCACTCACTCACAGACTCGTCGTCAGCTTCACTCACTCACTAGCACGTCAAATATCTGGTCATGCTCGGCTGGGCTTGTACACACACGCGGTGTTGCCAAGCATGCACTGAAGCGCTGACGCGAGTTCGCCTCAGTCGTCGTCGAAGCTGCTACCAATGGCAATCTAGCGCATGCTTCACAAAGCAAGCAAACAATGTGCGAGCGTAGGTGAGGTCATGTCCACGATCCATCTATCGTCGACGCAGCCAGAACAAGCACACAAGTAGTCGAAACAAGTGTACATTTGCTCATAGTTATGCGTGCGAACGGCTTTGCGCGATTGTTGTCGTCGACGCTGCTGCTCTCGATGCGCTTGGCACGCGGTTCACACACTGCTGCTGTTGTTGGTGATTATGTGTCAGAACAGCGCAAGCATCCATCTCGGCATCGACAACAACAGCAGTCGTCGTTGCGCTGTAGCGTGCGCAATGTCAACGCACGTGGTCGAGTGGCGGCAATGTGCTGTTGCTGGTTGTTGTTGTTGTTGTTGTTGTTGTTGTTGCTGTTGCTGATTGAAGCGCAAAACCCAACTGTCGTTTCATTCGAATCGTAAGTGCTCACACGTCGCAGACACACAAATGATCAAAGTGGCTACATTTCATTGACAACGACGACAAATGTTGTTGTCACGCAAATCGGAATGACTCGTTCGACTCCTGGATGGATGCATGCGCTGCTGCTACTGATGACGCTGACAACTCCAGCGACGACGTTCAGACGTCCGCGTACCACGCTACGATCGCGAGCCACGCGAGCACGACGCTCACGACCAGCGACTTCACGTGCGCCTGTTGCGTCGGACCTGAGTTGCACACGCGCTTGCCAAACACGTTGGACGGCGCTGCACTGGCGCCAGCTGTCGTAGATGCTATCGCTTTTGCGCGGTATAGCGAGTCACCACTGGCGCGTGTGATCAAGTACTCGCCACACCACTGGGCCACGAGTTCGTTGTTGCTGCTACTGCTGCTGAACTCGACCCCATCGGCGCTTGCGTCCAAGAGCGTCTGTTGCATGGTCGAGACCGCACCGGCGTTTGCCGTGTGCAAGTGCTGGCAAGCGACAAGTGCGCGGTAGAGCGCCTGCGAGTTGGTCTCGACTGTCGTGAACTGGTCGACGCGGACGTTCTGTGCGCCGCCAAAGAACGCGACGACAACGTCTGCGTCTTTTGCGACGTTGCTGCAGACTACGGCGCCGTGCGCAACACAGTACGCGTCGTCAAAGGACGCCGTGTTCACGATCCTCGCGTGCGAATACCAAGGATTCATAGCGTACGCGAACAGCGCGCTCAAGAGGAAGAGGATAGTCGTGAGAACGAGGAACATGGCGCCGATCCCAGGAAGATCTGGGTTGCTCTGTCGCCACGCAAGCGCACAGCTGATGACCGCGAGCACAAACATCATGCTGACGAAGATCGAAGTGAGCGATAGTTCATTGCACGCCGTGGGCACTGCGCTGGATGTGCTTGGGAAGTACCACCGCAGTGCGAGCACTGTCGCGAATGCACCAAACGCTGCACTCGGTGGCGCTTCGTAGTACGCATCGGCTGTCGATCGTGTCGATCGTGTCGATCGTGGCGCTGGTGATGGCTTTTCTGTCATCTTGTGTTGGCAGATCGGTGGTGGCTGGCAATTGCAAGTGCAGATCAGTTCGAGTGTGTGTGCGTGTGTGTGCGTGGGCGAGTTTGCGAGTGAGGAGTGTTGGAGCGAGCGAGCGAGCGACTGAGAGCAGTTTGCTCATGAGCCGGAAGACGAACTCGTATCGTCGCCGGCGTATGCGTGATACGGATGGTAGTACGACGACATAGTCCGATCCAAAGCCGTCAACGAAGCAGCAGTCGTCATGTGTGAGTGAGAGACCACAGCGCTCACATGAAGACTCCTTGGATCGACTGAGCGCTCGTGACGACTGTCGGACAGGCAAACAAGAGAACGAGGACATGAGCGTCAGAGATTGAGGGCATGAGAGATCGAGAGAACAAGACTGTGAGAGGACCAACACAGCACAACGCAAGCGAGCCATTTCGTGTCGAAGATGTCGTTCGTTCCTGGCGTCGTCCTGCGCTTCCTTCCTACTACTTCCTACTGGTTCTACTCGAATAAAATTAACGAATCGCTACAAACTGTGATGAGCGCCATCGCTGTCGTCGGCTGCACGCATCGACTTGCATCGCGAGACGATGTTGGCACGAGCATGAGCTCGCTGAGCTGCTGGACAGTGCTGTCGCGTGTCGACTCGCGCGTTGGCCACCACCATTTTTGCTCTCTCGATCTCTTTGTGCGTGCTGCCCAGCACGGCGTGCGCGACTGTCGTCGGATGGTTGCTGCTCTCTCGTTGCTCGTTGCTCACGGTCGGTCGCATGCGAGTCATCTGCTCTGTTGTCGGTGCGTCGGGTCGACTAGTCAAGCAGCCAGACACTCGACTGCGAGTCCTTGTGCGGCACACACACACACACGCAGTTCGCTCGCCGCCGTCTCGTGGTCTAGTTGGCGCCGGGCATGAGACTGTAGTAGACCGTCGTGACGAACTTTTGCTTGTACCGAGTCGTGATCCCAAGCACCATCATGCCGTCTTTGATCGCCGTGCAGTACAAGTGGTTGAGCGCAACGTGCTGCGGCACAGGGAGTAGCCGCGAGTCGACGGTCGGCGGTGTCTGTACCGTGATTGATTGTATCATACAACATACCATACAATATCGAGTTTGTCAGTCACTCATCGACGCGACTCGACTGGTTTTGTCATAAAGTATAAAAACAGACATATCCAGCCATCCAAACAGACAACCAAGTCGACGCACACACGCACCTTGTTGAGAATGATGTGGCGCAAGTGCGGCGGCAGCGGCGGCGGCTCCTTCGTGTACTCGTCAATGTCGGGGATGAACCGGCCGTACGCGCTCTCGCCGCGCTCGTTCTTCTCGTCGCTGTGCTTCGCAGTCGTCTCAAAGTCCGACAGCGGCGTGAACTCGGACACGTCGACAAAGTTGTTCACGTTCCCTTCGACGTCTGCGACCGTGAGCTGGTCCGGGGCAAAGCGCCACTCGTCGTCCACGACAAACTTGTACGCGTGCTTGCCGCGCGTGAGGTTCGCAATGTACGTAAAGTCGTTCCCAGACCGGTGCATCGGGCACTGCTTCGACCAGCCGTTGAACGTCCCAGTGATGTACACATTGCGGCCGCCGTGCTCCCACCGAAAGACCATCGGGACGACGTCCGTCGCGCTCGGTGCGCCGCCAGTCGTGCTCCCGCTGTCGCTCTCGATCGACCCGCCTGCGCTCGTGGTATCGAGCTGCGATGGCGGCAAGTTGCTCGGGAGGAACGCCAAGTCGGACGGCGCAGGCGGCGGATCAATGTCCATGGCGTCGTTCGGCGCGTGGCTAGTGCTGTTACTGCTGCTGCTGTGCTTTGCGTCTGCGTCGTGGTACATGCGGCTCTGCTGCTGCTGCTGTTGCGACGCGTATGCGCTCTTTGTGTAGTACGGATCGTGTCCAGGCGCGTTGTACATCGCCGTGTCGCCAGTGCTGCTGCGGCCAGCGCTCGTGGCGCTGCCATCGTGGTACGAGAGACGTTCAAGACCATGGCGTAGCAAGCAGCTCCTTGCCTTGTCATACGTAGCAGCTTGTGCGTGGAACAGTCGGACGAGTCACTCATACATACGCATCGCTACTGATTGATCGCATGTGCGCTACGCTCTACGCTCGCTCTGCTGCTGTATCAAAACGCATAGACGCACATACAGTGGCGAGTGGCTGTGCCTGCTGAAGGCGCTACTGTGTGCGTGGGAGCGAGTAGACGGAGTCGCGCACGTGGACGATCGGTCGATCGATCCATTGCGTGCTGGTGTGCGGTGCTTAGACATAGATCTCGGCCCAGAGGAAGAGGAAGAGCGAGCCAAAGCCGAGGAAGAGCGCAGCGACGACTGCGAGCACGAGCTCGAGCAGCAAGTTCTTCTGCGGCGCGACGCCCTTTGTGAAGAACAGCGAGAGGAACGTCAAGCCCGTGAGCAGGAACACGACTGTGAGGCTGCCGTACGCGTCAGGGTTCACGGGGCTCGTGTACGGAACGTCCTGCGTTATGGCAGTCGAGAGAGACGCACACGTAGAATAGCTGTGAGTGCGCTGCTACATGCAGTGATAATCGACACACACATATCGACAGAGAGAGAGAGCAACAGCAGGAGACACACATGCGCGCGTACCATGGCGATCGGAGGTGGTGCTTGCTGCTTGCTTGGGATATCTGTTTGCCCACGTGGCAAAAAGGCAAAAAATATAGCATCCTGGTAGTCGTATTGGTCGTCAAATACTTTATGCAAACTTTTAGCGGTTGTTACAGTAGTTAATGCATATTGAAGTCAAGTGATCGAATACTGTCACATGTGCTAGAAGTACGCACTTTGATCGGGTAGTCACGATTGTTTGAGAATTGACCGACTGTGTTGCTACTATTGATTCTACCATACAACTATCAAGATAATGATTGCTCTATGACAGACAACAACAACAGTGCGAAGAAGCAGCAGCAGACGACAGCAGCAGCAGCAGCAAGAAGAGACGACGCAAGCAATGGACCGCGGCAGCAAGTTCTACGAGCCGACGGGCGAGACGACCGAGTGGGAGGACATCTTGATCAAGAAGGGCATCCTCGCGCCAAAGACCAAGGTCCAGGAGGAAGAAGAGGAGTCCGACGACGAGCAGTACGACCCGCGCCAGGATGCGACGCTCGACGAGCTCGACGAAATGGATGTACGTCTCGTTGTGTGTGTCTGTCGATCGACTGCATGTGCACTCGTGCTCTTGCTTGTCTGTAGCAGTCGCACTTATTTTCTCATATGTGTGTGCTTGTGACTCTCTCTCACTCACACGTACAGGACGAGTACGACGACGACGCAGAGCTCTTGCGCATTCGGTACGTCACTCGCTCGCTTGTGCTCACACTATGGACCGCGTCGCTCACTGTCGTATGACGACGACTGCACACACATACACTCATGCTCATGCTCACGAATGCTCTGATTGTCGACTGCGTGTGTGCGTCCAACAGCGAGCGCCGCATTGCCGAGATGCGCGCGATGATGGAGCGCGCCAAGTTTGGCGACATCCAGCCGATCGCAAAGGACGAGTGGACGCGCGAAGTGACGGAAGCGAGCCAGGAGCACTGGGTGATCGCGTACCTCTGGGACGACGCGCTTGAGGAGTGCAAGCTCATGGACAACGTCCTGCGCGTCGTGGCGAAGAACCACCGCGACGTCAAGTTCGTGAGCATCCAGGCGCAAGCGTGCATTGAGAACTGGCCGCAGCGGTGCGTTGACTGTTGACTGGGTGATTGGGTATTTGAGTATTTGGGTGGTCGATCGACTAACAGTTGTGCTGGGTGATTGGGTGCTTTGATGGAATGATGCGACGTGCGAATAGCAATTGCCCAACGCTGTTCATGTACCACAAGGGCGAACTGAAGAACCAGCTCTTGGGCATTCGCAAGCTCAAGGGTCTCGACATGAAGGTCGAAGGTGCGCCCACTCGTCATGGACACGTGTTCATTCACTCACTCACTCGTTCTCCCATTCACCCATTTGGTGGTGCTCTGATTGCGACAGACTTGGAGGAGCGACTTGCAGAGGCAGGCGTGTTCAAGACCGACAACTAGGACAAGCAAGAGTCACGAGCAGTCGGTCGCTCCGTTCGTTCGTATAGATGACACATGCCGCCTTCAGTCTCCTCTTTCTATGCGTCTACAACTCGGTTGTTCAAGACCGATAACTAGGACAAGCGAGAGACACGAGCAGTCGGTCGCTTCGTTCGTTCGTATGACCCATTCCAGCTAGGCACGACGAGCTCTCACAGCAGTTCGACACGCGCGCGCAAAAGCAAGACGGGTTCGACAACAACAAGCAGCAGCAACAACAGCAACTTGACCGCGCCTTTTGGGTGCAGTCAGTGGGTAGCGGCAGATGAGAGTCACCGAGTGGTTCTAACCATGGCGAGGCACAGTGAGTCTGACACGCATCCACGCCGAGCAGTGCGACGACTAGGATGACTAGAACGCACTTGGAGGCACGTTTAGGATGAAGTTAACCTGACTGAACGGTTGCTAGTCCTGCAGCACCTTGGGCACTTTGAAGAAGTAGCCGGCCTTCTCAGCTGCGTTCGCGAGGACTTTGTCGGCGCAGTTGCCTTCTGTGACGACGTCTTCACGCAGTGGCGCAGTGCCTATCCGAGCAAGAGGAGTCGTGTCTGTCAGTCTCCATTGACCAGTTCACAATCGACTGCCAAGCCACACGTACCCAAGTCGTTGTCGCCGTTTGCGTAGAGCTCGTCGATGTCGGCGTCGAGCGTCATTGCCTGGATCGTCTTGGTGCACTGGATGATCGACTCGACGTCTTTGAGCAGCGATGGGAGCTTTGCGTCGTCAATGTGGAGGTGACAGAGCTCTGCGAGCTCGCGCAGCTGAGGCGTGGCGTGCACATTGAGAGCATGGCTGTCAGTCCATGTTGTGTTGTCAACTGCTGCGCATTGTTGTACACAAGAACGCACCTTGTCTTCCGTCAAGACGCTCGCAGATGCGTCAATGTCGCCTTCATGGTGCAGCTCCTTGAGCGACCACGACGGCACGCGTGGGATCTGTGGTAGCAGTAGTAGCAATGGTAGCAGCCACAAGACACACAAATGCTTGTCAGTTAGTCAATTGCAATGGATGAACACTGCACGCACACTCGATTGCCGCTGCTGCTGTGTGACGTACGCTCGTGATCTCTGTGAGTCCAGCTGGCAGTGGCGCAGAGGTGCTGCAGAAGCGCACGCTGCGCACAAACGCAAGACGTCGCACAGCAGTCGAGAGCATCGTGACAGTCAAGCGCTTTGAGTTCTTGTGTCGTGTGTGGTGAAACAAAACCTAAATTTTATATTTTAATATCAAAATTTATTGCACAAAGGTTGAGACTTGCATTTAGCAAACACATCAAAGCCACATCAAGCACGAACAAGCGTCGAGCACAGACGTCGCGAGCGCTGCAAGCATGAAGGTCCCGAAGATGCTCGTGCAGTACACGCTCATGTTCACGGTGCCGACTGCCGTGGCGCTCTACTACTGGGACCCCAAGTCCGACGCCGACATCCGTCAAGCAGTCGTACGTCGCTCGCTCATGAGCCGTTCATTGGATGGTCGCAGCAGCTCCATGCGCATCGTGTGGCTCATGTGTCTGTCATTGTGTCTCTGCCAATGTGTCTCTGTCTATATATGTACGATACATACGGCGTTGTGTATATAGGAAGCAAAGGTGAAGCCTGATGCGGAGCGTCGACGGAAGCACCAGGCCAAGTTCGCAGAGCTGCTGCTCCAAAAGTCCGACATCTCGACCGAGTCGAAGCAGCAGCTCGACGACGTCACGAGCTTCACCAAGCGCGAATAGATGATCTGTTCCCATTCGCTCGTATGTCTACGCACTCGAATGTGTATGCATGCATGCTTTCTCATGCTGTCTGCGACTTCCAACGTCCGCATCGCGCTCGCTCGCTCAGTCCAGACCAATTGACGACACGACGCCTAGCGCAAGTACCGCTGTATCCGACTTGCGTGCGTTGCGTCGACTTCGCGCAGCGCAGTCTCGAGCTGCCGCTGCACGTTGCGCAAGTTCTCGTAGTCGACGCGAACGCAGCGCGTCTGCGGTACAGGCACGTCCTGACTGCTCGGCTGAACTGTCGACGCGAGACAGAGCGTGACGATCGGACGCGGCGCATTGCGCACAAAGCGCGAACCGAGCTACCGAGTCACAAGGTCGTGAGGCTCTCTCGCTCTCTCCCTTGCTTGAATAACAAGGTGCATGAGGCAATGGAGCGCGTACCTCGAGGTCGATGCGCCAGTCGAGGCGTTCGTAGCGCGGCATTGACGTCCCAGTCTCGCGACGCACGCTCGCTTGGATCGCATCGACGTTTGCGACGTAGAGCTGCACAGTGTGGTACGTGTGTGGTACGTGAGTGATGGCCCTGTACTGGCGAAGAGACTGTGAGTGACGTACCTTTGTGAGCACTACCGAGTGCTCGAGCGGGAGGTCCATCGCTTGGACTGCGACGTCGAACTGGTGCTCACTCAGCTCCGCCTAGCGTATGAAGAGACACATAGAGATGGACCGTGAGTAAGTGGGCGTCGGTAGCTAGGATCAAGAGGACGAGAATGACGGACCTTGGCAGCGTCCATGAGGATCTTGGCGACTGCGAGGACCGTATCCTCCATCACGTGCTGCTCCCATCCACACGCCGCTGTGTGTAGCATCCACGTTCAAACTCATCAGTCATGTGCGTGCGTCCACGCTGGCATGCACGAGTCGTGAACGCACAGGCAGTGCGCGCGAGGCGCTTCTTGCTCTGCTTTGTGGACTGGAAGAGCGTCACTGCAGTCATGCTCACGACTTCAAAGTCTGCAGTTGTCGGAGATGCAAGCAAAGGCAACAGCGTGAGTGGCAGCACACCAGCACATGCGATAGTCAGCGCAACAACCACACAACGTACGCTCGATCGAGAGCTGCTTTGCGCGCGCAATGGCGTCGAGCACGCGCTCGTTCCAGCTCATAGTGCGGCTCATGCTCGCTTGGTGTGTTTCTTCAAGCTCTGAAATGGATCGCGCCTGTCGTTTGGCTCAGTTGTGTCTATAACATAGATAACAAGGTTTGATTGAGTTTGAGTGCGAATAAAGAGGCATTACATTTTCACCAACACACACACACGACGAGCTCAAGCAAGACGACGACGATGGCAGCGAACGGCGCGACGACGACGAGCACCACGGGCTCGGCCCCGGGACGCAAAGACCCGATCCTCGACCTCGCCAAGTACATCGACCAGCCCGTGCGCGTGAAATTCCACGGCGGCCGCGAAGTCCACGGCTTCCTCAAGGGCTACGACCAGCTCGTGAACCTCGTGCTCGACGACTGCATCGAGTTCCTCCGCGACGCGAGCGACGAGTATCGCTTGACGGAAGAGACGCGCAAGGTCGGGCTCGTTGTGTGCAGAGGCACGTCTGTGATGCTCATCTCGCCAGTCGAAGGCACGGAAGAGATCGCGAACCCGTTCCTGCAGCACGACGAGTAGGCATCACACGCAACAGTGCGCTTGCTCGTACCGACAGACTGACTGACACAGACAATCAAGCAATCGTATCGCAGTATTGGCGTGTACTGCAGTGCTAGCAGTCACCGCACAGGTGGCTTACCACAAAGCAACAGCGCTGTCGTCGTCGCAATACATACATGCATGCCACTTGCACCAGAGCTGCTCCTGATCTTGGTATCAATATCGACACATGATGTGGTCGCGCGCCTGTGCAAGCGCATTGCTTGACGTGTGAAGTGTGCTGTCTCTGATGTCCTTGCTCTTGTCTTGTGCCCTTCGTTAGCGCAGCAGCGCCATCTCCGTCGCCACTATTGGCAACCACATGCAGTCAGCGCTCGTACTAGCCTCGCACCGCGCTGTAGCGTCCGCAACTCGGTTCGTACATGCAGGTTTGTATCGTTCATTTTGAGTACGGAAGTGTCGATGGACACGCAGCTTGATACCAATCGCTGCTACTCGACAAAGCGCACTTTGTAGACTGTGCGCCAGAGCTTGCCCGTGACGTAGAACACGTCCTCGTCGCCGTCGTACGCAATGCCGTTGAGCACTGCGCCGCTGTCGTCACCGGTTGTTGCAGCGTCTGCGAGCGCAGAGCAGTCAAACACTGCGACGATCTCGCCGGTCTGAGGATCGATCTTCACGATCACGCGCTGGTACCAAATGTTCGCATACACAAAGCCGTTCGCGGCCTCGAGCTCGTTCAGCTGCGTGATCGCGCGGCCTTGGAACGTCACGTCGACTCGGCGGACCTCTGTCATTGTCGCTGCGTCCCAGAACTGCAGCGTCGCGGACCCGTCCGAGACCACGAGGATGCTGTTCGCACTGGGATCGTTGCTATCGGTATCAGCCATGGTATCAATGCCCCAGCCTTCGCCAGTCACAGTCGCGTATGTGAACTCGCGCACGCGCGTGAACGCCTGCGTCGCTGCGCTCGGCTCGGAGGCTGCAAAGACAAAGCCGCGACGGCTCTTCCACGTGAGCATCACGAGCTCGCCGCTCGGTGTGAGCGTCACGCCTTCGCCAAAGAGCTCAGCCGGCAAGTCGTACTGACTGAGGACTGTGCCGGTCTCGATCGCGACTTTGCGCAGCGACGACTGGCCGTACAAGCCAGTTGACTCGATGAAGAACTTGTCGGGCCCTTGCTTCGTTACGAGCAAGCCTTGTGTGAATGCATTTGCGTCGTGTGGGTACTTGGCGAGCACTTCGACATGCGGCGCGCTGGTGCTGCTGGTGCGAGTGGCATGGAGCGACGCGTGCGCAGTCTTTGCGACTGGTGTGAAGCGGTACGCGCTGTCGCTCTGCGCTGCAAGTGGCTGCGCATTGTGCGGGAAGTAGAGCGTCGCAGCGACTGCGACACCAGCAAAGAGGAGCATCGAGAGCCCAAAGCGCAGCAGGAGCTTCGGCATCGCGTCCGAGAGGTGCTGCGAGACGTCACTCGAAGTCGATGTGGACGGGAGCGTTGCGTGCAGCGCTTGACGGAGCTGCTGCTGTCTGTCGTCGTCGACTGTCGTGCGTCTACCGGCAGGTGCAGCGCCGCCGCGTCGGTTCAGTCTGTCGAGCGTCATGGACGACTTGCTGTGCTGTGATGTGTGATTGATTGTATCTGTGATGGATTTGCGATAGTGACAAAAGTGAAGGAACACGACCTGCTTTCGCATTTTCAAGACATCGAGACCAAGGACGACGACCATGGGCGTGCTCTGGAACTTCTTCCTCACGAGCCTCTTGCTCACGAACGCAGTCTGCATCCTCCACGAAAAACGCTTCCTCAAGCCATGTACGTCGCGTTCCTGTGTTGCGTCTGTAAATGTGCGTCGCGATGTTGCAGACTGCGCAGCATGAGCAGTGCTAATGCCGCGCTAAAGCAGCACTTGAGCGATGACGTGGCACATCCAGCGCTTGTCTGTCTGTGTATCTCTGCATAGGAAGCTCGTGCTGTGGTACTAACACGATGGCGCGGACGACGTGAACTCGTATTGGTACTCGTAGATGGCTGGCACCGCGTGGACTCGTCCGAAGGCATGACGATCAAGAACCAGGTCGTGGGCTTCCTCGTCGCAGTGCAGTACCTCCGAGGTGCGTGCTTGTACATTTGCTCAAGCAACTTCTATTGCTCTCTTTCGTTGCATGTGGTTGTGCACTCACACGAGTGTGTCTGCTGTTCTTCTCGCTAGTGCCGCTCATTGTCGTGAACGCGTTCATGATCATCATGGAGCTCATCATGGGCTAAGCGCAGTCGACCGACCAACCACCGCACGCACACTCAATCTCAAACTCATGCATACGTTCACGACAGCCAAGCGCTTGCTCGTGCCGTCGTCTGTCTTGGAACTGCTGCTGCTGTTGTAGCTGCTGCTGGAGTGCACTCTCTCGACTATTGAGCTCTTCATCAGCGGCGGTCGAGATTGATGCATGACGAAAGCTCGCGACAGCTACTCGCTTGCATCACGACAGGAAGTTCGCATACGCACAGGCCATCGTCCTCACCACATCACCATCGATCAACGACGAGCAGGTCGTCGCGCATGTGTGACGTGTGTAAATCACGCACATCGTACTTATTCGAACATCAACAGTACAATCGAAGATCCCTCACACACTCGCCCTCGCACACACAGCAGCTGCAGCAGCAGCGCATAGTCGATCTCGCGCGCGATCCGCCGCACCAGTCGTCCGTCCGTCCGTCTGTCGAGAGAGAGAGGGCGGAAGAACGCCACTGCGCGCGTGCCACACAGCGCCTCTCACATCGCTACTACGTCCTCGTTCTCGCCACCGCCGCTGTCGCCCACGTCACGATGTTTGAAAAGACGCTCCAGGACCTCGTGAAAGGCATTCGGTCGGCCAAGGGCGACGTGAACGTCTACATCTCGCAGTGCATGCAAGAGATCAAGACGGAGCTCAAGAGCACGGACCAGTTCGTCAAGGCCCAGGCGATCCGGAAGCTCACGTACTTGCACATGCTCGGGTACGACATGTGCTGGGCAGCGTTCCACGTCGTCGAAGTCATGAGCTACGAGCGCTTTGCGCACAAGCGCATTGGCTACACGGCCGCGTCGCAGAGCTTCACGCAAACGACCGACGTCGTGCTGCTCTGTACGAACCTCTTGAAGAAAGAGTTTGGGAGCTTTAGCGAGTACGACGTTGGCTTGGCGATCAACGTCTTGGCGAACATTGTCACGACCGACTTGGCGCGCGATCTCCTCGGCGACGTCGTTGCGATGATGCAGTCGCCAAAGGCGTACGTCCGGAAGAAAGCGACGCTCGTGCTCTACAAGATGTTCCTGCGGTACCCGCAAGGTCTGCGCTTGACGTTCGACAAGCTCAAAGAGCGCATGGAGGAGCCCGACGTGTCGGTCGTCTCGTGCGCCGTGAACGTCATCTGCGAGCTCGCGAACAAGAAGCCAAAGAACTACTTGGGGCTCGCGCCGCAGTTCTTCCGGCTCCTCACGACGTCGTCGAACAACTGGATGCTCATCAAAGTCGTCAAGCTCCTCGCGAGTCTCGTGCCCGAGGAGCCGCGTCTAGCGCGCAAGCTCTTGGACCCGCTCGCGACGGTCATTCAGAACACACCGGCCAAGTCGCTGCTCTACGAGTGCATCTCGACCGTCACGACGGCGCTGCTGTACACGCAGAAGAGCGACGGCTCGCAGCCGCGGAACGTCGCGGCGATCGTCCGACTGTGCAATGACCACCTCCGCCGGTACATTGAGGACGCGGACCAGAACCTCCGGTACTTGGGCCTCGTCGGACTGAGCAACCTCATGCAGTCGCACCCGTACGTCATTGCTGAGCACCAAGCGCTCATTGTCGAGTGCTTGGCAGTCGACGACATGACGATCCGCATGCGGTCGCTCGAGCTCTTGGCCGGCATGGTCACGCCCGACAACGCTGCGCCGATCATCCGTGAGCTCATGCGGCAGACGCTGTCGGCCGACGGCGCGTACCGCCACGAGCTCATTGCGCGCATCCTCCACGTCTGCTCCGTGAACAAGTACGCAAACATCCACGACTTTGACTGGTACATCCACGTCTTGGTCCAGCTCGCGCGCGTCCCAGGGCTGTCAACCTCGTCAACATCGTCGAGCGACGGGAGCCACGGCACCGAGACGTTCCCAGTCGGCTCGTACGAGCACACGCGGCTGCAGTCGCACGGCATTGAAGTCGCGCGGCAGCTCGTGGACATTGCCGTGCGCGTGAAGAGCGTCCGGAGCGTCCTGGTCGACAACATGGTCGCGCTCTTGATGGAGAAAGACGCATTGAGCGGCCCCGGTGCGTCGACGCTCAGCGAAGTGTACTACGCGGCTGCGTGGATCGCAGGCGAGTACGTCATGGAGTACCTCGACGATGTCGATGATGACGATGATGAAGATGATGAAGACGACGACCGCGAGACCGAAGACGAGAAGCTCGCGCGCTTGGAAGACCTCGTGGACGAGATGCTCCAGCCCCGCACGACGTCGCTCCCCGCGCACGTCCAGACAGTGTACATCCAGACACTGCTCAAGGTCGTCGCTGCAATGGCTGAGCGCGCTGATGACGAGACGCTCGACAAGGTCGCAGAAGTGATTGTCGAGCGCCTGCCGGCGTTTGTCCAGAGCGAGCACATTGAGGTCCAAGAGCGCGCCGTGTCGCTCCAGCAGATCCTCTTGGCGCTCAACATGGGTATGGGCGCCTTGAGTGCGCAAGAGCGCGCTGCACGGGCGTTTGACACGTCGATCGGGGCCTCGGCGCTCACGCCCGCGACGCGTATTGACATCCTGAACGCGTACTTTGCCGAGCGCTTGGCGCCTGTGGGAGCAAAGGCGCAGCGCAAAGTGCCGCTGCCAGCAGGTCTGGACCTCGAGACGCCGTTCAGTACGACGGAAGCGTCGTTCCTCGAGTCGGGCGGCGACGTCTCGAGCTTTGCGAACGAAGACGACTTGGACGTGTCGTTTGTGCACCAGAGCCACGGCCACTCGGGCGCGTACGTTGGCTTTGGCGACGGCGATGTCCACCAAAACAAAGGATCGGATGATCGCCACTCGGACGCAAGTGACTCGGACGCGAGCGACTCGGATGGTGGCAAGCGCCACAAGAGCAGCAAGTTGCGAGCGAGCAAGAAGAAGAGCGACGAGCTCGAGCGGCAGTACGCGCTCGAGAAGGAGCGTCTGCGCACGGATCCGTTCTACTTGAGCGGCAGTGGCGCGCAGAGCGCTCACGGCGCGCACGACAACAGCGTACGTCACCCTGTTGTGTGTGATAGCATACTGACTGAAGAGCGTAGGACTGATGGACGTGTGTGGCTGTGGCTGTGACTGTGTACAGGGCTTTGCGGGCATCATGGACGCGCTCGACGCGAAGAAGAGCAGCAAGAAGACGCGCAAGAGCGACAAGGTACGTCCTGGCGACGAGGTTGTTGTGCTAGTCGATTCGCTGTGTATAGCCATCTAACGCCTGTTGCTACGCGTGTGTGGATGACGCAGCCGTCAAAGAAGTCGCGCGCGATCCTCGAAGACGAGCTCATGCCGGACGGCGCGCGCTCGAGCGACGACGACCGGCGTCGTGGCAAGAAGAAGTCGTCGCGCATGCTGGTGGATGATGTACGTTGGTGACTTGAAATTTGTATGAGAATGCGGAGGGGCGACATCGCGGCTCACAGATAGTCTGCGTGCAGGACAATGACCTGTCGGCGATCGACTTGAGCGTCCCACTTGGGGAAAATGAGAAGATCCCAGACGAGCATTTGTACCACCGCCAAGCAAAGGAGCAGCAAGACGAGAAGAAGAGCAAGAGCTCCAAGTCAAAGACCTCGAAGAGCAAGAGCTCGTCGTCAAAGACCAAGAGCAGTAGCAGCAGTCGCAAGGACCGCTCCGCGTCGACAAAAACCAAGTCGAAGCACCGCCACGACGACGGCGACAATGACAGCGACGACAATGACCGCAAGCGCGTGGCCAAGTCGTCGTCGCGCTCGCACCGCCACTCGCGCGCCTCGCCGGACGAGACGAAGGAGAATATTTATGGCAACGACGCGAGCTCGGGCGACGACGGCAACAGTGCGATGCGCAGCAGCAAGCGCAGCAGCAAGAAGAAGGACAAGAAAGACAAGAGCGCGTCGCGGTCCAAGACGTCGTCGTCGTCGCGCTCGAAGAAGCCGTCGAAGAAGCCATCGAACGACGCGAGCAGCGGTCCGCAGCAAGACGAGCTCTTGCTGCTGTTTTAGAGACCCAAGTGTGCGTTGGGACAGCGAACGAGTTATCAGCATGTGGGAGATAAATGAAGTTGGGTCATTTGTCGAAACGAACAAGTGGGGTATTGACCCAGTGGGTGGGTCAATCGTCTATCGCACGCTCACTTCTTGCTTGCTTTCGCCTTCTTTGCCGCCTTCGCATCTGCTGCTGGCGCCGCGTCCGTCTCTCTGTGCTTGCTCTTCTTGCTCTTCTTCGTCACGGGCGACGCCTCGACTGGCGCCTCGCGCTTGTGGCTCTTTGTCTTCACGACTGGCGCAGTCGCTGCTGCCGCCGATGCGCTCGAGCGGTCCTCGACGAGCGAGAACACGCGCGTGAACGGCTTCGCGAGCGTGAACTTTTTGCGGTCCGACGCCTGTGGGAACGCGTTCACGAGCTGCTGCGTAAGCACTGCGTCTTCGTTTTGGAGCTTGTACTCTTTGCCGTCGCGCGAGACGCTCGCAACAGCGTCACCGAGCTCCGTGTGCTTGCCGACTTTGAACGACACGTTCGCGAGTGCAGACGCATCGAGCTGCAGGTGCATCAGTGCGCGTGAGTCACTCACTCTCGCTATATCTATGTAGGCAGAAAGAGAGCGCGATGGACGTACGTGCTTGGGCAGCTTGAAGAACCAGAGCTCCTTGTCTTCCGACAGCACGTTGTCGCGCGTGACTGCGGTGCTGCCCTTCACGGGCTCAAAGCCTGGCGGGATCTCAAACTCCCTAGTGTGTGAATAGCCACATGTGCTTTGTCAGTCGCTTCGTACTGGAGCAGCAGTAGCGCAGACAATACGATCGAGCACGTGGCTGCAAGACAGCAACAACAGCAATAGATGCACATGCAGATGCAAACGTACTCATCAGACTCTTCGTCGGACTCGTCCTGCTCGGTCGCTGCGCGCTCCTCCTCGTCGCTCGAAGCGGTCGATGCAGCAGACGACGACGGCGATGACGGCGCAGCAGGCGCGCTCTTGGACGAGCTCAGATTCAGGCGCTTCGTTGTCGCTGGCGCCATCGTGCTCGATGATGTCGTCGAGATGGATCAAATATTGGTGCTTGCCGACGACGCTTCCGTTGGCTCCAAGCACTGGTGTCCAGTCGCATACAAACTGTAAGTGTGAAAGTATGTTCCGAATAGTTGTGCATTGTGTTTGCAACATTATGTATCTAATTTGTGTGGTTCATTTTGGTACTGCATTTAAGCAATAAGTGCCAACCTGATACCAAGTTGATACTCAATGGCTCGTGCTCCAAGCTGTCTGTGCGATCACAGACTCATCGCAACAACGCGATAGCAACTCGCACAACACGAGACTGTAGCATACAAACAACAGCAAACGAACGCATCGAGCGATGGAGCACACACCAGATCTCGTCTTTGTTGGTTGTCTTGTGAGGTCGTCGCACTAGCAACTGGATCCACTACGCTCTCGTGCTCTCTCTCTCGCTCACTCTAGACGTTAGGAGGTGCCGACTGCCGAGCTCGTAGGTACGCAGTCAACGTACGCGTGCGCACAAGGCGCTTGCACTCTTGCTGTCGCTACGCAGTCACGGATGTGCTGGAGTGTTCTGGTTCGCACGGTTTTCGAGGGCTGCCATCATGTTGATGGCTTCGCGCATCCACTCGAGATCAATGACGATGCCATCGAAGTTGCGGTGCGACGGATGATCGCGACGAAGTCGAGCGATCGCGGCTGGGAGGTCGACGCCGTGGTACAGCGCTGTCCACGGGATCACGACTGGATGTGCTGGCGTCGTCTGAGGGTCTTCAAACCGCACGCGTGTGACGACGAACGGGTCTGCGTCACTTGGATGATCGGACGCAGTGTTGTGCTCGAGCTTGACGAGCTCCATTGTCGCGTGTGTGATATTGATGCCGATCGCGACTTGCACGGGCGTGTCTGGATCGACCCAGCGGTGGAGCTTCTGCACAAACGCGCACCGAGACAGGCCTCGAAAGTTCGTCTCAATCACGACGCTCGGTACCTTCGATGCCGCGCGATGTCGTCGGAACGAGTCATCTGGTCGCTGGCACCGGTGGTGGCCAACGTCGCAGAAGAGATCGCCCGTGAAGACAACCGTTCGCAGTGGCAGCTGGTCAATCGCAATGAGTTGCTGCGCTGCTATGCTGCGTATCTGTTGCGCCACATTCCTGTGTACGTTGTACGTCAGGCTGTACACAACGACTCACCCAGTCGTCTCTGTGAGAGGCTCGTACTCCCATCGCCCGAGCTCGTCGCTGTGGGACTTGAGCCAGTCGCAAAAGACGCTGCGGTCGATCTCTGGAAACACGACGATCGGCTCTCGTGACGCTGTCGCGACGTCATTGCCAGCTGCAGCTGCGCGCGTATCGTCGTCGTGACGCTGCTGAAGCCTTTGTCGCGCACTTGAGCTGGTGTGCGAGGTCAGGCAGATCCGTTGCTGTCTCCGTCGATCGCTCTCTCGCTCGCTCGTTCGTTCGTTTGCTTTGGAGGTGTGTTGTTTTCGCAAAGTGAGCAACCAACAGGTGCGCAGATCATGAAAGTGCTCCAGAACACCGCTGTGTCAAAGAGCACGCTGTACCGAACGGTGAAGTCTGTCGTCGAGAGCACGCGTCCGATGCATACGACGTTGCAGCAGCTCGAGCATGTTCGGCGCGCTCTGGACGACCAACTGCAGCAGCGAGAGATGATCGAGCGCAAGCTCCGGCAACAGCAAGCAGCGCTTGAGCTGCAGCTTCAGCAAGAGCGGGCGGTACACGAGCAACAGCAACAGCAGCAGCAGCAGCGAGCAACGCAAGCACCGAGATTCGTCCGCTTCACGATACATCATGAATGTCAACTGTGTGTTGCGCGGGCTTCAGCAAAGATACAAAGACGCCAAAGACAACAGCGTCGACCCGGTCGTTGTCTTCCCAGAGATCTCTCGCAGCGACTTTCGAGAGTGGCTCAAGGCGCACGACGGAGTGCTCAAGCAGTGGGAGTACGAGCCACTCACACCAACAACTGGCCGTGTCGTCGTGTACACCTTACCGAATGGCGTTCACAGGAGTGCATCTGCCGCATTGGCGACCATGATCACCGACCAGCTCAGTGATATCGATCGCCACCTCGACACTGCTGGCGCTCCACGGCTTTGCCTCTCGGGTGTTATCACCTGCGACGTTGGCGATCGCGAGCAAAAGCCCGACGCGTCGCTCCTGCCTCGCGGTGCGTCGTCTGCTGTACCGACAGTCGTCCATGCCGCTCGATCTCTTTGAAGAGAAGCTTCGTCGCTGGATCAAGACGCCGTCGGTGCAAGTCGCGATCGGCATCAATATCACACACGCGACAATGGAGCTCGTCAAGCTCGAGCACAACACTGCGTCCGATCATCCAAGTGACGCAGACCCGTTCGTCGTCACACGCGTGCGGTTTGAAGACCCTCAGACGACGCCAGCACATCCAGTCGTGATCCCGTGGACAGCGCTGTACCACGGCGTCGACCTCCCAGCCGCGATCGCTCGACTTCGTCGCGATCATCCGTCGCACCGCAACTTCGATGGCATCGTCATTGATCTCGAGTGGATGCGCGAAGCCATCAACATGATGGCAGCCCTCGAAAACCGTGCGAACCAGAACACTCCAGCACATCTGTGACTGCGTAGCGACAGCAAGAGTGCAAGCGCCTTGTGCGCACGCGTACGTTGACTGCGTACCTACGAGCTCGGCAGTCGGCACCTCCTAACGTCTAGAGTGAGCGAGAGAGAGAGCACGAGAGCGTAGTGGATCCAGTTGCTAGTGCGACGACCTCACAAGACAACCAACAAAGACGAGATCTGGTGTGTGCTCCATCGCTCGATGCGTTCGTTTGCTGTTGTTTGTATGCTACAGTCTCGTGTTGTGCGAGTTGCTATCGCGTCGTTGTACCGTCGGTCGCTCGGTGCCCTGCCTGGCTTTTATAATATGGTCCCTACTGTGTTGTGTGTTGTGTTTGCTACTGGTGGTGATAGTCGTCACAGTGTCGGCCGATTGGCGCAACGCTCGTGTCGTGTGTCTCGTGTGCGATAGCAGCAGTCGTAGCAGCTGTGTGTGTCTGTCTTGTGTGTGTGTTTGTGTCTGTCTCTCGTGGTCGATCGTCGATGGAGAATCGTCGGGTGTGCGTGTGTTGTGGGACGGCGAGTGTGCTGTTTTGTCGTCAGGTACAGGACCGCAAGCGCTGAAGCGCGCGCGTCTACTTGACCGAGCGCGGCTGCTGAATCGGCGCAAACACGTTCTTCTTCACGTGGTGGTGCTGGTAGTTTGGCGTCTTCTTTGGGCCGCGCACTGGGTGCTTGAACGCGTCGCTGCTGTTGTACTTGGCCGACAGCGTCTGCGTCTTCTTCGTGTACGGACGGAGCGACGGACTGTTGTTTGTAGAAGTCGGCTTCATGTGCTCTTCGTAGTCTTCGTAGAGCTCCATGAGGTCCAAGTCGGCGAGCATCGCGTTGATCTCGTCGACTTGCTCGAGCTCTGCGAGCTCGTCAGGCGTGAGCGGGTGGCACTTTGCGTCAAAGAGCTCTTCGTCTGGGATCTCGTGCACGGGGAAGTACGCATCGGCGATGACAAAGCCGCTGCTGCCGGGCGAGTGCGGGTGCTCGTCGTAGTACTCGTCCGTGACAGCAGGGTACCAGCTCATCGATGGGTAGAACGGCGGTGCGTTCACGTCGAGCGTCGATGTGAACGCAGCAGGCGTCGAAGGCGGCGAGACGACCATTGCGTGTATGTGTGGCGTCGTAGAGAGGCTGTCGAGGAGAAGCTGTCGTGGAGCTGGAGCTTGAGCGGCGCGCGGTGGATTCGAGTGTGTGTGTCTTGTTCTTCTGCATCGACAAGCGCATCGCTTTGCTTGTGCGTGAAGAAGAAGCCGAGAAAGAAGGAAAAGCTGGTCTTTCGTATTGTTGAATACAAAAATGGGAGAACTTGTGGGAATTGAAGCTGAGCAGCTGACATGCAATGCGCATACAAACAGCAAGTGTTGCGGTGGGAGTGACGTCGTCTCGATTTAAAATGGCACAAAGAAAAGTCAGAAACAGATGCCCGTTTGTGCAGAACGAAATAGAGTGTGCATATCGTTTAGAAGTGATTGTCGAAAGTGTTGTTGCGATCAGCAACGTTCAAGCACATGGTGCTGTGTGCATATGGTGTGGTGCTTTGGCAACGAGTGTGCTTGAAGCGGTTCATGCTGTGAGTCGAGTTGAGCCCTTGCTGCTGCTTGGCGCTTGAGCACACCCCGCTTTGAGTCGCAAGCTCGAGCGTGGGCGTGTCGCCGCTGCGAACGACACAGTCCTATTCTTACAAAAGCAAGCTCTCGCAGAATGACAGACACACCTTAAGAAGTCAGTGCTTTTGAACTGTAGCTATTTCGCGAACCGAAAAACTGGCTTACCGAGCTCTATCGAGTCGGTCTCTATTGATGCACATGGCTCCAGATCGGCACCAAACTCATGTCATGCTCACAACACCTATCACATACGAGCGTGCTACAGCAGCACAGAGCGTCGTGGTCTCGAAGCACGAGTCTCGTTGCTGCTTGCCTCCAAGCACTTGTGCTCAAGACTCTCGCTTGACAACAACAGCAGCTTTCTACATGTAAAAGCGACTTTGTATAGCCAGCGTATCTATTTTTTGTAGAAGATGTAGCACAGTTTCGAGTAGAATAAGAGACCGCGTAGTACTGGAGTAGTCATGATATCGTACTTATTCGCACATCGTCGTACTTAGTTGCACATAATCGTACTTAGTTCACACAAACCGTTTGTGTGGCGTCAATCCAAGGCGAGCCGATCGACGAAGAAACGCAGAGTCGTCGTGGTCCCCTCATTCGTTGGTCGCCACCACCTGCGTGCTCGCGCCTCCATCATCGTCATGCTCCGTCCTGCTGCTGCTATCCGCGCGACCCAGCGCGCGCTCCTCGCGACGCAGCGCAGCGCTGTGCGCGCTGCCTCGACTGACGCTGCTGCGGCTGCAACTGCGGCGCACTACGACGTGCTCGTCGTGGGCGGCGGCATCGTCGGCTCGGCGCTCGCGTGCCAGCTCAAGACGCACCCTGTGTTCAAGGGCAAGCGCGTCGCTGTGATCGAGTCGGCGGACCCGCCAGCGCCGATCGGTGCGGTCGAAGACGAGTCGCCGGACCTGCGCGTGTTCACGATCACGCCGGCGTCGCAGGCGCTGCTCGAGAGCGCCAAGGTCTGGGAGAAGATCGACGACAGCCAGCGCGCGACGTTCAAGGACATGCAGGTGTGGGACGCCATGGGCGACGGCTTCATCCGCTTCGACGCTGCGAAGGCCGGGAAGCAGCAGCTCGGCCACGTCGTCGAGCACAAAGTGCTCGTGCGCGCGCTCCACGACCGCATGAACGAGCTCGCTGCGAGCACTGAGGACGCTGCGCCGCTCGCGCTCTACTGCCCAGCGCAGCTCAAGCACTTTAAGCGCCCGTCGTCGGTGTCGTCGCGCTCGGAGATCGGCCTCGCGGACGGCACGCGCGTGTCTGCAGACTTGGTCGTTGCAGCCGACGGCGGCAACTCGATCGTCCGCACGCTCTCGGCGCTCGGGACGTGGGGCTGGGAGTACGACCAGCAGGCGGTCGTTGCGACGGTCAAGACCGACTCGCCGAGCCACACGGCGTGGCAGCGCTTTTTCCCAACGGGTCCGATCGCGCTCTTGCCAATGCGCGACGGCTACAGCTCGATCGTCTGGTCGACGACTGCGGAGCACGCGAAGGAGCTCAAGGAACTGTCGCCGGAGGAGTTTGTCGTGCGCGTGAACGACGCGCTCCGTGCGCCTGCGAACGCGCCAGTGCCGCCAGAGTTCCCAGGTCTCCCAGTCCTGACCGACCTCGTCAAGGGCGTGAACCACGCCGTGAACACGGTCATGGCCGCCGCGGCGCTCTCGGACCCGTTCGTTGCGCCGCCATCGGCGACCGAGGTCGTCGGTCAGCGTGTGTCGTTCCCGCTCAAGATGAAGCACGCGACGTCGTACGTCAAGCCGGGCGTTGCGCTCATTGGCGACTCGGCGCACACGATCCACCCGCTCGCGGGCCAGGGCCTGAACCTCGGCCTCGCAGACGTCCAGTCGCTCAGCAACTTGCTCGTCAACGGCGTCCAGAGCGGCGAGAACCTCTCGAGCGAGTACTTCCTCGCGCAGTACGAGGCCGACCGCAAGCGCGCGAACGTCTCGATGGCGCTCGCGATGGACGGCTTCAAGCGCCTCTTTGGCCCGACGCCGGACGCGGTTGGCGTTGCGCGCAACGTCGGCATGGGCACGCTCAACGCCGTTGAGCCGCTCAAGCACCAGATCATGCGCTACGCCATGGGGCTGTAAGCGCCCGTCGTCCGTCTCGTGCGACGCGCTTGTGTGCGTGTGGCTTGGTCATGCGATGCAGCGCGCGTGTAGAGTCTGTCGAGTGCGTGCACCTACCGCGAAGAGAGAGAGAGAGCGCGCCACTGCTACTACTACTACCACTAATGTTAGACCCATGCTAGTCCACGCTCAGTGTGTCCTACTGCTGCTGCTGCTGGCTCCTGCTACGTGACAGAGAGACTACTGATGATGAAGAGGAGCATCGTACGTGCTCGCAAGCATGTGGCGGTTCACGTCAAAGAGCGAGAGGTCGCAGATCGGCGGCGTTGCAGCGTCGGCGTAGGCGGCCGAGGCGCTGATGTCGCTGTCGCTGTCGTCGTTGTTGTGTGGGAGGAAGACCGAGTGGACGTCGAGGACAGTGGCGTACGACGCGAGCGACGGTGTCTGGACAAGGCTCACGGCTTTGTAGAGCACGATCGAGAAGATGTACGTGACGACGAGCATCGACGGCATTGCGAGTGCCCAGTGCTTGGACGGGAGGAACGTAAAGCCGTAGGCTTTCAGCGTCGCATCTGGCAAGTACGCCCACACGAGGAACAGCACTGCAGGCAGACATGGTGAGCGTCGTGTGTGTGTGTGAGCGATCCCGGCACACACAAGCATGCACATACACAGACAGACAGCAGTCACTAGGCACGCACCATAGAGCAGCGTCGATGCGAGCCAGCCGGCAAAGCCAAAGAACTCCATCTGCATCGCATTCAAGCGCTGCTGCTCCTTGAACGAGAGCACGCGCGGCGCGGCGCTCATCGCAGACACCGACATCGACCGCGGTCGCGCAGCTCTCGTCTCGGTCGCTGCTGCTGCAGTCGAGACGCGGCGCTGTCGCGGCGCACCACTTGCTGTCGCCTTCATGGTCATTGCTGCCACTTTGGCGCTGATACCAGAGAATGAACTTTGGACAGGGTCTTATATATTTTGCGATAGTGAAGTAAGAGAGGGACGACTCTGACAACAACCACAACGACGACTACGGGACTAGCACGGCGATCTTGAGACTTCAGACGATCGATCGGTCTTCTCGAGACGCAAAGACGACGGCAGCGATGAACGGCGACAGCACGAGGCGCTTAAATAGACTGACCGAGCAGCACTGCGTGCGTGCGACAGCGCGTGTGTGTGTGCGTGCGATCTGATGCTGTCTTGTGGCGGACGGACGATCAAAGACGCGACGCGACGCGAGCGAGCGAACAGGAGACTGCTCGACGCGCCACAGACTCAGATGCGCAGCACGCCACTTGCATCGACGCTGCTGTTGCTGCCACTGCCAGCCGCTTTGTTGCGCGCAACGACCGACGCGAGCAAGCTCTCGGTCGAGCCCGAGACGTCTGTTGGCGACGACGACATCTCCGAGAGCGCAAAGCTCAGCGGCGACTCGAACGAGTCCTTGGCGTACGGCAGCTCGTTGTTCTCGTCCGAGTTGCTGCTGTCGTCGTCGTCGCCCAAGATACAGTCCATTGCGTAGTCGACAGTCAACTGTAAAGTATCAACATACAACAACAAAAAGAGTGTCAGCGCTGATACCAAATCTACAGTGATGCACACACAGAGCGAGAGACACCCGACGCACCTCGTCGTAGCGCCGCGTGTCGTACGCATCGATCTCTTCCATCGCAAAGCGCACCTCGGCGTCGACAAGGACGTTCCGCGCGCTGTAGTAGAACGCCTCGTCCTGGTTGCTCGCGCTCGCACAGTCGCCGTCGTCATTGTCGTCATGGTCGATCTGCATCATGCTGCACGCGTCGGCTTCGTCGCCGCTGTCGTCGACTGGACTCAGGAACAGCAGGTCGTCGTTCTCGTCGTCGCTCATCTCCATCACTGGCACTTCACCGAGTCCGTACTGGTACATGAGGTCGTACTCGTTTGACTCCCACCGCTCGCGGTTGATCCGGATCGTCTCTTTCTCGACGTGGCTGATCACTGCAGCCGAGTGCCCAGCGTTCTCGAGAATCTCTAGCCGCTCATCAGGCTCCAAGTACCCGTGCTCCATGTACTCTTCACGGCGCACGCGCCTGTAGAACAGAGAGATAGACACCAGAGTGTGTGTGCGTGAGTGACTGCAAGTAGCGAGCTTCTACTGACAGAGACTGGTCTCTGGCACTGGATGTGAGCTCAAGGACGTACCAGAGACACCGCTCGCTCTCGAACGAGTCAAAGCGCCGCCGTGTGCGACGACGCAGTGTGCCCGACATCCCGACCTGATAGAGACACAGAGCACGAGACAGCGGGTCAGCGCTTCATCAAGTTGTCTGGTCACAAGTAGCACGCGTGCAGTACGCACCGGAATGCCGTCGGACGACACGGTCGCTGTCCACGCAGACGGTTCAAACTCGAGCACGTCGGCGACGTCAAAGCGCACGTGCTTGGTTGTGGGCCGGACTGGTGATGCTGGCGGCGACGCAGCGCTTGCCTGGTTCACACTGTCGCTGTCGCTCTCTTTCTCGCTCTCGCTCGCAGTCTCGGCGTCCATGCAGTCGTCGTCGTCGTTGTTGCTGTGCTGTGGTGATGCGTCGCACTTCGAGAGCGAGCCACCGCTGAGGATCGCAGCGTCCGAGAGCTCAAACGACGGTGCGAGCGTCGCAGCAGCGATCGGCGAGACAGACAGCGTCATGATGTTGGACGATCGTCGTGTGTGAGTGTGTGAAGTGTGGCGACTATGAACAACCGGCGCGAGTCGGCGAGTGTAGCAGCACTGCGACGCGTCGTGTGTGTGTGTGCTTGTGTTAGGTATGTGGTGGACGCACGGGCGCTCTCTTCCGTTGTCAGCAAGACAGCAGCAAGAGCAGCAGATGGATACTCGTCTTCGTGGCGTTCAAGACGTTCAAGTCGTCGGCGCGCACGGGATTTCCACGTGCTTGTGTGTTTGCTTGTTGTGTGTGCGAGTCAGCTAAATGCGAAATGTCAAGCGCAAAGTGCTTTGCAAGTGCGGTCGTCCAAAACAGATCATACAAAATGCAAGGTAATGTCGACTTGTTTTGGATTGCGAGAAGCAAGCGAGAACGTTTTCGGAACCCATATGTAGACTACAACATTTTTTGCTCTTGTTTGTTGTAAAGCATTGTTTAATGAAAGCAAAACAAGCGTGATGTGGCGCACATACTGCAATCTACTTGCGATAAAATGCACACACCATGCAAAAAGAATCGCACTGCATTTAAGCAGATCGAAACGGTGACACTAAATTCGCATTTAAGAGGAACAAACTAAATCTGTGACGCGCGCAAGACACAGTTTGAAACCGATGCTGGCTCTGTGAACTAGATTTCCGTCAGCGCGACTATTCAATACAAACAACAAGTACAGCGACCTGCAATTGACCGCCTCTCTCTCTCTTCTTGCTTGTGTGTCTTGGTGTGTGCTCACGACCTGCCTCGTTCGCTCGTGGCCATGTATGTGAGACCATGTGTGCGTCTCGAGAGGAGTCTCTGGTCACGAGAGTGCTTCGCACACAACGTATGTGTTTGTGTTTGTGAACTCGAGACGAACGACCTCGGAGCTCTTCGAGCAGTCGGCGTGCCTCAGATCAAACAACGCGAGCCTCAACGAGCACACTCTTGTTCCCTTGCGCAGCCGCAACGTGCGATGACCGCGCGTCGCTCGCACATGTATGTACGTGTACGATGTGCATTCGAGACGCAAGGGTCTTGCTTGGAACATGGAGGTCGTTCAAGGTCTTAACCTGAGCTTGCGTTCGAGAAGCACCGTCAAGCGACCGAAGTACAGCAAGCAAGGTGATCGATCCTCTAGGACCTCTTGCCTTCTTGAACAAGGCTTTGCGGTTTTGTGCCTTGTGAGCGAGCGAGAGAGAGTGAGTGAGCTCACAACGTCCGACCTCGCAGTCAAACCAGTCGAGTTGGTCCGCCACACAGTTGAGCGTGTCGTCGTCAAGTGAATCGATCAATCGAGACAATCGCAGCAGCAGCAACAGCCTCGAGACGCTCGCTCGTGCTGTTGATCTGTCAGGCTGTCAACGACCGAGCGCAAGTGCATGGACCAACGACAGGATGACAGGGATGACTGACAGACTGACAGAACGGGAAGATCGCGACGAAGAGCGTGGGACAACGACGCTGTTGTTGTTGTTGTTGTTGTTGTTGTCTTTGATCGTGCTAGTGAACCCATTGACCACATACACAGACACCTCCACAAGTTCGCTGTTGGCTACTCCCAGTCGATCTGCTCACTCACTCACCAACACATCCAGTCAGTCGTCTGTTACAGAGCGTGGCAGTCACAAGTGCACAAGCGCTGCCACTCTGAGACCAGCGAAGGCTCATAACACACTGTCGATCCATGAACATCACACTGTCAGCTCCAACGAACCGCGTCTTGCACTCTCTCGTTCTCTCTCGCTCTCACTCACTCTCTCTCTCTCTCGCTTGGTTGTTTGATCGTTTGATCTGTTGTTTGACCGTCAGTGTGGTCGTGACAGTCGATCCTAGTGACGCGATGACGACTGCTGCTACTGCCCCAAAGTGATGATGACGACTGCTGTCACTGCTACTGTTGTTGCCTTGGCGACTCGGTAGCCAGTGGTGCGAGCGAATGTCTACGTCACGCTCTCTGAGTCTCTCTCCGCCACTCTCTCTATGCCTCTGTCTCCCCTGATCTTGTTCCTGCTGTCGTGTGGTCGGCCGCTCGTGCGTCTCGGTTGACGCGCAGCACAAAGATGGCGTCCGAGAGCACGTAGTACGGCTGGCGCATGTCGCCGCGGCACAAGTACGGCACGCGGCTGAACTGCACGAGCTCAAAGCCCGCGGGCTCGAGCACGTTTGCGAGCAGGACGTTCGCCGCGGCTTCGAACGACGCGCCTTCTTGACAGAGACCGCCGCGCATGGCGAGGCGCTCCGTTGGCGCGAGGCGCTGCGTCCCGACTTCGACAAACGCCGAGAACGGGAGCACGACGGCGAGGAGGAAGAGGCCCTAGCGAGTCACGAGAGTGAGTGAGAGGACACAGCAAGCCACGCCCATCCGTCAGTCAGTCAGTTGGCCATTGGAGAGCTCAACATCACAGGCGTCTGCTCTGACGCATTGCGAACGCCAGTGCCACTCGACAGCACTGGGTGGCGACGTACGTGCTCGGGGTGGAGCAGGCGGCGAATGTGCTGGAGCATCGTCCAGGGCTTGTCGGCGCGGTCGAGCACGTTCATGAGACTGCGGCGATCCGTCGATCAGCCAGCCACACACACAAGTCCATTGTCAGTACGAGCCGCAGACGCCACACTGCGAACACTGTGCGCCTCGTACACACCTGATGACGCCGTACGGCTGACCCGCTTGCACGGCCGCGTGCGCGAGGTCGGCGGTCTGGACGCAGTGGAAGCCGCGCGCGTTGAGGCTCTTGACCATCGGCGCCGAGACTTCAGTCGACGCCACGCGGTCCACGAGCGCCGCGAGCGACTCGGTCACGTTCCCGTCGCCGGCACCGACGTCGAGGAGCGAGCCGCCGAGGCGCTCGTCGCGTCCGAGCAGGCGCCGGAGCTGCGCGCGCGAGAGCACAAACATCTGACCGCCTGCACTCGCGTCCATCCGTCACGACTCAGTCACGCGGTCCCACGTGCGTCCACTCCCACCGCGACTCTATGACCCAATGACCCACGCAAGACGTACGCCCGAGCATGCCGTTGACGTCCGTGAGCGAGTAGAAGGCGCCGAGCACCGTCGACGCGACGGACTCGAAGATGCCGCCGCCCGTGCAGCTCTGCAGATGCGCATCCATACGCACGCGTGTGTGAGGAACAAGCGACCGATCGACCGAGTGCGAGCGGCTCTGAGGCGACTGTCGTGTGCACATAGAAGTCTCTACGTGTCTGTGTGGACGCCACTGAGCTGTGTGTGTGTACGCACCTCTAGGAACGTCTGGGTCTCGTCGTCGCAGTCGAGCTCGACGAATGCACGCTGGAGCGCTGGGTCGCTGTGTGCGCAGGTGTGTGCAGCAGCATCACGTGTCGTTTAGCAAGAGCGCGCATACAGCAAAGCAGAGCAGAGCAAGACCATCCATCCCATGCACAAGTGCAAGTGTGCAGTGAGCCACCACGTTGTCTACACTGCGGCGCACAAGCACTTGAGTAAATGCGCAGAGACGTACAGCTTTGCGGTGTTGACAGCGTAGTCGAGCGGCGGGAGACCATGGCCAGGCTGGCGCGCGCGCTGCGCCGCGGATCGCACCCAGCTCTTCATGACACGCGAGATGCTTCTTGTGCCTTGTGCCTAATTGCTGCGGCCAAATGATTGATTTGTTGTCACCTATGACATCAAGACACATGGCGTCTATAGTATCGCGATCGAGGTACGCGTACATATTTGTAGCTGAAAGTCAGATGCAAATACCGAAAAACCTATGTTAAAGAGCACGCCCCATTTACGAATCCTTTCAAATGCGATTTACAATAAATTACTTGTCACAAGTCATTTTGCTTGTAAAAAAGATGGGATTCGAACCCACGTCCTTCCGCACAAAAGGCGGTGCTCTAAACCACTGAGCTACGCGCCTAAAAACCCACTTTTTGTATGTTGGAAAAGTGTGCATCTTTCATTCAATTTCTTGCTCAAAGTCTGTTCCGACATCTTCTGCCAAGTCAAGCGATCGCAACAACATGACAACCTCACTAACTCGCTCGTCGTCCCACGTCGACACGTCTACATGTGCGTCATCGCCACCGAAAAAACGCTTGAAGCCACTTGCAATTGTCGATGTCGACAGCACGCTCCAGCTTGCGTGCAGCCATCGAATGACTTTTAAACGCGTTGGTGCTGCGAGTTTGAACGCGACAGATTCGTCTCTGTCGTGATGAGCTTTCAGCTGGCGCTCCATGTCACTCACCCACGCTGATCGCATGTGCTGCTTGAGCGGCTTCATCCACGGTAGGTCCGCTGGCTGACAGACGGACGTGTAGCGGGCTGGTACCTTTAACAGCACGACGTTAATGCTTGCTGCGTACTCTTGCACCTCTCGCGTCCAGTGGCTGCTGAAGTCGTCCCAGAGCAAGAGGACTGGGT
The DNA here is from genome assembly GCA_003730235.1 of Pythium guiyangense. Classification (NCBI taxonomy): domain Eukaryota; phylum Oomycota; class Peronosporomycetes; order Pythiales; family Pythiaceae; genus Pythium; species Pythium guiyangense. The sequence goes on from QXDM01000026.1 coordinate 338,458, forward strand.
ATTGCATGCTCGGCAGTGACGCAAAGTGCAGGTGAAGGAACAGAACACAGAGAGAGGAGTTCCACCAGCCTTTTGCATTACAGTGGGTGTGAACTCCTGTCTCTCTTGTCAACTCCGACACCTCTCGCCACACGCCGCGCCCAAAGCCGTGCTGATATTCGTCGTTGAAGACTTGCGTTGCTTGGACACTTGACGGCCGTTGCTTGAGAATTGCGACAGGAGCGAGCTTGTTGCCGTCAGCATCAGCTGCAAGCATGACAGTCATGCGGACCTTCTCGACGCCGCTGTTGCGAATCCACACTGTTCGATCGCCGTTCTTGCTGATCGTCGTCGATGACAAGAACTCGTAGTTGACGGCCATCTGGTCGGCGTTGTACACAGCGACGAAGCCGTGACGCTTGACCATCTCTTGCACGGTCGTCGCAAAAGCAAATGCGACTTGCATCGCGTCTTCTGGCGTGCGCTGGCCGATGGGTGTGCGTCGACGGAGAGAGAGTCGATACTGCTCCTGGAAGCGCTGCCTCCAGCTCCACGAGGCCGAGAATGTGTCGCGCGACATGCCAAACGCTGCTGCAACCTCGCGCGCCTTCATGCAGAGCATGAGAGGCGACACAGGGAGACCTTCGGCCCGCACAGCGTTCACCCAGCGAACGATTTGCTCTTCTGCCTCTGCTGGAAGCGCCATTGAGTGGCCAGTGTCTCGGTGCTTGCGCGACTCGCCCTTGCCTTGCGTCACTCGAGCCTTGATTGCATCCGCTGACTCGACCCACTTGTAGACCAGGCGGCGCTTGCTTTCGACTTGCTTATCTTGGAGCCCAGGGACCAGCTTTCTTAGCGCTGCAGATATGCCGTGCTGCGCCACCAACTCGATTGCATGGAGCTTCTTGCGAAGAGAAACCGAAGCGCGCTTGTACTGACTCGCCACTCTGGGCTTGCCTTTCACTGGAGTGCGTCCCTTGGACCTCGCCATGCCTCTTCTGATGCGTTGATTGGTGTGCGAGTGTGCGCGCGCTTTCTGGTAGTTCGTGGACGAGAGGCGCTGAGAGTGAACGGACTGTTTACAAAAATTTGTAGTAACTTTGGTCTATTCTTGTAATTCTTGCTGAAAAATTCTGGGTGTGCCTTTCAACATATGATTCGCACTTACTGATACCTATAAATAAACTAAGTGTGCCTTATGTGAAAACAGTGCCTTTTGTCCAAGGTTTTACGGTACCAGATAAGCCTATATACGTGATATGACAGTCAACATTTGTGTCACGACACGTCACCATACAAACCAATACAAGACAAAACGAGCTGCAACAAATACAAAACGCCAATGTACCATAATATGGATGAATACAGTCAACTATATGAATTGACTTGATTAAACTGTTGCTGTTATTAGCCAATATTCCGAATATGACCCCGTAGCAAATCACACTCGGCGATGAGGTAAGCTTGACCAATAGCAGGGTTCGTTGTTCCTGAGAGCCGTTGATTCTGAAATATCAATTCAGAAACAAACCGATAATATTTGTGTGCCTGTACATTCGTTCAACTTTCGCGAATCACTTTCATGTTACCACAAAGCGACAAACATCTGGCTGAAGCCGATTACCTGTCCGTGCAGCACTTATTCGTTGACTGAACGCTCGTTGTAGCGGCGCATCGCAATGCGGTGGCCGCAACCACACGACTTGATGGCTGCGACGAGGTACATATCTTCTGAACGCGGGTATCGGTTCCTGATTACAAGCCTGGCGACCGCCCGAGGACCCCTACCTTTGCCATCAAACCAGTTTTTCCAGCAAACTGTCTTGATGTCGACCGCAAAGCCCATCGGTACCTCTTCTGTCAAGAACTTCACGAGCTCCTTCAGTTGGAAGCATGCTGGGCGACGTCGAGCCATTTACGCTGCACCGACCTTGTTGAAGGTGAGAGCAGCATCGGTGTAACCAGCCATCCGGAACGCCACCTCGACTGCTTGCACTACACAGTCGTCCTGTTCGTTTTCCCCGGGCCAACGCACCGACGGTACACCACCTGCGACGAATTTTGCGTACGAAATCGCCTTCGATGGGTAGCGCTCAAGGATAGCGAACCAGGTAGAGCAGTACTTGAGCCAATAAAGCCTGAGACGCTCGATCGGTTCGTCCGCCCACACAAGCTTGTACTCGTATGCCGGCGGAGTACCTCGCCGACCAACGGTTTGATGAACTGCGTACTGGAAATCATCACTCTCGCAGTTGTTGCCAATGGAGTTGCTCGATGAGGACTCGGCAATTGGTGCGATGCGCAGGCGGTTTTGTGGTGGCTCAAGTTCGCCATCACCATGGCATCTCGTCGCGGCAGTTTGATCCACTGCTATCCTGTCATCGCCTGGGGTAAGTCCCTGCCACCGCCGTCTCAGCAACACGAAATCCCAGTCGATTGTTCGCCCTCTGCACGGCTCGCGGACGAATCAGAGCGGAGCTCCTGCTCGCTCGACGCCGACGACGACGGCGCTAGACCGGCCAAATGCACAGGCTGCGTTTGACAAACGGTGCACGTCGTGGTTATGGAGTGCGGAATCAAAAGGCACCAACGTCGGTGCTTGTGCACCGTTGTGCACCGCCTGTACACTCCGGCGACCGGTCGGTCGGCACAAGTACGATGTTCAGCGCGTCGGCGGCACCGGCGTCGGAGCCTCCAGTCGGTGTCAGTGGTGCAAGCCGTCGCTCGAGCCAAAACGCGCGCGCATGAGCGCGCCAGATGTTGTGTGCGGTTTGTGGATGTTGCGTGCATCCGCAATTGCATCATCATTTTCTTCAAGCCCACCTTCGTGCAAGCGACGGCGTATTATACGAAGCCACCGCTTTCACGCTTTAGACGGTACGTTTCTAGCGTTCGTCCTGTTTACATGAGTCAGGAATCTAATGAGAATGGAATAGTTCGAGCAGCCGCTGTTTTGTCTGACATAGTTATGCATATTGCAAGCATGAATTGTGGTTGAGCCGGGCTATATTCGGCTATGAATTACAGCATACATTACAAACCTACTCACCACACTCACAAGCACACTGTCACTCGAGCCTCATGCAATAACTTCAAATACAAAAATCTGTTCCAAGTACTTCGCAGGCGGTGTACCGTCGGTGCGTTGGCCCGGGGAAAACGAACAGGACGACTGTGTAGTGCAAGCAGTCGAGGTGGCGTTCCGGATGGCTGGTTACACCGATGCTGCTCTCACCTTCAACAAGGTCGGTGCAGCGTAAATGGCTCGACGTCGCCCAGCATGCTTCCAACTGAAGGAGCTCGTGAAGTTCTTGACAGAAGAGGTACCGATGGGCTTTGCGGTCGACATCAAGACAGTTTGCTGGAAAAACTGGTTTGATGGCAAAGGTAGGGGTCCTCGGGCGGTCGCCAGGCTTGTAATCAGGAACCGATACCCGCGTTCAGAAGATATGTACCTCGTCGCAGCCATCAAGTCGTGTGGTTGCGGCCACCGCATTGCGATGCGCCGCTACAACGAGCGTTCAGTCAACGAATAAGTGCTGCACGGACAGGTAATCGGCTTCAGCCAGATGTTTGTCGCTTTGTGGTAACATGAAAGTGATTCGCGAAAGTTGAACGAATGTACAGGCACACAAATATTATCGGTTTGTTTCTGAATTGATATTTCAGAATCAACGGCTCTCAGGAACAACGAACCCTGCTATTGGTCAAGCTTACCTCATCGCCGAGTGTGATTTGCTACGGGGTCATATTCGGAATATTGGCTAATAACAGCAACAGTTTAATCAAGTCAATTCATATAGTTGACTGTATTCATCCATATTATGGTACATTGGCGTTTTGTATTTGTTGCAGCTCGTTTTGTCTTGTATTGGTTTGTATGGTGACGTGTCGTGACACAAATGTTGACTGTCATATCACGTATATAGGCTTATCTGGTACCGTAAAACCTTGGACAAAAGGCACTGTTTTCACATAAGGCACACTTAGTTTATTTATAGGTATCAGTAAGTGCGAATCATATGTTGAAAGGCACACCCAGAATTTTTCAGCAAGAATTACAAGAATAGACCAAAGTTACTACAAATTTTTGTAAACAGTCCGTTCACTCTCAGCGCCTCTCGTCCACGAACTACCAGAAAGCGCGCGCACACTCGCACACCAATCAACGCATCAGAAGAGGCATGGCGAGGTCCAAGGGACGCACTCCAGTGAAAGGCAAGCCCAGAGTGGCGAGTCAGTACAAGCGCGCTTCGGTTTCTCTTCGCAAGAAGCTCCATGCAATCGAGTTGGTGGCGCAGCACGGCATATCTGCAGCGCTAAGAAAGCTGGTCCCTGGGCTCCAAGATAAGCAAGTCGAAAGCAAGCGCCGCCTGGTCTACAAGTGGGTCGAGTCAGCGGATGCAATCAAGGCTCGAGTGACGCAAGGCAAGGGCGAGTCGCGCAAGCACCGAGACACTGGCCACTCAATGGCGCTTCCAGCAGAGGCAGAAGAGCAAATCGTTCGCTGGGTGAACGCTGTGCGGGCCGAAGGTCTCCCTGTGTCGCCTCTCATGCTCTGCATGAAGGCGCGCGAGGTTGCAGCAGCGTTTGGCATGTCGCGCGACACATTCTCGGCCTCGTGGAGCTGGAGGCAGCGCTTCCAGGAGCAGTATCGACTCTCTCTCCGTCGACGCACACCCATCGGCCAGCGCACGCCAGAAGACGCGATGCAAGTCGCATTTGCTTTTGCGACGACCGTGCAAGAGATGGTCAAGCGTCACGGCTTCGTCGCTGTGTACAACGCCGACCAGATGGCCGTCAACTACGAGTTCTTGTCATCGACGACGATCAGCAAGAACGGCGATCGAACAGTGTGGATTCGCAACAGCGGCGTCGAGAAGGTCCGCATGACTGTCATGCTTGCAGCTGATGCTGACGGCAACAAGCTCGCTCCTGTCGCAATTCTCAAGCAACGGCCGTCAAGTGTCCAAGCAACGCAAGTCTTCAACGACGAATATCAGCACGGCTTTGGGCGCGGCGTGTGGCGAGAGGTGTCGGAGTTGACAAGAGAGACAGGAGTTCACACCCACTGTAATGCAAAAGGCTGGTGGAACTCCTCTCTCTGTGTTCTGTTCCTTCACCTGCACTTTGCGTCACTGCCGAGCATGCAATACCCAGTCCTCTTGCTCTGGGACGACTTCAGCAGCCACTGGACGCGAGAGGTGCAAGAGTACGCAGCAAGCATTAACGTCGTGCTGTTAAAGGTACCAGCCCGCTACACGTCCGTCTGTCAGCCAGCGGACCTACCGTGGATGAAGCCGCTCAAGCAGCACATGCGATCAGCGTGGGTGAGTGACATGGAGCGCCAGCTGAAAGCTCATCACGACAGAGACGAATCTGTCGCGTTCAAACTCGCAGCACCAACGCGTTTAAAAGTCATTCGATGGCTGCACGCAAGCTGGAGCGTGCTGTCGACATCGACAATTGCAAGTGGCTTCAAGCGTTTTTTCGGTGGCGATGACGCACATGTAGACGTGTCGACGTGGGACGACGAGCGAGTTAGTGAGGTTGTCATGTTGTTGCGATCGCTTGACTTGGCAGAAGATGTCGGAACAGACTTTGAGCAAGAAATTGAATGAAAGATGCACACTTTTCCAACATACAAAAAGTGGGTTTTTAGGCGCGTAGCTCAGTGGTTTAGAGCACCGCCTTTTGTGCGGAAGGACGTGGGTTCGAATCCCATCTTTTTTACAAGCAAAATGACTTGTGACAAGTAATTTATTGTAAATCGCATTTGAAAGGATTCGTAAATGGGGCGTGCTCTTTAACATAGGTTTTTCGGTATTTGCATCTGACTTTCAGCTACAAATATGTACGCGTACCTCGATCGCGATACTATAGACGCCATGTGTCTTGATGTCATAGGTGACAACAAATCAATCATTTGGCCGCAGCAATTAGGCACAAGGCACAAGAAGCATCTCGCGTGTCATGAAGAGCTGGGTGCGATCCGCGGCGCAGCGCGCGCGCCAGCCTGGCCATGGTCTCCCGCCGCTCGACTACGCTGTCAACACCGCAAAGCTGTACGTCTCTGCGCATTTACTCAAGTGCTTGTGCGCCGCAGTGTAGACAACGTGGTGGCTCACTGCACACTTGCACTTGTGCATGGGATGGATGGTCTTGCTCTGCTCTGCTTTGCTGTATGCGCGCTCTTGCTAAACGACACGTGATGCTGCTGCACACACCTGCGCACACAGCGACCCAGCGCTCCAGCGTGCATTCGTCGAGCTCGACTGCGACGACGAGACCCAGACGTTCCTAGAGGTGCGTACACACACACAGCTCAGTGGCGTCCACACAGACACGTAGAGACTTCTATGTGCACACGACAGTCGCCTCAGAGCCGCTCGCACTCGGTCGATCGGTCGCTTGTTCCTCACACACGCGTGCGTATGGATGCGCATCTGCAGAGCTGCACGGGCGGCGGCATCTTCGAGTCCGTCGCGTCGACGGTGCTCGGCGCCTTCTACTCGCTCACGGACGTCAACGGCATGCTCGGGCGTACGTCTTGCGTGGGTCATTGGGTCATAGAGTCGCGGTGGGAGTGGACGCACGTGGGACCGCGTGACTGAGTCGTGACGGATGGACGCGAGTGCAGGCGGTCAGATGTTTGTGCTCTCGCGCGCGCAGCTCCGGCGCCTGCTCGGACGCGACGAGCGCCTCGGCGGCTCGCTCCTCGACGTCGGTGCCGGCGACGGGAACGTGACCGAGTCGCTCGCGGCGCTCGTGGACCGCGTGGCGTCGACTGAAGTCTCGGCGCCGATGGTCAAGAGCCTCAACGCGCGCGGCTTCCACTGCGTCCAGACCGCCGACCTCGCGCACGCGGCCGTGCAAGCGGGTCAGCCGTACGGCGTCATCAGGTGTGTACGAGGCGCACAGTGTTCGCAGTGTGGCGTCTGCGGCTCGTACTGACAATGGACTTGTGTGTGTGGCTGGCTGATCGACGGATCGCCGCAGTCTCATGAACGTGCTCGACCGCGCCGACAAGCCCTGGACGATGCTCCAGCACATTCGCCGCCTGCTCCACCCCGAGCACGTACGTCGCCACCCAGTGCTGTCGAGTGGCACTGGCGTTCGCAATGCGTCAGAGCAGACGCCTGTGATGTTGAGCTCTCCAATGGCCAACTGACTGACTGACGGATGGGCGTGGCTTGCTGTGTCCTCTCACTCACTCTCGTGACTCGCTAGGGCCTCTTCCTCCTCGCCGTCGTGCTCCCGTTCTCGGCGTTTGTCGAAGTCGGGACGCAGCGCCTCGCGCCAACGGAGCGCCTCGCCATGCGCGGCGGTCTCTGTCAAGAAGGCGCGTCGTTCGAAGCCGCGGCGAACGTCCTGCTCGCAAACGTGCTCGAGCCCGCGGGCTTTGAGCTCGTGCAGTTCAGCCGCGTGCCGTACTTGTGCCGCGGCGACATGCGCCAGCCGTACTACGTGCTCTCGGACGCCATCTTTGTGCTGCGCGTCAACCGAGACGCACGAGCGGCCGACCACACGACAGCAGGAACAAGATCAGGGGAGACAGAGGCATAGAGAGAGTGGCGGAGAGAGACTCAGAGAGCGTGACGTAGACATTCGCTCGCACCACTGGCTACCGAGTCGCCAAGGCAACAACAGTAGCAGTGACAGCAGTCGTCATCATCACTTTGGGGCAGTAGCAGCAGTCGTCATCGCTGGTCGTTGGTCCAATCACCCGTTCATCGATAGCCTGACGATCTCGCACCTGCTTGTTCTTGTGTTTGCTCGTCTCGAATACGCGGTTCGAGATCGGACGTGTGCGCGAGTGAGTCCCATGGACGTGAGGGCAGTCACTCGTTCGCTCGGTTCGCCAGACGTTGTGTCTCGTTGTCGATGCGGCCAGTTGTCGGTGTGAGTGGCTCGTAGTGCCAGCTGCGCAAGTCGCCTTCTTGCCGCTCAAGCCAGCGTAGAAGACACCGCGGTCGATCTCTAGGAACACAACGACTGAGTCGTCGCACGTGATTTCGCGCTCTCGTAGATAGTCGTGTCCACTCGATACTGATCATCGAGCGCTTGCCGTGCGTGCGGAGTGCTCGTTCGCCGGCGCTTGCGAAGTGAGCAACACGCAAATGACCTGGATGCACGCTATAGTGCGACGCCAAGTGCTGTGGCTGTCGGTGCTGGCGCTGGTCTGGTATCGAATACGCACTCATGCTCGCCACCAGCGGCTGCGGCAGCACCTGACAATGGCAGTGCGGCTGTGGTGCCACACAAGATCAACAGCGCCATGTGAGCCATTCGTTGTGCGAGCGAGCAACGGTCCATTCGTTTGTTTGCCTGAAGCTCACTCGTCTGAGCGCCACTGTCAATCCTACGAACTGCCTGCCGGCTACCTCACGTGCCTTTCGTTTGTCCATGAACTCGCCATACATGCATACAACCACTACTGACTGACGCGTCGGAAGACGCTCAGAGCAGCGGCGCAACATCTTGGTGCGCTGGCTTCGTGCCGGCGATGAAGCACCACTGGAGCACGCTGTCGTCGTTCGGGTCGTTCGGGTCGTTCGAGAGCTTCAGCGGCTCCCACGCGCGGCCAAAGTGCGTCCCTGGCTTGTCGAACGACGCAACGACGCGGAGGGTCCCAGTGCAAGAGCGAGAGGATCCCGTCGATCGGGTTGTCTTCGCCAAACTTGAGCCCTCGCATCTTTCCGAGCTGGTGCTCTTTCAGCGCCGACGCGCCGCACATGTCGACCCAGAGCTCGCTCCCTGGCGCAGAGTGCGCGTCGACAGTCTTGAGCAGCTTGACAATGCTCGAGCGGTCGAGGTAGTAGAGCAGACCTTCCATGGCCCAGAACGTCGGCTTGGTCGCGTCAAAGCCGTGCATCCGGAGCTCCAGCTCCCACGCATCTGCTGCCAGGTCCGAGACAATGTAGTCGATGTTCGCTGCGACTGGTGCAGCGTCCATGCGCTGCAAGACGCGCTGCTTCTGCTCGAGCATGTCGCCGGACTGGTCGATCTCAAACACGTGTGCGCCACGGAGCGCATCGAGGCGGAACGCGCGCGTGTCCATTCCAGACGCGAGCAACACGACTTGCGAGATCGCTTGGCTCTTGTGGCGCAGCGCTTCGTCCAAGTATCGCGTGCGGATCGCCAACATGTCGACTACGCTCTCTTGCGACGGCCCCCACTTGTTCACGAACGCGAGGAACTGCGCACCGACGTCGTCAGCGAGCGCTTCAGCAAAGCGGTCGTTGATGATGCGGTCTGGTCGACTGCTCTCTGCTGCGCGCAAGTACGCTGTCGCGAGACCAGTGAACTGCACAAAGCTCTTTTCGTCAGCAGTCGCGATCGAGCTGGACGCGTCGTCGTCCTCGTTGCCTTTGTTCGACGCTGCGGCTTCTCATTGTGACGCACGATACAATGGTGAGTGCAGTGTGAGCGCACATACACGGACAAGTGCAGTCAATCGGCAGTCGACGGTGTCGCCACAGCCATCGTTGTCGTTGAGACGTACCAGCCTCGTGGGCTTGAGCGTGCACGCGCTCGCTCTTTGCTGGCGACTTGTGGTGCGGCGGTGCGTGGGGCTCTGACGACCCGCTCGTTGTTGGTGCGCGCGACGTCATGTTGGCAAATGCGAGTCCCACGCTTACGAGCGAAGACGAAGACGCAGCAAGTGTCGAGTGTCGAGTGTGTGGCAGTTGGATCGGCGTTGATGATGGCTACATTTGCATGTGGCGGTTGACAATTGTGTAGTCCACACATGTGTGTGTGGGTCACATGTGATGCATGTGGTCCACGCGTGACAAGAGCAGAGTGCTGGTGATGATCTGTGACGTGTGCAGACTCGACAATGTCCTGTGATGCTCGAAGCGACTCGACTCGACGCAAGCGAATGGCTACGTCAGACATCCCTGCGCTGCAGACGACAGCTGAGAAGCTCATAGCTTCACGACAACCACCACTAGCAGCAGCACGAGTGCGAGCGCAAACCGCTCTTCTACACACACACATCACTCGCTTGATCGTGTGACTGCCCCGCTCATGCAGCGCCAGCTCGCGTGGCGCAAGCTGGCAACGCAGTCGCTTGCGCTCACGCTACTCGTCGCGCCTGTACAAGCGATAGCAAACACAGTGCTGCTGTACGCGCGCACTGGCACGTGGCTCGAGCAGCTGTACGACTGACGCTCGCTTCGAAACACGGGTGCGACCGAGAACCATGACGCCACTGCCAGCGCAAGCCGTTTAAGCTGACAACAGCAGTGACTTAGCACTGCCACGGGTGGCCGATGCGACTGTATCGCCGAGCACAACGACTTGGAATCGCTTCAGCGCCTCGACGCTGCTGCACGGACGAACTGTCTGTAGCTCCTCTCGTCGTCTGTTCCCCAAGAGCGCGTACACCAAGACGCTCACGCAGTCGCTCTTCACAAACAAAGTCTGCACGAAAGCACCCAGAGCCGTACCACATGCACGAACTTGAGGGCCTCCAGCAGCGTCGTCGTTCATGAAAATGGTACGTGCGCTCAGCTCGACCTGCCACCACTTCCAAGCGAGCGTCATGGTCAAGTCGCTGCAGCGCTTTCGACCAACCGCGCAGTCGCTCACTCAGTCGCTCGTCGTGAAGGAGACAAGCTGGAAGTGAACAACATGTTTGACGAGAGTCTGCGGTACTGTGTGCGTGAAGGCGCACGAGGCGAGTGCTGCTGCTGGTTGGACACACCAGACTTGCCGCTTCTGGTGCTTGATTGAGAACACCGAGCACCAGCTCGATCCACGGCAAATAGCAGTCGCTTGAGGCAGGAGACAGCTCTTGATGCTCGCTCGGATTCCTCTCTCGCACGCACACATGCACATTCGCCACGAGATCCATGCTCAGTTCTGGTTGATCACACCAGCCTGTACTAGTATGTGCTGGTTGTGGTTGCCAGTGTAGCAGACTGACTGACTCGCTGTTGTGCGTGGAGATGCCTGGCGCACTGCGTTGCAAACACTGCGCATCAACTAACAGCATCACTCATTCACTGCATGAACACGACCTCATCGCTCGCACGACGAAGGTAGCGGCTCATTTGATTGCTGCCTCTTAAACTCGTGCTCGGTCAGTCCGCTCGAGCCACCGCGGCGATTGCCAGATGTGTGCCGTGGACCTTGTTACTGGTTTGTTGCTAGTGAGTGAGCACGCAGAGCTGGGTAGATGCGCGAGATACACTACACACTACACACTAGCATCACGCAATGCGCTCTTCGGCTTGAGCACATACCTTCCAGCCGTTGTTGCCGCTGTCACAAATGCTGTCACGCTGTTCATGCGTTGTTGCAGCCGTTCTCATTGTCCTCTTGCCGCAACGCGCTGCAGCAGTGCACGCTGCAGCGCACGCTGCACTTTCGTCACACTCTGTGCTCTCGCCACACTCTGCTACTGTCAGGCTCGTCGTATGTGCCACCATTGCTGCAGCTGGCACTGTATGCTCGTAGACTTGCGCATCTCTCGACTGCTCGCTCACGCAACAACGACGCAAGCACGAGATGCTGTTAGCGCCAGCAGTTCGAGCGTACATGTACCGATAGTAACAGGATCACACTACCTTGTCTCGCGCATGTCGACGAGCGGCTTGCAGCTCTAGACGCATGTAGATCTCTGACGCGCGGCCTGACCGCATAAACAGCAGCCAGAGTACGCCTCATGTGTTAGAGTGCACGAGTGCAAGCAAATGCTGCAATCCATCCAACGTATTGCCCATCAAGTGCACCAGAGCACACACCTTTGATTCTTCGTGTGCGTCGCGACTGCTGCTGTGTACCCGCTCGTGCAAGTCGAGCGATGTGCAGCACGAGACAGAAGCTGGATTATGATGTGGCTCACACCACAGTCACTTCACGAGCGTGAAGTGACACACGTAGGCTCCGCAACATTTTTCACAAGTTCCGCACCGCGACCCTGAGAATACACTTGCTCAATCCGCATCGTTCTGATGTACTCCGGTGCTCCAGTGGCATGGCGCGCGACGTTCCAGAAGACGGTCGCACTCAGCACTACCGAAGACGAGTACATGGCGCTCAGCGACTGCGTCAAGGGGTGCGTCTGGATGCGCATCCTCCTCAACGACCTCGGGTGCGACCAAGCCGAAGCAACTACGATCTACAAAGACAACCAAGGAGCGATCGCGCTGGCCAAGAATGTCGGTTACCAAGCGCGCACCAAGCACATCGACATCCGCTACCACTTTGTCCGCGAGAAGCTCAAGTCTCAAAACATCGTGCTGGAGTACGTTGAGTCCGGCAACCAAGTCGCCGACTTCTTGACGAAGGGACTCTCGACCAAGACTCTCCGCCACCTCCTGGACAAGAGCAACGTGAAGGTTGTCTCCGCCAAGGATTGCCGAGCGAGTGGGGGTGTTGAGAATACCCTTGCTCAATCCGGCTAGCTTTGCATCCGGCGTTGGAATATGCCAAAATCGCCCGATTTGTGTGCAGGATGCATCCGGCGCTGCAAAAGGACGAAATTGGTGCATTCAGCGCCGGACGCATTTATACTTCTGGACGCGTAACCTTGTTGCAAATTCAATAGTATGGGGTATTCGATTTTGTCTACTGATTGACAACACATGTCGATCGGGGTGGAACACCGACACCATAACCGGAGCTCGGCACGACTCGAGTGAAGTACGAGGATAGTGAGTGCTAGACAGTTCGACTGCAGCTCTCGCTGCCAGTCATTCTTGCATTGACAGTTTGCATTGATAAATTGGTTCGTATAGCGTTGCCTAGCGCTGGCACATAGGACATAGAGCTTAGGAGCAGGAGCACGCAGCGGCTAGCGCAAGCTAACAGATCAATCTCACTTTCAGATTTGCCCTCGCAACAACAGCCATCAGCATCAGCATCACAACAGATCAAGTACAGACGCAGCAGCGTCTCGGGGTAGTACAGCTGCCCAAAGATCTGTTAGTCAGCGCACACACAGAGTCACAAAGCGGCCGTCAGCACAATGTATGTCTGCGCGTGAGGAACAATGTCGACTCGATCCTCAAGCGCGAGCTCGACTACACCTAGGTGTACTTTGGCAGCTGGCCCGACATAATCTACGGTTAAGACACGGAAGGACATCTCGTCACACCGATAAGATCCAGATTGACGCGTTCCAAGAAAGTGGACAAGGTCCAGGTGCACCAAGCGATGTGTCCAGCGACAAACCAGCAAGAGTGCTTGCTGGATCACACGTATGAAAGCGCACCATGAGCGCTTGTGACAGTCTCGTGCTCTCGGCTCGCTTTCGGCAAGAGCTTGTGGCTCTTGCACACATGACACCAGTCGGACACTTCAACTTCCGCCACTTCTGGCTAGGTTGTGGACACCATGCGCCTGCTCGCGACATGCTCAAAGCACGTCCGCGGTGCCTTAACCCTCAACGCCCTAGCATCGTGTGGTGACAAGCATCACACACGCTCGCACCTCGCCAGTTCGCGCGCAGTTGTGTGGTCGCTGCGGATCACGCACCACAGTACCCGGTGCCTTTGATAGCGGCGCTGGCAGCGATGATGTCACGCTGTCTTGTTCTGCGCTGTCTCGGGGAGGAGCGCGTGCGTCGCTGTGTTCTGACAGCTCATCTCTTCCACGCGTTCTGTGTGGCGATCGCGATTGCCGAGAAGCCGTCGCTCCTGACTTTAAAGCGGCTCGATTGAAATGTTTTTGGTGACCGGTTTAGGGAGGAAAACGCCCTTTCGTGCCTGGGAAAGGGGTAGACGAGATCCACAGAGACAACCGCACTCAGCAGTAGGCATTCGCCCTTTATCCGCAAACCCACCTCTTCCCACCTATAGGCGAGACACGATCTAAGACCGTGCCTGCGCCAGTCCAGCTCGACTCCCGCTCTGCGCGAGCGTGGCCCCCACTCTCTCAGCTCCGAAAATCGGTTTAGCCTTTAGTGAGAGAGAAGAGGAGTCCATTTCTTCTTAGGACATCTCGGCAACAGCAACCCGCAATGGAAAGCCGTAGTCAGTTGTGGAGCTCACCTGCACATCCTGCTCAAGTAAACTAGCTACCAGTTGGTTTCGCTGCCCGCGCAAGCCACCATCCTCTCATGTGAGCCTGGTTCATGCCTTGGTGTCCAAAGCAATATTTGCCAGGTAGTCTGCCGCCTTGTCGTTCGCGCGCCGAGTGTGTCTCCTGGACACCCAGCTGAAGCAGCCACTCAGTTGTCGCATTCGCACTGCAATACTCTACAGATGCTCTGCTTTGATCGCTGCTCGTCCCGTCGTCTGCTCCATGATGAGGTTGCCGTCTCCCGTGATGGTGAGGTGTGTGCGCGTAAGTCAAGTGGGAGCTCGTCGACATGCAGTGGTGCGCGCGCAGATGGCGGCACGCGACGACAAAGTCACAGGCGTCGCAGCGCTCGAGCCTGACGCTCCCCCACACGGGACCCGCGAGCACGACGCAGGGCTCCAGGTCGCCGCACCGGATCACCAACGTGCCCACGAGCATGACGCAGTTGCGCAGGCTCGAGAAGATCAGGTCGCGCCTCACGCCTGGCTTGGACGCGGAGCTAAGCACATCGATCATTTCCACTTGGCCCTGCAGGTCGATGATGTCGTTAGCGACGGCTTCTTGGGCCGAGAAGCTGTGTGCGGCGATCGTGTGACGAAGCGCTCGGCTAAAGGCCAGGCCACAGTTCAGCTCAGCAACCCAGTCGGACAGTTGAATCAAGATTCCGCGCGCCTTTCTAAGAAGAATGATCGAAGGTCATCGAACGTCGGAGCGACAGGGGCAGCGGGTCAACGGCGCAATATGCAGCTACGTCCAGGGCGAGAGATCGGCAGGTCCAGGCGGCAGCGTCATGGCGTCCAGGCCACGCACAGAACACAGCAGGCCACGCACAGAACACAGCAGGCCACGCACAGAACACATCCAGGACAACACGCGATTGCACCCAGGCGAAGGGCGAAGTGAACCCAGGCGAATGAATAAGACGGCTCAGGCAAGCCTTCCGCTCGACCTAGGTAAGTCGCCGCCTAGGCATAGGCGGTCAACCCCAGGCCAACAGTCTGTTGTCAAGGCTTGCTAGGGTAGGGTATGTGGTCAGTTAGAAGCCAGTTTATCAAATCCTCTAGGATAGGCATGAACGTTCTCGGACGTTCATGTGGTCTGTGTGCGAGCATTTGGTCGCACGAGTCTCACCCACAAATAGTAGCGAATTTCCCTCCAACCGTGCAAGTGCTCGCTCCAGCAGTCTCGTGAAGGAGAGACGTGGAAGCGCAAGAGCAAGAGGTACGTCGGCGTGAACGTGTACGTGGCGTGTCTGCATCAGCATGTAAGTGCACAAGCGTGCGAAGTGGTAGTGCGTGAAGAATCCCCTTGACCAAGGACGATGGCCTGTGTCAGGTACCGGTCCTCCATATTGACTGAGTGAACGATTGAACGAGTGCAAGTGTGTGCACGTGTGTGAGCGATTGAAAACAGTTCAGAAGGCACCACAATTTTGAACATCCGCCGCAACACCCAGAAAGAGGTGTTGGGTAGCCTGGTTGCGAGCGACTGAGTGTCAACCTCGTCCACAAGAAGGCCATGTGTGTGCGGCGTGTGCGAGTGCATACATACATACATATCCCGCTTGCATTGGCGAGCATAGCAATTCCTCTCGTCCCAATCTGTATTCGAACGCCAAAGGGTACATTGTGAGGCGGTGCTGCCACACCGCTCACTCAAGACAAGTGAGAGAGCTGTCGCCTGGACAAGTGTGCTGCATCCTGTACATACACGTGGCGCGAGAGTGTCTACATACGTGTGCGTGCTTGAGTGCCTGCATACATCTTCAGGATCGCACAGATCAACCCAGGTTAGCGCGACCCCTTCGCCTTCCTGGTGCTGTTGTTGTTGATACCACATCCGCTTTATCACAATCGCGTGCTCGGTGTCGCTGACGGACCTCGATCTCGGATACACGCGACCTGTCAAAGAGAGCAGACCTCCTCGAGATAGCGATAGCGTCACACCATCGCGGTGAGAAGGCGCATGGTGTCCACAACCTAGCCAGAAGTGGCGGAAGTTGAAGTGTCCGACTGGTGTCATGTGTGCAAGAGCCACAAGCTCTTGCCGAAAGCGAGCCGAGAGCACGAGACTGTCACAAGCGCTCATGGTGCGCTTTCATACGTGTGATCCAGCAAGCACTCTTGCTGGTTTGTCGCTGGACACATCGCTTGGTGCACCTGGACCTTGTCCACTTTCTTGGAACGCGTCAATCTGGATCTTATCGGTGTGACGAGATGTCCTTCCGTGTCTTAACCGTAGATTATGTCGGGCCAGCTGCCAAAGTACACCTAGGTGTAGTCGAGCTCGCGCTTGAGGATCGAGTCGACATTGTTCCTCACGCGCAGACATACATTGTGCTGACGGCCGCTTTGTGACTCTGTGTGTGCGCTGACTAACAGATCTTTGGGCAGCTGTACTACCCCGAGACGCTGCTGCGTCTGTACTTGATCTGTTGTGATGCTGATGCTGATGGCTGTTGTTGCGAGGGCAAATCTGAAAGTGAGATTGATCTGTTAGCTTGCGCTAGCCGCTGCGTGCTCCTGCTCCTAAGCTCTATGTCCTATGTGCCAGCGCTAGGCAACGCTATACGAACCAATTTATCAATGCAAACTGTCAATGCAAGAATGACTGGCAGCGAGAGCTGCAGTCGAACTGTCTAGCACTCACTATCCTCGTACTTCACTCGAGTCGTGCCGAGCTCCGGTTATGGTGTCGGTGTTCCACCCCGATCGACATGTGTTGTCAATCAGTAGACAAAATCGAATACCCCATACTATTGAATTTGCAACAAGGTTACGCGTCCAGAAGTATAAATGCGTCCGGCGCTGAATGCACCAATTTCGTCCTTTTGCAGCGCCGGATGCATCCTGCACACAAATCGGGCGATTTTGGCATATTCCAACGCCGGATGCAAAGCTAGCCGGATTGAGCAAGGGTATTCTCAACACCCCCACTCGCTCGGCAATCCTTGGCGGAGACAACCTTCACGTTGCTCTTGTCCAGGAGGTGGCGGAGAGTCTTGGTCGAGAGTCCCTTCGTCAAGAAGTCGGCGACTTGGTTGCCGGACTCAACGTACTCCAGCACGATGTTTTGAGACTTGAGCTTCTCGCGGACAAAGTGGTAGCGGATGTCGATGTGCTTGGTGCGCGCTTGGTAACCGACATTCTTGGCCAGCGCGATCGCTCCTTGGTTGTCTTTGTAGATCGTAGTTGCTTCGGCTTGGTCGCACCCGAGGTCGTTGAGGAGGATGCGCATCCAGACGCACCCCTTGACGCAGTCGCTGAGCGCCATGTACTCGTCTTCGGTAGTGCTGAGTGCGACCGTCTTCTGGAACGTCGCGCGCCATGCCACTGGAGCACCGGAGTACATCAGAACGATGCGGATTGAGCAAGTGTATTCTCAGGGTCGCGGTGCGGAACTTGTGAAAAATGTTGCGGAGCCTACGTGTGTCACTTCACGCTCGTGAAGTGACTGTGGTGTGAGCCACATCATAATCCAGCTTCTGTCTCGTGCTGCACATCGCTCGACTTGCACGAGCGGGTACACAGCAGCAGTCGCGACGCACACGAAGAATCAAAGGTGTGTGCTCTGGTGCACTTGATGGGCAATACGTTGGATGGATTGCAGCATTTGCTTGCACTCGTGCACTCTAACACATGAGGCGTACTCTGGCTGCTGTTTATGCGGTCAGGCCGCGCGTCAGAGATCTACATGCGTCTAGAGCTGCAAGCCGCTCGTCGACATGCGCGAGACAAGGTAGTGTGATCCTGTTACTATCGGTACATGTACGCTCGAACTGCTGGCGCTAACAGCATCTCGTGCTTGCGTCGTTGTTGCGTGAGCGAGCAGTCGAGAGATGCGCAAGTCTACGAGCATACAGTGCCAGCTGCAGCAATGGTGGCACATACGACGAGCCTGACAGTAGCAGAGTGTGGCGAGAGCACAGAGTGTGACGAAAGTGCAGCGTGCGCTGCAGCGTGCACTGCTGCAGCGCGTTGCGGCAAGAGGACAATGAGAACGGCTGCAACAACGCATGAACAGCGTGACAGCATTTGTGACAGCGGCAACAACGGCTGGAAGGTATGTGCTCAAGCCGAAGAGCGCATTGCGTGATGCTAGTGTGTAGTGTGTAGTGTATCTCGCGCATCTACCCAGCTCTGCGTGCTCACTCACTAGCAACAAACCAGTAACAAGGTCCACGGCACACATCTGGCAATCGCCGCGGTGGCTCGAGCGGACTGACCGAGCACGAGTTTAACCCACCGTTTCCCATATGTTGTACCTGCCAACATGCTGGAAATTTTCACATGTTGTACCTACAACATTTTCTAAGAGCAGTGGCTCGGAAAACGTGTTTGCATACAAATTTCAAGATAAGCGACGATTTTCATGAAAACTGGCACATCAAGTTTTGCTCAAACGCACAGGGTTAGGTGGCGTTTTATGCAGAAACAGACAGTGTGGCACTTGCCAAATGAAATCAAGCGATGCGTGTGTTTGCCAATTTGAAAAGAGGCGCGAAATCAAGAGGCCGTCAGCCAACGGCCAGTCATTCGAGAAACCACCAGGTCGAGATCACTCAAATTGGTGCGTGTGCGCGATCGAGCAGCGGTTGACGCGTGTCTTGCGGATTCTAACGGGGGCATGTGTGTGTGTGTCTGTTGCTGCATTCAGCACTATGTCGCAGCGAATGACGAGAAGCAGCAAGACTGCAGAAAGAGAACGCGCTCGTGTCGCGCAGTCGATTGTGCCGCTACCATCACGCCCGAAACCAATGGGCAAAGACGCCGCGTACATGATCGCGCGCGGCAAAGCGATCCGATCGGCGCAAGAATCCAACCCAGGCATGACTCGAGCGGCCGCAGCAGCTCGCGTCGATGCGAGAGCGACAGATGAGCTGTCGACTGCGACGAATGCGAACAACGCAAGCGCAACGCCAGAGCAGCCAGCAGCGTTACCAGTAGCGGCGACTCCTACAAAGAAAAAGAAGGCGACTGACAAGCGCAAGGCACCAGCGCGACCAAAAGCGAAGTTGAAGAGCAAAGTAGCAAAAGAAGCGGCTGCTGCCGCGGCTGCGGCAGCGCAACGTGGAGCAACAGTCGCTGCTGAAGCACGCGGCGAGATCGAACGACGTGCAGCAATCGATCGCGCGAACGAGCGTCAGCGCGATGCTGCTGGTGCCGCAACACCACCGAGTCGAACCCGAGCAACAACTACCACACCACCACCCACACCTGGTGACGACTACACAATTGAGGTCGACGTGTCGAGCTGGGCGGGTTTGACCGTCGCCGAGTTTGAGACGCTCGTGTCTGACGACGACGATGATGGAGAATCGTGGCTTGATGAGCCAATCGGTGAAGAGCACGACAGTGCAGAAGACGACGACGACTCTGCTACGATCGAGGACGATGCAACGGCGAGCACGACGTTGGACGTCGCCGACTGGACGCCACTACGGCGACACGAGTACGAGACCCTGGCAAAAGACGTCGAGAAGATGCGAGCAATGCGCAACGGCGGTTGGGAGACCGGTACGAACACTACTACTGCGATTTGTTGTATGTACAACATGTGAACACTGATCATGTTGTATGTTACTACATGTGTTCTTACAGACCCAGACGAGTTTCCAGCAGACGAGAGCTACCCAGAGCTGCGTCGAGATGGCGCACGACCGACGCACGCCGTTTCGTCCCTCGCCGACTCACCGCTTGATTTTTTCCTGTACTTCTTGCCACAGGCGCTGTGGCGAAAGATCGCCGGAGAGACGAACCGATACCACGTCCAGCACCTCTCTGAGCGAGTGGATGCGAACTACGCGAACAAGAACGACGACGACGAGCGCACGCGAGCAGACACCATGGACCAGAAAGCACACGCCAAGGACGTCGAGCCGCATGAGATCCTGACTTGCATCAGGCTACTCGTGGCTCGCATGCTCGCGCCGCGAACGCGCCACCTCACCGACCACTGGTCGTTGACAGCATCCGGAGCGGTTCCAGCTGGGGCATTCGGCCGCTACATACCGAGACGTCGGTTCGAGCACATCATGAAGAATCTCCATTTCACGAACAACGCGGACCCAAGAGCCGAGTTCGATCGCGCTTGGAAGGTCAGAAGCGTGGTCGACGTCATGCAACGTACTTTCAAGGCCGGATACGAGAACGCGTCGGTGCTGGTGTTCGACGAGGCAGTACTACCAAGCCGCAGCCGATACAACCTGACTCGGCAGTATCTCAAGGGCAAGCCCCACAAGTGGGGCACCAAGGTCTTTATGACGTGCTGCGCGTCGACCGCAAACTGCCTTCGGTACGTATGTGCTTGTGTGCATGCGTGTGTATGTGAATGTTTGCATAGGCGCTCCACGGTCTCCTCGGAGATCGTGGAGCACCATTTTTTGGCTAAGTCGGACATGTTGTATCTGACAAAATGTGCCGTGAGCAACATGTTTTGCCAACATGTCAGCTTGGAAGTCTACTGTGGCAAGACCCAGCACGCGGAGAAGGCGTCAAGCGATCCCAACACCGGTCCTGCTGCAGTACTGCGCAACTTTGAAGCCGTACTCCCGTCTCCAGCGCATGGAGATCATCATGCTGTCGTGACAGATCGCTTCTACACGTCTGTGCAGCTTGCTTTGCAGCTTCTGCACAGACGTGTCTACAGTATCGGCACGATCATGACGAATCGCTTGGGCTACGCGGCAGCTGTAGTCGAGAAGAACCGGCCACGACCTGACGCGATCGCGCGAGGGTACCACGCGCTTTGCAGTCGCCAAGTGCTGCCCAAGCATGACGGCTCTTGTCTGGTGGGACAACCGCCCAGTCCAGCTTCATGCCACTGGTGGCAGTCGCGAGATGGAGCCGTGCGGTGAGTGCTGCAAACGTCGAAGTCGCGCATGTTTTATGTGTCAACATGTTGCTTGCATGACTTGTTGTATGTACGACATGCAAACACTGCGAAGACTCCCTGGCGGCCAGAGATTGACTGTTGCGTGCCTGTCGGTCATGCGCGACTGCCAGCGCTGGATGGGCGCTGTGGACGTGCATGATCAGTTGCGCTTACAGCGGTACTCGCTGCAGCAGTCGTTGATTCTGAAGAAGTACTACCGCGGGCTCTTTCTCGGTTTGGTGGACATGGCGATCGTCAATGCGTTTGTCGTGCACCGAGAGTCGAAGCGCGCAGCAGGCGACAAGGCAATGGATCACGCCAAGTTCCTGGACCGCCTGCATGTTTAGCTCTTGTCACTGCGTGCGTCGACTTTGCCGCATCATCGCGAGTGGCGCCACAAGATGCAGTCACGCGCGAGCTCTTCAGGACGTCTCCCGAGCACAACGTTGCCGACTGCCCGGACTACCAAATGATCTGCGACACGCGCCGCCGCCGTCCACGCCAGTGCAAAGTGTGCTCACTACTGAAGACAAACACGAAGGCGCGCCAAGGGACCAAGTACTACTGCCCTGCATGCAGTCACGGCACAGCGCGGTGCGTCTTGCTCTATCGTGTTCATGATCGCGTGCGTGCGTGCGTGCCAAGTCTACTACCTACGCGCGCGCTCTACATGCAGTGTGTACATGTGCAATCGTGCTCGAGCACGCGACAATGACAACACCATGACGCGCCATCAGATCTGGTATGGTCTGTGGGAGAACGGCACGTCGTTGCCGAAGCCGCTTGTCGGCAGAGGCATGCAAATGCGCAAGCCCGGTCGCGCGCTCGACAAGCGCAAACGCACAAGCAGTACTACGCAAGACCGCGACGAGAGTGTGAACGGCGACGCGCGCGACAACGACAACGACAATGGCGCGGAAAGCGACGCGCGCGACAACGACAACGGCAGTGGCGCGGAGAGCGACGCGAGCGAGCAAGTTCACAGTTCTGCTCCAAGTGCTTTTGAGGACTACGAGTCGCAGTGCTAGCAAGAAGAAGAGGAGGAGGAGCTCTGAGCAGTCATCGTCGTGTGTGTGCGTGCTTTGACACCAGTTTTGCTCAATACATTTGATTGCACACATCGTGCAATGTGCTTTCTGTCTTGTTTCAGTGCATTTGTGTGTGTTGAGGCTGGTCTTTGTCACTGTTTTCGTGCTTGTGGCGTCGAAAAGTTGCACTCTCGATAAAAGGGCCATTCACGAGATGCTGTACATACAACATGCAGCCGGAAATACCTGTCTAAACTACATATATACAACCTCTCGAGTCGTTCATGTTGTAACATGTGGACAGACGAAAAAAAATGTCATGTCGCGTTTTCCAAGCACAGGCGTTGTACTTATGACAGGCAATTCAAAAATATAGTATAGATTCTAAATATTCATGTTGTATGTACGACATGTGAAATTTATATAATCGTACTTAGCCGAGGCGTGGGGAATGGTGGGTTAAGAGGCAGCAATCAAATGAGCCGCTACCTTCGTCGTGCGAGCGATGAGGTCGTGTTCATGCAGTGAATGAGTGATGCTGTTAGTTGATGCGCAGTGTTTGCAACGCAGTGCGCCAGGCATCTCCACGCACAACAGCGAGTCAGTCAGTCTGCTACACTGGCAACCACAACCAGCACATACTAGTACAGGCTGGTGTGATCAACCAGAACTGAGCATGGATCTCGTGGCGAATGTGCATGTGTGCGTGCGAGAGAGGAATCCGAGCGAGCATCAAGAGCTGTCTCCTGCCTCAAGCGACTGCTATTTGCCGTGGATCGAGCTGGTGCTCGGTGTTCTCAATCAAGCACCAGAAGCGGCAAGTCTGGTGTGTCCAACCAGCAGCAGCACTCGCCTCGTGCGCCTTCACGCACACAGTACCGCAGACTCTCGTCAAACATGTTGTTCACTTCCAGCTTGTCTCCTTCACGACGAGCGACTGAGTGAGCGACTGCGCGGTTGGTCGAAAGCGCTGCAGCGACTTGACCATGACGCTCGCTTGGAAGTGGTGGCAGGTCGAGCTGAGCGCACGTACCATTTTCATGAACGACGACGCTGCTGGAGGCCCTCAAGTTCGTGCATGTGGTACGGCTCTGGGTGCTTTCGTGCAGACTTTGTTTGTGAAGAGCGACTGCGTGAGCGTCTTGGTGTACGCGCTCTTGGGGAACAGACGACGAGAGGAGCTACAGACAGTTCGTCCGTGCAGCAGCGTCGAGGCGCTGAAGCGATTCCAAGTCGTTGTGCTCGGCGATACAGTCGCATCGGCCACCCGTGGCAGTGCTAAGTCACTGCTGTTGTCAGCTTAAACGGCTTGCGCTGGCAGTGGCGTCATGGTTCTCGGTCGCACCCGTGTTTCGAAGCGAGCGTCAGTCGTACAGCTGCTCGAGCCACGTGCCAGTGCGCGCGTACAGCAGCACTGTGTTTGCTATCGCTTGTACAGGCGCGACGAGTAGCGTGAGCGCAAGCGACTGCGTTGCCAGCTTGCGCCACGCGAGCTGGCGCTGCATGAGCGGGGCAGTCACACGATCAAGCGAGTGATGTGTGTGTGTAGAAGAGCGGTTTGCGCTCGCACTCGTGCTGCTGCTAGTGGTGGTTGTCGTGAAGCTATGAGCTTCTCAGCTGTCGTCTGCAGCGCAGGGATGTCTGACGTAGCCATTCGCTTGCGTCGAGTCGAGTCGCTTCGAGCATCACAGGACATTGTCGAGTCTGCACACGTCACAGATCATCACCAGCACTCTGCTCTTGTCACGCGTGGACCACATGCATCACATGTGACCCACACACACATGTGTGGACTACACAATTGTCAACCGCCACATGCAAATGTAGCCATCATCAACGCCGATCCAACTGCCACACACTCGACACTCGACACTTGCTGCGTCTTCGTCTTCGCTCGTAAGCGTGGGACTCGCATTTGCCAACATGACGTCGCGCGCACCAACAACGAGCGGGTCGTCAGAGCCCCACGCACCGCCGCACCACAAGTCGCCAGCAAAGAGCGAGCGCGTGCACGCTCAAGCCCACGAGGCTGGTACGTCTCAACGACAACGATGGCTGTGGCGACACCGTCGACTGCCGATTGACTGCACTTGTCCGTGTATGTGCGCTCACACTGCACTCACCATTGTATCGTGCGTCACAATGAGAAGCCGCAGCGTCGAACAAAGGCAACGAGGACGACGACGCGTCCAGCTCGATCGCGACTGCTGACGAAAAGAGCTTTGTGCAGTTCACTGGTCTCGCGACAGCGTACTTGCGCGCAGCAGAGAGCAGTCGACCAGACCGCATCATCAACGACCGCTTTGCTGAAGCGCTCGCTGACGACGTCGGTGCGCAGTTCCTCGCGTTCGTGAACAAGTGGGGGCCGTCGCAAGAGAGCGTAGTCGACATGTTGGCGATCCGCACGCGATACTTGGACGAAGCGCTGCGCCACAAGAGCCAAGCGATCTCGCAAGTCGTGTTGCTCGCGTCTGGAATGGACACGCGCGCGTTCCGCCTCGATGCGCTCCGTGGCGCACACGTGTTTGAGATCGACCAGTCCGGCGACATGCTCGAGCAGAAGCAGCGCGTCTTGCAGCGCATGGACGCTGCACCAGTCGCAGCGAACATCGACTACATTGTCTCGGACCTGGCAGCAGATGCGTGGGAGCTGGAGCTCCGGATGCACGGCTTTGACGCGACCAAGCCGACGTTCTGGGCCATGGAAGGTCTGCTCTACTACCTCGACCGCTCGAGCATTGTCAAGCTGCTCAAGACTGTCGACGCGCACTCTGCGCCAGGGAGCGAGCTCTGGGTCGACATGTGCGGCGCGTCGGCGCTGAAAGAGCACCAGCTCGGAAAGATGCGAGGGCTCAAGTTTGGCGAAGACAACCCGATCGACGGGATCCTCTCGCTCTTGCACTGGGACCTCCGCGTCGTTGCGTCGTTCGACAAGCCAGGGACGCACTTTGGCCGCGCGTGGGAGCCGCTGAAGCTCTCGAACGACCCGAACGACCCGAACGACGACAGCGTGCTCCAGTGGTGCTTCATCGCCGGCACGAAGCCAGCGCACCAAGATGTTGCGCCGCTGCTCTGAGCGTCTTCCGACGCGTCAGTCAGTAGTGGTTGTATGCATGTATGGCGAGTTCATGGACAAACGAAAGGCACGTGAGGTAGCCGGCAGGCAGTTCGTAGGATTGACAGTGGCGCTCAGACGAGCGACTCAGAGGAGGGGCCTGAGGTGGACATAGGAGCTGACACCTGGCGACGTCACTTGAAAAAGCGCGAGAAGCCGCCCTTGTGCTTGTGTCGTCGGTGGTGGTAGTGCGGCTGGTGTGCGTACACGTAGCCACCTTGCACAGCGTACCCTGGCTGGTGGTACCGCATGTGCTTGCCGTGTTTGAACTTGGGGTGTTTGAACTTGAGGTGCCCGTGCTTCATCTTGCCGTGGTACCCCATGACGCCAGGCTGCGCGACGTACACTGGCTGCGCGTATGGAACGCCGACTACCGGTGCTGGGTATGCGTATCCTGGTTGCGCTGGCGGGTAACCTGGTGCATATCCTGGCTGTGGCGCAGGTGGGTAGCCTGGTTGCTGCGGCGGGTATGCATGCGCTGGTGGGTACTGCTGCGGCGGATACGCCCCTGGTTGTTGCGGCGGCGGGTACTGTTGTGGCGGGTAAGTGCCAGGTTGCTGTGGTGGTGGGTACTGCTGCGGCGGGTAAGCGCCAGGCTGCTGAGGTGGCGGGTACTGCTGCGGCGGATAAGCGCCTGGTTGTTGTGGCGGATATGCACCAGGTTGCTGAGGAGGATACGCGCCAGGTTGTCCTGGTTGTGGCTGTTGAGGCGGATACGCGCCAGGTTGTTGCTGTGGTTGTTGGCCAGGTGCTGCAGGTTGCTGCGGCGGGTATCCTTGTGGCGGCGGTTGTTGCTGCCCAGGTTGCTGCGGCGGGTATCCCTGTGACGCTGGTTGTTGCTGCCCAGGTTGCTGCGGCGGGTAGCCTTGTGGCACGCCTTGAGGCGCTGGCTGCTGTGGCGGCGGGTTCTGCATCGCTCTAGCGCTCGAACGGGTGGCACTCGACGCGCGCGTTTGCGTGTGCGTGTGTGTGGCGTGGCAGTTGTGAGCGGCGGTCGTCGAGTGCGGGAATGGCGAGCACGAGCGAACAGCGGCGCCGAGCATGGTGATGCGCTTGGTTTGCAGGTGCAGGTTCAACTGTCCAGTTACGCTCAACTAGCGAATCAGCGCAGAGCGATTAATCGTCTTTGCGTTTGTATCGAGTTACGTTGCGTTCGTGCCAGGGAACAGCTGACAAAGTGTTTGTATGCTTTGTGTCCAACGTTGCGTGGTTTCTCGCGCAGAAAATCCAAGCAGTCGTACCTCCGCGTAACCAAAGCGTATCCCAATCGACATCATCATCATCGCAGCGTCGCAACGTTGCTCCACGTCAGGTTGCCGCCGTGCGCATTGTCGTCGTCATGACAACCAGCAGCGCTCAGAGCAGCATGACACACGCTAGTGCAGAACGCGCAAAGTGGTCGTATATTGCGTCGCTGCGTCGTCGCATGCTCGCTCGGTCGAGCTCCTACATGGCGGATCCACGACGCTGGCGCAGGACAGCAGCTCGCACGCGCACTGGTCCTCTCTTCGACATTCACACACACACACAAAACTGCGTGCGCGCGCGTGGCTCGCTCGCACTCGATCGCAGTCGCACTGGCACTGGGCACGGCGTCTACTTGAAGAACTTCTTCATCTTCTTCATGCCCTTGCTCTTGAAGCCCTTGAACTTCATCTTGTGGCCCTTGAACTTCTTGTGCTTGCCGTGCTTGCCATGCTTCATCTTGCCCGCGTACATGACACCCGGCTGCGCGACGTAGCCCGGCTGCGGGTACCCGTGTGGCTGCGCTGGGTAGCCGTGCGGCTGCGCAGGGTACCCTGGCTGGGCCGGGTAGCCCGGTTGCGCTGGGTAGCCCGGCTGCGGCGGGTAGCCTGGTTGCGCAGGGTAGCCCGGTTGCGCAGGGTAGCCCGGCTGAGCAGGGTACCCCGGCTGTGGCGGGTATCCTGGCTGCTGCGGCGGGTAGCCCGGTTGCTGCGGCGGGTAGCCCCCTGGCTGCTGCGGCGGGTATCCCGGCTGCTGCGGGTAGCCCCCTGGCTGCTGTGGGTAGCCGTGAGGTGGTTGACCGCCGCCGTACATCGTACTGTGTGTGGTGTGTGTCTGTGTGGGGAGGGCCGGACGAGCGCGGCAGCGAGGGAGAGCGAGCGAGCGGCTTGAGGCTTGCGGCGCGAATCGGGATCTGTGCGACTGCGGGCGAGTGCTTGCGTGGTGCGTGCTTGAAGGAGAGCGAGTGTGCTGGCTACGTGGAGTGCCAGCGCGCCTGAGTTGCCGTTTGTGCAACTAAGAGAGTCGATTGATTCTTGGGTTCCATACATTGATCCAGTGATGAGTGAGATATATGCTAGAAAATTGTTGACAACTGAGATCACTTAGTAATATCACTATTACATAAAGCATTCAATAATGAACACAAGCTGTTTGTGGTCACTGGAACAAGCCAAACAGCCGTTGAGCGAATGATTCAACCTCACTTTTCACCCACAGCGTAAAACCTCGCCCTTGCTTATCTCACTATCAGTATTTCAACCTGGCAAGTTCAGCAAGAGCTTGAAACAGCAACTTGCCACGCACGTCAATCCGATCGACAGCGTCGATCTGCGTGGCGCTTGCTTGGCGACACATGCGCTCGCTGGACACACACACACACACACACACGCTTGGGTCACGAGGACATGCAGACGCCAGGCAAGTGCAGCGCGCTCTTGCTTCTCGGCAATCGTTTGTACACCAGCCAAGGCACAAGCTCAACCGCTCGTCTTTACAATGCAAACCACACATAGAAGTTGGTGCATGTACACTCACACTCGTGTTCTCGCCGCTAAGGTACGTGACTACAACGTATGTGAAGCAGGCTCGCACGAAGACTGCAGCAACATCGATCCACAGACGTACTGGCGTGCGCCGGCGCTCAAGTTTGGGCTCCTGCTGTACAGCGACTGCTCGCTCGTGGACGGCGCGCGCTTCGCGGTCGTGCTGCTCGGTCCGAGCTTGGAGCACGGCTTCCCGACGAACGTGCACATGACTGCTGCGCCGTCCGTGCAAGCGCGGCGGCATCTCCTGAACCTCATGGTGAGCTGGACAGTCGAGAAGCCCACGCGCGTGCAGGCGATGATGGCGGCGCTCGCAGTCTGCGACGCACATGCTCAGCGTCTGCAAGAGAGGCACCCAAGCCGTACCACATGCACGAACTTGAGAGCCTCCAGCAGCGTCGTCGTTCATGAAAATGGTACGTGCGCTCAGCTCGACCTGCCACCACTTCCAAGCGAGCGTCATGGTCAAGTCGCTGCAGCGCTTTCGACCAACCGCGCAGTCGCTCACTCAGTCGCTCGTCGTGAAGGAGACAAGCTGGAAGTGAACAACATGTTTGACGAGAGTCTGCGGTACTGTGTGCGTGAAGGCGCACGAGCTGAGCTGCAAGCGAGTCTGTTGCTTGTTGTTAGCGAGCCGAGTGGCGACACGAGAGCAGAGTGTGAGTGTGTCAGTAGAGAATGAGAGCAACGCTGTGTTCGTTCCCATCACATGGCAGCACTTGGATCTTCAGCTCGAGCAAACGAGAGTAGCAGACACAGCAGAAGCAGTTGCAGTGCACCGGAAGTTGCTTCTGAGAGAGCAAGACAGCAGAGCAAGTGGCAACACATACACGTGGATGGAGAAGACTAGTGATCTTACGTCCTACAATGTGCGGTGCGAGCTCGGACAGGTACGCCCTGGAGTGTGCACTTCAGACTTGAGCCGCGCTTCAAGCGACTCGAGACGCTTCTTGGGGTTTGATGTGGGGGGCACAAACAGACACTTTGGTACCTCTACGTCTCGCCAAAGGCTATGCCAGCTCACCGCCGACGTCGGCGCTGTTGTTGCTGTTGGCGCTGACGCTGTTGACGCTGCAAGCGACGTCGTGTACGTTGTCTGCGTCGAGCTACTTGCTCAGCTGCTTGTTCAGCTGCTTGTTCAGCTGCTTGTTCAGCTGCTTGCTGGGCTGCTCGCGCGGCTGCTTGCCGAGCCGCCTCGTTCTCTTCGTTCACCAAATATGTCCTCTCGGCGGCGATGACCTCTTGCATAGCTGCAAAGTCGATGGTGATCCCATTGGCCACAGCGCCGGCGATCGCTGGCAGGAGATCGACGCCGTGGTACAGCGCTGTCCACGGGATCACGACCGGGTCTACTGACAGCGCGTTGGGGTCGTGGAACCACTCGCGCGTCTCGAAGAACAAGTCGGCGGCGTCGGGATGTCTCGGGTCGAAGGCGGGGTTGCGCTCCAGCATGATCAGCTCCATTGTCTCTGGCTCGATGTTGATGCCGACCACGACCTGGACTGGCGGCGTCTGGATCCAGCGGACGAGCTTCTCTTCAAAGCGATCCAGATCCATGCCTCGGAAGTTGACCTCGATGATGACAGTCGGAGTATGTACTGCCGCGTGGCGAGGCTTGAACGATGCGTCTGCCTCTTGGTTCCGATCGACAGTGAAGACCTTGGTAGTGCCCGTGTAGGTGATCGACGCTAGGACGTTGAAGGCGTTGAGCTGGCAAAAACATGCTCGACATCTGGCCAGCCGCTGCTTCGTGGACGATGTGTGTGAAGCTGTACACGACGACTCACCCAGTCGATGGGGTGAGCGGCTCGTACTCCCACTGCCGCAGCTCGCCTTCGTGGCGGTCGAGCCAGTCGCACAAGTCGCTGTGCGAGATCTCGTCGCACACGACCACTGGCTCAAAGTGCTCCGGCACGTTGTCTCCATTCGCTATGGCGCGAATGCGTGCTTCCTCGCGCAGCTCGAGTTCACGGTACGCTCGAGCCACGTCCATGACGTAGATAGGTGGCTGCTGGACGTCGGGTTGTTGAGTCGCAGTTGGTCGCGCTGCCTCAGTTGGTCGTTGAGCAGAAGGAGTCAAAGTGAGCGCTGCTCTCGTCGTCGTCGTAGTTTGTTGTCGCGGTGTGGTCGTGTTCGTTGGTGCGTGCAACGTAAACGGACGTGCGGTTGTGCGAGCTCGCGATCTTTTCTCGCAGCGATCATCTTGACTTGCAAAGCTCGCGGCCTGGGACGTGACGTTGATGGGTCGAGACGCAGGAGCAGAGTGTGCGTGAGTTGACTGAGCCGACCTAGTGAGCGTGCGAGGCTGTGCTGGTGGTGCGTGTTGTGCGCCGACGACAAAAGGAGAAGTGAGGTCGTGCTAGCGCTCGTTGCGGTGAACGCGACATCCAGGCGATGAGTGAGTGGGTCAGAGCGCCTGTGTACGAGACAGCTTTGATCCGGTCGACTCCGTAAAGCTGGGAATGCACCTTGAACATGATCGTTTGAGACGTCGATGCGTGCACGTTTGTCGGGAGGCTGAGTACAACGACGCGCCCTGTTGCTTGTGTGAGCGGCTCGTAGTGCCAGCGCTGGCATCGCAGTATACGCCTTCATTGCTCGCCTTGACGGCCATGTCCACTCGATAGCGCTCGTTGTGCGCGCGCGTACTAGTTCGGGAGGTCGCGGACATCGACTCTCACAGACATCGCTCCCTTGTTTGCTGGCGCTTGCTTGTCGTAGCGTGCGTTGACAAGTGAGCTCTGGCGTATCAAGAGCTCGTGTGTGTGCAAGAGAGACTGGATCGTTGTGCGAGTCGCCATGCGTCACTGCAGTTTGCAAGCGCTTGAATAAGCGGCTCGTGCGCATCGATCGGTCGTGGTGGTGCTGCTGTCGTAGATCAACCTGTCAACCGGTTGCTCACGAGCGCAGTGCGCGCGCATCGTCACGACAGACACGCTTGTCGTGAGCACATTGGTCACTTCGGCCTTGATGTCGTTGCGCGTTGTTGTGTCTTCGGGACAACATCAAGCACAATGCGGGATATGACTGTAGTTTACGATTCTTGTCCTTTGGCACATCAAATCAATAACAATCAAATCCTTTATTAATCTCAAATAGTGTATTTCACTATGGACTTTATTATCACGATTTGTGTTTGTTTTCACTTGCGACGTAAATTACGTCTCTTCCACGCGTGAAAGAGCGAGTTGAGCGAGCGCTCACTCACTCACTTTTATCAACGATCATCACAGCGAGAGAACCAAGCACAGCGAGGCTCTGCTCGTCGTCGCGCTCTCTCTATCTCTGTGTCGATCGCTGCGGTCTCGAGCGTGTATCTCTCTCTCTCTCTCGAGCCTCCAGATCCACTCGCAGTCCCAGTGCGTCGTACACGCGCGTGCGAGACGCGCTCCCAAACGACGCTCTCGTGTTCTCGCAGGCATCTGCGACCTCCCTCCCGCGTCCTCGACGTGCGATCCCTCGCGCGCGCGCATCTGAGCTCCTCGCTTCGCGCGCTCGCGACAGCTCTCCTATCAACACCATCGCCTAGGCAATGACGACAGCGACCGACATGTTTCTCGAGACCGTGTCCCTGAACGACGACGCGACTCCGAGCGGCGGTCGCGTCAACAGCGCAGACGTCGTCGACAGCCTCGAAGCGCAGCAGTACCCGCACATGGTCAAGTTTGCGAAGAACGGCGCGCTCACAAGCCCGATCGGCGACTCGGATGACGACGACGACAGCGGTTTTGATACGCACAGCGACGCGCGGCGGAGTCCGCAGCAAGTCGTCGTTATTGTCGACCCCAGCTCCAAGAACCAACAGTACCATCACCACCAGCAACAGCAGCAGCGCAATGGACCGCCAAGTCGGCCGACGCTCCCGCCACTGCGCGTGCCGCAGCACGACACAGCAGAAGACGGCGAAGAGTACTTTCGCGACTACGTTGACCCGACGCTGTTCTCGGCCGAAGTGTCGCGCCGCGCCGTTGAGATCGCGCGCGGTCGCGCGAAGACGCTCGAGATGGAGCTGAAAGAGCTCGCGCTGCTCGAAGGCGAGAGCGCGTCGGCGTCTGCATCGACCGTCTCGAAGCTGTCGCCGTCAGAAGCAGTCGGGATCATCTCGTCGGCGTTCCTTGCGTCGCTCACGCGCGTCAAGCAGCTCGTGACGTCGAGCGAGAAAGAGTACGACTTGCTCTCGGGCTCGTCGCCGTCGTCGAAAGTCGACGACCTCGACACGGACGGCGACGGGCTCCAGATCTCGCCCGACAGCTCGAAAGGTGACGGGCAGCACTTTCAGAGCAAGCACCGGCCAGCGCTGAAGCGCGTGTCGGCGTACTCGTCCCTCGACAAGGACCGGAAAGGAGCTAGCGCTGGTCTCTCGACAACACTGTCGTCGTCGTCGTCAGCGGAAGCGGCGAAGCCGAAGAAGCGCATTGTGTGGCACGAAGACGTCTTGGACCAGGACGAAGAGTTTGTCGAAGACGACGACGACGCGCTGCCTGCGTCGCCTGGGAGCAGCGAGACCGTGTCGCTCATGGACGTGGCGCCAAGCGGGAGTCCGCAGGCGTCGATCTTGCATTACAAGAACGACCGGTTGACGCCGCGGAGCAAGAAGAAGCGCAAGAAGCTCGTGCGCGGCATGATGCGGCGGCTGACACCGAGCGAGAAAGAGGAGCTGTACAAGCAGCGGCCCGACTTGATGATCATCCCGAACTGGGCGCAAAAGTACCGCCAGGGCCTCGAAGACGAAGAGTCGTCGCGCTGGAGCGTCTGGCTCATCTCGATCATCGGCACGCTCGCTGTGCTGCTCATAGTTTTGATTATTCTCATTGCGCGCGAGCGCGCCGCGGCGCAAGCAGTCAAGCACTAGACACTCACGTCCTCATCGCGACTACGTACGCACGCACTTAATGCCAATGTCCTACATCCTCTGTCGTCCATCGCTGAGCTCGATTGACGTCGCTCGTATCGGTCGACTAGCGTTGTGTGGTCGACTAGCGCAATGGAGCAGCACATGAGAACGTAAAGACGGAAGCACAAAAAGGTAGAAGCGAGGTGTTCATGCACACTTTGTAGCTGCATGGCACGGCTGCTTATCTCTCTCTCTCTCTTCGCTCGCACGCGTTCGCACATGTCAAGACGCACAACAGCGTCGAAGCGATTGTGCGTCCGTGACAGCGACGCGGGGTCTTCGACATCATCCCGCGCGTCAAATGCAGAAGCGGCGGCGGCGGCTGGCAAACGGCTGACGACGATCTGTACGAGTAACGTTACGCTCGCGCCGCTTGTTCGCGCTCAAGTGGCAATGCAGCTTAGTGCTTGCCGTTGACGCGCTGCCAGAACTTGCTCGACTCCTTCGCCTCCTCTGTGTGTGTGCAGTCAGACATGAAGATATCGTAGCAGTGTGAGAACATTGCGTTCGCATGCAGCAACGAGCAGTGTCAGAAGACTCAAGCGAGGGATGCGAAAGCGCGAGGACGTACGGGTGGCGCCACGGGTCGGCAGGATGCCGCACACAACGAACGAGATGCTGTGTTGTTATGATCGAGAGAGAGAGAGAGTCGCCATACACGACATACATCGAGCAGAGAAAGAGGGTCGTGTCAGATTGGCAAAGCACCATGGCACACATAAGGAGCACAAGCGAGCTCAAACGAAGCGAGGACGTACGCAGCGCCGATCAGGAACGGGCGGAACATCGGACGCGAAGCCTCGTAGGACACGAACTGCGCGAAGGGCATGCGGTGCCATCTCACAACTTTGGTCTCAGCCATGGTGCCTTGCTGCGTCTCGTGCGTGCGTGCTGCTGCTGTCGGTCTGGAGCTGCTGCTTGCTGGGCTTGCGCGTAGTGTGAGCGAGCGAGCGTCGAAGGGGGAGGCGCGTGCCTCGAGGCTCGCACACCACAAAGGGCGGTGCTCTATTTGGAGCAGTTCTTGCGTTCTCTGTCTTTGCATAGGATTGTTTTTTGATGATTAATAGCGAATCGAACTGAGGCAATTGGAGTGCGCTCGCTTTGATTCGCCACAATCAGGATCCTTTGTAGTTGCATAAGCGGATTTGATCGAAGTGATACAGTACAGAACACTCCATTCTTTCACTATCAAAAATCGAAAGCAAATGGTGAGTACTTTACACTGGAGCGCATTGCGCTGATCAAACGAACTGAAACACACATCAATGCTAGCTTGAGTAAGAGCTCTTGCAGACACTCTTGCCACGCAAACAGCACGTCGCGGTATGTGTGAGGTGTGTTGTCGAGACGCTCTCTCACACACACGTTGCGTCACGTCGAGGTCATTTTGCTCGACTTGACCTCTTGTTGTTGTATACCAGCTATCAAAGTACAGGCAGCTCTATTGGTTTGAGTATCGCCTTAGTCAAATGCAATGAGGTCCTCGCGTCTTTGTTGCAGGCCACTGCGATTCGTACTTAGTGCGAGCTTTTTGTTGTGAACCGCTCACGAACCGCGAACAGCAGCGCCAGCAGTCCTGAAAGTCCCCCCGGAATCTCGCAACGAACTCACTGCCGTCGACGCCGTCGCTCCGTACTCCTTCATCACCATGAGCCTTATCCGCCAGTCCCTCCGCGCTCTCAAGACCGGTGCGTTCTTTACCTGTGCTTGTATCTCTCTCTCTCTCTGTGTATGTGGACGTGCGCAAAGCGCTAGCGAAAGCGACTGAAGACGCTGTGCTACCACACGCAAACGCACACTTGTGTCGCGACTGCTGGTCCACACGATGGACGAGTGTATTGTTGACATGACGTGCGCAACGTACTCACGACGACACGCTTGCGCTTGCGTTTGCTGTGCACTGTGTGTTCTCACTAGCCCGCACGCCTGTGGCGGCGATCCGCACGCCGGCTGGTGCGCGCTTCGCGTCGGCCGCTGCGCCGCAGAACGACGACGACGAGGTCGTGATCCCGGAGCTCCACGGCTCGCTCGAGTGGGTCCTCGAGTCGCCGCCACCACTTCACCAGTTCGAGGAGGCACCGATTGTGATTGAGACGTACGGCCCGGTCGACCCGACGCACCACTAGAGCGCTTGCGAGCATCGTGTCGCTCTGTCACAAGAGTGCGCACGTGCGCGTCCGCTCCGCTCATCCGCGCCGCTGCGGCAATGGTGAGCGACTGCGTCTCTGCTAAGTAAACCAATCGAAACACGACAAACACACACCGTCGCGCGTTCGATCACGCCGCTCTCTCTTGTGTCGTCTTGAGTCATTGCCATCGTGCCTCTTGAGCGCATGGTCATCACTGTCAGGAGGCGCCGTTGACCACGAGAACTAGTGCAGTACCGACGCACGAGACGCGGTGATACGCATCATGTATTGCGAGTGGCGCGCAAGCGCATTCATCTCTTGCCAGGCGCTGCTGCCCTGACGCTTCGTCTGACTATCGGAGCAGGTGCGTCCATTCATGGTGACCTGGACCACCGGACAATGGCACCAGGAGCTCGAAGCACCGCAGCTGGAGTAAGCGAGTGAAGCGATGGCCGGACGACGTCTCGAGCAGTCTACCGCCGCCACGTCTCTTTGATGAGCTTGATGTCCGCGAGGTCGTCGTTGAGGAGACTCGTCAAGTGCTCCAAGCCCTGGCGCTGCTTGTCCAGGAACTGGTGCACGCGCTGGAGGTCGTCAGGGCTGAGCTGCGCACCGGCCGTCGCAGCTCCTGGCGCTGCCGACGCGTCTCGGATGCGCTGGAGCGCCACGGCGTCGTTCAGACGCGCTTTGTACTGCGCTGGCGAGTCTAGCAGCGTCTGCAGCTTCTTCAGCATCATTCTGTATAAAAACCCATTTGACCCAGTCAGCCTCGCACATACAACTCTGAACATCAAGCGTCACAGGCGAGCATGGACGTACGCGAGTTGCATCTCGTTGTGCTGCAGCGGCTTGCCGTAGCTCTGTAGTAACTCAATGTCTTTCATCACCTGCAGATCAAAGCAATAAAACCCAGTCAGTCGATGTGTCCACCCGCATCCAACATCCAATAAAACCCAAACACAATCCACGCACCTTGACAAGCGTGTGGAAGAGCTGGACGTGCTCGTGGCGGCACTTCTCGAGCTTCTCTTCCGTTGCGCGCGTCGCTTTCTCCATCTCCTTGAGCTGCGCGCGCAGGTCGTCCGTGTGCATGCTGTACTTGTCCGCGTACTCTTGCTGGACTTGGATGCGCTTGAGCAAGTCCTGGAACCCAACGACTGGCACTGGCGCAAAGTGAAGTGGGTCTGGGTTGTCCAGCTCCGCTTGGTTCCACTGCCGCTCGCTAATGTGCGCAGGTCGCGTGTACAAGTGCCGCTGCGTCGGGTCGACAGCGTTGTAGAGCAGGAACTTGAACCGCGACTGCGCTGGGTCTTGGTACGCGTACTTGACCGTGTTGAGCTGCGCGACTGCAGCGTCCGCGCCGCAGATGATCGGCGCTGGCGTCGTCACTGCCGCTGGCGCGGTCCCAAACGTCGAGTTCCCTGGTGCAGCAGCTGCTGCTGGCGTCGTGCCAAAGCTAAAACCCGACGCACCCGCTGGCTGCGCCGCTGGTGTTGTCCCAAAGCCGGTAAACGCCGACGGTGCTGCAGTCGTCGACGCGCCAGTGCCAAAGCTGAAGCCCGTGCCAGCAGCTTTCTGCCCGAAGAGCGGCGGCTTTACGGTCTGACTCGCTGCGGTGCCGCCAAAGAGCGACGAGCCACCAGTCGTGCCTGCAGCTGGCGTTGCGCCAAAACTAAAGCCACCGCTTGCCGCAGGCGCTGCAGCTGTCGTTGCAGGCGTCGCACCAAAGCTGAACGCCGACGTCGTCGTTGCTGGAGCAGTAGATGCAGCAGGTGCAGCTGCGCCAAAGCTAAAGCCGCTGCCGCCTGTGCTCGCAGCAGGAGCCGCCGCTGGTGTTGCGCCAAAACTAAAGCCTGAGCTCGCAGCAGGCGCTGTTGGTGCTGCGCCAAAACTAAAGCCGCCAGTGCTTGCAGCCGGTGCTGCTGCGGTAGTCGCTGCTGGAGCGGCACCAAAGCTGAAGCCGCTGCTGCCAGTCGTACCTGCTGGCGCAGTAGGCGCCGCACCAAAGCTGAAGCCGCCGCTAGTCGCGCCTGCTGCTGGAGCGCTCGCAGCCGGTGCGCCAAACGTAAAGCTCATGACTGTCAACGACGTGAAGGACGACGAACGAGGCGACGCGATACGATAGAGGAAGTGGACGACGAAAACAGCGACCGACAGCGACGAGGGAGACTGCTCGCAACAGGGAGAAAGAGAGCGCAAGTGTGGCACACGACAAGCAACGCACAAGTAGTAGCAGAAAGGGTCAGACTAGTACGCATAGCGGACCACAAATGCGTGCGTATCCACACAGCCGCACGCACATGCACAGACACAGACACATACACAAGCTCACACATACCCGATGCTCAAGCGCTTGGTCTTTTGCTTTGGGTCGTCGTGGCACGCAGAATACTATCTTTAATTTTGTATACCATACAAAAACAACAATAGTAATGGACAGCGGCGGTCAGTTTGGCTATTTCCTACAATTATTACTATAATTATTACGAAAATAGACGAATTTCGCGTCTACTTTGCGAAATACACCATACAAACACGACAAGCAATTTGCACATACTTTACTCAAGATATCATCAGTATCTCGATTAAAGTATGGACTTCTCGTCCCAAACAAAAGTTAGTGTCCCGAAATGTTGGTACTTTAGAGTGGGTCACATCAAACACAAATCGGGACATACAACTCAGTTCGGGACAATTAGACCAATAAATCTATATTATAGTGGACCGGTTCTAGTTATTATCTTATCTTCAGCTACCCTTGCTTTTTTAGGCTGCGTGTGTCTGTCTTCGGGACCGCGTTTCTAGCTGCAACGCTTTTGTTCAAGACAGATCAGATTTGTCAGTGTTAATTGTGTGACATGTGTCGATATTTGAATGCGAAAATGTATCCAGTCGATTCTTGACAAATATTCGGGACACTTCCGGCGACACGTTGTGAGGTTGTTCGGGACTGTCCCGGTCTTTAGCCGATAGCACATCGCGCGGACCGAAGCAGTGGTATACTGCTCGGCAACACCGCTCAGCATGGTGCGACTGAGGTTTTGCGTGTGGTGCTGAGGCGTCTACTCCAATTAGCACTATACAAACAGCAACATCTAAGCACTGTCTTTCCGCCCACGCAGCGGGCGGCACTCGGCTTGTTGACATCTACTGTGATTGTTTCATCTCGCTTAAATATACGTGATCAAAGTTCCAGAAGCTGAATGTTTCCAAAATACAAGCGTTAAGTGAGTTGTAGAGCTCATAATATGAATAGCGGATACGAATACGACACTAATCGTATTCGAAAATACGATATCCGAATACTCGTTACCAAAGTACTAGTATATACTTTAAGGTCCATGCACGACGCTGTCAGGTCGCTAGACGACATTTATTTACGTACGTATATATTCGGGACCGGTTTCAACTCAGTCCCGAAAACTCGGTCATTTCGAGTGAATCACATCATCTACCGACGTAGCCTTGTTTATCAGGCCACCTTGTCCATGAGGCAACAGCCTGCGATAACTTTGTAGTTTCGTAGAACATACATTTAAAATGCGCACATATTTGGATACGTTACCTTAATAGCCATGAGCCATGCGAAGTTTGAAACGGACATCATTTCGAGCTATCCTTGTATAAAGAGCTTGTCTTCGAGGTCTTTACCTAACGGCAAGCTCTTCCTCTCCAAGTTCAACACTCACAATAA
This sequence comes from Pythium guiyangense, assembly GCA_003730235.1. Lineage (NCBI taxonomy): Eukaryota > Oomycota > Peronosporomycetes > Pythiales > Pythiaceae > Pythium > Pythium guiyangense. The sequence goes on from QXDM01000026.1 coordinate 376,993, forward strand.
GCACTGACCCAGCGCTCCTTTTTGTATCATTGGCTGCGGCGCTGAGTCCGACGTCGAGCGCGTCATGAAGAAGCAGAAGAAGTGCGCGTCGATTATTTTGCGCGCGTTTGACGACGTTGAACAGAATGGCATCGCGAAAGCGAAGTGCAAGCTTTGCAGAGCACCGATGAACATTGTACAATACGACTCCTTGACTGCCAGCCTCCTGAACTACCTAAAGCAGCACTCTGCCGATCTCGCTCGCTTAAAGAGCGAACAACAGATTGAAGCAAGCGTCTTTTCAATCCCTGTAAGCGTTGCTCGTAACTTGATGGTATTCTGAACAATGGTATTACACCATAACATGAGCTTTACCATACTAAGATCAATCTCAATCTCTCGGACACACCGACGTTGAGCTATTATTCTACGCCCCACACAACAACAGAGAAAAACTCGTGCGCCGACAAGAAAAAAGAGCTCGGTAAGGGTGAGTTGCTGCTACTGCTGCTGAGTGGTCGAGATCAAGCTGCATTGCGTGCTTTTGCTTGTTTGTACTATTGAGATTGTGCAAGCCGTGTGAAACAGTCGCAGATGTCGTTCATGAAAGCTGATCAATTGCACTTGTTGCGACGATGCCATCATACATCTCGCTGCTTCGCATTGTTGCCGTCGAGTTTCCTTTCCTCCACCGCACTCAACGCTCAAATGATCACCGTGGCTGTTTCACTTGGCGAAGTCGGTTGTGTGCGCCGTACCTGTGGGGCGTCAAGTAGTTTGTTACGATCTCGTGCAAACTGATGCCATGCTGCTCTGAAGAGCTAGATCCCTGCACGAAATACACATATTCTTGGTGTGTACAGGTCGGCTGGACTGCATGTCGACAGACAGCACAACAGTGTTTCGGATAGCTAGATCGTTGCCTTACGACGTCCAGACGGTTATTCTCCATTTCGCGTACGAGCAACATCTGAGGTTGAAGACAGGCGCTCTGCCAGCAGGTACGCACCACATTACACAGACTTTTGGTATTCCTTGTACGCGTGTCATCCAAAGCAAGATCAACCACGCGAGAGTACAAGGACGCGAAAAGGTTTTGCCGCACCAAACTTTGATGACTTCTGGATGCTTGAAGCAAACTGAACCACCGCAACACGCGAGTCTGTTTTGAGCTTGATGACTGGCGGATGCAGGTGGAACGAGGGCTTTATCGTTGCGGTTACTATAAGGAGTGGACTCAGTACTAAGCGCATTGACGAAGATGCGGCTCAGCATAGCTCACACACACAAGACCGGCAGTAGCAAGAGCAACAATGTCTGTATCAACGCGACGAACAGGGCCAGCACGAATGGTATGCTATGTGTACGTAGAAAGTGTGTTCTAGTGAATGAAATCGTCTTGAAATTTGTATGCTAGAAAACATCACGGTACGACTCGATATTCATTAGAGTTTGTATACAATAATGAAATCAAGAGCTTTCGATTCAACTCGATCTACCTTGCATTTTGTATACTATAATAAAAACAAGATGGTTTGTGCTTTGAGCGATCTTGAAGCCGCGACTTTGAGTCGATCGATCGATCATGGGCAGCGCAGCGGTCGACGACCTCGAGGCTTCGCGCTCACGGCTTGAGCGCACGATGGCATCTACGACAACGACATCAGATTCTGCTACTGCTGCTCCGACTGCACGCGTTGCGCGATGGCGTGTCGGCGAGCGGCTCACACCGCCGAGTCGTCGCGATCTGCAGCTCAAAGCGCTGCACAGCGGTGAGTCGCATCCGCTGCGTCTCGCAAGCGCAAGTCATGCGAGCAAGAACTCTACATCCACCAGCAGCAGTAGCCGTGAGGAGACCCGTGGCCTTGGTATTGCTACAGTCGCAGGCGCTACTGGAAGCTCAACGAGCGCACGCACATCGGAGCAAAAGAACCACGAGATGGTCGTGCTCCAGGACGGCGACATCGATCCGCTCGGCGTGCTCAGCGCTGGAAACGCCGATGCATTTGCCAGCAGCAGCAGCAGTGGCGCGCGCAACTTTGACGCACTCAACCGTACATTGCCTGCACTTCCAGCGTCGTCGTCTATCAGCAGCAGTAGCGACAAGAAGCAGCCGCCGCAGACTGTGAAAGCGCAGTGGAAAGCGCACACGGACCGCGTCTTGGCCAAGTTTGAGACCGTGACGTTCAAGATCCAAGCCGTACGTCTCTCTCTCTCTCATCGTCACACACTCGCTCCCTATGACTAGCAGTCCCTCCACACTCACACGCTCTCTCTCTCTCCACTCCTACTCTCACTGATCAGAGCATGCTGGAAGCCCACGACCTCGAGCGTACGTCGTCCTCTCACGACTCGCTATCGCCTCACTCGCTCTCTCACGCTCTTGTTCCTGTCGGTACGTATACAGACGACCTCTCGTACGCGTCTCGCAGTGCGTTCGAGCCTGAGCGCTCCAGCAGCAGCAGCGCCCACGTGCTCAAGAAGACGCGCGAGCGCCTCGAAGAGCTCGAGCGGCCGTCGCGCTCCAGCAGCGCAAAGCGCTCGACCAGCGACGCAACGGTCGAGATGACGCAGAGCGAGTACGTCGCAAAGCTCCAGGCGATGGAGCGCGAGCTCGTGCGCGCGTGGGAGCAGAACGAAAAGGTCGCAGCGCTCCGGATCGCGATCAAGTGCGTCAAGCTCTTGGGCGACACAACGAGCTCGCCGCAGCTCTACCCGTGCGTGTTTGTGCTCGTGACCGACGTGCTCGACACGTTCGGCGCGCTCGTGTTTGATCGGATCAAAGCGCGCGCGAGCGAAGACGCGCACGCACTGCCGCTCGCGACGCCGCTCGCCGACAACTTTGTCTCAACGGACGTCAACATCCAAGCGAAGGAGACGTGCCGGAACTGGTTCTACAAGACCGCGTGCATTCGCGAGCTCCTCCCGCGCATGTACGCTCTTTGACAGCGTTGTCGCTTCACTACCACTCGTCGCTAACACTGTCGGTCGACACTGTCGTGGCTGTGTATGACGTAGTTACATTGAGATCGCGCTGCTCAAGTGCTACCGCTTCCTCTGCGACGGCGAGTACCCGCAGATCGTCGCGCGGCTGTCAAACATGATCAAGTACGTTCGCGAACATGCCGCCAGCGTCTTAGGACCCGTTGCTTCTAGGACTAACACTGTTGACGGACTGGACGATTGACAGAGGCGTCGGCGAGCCAATGGTCGCGCTCTACGCGCGCGTGTACTTGGCGCTCTGTGGCTCGGAGCTCTTGCCACCGCACGACACAACCGCGGTGCTCAGCAGCGTCTTTGACTACTTGTTCACGTTCAGCTACTTTGCGCAGCACCAGCTCGAGCGCTGGCTCGTGCGCCATCGCATGACCATGGCCGAGTATCTCGGGCTGCACTCGCCCGCAGTCGAGTGGCTCATGAAGTGCGCCGCGCGCAGTGGCACGACCGAGGCGTTCGAGACGATCGTCGCGCACTACCGCGCGTACTCGGACAACTCGATGGTGCTCAAGCACATTGTCGAGGCGTTTGGGCCGCAGTTCTACGCCGCAGACCCGCTTGCGATGCTCGCGCTCATGCGCACCGCAGCGCCGTCGCAGTACACGCCGTGCCACCTCTACAGCCTCTTGGCGCTTCAGCTGAGTGCGTCGCCGACGCTCACGACATCGCGCGAGACAAAGCTCGCGTTCCTCAATGACGCGTGGACGTCCGTGACGGCGCAAGAGGACATTGCGCAGTACATGGAGTGCGCCGCGGCGTTCATGAAGCTCATTGTCGCGCACTTTACTGTACGTCTGTGTGTGTGTTCGAGCGCCTCTAGCGCGTCTAGGAGACTCACACATGCGTCTCTTGTGTGCCGCTGTCGCCAGCACCGCGAAGCGCTGATCCTGCTCAAAGACGTCGTGCGGCACTTGAACGCGGCGACGCAAGCCGAGCTCACGCCCAAGGCGTACAACCTCATGGGCGCGCTCATTGAGAACGTCGTGTACGGCGCCGAGGACCACTACGAGTTCTTCACAAAGCTCATTCCGTCGGGCGAGTTCCTCGTACGTCCGATCAGCTACCACTCGTCTCATCTTTTCCTCATGCACTCACACACTCTGTCTCTCTATCGCTAGACGCTCATGGGCATGTTCAAGCGCGAGTCGAGCGTCAGCGTTGCCAAGCAAGTGCTCCAGGCGTTCGTCGGTGCCGAGATGAAGCAGCGCGTGGGCCGCAGCAGCATGCGCTTGCACGTCGTTGGACCTGAAGCCGCCGTTGCGCACACGCTGTTTGTGATCTGCTGCCGCGTGCACGACGCGCTCGACTCGCTCAGCACTGCGACCGAGCGCGCAGACGCAACGCGCGACATCTGCGCGTTCATTGCACGTCTTGGGTACGCGCGTTCCGTCGCAGACGACGAAGCCGACGACGCGCTCTTGATGCTCTACATTGACTGCCGCAGCGCGTTCTACAAGCTCGAAGCCGTCAAGTCGGCGCTCACACGTCACGTCCTCACGCTCGCAATGCACGTGCACACGCGCGCCGACGCTGCAAGCCGTCGGAACGTGCTCAAGTCCTGCCTTGCGTACGCGCACATTACGATCCCGTCGATCGCCGACACAACGACCAAGCTCGAGCTCTTGACGCGCGCTGCGACTGTGGCGCTCGTGACGCACTGCTTGCCGCAGCTCGACGCGTTCTTGAAAAGCGCGATCGTCCAGCTCCCCGACTTGGACTTGCGCACGTGCGACGACGACGCGATGACGATGTCATCGTCGTCGCTGCGGCTCGACTGCAGCGTGAGCGCTGTCTTTGACGATGCTGCAGCCGTGAGCGGACCGCCGCTCGGTCGGCTGTGGGACAGCGCGGCGGCGCACCGGCGGCTCATGCGGACGCTCCGCGACCTCGTGAGCGTCGTCGTGTACGCGCCGTCGCTGACTGACGACGACGCGTTCTACTTTGTCAATGGCTTACAGAAAGCCGTGATGGAGCGCATGGCGTGGGACGCACTGCTCGCGTCGCCGATCCCGCGCGTCGCAGTCGGCGCCACGAGCGCGCGCGTGCGCTTTCGACTGGACTTGCTTGTACTCTACGGGCTCTGGGGCCAGCCGCACTTGCCGCATGCGATTGCTGGCTTGGACTCGAACGACGTGCTCTACGGCGGTGACGACGCGTTCATCGACGACGTCCACGCGCGCTTCTCAGACACGGTCGAAGAGATTGTGCGCGCGATCGAAGCGATGGACACGGCAGTCAGTACGTCCGCCGACGACACCAAAGAGGTGGCGGCCACGCCGCTTAAGCGCGAGGCCTCGAGCAGTGGACTCAGCGTCTCGATCGACGTCGTGAGCGCGCAAGTGGAGCTCATGCTCGACTTTCTCAACGTTGTCGTGCTGCTGCTCGAGCACGACGACGCCGCGATGGCGACTGGCATGGACGACCTGTTTGCTGCGAGCGCTGGCGGCAGCAGTCGTCGCCGTCGCCGCAGTCGCTCGGGCGCCGTGCTCGTGCGCAAGTGCATGGCGTTCACGCACGCAAAGGTCTGTGCGCTCGCGACGCACGCCGCAGCGACGACCGACAATGACGTGCGCACGCGTGCAGCGTGGATCAGCGAGTACTTTGAGACGACGCGGTCGTACATCCGAGCGTACTACGCGACGCTCCGAGCGCACAACGCGCTGCTGAGCGACGCGAGTAAGCAAGCGATCGCTGCAGCAGACGACGCGCTCGCGACGTTTGCAGTCGCGTCGAGTACGTGAGTGGCGTCGCTTGTCAGCGAGTGAGATGTTTGTTGGACCAGTGCAGCTGCAGCTGCTGATGCCACGAGGTGATCAGTCGGACAGCAAGCGACACGAGAGAGGAGATGGAGACGAGTAAGAAGACGAGACGAGTGGGAAGGCGCAACCACGTTGGTTGCTGTACATCATCATCATCACCATCATTGCCATTGCCTATGAATGCGCAGTGTTGCAGACTGACGTCGAGTCCATCCACGGCCATGGTTGTGTGTTAGATCAGAGTCCTCTGCGCTCATGACTTGCGTCCGTGATGCCTCTGGTCGAGCACAAACTGCGTATGGTTGAGTCCCATGAAGCGCTGGTGGTCGACTTCGAGGGCTGTCTCGCACGCTTGAGCTTTGGGAACAACAACAACGCATCGTCAATCGAGTGCTCGCCATGAGATCATGTCGCCACGTACAAGGTTGCGTTTGCTGTATCGATGGAGGTGTCTCACAAGACAAGCAACGCAGAGCTCACTTGACCTGCTCGCGTCCTTGCCTCGTCGTGACGTGGTCTAGCACACACGCCTCTGCTGCTGCTTTTGACTCTTGCTTCTCCACATGCTGCAACAAGAGCATCAGCTATGCTCGCTGCTCACGGCTTGCAACTCGAGTCTTGCCTCTCTCGACGTGCTCCCTCTTCAACTCAGCTTGTGACAGCCCTCGACTCGACTCGCGAAACGCAAACCTCGCCCACGCCAGGCACGCTGCACCAGCGACGACCTCGTACAGACAGCCTGGAAGTGTGTGGTAGTGCGCGATGTCGGCCACCGTGATCGAGATGCGGACATGGTCAAGACCATGACCGCGGTGTGACTCGATACACGGATCGCCACACGCGCACGCAAGTGTGGCGCTGCCTTGGTGACTTGTTGCTGTTGTTGTTGCTGTCGGCTGTCTTTGGGGTCGAGCGCAGGGTCTTGGTTCGGATTCAGAGTTCGTCGAGGTGGCAGTGTGTTGCTTTCGCAGTGTCGCGGCGACAGCTCAAGAGTGAGCGTGAGCTTGTCGAGGTCGCGTCGGGACTGCGGCGGAGCTGGCGCCAATAGCAGCAACGACGATATCGACACGACCATTGCGACTGCAGTAGCAGCAGTAGTAGGTGCTGTTGCTAGCAGTACCGTCGTCGTCGTTGTCGTTGTCGTCGTTGGTGTCGTTGTCGCCATGGTCTCCGCACAAACAACGGGGTGGTTGGTTGGTTGCTAGTGGGGTGCTAGGCTAGTCGCTAGATGGTAGATGCGTCGTTCGTGCTGCGTTGTCGCAGCGTGGTCGATGTGTCAATAGCTGTGCACTTGAGCTTGCGCTTGAGCTTGCCCTTGTGTTTGCACCGGAGTAAACTTGTGTATGCGTGGCTGCACGCAGCGTACTTGGTGACCTTGCCTCTCTGTCGGGTTTGTGTTCGTTTGGTTTGCTGCTGCTGGTGTTCTTGCTCGTGGTTTGCTGCTTGCGGCGGTGATGGCGGTGCGTTCGTGCTGGATCTCAAGGCGAGAGGCTCGCACTGGACTTGACTCGGTCCACAGCGAGCTCGGTCGGCAGCAGCACTCTAGCACTCGCTCTCACTCGCACACACCAGCACCAGTACGCGCACACAGCGTCGCTTGGACGATGTAGCGCTGTGTGGCGCGGCGTCCGTGCCAGCTCGGCCGAGCTGCGTCGAGCAGAGGCGAGCCTTCGTTCGCTTGAGACCGACTGGACTGGACTTGTGCTGGAGTCGGTGAGTTGGAAACTGCGTTCTAGACGACTGAGTGAGTGCGTGCGTGCGTGCGTGCGTGCGTGCGTGGGCCTCTCTATTGACCACACCGACTGACCCAGCCAAGTCGAGCTTCGTCGAGTCCCGTTCAACCTAGCCAAGCCGAGCTACCTGGTGTCTAGTGATTGGTGCAGGCAACGCAACATCAGCCGTACAGCCAGACACTCTATCGCACTCACTCACTCATACACAATGCAATACAATGTGGGTTGACTCGTTGCTCTTGGTTGGCTCTTACACCATGCGTGTGCACTTGCTAGCCCTCGTGCTGGTGTCTATCGCTGGCTTTGAGCTTTGAGTGAGCCTCTCAAGACGGAGTGCTCGCGACTGTTCATGCTGCTAGCTGCGTTGAGCTACACCATCACTCACACAATGGTGTTTCGTTCTTTTTCGAGCATACAATGTTTTCGACAGCAACTTGACTCGGCAGTTTCAGACGCTTGAGCTGAGCTTCAGACATACAGACTCTCTCTCTCTCACACACACGTTTTCCCCACTGTCAACGACCCATTTTGATTCACGACCACAGTTGCGACGCAAACCACACCATTCAGAGTTGTCTCTTGCTTTGCCTCTCGTGAACGGCAAGATCTTGCGTGAATGACAACCGACACAGCACGTCTCCACAACGCCTTGCAAACAACAACACACTACCATCAACAACGCACAGCTCACACAGCTGCTCTCTAGGTGCAGTCACAACACAATGCAGACGACAGTCATCGTGACCGACAGACCACGACTGCCACGCTCATTATTACGACTGCTAGCAAGCAAACAAACAAGCAACAACAAACGCCTCGGTGCACTTTGCACTCGACAAGATGCTCGCTTACTCGCATCACGCAAGCAAGCATTGGCTTGCTTGGTGTTTGCTGCTTGCTTGGTAGCTGTCGTTCCTTGTGATATACACGCGTACGCAAGTCCAGACAAAGGAAAGCGAGCAGAGCTGCGCGAATGAGAGAGACACACACCACATCGCCATTGCCATCGCGATTGACATCACCATGAACATGGTTGTGCACATACACATACATACTTGTCATGTCATGCTTGAGTCGTGTCTTCATTTCATACTTGCTAATGAAGACACTACGCTAGCTAGCAAACGAGCTGGCAAGCTGTGCTGCTGCAACAGTGGTCTCTCGTGTATCTCGTCCGCTACCAAACAAGGTGCCGCTGTTCATCGTCGCTGTGATGATAAGCGTCGAATCGCTCGGTTGTCGGCACTTCACTAAATGACATGCTGCAGTCGCTGCGTATCGTCCGTCGCTGCTGCTCTTGCTGCCATCTATTGGATGGCACGAGCGCACAGGCGCGAGACGACGTGCCAGGAGAGGCTACTTCTTCTTCCCGCCCTTCTTGTTGTCGGCTGGCGCTGTTATACACATATAGTGATACCGACGTCAATCGAGTCGACCGAACACAGGCGAAAGATACGAACAGAGCAAACATGTGTGTGAGTGCAAGCACACACAAGCACACGCGATCACTAGTACACTAACTAGTACGCGCACAAGACTCGGCACCATGAATATAGCGCCATCCAACACGAGAGCGACAGTCATGGCACCAGCGTGCAGACATATGTCATTTCATACCATGCCATGCCATACACGCACTCACATGCATGACTACTCAGGATCACTCATGGTCGCTCGTGATCACACACACGCACACTCAAACACTCAAACAGACGTACCTTCTTTCTTCTCGACCTTCTTGTCGACCTTCTTCTCCGCGTCCTTCTTTCCTCCTCCCTTTGGCGGCATGGCTGTAGTTGACTGTTTCGTGGGAGACGAGTGCGGCTGGCTGGCTGACTGGCTGAGTGGGTGGGCAGATGGAGGCTTGGTGACTTGGAGACCTGGGGACTCTGTGTGGCGTCTGGAGAGCGTGTGGCTCGTTGTCGGTGTCTTTGCGACTGAAGAGCACAAGCACGCTCTCTTCTTTCTCCTTGCCCAGTTAGTTGCCTTGCTCGCCCAGTTGCCTTGCTTGCCTGGTTGCTTGGTGTTGTTACTGCGACGACAATGAGCCGTCGCACCACACAACACTCGAGAGAGAGAGAGAGAGAGAGAGGCACCAATCGTGCAACGACAACGGTGTGAAAGTGGTGCAAACATACACATTGCGTGTGCGCACACGTCGCAGAGACCAAGCGTCGTGAAACGACTGCTGTTGTTGCTGATGTTGTTGGTGTGGTTACTGTGGTTTTGTGAAGCCATCTGCGTTTCTGCGACGTGTGAGCACTCGCGATCTGACTGCAATACAAACCGCAATGGACTGAAACGACTGACATTTCTGCTGGCACTTCAACCAGAGCGCGAGACAGCAATAACAGCAAGTGTTCACGTGGCCATGATCTTGATCATGTCTGTGCATTGGCGGTCATGTGCTGCAGAGATGAGGATGTATAGGAGTGCTCTCGTACACAGCGTCACGTTCCTTGACACACCACCAGCAGCACCAACAAGACACCACCACTACGTGTCAAGCGATTATGATGGCCAGGTCGTCAACAACAGTCAAGCACATAGTGCACTCCACCAGTGCTCCGACGCACGCGCTCGAGCAACGACTGACATACATCAACACGGTTGAATAGCTGCTGTTGGTGATGATGCGTGCGTATGTGTGTGTGCCAGCAAAGATGAGTAATTACGACGAGCTTATGAGCAGTGTGCGACGATAGATGGTTGGCTTTGATCTCTCACACACACTATGTGCGTGTGTGCGTGCTTTGACTCGATCGCTTGCTCTCTCACATATGCCCACTTGCAGTCTCGAGCTCGAGCGCAGCTCGTTGACTTGACCAAGACACACATCCTCAAGACACAACAACGAGCAACACCAGCGAACAAGCGATGGAGATGGCAACGAGAACGGCACAGCGCGACCTCGCAAAGCAATACGAGCGCGCACGACGAGAACTCAGCGAGCGCTTTCGTGCCGACAAGCGGGACGGGGATGACGAAGGCGCATACTGCAATCCAGTTGTCGTTTTCCCAGAGATCGACCGCAACGTCTTCCGTGACTGGCTAGAGCGGCATGATGGAGAGCTCCGACGCTGGCACTACGAGCCGCTCACGTCAACAACAGGACGAGTCGTCGTGTACTCGTTCACGCACCGCGTCCACGGCATAACGTACAACGAGATACACGGTATGATGCGAGACCAGCTTCGATCGATCGATCTACAGCTACCGGACGCCATTACGTGCACGGGCGCCGTCACATGCGACGTCGGCGACCGTGAGCAAGAGCCAGACGTGTCGTTTGAACCTCACGATGCAGCATTTCAAACCCCGACCGTCGTGGCGGACGTCATGTACAAGCACGAGAGCCGTGAGATGCTTGTCGAGAAGCTCCGCCGCTGGATGCGTCCACAGACAGACGTTCAAGTCGCTATCGGCATCAACATCACGTCCACGACGCGCGAGTTGGTCATGCTGCAGCGCAACCCTGTGTTCAATTCGGAGCATCCGAGTGAAGCAGACCCACTGCTCTATGCAAACGTGCGGTTTGAAGATCCTCGCACGACGCCATCCGGTCCGATCGTTATCCCGTGGACGGCGCTGTTCCACGGCGTCGGCATTCCGGATACGATCGCGCAACTTGATCCAGGTCACCTCAACGCCAGTGGAATCGTCATTGACTTGGAGCGCTTGCGCCGGATCATCGACAGAGAGACGCTACGTTTGGCGCACCGAGTGAGCGCAGCGAACCAGTGACGGTGCAGTCGAAAGCGATCCCGACAGCAGCTTTGAAGCGCGAAGCAACACGCTCAAGTAGCAAAGTCCAGGCATCTGCGCACAAACGATACGAGCGCCAGTTGCCCTCTACTGTCCGTTCAGATCATAGCCTTGAGTCGCTTGAACCGCGCTTGCGAGTCTTACGCATATACACATGCTGGTTCGAACTCAAGTACCGCAACGTAGAACGCTGCTCACTGCCACTGCAGCCATCTCAATCAATCGGCGTGGATGTGTTGCCACTTGCTGTTCCTTGTTGCTTGCTGCCTTGCTTTGACATCCCAAGCGTGCTCCAACCCAGTGCGTCTACTCTCGTTATGTTCGCTGCTGCTGCTCTCCTTCGCTCTATTCGCTGTTGCTGCTCTCGATCGCTTGAGCTTGTGCTCCCAAGCGCTCTTATCTGACGGGAACGACCACAGCGTTGCTCTCCCTCTCTAGTGACACACTTTACACTCACACTTATACTCACACTCTGCTCCTGCCTCTCCACTCAGCTAGCTACCGACTAGCAACGAGCTCCATCTCAGTCCAGCGCATGCGCTTCACGCAGTCTCACCGACTCTTGTCCATCCCGCCCGACGCGTCATTCACTATCAACTCGTCTCCTTCGTGACAACTGACTGCGCAGTTGGCCGAAAGTGCTGCAGCGACTTTGCCACGACGCTCGCTTGAAGGTGGTGGCCGAGCTGGACGTACCACTGCCGTGCTCGGCGCTGGAGGTTATCGAGCTCGCGCAAGCCGCTCACACGCGACAGATACGCATCGACAATCCGCGGGAGGTCGCGCTGCCAGTCACGCACAAAGAGCACTGGCGCGCGCAGCTCACGCAAGATGCCGTGGAGGTCCTCAGGAACGCACTTCCACGTGCTCGGGTACGACGGATGGTAGAACGTTCCTGGGAGCGACTGCTGCGGGAACTCTTCGACGACCGGGATCGAGCCAGCAGCGAGCGCCTCCCAGATGCGGTACTGCTCCGGGTTCTTCCCGTGTGGACAGAGCGTGAAGACCGACTGCTTGAGCGTCTCGACGTACACGCTCGGCGCAGACGAGAGGAGCCACCGGAGATTCGTCCCTGCAGCAGCGTCGATGCGCTGCAGCGCTTTGAACGCCAAGTCGTTGTGCTCGACGACACAGTCACGACCTCCAGTGCCGCTGACGCTGCTGGCGCTCTTCTGAACATGTGCGTCGCAGACTGCGAGCGCCGCCATCATCGCCTGCACGCGCGTGGGCTTCTCGACTGTCCAGCTCACCATGAGGTTCAGGAGATGCCGCCGCGCTTGCACGGACGGCGCAGCAGTCATGTGCACGTTCGTCGGGAAGCCGTGTTCAAAGCTCGGACCGAGCGGCACGACCGCGAAGCGCACACCGTCCACGAGCGAGCAGTCGCCGTACGGCAGGAACCCAAACTTGAGCGCCGGTGCACGCCAGTACGTCTGTGGATCGACGTTGTTGCAGTCTTCGCGCGAGAGTGCGAGGAACCCGACACTCGCGTTGTGCGATAGCACGCCCGACCCAAGCAAGTGCAGGACGTTCGGCATCCACTGCACGACTGCAAATACGTTGCTGTCGCTCGGAAGCGCCATGAGCTCGAGCTGCGTCCGCACGATGCGGTACTCGAGACCAAGCGCGTCGATCGAGCGCGACCAAGGTGACGGCGACGAGACGTGTTTGTCAAAGTGCGGGCCGAGGATGCTGTGCCAGAGGTTTGGAAACATCGTGAGCTCGTCGACTGGCGCAGCACGCTCGTAGCTTGCAGCAGCAGATGCAGTGGCAGTCGCGTTGGAGCCTGTACGGCTGGCTGATGTGCGCAGATGTGCTGAAGCAGTTGCGTCGCGAATCGGTTGAACATGGCTCTCTGTGAGCTCGACCACGCCATTTGCGCTGTAAGGCACGACGTACACGACTGTGCGCGTGCTGCTTCGTGTTGTACTCTCCTTTGTTGTCGTTGTGGTGGGTCGTAGCTCCACTGCTGATGCCACTTGCGTCTGCTGCGCTTGTTGTGTTGCTGCTGCGATGACGCCGTCAAGATGGAGAAAGCCGTCTGGCGCGTGGCTGACGTTGCGAAAGAGGCAAGTCGAGAGGATCTGCGTCGGCAGTGGCGTCGTCGCTTTGTACTTGCGCGCACCAGTGTTTCGGAGCGAGTACCAGTCGTACGGCTGCTCGAGCCACGCACCAGTGCGCGCGTACAAGAGTATTGTGTTTGCTGTCACTTGTGCGAGCGCGACGAGCAATGTGAGCACAAGCGACTGCTTCGACAGCTTGCGCCATGCGAGTGAGTGCTGCACGAGTGGAGCAGTCCTTGTTTGCATCATGAGCTGCCGCGTGCCGCTGCTGAGCGTGCGTGGCGCCACAGTCGCAATGTCACCGTCGCTCTTCTTGCGCGTCACGTGCTGCTCGCGCACAAGCTTGCGCTGCGTTGCGATGGTCCACCACACGACTTGTACGACCATGCCAGCCGCCCAGACCCAGATGAGCTTGCCGAGAGTCGGGTACAAACGCAGTCGGTTGTGCATGGTTGTGCGAGTGCCGTGTGTGTGTGCGTGTGTCCGTCGTGGTGGCGTGTGCTCTTGGTACTGCCGATCGCTCAATGATCGGCTTGGCAGTCGCAGCCGCAGTCACACGTCGAAGCGATTGATGTGTGTGGAAGAGCGGCTGGCACTGACAATGACACTCGTGCTCCTGCTGCTGCTGCTACTGGTTGTCGTGAAGCGGATCAGCGAAGATCGACGCCGAAGCTCGCAACAGGAATCGCGCTGCACGAGCTTCTCGGCTGTCGTCTGCAGAGCAGGGACGTCTGTGTGGCGCGACTGCCTGACGCAGCCATTCGCTTGCTTCGAGTCGCGTCGTGACGCATTTGTTCGGCGACCTTCTGGCGAGTGAGTCTGCACACGTCACAGACCACCAACACTCTTGCTTCTGTTACACGTGGCCCACATAGAGTTCATGTCGTCCACACATTGTATGTGGACAACACAATTGTCAACTGCCACCAGGAAATGTAGCCATCTTCGCTCTCAACCACACAACTCATTACTTGCCGATCTTCATTCACCCTTGGGACTCGCACTCTCAAACATACTATCGCGAGCAGCAACAACGAGCATACGATCTACTCACAGTACGAGCAGCAACAGCGAGCTCAAGCCCCGCGCGTGGTCTCGAGTACCGCATCGTGCGGACGCAGCTCGAGCTCATGGCGCTTCCGAGCGACAGCAACGTATTTGCAGTCGTGCAGTGGATGCCGAACGTCCTGCACTTGCTTGGGTCGGGCGTGCTATCGCACAACGCGAGTGTCGGGTTCCTCGCACTCTCGCGCGAAGACTGCAACAACGTCGATCCACAGACGTACTGGCGTGCACCGGCGCTCAAGTTTGGGTTCCTGCCGTACGGCGACTGCTCGCTCGTGGACGGTGTGCGCTTCGCGGTCGTGCCGCTCGGTCCGAGCTTTGAACACGGCTTCCCGACGAACGTGCACATGACTGCTGCGCCGTCCGTGCAAGCGCGGCGGCATCTCCTGAACCTCATGGTGAGCTGGACAGTCGAGAAGCCCACGCGCGTGCAGGCGATGATGGCGGCGCTCGCAGTCTGCGACGCACATGTTCAGAAGAGCGCCAGCAGCGTCAGCGGCACTGGAGGTCGTGACTGTGTCGTCGAGCACAACGACTTGGCGTTCAAAGCGCTGCAGCGCATCGACGCTGCTGCAGGGACGAATCTCCGGTGGCTCCTCTCGTCTGCGCCGAGCGTGTACGTCGAGACGCTCAAGCAGTCGGTCTTCACGCTCTGTCCACACGGGAAGAACCCGGAGCAGTACCGCATCTGGGAGGCGCTCGCTGCTGGCTCGATCCCGGTCGTCGAAGAGTTCCCGCAGCAGTCGCTCCCAGGAACGTTCTACCATCCGTCGTACCCGAGCACGTGGAAGTGCGTTCCTGAGGACCTCCACGGCATCTTGCGTGAGCTGCGCGCGCCAGTGCTCTTTGTGCGTGACTGGCAGCGCGACCTCCCGCGGATTGTCGATGCGTATCTGTCGCGTGTGAGCGGCTTGCGCGAGCTCGATAACCTCCAGCGCCGAGCACGGCAGTGGTACGTCCAGCTCGGCCACCACCTTCAAGCGAGCGTCGTGGCAAAGTCGCTGCAGCACTTTCGGCCAACTGCGCAGTCAGTTGTCACGAAGGAGACGAGTTGATAGTGAATGACGCGTCGGGCGGGATGGACAAGAGTCGGTGAGACTGCGTGAAGCGCATGCGCTGGACTGAGATGGAGCTCGTTGCTAGTCGGTAGCTAGCTGAGTGGAGAGGCAGGAGCAGAGTGTGAGTATAAGTGTGAGTGTAAAGTGTGTCACTAGAGAGGGAGAGCAACGCTGTGGTCGTTCCCGTCAGATAAGAGCGCTTGGGAGCACAAGCTCAAGCGATCGAGAGCAGCAACAGCGAATAGAGCGAAGGAGAGCAGCAGCAGCGAACATAACGAGAGTAGACGCACTGGGTTGGAGCACGCTTGGGATGTCAAAGCAAGGCAGCAAGCAACAAGGAACAGCAAGTGGCAACACATCCACGCCGATTGATTGAGATGGCTGCAGTGGCAGTGAGCAGCGTTCTACGTTGCGGTACTTGAGTTCGAACCAGCATGTGTATATGCGTAAGACTCGCAAGCGCGGTTCAAGCGACTCAAGGCTATGATCTGAACGGACAGTAGAGGGCAACTGGCGCTCGTATCGTTTGTGCGCAGATGCCTGGACTTTGCTACTTGAGCGTGTTGCTTCGCGCTTCAAAGCTGCTGTCGGGATCGCTTTCGACTGCACCGTCACTGGTTCGCTGCGCTCACTCGGTGCGCCAAACGTAGCGTCTCTCTGTCGATGATCCGGCGCAAGCGCTCCAAGTCAATGACGATTCCACTGGCGTTGAGGTGACCTGGATCAAGTTGCGCGATCGTATCCGGAATGCCGACGCCGTGGAACAGCGCCGTCCACGGGATAACGATCGGACCGGATGGCGTCGTGCGAGGATCTTCAAACCGCACGTTTGCATAGAGCAGTGGGTCTGCTTCACTCGGATGCTCCGAATTGAACACAGGGTTGCGCTGCAGCATGACCAACTCGCGCGTCGTGGACGTGATGTTGATGCCGATAGCGACTTGAACGTCTGTCTGTGGACGCATCCAGCGGCGGAGCTTCTCGACAAGCATCTCACGGCTCTCGTGCTTGTACATGACGTCCGCCACGACGGTCGGGGTTTGAAATGCTGCATCGTGAGGTTCAAACGACACGTCTGGCTCTTGCTCACGGTCGCCGACGTCGCATGTGACGGCGCCCGTGCACGTAATGGCGTCCGGTAGCTGTAGATCGATCGATCGAAGCTGGTCTCGCATCATACCGTGTATCTCGTTGTACGTTATGCCGTGGACGCGGTGCGTGAACGAGTACACGACGACTCGTCCTGTTGTTGACGTGAGCGGCTCGTAGTGCCAGCGTCGGAGCTCTCCATCATGCCGCTCTAGCCAGTCACGGAAGACGTTGCGGTCGATCTCTGGGAAAACGACAACTGGATTGCAGTATGCGCCTTCGTCATCCCCGTCCCGCTTGTCGGCACGAAAGCGCTCGCTGAGTTCTCGTCGTGCGCGCTCGTATTGCTTTGCGAGGTCGCGCTGTGCCGTTCTCGTTGCCATCTCCATCGCTTGTTCGCTGGTGTTGCTCGTTGTTGTGTCTTGAGGATGTGTGTCTTGGTCAAGTCAACGAGCTGCGCTCGAGCTCGAGACTGCAAGTGGGCATATGTGAGAGAGCAAGCGATCGAGTCAAAGCACGCACACACGCACATAGTGTGTGTGAGAGATCAAAGCCAACCATCTATCGTCGCACACTGCTCATAAGCTCGTCGTAATTACTCATCTTTGCTGGCACACACACATACGCACGCATCATCACCAACAGCAGCTATTCAACCGTGTTGATGTATGTCAGTCGTTGCTCGAGCGCGTGCGTCGGAGCACTGGTGGAGTGCACTATGTGCTTGACTGTTGTTGACGACCTGGCCATCATAATCGCTTGACACGTAGTGGTGGTGTCTTGTTGGTGCTGCTGGTGGTGTGTCAAGGAACGTGACGCTGTGTACGAGAGCACTCCTATACATCCTCATCTCTGCAGCACATGACCGCCAATGCACAGACATGATCAAGATCATGGCCACGTGAACACTTGCTGTTATTGCTGTCTCGCGCTCTGGTTGAAGTGCCAGCAGAAATGTCAGTCGTTTCAGTCCATTGCGGTTTGTATTGCAGTCAGATCGCGAGTGCTCACACGTCGCAGAAACGCAGATGGCTTCACAAAACCACAGTAACCACACCAACAACATCAGCAACAACAGCAGTCGTTTCACGACGCTTGGTCTCTGCGACGTGTGCGCACACGCAATATGTATGTTTGCACCACTTTCACACCGTTGTCGTTGCACGATTGGTGCCTCTCTCTCTCTCTCTCTCTCTCGAGTGTTGTGTGGTGCGACGGCTCATTGTCGTCGCAGTAACAACACCAAGCAACCAGGCAAGCAAGGCAACTGGGCGAGCAAGGCAACTAACTGGGCAAGGAGAAAGAAGAGAGCGTGCTTGTGCTCTTCAGTCGCAAAGACACCGACAACGAGCCACACGCTCTCCAGACGCCACACAGAGTCCCCAGGTCTCCAAGTCACCAAGCCTCCATCTGCCCACCCACTCAGCCAGTCAGCCAGCCAGCCGCACTCGTCTCCCACGAAACAGTCAACTACAGCCATGCCGCCAAAGGGAGGAGGAAAGAAGGACGCGGAGAAGAAGGTCGACAAGAAGGTCGAGAAGAAAGAAGGTACGTCTGTTTGAGTGTTTGAGTGTGCGTGTGTGTGATCACGAGCGACCATGAGTGATCCTGAGTAGTCATGCATGTGAGTGCGTGTATGGCATGGCATGGTATGAAATGACATATGTCTGCACGCTGGTGCCATGACTGTCGCTCTCGTGTTGGATGGCGCTATATTCATGGTGCCGAGTCTTGTGCGCGTACTAGTTAGTGTACTAGTGATCGCGTGTGCTTGTGTGTGCTTGCACTCACACACATGTTTGCTCTGTTCGTATCTTTCGCCTGTGTTCGGTCGACTCGATTGACGTCGGTATCACTATATGTGTATAACAGCGCCAGCCGACAACAAGAAGGGCGGGAAGAAGAAGTAGCCTCTCCTGGCACGTCGTCTCGCGCCTGTGCGCTCGTGCCATCCAATAGATGGCAGCAAGAGCAGCAGCGACGGACGATACGCAGCGACTGCAGCATGTCATTTAGTGAAGTGCCGACAACCGAGCGATTCGACGCTTATCATCACAGCGACGATGAACAGCGGCACCTTGTTTGGTAGCGGACGAGATACACGAGAGACCACTGTTGCAGCAGCACAGCTTGCCAGCTCGTTTGCTAGCTAGCGTAGTGTCTTCATTAGCAAGTATGAAATGAAGACACGACTCAAGCATGACATGACAAGTATGTATGTGTATGTGCACAACCATGTTCATGGTGATGTCAATCGCGATGGCAATGGCGATGTGGTGTGTGTCTCTCTCATTCGCGCAGCTCTGCTCGCTTTCCTTTGTCTGGACTTGCGTACGCGTGTATATCACAAGGAACGACAGCTACCAAGCAAGCAGCAAACACCAAGCAAGCCAATGCTTGCTTGCGTGATGCGAGTAAGCGAGCATCTTGTCGAGTGCAAAGTGCACCGAGGCGTTTGTTGTTGCTTGTTTGTTTGCTTGCTAGCAGTCGTAATAATGAGCGTGGCAGTCGTGGTCTGTCGGTCACGATGACTGTCGTCTGCATTGTGTTGTGACTGCACCTAGAGAGCAGCTGTGTGAGCTGTGCGTTGTTGATGGTAGTGTGTTGTTGTTTGCAAGGCGTTGTGGAGACGTGCTGTGTCGGTTGTCATTCACGCAAGATCTTGCCGTTCACGAGAGGCAAAGCAAGAGACAACTCTGAATGGTGTGGTTTGCGTCGCAACTGTGGTCGTGAATCAAAATGGGTCGTTGACAGTGGGGAAAACGTGTGTGTGAGAGAGAGAGAGTCTGTATGTCTGAAGCTCAGCTCAAGCGTCTGAAACTGCCGAGTCAAGTTGCTGTCGAAAACATTGTATGCTCGAAAAAGAACGAAACACCATTGTGTGAGTGATGGTGTAGCTCAACGCAGCTAGCAGCATGAACAGTCGCGAGCACTCCGTCTTGAGAGGCTCACTCAAAGCTCAAAGCCAGCGATAGACACCAGCACGAGGGCTAGCAAGTGCACACGCATGGTGTAAGAGCCAACCAAGAGCAACGAGTCAACCCACATTGTATTGCATTGTGTATGAGTGAGTGAGTGCGATAGAGTGTCTGGCTGTACGGCTGATGTTGCGTTGCCTGCACCAATCACTAGACACCAGGTAGCTCGGCTTGGCTAGGTTGAACGGGACTCGACGAAGCTCGACTTGGCTGGGTCAGTCGGTGTGGTCAATAGAGAGGCCCACGCACGCACGCACGCACGCACGCACGCACTCACTCAGTCGTCTAGAACGCAGTTTCCAACTCACCGACTCCAGCACAAGTCCAGTCCAGTCGGTCTCAAGCGAACGAAGGCTCGCCTCTGCTCGACGCAGCTCGGCCGAGCTGGCACGGACGCCGCGCCACACAGCGCTACATCGTCCAAGCGACGCTGTGTGCGCGTACTGGTGCTGGTGTGTGCGAGTGAGAGCGAGTGCTAGAGTGCTGCTGCCGACCGAGCTCGCTGTGGACCGAGTCAAGTCCAGTGCGAGCCTCTCGCCTTGAGATCCAGCACGAACGCACCGCCATCACCGCCGCAAGCAGCAAACCACGAGCAAGAACACCAGCAGCAGCAAACCAAACGAACACAAACCCGACAGAGAGGCAAGGTCACCAAGTACGCTGCGTGCAGCCACGCATACACAAGTTTACTCCGGTGCAAACACAAGGGCAAGCTCAAGCGCAAGCTCAAGTGCACAGCTATTGACACATCGACCACGCTGCGACAACGCAGCACGAACGACGCATCTACCATCTAGCGACTAGCCTAGCACCCCACTAGCAACCAACCAACCACCCCGTTGTTTGTGCGGAGACCATGGCGACAACGACACCAACGACGACAACGACAACGACGACGACGGTACTGCTAGCAACAGCACCTACTACTGCTGCTACTGCAGTCGCAATGGTCGTGTCGATATCGTCGTTGCTGCTATTGGCGCCAGCTCCGCCGCAGTCCCGACGCGACCTCGACAAGCTCACGCTCACTCTTGAGCTGTCGCCGCGACACTGCGAAAGCAACACACTGCCACCTCGACGAACTCTGAATCCGAACCAAGACCCTGCGCTCGACCCCAAAGACAGCCGACAGCAACAACAACAGCAACAAGTCACCAAGGCAGCGCCACACTTGCGTGCGCGTGTGGCGATCCGTGTATCGAGTCACACCGCGGTCATGGTCTTGACCATGTCCGCATCTCGATCACGGTGGCCGACATCGCGCACTACCACACACTTCCAGGCTGTCTGTACGAGGTCGTCGCTGGTGCAGCGTGCCTGGCGTGGGCGAGGTTTGCGTTTCGCGAGTCGAGTCGAGGGCTGTCACAAGCTGAGTTGAAGAGGGAGCACGTCGAGAGAGGCAAGACTCGAGTTGCAAGCCGTGAGCAGCGAGCATAGCTGATGCTCTTGTTGCAGCATGTGGAGAAGCAAGAGTCAAAAGCAGCAGCAGAGGCGTGTGTGCTAGACCACGTCACGACGAGGCAAGGACGCGAGCAGGTCAAGTGAGCTCTGCGTTGCTTGTCTTGTGAGACACCTCCATCGATACAGCAAACGCAACCTTGTACGTGGCGACATGATCTCATGGCGAGCACTCGATTGACGATGCGTTGTTGTTGTTCCCAAAGCTCAAGCGTGCGAGACAGCCCTCGAAGTCGACCACCAGCGCTTCATGGGACTCAACCATACGCAGTTTGTGCTCGACCAGAGGCATCACGGACGCAAGTCATGAGCGCAGAGGACTCTGATCTAACACACAACCATGGCCGTGGATGGACTCGACGTCAGTCTGCAACACTGCGCATTCATAGGCAATGGCAATGATGGTGATGATGATGATGTACAGCAACCAACGTGGTTGCGCCTTCCCACTCGTCTCGTCTTCTTACTCGTCTCCATCTCCTCTCTCGTGTCGCTTGCTGTCCGACTGATCACCTCGTGGCATCAGCAGCTGCAGCTGCACTGGTCCAACAAACATCTCACTCGCTGACAAGCGACGCCACTCACGTACTCGACGCGACTGCAAACGTCGCGAGCGCGTCGTCTGCTGCAGCGATCGCTTGCTTACTCGCGTCGCTCAGCAGCGCGTTGTGCGCTCGGAGCGTCGCGTAGTACGCTCGGATGTACGACCGCGTCGTCTCGACAGGCGATGCGTTGTTGCTAGTGTTGGAGCTGGTGGCACTCAAGTCTCCTGCGCAGGCTAGTTCGTTCGCGCAAAGTAAACGAGCGACTTGTCCAAAGGGCCGCGCACTCACTCACTCTTGTCTTCCGAGTGCTGCGCGTCAAGAGGCAAGCGCGTGATTCTTCTCGCGCGTGCTTCATGGCGTCCTGCTTGACATCATGACCACAACATCGTACGCTTGGACGCCTGGTGACGTCTCGCTTGTGCAACCAGCACAAGCATTCGTAGCAACGGACGCGAGTGGTGCAGCTGACGATGCCGCAAGACCGCTGTTCCAGCTGAAAACGTACGCTCTCGAACCGGTCGCGCTGCCTCCTCGTCGACCACACACGGTGCCAGGAGGCAAGCGAGAGCCGTCGGCACATGCGAACTCGCAACACACCCAGCAGCAGCAGCAAGACCAACGACGCAGAGACACATGCAGAGACAGAACCTCGCAACACTCGACGTTGCCGCCATCGACAGCAAGTCCGTTGGCGCGCCACACTCGCAGTCCATCCGTGTTCTCGCAGCCGCACACCTTGTCGACAGCAGCGACACCGCCACTCCAGTTCGTAAACGCACACAACGCCGCACAACTAGAACTAGTGGACTTTGATCCGTTCCAGAGCGCCGAGTGCGTCCGCATCCTCGTCCAAGACCCAAACGTGAGTGCTGCGCTGCGCCAGGACCCGACGAACCTCTGCGCGTTCCAGCGGTGGCTCACAGATCGCTTCCCGAAAGTCGTGCAGACGCTCCAAGCGCTCAAGCTTCTCCACGCTCGTCCGCGTCGACGAGCGAAGCAAAGTGACCAGAGCCACATGAACGGCGGTGCTGGCATCAGCCCAGACGCTGGTACGAGTCGACACACGGATCGCCAACAGCAACAACAGTCGGATGCAGACGGATGTGAAGACAGACACGACGATGACGAGAGCGACTCGGATGACAACGAGGACGACGACGATCCACTGCAGCAGCAACAACAACAGCAGTGCCACGACAGAGCGCCTCGAAGCGACGGTGGCCGGAGCGCTGCCTCGCGCGCAGCAGACAGAGCGCGAATGCGAGCTGCAAACGCCGAGGCGTGGCAAACGCTCTTTCGCCACGCGACACTGCAAGTGTACGCGCCACTAGACGCCGTGGTCGTGCAAGACGCGACTCGCACGGGCAAAGTGTACGTGATCCTGAACGGCAGCTGCGACCTCACGTTCCAGCCGACGTTCCTCGAGCTCGTGTTGCTCGCAAAGCGGAGCAAGGCGCCACCCAAGAAGACTGTCGAGTCGAGTCCCACACACACAGCAGAGCCACTGCCACTGTCGCGCAGTCCACGAGCTGCAGTCGACAACAAGCACCGGCAACATCGCAGCACGGACGCGCGAGACAACCACACGACTGAACCAGCAACGAGGCCACCGCTAGCGTCAGCAAGTGCTCGCACAGCTGACGCTGTTCCTCCAACGACATACGCACGAAAGCGGACGCTCGGCTCGCGAAAGTTCAGTCTCAGCCACCTCACAGACGAAGACGCACAGCGCGCGTTCGAGACGGGCGTGCACCTGCAGACGCTGCGCAGCGGCGACTTCTTTGGTCTCGATGCAGCGATGTTCCAGTTCGCGACCCACATGGTCTCCGCGACGTCGAACGGCGCGCTGCAGCGCAGTGACATCGGCCTCACGACCAAGACGTGCATGCACGTGCTCTGTCTACCGTTTGCCGCGCTCGAGCGCATGCGCGATGTCATTGCGAGCAGCGTCGCAACGACGTCTCGCTGCCGCAGCAACAGTGGCGCTACCGTACGACCAACTGCATTCGAGTCGCCACGACCGCCGCCTCGTTCTCGAGACACACTGCCGCATGCGTCAAGATCGCTCGAGTCGTACTTCCCCTACACGTTCAGCCACGAGAGCGTCGAGTTCCTTCGGCAGACGTTCGTCTTCCAGTCCATCGCAGAGTCGAGTCTCCAGTTCCTCGCTAGTCAGATGCGAACGCAGCGCGTTGCGCGCCACGAGTACCTGTTCACGCCCGGACAGCACGTGGCTGGACTGTACCTCGTCAAAGCGGGTCAGCTCAAGGTCTCGTCGCTCGAGCACGTGCGCGTGAGTATCTCGGACAGCGAGCGCGAAGAGCTCCTCGGTCTCTTTGAAAGTGCCAAAGGCAATACGAGCGGCTCTGATCCCAGCACCAGCGGTGCCAGCGACCGAGCCCGAGGTGGCGGCGGCAGCTCGACGAGCGCACTCGGTTCAACTGGTATGGAGCCCAAGCCGACGTTCGAGACGCGAACTGTCGAGCTCGAGATCTTGCAGGCGCACGACACGATCGGACTCTTGGAGGTGTGCTTGCTGCACGCGCAGTTCGCGACCCACTGCATCGCAATGACCGACGACGTCGAAGTGGCGGTGCTCTCGACCGTCGCGCTCTTTGCTGTCCTCGCGCGCGAGCCGATGGCGTCCAAGCAGGTCGTTGAGAGCCTCACGCGCCACCATGCGTGGTTCAAAGCGCGGCAGCTCGCGGCGCTGAATCACCACAGCACGCCGCGCGAGTGCAAGCTCTCGATTGCCGTGCAGCAACGCGGTCCGATCCAGTGCTCGCGCTGTGGCTGGGCCGGCCACGTCTCGACGTCGTCGATCTGCGTGCGCGCCGAGTCGCCCAAGACGATGCTCTCGCGCCATGCGAGCACAGCTAGTAGTAGTAGTGGTGGTGGTGCCTCAAAGCCGACGAACGGTCGAGACCGCAGAATCAGTCCAGCCGTGGCGCTCCCGCTTCCGTCAAGGCGCTCTCGGACGCAGCAGCGACTCTCGTCGCTTGCGACGATCGCAGCAGTCTCAGAGGCTGAAGAGGCTGCCACAGCGTGCAGCTCGAACCAACTGGATGCCCAAGCGAGTTCGTCGGCTGCTGGGAGTGGCACCACAACAACAGCACAAGCAAGTGCAGATGGACAGAGCGCAGCGCACACTCGCTCAGCTGCGATCGTCCATGCCGACTCGAAGCTCAAGGCGTCGCTCCTGCGCGGACTCTTGCCGTTCCTGTGCATGAAGAGCACGCGGAGCGAGCTCGTGGCTGAGCAAGTGGGCAGCTCAGCTACAGACCTCGAGCGCGCGCTCAAGCGCCTGGACATCGCACTGGTCGAAGACAGCAGTCGTGAAGAGCGAGATGCAACAACACACGCGCTGTCGCCACGATCACCACCGCTGCTACAGAGTCCTCGCCCTCTCGTCAATCAGCGCCCAGACACGAACTGCTGTGATCGGCGGACAGACTGCAGCACAGCGACAGTCAAAGCAGCGGTAGTAAGAGAAGCAGGATCGATAGTCGTGGCTCGGACTCGACCGCACACTGAGCAAGGCACTCGGCGGGTCTTCAACCTGAACGCTGCAACTGAACAAGCCGTGAGTCGCATCAGCGCTGCGATCACGTTGACGAGCGACGGAGACAGCGCAACCACCAAGTCGATGCGAGCATCGTCCTGCTCGCCTCTCATGCCGTTTGCAGCTGTCGCAACGTCCAAGAGCACAGACAAGAGTGGCGATTCGCGCCGACACCAAGCGCATCGGCGCAACGCAGCGAATCTGTAGACATACGCGTGTGCTCGATACGTTGTTCTGGTGTCACGGAGCAAGCGCGACCGCCATCTAAACGTACTGACGTGTTGAGACCCGAGTGCCATGAGCGCATGCTGCTGCTGTCTCTTGCTCGAGCGCTTGCTGTCTGAAGCCACTCGAGTCGAGTCGAGTCGAGTGCCAAGATGCAAGTGCTTATGAAGTGCCGATGTGTCTCGAACCATACAAATTCCAAGTGGTTGGAGTCGCACCACATCGCTCCTTGTTTGTTGTTGTGGGGAAGAGGCAAACGACGTGTCCGAGGCGGTCGCTCGCTGCATTGGACGGATCCTGTGCGCGCGACGCTGGACGACGACGACAGATCACAGCAGCGACAGCAGCCATGGCAAACGCAGCAGCACAAGCAGAGGCGAGACCACTGACAGCAGCAGCAGCAGATGCAGCAGCAGTGACAGAGCAGACGCAGATAGCGCCGCTGCCCTCTTCCCAGCCAACGAACAGTGACGGCAGCGTCGCGCTCGGTATGCGCTGCGAGCTGCTCTCTGCAGGCGGCAGTGGCAGCAGTCTGCGCGCGAGCATCAAGCGGTACGGCGAAGTGGCGTACATCGGTGCAGTGCGTGGTCTGCCAGCGGGCGAGTGGATTGGCGTGCGACTCGACAAACCACTCGGGAAGAACGACGGCTCGGTCGACGGCGAGCGGTACTTTGACTGCGCGCACTTGCACGGCGCGTTCGTGCGGCGCGAGAAGCTCAACACAGTCGGCGACTTTCCCGTGCTCGCGACTCACGCTGAGAGCATCGAGCACGCGATGGAGGCGCGACGCAAAGCGCTCGACGACAAGAAGCAGCTCGATCGGCAGCAGCGCGCGCCAGACCAGGAACAGACCGCCGACGAGCTCGTGCAGCGCTTCTGGCAGCGCTTCGCCGCGCACGAGCGCGACGTGCGACGCCAGCTCGACGTGTTTGTCGAGCAAAAGCAGCAGCCAACGCCGTGCGAATCGGCACAAGCAGTCCAACTCGACGCACTCGTGCTGCGCATCGGCGCAATGCGCGACGACGCGGCGTCGGCAGCGTCCATGTACTTGTCGCCGTACGACATTCGGCAGTCGCAGCTGCTCGTGGCGAAGCTGTTGGAGCTCGTCGAGACGACGCGCACGACGTTTGCGCCGCGCAAGAAGTTTGCCTTTCGCGCTCGTGCGAAGCGCACAGCAGCAGGAGGAGGGCGAGGAGCTACTGGCGACGCCACAGTCACTCGTAGCAGCACCAGCACCAGCAACAACGCAGTCGACAACAACAGCAAAGACAGAGACAGCGCTGATCGACCGGAGACGACGCCGCTCACAGCACCAGACGCACTCAGCACCACGAACCACCAAGCGGACGCACACGACCAAGCGACGAAGCACCAGAACCAGAGCCAGCAGCAACAGTCGCAGCAGTCACATGCGATCGACGAGCTCGTGCACGCCGACCTGCAGGACCAAGTGATCGTGATCGACCAGCAGAGCTTTGCGTCCGAGCCAGGCACGCGGCGCGACCTGAGCTTCTCGCGCCTGCGCAACTGCGTCGTGCTCGTGTGCGTGGACACGTCGGCGATCCGGTGCGACGACCTGCAGCGCTGCGTCGTGCTCGCGGGCCCCGTGTGGGGGAGCGTCTGGCTCGAGCGCTGCGACGCGTGCGACTTTGCCGTCGCGTGTCGCCAGCTGCGCGTGCACCACAGCGTGTCGACGAGTTTCCACTTGCGCATCAGCAGCCACCCGATCATCGAGGACTGCGCGCAGCTCCAGTTCGGTAGCTACCGCCTGCGCTACGACGGCCTCGACGAGCAGCTCGCGCACAGCGGCTTGGCGAACGACAGCAGTCTCTGGGCTCGCGTGCACGACTTCAAGTGGCACCGCGCACAGCAGTCGCCGAACTGGCGCGTGCGCGATCCGACGCAGCCGCTGCCAGTGCTGCCGCCTGCGCTCGCGAGTCGCGTGTCGTTTGGTTGAGTAGCGACCGAAAGAGAGCGAGAGCGTGACTCTGTGATGGCAAGAGAGAGTGTCTGTGTGCTGGTGGCAGTCGCGCTCTAGTCGCTTGTAGCTGCTGCTGCTTCTACGATCACTGTCGCTGGAGTCAACAGCAGCAATAGACGAGAGAGAGAGAGAGAGAGCTCGACTGCTGAAGACCTCACGCCAGAGCTGACCGAAGCAGCGACAGTGTTCACATGCACTGACGATGTTGACAACGCAAGGCAACAGAGCAACAAACAACGAGAACGAGCAGCAGCTCACTCGAATGGATTGCAACAGCGTGAGTGGCGGTGAGTGATGATAGCGTCCTCTGTCGTGGCGCTTAAGCTATAGGACTGGAGACGCACACCAACGGCCTTGAGGCGGAGAGTGAACGCCCAGCTGGCGCTCGTGTTACTGCCGTGACCGCTGTCGCTAAGTCGTGCGTGCGTGCGATCCAGCAAGCGCTCTCACAGCTCTGTCGCCTGAGCTACCCGGGGTCCAGCAATCACCGCAACGAGCAGCAGCGCAACTTCACTTTTCATCTAGCCGTCGACGCACAACACACAATCGCCAGCACAGCCTCACACGCTCACTCGGTCAGCTCGGTCAGCTCAAGTTGCTCCCGGCACACACGCACCTCGACATTCAACGTCGCGTCGCGCACACACGTCGTATCACCGCAAGATGCTCGCGTATGGAGCCGGCGCAGCGCCGCGCTCGCGCATTCAAGTTCGTCCCTTTCGACTAACGGTTCAAACGTCACGCGCCGCAGTCCAAGCATTACGCGCAGTCGAGATGCCACAAGCAGTGTCGACTCCAGCATTGGATCAAGAGCCCACACTCAACAAGCGAGAGCTCAAGCGAGCACAGTGCGCCTTGGACGTGGCTCGAGCGCACCGCGAGCTCGAGCTGCGCGAACAAGCACACGCTCGCGCCGCGGCGACCAGAGTCAGCGCGCTGGGGAACCTCGGGCCAGTGGTCGTGTGCGACGAGATCTCGCACAGCGACTTGTGCGACTGGCTCGACAGCCACGAAGGCGAGCTGCGTCGATGGGAGTACGAGCCGCTCACAGACACGACTGGCCGCGCGCTGATCCACAGTTTGCCATTGCGGGTCCACGAAGTAGCGCACTGCGAGGTGGTGTCCATGGTACAGAATCAGCTCTTTGCCGCGGGCCCGGATCTGCCGCAATTGATCACTTACACGGGGGCTACCAGGATCTACACCGTCGACCGGAACCAAGAGGCAGACGCGTCGTTCGGCCCTCACAACGCCGAACCAGGTACTCCGACAGTCGTCATTGAGGTCCACTACAAGGGCATGCAGCTGCCTGCGTTTGAGGCGAAGCTCCGCCGCTGGATCGAGACGCCGCCGGTCCAAGTCGTGATTGGCATCGACATCGATGCCTACATCGAGCCGACGACGATGGAGCTGATCATGCTGCGGCTTCTCACGAGGCGCTGATGTCGTCATCCCGTGGTTGGCCCTGTTCCACGGCGTCGCTCTCCCACAAGCCATCGACAACGCTGTGAACCAGAACAACATCGCTGGGGTGCCATCGACTTGGAGCTCTTGCGATTGCGCATTGACGCCGAGATAACGCGCCAGGAACAGGAAGACAATCGAGGCAGCAGCTCAGACAGCAGCTTCGCGAACGACTCGGAAAGCAGTTCAGGGAGCAGCTCGGCAAGTACCGCAAGAAGCAACCCTGCAAGCCGCCGAGCCAACAGACAACGCACACGACGTCGCCAGCAGCGTACACGCCAGTCATGACAATGGCCTGACAAGAGCGTCGACGAGACGCAAATGTTCGGAAGCACTCCGCGTCACGCTCCATGCAGCAGTCTCAAGTCGCTTGAAGCTCGTTGTTCCTTGTTGATCTGTTGTCTTGCGCTTGCCATCTTCTGTGTGCTCCGACGCACTGCACCTACTTCTGCTCTGCTCGCTGTTGCTGCTGCTCTCGCTCGCTTCAGCTTGTGCTGCCAGGGTACTGATATCAGCCACGAGTGCGACGCAGTGCTCCAGGTCGTCACATCGGATTGCCGACGTGTCCACACACACGAGCTCTGGCTTGCGGCTTGTGCTGGCGGAGGTGCGTCTGGTGTCGTGAGGATCGACGTCACGTGTGCATGAAGCGTGAATGCTGCTGACAGCGACGTCTTTTGCTTCGCACGACCGGACGATCGGCGATGGCCTCAAACGCGAGCATGCTCTCACACACTTGGTTGTTTGCACGCGAAGTTCATTCAGCTCTAGCTCAAGCACTTGACTTGATGTGCGTACGGATAGTTGGTAGGTCACTTGGCCACTTCAGTACGAGTGACCTTGTGAAGTAGTGAACGTGCGCACAACGAGAGATCGAGCGCTATCGCACCGACATGACCATCAACGAACACTGAGTATCGGTCGCATGTGTCGGCGTGAGGTGTGCAAGTGAAAGAGTTAGAGTAAGAGTGAGTGGGTGGCTCTGTGTCTCGCTTGCGCTCGTGGCGCCTTCGTTGCTCGAGCGTGGTTCATACGGTCTGGGCTGATCTACTGAAGCATCGACGATCCGATCGTTGCGACCACCGTGGCGTGCGTCTCGGCACTTAGCGATCCGAGGTGCACGCCTTGGATCGGTGCTGCATCAGCGTCCTTCTTGCCAACGGCCTACTCATAGAGGCACCACAACCTTCTCGTCAGTACGCAGTCACATGTGTTGCCAGCAGACAAGCGCCATCGATCTGTACACGCACTGCAGTATCTGCTGCAGTTGAGAGCGGCACTGGCAGCGGTGTGTCTGGCACTGATGGCTTGAACGTGTTGTTCATTGCGCGACCAGGGTGGCCACCACCGAGGTACGCTGGCAGCGACTCGAGCGGAATGCCATGGTTCTGCGCCGTCTCGAGGAACTTGTCGCCCTCTTTGAACACTTGGATCTTCTCGCGCGTCTCGGGGTCGATCAGACTCGAGATCATCTTCCACGCGCCGTAGAACACGAACGGCGCGTTGATCAAGTACAGACGCAGTAGCGTCTCGGGGTAGTACAGCTGCCCGACGTCAAAGATCGGCTAGTCAATGCACACACAGAGTCACAAAGCGGTCATCAGTACAACGTATGTCTGCGCTTGCATTGCTAGACAGATCACTCAGCAGCGCGCTGTGTGTAGCGCACACACGCACCTTGAGGTAGTTGATGATCGAGCGCGAGATGTGCTTCAAGCCGAGTCCTTTGAGGTCGACGATGCAAATGTGCTTGTACACGCGCGTGCCGAGGCGCTTCGAGATCGCTGCTTTCTCCCACTGGATGCGCTCCATGTACTGCACGCGGTGCGGCAGGAGCTGGTCCATGTGCGCAAAGTTCTTCTGGAACGCGTCGAGCTGGATCTCGGCGATGCGGTCGACTGCGACGAGGTGGCCTTCCTTGTCCTCGCCGTAGATCATGCCGGGCCAGCAGTCAAAGTACACCTTGCTGAGGTCGAGCTCGCGCGTGAGGATCGAGTCGGCGTGGTGCGCCGCGCGCCACGTGAGAATGCGCTGCGCCTCGGTGAGCGTCACTTGCATGCGGTTCTTCTTGTGCGCTCGGAACGCGCGCGCCATGCGGATCTTGAAGTCCTCGGTGCACTTGTCGCCATGTGCAGCGTGGAGCGCATCGTAGTACTCCTGGTCCTCTGCGCTCAGCGGCTGGCCTTGCTCGTTCAGCGTCATTGTGCCGTGCGCGCGAGTTGTGCGATCTGGTGGTGGTAGCTGTCAAAGAGAAGCGACTGCTGCTGTGTGCGCGCGCTCGAGCTCGAATCCGAGAGTGCGGTCGATCGTGCGCACGGTCCGCGACACGCGATGCGCAGAGAATATGCGCAGTAGGACGACGACACACATGGATGCAGCATGCGAGCGGCATCGACGACGACGACGACGAGACGCATCAAAGCAGCGACGCGTCCTGAGCGGATCTTTCGTCGCTTCGTCGATCTTTGACTGCGAAGCGTCGCAGGAAGCTAACAATAGCATCGGGAAAGTAATAATAGCACGATCGACACATACAATGTTCAAGGTTAACCTCAAGCACCTCGTATATTTCACTATCAGCAACTGAACATGCACTCGACGACAACGACAGCGTGAGGACATGCTTGCCTGTGTCGATCGACGCGCACAGCGCTGCTTGAAGCCCAAAGGCAGTGATGGATCGCCCAGGCACGTGCGCGCGCGCTGGCACCAAGCGTCGATGGATCCATCCATCGAGACGCACAGCAAACAAACAACGTGACAATGGCAGAAGAAGCGCACAGGTGACGCTGCAACGTCGTGTATTTGCTCGCGACAAGCAAAAACACAAGCGACAGCGACGGATGCTCGCTCGTTGTCTCTCTTTCTCTCCCTTTGTCGCTGCTGGCAATGGATGCCTTCTGCGTCATTCGGTTCTACGAGCACCGCAGTCGCGTCGATGACAAGCATTCTGCGCGGACGCGTGCTTGCACACAGGCGCTGTCTGCGCTGCTGCTGCTGCTGCGCGTCTACAGACGCGTGACCTCCCAGTCCTCGACCGTGCGCTCGAGCACATCCTCGGGCGCCGTGTCGAACACGCCAGTCTCTGTTCTTCTCGGGTTGTGGCGCTCTTTCAGGATCTCCGGCTTCGGGATGATCGTGCCCGTCTTCTTCGACACGCGCACCTTCTCGCCGTCGTCCGTGAAGCGAATCGCCACACGCGTCGGCTTGCTGTCGAAACCAACGAGCGCGCAACCAGAGAGAGCTCACGTGTGAGATGCCTTGGGTCACACAGATCAAGTACAGGTCCTGCGCATGTATGCGTACCCGATCGACGGGTCCACGAGGTTGACGTTGCTGTAGTGGATCGGCCCAGGCGAGAGGTACGAGCGGCCAGGCGCGACCGGCGTCGACTTGACGTAGCGCGAGTGCTGCAGACGTCACACACACACACGCCGCATACGAGTGTGAGTGTCTGTGACGAGAGCTGTAGTGGCAAAGATCGGTGGTATCTGTGTGGGCGAAAGAGATAGCAAGCAAGCGCACCATGTTGATGTTCTCGACAATGACCTTGTTCTGGTCACGAATGACGCTCACGACAGCGCCTTGCTTGCCCTTGTGCGGACCATTGACGACCTCGACCTGTTGCACGACGAATGCAAGAGCGAGCGATCATGTAAGTGTCAGTTCGCTGAGCACGACAACTGCCATTGATGTGCATGCACGATGCATCGCACCGAAGTGGGCATGCGAGCTCGCATGACACTCAAGTAGATACACGCAAAGACATAGACAACGCTTCGACGAGCGCAAACGTACGAGGTCGCCACGGAAGACGTGCCAGTTGCCGATGAGGTCAATGGCCTTGGACTTTCGTCGCGGGCCGCGGCGGAACGCGAGCGGGATGCGGGTCGCCATCGTCTCTCTCTCTCTCTCTCTCTCTCGTGCACTCGGTCGGTCACTTGCCTTGCCTTGCTGCGCTCAACTCACGTGCTCTTGGTGCTGTTGGCTGGCGCTCGTGGCCGTCCAACGCAAGTAT
This sequence comes from Pythium guiyangense, assembly GCA_003730235.1. Classification (NCBI taxonomy): domain Eukaryota; phylum Oomycota; class Peronosporomycetes; order Pythiales; family Pythiaceae; genus Pythium; species Pythium guiyangense. The sequence continues at coordinate 409,732 of QXDM01000026.1, forward strand.
AGTGGGAGCAAGTTAGCAGTGTCGGGACAATTTTATCTTGATGTAAGTATAGTTATTGGAAACCACACTCGATTAGAAGACTCAACAATGCAAAAAGGAAAACATCCACACATTTAACTTGAGCTCAAAAACTGTCCTCTGCAGCAATGCATCAATTGCATCAATCCGCAAGTATATCAAAACGTACATTAACACTTCTTGCAGAGGTTCCGCATCCTCAAAACAATGTCCGCATTCGTTAATACTGGTTTTCGTCACTATCGGTCTATGTTTTCAAACGCTTCCACTTTTAGCAAATGTTTAGTTTGTGTAGGTCTATTTTTTGACGCTAAAGCGTCCACATTTTGGATGTCACAATCTAGAAACGGATGAATAGTGACATGTATGTGGACTACACACTGCGCACAGGGGCCACCAGAAAAGTCCCGGACGGGAAGGGGGCGAAGCAACCGAAGGAGCTCGAGAACCACCCGCGCGCGATCAAGCCACGCGTGCACGCAGAGCAACAAGCAGTAGCAGCAGCAAGAAGCAGCAGCAGCATCAACATCATCATGTCGGACGTCGAAGTCGCAGCGGTGCCAAAGGCGCCAAAGGTCTCGAAGAAGGCGAGCGCAGACGCGGACGCCGGTGCGCCGCCTGCACCAGAGGATGTCGCCGCCATGTTTGACTTGAGCCTCAAGAAGAAGAAGAAGACCAAGAAAGTCAAGAAGGAGGTACATTTTGTGTGTGTACATGCGCATTGATGCGTGTGGAATGAGCCGGTGTAGTACGATCCTGTAATTAAATGACTGCTCTTCATGTCGTGACAACGCTACAGAAGAAGGAGGGCGACGCCGAGGACGCAGCGGACGCCGGTGCGAGCAACAGCAGCGCCGACGCGAGCAGCGGCTCGTCGTCTGTGCTCGTGCAGGACCCTGCAACGTACTCGTACAAGGACGAGCTCCTCGCGCGCATCATGTCGAAGCTCCACGAGAACAACCCGGAGCTGACGGACCGCAAGCGCCACACGATGAAGCCGCCACAGCTCATGCGCGTGGGCACGAAGAAGACGCTGTGGGTGAACTTCCAGGAGATCTGCCAGATGATGCACCGCAGCCCTGAGCACGTGCTCCAGTTCACGCTCGCTGAGCTCGGTACCGAAGGCTCGATCGACGGCAACCAGCGTCTTGTGATCCGCGGTCGCTACGTGCCCAAGTACATTGAGAGCCTGCTGCGAAAGTACATCACGGAGTACGTCTCGTGCCAGATGTGCCGCTCGCCGAACACGACGCTCACGCGCGACAGCGTGAGCCGTCTCTACTTCGTGCACTGCCAAGACTGCGGCTCGTCGCGCTCGGTCGCTGCGATTCGCTCGGGTTTCCACGCCGCTACGCGCGCCGACAGAAGAGCCGCACGCAAGTAAGCGCGCGCGCTCGACTAGAACGAGTGTCGTCGAGCGCGAGGTGCGGCGCTTCAACTGCAGTTGCGTCGAGGCGCCGACTCGAACGACCAGTAGGAGACGAGTGCGAGACGACCGCGCCACTTATGTGTGGCGTCGCGCAGTGTATCTAGCGCCGCGGAGCCAGCACGCAGTGACAGGAGAGAGAGAGAGAAGAAGACGAGAGTGACCCAACGCGCAGCAGTCTAGTGCGTCTCGCGCTCGTGTGTGAACGACTCAATGCATCGTGTGTCTTGCATCGCAGCGTGTCTGTTCGCTCACGTAGCTGGCCATCAGTTGTGAACCCATTGGCCACTTGTCATGCAGATCTATTACGTATGTGCACTCAACTCGATTGGTCCGCTCGGTCTCGCTCTCTTTGCTCTACTGCTTCGCGTCGACACTGTCAATCCTACCGCGAGATCGTGATGTGGCGCTCGAGCCCTTCACCGACGCTCTTATGCGCGAGACCGAGACGCTCGGCGCAGTCGTGCGCGAGCAGGCGCTCAAAGCCGTTCAAGTTTGCGTCGAGATGCAGCGGCTCGGAGCTCCCCGACTCGTAGTACGCCTCGATCTTCTTCACGAGCGAGTGCGAGCTGCCAGTCGAGATCCCAGGGGTTCCACTCCCGCGCGTCGCTTTTGGCGCAGGAGTTCGCTTCACCGGCGCTGCCTTTGCGACAGGAGCGCGTGCCACTGGCGCACGCTTGTCGTCGTCGTCGCTGTCGTCCGAGTCCGACGACGACGACGAGCTCGAGCTGTCGTCGCTCGAGTGGACCGCTGCCTTGGTTGGCTTTGCTGCAGCAGTTGCAGTCGCTGGTGTAGTCGGCACTGCGCGAGGCTTCTCGTCTTCGTCGTCCGACGAGTCGCTCGACTTGGATGCCGCCGACACGACCACGGGCTTTGGCGCAGGCACAGTCTTGCGCACTGGCGCTGCGAGCACAACTGGTCGCTCGTCGTCATCGTCACTCGACTCGGAGCTGATGTCGCCACTGTGCGAGACAGCCACAGCAGCCGAGGCAGCAGGCGCAGACGGCTTGACTGGCTGCGCTGGCACTGGCGGTTCGTCGTCGTCATCGCTGTCCTCGGACGAGTCACTGTCAACGTCCATTGGCTCGGCCACTGCAGCTGCTGCTGCTGCTGCAGCTTGGAGTCCGTTGGCTTCGACCTTCTCGTCATCGTCGTCGTCATCACCATCAGCATCGTCGTCCGAGTCCGACTCGGACTCGCTCGTGAGGTCGTACCGAGGCACGCTCTCGACGTACTCGAGCTCTGGCGACACACCTGCGAGCGCTGCAGGGATCACCGGGACGCTGAGCGACGCAGCAGCGACTGGCGCCGCCGTCCCGACTTTTTGCTTCTTCACTGCAGGCTCCGAGACGACTGGAGCAGCAGTTGCGACGGCTGCGGCTGTGCGCTTCGCAGCAACTGGCTGTGGCGCTGGTGCTGCGGCAGGCGCTTGAGTCTTGACGAGCGCCACACGAACGTGGCTGCGCAGGCTCTTGAACTTGTGCACCGACGCGTCGCACGAGGCGCAGAGCACGACGTCGCACTGTTCGCACTTGACGCTCGACTCGAGCTCTTCGCACTCGTCGCACACTGGGTGCTTCACTTCGACGACCACAGGCGGGAGCTCAACACGCTCGTGCGTCTTCATGACCTTGGACTTGTGCACGAGCGCGTTGCAGTCGTCGCAGTACAGCGCGTCGTCGCACTTGCTGCACTGCCACTTGGCGACGCCAGTCTCTTCGCACTCGACGCACGTGCGACTCGCATCAGCGCTCGCTGCTGCAGCTGGTGCAGCGACGACTGGCGCTGTCTTTGCGGCCTTTGCGGTCTTTGCTGCCTTTGTTGTCGCCGCGGGTGTAGCAACTGCTGGCGTCGGAGCTGCAGGAGCGCTCGCTTGCTCGGCCACTTCGTGCGCGTACGTGCACGCGTCGCCGCGCTTGCAGAGTCCAACGGCGAAGAAGCTGCACTGAGCGGGCGATCGGCGCTGACCAGTGTGCTGGAATCTGTCGCAACCACGACCGGCATCACGTGCGTTAGTGTCAGCTCGTAGGTACGAGAGCTGATCCAGACGCAAGTGTCCGTACCTGCACTTCCAGCCAGCGATGCACTGGCCCTTCTGATAGTACTCGCACACCGTCGAGCTGACCTCGAGCTTTCGCTGCTCGAGCGCTTCTGCTTTCGCATCTGCTGCGGCCTTGCGCTCCGCTGCGCTCATGACGGTCGGGATCGCTGTGATCGGCTGCTTCGCCGCGATCTTTGCTGCAGCTACAGCTTCCGCGGCCGCGACGTCGACGCTCGTGTCCGGGATGTGCAAGTACCTAGTGCGATCGATCCACGTCCGAGAGCGTGAGTGAGCGTGTCCAGGATGCAGCGCGAACTACGGGATCGACTCATGACTCATGCACACGAACGTACTTGCACTTGTCGCCCTGTCGGCACGAGCCAGTGAGGAAGCCTTTGCATGGCCGCACGGTCTTTCGGAACTCGCGCACGACGGTGACGGAGATCGAGTTGCCGTTCAGCAGCTGCAGCGCACAGACACACACGAGAGACACCAGCGACGACAATGAGCTCGTGTACGTGAGCGCACGAGCTGAATCACAGCAGCAGCAACAGCAGTCGTAGCTCAACGCACCGAGCCGTTTGCGCCATTCGCTGCCTTGTACGCGTTGTTGCGGCGCTGAAACACAATGTGGCTGCAGTGACAGAGCAGAACAGGATCGTTAGCGGTCGTGCTCTGTCAACACAATGCATCGCACACGCAGCAGCAACAGCAGCTAGAATCCGGCATGTGGGACGTACGCGCCGCCGCTTCCATTGAGCGAAATGCGCAGGATGGGTCCGTAGAGGCGGAACGTGTTCAAGAGAATCGCTTCCGTCACGGTCGGCGCGAGGCCTGAGATCGCCACTGCTTGGCTGTTTGATTCTGCTGGAGTCGCCATTATGTGCTGCTGCTGCTTGCTCTGTCTGAGTCTGTTGTCAGTGCTGCTCGCTCGCTCTGTGCAGATCGAAGACGCGGTCGTCGTGATTCGCGTCAATGCCGCTCGCAGCTCTTCGTGTGTGTGTGTGTGTCTGTTTGACTGGCGGCCATCGGTCTAGTGGCAATTACACTTGTGATAGTGATAAAAGCAAGTATGACGCGCAGATAACATTTTGACGTGCTTGTAGCAACAAATCGGCCGTTCCAAGCAAACGACACTCGAGCATACGAGCGACAATGGCAGCGACGACGAGCAAGAGCAGCGAGCGCAAGCGGAGGCGACCGAGCAGTGCAGCTGCATCAGCATCACCAACAAACTCAAAGCAACCTGCTACTGCTGCTGTGCGTGATGCTTCCAGCGCGAAAGAGAGCGCACAGCAATCGTCTGCGCGCATGCAGGACGTGAATGGCGTGTCGGATGCGACTGGCGCAAATGCAGCGAACCACACGACTCCAGTACATGTATCGACAGTAGACGCAGACGACGCAGAGGAGAAGGCTGCGACGCCTACGCATGGCGACACAACGAGCAGTAGCAACGCAGTGACAGCACACGACATCGACATCCACGATTCCACGCTGCATGACGACAGCGAGAGCGACGAAGACGACGAAGAAGACGACGACGTGCTCGTGGTGCTCGAGCTCGCAGATTTCAAGAACCACCCGATCTTTGACGACTATGCGAGCGTTCGCATTGAGGTGCGTCCTGCTGCTCTTGGTGCATCGTGACAGTCTTGCCAGGCGACTGATGGACGAACTGATGGACATACGAACGGACGGACAATGCGTCAGGGCATTGACACTGCAACGCCGACGCTCCAGATCGGCGAGTACACGCTCTACGGGCAGCTCGAAGAGACGGTCGGGACCAACTTCTTCTACGACACGACCAAGCTCCGCGCACATGGCGACGCGTACCAGTACGTCGGACAGACGACCAAGAAGATCCGCTTCACGATCGCACCGCCGCCCGAGCAGTAACGAGTGACGCATCCATCCATCCAAAGGCAGATCGAGACACTCGACGCATCCATCTATCCAGAGCTACCAGGCAAGACACAATCACCCACGGCAGACAGATCGAGACACGCAGCAGTGGGCTTCACGTCGTCCGTACGGTGTGTCAATTGCTAGTGAACGGGCGCGCTCCTGCTGTCGTCATCATCATGCATCGTCACGCAATGACGCAGTCGTAGCGACCTGCGTCTGTGCGCGAGCACTCGGTCGCCTGCTTAGCGGTAGAGCTGCTCGACCGCGAGGTTGTGCGCGATCTCAAACTCCCACTTGTCGCCGTTCGACAGGAGCTTGGCCTTGTCGTAGAGCAGCTCTTCGTGCGTCTCGGTCGCAAACTCAAAGTTCGGGCCCTCGACGATCGCGTCGACTGGACACGCCTCTTGGCAGAAGCCGCAGTAGATGCACTTGGTCATGTCAATGTCGTAGCGCGTCGTGCGGCGGCTGCCGTCTGCGCGCGGCTCCTGTTTGCAGTGCGTCCATCACACGCAGACGCGTCGGTAGAGACCAGGAGTGAGTGAGTGAGTGAGGACACAGTGCACAGCCGAGCGTGAGGACGACGCAGAGAGACGTACAGCCTCAATCGTAATGGCCTGCGCTGGGCAGATCGCTTCGCAGAGCTTGCACGCAATGCAGCTGCAGCACACGTAGCACAGAGCCAGAACATCGTGAGCGACGCATCTACGTGCAGCAACACGGACGCACAGATGCGAGTAGATGATAGACGTACCGCTCCTCGCCACTCGGATAGCGACGCAGTGCGTGCTCGCCACGGAAGCGCGGGCTCAACGGACCCTTCTCGAACGGGTAGTTGATCGTGACCTTGCGCTCAAGGTGGACCTCGAGCGCGAGCCACGTCGCGCGGAAGATCTCGCCGAGGAAGAACAGGTTCGACGCCTTCTCGACGACGTCGTTCCAGCTCGGCTTCTCGACGCTCTCGTCGCCGCGCGGCACGGGCGACGCCGCGCCCGCGAACGAGCGCGAGGCGAACGGCACGATTGCGTTCGCGACGCCAGGCGCAGTCGCGTGCTTCTTCGCGGCCGCGGCCGCAACCGATCGACGCAGCAGCAGGGCACTCATGATGTCGTCGTCTGTGGCGTCGGCGTCGTCGTCTCTGGTCCAGCTCGAATAGCGCAGCTCCACACAAGGGGAGGCGTTGGCAGACCGCCAGAATATGCTACTTCATCAGTGGTGTGGTGCTATGTGGCACAACTGAAGTAGCAATCCATGTGGTCCACACACACAGTGATCACGCAATTACACGAAATAGCCATGTTATGGCTATTTCGTGTAATTTTATATAAAATAGTGATGAAATCGAGGATTACTATTTGCACGTTATCTGATTGACGTGCCAGTAGAGACATTGTCTCTCGACAATGTTCTCTGATTGACGTGCCAGTAGAGACATTGTCTCTCGACAATGTTCTCTGATTGTGCACATACGCGCACAAGACACGAAGCCACAAGTACAAGTCGAAGACGACGCCATGCGCAGGTGCCTCCACCACAACGACGCTCTCGCGGTCCGCGCGCTCGACCTCGTCTTTGACACCGAGCTTCAGATCAAGCTCGTCGCGGGGATTTGCGGGATCTCCTACGCCGGACTAAGAAAGATGGTCCAGCGCGCACGACCAACGCGCATCATCGATGCTGCGTCTCGACAGCGCGGCGTCGCTCTGCGTGTCGACCTCTTGATCGCGTTCGGCGTCGTTCTCCCACAGCTCCTCGCTACTGTACGCGCACGCGTATTGTGGTTCGGCGGAAGCCTCGATCAATCCGCACGCTCGTTCGTAGCTCTCAAGGAGTACATGGCATCAGCTTCAAGATCTCTCAGCATCTACGTGTATACGTGGACCAGCGCTTTGCTTGCCGATCATGTCATCGACCTCAAGCAGCGCGCCAACAACCCTCTGTACGTCCGCATCATCGTCTCGAAGAGCTGCGAAAACGCGACGAGTTCGCAAGTGAAAAAGCTTCGCTTGGCGGCCATCGAGGTGCGCACTCGTGCTGGCCGCATTGCGAGCGCCATCTCTCACCACAAGTTCTGTGTGATCGACGAGGCACTACTACTCGATGGTTCCTTCAACTACAGCAAGTCAGCGGCCGAGGACAACAAGGAACACATCGTCGTGTATCCAGTCCCAGCACTCATCACTGAGTTCTTGTCGGTGTTTGAGGCGGAGCTCAGCCAGAGCCGTGAAGATGCCAGGCAAGCCCAAGAGATGGACCGCATTTTTAGCAATGACCGCGCTGTGCGGCCAGCATTTGGAAGTTAGTGCGACGTCCACGTTCCACTCATGCACACTATAGCGCTTGTTGTAACTGAGCAAACTCGTAATGAACAATGAATGATGAACAATGAACAACAAGCAACAAGCAACAAGCAACGAGCAACGAGCAACGAGCAACGAGCAACGAGCAACGAGCAACGAGCAACGAGCAACGAGCAAGCAGCAACAAGCAACGAGCAACGAGCAACGAGCAAGCAGCAACAAGCAACGAGCAACGAGCAACGACGAAGGAACGAGTGTCATTGATCCGTGAAGGCGAGTGTAGACCACTTTCTCCACCACTAAACGACGACGACGACGCGCGCGGAGAGAGAAGAAGACGACGAGAAAGCTACGGAGCAATGGAAGACGCCGACTCGACCAAGCGCGTGTAGACACCGTTGCGCTGCAGGAGCTCTGCGTGCGTACCCATCTCTGCGATCGCGCCGCCGCTCACGACGCAGATCTTGTCGGCGCTGCGGATCGTCGAGAGCCGGTGCGCAATGACGATCGTCGTGCGGTGGCGCTCGAGCGACAGCACGCGGTCGAGCGCGGCTTGCACTTGCTGCTCGCTCGCAGCGTCGAGTGCACTCGTGGCTTCGTCGAGGAGCAAGATCGCCGGGTTCTTGAGGATCGCACGCGCGATCGCAATGCGCTGCTTCTGGCCGCCTGAGAGCTGCTCGCCCTTGGTGCCGACTTGCGTCGCGTAGCCGCTCGGGAACTGCGTGATGAACGCATGGGCATTCGCCAGCATCGCAGCGGCTTGGATTGCCTCCTGGCTCGGCGCAGTCTCGAGCCCAAACGCGATGTTCTCGGCGATCGTGCCGATGAACAGCGTCGGCTCCTGGCTCACGAGCCCAATCTGCGACCGGAGCCAGCGCACGTTCAAGTCTTTCACGTTGCGACCGTCGAGCAGCACGGAGCCGTGGTCTGGGTCGTAGAAGCGCTCCAGGAGTGCGACGACCGTACTTTTGCCACCGCCAGACGGACCGCAGAGCGCCACGGTCTCGCCTGCGTTGATACAGAGGCTAAAGTTCGTCAGCACTGGGACGTGCAGTCGTGTCGGGTACCGGAACGCAACGTTGCGGAACTCGATCGCGCCACTGACGGTCGCTGGCTTCGCGCCAGACGCATCAAACGCATCGATTGAGAGTGCGCGGTCACGGATCGCAACGATCGCTCGTCCAGCCTTGAGCGCATGGTCCGAGTCGCCGAGGAAAGACGCCGCGCTGCCGACGCCCTGCGCAGCCATCGTGATCGCCATGAGTGTGCGCATGAGCTGCTTGAAGTCAATCTCGCCCTTGTCCACGAGCACGCCGCCGTACCAGAACACGAGCGCGTACGTCCCAAACATCGCGAACGAGCCAACGCCGAACGCAATGCCATTGATCTGCGCCTCGCGCCGTCCCTGCTGCAGCGGTGCGTCCAACAGCGTGCGGAACTTCTCACTCAGCAGCGGCTCAAGACCGAGTGCGGCGACAGTGCGGATGTTGCTCAGTGCCTCGGATGCGTGCGCACCGACCGCTGCGAGATCGTCCGAGAGCATTTCGCCGCCGCTGCGCATCTGCTTGAGCCGCGCGACTTGGTTGAGCATGAGTAGCGGGAAGACCGTGAGCATGATGAGCGTGAGGAGCCAGCTCCCGGTCGCAAACGAGATCGCGAGCGCTGCAACGAACGTGAACGTGGCTTGCACGACGCGTCCTTGTGCGTCGCCCGAGATGAGCGCGACTTTCGTGGCGTGCGTCGCGAGGTCAGCGGTGAGCGCGCCAGTCGCAGTGGCGTCAAAGAACGCAATATCCTGGCGACAGAGCGCAGCGAAGTGGACGTGGCGCAGACGCGACGTGAGCTTTTCGGCCATGTACTTGAAGCAGAAGTTCTGGATCGCCGTGACGAGGAACACAGCGACGGCGCCTCCAGCATAGCACAGCCCATAGACCGTGATGTCGTCCGAGAGTGTGTCGAGGAACGCGTGGTCGCCCGTGCGCTGGTACGCGCTGTACTGCTCGGTCATGCGCGCGACGATCTCACTGATGAGCACGGCCGAGAGCGGCATGGCAAAGCCATTCGCTGCTGCAGTGATCATCCCGACGACAAAGTACGCGCGCTCGGGACGGCTGAACGCCATGGCGTCGCGGATTGAGAAGCGGCTCGTAGGGGCGCTCTGTGATCTCTCGTCGCCACCGCCTCTCAATTCGTTCGCCGAGTCGACAGTGTTGCCAGTGCTGCCGGTCGGCTTGTGCGTGAGTTGCGTCAGGATGGCAGCGCCGTCGTGGCTCCGACCGTCAGTGTCTCTGCGTGCACTCGACTCCTGAAGCGCGTACATCCTGCGGTACACGCCGTCTGTGATCGCGATCAGGCTGTCGTGCGGACCCTCTTCGACCGTTGCGCCGCCAGCAAGCACGACGATCTTATCCGCGTGGCGCACTGTGCTCAGTCGATGCGCGATCACGAGCGTCGTCATCTGCGTCGTGCCCATCAAGTCGTTCAGCGCGGCTTGTACGTCACGCTCGCTCTGGGCGTCGAGCGCACTCGTGGCTTCGTCGAGCACGAGGATCTTGGGTTCTCGAACGATCGCACGCGCAATCGCGACGCGCTGCTTCTGGCCACCAGAGAGCGCGACGCCATGCTCGCCCACGAGCGTGTCGTACTGCTGCGGCAGTGACATGATGAACGAGTGGGCGTTCGCGCGCTTGGCGGCAGCGACGACCTGCTCGCGCGTGATGCCGCCGCCACCAGCAGCGATGTTCTCAGCGATCGTCGTCGCGAAGAGCATTGGTTCCTGCGACACAAGGCCGATCTGTGACCGGAGCCACTGCACGTTGAGGGTCTTGATATCGCGGCCATCGAGCAAGATCGAACCGCTCGCTGGGTCGTAGAAGCGCTCTAGGAGCGCGACGAGCGTGCTCTTGCCGCTGCCACTTGCGCCTACGAACGCAACGGTTCGGCCGCTCTCGATCGAGACGTTGTAGTTCGTCAAGACAGGAGCGTCGAGGCGACTCGGGTAGGCAAAGCTCACGTCGACGACGTCGATGCGACCAGCGCACGTGTCCGGCACGATGCCTTCGGCTGCAGACGCGTCGATCTTGGACGGCGTGTCGAGGATCTGGAACAGTGCAGCAGCCGCTCCGCGAGCCTGAGCGACTGCGCCAATGTTTGGTCCGATCTGAGCGACCGAGAGCGTGCCAAGGAGGACGCCAAAGAACGCCTGGAAGATCTGGTCTGGCGTCGCTTTGTCGTGTGCGACCTTGGCGCCGCCGTACCAGAGCCCTGCCGCGTACATGATCCACACGCTCGCAAAGAAGAGTCCGAACATCGCCGACCAGTACTTGGCGAGGTCGACGTTCTCAGCTTCGGCGCGCAGCGCTTGCTGGTTGTACTTCTCGATCGCGCGCGTCTCGCCATTGAGCGACGCGACAGTGCGGATCGACCCGAGCGTCTCCTCTGCGATTGCTCCTGCTTGCGCGTACATCTTCTGCGAGATCTCCGTGCGCGAGCGCATCAAACGGACGAGGTAGCCGAGCGAGATCGCCATGACCGGCATGACGCACGCCATGAGAAGTCCCGTGTCCCAGCCTTTCGACAGCCCGATCGCGTAGCCAGCGACGAACTGGCATGCGTACTTGAACGTGTCGCCGAGCTTCTGTCCCATGCCGTTCTTGATCTTGACCGTGTCACCAGTGAGGCGACTCGAGAGCTGCAGTGCGTCGGTGCGGTCGAACCAAGTGATGTCCATGTGGAGCATGTGCTGGAGCGCAGCGTCCCGCAGCGCTTTCACTTGGCACTCCGCTGTGACGGAGAAGAGCACGAACGCGCCGTAGTCGGTCACAAAGAGCCCAATCGCGATGAACAGGAAGTCGAGCGCTGCCGCATTGACAGCGTCCGTGTCGACTGGTTCGCCGACTTGACCGAACGCAGCGATCGCATCGCCGAACACGAGCGCCATGCACGGGAAGAGCGCGCCGTTCATGCCTGCCATGACGATGCCGAGCGCAAGCAAGAGTTTGTCCGTCAAAGTGGCGTATCGGTAGAGCTGCGAGAACGGCAGCGGCGGAGACGAGAGCAAAGTGTCCTTGTCCGCATCGTCGTCATTGCTGTTGGCGTTGCAGACATCGTCTTGGTCGTCTTTCTGGTCGTGCGAGTGTCGCTCCGCAGTCTTGGTGCTGAGGTCGACCGTCACAATGTCGCGACTCGCTGGTTCTGCTCGCGGCGTATGCATTTGCGTGTACGGCCCGGGCGAGGCAGTAGACGCGGCGATGCCTGCTTTGCGAGGCGGTGGTAGAGTCATCGTGGTCGGTGGTGAGCGTGTCGAGGCGCGCTGGACGACCTGGAGTCTTGTTTTGGGTAGAGAGAGATGGCGGCGTGTGCACGATGTGGACAAAGAAAGAGTGAGTGAGCACGCGTGAGAGGCGCCGCCGCGGCGTCTTCTTGCGCAGACTGGAGTGCGCACCAACTCGCGTGCAGTGTGTGCTGTGTTTGAGCGCCACGTTTGACAAACACTCGTCGCGAGTGCTGGTCGCTTTGTTGACTCGAGGCAATCGTCGGCGGAAGATGCACAGAATCAACAATGTGTGCATGCGACAGCAATCGCCTTGCAGCGAAATCGTATACAGCGACAAGAGAGCAAGCAGACAACGCTGAAGTTGACACTCTGTGTGTGCTGAGTGGTCAGAGTGCGTGAGTGAGTGCCCTCACTCACAGACGACTGGCAGCGCTGGTTCGAGCCAAAGACCAGACGTAGCAGCACACACGACACACAGACAACCACCACACGAATCGTTAGTCTGACGTTCTTCGCTGTGCTACACTGCAGTCTGTCGCCGCTCAGTCAGTCACTCTCTCGCATACGACGCAGAGGTTTGCATTCACATGGTACTAGCTGTCACTGCTATCATAGAGCACCTCGCGTGTGCAACAACGTGTTCACACACTCTCACATGCTCTTGTACGCTCATGTCCGGACGCACGCTCACGCTCGTGCGTACACTCAGGTACCCACGCACCTACGCACTCACACACTCACGCAGTGAACGGCGCGCCGAGGTTCCACGCAATGAATGCAAAGACCTCCGAGCTCTCTTCGATCGTCTTGGCGAGCGGCTTGCCTGCGCCGTGGCCCGACTTGGTGTCGATGCGGATCACGAGCGGGTTCGTCTGCGTCGCCGCGCCGCCGAGCTGGTGCTGCAGCTCCGCGATCAGCTTGTACGAGTGCAGTGGCACGACGCGGTCGTCATGGTCGCCAGTCGTGAGCAGCACGGCCGGGAAGCCGCCGCGACTCGCCAGTTGCTTAACGACCTCGCTGTCGGCGTGCGGCACGTTGTGCACGGGCGAGTACTTGCGCAGGTAGTGGAAGTCCTCAGCCACGTCCGGGTCGCCGTAGTCCGTGCGCCACGCGTGGCCGATCGTGAACTTGTGGAACCGCAGCATGTCCATGACGCCGACCGCGCCGACGGCGCAGCGGTACAGGTCTGGACGCTGGTTGCTCGTCGCCGCGACGAGCAGACCGCCGTTCGAGCCGCCGTGGATCGCGATCTTGGACGCGTTCGTGTAGCCCTCGCGGATGAGGTACTCAGCCGCGGCGTGGAAGTCGTCAAAGACGTTCTGCTTCTTGAAGAGCATGCCGTCCTGGTGCCAGTCCTCGCCGTACTCGCCACCGCCGCGCAGGTTCGGGAGCGCGAGCACGCCGCCAAAGTGCTGCACAAACACGAGGCGCGCGACGCTGAACGCTGGGCTCAGCGAGATGTTGAAGCCGCCGTAGCCGTACAAGTACACTGGCAAGTCGCCGTTGAGCGGCGAGCTCTTGCGCTTGACAATGAACATCGGGATCTTCGTGCCGTCCTTCGACGGGTAGAACACCTGCTTGGACTCAAAGAGACTTGCGTCAAAGCCCTTGACCGTCGTCTCGCGGAACAGCGCGCCCGTCGGCTTCTCGGCGCCGCTGCGCAGGTCGTAGCGCAGGATCGAGCCCGGGTACAGGAACGAGATGAAGTGCACGAAGACCTCCGACTCGGACCGCTTGCTCGAGACGCCGACCGTGCCGACAGACGGCAGCTCCAGCTCGTACTGGAACACGCCGTTGAGGTTGTACACGTGCAGCACGTTCACGACATCCTTGAGCAGCTGCAGCACGACGAGGTCGCCTGCAACCGGGTGCACGCCCTCGAGCACGACCAGGTCCGGCTGCTCTGGGATCACCTCTTCCCACACCGCTGGGTCCGCGCGCGAGATGTCAGTGCGCACGACGCGCTCGCGCGGCGCATCCTTGTTCGTCTGGAAGTAGTACACGTCGCCCTGGTTCAGGACGTAGCTGAACGACGCGTCCATGTCGTCCACGAGCTTGCGCACGGGGATGAAGTCGCTCGACGGCGACGCCAGGAACGCGTCAAAGTCCGCGAGGTCGGCCAAGTGGACCATGTTGGCGTTCTTGCAGCCGTCGTTGAGCGTGATCACGAGCGTCTTGCCGTCGTCCGAAACCTCAGCGCTGACCGAGTATGACGGGTCGGCCGGGTACGCGTACACGAGCTTGTCCTGCGACTGCGGCGTGTGCAGCGCGTGGTACCACAGCTGGTGGTTCAAGTTCGCGTCCGTCTCCGTGCCGCGCTTCGAGTTCTCTTCGTCGTCCGCAGCCGCAGCGAGGTTCTCTGGCGGCGGGTACCGCGAGTAGAAGAAGCCCTTGTCGTCGTGTGTCCACGCAATGGCGCTGAACTTGACCCACTCGACCGTGTCTTCGAGCACCTTGTTGTCGTCGTGCACCGCGAGCACCTTGATCGTCTGCCAGTCCGAGCCACCGCGCGAGATGCCGTGCGCAAAGTACAGCTTGCCGTCGCCGAGCTTGGCCTCTGAGAACGCGCGGCTCGAGAGCGCCGCCGTGCCGTCCGTCGAGAGCTGGTTCGGGTCGAGCAGCACGCGCGGCTCGCTCTCGAGCGAGTCCTGGATGTAGTACACGTACTGGTTCTGGAGCCCGTCGTTCTTGGCAAAGACGTACTTGCCGCCGTACTTCTTTGGCGCCGTGTACTTTTCGTAGTTGAACAGCTCGGTCAAGCGCGCCTTCGTCTCCTCCACGAACGGCACGTTGTCAAACACGCGCTGCGTCACGGCGTTCTGCGCCTCCACGAACGCCTTCGTCTCCTCGCTGTCTGGGTCCTCGAGCCAGCGGTACGGGTCGGCCACCGCGACGCCGTGGAGGTCCTCGACGACGTCCGCGCGACGCACGGCCGGGTACGAGATCGGAGCAGCGCTTGCCATCGTCGTCAGTGTGCGTGTGCGTGCAGACGAGTAGTTGGTGGTTGTTCGAGTAGGAAGAAGATCTGCGAGCGTGGGCAGCAGCGAAGGAGTGATGCGAGCGGCAAAGAGGGGGGAGCGTGCGCAACTGGTTTCGCTCGCTCTTCTCTTGGCAGCAGCAGCAGTAGTAGCAGTAGCAGCGGCAGTGGCGGAGGAGGTCGCTCGTGTGTGAGTGCGGGCTCCGGCGCAGATTGAAGAATGCGCTGCTCGTGCGGCCACGTGCTCGCTCGCTCGCCTCATTCGCTCGGTTGCCTTGCTGTGAGGAAGACCGCGCGTGGTTGGATTTGGATTTGTGTTGAGTGTTGAGTGTTGGGGTGCAAGGATGCAGCGTCAGCAGCAAGTCCAGCTGGCCAATGGGCGGCGCGCAGAGATGTGATGCGCATCTGATGCACAGCGTCTGACTCTGAGGCAGACGCTTCTTGAGAGACTTGATTGGCTCGATTTTCAGTATCATCTTTGCGCTCAGAACAAACTCAGACATTTCAAAAATAACCGAAATCTCACAATATATTGTAATTATGAGCAAAGAAAAAGTGAACGCGCCGTCGGCAGCGAGTGACACAGCTCTTCAACTACAGACGCTTGTGCGTCGACAGCACACAGCGTGCTCACTCACCCGCCGCGACGCCTGCGATGATGAGGTGCACACGCACGCTCTAGCAAGTGCTGTTGGTGCTGTTGGCTGTTGCCAAAGACACACTCGTGGTCGTCGTCCGCACATAGCCAAGACAAGGCCCCGCGTCTGCGGACGAACGTCAAGAGAAAAGACAGCATCCGTCTGAGACCGCAAGCTTCGGCTTGGCAATCACTCGACTGACCGACCGCCCAGACGCTCATTTGACTGCGACCTGCGTCTGCGCCACCGCGCAAGTGGCGATCACCACAGGCGAGCGAGCATGCGCGCTCCTTACGTGGCCACAGCGAGCGCGCAGCATGCACACGTGCGGTGTTCCAACGCCAGTGCAAATCACACGCACATACCGACCCGCATACACGCCACTCACACACACTATCTGCACTGATCAATGCAATGTGCAAGAGCGGCAGCCAGTCGCGATTGGCCTTAACGTCGCTCGCTCGCTTCGGGGCGTGGTGTTATATTCCCTTTGCTTCGAGTGCCGTTCCGAGCACGACTTCTCTCTGCTTGATGAGCAGCAGGCACTCGAGTCTGCACCGCACAACAAAACGCGTCATCCACGCTGGTGTCATGCGCCAGAGCGCGAAGTGCACGAGGTACACCACCACGTCTCGTCGCGACTGCACTTGGCTAGCGCGAGCACCAGCGCACTCAGAGCGTACCAATGGTCTCGCCGCCATCGCGACACAGCCCTGCGTGCTGGAGTTGCATGGACGGCTACTTCGAGCAGCAGCGTCACAAGCGCGTCCAGCGCGCACTCTGTGCCCGCTACGCGTTCGTTCATGTCAGCAGTGTCCGCATGACTGCTCTTGGCGCATCGTGATGTCTTTTCGTGTTGAAAGTCGAGTCATGACGTCGCTTGTCTTTTCGATGTCGCTGCTGCGGGTGCGACTGTGAGAGAGCGCGCAGTGCTGCAGTCGTGGCGCACACACACAGACACGGGGGTAACGCACACACGTACAGACGTCAGTCGTGACTACAGAGCTCGTGCGCGCGCTCGTGTGGATACGAACCTCGCGAGTGCAGAGTCCTTTGCTGCTGTCGGCTCTGTGTGCGCAACAACTATAAACCCAGGCAGTCACTTCAACGTGAACTTCAACTCGGTCGATTCGTATTAGGAAGTGCACGTAGTATGTTGTGATGGTCAAGCACGTCGTCGTACTTGCTGTATGAGAGATTCGGTCTTGCCTGTAGTACTAGATTGTTCTCACAGGCGCAACTGCGAGCGAAGACCATACCTGTATGCAGTCACAGCCTCGCTTCCACCACACGACGAGAGCTAGTGAGTGTATCGCTATCTCTTTCAAAGTTCATCGTGTACATCACGTCCAAGTCGGCACAATGGAGGTCGCGTTGGGGCTGCGATGCTCTGACTGAATTCGGGCTTCTGTTGGAACCATCGATGACGATTGACGTCGTGCGCTCTTGACTCCTGCTCTTGACCGCGAGCATGGGACGCGTACCTCAATGTACATTGCAGCTTGAGGCCGCATGACACAGCAGCGGTATGTCAAGCTCGGCCACCACCTTTAAACAAGCGTCGTGGCAAAGTCGCTGTGGTGCTCTTGACCGAACCAAAGTCAGTTGTCATAAAGAAGACGAACTGAAAGGGAATGTCGTGTCGAGCAAAATGGACGAGAGTCTGTGAGGCTGCGTGAAGCACATACGCTGGACTGAGGTGGAGTCCGCTGCACGGTAAAAGTAGTTGATGACGAAAGACGTCGTACTGGTACACTAGCGACTGGATCGCAGTGTGCGCCTTCGTCATCCCCATCCCGCTTGTCGGCACGAAAGCGCTCGCTGAGTTCTCGTCGTGCG
This sequence comes from Pythium guiyangense, assembly GCA_003730235.1. NCBI lineage: Eukaryota > Oomycota > Peronosporomycetes > Pythiales > Pythiaceae > Pythium > Pythium guiyangense. The sequence continues at coordinate 427,155 of QXDM01000026.1, forward strand.
CGCTCGTATTGCTTTGCGAGGTCGCGCTGTGCCGTTCTCGTTGCCATCTCCATCGCTTGTTCGCTGGTGTTGCTCGTTGTTGTGTCTTGAGGATGTGTGTCTTGGTCAAGTCAACGAGCTGCGCTCGAGCTCGAGACTGCAAGTGGGCATATGTGAGAGAGCAAGCGATCGAGTCAAAGCACGCACACACGCACATAGTGTGTGTGAGAGATCAAAGCCAACCATCTATCGTCGCACACTGCTCATAAGCTCGTCGTAAATACTCACCTTGCTGGCACACTGTGACAATCTGGCGTGGACATACCACAAAGACCAGCGTTCACCGTCCCAGCGCCATTTCGCTCCATGGATCGCACCGTTGGCACGATGCGCTCTGCTCAGCGGTGTGAGCGAGTGGGTGGACAGTTTGATGGGGTCACACAGCACAATACGCTGAGGAAGCGTGCGCACGTGTGCGCTGCAACTCAAGTTGCTGGGAACGTGTTCCCTCTCGCCTGGACGTTGTGCGAACAACAGAGCAGGTTCCAAACTAGTGCATTGAGTGGTTATCGCCCTACAACATGCATGCCTAAGTATCCCTATACTAAGAGCAAGATGTCCACTGAATACCGTGAGGTACATGCGAATCAATAGACAATGTGTCGCTGTTGTGCGTCCGATGTGACGACGACCTCTGTTTGGTGTGTCCCACACCACAACAGACCATGTCCAGGGTTGGACATCCGTGTAACTGGCAATTTGGCCCCATTACATCACCCCCCCACTTAGACCAAGAACACCACGCGTGGTGACGGATCTTGATCCGGCTGCACGTCTACAGCGTACGCGTACGTCGCACTCGGTGACAGATCACGATCTGGCAGTTCACCGAGCGCACGTGCATTATCGTTCGCGAGTGCGACTGCGGCTGCGGCTGCGAGCGCTTGGTCAACGTCGTTCGCGTGTCAGGCTTTTACTTTCAAAGACCACTCACGCGAGGCACTCGTGCCACGACGACGACGATGACCAAGGCTCCAGCGACGACCAAGAAGAAGAGCGACAAATCGCCGGGCAGACGCTCTGCTGCCAGCGCAGCACTTCGTGTGCAGCGTGGCGTCGAGACTGACGCGCGCGCGAGAGCTGTGGCGCTTGGTAGGTCGAAGAAGCGCGCGACGCGTCGCAGCGACGACGACGACAGCGGCGAGGAGCTGCTGAAGACAACGACGCGCGCGATCACGATCGCTGATCAAGTGATCACTGAGTCCATCGCGACCGTCGACCATGAGGTCGCCGAGGACGTTCCTGTCACTGAGCCGCGCGGCGGCAAGTCGTGCAAGCGCACGAGCGCGCTAAAGCCGGCTGTCAAGCGCACTGTGGAGCGCGTTCCAGCGCCGGCAGCAGTGGGTGCGACGTCTGCGAAGACGAAGACCACGAAGGCTGCGAGCGCGGGTGCGAAAGCACCAGCCTTACTGAAGCGAGTGTCGTCGGGCGGAGCGAAGCCCGCAGAAGACCCTTCGCGCGATGTCGCGGGTACAGTGGGTGCGACGCTCGACGCTGGTGACGACGAAGAGAAAGCAGCCGTTCCGACGGAGACCACGGAACGTCAAGCGCCTGGCGTGGACGCTTGCGCGGCGGATTCACCGTCGGAGAAGACCACGGAAGACCCTTCGGCGGTGTCCGCGGGTGCAGCGGGTGTGTCTGAGACGACCACAGAAGACCCAGAGGTCACGGCCGTGGGTGCATCGGCTGATGCTGCTTCTCTTGAAGCTGCTTCTGATGAAGCGACGCGTTCTGGAGCCACGAGTGGCGACAACTTTTTGTCAAACGGCTCGCCAAGCTCGTGACTTTCTCGCGAGGAGGTCGTGCGACTGGCTTGTGCTGCGAGCGATCGCGCCTGATCAGCTCGCCCCTTGAACCTCAGCGAGTTCGAGGACTTCGAAGAGGACGCCGTCGACTATGGCGAAAGTCTTGACGGCGGCTCTGACGTCGATGACGACGCGGTCGGTGAGACTCCTCCCCCAACAACCCGGGTTGCAAGCAACCAGGCAGCGACGGTCAAGACCGAACCTGCCACGACGTTGGTCTCCAACCCAACGTCGACCACGCTTGTCGACCTCACGAGCGACAGCGACAACACGAGTGCCAATGGCACCGCTACGCGTAGCGAGAGTCGTGTCGCGGTCGCAACCGTAAAGCTCGAGGCGGGCGAGGTGCCCTCGTTGGCGTCGTTCCGACCTTCGACGACGCCAACAGCGATCCGCGTTGATGCTCGGACCGCGGAGCGGCACCCGCATGACATGCGCTCGCTTGCGCGAGGCGGTAACGCCGAGCGTGAGGACGACGCCGCACGCGAGAGCGACTACGCGTATGTCGCTCGCTGGCGTCGTGAGCTGCTTGCGCCTGAGGTGACGACCGTACATGCGTACCGGAAGCACCTCAGCGATCTCAAGCGCAACAACTCGTTGCCGCGCACCCAGCGCCTGTTTCTGAGACCGACCGCTGGCGTGCCGATCGTCTTCGAAGACGGTGAGACCGTCGACGAGTACGAGGAGCGCTTCCGCGAGTAGTGCGACGTGCACCAGCTCGCGGTTGGGAGAGTCGAGAACATCTGCGACCTCCAGCTCATCAAAGAGCTGCGCAAGTGGCGCTACGAGTTTGAGAACTTGCGCGCTCGTCGCGCGTCACTGCGTCCATTGCTGAGATCCGACGCGGACGCGGACTGCCACCAGTGGCTTACGCGTCAGCTGCGGCGCGTAGTGCTGCAAGCGCTGCGGCTGGGTGACCGGTTGATCGCGATCAAGCCGGCCGATCTTTGACTGCGGCGTCGAAGCGTTCGAGTGGCTACTCGACACCCGGACGGGCGCCCGCGAAACGACCTTCGCGCCATGGACCCGCCGTCGGTCAAGCCGAGGCTCAACCTACAACTGTCTCGACGGTGGCTGATGCTGCTGGTCAAACTGGGCGACCAAGCCAGGCACATCAGCCAGCAGGCTCGTTCGGCTTTGCCACGAGTTCTGCGAGTGTGGGTAGCCACGCCACTTCACAATACGTTCTCGGCGCTGGCCAGAGCCTCGCTGCTTCGGCAGCGCTTCCACATGGAAGTGCTCGTTCCCAGACGAGTCCAGAAGCGGTGGTGGCGCTCGCGGCGCTGGACGACGCGCGCTTTGCGGCACTGGAGTCGCGGCTCTTCAGCCAGGAGGGCAGGATCCGGGAGCGCATGGACTACCATCGCTCCCAGCTGGACGGGCTGCTGTCTGGGAGCTCGCGCTCGCGTCTCGGCCGTCGTCTGGACGATCTTGAGGCTGAGAATGTGCGCCTGCGCGAGCGCGTGTCGTATCTGGAGTCTGGCGTGGCGGCTCTTTGCGCGACTGTCGACGCGCATGATCGCGAGATCTCGCACATGCGCTGGAGCTCACCGGCCGCTCTTCCGGCACCGACGTACCACCCGCCGTACCGTGCTCAGCGCGAGTACCTGAGCTCGCTCTCAGACTCGCGCTACGGCGGTGGCTGGGACCAGTCGAACCATCGCGATGGTTGCTCTGGATACTCGCTGCGCGATCGTGATCGCGGGCGCTTCGAAGAGGTTCGCGAACCTGACCGTTGTGCCGTCGAGTCGTGCTTGGCACAGCGCTCGAACTTCTACTGGACGCAGCGCTCGGACGATCAGTCGGCGGATTCGGCGCACTCGACGCAGGAGGATCGCGGCCAAGACGGCGCGCGTGCGGATCTTGATCTGGCTCACTCTGAGCATCCTCCGGCGGCCGATATGGTTTGAGCATCCCGACGTAAAACGTCCGATGCGTCTGCAGCGCTGGTGGCAGCTACAGAGTGCACGTCCGCCCTCGGACATGCAGGACCCTGTACGGTCCGACGTAGCGAGGACGTAGCTTGTTGGTGCCGACAGCGGACACGCGACCGAGTGGTAGGTTCTTTGCGTTCAGTAGGACGAGGTCGCCCACACTAAATACATGTTCGTTTGAACGACCACTCTTGTCCGCTTGTCTCTTTTGTGCGTCTTGTGCATCCGCCATAGCGTCTCGCACGCGACGCATGACCGCAATGCGTGCAGTCAGCAAGTCGTCCACTTGCCGTCACACCGTCGCTGGTGCGACACTCAAAGTCGCCTTGGCGCCCGCGTCCTTGACCGATGAGCGTCAGAGGAATGCGCGGCGCGCGCAAGGAGTTCACGTAGAACGGCGTGAAGCCGGTCGATGTGTGAACTGCGTTGTTGATGGAAAACTCAACCAACGCGAGCATCTCGCTCCGACGTGTTGGATGCTCAGCAGGTACGCTGCGCAAGATGTCTTCGACGACGCGATTCGCGCGTTCCGTCTGACCATCGGTCTGCGGATGGTCTGCTGTTGATATGCTCAGCCTCGTACCGAGTAAGTCGAACAGCGTGCGCCACACCGGCGAGGCGAAGCTCGGATCGCGATCCGAGACCAGAGTCTCTGGCAGACCATGGTGTCGGAACACCGTAACCAACAGGATACGCGCAGTGTCAGCCGCGCTGACCTGCTCGCTCACTGGCGCAAGCCGCACCATCTTGGACAGTCAACAAACAAAGACGACCACGCCGGTGCGTCCTTGTTTGCCTTTTGGATACCCAAAGACAAAGTCCATGGACACCGACCACCAACAGTCGGCTGGCAAGGGGAAGGTCTGGAGCGGAGCGGCACCGTGCTGCGAGGCCTTCACTCGTTGACAGACCTCGCACGTCTTGACGTACTTGGCGACCCACTTGTACATGTGGGGCCACCAAAACCCATCGCTCACGAGCGCATAGGTATTCTCATGACCGAGGTGACTATTCACCGGCGAGTCGTGCGCCTCAAACAGCACCTTGTGCTTGAGGTCCTCGTCCTGAGGCACGACCACGCGTGGTTCGTCCTCCTTCCCGACTCGGATGTACAGGATTCCGTCTTGCAACGAGTAGCGGTGCAGCCGCGACCGCACTCGTGCCGACAACTTCTCGGCGGCGACCCCGCCAGCCGTAAAGTAGCGCAGTAGTTGCGCGCACGACTCGTCGTGCTGGTACGCTGCTCGAACTTGTTCGAGCAGCGGCGTCTCGATCGAGACGACATGATCGAGCTCATAGTCTGGTCGTCTCGGGAGCGCGTCCGCAAGGACATTCAAGCGTCAGGGCTTGTACTCGACCTTGAAGTTGTATTCTGCAAAGAATGACAACCAGCGCGCCATGCGCTGCGACAAGTGTGGAGAGCTTGTTGCCGTCTTGAAGGACGCGCGATCTGTGAAGATCACAAACGGGTCCGACCCAAGCAGGTGGACTCGGAACTTGACAAGAGCGTACTTCTTCGCGAGTAGCTCCTTGTCGTGAACTGGATAGTTCTTCTCGGCTGCCTTTAGCTGCCGAGACTGGAAAGCGATGGCACGATCGCGATCGTCATCATCTTTCTGCATCAGCGCGCAGTCGATCGCGAAGTCCGATGCGTCGCACACAACGGAGAACGGCTTCTTCGGGTCTGGCAGAGCCAAGATCGGCGCTCGCACCAGACTCTCCTTGACCTTCGCGAAGGCGGCTTCATGGACCTCAGTCCAATGCCATTCCACGTCCTTCTTAAGAAAGTTGGACAGTGGACGGACCATGTACGCATAGTGGTGGCTGCCTGTGAAGGTAATTCGCCAAGACAAGCCACTTGCGCAAGTCCTTCTGACTGCGCGGTGAAAGCCAATCCACGATTTCCTTCACCTTGCTCGGGTCGGCGCGTCAGCCTTCCAGACCGACAAAGCATCCAAGGAACGGGATCTCCGTTGCTCCGAAGATGCACTTGTCGACGTTTGTATAGAGCTTGTTCGCTCCCATGCAAGCGAGCACCTCTTGCAGGTGCTCTACGTGCTTCTGCCCGTCCGATGCACCATCTTCGGCCATGCTGTGGACGAAGATGTCATCGAAGTACGTCTGCGCAAACTTTCTCATCGGTCGGAAGTGTTGCGTGACAAGGCGGTTGAACGTCGCCGGAGCGTTCAAGAGCCCTTGCGGCATCACGAGCCACTCCCACAGCATGCCATTCGGCGTACTGACTGCCGTCAGTGGAACATCTTGCTCTCGCATGAGGATCTGGTAGTACCCATCTACCAGATCCAGTGCACTGAAGATCGTGCACCCGGTCATGTCATTGACCATGACGTCCTAGCGAGGAATCGGCGTCTGCGCCGGGATCGTCGCCGCGTTCAACTTGTTGAACGCGTGGACGATCCGCCACTTGCCGTTCGGCTTCTTGACGCAGAACGTCGGGCTTGAGTGCGGAGACTTCGACTCTTGCACGAAGCCAGCAGCTTCGTTCGCTGCGAAGAACTCGTCGATGAAGTCAACTTTCTCCTTGGGCAATGCCCACTGCCGCGTCACGCAGTACTTGGTGCCTGGCACCAAGTCGATCTCGTGACGCACACCACGATCTGGTGGCAGCGACGTCGGTGGCTCTTTTCACACCACATCGCGGAAGTCCATTAGGACTTGATACAGAGGATCGCTCGGATCCTTCAGTATCTGCGCTCCGCACCGCAACTCAAACTGTCGCTTGAACTCCTCCAGGACGCTATCGTCCATGACGGAGGAGGAGTTCACCTGTACCTCTTCGTGCTCTGGTCGTATCGTGACCATCTCGGACAGCTCTCCAGCCTTCAGCTCGGAGAGGAAGTCCGAGAAGCTCAACACTACAAGACTGTGAGTTGAGCGACCTCAGGGAGTGGCTCCAGGACAACACCCGTGTCCTTGACTGCACCAGTCAGACCCTGTACTGGTCGACGGTGGGATTCTGCGCTCCGCGTGTATCAACACGCCGTTCGCTTGTGCGAACCTGAGACTGCCCACGCCTGTTGCGTGCGTCCTTCCGTCTCGCGTTTCTCTTCGTTGAAACCGAGACGCGCCGTTCCTCGGCGCTGGCACACTCGTGCTGTGAGCTCACGTCGTGATGCTCATGCCCGTCGCGTATCCCAAGTGACACATGGGCCCTGTCGGAGCTGTCGCAAGCGACTGGAGACACAGCGTCTTGCTGTGGCAACTGCTGGGTCTTACTATGCCCACGCTTTGCAGCGGTTCCAGTGAACCCGGTGCTCTGCACCTGAACGTCGTCGCGTTCGTCATTTGCTTCGACTCTAGTCTTGAGAGGAGCTGTCACGGCGAGGACTCGAACCTCGCGGCGCAGGTGCACCTCAATGTCTTTGCGTTCACCCTTCGCTTCCACTCTCTTGGCGAGAGGAGCTGCAACAGCAGCGGTTCTTTTGAACCCGGTGCTGCGCACCTGAGTGTCTGCGCACTCGTCCTTGGCTACCACTCTCTTCGCGAGAGGTGCTGGCGCGGCGAGGATTCGAACCTCCCGGCACTCGTGCATTGCACGATCTCGGCGAGCTGTTGGTGCCCGTGGACGCGGAACAGACTCGCGTGGTACGTGTACCTCACACGCACCGACGTCCACCACGTTTCGTGGGACGTCTTTGGCACCAGCTACGCTCGCCGCGAGCGAGCAGAGGTGAAAACATGACTCACCAAAGCTCTGCTGCTCGCGACGGGCACGCTTGCACCGATCGACTTGGTTCGCCAGTCGATCCAGGGTTCTGCCGTACCAACCACGGCATGCCGAGGATCACGTCGTAACGTGCATCCATGTCGAGCACCATGTAGGTCTCGACGCAGTTGAAGTCTTCAAACTTCATCGTCAGATCGACGAGGATCTTCGGTGTCGCGACGACTGCACCGGTCGCCAAGCGGACGCTCACTTGCCCACGATGACAACTCGCTCGCCGAGCGTCCTCACATATCGCCTTGTTCTGGGCGATGCTCGCAAGCCGCACGTAGTTGCAGCTTGCTCCTGAATCAATCAGGACCTTTATCGTCTTCTTGAAGCCGTTCACGCTCGCGTGAACGACGATCAGTTTGTCACTAATCGGTTCGTCTTGCGGAGGCTCGCGAGAGTCTCCGAGGGCTAAACATGCATGCGTCGCGGTCTCGCGACCGTCACGTACGCCTTGTGGTCCCCCAGTAGAACGCCTCGCGCCTACTGGGCGTGGCCATTACCCGGACCACGGGTCAGAGCACGTGTGATCGGTCGACCACGTGGAGGGCCTCGCGAGGCAGGTCGGACCGCGTTGCCGCGCACACACTGGTTCGACAGCGGGCTCTCACGCATGAAGTGACCCGCTCTGCCGCATTGGTAGCAATGCAGATCTGAGCGCTGGCGCTCGATCGCATTGACGTCCATCGGCGTCGGCCCTCCAGTGGAACGCGTTCCACTTGGAGTGCACGAAGACGTACGAGCTTGACGCAAGCTGTACTCTTCGAGCGGAGCGATGTCAATCGCCTGCTCAAGTGTCGTTGGACACGAGCGGAAGGCTTGGTCACGTGGAGGGCCCATGCGGAGCCCTTCTATAAAGACCGTGACCGTGGTCTCTTCCTGCAGCGGCTGTGAAGCCATAGCTGCGACGAGTTCTCAAGGCTCGCTTACGTACTCGCTGAGTTCTCGCCTGCCTTGCTTGCAAGCGAGGAACTTCGAACGCATTCGGAACGCCACGTTCGGTGGCTCGAACGCGTGGCGGAGTTCCTCACGGAGCGTACTCCACGTGGGGAATGCCTCGTACAGGCTCTCCGAACGGGTCAAGACCCATGCCTTGGCTCGACCGCCAAGGTTCGAGACTGCGAATGCGACCTTGAGCCGCTGCTCCGTGAGGAGAGTGGCCTCCATCGCAACCTCGAGCTCTTTGATCCAGAGCAAGAGGTTCGTGGACTAATTGCCCTCATAGACTGGTATCTTCAGTCTAAGAGACTTGGTCACCGCGTACAGCGGCCGACCATTCACACGCTGTAGAGTCGACGGCTCGGACGTGTCCAGAGCTGTCTCACGAGCGTAGTCAACCAGGTTCGACTCGAACTGTAGGTACTGGTTGACTCGCTCGACCTGCCAAGCAGGGCTTGCGGCGGCAAACGATGCCGCGCCATCATCTCCGATGATCTGGAGGATGCAACCCTGTGCTCGCCACTGGTTGTCATCCAGATGAGGGAACTGCTCCCGTTCCATCATCTTGCCGTCTTTATCCGCGAGGATTCAGACCAGTCAAGTCCGCGTAGGCGTGGATTGACTGCAAGTGCTACCAAGTGTGATGGGGTCACACAGCACAATACGCTGAGGAAGCGTGCGCACGTGTGCGCTGCAACTCAAGTTGCTGGGAACGTGTTCCCTCTCGCCTGGACGTTGTGCGAACAACAGAGCTGGTTCCAAACTAGTGCATTGAGTGGTTATCGCCCTACAACATGCATGCCTAAGTATCCCTATACTAAGAGCAAGATGTCCACTGAATACCGTGAGGTACATGCGAATCAATAGACAATGTGTCGCTGTTGTGCGTCCGATGTGACGACGACCTCTGTTTGGTGTGTCCCACACCACAACAGACCATGTCCAGGGTTGGACATCCGTGTAACTGGCCATTTGGCCCCGTTACAGACCGCGCAGCTTGTATGTTTGCATGTGAGCTCTACCTGAGACTCTCTCGAGTATCACTTCCACATTTACACATTGAATGACACGTGGTGTTCCGGGAGTTCCAGCTCCCACGCTCCGTGTCCACGTACGTGCATCGACGTCCGTGAAACGTCATACACACACATACGCACGCATCATCACCAACAGCAGCTATTCAACCGTGTTGATGTATGTCAGTCGTTGCTCGAGCGCGTGCGTCGGAGCACTGGTGGAGTGCACTATGTGCTTGACTGTTGTTGACGACCTGGCCATCATAATCGCTTGACACGTAGTGGTGGTGTCTTGTTGGTGCTGCTGGTGGTGTGTCAAGGAACGTGACGCTGTGTACGAGAGCACTCCTATACATCCTCATCTCTGCAGCACATGACCGCCAATGCACAGACATGATCAAGATCATGGCCACGTGAACACTTGCTGTTATTGCTGTCTCGCGCTCTGGTTGAAGTGCCAGCAGAAATGTCAGTCGTTTCAGTCCATTGCGGTTTGTATTGCAGTCAGATCGCGAGTGCTCACACGTCGCAGAAACGCAGATGGCTTCACAAAACCACAGTAACCACACCAACAACATCAGCAACAACAGCAGTCGTTTCACGACGCTTGGTCTCTGCGACGTGTGCGCACACGCAATGTGTATGTTTGCACCACTTTCACACCGTTGTCGTTGCACGATTGGTGCCTCTCTCTCTCTCTCTCTCTCTCGAGTGTTGTGTGGTGCGACGGCTCATTGTCGTCGCAGTAACAACACCAAGCAACCAGGCAAGCAAGGCAACTGGGCGAGCAAGGCAACTAACTGGGCAAGGAGAAAGAAGAGAGCGTGCTTGTGCTCTTCAGTCGCAAAGACACCGACAACGAGCCACACGCTCTCCAGACGCCACACAGAGTCCCCAGGTCTCCAAGTCACCAAGCCTCCATCTGCCCACCCACTCAGCCAGTCAGCCAGCCAGCCGCACTCGTCTCCCACGAAACAGTCAACTACAGCCATGCCGCCAAAGGGAGGAGGAAAGAAGGACGCGGAGAAGAAGGTCGACAAGAAGGTCGAGAAGAAAGAAGGTACGTCTGTTTGAGTGTTTGAGTGTGCGTGTGTGTGATCACGAGCGACCATGAGTGATCCTGAGTAGTCATGCATGTGAGTGCGTGTATGGCATGGCATGGTATGAAATGACATATGTCTGCACGCTGGTGCCATGACTGTCGCTCTCGTGTTGGATGGCGCTATATTCATGGTGCCGAGTCTTGTGCGCGTACTAGTTAGTGTACTAGTGATCGCGTGTGCTTGTGTGTGCTTGCACTCACACACATGTTTGCTCTGTTCGTATCTTTCGCCTGTGTTCGGTCGACTCGATTGACGTCGGTATCACTATATGTGTATAACAGCGCCAGCCGACAACAAGAAGGGCGGGAAGAAGAAGTAGCCTCTCCTGGCACGTCGTCTCGCGCCTGTGCGCTCGTGCCATCCAATAGATGGCAGCAAGAGCAGCAGCGACGGACGATACGCAGCGACTGCAGCATGTCATTTAGTGAAGTGCCGACAACCGAGCGATTCGACGCTTATCATCACAGCGACGATGAACAGCGGCACCTTGTTTGGTAGCGGACGAGATACACGAGAGACCACTGTTGCAGCAGCACAGCTTGCCAGCTCGTTTGCTAGCTAGCGTAGTGTCTTCATTAGCAAGTATGAAATGAAGACACGACTCAAGCATGACATGACAAGTATGTATGTGTATGTGCACAACCATGTTCATGGTGATGTCAATCGCGATGGCAATGGCGATGTGGTGTGTGTCTCTCTCATTCGCGCAGCTCTGCTCGCTTTCCTTTGTCTGGACTTGCGTACGCGTGTATATCACAAGGAACGACAGCTACCAAGCAAGCAGCAAACACCAAGCAAGCCAATGCTTGCTTGCGTGATGCGAGTAAGCGAGCATCTTGTCGAGTGCAAAGTGCACCGAGGCGTTTGTTGTTGCTTGTTTGTTTGCTTGCTAGCAGTCGTAATAATTAGCGTGGCAGTCGTGGTCTGTCGGTCGCGATGACTGTCGTCTGCATTGTGTTGTGACTGCACCTAGAGAGCAGCTGTGTGAGCTGTGCGTTGTTGATGGTAGTGTGTTGTTGTTTGCAAGGCGTTGTGGAGACGTGCTGTGTCGGTTGTCATTCACGCAAGATCTTGCCGTTCACGAGAGGCAAAGCAAGAGACAACTCTGAATGGTGTGGTTTGCGTCGCAACTGTGGTCGTGAATCAAAATGGGTCGTTGACAGTGGGGAAAACGTGTGTGTGAGAGAGAGAGAGTCTGTATGTCTGAAGCTCAGCTCAAGCGTCTGAAACTGCCGAGTCAAGTTGCTGTCGAAAACATTGTATGCTCGAAAAAGAACGAAACACCATTGTGTGAGTGATGGTGTAGCTCAACGCAGCTAGCAGCATGAACAGTCGCGAGCACTCCGTCTTGAGAGGCTCACTCAAAGCTCAAAGCCAGCGATAGACACCAGCACGAGGGCTAGCAAGTGCACACGCATGGTGTAAGAGCCAACCAAGAGCAACGAGTCAACCCACATTGTATTGCATTGTGTATGAGTGAGTGAGTGCGATAGAGTGTCTGGCTGTACGGCTGATGTTGCGTTGCCTGCACCAATCACTAGACACCAGGTAGCTCGGCTTGGCTAGGTTGAACGGGACTCGACGAAGCTCGACTTGGCTGGGTCAGTCGGTGTGGTCAATAGAGAGGCCCACGCACGCACGCACGCACGCACTCACTCAGTCGTCTAGAACGCAGTTTCCAACTCACCGACTCCAGCACAAGTCCAGTCCAGTCGGTCTCAAGCGAACGAAGGCTCGCCTCTGCTCGACGCAGCTCGGCCGAGCTGGCACGGACGCCGCGCCACACAGCGCTACATCGTCCAAGCGACGCTGTGTGCGCGTACTGGTGCTGGTGTGTGCGAGTGAGAGCGAGTGCTAGAGTGCTGCTGCCGACCGAGCTCGCTGTGGACCGAGTCAAGTCCAGTGCGAGCCTCTCGCCTTGAGATCCAGCACGAACGCACCGCCATCACCGCCGCAAGCAGCAAACCACGAGCAAGAACACCAGCAGCAGCAAACCAAACGAACACGAACCCGACAGAGAGGCAAGGTCACCAAGTACGCTGCGTGCAGCCACGCATACACAAGTTTACTCCGGTGCAAACACAAGGGCAAGCTCAAGCGCAAGCTCAAGTGCACAGCTATTGACACATCGACCACGCTGCGACAACGCAGCACGAACGACGCATCTACCATCTAGCGACTAGCCTAGCACCCCACTAGCAACCAACCAACCACCCCGTTGTTTGTGCGGAGACCATGGCGACAACGACACCAACGACGACAACGACAACGACGACGACGGTACTGCTAGCAACAGCACCTACTACTGCTGCTACTGCAGTCGCAATGGTCGTGTCGATATCGTCGTTGCTGCTATTGGCGCCAGCTCCGCCGCAGTCCCGACGCGACCTCGACAAGCTCACGCTCACTCTTGAGCTGTCGCCGCGACACTGCGAAAGCAACACACTGCCACCTCGACGAACTCTGAATCCGAACCAAGACCCTGCGCTCGACCCCAAAGACAGCCGACAGCAACAACAACAGCAACAAGTCACCAAGGCAGCGCCACACTTGCGTGCGCGTGTGGCGATCCGTGTATCGAGTCACACCGCGGTCATGGTCTTGACCATGTCCGCATCTCGATCACGGTGGCCGACATCGCGCACTACCACACACTTCCAGGCTGTCTGTACGAGGTCGTCGCTGGTGCAGCGTGCCTGGCGTGGGCGAGGTTTGCGTTTCGCGAGTCGAGTCGAGGGCTGTCACAAGCTGAGTTGAAGAGGGAGCACGTCGAGAGAGGCAAGACTCGAGTTGCAAGCCGTGAGCAGCGAGCATAGCTGATGCTCTTGTTGCAGCATGTGGAGAAGCAAGAGTCAAAAGCAGCAGCAGAGGCGTGTGTGCTAGACCACGTCACGACGAGGCAAGGACGCGAGCAGGTCAAGTGAGCTCTGCGTTGCTTGTCTTGTGAGACACCTCCGTCAATACAGCAAACGCAACCTTGTACGTGGTGACATGATCTCATGGCGAGCACTCGACGGGCGATGCGTTGTCGTTGCTGATGATGCTGGTGGCACTCAAGATCTCTGCACACACACACCATCTCGTTCGCGTCTCATGTGCACAGCATGCTACGCAAAGCAAGCAAACTGTCCAGATGAGCGCACTAGTCTAGAGCACGAACGATCCGCTGCAAGCGCTCTTGCTCTGTGTGACGTCAGTGTGACTAGCTCATCATCGGTGGTCAACAGCAACACATTGCCACGACTTCGCAATGATGTCTTGGGCTCACCGACGCCGACGCTTCTGGCTCCCAATGCTGCTCTTCGTGCGCTTCTTCTTCGCTGGTACCTTCACAGTTGTGCCGTCAGCTGCTGCTGTCTTTGCATCACTTGGCGCCTTCCTCTTCGACCTCGCTGCTTTGGTCTTTGCAGGCACTTTGAGCGGCTCAAAGATGCTCTGACCGAGCCCAAAGTGCCTCTCTTCGTTGTACGTATGGCCCTGGAACGCGTGGTGGTGCTTCTTGTGGTGATGCGCAATCGGAATCGCTGGGATCGACACGAGTTCGTTCGCTACTGGTGGCTCAAGTCGCATGGCCAAGTGCGCAAGTGGCGCGCGCTGTGCAGTACTGGGGCCGATCGCAGGCTCAGCGATCGTAAAGACGTCAATGACTTTTTCAGCAGCGCCGGCGTCGCGCTTTGCTCGCTCGAGCGCAGCGAGCTCTGCGTCCATCGCTGCTGCGTGGAGCTCATTATCGGTGATCAAGCGGTACCCAGCGGGGTACATCGGTCCGGACCACGTCGTCTTGAACTCCTCTTCAAACACAAACAGCGCGCCAGTGGTCGAGACAGCGAGGATGCTGTCGCGCCGCGTGTCCCACACGAGCGAGTTCACGCCGTCTTTCACGCCGGCGTTGTGCTGCACTTTACCAGACGTGCGGTTCCACGTGTACAGCCCGCTCTCGCCGACGTGGCGATGGCGCACGACTGGCATGCCAACAACATAGCTCTCGTCGTCGCTAAAGCAGCAGATCGCCCACGGCGCTCGCACTGCGCCAGTCGCATACGCGCGGACTTCTTTCAGCGATCGCGCGCGTGAGTTCGCGCTGTCGAGCGGCTGAACGATTGCAAACTCGTGGATGCCTTTCGCGCTTGTGAGGATCAGCGCTGTCTCGCGGTAGTCGATGCTCACGTCAATGAACTGAATGAGCACTGCGAGCGTCGTGCTGTGGAGACACGCGAGCGTCGCGCTGTCAAAGATCGCAGCCGTCGACTTGGACGTCACGCAGTAGATCCACGCGCCAGACGTCCCAAACTTTGCTGCGACGACGAGCGACGGGTGGCGGCTGTTCGCCGGTACAGTCGTGTTGATTGTCAGATTCGTCAGTGGGACGTCGAGCGCCTTGGACGTGCGCGTGCGGACGTTGAGCAGCACTGGCAGTGCGTTGTAGGAGCTCACGAGCACGACATCTGGGTCGCCAGGGTGTGCGCTCACGCAGTTGATCGCAGCATCAAAGCTGTGAGCAGCAAGCAGAGCGAGTGAGTGAGTGAATGAGCAGCCACGACGATCCATTGCACGTGACTGACTGACAAACGCACCTGAACGTCGCAGCGATGCTCGCTGCTTGGACGTCCCAGACGCACAGTCGGCCGCAGCGGTTCCCTTTCTCCTCACACCCGGCAAAGAGCCACCGCGTATCACACGACCACGCGCAGCACGTCACGACTTTGAGCGACGTCTTGACGATCTCGAGCTCTTCGCGCGAGAGTCCTGTGGACGCACTGCCAGCAGTCGGCAGCGACGTGCGCGCAAGTCCATTCGCAGCCGTCGCGCTCGGTGCGTTTGCTGCATCAGTGCGTGCCGTAGACGACGAACTCGTCGGAGCTGTTGAGTTGGTCTTCTTGTCGTTCTCGTCGTCTTCGTCGTCGTCCATGTCCTCACCGTCGTCGTCGTCGTCTTCCTCTGTGTTGCCGTCGCCGTCTTCAGCAGACGCAGCGTCCTCTTCGTCGTCGTCGTCGTCATCGTCGTCCAAGTCATCGATGTCGTCCACGTCGTCAGCTTCGACAGACTGATCGTCGTTCGTCGCCGAGTCGTCGTCGCCGTCTTCTGGTGTCGCGTCTCCGCTCGCATCACCAGTGTGGCTTTCGTCGCTCGCTTGAGTCGTGCCGCGCTCAGACGCGACTGCTGTCGTCGCTTTCTGTTCGCTAGTAGTCGCGCCATGGACATTCTCAGACGCTACTGCAGCTGGCGCTTCGGGGATCGTGACGAGCGTCGGGTCGAGCTCGCGCGTGATCACGCGGATCGAGACGTTGTCCCAGATACTGATCCGTCCTTCGCGCTCGCCGACCGCGAAGACGCTCTTTTGGCGGCTCATCGCAAGGCTGAACGCCTGCTGCGAGTCTTCGAGACACGTCCACTTGGACTTGGGGAGCGACAGGAGGTGGCGCTGGATGTAGTCCTCCTCGTCGTCGTCTTCTTCCTCCTCCTCTTCATCCTCTTCGGCGTCTTTGTTGTCGTTGTCGACAGCGCTATGCGCTTCCTTTTGATCGAGAGTGCTGTCGCTTGTGCCATTCGTATTGGTGCTGTTCGCAGTGCTGTCTCTGTTCGACTGCACCGACGCGCCACTCGCGCTCGTCGCTGGCGTCGTTGCTTCGCTGATCGAAGCGTCTCCTGACGAGCTGGTCGACGCGGTCGACGCAGCTGCCGCCACAGCTTCGCGCTTGAGTCGCAGCTGCGTCGCCACGCGCTTCTCGCGCTCGCGCTCTTCTTCGTCGCGCACGAGGCGCCGCAGCGCCGTGCTCCACAGCGTCAGCGGCGCTGTTGCTGCCATGTTCAAAATGAAAGGTGTGAGTATTGATCACTCGTTAGAAGGTGGCAAATTAGGGTCTAGGGTTTTGCTAGGGTTTTCTAGGGTTTTGAGTCTATTATGTCTGTGCCACACGATTTTGACTATATTTTGTTTAAATGCAGCGAATGCGCCACATAATGTCGTGTGGACGACACAGGTATTCTGCACCAATAAAATGCATCGCAACGGTTCGTGAGTTGCGAGCATTTTAGTATCGCGAAGCGCTCTCGACGTCGAGCACCAGAGCACCAGCAGCAGCACGAGCATGACCTCCGCCGCCGTCTCCAGCGCGTTTGTGCTCTCAAAGGTGCGTCATCTGCACACGCGTGTGTCGCTACTTGCTTGCTATATGCAGCGTGTCAAACGTGCGTGGTCGCAGCAGCACCTGTTGCGCTTCGCAATGAGACTGCTAACGCGCTCTTCGCACTTGCGTGGTGCATGCAAACATCACATCTGCCTCGCATCCGCTCTCACTAACTCGCAACGTCCGTCTGTGTGTCTACATTGATGTAGGTTCGCTACAATGTGAGCTTGTCGCCGTGCCACATCGCCGAGCCGCGTGTCGGCATCGAGCAGGAGATGACGAGCTTGCTCATGCGGTACTCGGAGCCACTGAGCGGCGTCGTGCTCGCGTTCAGCAACGTGCGTCTCGCCAAGCCACTTGGCCACATCATCAACGAGATGCCGTACATCCACTGCAAAGTGCTCGCGGACGCACTTGTGTTCCAGCCGCGCGAGGGCATGGTGCTCAAGGGCACGGTGAACAAGATCGGGAGCAACCACATCGGTATGCTCTTTGCAGGCGTCTTCAACGGCTCTGTCGCTGCGTCGGAGCTCCCAAAGGGCTTTGTGCACAACTACGCGCAGGACGCATGGTGCGTATGTGTGCGTGTGTTGTGCGATGTGTGTCGCTGGCGACGACCATCCAGTGTCGATGCATCGATCGATCTGTCGATGTGAATCATGGCCCTCGTGTGCTGACTCTTGGTGTCTCTGCGTGCATCTGACTGCTCAGGCTCGATGCCAAGGGTAACCGCGTGGCTGTGGACGACACGGTCGAAGTGAAGGTGCTTCGGTGCGTACCTCTCCTTGTCCATGCACGTGTGTGCATGTGAGAGTCGACTGGAGCAGCTCGTTGGTGCAGACTGCGCGCTGACACTCGGAACGGATGCACTACACAGTGTCCACGTCGCAGGCGGCATGATTGCGATTGAGGCGTCCATGCGCGGCTTCAAGGGCGTCGCAGCATCGTCGACCAGCAGTGCGAAGGCGGCACCTGTCGCTGCCAAGGCACCAGCAAAGGCGGCAAAGGTGTCAAAGGCGTCCAAGGCAACGAAAGCAGTCGCGAGCGAGTCGACGCCTACAAAGAAGGCAAAGAAGTCTAAGAAGACGACGACGACGACGACGACAGAGCCTGAGGTCGCAGCAGCGATGTCTGCGAGCAGCAAACCGTCGAAGAAGCGCAAAGGTGCAGCAGACGCTGCGTCTGCTGCGCCGGTCGTAGAGGAGACGAAGAAGAGCAAGAAGAAGAAGACGAAGAAGGACTGAGCCAATGGATCGATCGATCAACTAGTGATTGAGACTCAGGGGCGACTGTACGTGCTAGACGCAATGGAGACAAAGAGAGAAGCAACACGCGCGCGAGGCAATAGACTGATACAGAGGCGACTAGCCACGTTGACACGGAACGCCAGCGCATCGCGCGCGTGAGCGAGACGACGTACGTCCACGCGCCATTCAGCAAGTACATCCTAACTATTCGCATCGATCAGCTGTGTCGCTTGTTGTTGATGGTCGGTACCGATGCGCAAGCGTTCGTCTTCTGTCGAGTCTGTGCGACGACGACAGCGACGCAAGCGATCCTGGCGACGATGTCCTGTCTTGTCGACCCCAAGACGCACAAGAAGATCCCAGTGATCAAAGAGCGCAACACGTTCCTCGAGACGGCGCAGAACCATGGCATTCCACTCGACTCGCTCTCAGCACACCTCGGTGGCGGCCACCCTGGTCGCGCAATGAACTACACGTTCAAGTCATCAGTGCCAGACACGCCGCTGGTACCATCGCTGTTGAGCATGATCGATACTGCTGTGCGTGTGTAGATCGACGACGCTTGTCTGCTTGCAGCACATGTGACTGCGTACTGACGAGAAGGTTGTGGTGCCTCTATGAGTAGGCCGTTGGCAAGAAGGACGCTGATGCAGCACCGATCCAAGGCGTGCACCTCGGATCGCTAAGTGCCGAGACGCACGCCACGGTGGTCGCAACGATCGGATCGTCGATGCTTCAGTAGATCAGCCCAGACCGTATGAACCACGCTCGAGCAACGAAGGCGCCACGAGCGCAAGCGAGACACAGCGCCATCCTCTCACTCTCGCTCTTGCACATACACCTCACGACAACACATGCGATCGATGCTCAGTACTTGCAACGCAGTGCACCAAGCATGTCCAAGCAACAGCAATACGTGCAACAGCGAGCCAGTCTGCTGCACAAACAGCCACAGCCAGCACACACGTGCTGGTGTGATCACCAGAGTCATGTATTGATCTCCTGGCGAGTGCGAGTGTGCGAGTGTGTGCGAGAGGAGAGAACTGAGCGAGCATGAAGAGGTAAGGCACAGCTGTCTCCTGCTTCAAGCGACTGCTGTGCGTGCGTCAGTGCCGTGGATCGAGCTGGTGCTCGGTGTCCTCAATCACGCGCCAGAAGCGGCACGTCTGGTGTGTCCAAGCAGCGAAAGTTGAAGTTGCCGACTGGTCTTGTACTTCTTTCGTGCTCACCACATGCGCACCAAGCGCACTCGCACTAGGACTCCGAACGCACTCGCACCAGGACTCGCCTCACTTCCTCTTTCGCCACACACTCAGCGCTTGACCACACAGCTCGACTCCAGGCGCACACGCGCACGCCAAGCAGCGAGCGCAAGCGCTTCGAGCGCACGACGCTCGAGAGGCTCAGTCCCAACCAGCAGCACTTGGTCGCGATCAGATCCGCAGACCCGAGCTGCTGCGTCACCACCTCGGCTGTCAAGCGAGGTGTTGCCTCGTGAACGCTGTGCGCGAAGTTGCGCGCGACGACGCGTTCGGCCGTCGCTGTCAGTGACACGTGCTCCAAGCGTGTCGCCGCTCCATCGTATCGCTCAAGCTCATCGCAAGGCGTGAGTTGTGGTGGCAGAGTTCTCATCGCGTGGGAAGGACCCATCAGCGCCGCGACGATGTGCGCCTTGCCGGACGTCCGAGCCATCGTGCTGCAGCTCTCTCAGTTGCTGCCAGAGTTGGTCAAGTCGTTCTGGCGCAGCGAACTTCACGCCGGCTACGCTGAAGCGTTTGAGAAGATCTGCTTGAAGCGGATGCAGGATCTGTTCGCTGCGCCAGCATCGCCGAGCAAGGTCTTGGCCAAGTGCTTTGGCACGCCAGTCTTCGGGTCACGCACCACAGTCCAGACGCCGCAAGCAGCGTCAGCTCCGGCGCCGGCTGTACGAGCCACTCACGCCATCGACCGATCGAGTGGTCGTGTACAGCCTGCCGACACGAGTGCACGAAGTAGCAGTGAACGAGATGTGCGACGTGGTGAGAGAACAGCTCAAGCGGCATCGAAGGTCCCGACCGTCGTCATCGAGATCAACTACAGAGGCACGCGGCCGGACCTCTTCGAGACCAAGCTCCACCACTGGATCGCGACGCCGCCAGTCCAAGTCGCGATCGGCGTCGACATCGAGCCGACGACAATGGAGCTGATCACTACAGCGCGTCCCGGCGTTCGGTCGAGCGCACCCGAGTGGAGTCGACCTGTCGATCAAGACGCGCGTGGGCGGTTCCACGACCGCAACGCGCTGTCGGTAGCTCCAAGCAGGTGATCCAGTGGACGGCGCTGTACTACGGCGTCGACATTCCAGAAGCGATCGTCGACGCTCGGCACCCATTCGCCAACAGGATCGTCATCGACTTGCTCCTGGAGTACCTGGGCTGGCGCGTCGGCACCGAGAGGCGACGCGCCTGGTGGACCAAGAGAGTCGAGCGAGCGCGAGAGAACGAGTCATTGAAGCCGACGGCAGTCCGCGTCGTGGCGCACAGCTGAGCGCAGAGCGTGCACTGGACAAGGCTTTGCTTGGCAACCAAGATGGTGACGCAGCAGCTCCCAACTGTCTACGCGCAGCTTTCAGACGAGAGTGGTCCTGCTAGCAGCAGCGAGGGCGACGCACAGACAGCAGCGAGAGCAGATTGTTCGAGACCACCAACTCGAGCGCCACTCGCACTGTCAGTCTCCAGTCTCTAGTCGAGGGTCTGACGTCTCGAGTCACTTGATGCGTGCTCTCGAGTCGCACAAGTGCACAAGTGCGCAACTCGAAGCTCATGCGCCACGACAGAAGACGCTATCATCACTCACCGCCACTCACGCTGTTGCAATCCATTCGAGTGAGCTGCTGCTCGTTCTCGTTGTTTGTTGCTCTGTTGCCTTGCGTTGTCAACATCGTCAGTGCATGTGAACACTGTCGCTGCTTCGGTCAGCTCTGGCGTGAGGTCTTCAGCAGTCGAGCTCTCTCTCTCTCTCTCTCGTCTATTGCTGCTGTTGACTCCAGCGACAGTGATCGTAGAAGCAGCAGCAGCTACAAGCGACTAGAGCGCGACTGCCACCAGCACACAGACACTCTCTCTTGCCATCACAGAGTCACGCTCTCGCTCTCTCTCTCTGTCGCTACTCAACCAAACGACACGCGACTCGCGAGCGCAGGCGGCAGCACTGGCAGCGGCTGCGTCGGATCGCGCACGCGCCAGTTCGGCGACTGCTGTGCGCGGTGCCACTTGAAGTCGTGCACGCGAGCCCAGAGACTGCTGTCGTTCGCCAAGCCGCTGTGCGCGAGCTGCTCGTCGAGGCCGTCGTAGCGCAGGCGGTAGCTACCGAACTGGAGCTGCGCGCAGTCCTCGATGATCGGGTGGCTGCTGATGCGCAAGTGGAAACTCGTCGACACGCTGTGGTGCACGCGCAGCTGGCGACACGCGACGGCAAAGTCGCACGCGTCGCAGCGCTCGAGCCAGACGCTCCCCCACACGGGGCCCGCGAGCACGACGCAGCGCTGCAGGTCGTCGCACCGGATCGCCGACGTGTCCACGCACACGAGCACGACGCAGTTGCGCAGGCGCGAGAAGCTCAGGTCGCGCCGCGTGCCTGGCTCGGACGCAAAGCTCTGCTGGTCGATCACGATCACTTGGTCCTGCAGGTCGGCGTGCACGAGCTCGTCGATCGCATGTGACTGCTGCGACTGTTGCTGCTGGCTCTGGTTCTGGTGCTTCGTCGCTTGGTCGTGTGCGTCCGCTTGGTGGTTCGTGGTGCTGAGTGCGTCTGGTGCTGTGAGCGGCGTCGTCTCCGGTCGATCAGCGCTGTCTCTGTCTTTGCTGTTGTTGTCGACTGCGTTGTTGCTGGTGCTGGTGCTGCTACGAGTGACTGTGGCGTCGCCAGTAGCTCCTCGCCCTCCTCCTGCTGCTGTGCGCTTCGCACGAGCGCGAAAGGCAAACTTCTTGCGCGGCGCAAACGTCGTGCGCGTCGTCTCGACGAGCTCCAACAGCTTCGCCACGAGCAGCTGCGACTGCCGAATGTCGTACGGCGACAAGTACATGGACGCTGCCGACGCCGCGTCGTCGCGCATTGCGCCGATGCGCAGCACGAGTGCGTCGAGTTGGACTGCTTGTGCCGATTCGCACGGCGTTGGCTGCTGCTTTTGCTCGACAAACACGTCGAGCTGGCGTCGCACGTCGCGCTCGTGCGCGGCGAAGCGCTGCCAGAAGCGCTGCACGAGCTCGTCGGCGGTCTGTTCCTGGTCTGGCGCGCGCTGCTGCCGATCGAGCTGCTTCTTGTCGTCGAGCGCTTTGCGTCGCGCCTCCATCGCGTGCTCGATGCTCTCAGCGTGAGTCGCGAGCACGGGAAAGTCGCCGACTGTGTTGAGCTTCTCGCGCCGCACGAACGCGTCGTGGTCCTCAAGCGGCATAAAGTCGTGCTGTGTTGCCTTTTGCTTCGAGTGCCGTTCCGAGCACGACTTCTCTCTGCTTGATGAGCAGCAGGCACTCGAGTCTGCACCGCACAACAAAACGCGTCATCCACGCTGGTGTCATGCGCCAGAGCGCGAAGTGCACGAGGTACACCACCACGTCTCGTCGCGACTGCACTTGGCTAGCGCGAGCACCAGCGCACTCAGAGCGTACCAATGGTCTCGCCGCCATCGCGACACAGCCCTGCGTGCTGGAGTTGCATGGACGGCTACTTCGAGCAGCAGCGTCACAAGCGCGTCCAGCGCGCACTCTGTGCCCGCTACGCGTTCGTTCATGTCAGCAGTGTCCGCATGACTGCTCTTGGCGCATCGTGATGTCTTTTCGTGTTGAAAGTCGAGTCATGACGTCGCTTGTCTTTTCGATGTCGCTGCTGCGGGTGCGACTGTGAGAGAGCGCGCAGTGCTGCAGTCGTGGCGCACACACACAGACACGGGGGTAACGCACACACGTACAGACGTCAGTCGTGACTACAGAGCTCGTGCGCGCGCTCGTGTGGATACGAACCTCGCGAGTGCAGAGTCCTTTGCTGCTGTCGGCTCTGTGTGCGCAACAACTATAAACCCAGGCAGTCACTTCAACGTGAACTTCAACTCGGTCGATTCGTATTAGGAAGTGCACGTAGTATGTTGTGATGGTCAAGCACGTCGTCGTACTTGCTGTATGAGAGATTCGGTCTTGCCTGTAGTACTAGATTGTTCTCACAGGCGCATCTGCGAGCAAAGACCATATGCAGTCACTACCTCGCTTGCATCACACGACAAGAGCTAGTGGGTGTATCGCTATCTATCTCTTTCAAAGTTCATCGTGTACATCACGTCCAAGTCGGCACAATGGAGGTCGCGTTGAGGTTGCGATGCTCTGACTGAATTCGGGCTTCTGTTGGAACCATCGATGACGATTGACGTCGTGCGCTCTTGACTCCTGCTCTTGACCGCGAGCATGGGACGCGTACCTCAATGTACATTGCAGCTTGAGGCCGCATGACACAGCAGCGGTACGCTCAGCCTGGCCACCACCTTCAAACGAGCGTCGTGTCAAAGTCGCTGCAACACTCTCGACGGACCCTACAGCCCGTTGTTACGAAAGAGACGCGCTGAAAGAGCCTGCGAGACAGCTGAGATGGCGCTCGTTGCTAGTCTAGTTGAATGGAAGACAAGAGCAGAGTGCGAGTATGAGCGTGAGTCGTGTGTCATTAGACATTGAGAGCTCCTGATTGAGGAGAGCGCTTGGTAGCACACGCTCAAGCGAAGGAGTGCAGCAGCAGCGGACAGAGCACCTCGAGACACAGTGGGTCGGCGAACACTTGGGATATCAGAGCAAGGAGCTATGCGAGCATAGTGCTCTCACACAGCTACAAGAGCTTCACTGCCATCGCACAGACGCTACACATGGCCATGCCAGTCACTCACTCACACACATGGCGTGGCGTGTACCAGACGCAAGCAGTTCCGCATTGAGATGAAGGGACACATGCACAACGAGCTGCTCTTGACGTGAACAACAACAGTGAACCGAGTCTGTTCGAGCTCGCACGCACGCACACGTGCTCAGAGCTTGGACGTCGGGACCTTGCGCGTCTTCTTCTCCATCTGCTTCGACCAGCTCTCGAGCGTCTCGCGCGGCATCACTGGCGGCTTGTAGAGGTAGTTCCCACCGTCGACGATGAAGACGTCGCCCGAGACGAACGACCCTGCCGCCGAGACGAGGAAGAGGATCGTCGCAGCGATGTCGGTCTTTGCGCCGACGCGGCCAACGGGGATGCCCTGCTTCATGAACTCGTTCAGCTGCTCGGGACTGACGTCGCCTGCGAGCTTCTGCGTGCCGGTCGTGTCTGCGATCGGACCTGGCGCAACGCCTGTCACGCGGATGCCGAACTGGCCCCACTCGAGCGCAAGCGTGCGCGTGATGCTGTCAACTGCGGCCTTGGCGGCCGACGCGTGCACTTGGTACCACGTCGCAGGGAGCTGGAGCGTCGCAGTGATGTTGATAATGCGCGAGTCTTTGCTCTTCTTGAGCTCTTCGAACGCCGCGCGGCACATGTTGAACGTCCCGACTGCGTCAATGTCGAGCACTGTGCGGAACGCGTTCGTCGAGAGCTTCTCCGAGAGCGCGAGGAAGTTGCCAGCCGCGGCGTTCACGAGCACGTCGAGCTTCCCGAACGCCGCGACGACCTTTGCGACCGCAGCGTTGCCGTCCTTGTCGTTGCGGACGTCGCCCTGGACATAGATCGCATCGACGCCCTTGGCCTTGAGCACTTCGACTGCCTGTTGCAGCACGACTTCGCGGCGGCCCATGATCGCGACCTTGGCGCCGTACTCGCCGAGCTTGATCGCGATCTCCTGCCCGATGCCCGAGCCGCCGCCAGTCACGAGCGCCACGCGGCCCACGAGCGCATTTGGCTTGAACGTCTGTGCGATGCTAGCAGAGTCCATGGCGAAGTGTCTGTTCTTGGTGTTGCGTTTGCTGTCGTGTCGAGCTGCGGCGAGTGCACGAACGCGGGCGAATGCAGAAGTGTGCGAGCAGCGCTGTCAAACGATCTCTCGACAGCTTGACCGTCGTGGTTCAATGTTGATTCGACAAGTTGCGTGCGATTGTAGACTTGTAAATTGTATGTTTGATTCGCGCGATACAAATGGCACCTATTTTGCTGACAACGACGTGCAGCTAGCAATTTTGAGTTTTGACGTGCGCGTAACATAGCCGACAGGTTGCAATTCGTGGCTCGCCCACATCACATCGTCGAGCGCTCGGAAGCTGACGCGAAGAGCTCTGCATCCACGCGCGCGCGCTTGCATCTGTGTCCACACAGCGCAGAAGCTACGATGAGTGTCTCGGCGCACCAGAAGAACTACTTGGCGGACAAGAAGCCGTTCTTCAAGCACTTTTACCCGACGGACATCACGATCACGGCCGTGCGCTCGATCGCGATCCAGGGACTCATGGTGTTCAACGGCTACGTTGCGTCGCTCGAGCTCGAGCTCGACTCGGACGAAGATGACGACTCGAGCGACGACGACGATGTCGACGTCGACGGCGCGAAGAAGAAGACAAAGACCGACAAGCCCGAATTCGTCGCGCCGTCGCTCGAGGAGTTCAGCGTCGCGTGCACGAAGGCGTTCATCAAGTCACTCAGCATCGCGACGTACTTGCGCTCGCTCGAAGACGCTTCGCTGCGCTACTTCCAGCCCCAAGCCGTGAGCAAGCTCATCAAAGGTGCGTCTTTGTCGCCTAGCAGCGGCGCTGTGTCACGTGATCGAGTCGCTGCTGACACGCATCGCTGCGTCTGGACATGCGCGTGCGTTGCTGCTGTCTATAGATGTGAGCAAGTCGGCGTCGCGCAAGTACATGCGAACGTCGAGTCGCTTCGCAACAGCGTCGCTCATGGTCAAGACTGGCATGCGCGCGAACATCCTCAGCCACGTCGCGATCTTCCTCGTTGAAGAGGTGCGTGTGGTCGCGTCCTGCTGCTGCTGTTGGCATTGCTCCTGTCGCGTCTTGACGTCTCGCGCGTCTCTCACACATACTTACGCCGTGTGACTCTCTCTCTCTCGCTCCGTCGCTTGCTGCTTCGCGGAGCGCAGACGCACCAGCTCATTCTCATTCTCGTCCGCCGCTTTACGTCCAAGAAGAACGCGAAGAAGAGTGCGAAGAGCGGCCACTTGCGCACGATCAGCGAGCACGGCGGCGACGACGACGACGACGCAAAGACCGACAAGCACGCAACGTTTGCAGAGATCACGATGCGCAACGCGTCGCGCTCGGGTCTCGCGATCGTCACTGGCGGCGTTGGTGCAGCGATCGGGACGCTCATTCGTCCTGGTCTCGGCACAGTCATTGGCGGCACGATCGGCGACACGATCGCCTACGTCATCTAAGCGCCACTGAACGCCGCAAATGCATTCACACACACGCGTGTGTGTGGTGCAAGCTCGACACGTGCTGCTGATGCTGTGTGGCCGTCTCTTGCTCGATCGGTGTGGTTGTCAACGTCCTGTCAGTCGTGCTGGCATCACCGCCTTCACGAGGCTAGTGCCATGAGCGCATGCTGCTGCTGTCTCTTGCTCGAGCGCTTGCTGTCTGAAGCCACTCGAGTCGAGTCGAGTCGAGTGCCAAGATGCAAGTGCTTATGAAGTGCCGATGTGTCTCGAACCATACAAATTCCAAGTGGTTGGAGTCGCACCACATCGCTCCTTGTTTGTTGTTGTGGGGAAGAGGCAAACGACGTGTCCGAGGCGGTCGCTCGCTGCATTGGACGGATCCTGTGCGCGCGACGCTGGACGACGACGACAGATCACAGCAGCGACAGCAGCCATGGCAAACGCAGCAGCACAAGCAGAGGCGAGACCACTGACAGCAGCAGCAGCAGATGCAGCAGCAGTGACAGAGCAGACGCAGATAGCGCCGCTGCCCTCTTCCCAGCCAACGAACAGTGACGGCAGCGTCGCGCTCGGTATGCGCTGCGAGCTGCTCTCTGCAGGCGGCAGTGGCAGCAGTCTGCGCACGAGCATCAAGCGGTACGGCGAAGTGGCGTACATCGGTGCAGTGCGTGGTCTGCCAGCGGGCGAGTGGATTGGCGTGCGACTCGACAAACCACTCGGGAAGAACGACGGCTCGGTCGACGGCGAGCGGTACTTTGACTGCGCGCACTTGCACGGCGCGTTCGTGCGGCGCGAGAAGCTCAACACAGTCGGCGACTTTCCCGTGCTCGCGACTCACGCTGAGAGCATCGAGCACGCGATGGAGGCGCGACGCAAAGCGCTCGACGACAAGAAGCAGCTCGATCGGCAGCAGCGCGCGCCAGACCAGGAACAGACCGCCGACGAGCTCGTGCAGCGCTTCTGGCAGCGCTTCGCCGCGCACGAGCGCGACGTGCGACGCCAGCTCGACGTGTTTGTCGAGCAAAAGCAGCAGCCAACGCCGTGCGAATCGGCACAAGCAGTCCAACTCGACGCACTCGTGCTGCGCATCGGCGCAATGCGCGACGACGCGGCGTCGGCAGCGTCCATGTACTTGTCGCCGTACGACATTCGGCAGTCGCAGCTGCTCGTGGCGAAGCTGTTGGAGCTCGTCGAGACGACGCGCACGACGTTTGCGCCGCGCAAGAAGTTTGCCTTTCGCGCTCGTGCGAAGCGCACAGCAGCAGGAGGAGGGCGAGGAGCTACTGGCGACGCCACAGTCACTCGTAGCAGCACCAGCACCAGCAACAACGCAGTCGACAACAACAGCAAAGACAGAGACAGCGCTGATCGACCGGAGACGACGCCGCTCACAGCACCAGACGCACTCAGCACCACGAACCACCAAGCGGACGCACACGACCAAGCGACGAAGCACCAGAACCAGAGCCAGCAGCAACAGTCGCAGCAGTCACATGCGATCGACGAGCTCGTGCACGCCGACCTGCAGGACCAAGTGATCGTGATCGACCAGCAGAGCTTTGCGTCCGAGCCAGGCACGCGGCGCGACCTGAGCTTCTCGCGCCTGCGCAACTGCGTCGTGCTCGTGTGCGTGGACACGTCGGCGATCCGGTGCGACGACCTGCAGCGCTGCGTCGTGCTCGCGGGCCCCGTGTGGGGGAGCGTCTGGCTCGAGCGCTGCGACGCGTGCGACTTTGCCGTCGCGTGTCGCCAGCTGCGCGTGCACCACAGCGTGTCGACGAGTTTCCACTTGCGCATCAGCAGCCACCCGATCATCGAGGACTGCGCGCAGCTCCAGTTCGGTAGCTACCGCCTGCGCTACGACGGCCTCGACGAGCAGCTCGCGCACAGCGGCTTGGCGAACGACAGCAGTCTCTGGGCTCGCGTGCACGACTTCAAGTGGCACCGCGCACAGCAGTCGCCGAACTGGCGCGTGCGCGATCCGACGCAGCCGCTGCCAGTGCTGCCGCCTGCGCTCGCGAGTCGCGTGTCGTTTGGTTGAGTAGCGACAGAGAGAGAGAGCGAGAGCGTGACTCTGTGATGGCAAGAGAGAGTGTCTGTGTGCTGGTGGCAGTCGCGCTCTAGTCGCTTGTAGCTGCTGCTGCTTCTACGATCACTGTCGCTGGAGTCAACAGCAGCAATAGACGAGAGAGAGAGAGAGAGAGCTCGACTGCTGAAGACCTCACGCCAGAGCTGACCGAAGCAGCGACAGTGTTCACATGCACTGACGATGTTGACAACGCAAGGCAACAGAGCAACAAACAACGAGAACGAGCAGCAGCTCACTCGAATGGATTGCAACAGCGTGAGTGGCGGTGAGTGATGATAGCGTCTTCTGTCGTGGCGCATGAGCTTCGAGTTGCGCACTTGTGCACTTGTGCGACTCGAGAGCACGCATCAAGTGACTCGAGACGTCAGACCCTCGACTAGAGACTGGAGACTGACAGTGCGAGTGGCGCTCGAGTTGGTGGTCTCGAACAATCTGCTCTCGCTGCTGTCTGTGCGTCGCCCTCGCTGCTGCTAGCAGGACCACTCTCGTCTGAAAGCTGCGCGTAGACAGTTGGGAGCTGCTGCGTCACCATCTTGGTTGCCAAGCAAAGCCTTGTCCAGTGCACGCTCTGCGCTCAGCTGTGCGCCACGACGCGGACTGCCGTCGGCTTCAATGACTCGTTCTCTCGCGCTCGCTCGACTCTCTTGGTCCACCAGGCGCGTCGCCTCTCGGTGCCGACGCGCCAGCCCAGGTACTCCAGGAGCAAGTCGATGACGATCCTGTTGGCGAATGGGTGCCGAGCGTCGACGATCGCTTCTGGAATGTCGACGCCGTAGTACAGCGCCGTCCACTGGATCACCTGCTTGGAGCTACCGACAGCGCGTTGCGGTCGTGGAACCGCCCACGCGCGTCTTGATCGACAGGTCGACTCCACTCGGGTGCGCTCGACCGAACGCCGGGACGCGCTGTAGTGATCAGCTCCATTGTCGTCGGCTCGATGTCGACGCCGATCGCGACTTGGACTGGCGGCGTCGCGATCCAGTGGTGGAGCTTGGTCTCGAAGAGGTCCGGCCGCGTGCCTCTGTAGTTGATCTCGATGACGACGGTCGGGACCTTCGATGCCGCTTGAGCTGTTCTCTCACCACGTCGCACATCTCGTTCACTGCTACTTCGTGCACTCGTGTCGGCAGGCTGTACACGACCACTCGATCGGTCGATGGCGTGAGTGGCTCGTACAGCCGGCGCCGGAGCTGACGCTGCTTGCGGCGTCTGGACTGTGGTGCGTGACCCGAAGACTGGCGTGCCAAAGCACTTGGCCAAGACCTTGCTCGGCGATGCTGGCGCAGCGAACAGATCCTGCATCCGCTTCAAGCAGATCTTCTCAAACGCTTCAGCGTAGCCGGCGTGAAGTTCGCTGCGCCAGAACGACTTGACCAACTCTGGCAGCAACTGAGAGAGCTGCAGCACGATGGCTCGGACGTCCGGCAAGGCGCACATCGTCGCGGCGCTGATGGGTCCTTCCCACGCGATGAGAACTCTGCCACCACAACTCACGCCTTGCGATGAGCTTGAGCGATACGATGGAGCGGCGACACGCTTGGAGCACGTGTCACTGACAGCGACGGCCGAACGCGTCGTCGCGCGCAACTTCGCGCACAGCGTTCACGAGGCAACACCTCGCTTGACAGCCGAGGTGGTGACGCAGCAGCTCGGGTCTGCGGATCTGATCGCGACCAAGTGCTGCTGGTTGGGACTGAGCCTCTCGAGCGTCGTGCGCTCGAAGCGCTTGCGCTCGCTGCTTGGCGTGCGCGTGTGCGCCTGGAGTCGAGCTGTGTGGTCAAGCGCTGAGTGTGTGGCGAAAGAGGAAGTGAGGCGAGTCCTGGTGCGAGTGCGTTCGGAGTCCTAGTGCGAGTGCGCTTGGTGCGCATGTGGTGAGCACGAAAGAAGTACAAGACCAGTCGGCAACTTCAACTTTCGCTGCTTGGACACACCAGACGTGCCGCTTCTGGCGCGTGATTGAGGACACCGAGCACCAGCTCGATCCACGGCACTGACGCACGCACAGCAGTCGCTTGAAGCAGGAGACAGCTGTGCCTTACCTCTTCATGCTCGCTCAGTTCTCTCCTCTCGCACACACTCGCACACTCGCACTCGCCAGGAGATCAATACATGACTCTGGTGATCACACCAGCACGTGTGTGCTGGCTGTGGCTGTTTGTGCAGCAGACTGGCTCGCTGTTGCACGTATTGCTGTTGCTTGGACATGCTTGGTGCACTGCGTTGCAAGTACTGAGCATCGATCGCATGTGTTGTCGTGAGGTGTATGTGCAAGAGCGAGAGTGAGAGGATGGCGCTGTGTCTCGCTTGCGCTCGTGGCGCCTTCGTTGCTCGAGCGTGGTTCATACGGTCTGGGCTGATCTACCAAGAGAACAGAGCAACTTGTCGGAGCAACTTGTTGATTCAAAGTCGTCAAACATACGTGCAAACATGCATGTCAACTCACGCGCTGCGTCGGGCGCTTGCTCTCGGTCGACGCTCATCCCGATCACGCGTCCTTCTTGCCCAAGTGCGCTGGTGCGTGCTGCGTCGCGTGCTGCTGCTGCTGCTTCGCGTGCTGCTGGTACTCGACTTTCTTGCGCTCAAGCTCACGCTCGCCTTCGCGCAGCGTCTCGACAGCTTGGTCCTTGGCGCTGAGCATTTTGTTTTCGAGCGCCACGCGCTGCGACTTGAGCTTCTGCATGCCTGCTTTCCACCGCTCGGGGTTCCGACGGCGAACCATGAAGAGTGCTGCGAGCAAGAGCAGCGGCAGCGCAGCCCAGAACACGTGACGCGCGCAGATGCGTTCAAACGGAAGCTGGAGGCAGTGCTCTTTCTGCGCGATCGCTTTCGTCGCGTCCGCGTTGGTGTGCCACGAGTCCTCGACGCGGCCGCGCGCTGACCCGACGCTCTCACGCACGCGCTCTTTCACATCCTCCATGCGCGTACGTGCTTGCTCCGAGAGCTCGCCGACACGCTCGCCAACACGAGCGCGCGCTTGCTCCGAGAGCTCGCCCAAGCGCTCGCGCGAGTGCTCACCGAGCTGCTCAAGACGCTCACGTGCGTGCGTCCCGAGCTCTTCGACGCGTTCGCGCGCGTGTCCAGCAACGCGTCCGACCTTGTCGCGCGCATACTCGGCCGACTCGCGCGCATAACCAGCAGTGTCACGGACACGATCGCCAGCATAGCCAGCGGCATCACGAACGCGGTCGCCAGCGTACCCTGCAGTGTCGCGGACACGGTCGCTCGCGTACCCTGCAGTGTCGCGTACGCGCTCGCTGGCGTCTTCGACGCGACCACGCGCGTGACCTGCTGTGTCGCGCGCACGCTCTTGGAGCTCATCGAGCTTGTAGCGCGTTTGGTCTGCAGCATCGCGCGCACGGCCGCGACCGTGCTCGTAGACCTCTTCCGCGTGCGCACGGCGACGCTCTACGACGTCGTCTGCGTCATGGTGGTGCGCGTGATGCGGGTGCGTGTGCGTGTGCGGTGGGACGTCTTCGTCGCCTGGTGTGATGTCACGGCCGCGGTAGACTTCATACACGCGGCTCGGCATGGCTGTCGCTGTTGCGCTTTAGTAGTAGTTGGTGTTGTGTGTGTGTGTGCGTGTGTGTTGGATGTGAACTCGACCGTGCACAATGAAGACTGAGCACTGTGAAGAACGAGCGATCGATCGAGCGAGAGTACTCGAACGACGTGCGCGTGCAAGGCTCGTCGTCAACTGCCACATGTCGAACTATACTGAGTCGCAGTGACTCGGTGCTAACGGGGCTTTGTGCTTCGTGCTTCGTGGTCAAGAGCACTAAGCTCGAAGTGGATGCCAACGTCAAATAAGCCTCCGATGTCCCAATGTCGCGTGAGAGGTCTCATTCAAGGTCGATCTTGGCTTCGGATCGATTGCCAGCCACTCAGCCACATGACCTCAGGACCGTCAGCATAGTGTGCTGCGCGGACCGAATGCCCAAGAGACCAAGCGCATCACCATCAGCTCTCATGACCGACGACTCGAGTCGAGCGCATTCACGTCACGCTCGTTGACTGCAACACGATGTCGAGCCACGCAGACCTCCAGCATCGATTCGACTCCTGGGGTTGAAATTGTGATAGTGAAGAAATCAAGAGCTCCGACTAAGTACGAGCGACACAGATCCATCGATCGTCTCCATCTGACCGACGACAAGCATGACGACGAAAGCGTCGCTCTCGATGCGCAGTGCGTTCGCTGCGCACGCTCAAGTCGACGCGGTTGCAGCACTACCGACAGACGCATCAGTCAACAGAAGCAGTTGCATCAGCTCAAGCGACGCAACGACGCTGCTTGCAGTCGCGCAGTCGAGCCTCGAAGGGAACCAGTGGGGCGGCATCGTCTCGCTCTACGACCTGGACAGCGCTGCGCAACTCTGTGCGTTCCAGCTCGCAGCAGGCGTGAGTGCGCTCGCGTGGTGCGGCGCAAACCGCGACATCCTCGCGCTTGCGTGCGACAACGGCGACGTGCAGCTCGTGCAGCTCACGCACCTCGATGGCGCGTATGCGTTCGTGCCCGTGAGCGGCGTCTCCTCTTCGAGTCTGAGCGACGACGCGGACGCCGCATCGCCAGCGAGCTTTGGCCACGACGACGTCGCAACAAGCGTGAGCGCATCAGCTCTCGAGCGCTCGCAGATCGCGACGAGCAGCTGGGACCTCACGTACGTGCCTTGAGCTGCTCAGTGCGCATACCCGCAGGATGACTGACGTATACCACCGCCACGTGTGCTCTGTGCCCGTAGCGTCAAGCTCTGGGACATCGAGAGCATGGACAAGACGCTCGCGACGCTCGAGGGCCACACGGACTTGGTCTGGGGCGTCGCGATGAACCCGCTCGCTGCCCACGTGCTCGCGTCTGCGTCGCAGGACTGCACAGTCCAGCTCTGGGACGCGCGGCAGCCGACGGACGCAGTCCACGCGCTGTCTGTGCGGTGTCCTGCGCTCGCGCTCGACTGGCACCCGCAGCGCGAGACGATCGTCTCTGTCGGTCTCGATGACGGCTCGGTGCTCACGTTCGATACGCGGTCGCCAGGCGCGGTGCTCTTGGACGCGGTACGTTGCGCATATGAGCGACAGAGCGATGCGGAGAGAGACACAATGGCAATGGTATGGGTCGACAGACGATGGACTGACTGACTGGCGCTTGCTACTGCTGCGGACGTAGACGCCGCATGACGGGCCCGTGCATGCGCTCCAGTACGCGCACACACAGGACGACGTGCTCGTGTCTGGCGGCGACGACGCGCGCGTGTGTGTTCGCATTGGCGCGCAGCCGCCGCGGTGCGTCTCTGTAGCAAACAGCAGCAACGACGGTGCAGCGGACATTGCGCGCCACCGCGACTACGTCCGCGCTCTCGCGTGGGTCCCGACGCTGTCGAGCGCCTCGGAGTCGCTCGTGACTGGCTGTTGGGACAAGACCGTGCGGCTGTGGGACGTCAAGCAGCAGCAGTCGCCATCGCCGTAGCAAAGGGAAGCGCGACCCTCGTGGATCTGCAGCAGCCGTAGCGACAAGAGCATCCTTTCAACTTGTGCTCTCTATCTACTGGCGCCTCGCGTAGTGAGCCCTACGTCCTGTGACGTGTCTGCCGTCCTAGATCCCGACGATCTCCTGCGACTGCGAGATGCTCGGACACCGCAGACTCGCGTCGTCACCGTCGCCGTTGTCGCCGTCGCTTGGATGGCTTCGATGGCTGCTGTCGCCTGCGCGAGCTGCCGTCACGAGCCACGGGTCCTGCGCCGCTTGCTCGGGCGTCATGCGCTCGCGCGGATCGAGCGCAAGGCACCGGCGCACGAACGCAGCAAAGCGCCGGTCGTCGGTTTTGAGCGCGTGCGAAAAGCTCCGCGCGCCAGGCAAGCGCTTGCGGCCGCGCGAGTTCACGAACGGCTTGGCGTAGAAGAAGAGCTGCGCTGCTGATGATGATGATGAGGAGGAGAAGCCCGCGTTGGTACTTCTGCTGTTGCAGGTCATGGCACTCGCACTGGTGTCTGAGCTGCGCCGCGGACCAATCGCGTCCTCACCATCCGACGCGCTCTCTGTGAAGAAGTGGCGTCGCCGCCGCGCTTGTAGGAGCATCGCGTGCGACGGGAGACCGAGGACCTCCATGATGCACGCGAGCTGGTCGGTCTCGCTCTCGCCAGCGAACAGCGGGTAGCCAGTGTAGAGCTCCGCGAGGATGCACCCGAGGCTCCACATGTCGATCGCCGTGCTATACGACACGCCGAGGATCACCTCTGGACTGCGGTAGAATCGACTCTGGATGTACGTGAACACAGCTGCGGACTCGACGCAGCTGCTGCCAAAGTCAATGAGGCAGACGTCGGTCACGCGCACGTGCGCATGCGCAGACGTCGCGTGCACGAGGCGCTGGCTCCCGCCTAGCGGCTTGATCAAGATGTTCTCGGGCTTGAGGTCACAGTGGATCACGCGCTCCGTCTCCAGCACGCGGAGCGTCGCGACGAGCTGCGATGCGATCGCGCGGACTGTGTCGACCTCGAGTCCTTGGAAGAACCGGAGCTTCAGGTGTTCGTACAGATTGAGACCGAGGAGCTCAAAGACAATGCAGAGGTGGTTCCGGAAGAGGAAGTACTCGTGCATCGCCACGATACGCGCATGTGCACCGGATGACCGCGTCAGCGCGCTGGCGTGTGCTTTGTTGGCGCGCTCGGTCGCAGCGTGGAGCTGCGAGAGGATCTGGACCTCGATGAGCGACTGCTCGCGGTACTTCTTGCGGTTCCGGATGATCTTCACCGCCACTTGCTGCTGCGTCTGGTGGTCGAGGCAGCACACGACTTGTCCGAACGACCCGGACCCGAGCGCATGGAGCACTTCGAAGCGGTACGCGAGGTGGTCGTGCGCGAGAATGAGGTAGTCGCCGCGCTCGTCGTCATAGCCATTGTTGAAGAGCTCAACTGGTGGCGCCATCACCGGAGCTGGTTGTGTACCCCCATTCGCACTCACAGCGCCAGGTGCGCTCGCACTGCCATTGGTATCGCTAGTGCTCGCGACAGCCACGCTTCGCTTCGTAGTGATCTGGATCTTGCCGTTGTACCGCTGCGCCTTGACGCTGAGCGACGAGAAGAAGTAGATCTCGCCGTACTCGAGCACCTCGATCTTTTCCAGCTCCGTCAGCTCTGCACCAAACGCATCGAGCGTGTACTGCGGCGTGAACGGCGGTTCAGGGCTCGCAGGTCGTGGTGAAGGCGACGCAGAGCTGTTGCAGCGGCGAGGCGCAGTTGGCGAGTGCGTACGGCTGCTGCTGTTGTTGTTGGCACCATCGCAGTGGTGGCGCGACGCGGATGACTGCGAGGATGGCGTCGTGCGCGGGTTCACGCGCGTCCTGTGCTTTGTCACAGCTGCGGTTCTTCCAGACGCTGTAACTAGTGCGTCTGCGTGATGCGGAGCTCGAAGCGCATCGCTCTTGCTCGCGTCGGCAGTCGAGCCGTGCAGACCAACGCTTGGAGCTGCTGCTGATCCTGTCGGCTGTGTTGGTGTGACCTTCTTCTCGCTAATGAGCCGTCGCGGCCAGAAACGACGCTCGTCGGACGCCGCAGGTGCGGTCGCGCCGTCCACTTTACCGCTCGAGTCCGACGACCGCCGCGGGTTGTGGAAGAACCTTACAATCGCATCTGTCGCCCGTGACGCTCGCGACTTGCGCTTTACGAGCGGCGATGTGGTCGTTGTCGAGCTGCTTGTCGTCGTTTTCGTTGCTGCTGTTGATGGAGCAGTCAGTCCGTGCAGTCCAATGGCGCCCGCGACAGAGATCTGGCCACTGAGTCTTCTCCTCTCGACGTAGCTGAACGACGGCAGCTTGGCAGGCGAGCTCTTCTTCTTTGACATGTCGCGATGGCTCCACTGACGCCGCAGCGCAGCGGTGCGCGACATCTTCTTCACTGGCGGCGACGACGGCAAGGCAGTTGCTACGTCTGGAGCGCGCACAGCTACGGATGTGAGTGCGTGACTCGATTCTGCTTCTACTCCTGTTGGTGTCGACATGTCCGCGTACTCGGGCATCGCGGGGATGCACGCTCTGCTGACGTCGGCGCTCGAGTCGCTCGAGTGTCGACGTGCTGAAAGTGAAGTAATTGACACAGTGTGTGCACGAGACCATTTGGGATGACCTCTGGGTGCGTAGAGTACTAAGAACGAACTGTTCTTATGCAGCGTAGCAGCTGCCAAACTGAGCAAACTGAACGAGTGAGACCTAAAGGCAAGCTTCAGGTCTAGAGACTCTAGCCACTATCGCTTCAACGCGATTCTGACGCGAGACTATCGAGGTTGTTCGCTGTGCCGCTCATGGACATGCGCGTGTAGTGTAGCGCTTCATGGTACGCTTTCTCTTCTTTTGGGCACATGTGGCGCTCCGCTTGTCACCCTTTGCTGAACACAGATACAAACTCCAAGTCTAGCGTCGAGTACTCGAGCAGTACTTGAGTGCGCTAGGACAAGTGGAGGCACGCGTGCAAGTACGCACTGTCGATCTAGCACAAGTAGCCTCATGTAGCATGCTATCTACACTCAGGCAGGCGTGTCTCTACTACTACGTGACGTGTCTTCGAGTCATGTAAGTGAGTGCGTGAGTGAGATGGATCGGATACGGACGAGACGAGAAGAGTGCGCATAAGATCGGACTGAAGACTGAGCGGTATACGCAACGCGTGCCTGTGATGCAAGCTCTTGCATTGTGTTGTCTGTCTGGTGTACTAGTAAGTACAGACGTCGACAGACGTGTTTGTTCGTGCAAGAACGCGCACATATATATACACAGAGACACAGATACACAGCAGCCGCAGCAGGATGAGATCGGATGACTAGGTCTCCGATGACGTCGCGACTCGCGAGCAAGGTCTTGGGCTCACTCACTCGTACTAATGCTCGGTCGGAAACCACACACGGGTTCCTCACGCACTCACGCACTTACTCCTTTTGATTTCACGACCCCAGACGCTTGCAAGAACAGATCCGAGCTTCGTGCTTCAAGCGAGACTCGAACACTATCTCACTCGCTTGCTCACTTTCAGTATCAACCAACACCTGGGTTTGCTGACTGTCGAAGCGCCTAGCTTTTGCCAGACGTCACGTGACGAAAGCCCAGTCGTTCGATGTTGTTAGGATCCAGACTCGATCGCTCGATGTTGTAAAGATCCAGACTCGATCGCTCGATGTTGTAAGGATACAGGCTCGAGAATGAGGTGGAGCGTACAAGTACAAGTTTGACGGTGGGAGAGGAAGTCTTTGAGTTTCACAACCTAGGTCGAGGCGCAATCGTGTTCGGGTAAACAACGAGCTGATGCGAAGTATGCAAGCGTCGCGATTACAATTGTGTGTGCACTCATGCGCGCCTGGCGAGCAAGCGAGTGAGTGAGTGAGCGCGTGAGCTGTTTGTGTCATGTTTCAAAGGTTTGGTTGTTTGCTTTGCTTGCTGGATGGTGGAAGTTGGCTGGGTGTGGTTGCAAAATGGTCACTTGTTGCGGAGGTTCGCTTGCAACTCACATAGGACAAACTGACAACTTGCAGCAAAGTGATTCGCTCAAGCAATGCAAAGTGCTTGTTTCGAGTGATTGAAACTGGGTTTCTCTTTGAGTATGTTTGGTACTCCATACTTTGGCACTCCATACTTTGACACTCGGTATTGTTGAGCACTTGGTATTGGAAGCCCACTTTGAGAGGCACCACTTTGGCACTTGCAAACACACTTGTGTGAGTGTGGTGTGGTGGTGGTGCAAATCGTAGACTTTGCGTTTGGCTCGATTTAACATTAGTGCCAATAGAAATGTCGTCGTTCAATCAGATTTGGCTCGAAAACGCAGACATTTCGATATGCACAATATTTTTGTCTCACTCAAACCACTCACTCAAACCACTCACAATCAATCGAACAATGGACGCACTTCCTCTGAAGTTGTGCATGCTCGATGCTTCACACGCTGTTCGATGTCGCCGACACGAGCGAGGGTGTTGAAAATGCTGCTGTTGCTGCTGTCTCTGTTGTGACCGCAGTCGCGACGACGACCGCGTCTTGCTCTAACAACGAGATCAAGAGTGAGAGCAAGAGCAAGAGTGCATGTGTGAGCTGGCACACACACACACCACTGTTGGTGCTGCAGACGACAGTCGAGTGTGCGGTTTGCTTGCCGACACTGCACTCGTCGAGCCTCGCTCCTCGGTGCAACGAGATGCTCGTTTGTGCTTGGCGGTTCCGTCACAAGCTGGGTCGAACGAGATCAAGCGCAGCGGTCCGCGTTCACACACAGTCGTCAAGGCAACGAGAGAGCCGTCGAGAACCATGCGTGGTTCTGTGAAACACTACCACGATGGACACACTCACACTCACGCACACGCACGCGCATGCAAGAACGACAAGAGGAGCCGAGAAGCAGGCCCTGTCAGGTCCAGCAGTCACGTCAAGCAGTTAGGTCAGACCAAGCTCGACCGGGAGATGCGAGCGAGGCACGACTGCGGCGACGGACAAGCGATCCGTGCTCCAGAGTCTCCCTCGGTTCGCGGAACGCCTTTTGCGTTCGCTCACGCGAAGCAACACACGCAGGCTTCAACGCGCCATTGCCAGGCATGAGTGCAAGAAGGCAAGGAGCATCGCAATGTGTGTGTGGAGAGTTGAGATCAGGCATGTCTAAAATATCATTGTTTTTGTATGTCGACTTTCGCCGACAATCAATAACTGAGGTGGAAGACTCATTGAGCAAAAATCAATTACTGCAAAGGCTGGTGTTGTCAATACAATCCTCTATTTGTTTTTATTCACCACCTGACTCACGATCACAGCATTCCAAAAGCGACGATTCGCTTTCAAGAACAAAGCCACTTCGAGCGAGATAGGCAGCATGCGGTGCCTGTGGTGCGAGAGCACATGCTTGGCACTACTAAAGAAATGCTCGACACAGTTAGATGTTGTTGGAATGCAATCGATGCAAGTTTTAAATATTGATTACATTGTGTGAATAAAGTGCACGACAAAAGTCTTGGAAATTTTTTGTTTCATTTCAAATATTTTTGATTTTCATCGGACAGAGCTGCAATGAAGCTGGATTAATAGCGCAATTAAATACGGTTCGAATGCTATATGTCGATCATCGAAATACACAGTGTAGCCAGCACAATGGCAGAAAATGTCATTTTCGAAATATTTCAACGATGCGAGAATAAATGGAGAGGCGTGGTAAGATTGGTATCAAAATTGTAAGTGTGGTCAAACGAGCTCGAAAACACGTAATTTAGATAGAACACATTGCGTACACCAAGCGAACAAATTTTCAGTGCCTCCGAAGCTGTTTTGCGATGACGGCGTGGCAAGAGATGACGGCGAGCGACGTCGCAACTATCCTCGACCTTCGAGGCCAAGGCGAGAGGCTGCAGGCGATTGCAACGCGTGTGCAGCGCAGCGTATCGACTGTGTCACGCGTCATCAACGGCGAGAGAGCCTCGAAGACCAAACAGCGCACGGGAAGGCCTCGAAAAGTGTCTGAGCGTGAGGGCCGGCGGCTGGTGCGCGCGGTCACGACGCGAAATGAGAGCGCCTCTCAAGCCCGAGCGAGTGTCGGTGTTGACGCATCGGTGCGCACCGTGCAGCGCGTCCTCCATGCACACCCTGACGTGTCTTGGAAGAAGAAGAAGCGGACGACGGTGATGACCAAGATGCACCAAAAAAGACGAGTTGCATGGGCGAGCGAGAGAGCAGCTTGGGGCGCGAGTGAGTGGTCGCGTGCCGTGTTTAGCGACGAGAAGAAGTGGAACATGGATGGGCCGGATGGCTTGCAGTTTTACTGGCATCGCGCGGGGCAGCCAGAGCGATGCGCCGTGAAGCGTCACAGCGGTGGAGGATCGGTCATGGTCTGGGGCGCATTCTCTGCAGCCGGCAAGTCGGAGCTCAAGTTCATTGAGGGCGGCCAAGACGCGCAACGCTACACAGAGACGCTTGCCACGCACTTGCTGCCGTTCTTACGCGCGCACCACGAAGAAGGGCACGTGTTTCAGCATGACAACGCGCCATGTCATCGCGCTCGACTTACTCAAGCATGGCTGCAGACGAGCAACGTGACGACGATGAGCTGGCCAGCGATGTCCCCGGATCTCAATCCGATCGAGCACCTCTGGGGCATCCTGACGAGAACCGTGTACGCGCACGGTCGCCAGTTCTCATCGCAGCAAGAGCTCAAGTCCGCCATCACCCAAGCGTGGCGCGATCTCGACCACTCAGTCATTGCCAACTTGGTTGCATCGATGCCCAAGCGCTGTGCAGCTGTCCTCGAGCGCAAGGGGGCGTTTATTACTAGTTCGTAAGCTTCAAACGCAGCGTCCTCACGTTCAATACCAATCTTACCACGCCTCTCCATTTATTCTCGCATCGTTGAAATATTTCGAAAATGACATTTTCTGCCATTGTGCTGGCTACACTGTGTATTTCGATGATCGACATATAGCATTCGAACCGTATTTAATTGCGCTATTAATCCAGCTTCATTGCAGCTCTGTCCGATGAAAATCAAAAATATTTGAAATGAAACAAAAAATTTCCAAGACTTTTGTCGTGCACTTTAATTGGAGTTGTTTCAGCGAGGAGGCAAAATAAATAATTTTCGTGAAAAATACAATTGTATTTTAAATACAATCATTTAATCGGAATGCCTGGTTGAGATGTGTGTGAGCCTTCAATCGCGAGTTACAGTACTGAGCAACTTGTGGCGCAGATCGACACAAGGAACAGACTCGCGATACGTTAGGATCGATTGACACTAGAGGCGCTTACGCTAGCGCCCATGGAGGCAACTGACCTCGTGCGCGAGCTCGCTCACAGATCCTCTTGGCTGCAAAGATGACCTCTCGGTTCGTGTTCCGAGCGTACTCGAGCAGCGGCAGCGGCTCCTCTGCGCGCTCGTTGTCGAGCAGGTACTGGAAGATTGGAAAGAGCTTGAGTCGGTAGCCGAGTCCAGTCATCTTGAACGCTGCCATCGCGAGTGCTGGGAACGCTGACTCGCCAGATTGGAGACGCGCGTGGAGAAGCTGCACGACGTCGAGTCGACCGCTTGCAGCAGCGCGCTTGAGTGCGACTTCTGTGCTAGCGTCGCATCCGTTCTCGCACAAGAACGTCACGGCGCGCAGGTGTCCGCGCCTGGCAGCCCAGTAGAGCATCTCTGGCGTGCGCGTCTCTGGTCGAGCGTGGAAGAGGAGTGCGACGACTGCCAAGTGTCCGTCGCCTGCTGCTTCCGCGACTGCGAGTGGCGGACACTCGAGGTGCGGGTAGTGCTCGTGGAAGTGCTTGACGACCTCGACGGCGCCATGTCGGATTGCAGTGTTGAGTGCGCGTGCAGGCGAGCCTTCAGTGCGTTGCTCGAGCAGGAACTTCACGATGTCGACGTGGTCGTTCCTCGCTGCGTTCTCGAGAGCGCGATGCGTACAGGCGTGTGGGAACCTGTCGTGGAAGAGCTGGACGAGCTCGAGGTTGCCGCTGCAGGCTGCAAAGTCGATCACTTGGAGCGCGTCGTGTCGGAGGTCACTGTTGCTGCTGCTGTCGAGGAGGAAGTGCACGACGTCCGTCTTGCCGCCGCGCGCCGCGTAGTTGAGCGCACGCAGCGTCGTCTCTCGTCGCTGGTGCGCGATCACGACCTTGAGCGTGTCCAAGTGGCCGCGTTCGGCTGCGATGTTCACTGCCTTTTGCTTCGCGCGGTCCCGCGTGTGCTCGTAGAAGTACGTGAGCACATCTGTGGCGCCCATGATCACTGCACATTCGATCAGACGTCGAGTGATCTTGATGGAGTTGTGCGAGCGAAGCCACTGCACGAGATCGAGTCGACGCGCAGCGACGCACTTGTATGTCCAGAATGGCAGCTGTGTAGCTGCAGTCTGAGGCACGTGCGCGTGAATCCACTCGACCACTTGCAAGTCGGTGCTGGCGGCGTACTCCATGGCGATCTCCATGAGGTTTGGCTCCCATGTCCATTCGCAGCCTTGTTGCGTCTTGAGCTCGCGGATCCACTCGAGGACGTCCAAGCGGTTGAACAGTACTGCGCAGCGCATGACGAGACTCACGTTGAGGTTCGTGTCGCCTTGGTAGCGCGGTTGCTGCGCCAGCGAGTAGACGCGCTGGAGCGCATCGAGGTCGCCAGCTGCGATCGCAGCGTGTGCGAGCACGCCGCGCTTGACAAAGTTGTAGCCGACTCGGTACGTAAAGCCGCGAGTTGTGAGTGCGTCGAGGTTGCTCGACGTCACGTGCTTGGTGATTGCGAACGGGTACCCGGTCTGGAAGTCGACGACGATGTCTCGAAGCGCTGGGTTGGTCAGCACTGCTGTGATGACAGAGTCGACACTCGATCTGGTTGTCGAGTTTGCTGAGCGTTGTGAGAGGTCCTTGCGATCGATGTCTTGAGTCGTTGTCATGCTCTGGCGGTGTGTGTAGTTGTTGTCCAAGTGCTTGGATAAGTGCTCTGGAGTCGCGTGAAGAGCTGTTCGTGTGTGTCTGTGAGAGAGAGTTCGAGAGTGCGTTCACGAGTGAGTGACTTGCTCAATGACAAGCGTCTCAAAACAAGCGTATATAACACACCTTCACTCACATTGTCACAAAAGTATTCACCTCTCCACTTGTGTGCTCTTGATAGAAGACTCTTCTTGTTGTTTGACTTGTAAGTCAATGTGAAAAGCGTCGTATTAGAGCGCCTACCTCCAACACAGCAAACAACTCGGTTCAGATTGACATCGACATCGCTTGCAACGAGACCTTTGCACTCGGAACGACCGACAACGCACGGAAGGTAATGAGCGCAGCGCTAGCATGGGGTGACTGAGCTACTCGTAAGAGAACTGCGTGGACGTGTCTTGTGGGAATTGAGGACGAAGTGACTCGAGTGTTGAGAGTGCGTCGGAGTGAACGTGTGTCAAAGGTGCCTCGGACCTTTTCGCACGTCCTGGGCCTAGATGATTGGCTTTGAACTCTTCTCAAGAGCCTTGCTCGCTCACTTGCTCACTTGCCCATTCACCAGCTTGTTCGCTTGGTCGAGACACGCACAATTTACACCTAACGAGTAAGCATCAGCGCACAAGCCACCCAAGTAGAACACATGAGTGAACGATCGAAAACGTCATGAGCAGCACACCGCGACCTTGCGAAGCAATACGAGCGTGCGCAGCGAGAGATGTACGAACGCTTTTGCGCCGACCAGTGCGGCGAGAGAGCGGAAGGCGCATGGTGCGACCCAGTGATCGTGTTCCCAGCGATCGATTGCGACGTCTTTGACCGCTGGCTCGATCGGTTTGAAGGCGAGCTCAAGCAGTGGGAGTGCGAGCCACTGACGTCGACAACCGGCCGCGTCGTAGTCTACTGCTAGACGACAGCGCACGATACGAATGCACGTGCAAGCAACTCGCAGTCAATGCTCCTTGCATCTGCTCAGTCAATACACGCGAGTGCACCACGTTGACGTGCTCTGTTGTTTCATAGTGTGCACAGCCTCACTGCGTTCTACCATGTGCTGTCCATTGCGAGCTCTTATCAAACGCACAGCCGCGCACTTGCGCTCGCACTATGCGGTGCTGTCACTCACTTCTGCGCGTTGTGCCACGCCACGACATCGTCGTAGCGAATGTCGCCGCCAAAGATGTCGAGCGCACTGCCGATCGAGAGGTCGACTTTGCCTCTTCCGATGCGCTTGACAAAGTCGAGGTCGCTCTAGTGGCAGCAGCAGTACCGTCAGCGATACAGACAAGCAGACAACACGATTGAGCGAGGCATGTCCTGGACGTACCAGTGAGCTCGCACCGCCTGCGTACGTGACTGGAATCGGACTCCACTCTGCGAGGAGCTCGACAAGCTCTTGCTGGATCCCACATCGCTTGCCTTCGACGTCGACTGCGTGAACGAGGAACTCGTCGCAGTACTCGGCGAGTTTGTGGAACAGCGCCGCACTGGA
The DNA here is from genome assembly GCA_003730235.1 of Pythium guiyangense. NCBI lineage: Eukaryota > Oomycota > Peronosporomycetes > Pythiales > Pythiaceae > Pythium > Pythium guiyangense. The sequence continues at coordinate 471,471 of QXDM01000026.1, forward strand.
GATCGAGGCACAGACACGCACGATTGTGAGCCACGAGGCACGCGATTGACAAGGCAGAGGCGCTACTACACGTACTCGATCGACGTGGTCGTGAACTTTTGCCACCGGTCCGTCATGACGTAGAACTTGCCGTCGTCTGCGCGCTTGCGGCAGCTCAGGTCCAGGACCTAGCGCCACACACACAAGTGCGCATGGTCAGTCCCGATCGCCAGAGCCATTCCAAGCGGTGCTCAACAAGACGCACAGACGCACCAAGTGCTCCTTCCCGACGAGGTTGCGCACAGTCGTGAGGCGCTCAAAGTCGATCTTGCCATCGCGAAAGACGTAGGACGTCACGATCACGTGGCTCGCGCCGTTTGCGACAAAGAACGCGCAGTTGTCTGCGTTGATGCCGCCTATGGACAAGCAGATACGTGTACATGGGTGTGTGCATCACATGGCTAGGTAGTCAGGTTGATGCAGCGCAGTTGAGAAGACGAACCTCCGACTTGCAAACCGCCGGGGTACGCACGCAGCGCTTCGAGCGCCGCTTGCGTGTTTGCCTCGGACGCGCCGAGCATGATTACGTGGCCGCCCGTGAGTCCATCGCGTTTGTACATCCTAGTCAAAAGCAAGTACATCATGGCGAGCAAGCGAGTGTGTCAGTCGGTCTGTTCGTCTCAATGACAACACGCACGGTCGACATCGAGTCGCTTGCTACGCAACAACACGAGCAAGCAGGACGCACTTGGCAAACTCGCCCGCAGACTGCGACGCGACAAAGTTCGTCACTGGCGCATTGTCGTGCGCATCTGTGAGCGTCGAGCCGACGATCTGCTTCACTTCGCCGGCGTGGATGTCAATGCACGGCCGGAAGCGCATCGCGTTCGAGGAACGTGTTGTCGTCGTCGTTGCCATGCTTGTTGCTCTTGCTGAAGCGGTTTGTTTGACAGGCGTGTTGGCAGTCGCGCACTCGAAATGAGCAGAAACCAAGTCGAGTCACGTCATAGTGAATTAAGAGTATTTGGCAATAGCACATTTTATTTCGCAATGAATAAAGAACGACGGCTTAGATACTGTGTTTGTATGTAGACAGTATACTTATTTTTCAAATTTGCCACAGTGTTTGTCCATTCACAGTTGTCCGTATTTCGTGTAGTCACATCGATTCGATCCATTTATGACGTGAACAACGCTTGAATCGGACAATAGAGCGAATTCTTGTGGCGCTCGCAAGCGTTCCGCAGCGCTTCGTTTCGGACATGATCCTTGTCTCGCGCGTCATATCAGGACGTAGTACTCCGACGACGTCAAGCGCTTGCATTGGTCGTCAGGTACACGCGCCGCGCCGCTTCAAGCGCCGAGCAGCAGCAGCTCATTCAACCACTTTGCAACATCCGCAGTCGACCGCACACGTCGTCTCCACTTCCAGCAAGCCAACCAACACGCACACACGCACCCGTTACAATGGGCGACTACGGGCAGTACGTGGTCCCAACGGCGGACGAGATGATCAACTTCAAGGTCGGACAGCCGGCCGAGTCGATGCTCCCGCTCGACAAGATCCGCGAGTGCGCGGCGCTCAAGTTCACCGAGACGGACCCGATGTTCCTCCAGTACGGACACATCAAGGGGTACCCCAAGTTCCGTCAGTCGCTCGCTGCTTTCCTCACAAAGGGCTACAGCGCGCCAGTGGACCCAGAGAAGCTCTTCATTACGAATGGCGTCACTGGCGGCATTGCGCTCGTGTGCTCGCTCTTTGCACAGGCCGGTGACCTCGTGTTCATGGAGGAGCCGTCGTACTTCCTCGCTTTGAGCATCATGAAGGACTTTAAGCTCAACGTCCGTCAGATCCGCATGGAGCAAGACGGCCTGGACGTTGTCGAGCTCGAGCGCTTGCTCAAGCGCGGCATCGTCCCAAAGATGCTCTACACGATCCCGACGTGCCACAACCCAACCGGTCGCACGCTCTCGACGTGGAAGCGCAAGAAGCTCGTGGAGCTGAGCGTGCAGTACAACTTCATGATCGTCGCGGACGAAGTGTACCAGCTCCTGTCGTTCCCGCACATCACGCCGCCGCCACCGATGTTCACATTCGACACGCACGACACGGTGCTTGCGCTCGGGTCGTTCTCAAAGATCCTCGCGCCGGCGCTCCGCCTCGGCTGGATCCAGGGCTCGCAGAAGCTCCTGAGCGTGATTGAGAACTCGGGTCAGCTCGACTCGAGCGGCGGCATCAGCCCCGTCATCTCGGGCATTGTCCACGCTGCGATCTCGTCCGGCAAGCAGCAGGAGCACTTGGACTTTGCCGTCCAGACGCTCTGGCAGCGCGCCGATGCGCTCATGAAGGAGCTCAAGGCGCACTTGCCTGCCGGTACGACGTTTGAAGTCCCAGACGGCGGCTACTTTGTGCTCGTGCGCTTGCCAGAGCACATGAACGCCGCCGACTTGCTCCCGATTGCGCAGAAGCACAAGGTCATGTACTTGCCTGGCTCGTCGTTCAGCGAGTCGATGAAGAACTACCTCCGTCTGAGCTTCTCGTGGTACGACTACCACGACTTGGAGCTCGGTGCGCGCCGCTTGTCGGACGCGATCCGCGAGTACGAGACGATCTTGGCAGCGACGAAGCCAGCAGCGACGCCAGCAGCTGCGACGACGACATCGAACGCGCATGCTGTCCGCGTCGCTGTCCACGGCGCGAGTGGCCGCCTCGGCGCGCTCATTGTCTCGGAGCTCCAGCTCGCAACGGACCGCAGCGTCGAGTTTGCCGGCGCGATCGACTTGCGCAAGCAGCAGGTCCCGGCCGCGGGTTCGTACGATGTGATCGTTGACGTGACGCTCCCAGAAGGCACGAAGGCGCTGCTCGCGTGGATCCAAGCGCAGGACAAGACGCAGTTCAAGCACAGCAAGTACCCGCCAGTTGTCGTCGGCACGACGGGTGCGCTCCCGCGCGCAGAGCTCGAGGTGTACAGCGCGCACGCGCCAGTGGTACTCAAGTCGAACTTCTCGGTCGGCGTGCCGCTTGTGTGCGACTTGATCAAAGCCGCGGCGTTCAAGCTCCCGGCGGACGGTTGGAACGTCGAAGTGACTGAGACGCACCACACGAAGAAGCTCGATGCGCCGAGCGGCACGGCGAAGACGATCGTCAAGGCGCTCACGGCCACGGGCGCAGCGTGCACGGGCGAGCAGGTCCCGACGCACTCGCTCCGTCTCGGCGACGAGATCGGTCAGCACACGGTGCTCTTCGCAGGACCGGGCGAGCGCATTGAGATCAAGCACCAGGCGACGCGGCGAGAGGTGTTTGCGATCGGCGCGATCCGCACGGCCAAGCAGGCGCTGCACTTGGCATCGGGCGTGCACTTGGACTAGACCAAAGCGTAGGGATCCAACCTCATTCTCATGTCATTTTTCTCTCGGTATGGATACTCGGCCTTGCGAAGGTCTTGGACTTGGTCTTATAGTGCGCATGTGTGCGCAATGCCGCTCGAGCTCGACTGCATGCGAGTGATACATCGTGAAGGACCGACGCCAGCCACGACATCGTGCGCCATCACGTCGAGGTTGAGCAGGAAGGTCGCCGTGCGCTCGCTCGACTCGCTCACTCAACGCTCTGCTTGGCCGCGTCGCTCCGCTGTGACTGAGATCCGCACGTTCATGAGCGAGCACGATGAGCAAGACGACGACGCAGACTCCTTGCGTTGCCACTCATGGTGACGAAGGTGTGAATGTAGCCATTTCATTAGTCAAAGTGCCACTATGAAGCGCTCGCGTCGGAGGCCTACGAGTAGATGCGCAGGAGCGAGATGAGCTCGCGCTGGCACACGGGACACACGACGTTGTTCGCCGGTGCGTTGCGCTGGTACACGTCGCTGTCCTCTTCGCAGAACACGAGGTGGCCGCACGGGATGATCGCAGTGTTTGCCTCCTTGTCTTTGCACACGACGCACTCGTTGCGCTCGAGCAGCGCCGACGACTTGAGCGACCGGACGTTCCGGTCGACCTCTTGCAGGAGCGTCCGCGTCGTTTGCTCAAGCACGCGCTTCTGGTCGTCGACGTGCGTGAGCTTCTCCTGCATCTGCTCGCACAGTTGCTCGTACCGCACTTTCACGGAGCTCTGCTGCTCGGCCTTGAGCTTCTCAAAGCTGTACCGCTTCTCCGCGTCCTTGTGCTGCTCCTTGAGCGCCGCGAGCTCCTGCTCGGCGACGTACAGCCGCTCGAGCGTCTCGTCGAGCTCCTGGTTGAACTCGCTCTCGCGCGTCTTCCACAGCCGCCGCATCTGCCGCTCGCCCTTGAGGCGCCGCTGCCACTCCATCACGATCTTGTTGTACCGCTCCTTGTACCGCTCGAGCTCGTCGCTGAGGTCGCTCGCGCCACTTGCGCTGCGGTCGTCGTCGTCCGCGTCAATGCGCTGCCGCGCGTGCTTGTTGCTCGAGCCAGACGGCGGTCTGCCATGCGAGACGCTCGGACTACTCGCGATCGCAAGTGCGCCGCCGCCATGATCAGGTGTCGACTGCGGCGTGGCAGTAGCGCCAGTCTTCGCCTTCTTGGCTTTCGCTTTCGCCTTGGCGCGCGTCGGACTTGCAAGCGGCGTGCTCGCGGGGCTCTTCCTACCATAAGACGCATCAGCACTCGCACGGCGCTTGGCAACGCGATCCTTGCGCTGACTCGTGTCGTACTGCGCTGCGGTGGTCTTCTGCTGCTGGTGCTCGGACGGCGCTTGCCAGTGCGTGACGTTCCGGACGCCGCAGACCCAGCAGTCGCGTCCGCGACTGGGCACGAGCCACCGCGCTGCAAAGCTCTCGGTCTGGTCGACATTCAAGTACCCGTCGCCGTCGTCGTCATCGTCCGTCTGTGGGTTCGTGACAACGACCATCATTGGCTCGAGGACGCTCGGCGCCGCGTTAGATGCGAGCGCAGAGGCGGCTGTCGGCGTGTACACTTTCATCGGCGTCTTGTACTGCGGATGGAGCGACGCGTTGCGGCCGATGATGCGCAAGTACGACGGCGCGTCGCCGTTGCTCCCGACGCGGTTCGAGTAGTAGAAGATGCCTTCCGTTGAGACGGCGATGAGGACTTTGCCGTCGTCACTTGCGTAGACCGACTCGAGCAAGATCATTGACCGGCGTGACTTGCTCGAGTTCCCACTCTCGAGCTTCTCGAGCTCAAACGTGTGGCGCACGCTCGGGTTGCGAATGAGGATGCGATACGCTTCGCCCGTCGCCGAGATGCCGTACGCGTACGCGCCGTAGATCGCCGCAATGTCCTTTGTGTTTGGGATGTCGCGGTGCCCCTTGACGACGTGGACTGGGCCGTGGAACACGTCGTCGTCATCGTCGCCCGTGTCGGTACCGCTCGCACTTGACGAAGACGATGAATCTGCTGGCGCTTCGAGCTCATAGACGCGCAAGTTCTTGTCTTCGCACGTCGCAGCGATGCCCAAGACGCCACTTGCGCTGCTGCTGCTGGTGTCGCCAGTGACGGCAGCGCCAGTGAGGAACTCGGCGACGATCGCAGTGTTGCCGTTCGCAGTGAACGTGTACAGGTAGTTCCACGTCGGCTCTGCGCGCGGGTCCGAGACCGGCGGCTCTTCAAAGCGCCAGACGTTGAGGTTCCCAACGCCGAGGCCCGTGAGCAAGTAGTACGCGTTCCTGAAGAGAGACAGAGGCAGAGCACGAGTGCGTGAGCTGCCATGCTTTACATTGAGAGACTATGCGGCAGCTCTGGAACACCATTGAGCCAAGAGATAAGAGGAGACGTACCGGTTCGATGCCTTCCCGCTCGGTGGCACGTACTTGGTCACGTCCGCAAAGCCCTAACACAAGCAGCAGACGCCACGCTTTTAGTCAAGACTTTGTCGAGCCAAACACGGTACAAGCTACGAGCAGACGTACTCGGAGCCGCGGACTCGTGTGGAAGTACTTCTGCAGGTGCTCAAAGTCTTCGTCGTCGTTCTCTGTGCGTCCAAGCGCAGCAGTATGAGTAGTGCGTGTTAGTCCAGTCGCCAGTGGATCAGAGACGTACAGGCAGACGTCGCCGCACCTTTCTCGTTCCGGTAGTTGTGCAGGTTGATGCTCATGACGATGCGCGGCCCCGTGCGGCAGCCGACAAAGACGTAGCGACCGTCAGACGTGATCTTGACGCGCACGTTCGCGTTCGCAGCGCTCTGGGTCGACTCTTCGTCCATGTGGCCGAGCAAGTACCCGTGCCGGTCGCTCGGGACCGTGCTGTCCATCTCGTAGAGCCGCACGGAGCCGTCCGTGAAGCCGACGACGATGATCTCGCCGTCTGGCGTCACGTCCAACGACGTCGCGACGCCTTCGGTCGAGAAACACAGCGACTTGGTCGCCGCAGCTGTGCGCGAGCCAAAGAGCGAGCGCACTGGCTTGGACGGAGCGGCTGCTGGCTTCGGTGACCGCGCAGTCCTGGCGCTCGACGCAGCAGACGCGCGCAGCGGCGTCCCAGGACTCTTCTCGGTCGAGCTGTGCGACAGATCGACGACTGCAGGGCCGCTCCGAGGCGGAAGCTGCCGCGCAAGCTGCGGCGTTGCCATCGGCGAGGCTAAGAGCGTCGAGAGCGACGCCGCGCGCGCTGGACTGCGCTGCGCTTGCGCTTGTGCTGTGAACTTGGACTGGAACGACTGGAACGGCGACTTGGCCGTCGACGTGCGCACTGGGAGCGCGACGTCAATCTGCTCGAGCGCCGCTGTGAGGACACCTCGGTTCGCGGATCCTGCGCTGTTCCCATTCGCTGCTGCTGCAGCAGCAGCCGCCGCCGCGGCGCTTGCACTCGACGTCTCGGAGATACGGCGCATGGTCTCTTCTGTCATCGCTTGGATGCGCGAGCGCACGGGCGAGTTGCGATGGCGCAGCGGACTCGTGAGCTGCTGGCTCAAGCGCGTGATCGACGGTGGACCGCGAGGTGCAAATGCGCGGTCGTCAAGCGGCTGCACACCGGCAGCAGTGGCTTTCGCTGACAGCAGCAGGTTCGTCCGTGGCGCATTGCGGTCGATCGATCGGCGCGGCGACGGCGACGACACAGATGCACTCAATGACTCTGCCGCTGCTGTAGTTGATGATGCTGCAGAGCTGGAAGCAGCGCCGTCGCTCGTGCTCTCGCTCGGCATCGAGAAGCTCACGGACTTGGTCGGGACAGGCGGTGGCGGTGGCGACATCTTGGTGCGCTTGTGCGCGCCTTGCGCATCGTCTGAAGCAGCGGCTGCTGCGCTACTGCTGCTGCCATCGCCGGCGTCTTGCTGTTTATTCTTCGCTTTAAAGTACTCGACGACAGCGAGACCGCGCTTGAGACTCCCAGGTCGCGAGCTTGCGAGCACGTTCTTCTTGATCATCTTCTCCATGTTCAACCCATTGCGGCGCATCTCTTCAGCCGAGCGGTTCAGCAGCATCGGCTTCTTGCCATTGCCACCGGCCGGTGTGCTCGCACCGGCGTTCGTGCCGCTGCCGCGGTGCTCGTGGATGCTCGACGCGCGCACAGTCTGTCGCGGCGACGAGCTGCCAGTGTCCATCGTATTTGTGTGGTGGTTGTTCTAACTGCTGCAGGTTGTTGATGATGCGTGTGAGCGACTGACGGCGCAGAGCTACTGCGCGACTGCAATGAGCTGCTGCTGGAAAGCGAGCTCGATGCTGCGTACGCACTGCCGATCGACGCTTGCACGCTTGCACACACGCACGCAGAGAGAGCTCAACGACGACGAGGAGCTGCTCGTCCTTGCTCGTTGGCGTTTTGAAGCACTCGTGCGCGACACTGCTGTTTTGTATACTATATTTAAACCAAGTGGTGAGTTCGTTTCGCGCCAAAATCAGCACCTGTATTTTCGCACTATCAGGTTATGCTGTTGGAAAGATACATACTGAACTCAAGTGATCACAACCACGATGCTTGTCAACAACAAGATCAATCACGAGTCGTATCAAGAAGGCGAAGATGGCGAAACGCGCATGGACAACGTCTGCGCTCTTCGCGACGCTCGTTGTGCTCGCGACGCTGCTCGTTGCAACAGTTCGTGCAAGCGACAGCAATGCCGACCCATCGTTCTTTGACTTTTCAGTCAACGACATGGACGGTCGCGCGGTATCACTCAAGCAGTTTGCAAACAAGCGCGCGATCCTCGTCGTGAACGTCGCGAGCGCGTGCGGCTACACGGACCAGAACTACCGCGAGCTGCAGGTATGTTTGCTTGTGCGCACATACGGGGCATGTCTCTAGCTTGGAACTGCTGCTGACTGAGCGCTCGTGCGCTCGATTCTGTGTCTCGGACGGCAGACGCTGTATGAAAAGTACCAGGACAAGGGACTGGAGATCCTCGCGTTCCCATGCAACCAGTTCGGTTCGCAGGAGCAGGGCTCACATGACCAGATCCGCGCATTTGTCGAGCAGCACTACCACGTGACGTTCCCAGTCTTTGCCAAAGTACGCTCCTGTATACACTACGTATGGCAGTGTACGACCTCTCTCACTCGCTCACACATGCGCTTGATCGAATCTGCTCGAACACGTAGGTGGATGTGAATGGCGCAGACGCGCACCCGCTCTTTGTCTTTCTCAAGCGCGAGCTCGACGGCTTCATCACGTCCGACATCAAGTGGAACTTCACCAAGTTCCTCATTGTCGACGGCGCGCCGTTCAAGCGATACGCCACAACAACGTCACCACTGAGCATCGAGCAGGACATTGCTGATGCACTAACACGGCCAGCGCCTGCACCAGACGCGCGTCAAGAGCTCTAAGACCAAGACGGCCGTGCCGAGCAGTCTTGATATTGTTGCTGGTGCTTTTCTTCCACTCTGGTGATGAGTGTCGTGCACCTTTCTTACTCCGCAGTCAAATACCAAGATAAGATGAAGAAATGACAATCACTTCATACTCTTTGGTCAATGAAAATCAACACTCCAACACAAAAAAGATCGGACAAGCGACGATGGCTCTCGATGCGCCGTCGCCGTCGCGTGCAGCGCGCGTCGTGCTCGTCACTGGCGGCACCGGCCTTGTCGGCCGCGCGATCCAGGACGTGCTCGCAGCCGCTGCCTCGGACAGCGCGCACCGCAGCGATACGTGGCACTTTGTCGGCTCCGCGGACGCCGATCTGCGCGACGCAGCGCAAGCTCAGGCGCTCTTTGAGCGCACGCATCCGACGCACGTCATCCACCTCGCAGCGCTCGTCGGCGGGCTCTTCAAGAACATGAGCCGCAAAGTCGACTTCTTCCGCGACAACATGGCGATCACCGACGCAGTGCTACACTGCTGCTACGCGTTCAAGGTCGAGAAGCTCGTGTCGTGCCTCTCGACGTGCGTGTTCCCAGACAAGACGACGTACCCGATCGACGAGAGCATGCTCCACAACGGCCGCCCACATGCGTCGAACGAAGGGTACGCCATGGCGAAGCGCATGATCGACACGCTCAACCGGTGCTACGCTGACCAGTTTGGCTGCCGCTTCACGTCAGTCATCCCGACAAACGTATACGGTCCGCACGACAACTTCCACATCGACGACGGCCACGTCGTCCCTGGCTTGATCCACAAGTGCTACATCGCAAAGCAGCAGCGCGCGCCGTTCACGATCTGGGGCACCGGCGCGCCGCTGCGGCAGTTCATCTACAGCCACGACCTCGCGCGCTTGCTGCTCTGGGTCCTCGACGCGTACGACAGCGTCGAGCCGATCATCTTGGCGGGAAGTGAAGCCGACGAAGTCTCGATCAAGGACGTCGCGCTCGAAGTCGCTCGCGCCATGGCGTTTGACGGCGACGTCATGTTTGACACAACCAAGAGCGACGGGCAGTTCAAGAAGACTGCGAGCAACGCTAAGCTCCGCGCACTGCTCCCGGACTTTGCGTTCACGCCCATGCACCGAGGACTCGAGGAGACTGTTGCGTGGTTTGAGGCGAACTACGCGAGTGCGCGCAAGTGATGCAAGTCGGCAGTGTACGTGAGTCACTCAGAGCGGCAGAGAACAAAGTTGGGACACAAAGCCCACAGAGTTCATTCATAGTTGTCAATCAACTCACACACATGCACACAGGTGAAGGTGTCGCTGTTGACAAGCGCTAGATGCAACTAGACTGCACTGGCGGTTTGCCAACCGGCTCGTCCTTGCTATTGAGATCCTCACACCGCATGGTTAGAGCAACCAGACCGACTCAGTGCCATCTCCGACTCAATGCCATCTTCGATCGTGGTGCTGCGAGGAGTTTATCGATGTCAACGCTCGTGTCTCCTCGTGCAACGAGAAAGTGCAGTCAACGTGATGTGCGCCACATGAAATGCGCGACAACAACGTCATGACACGCATCACGAGCTCTTTCTCGAGCGACGCGCGAGAACAGCGCGCTCGTGGTCGTCGTACGTGCGGCAGTGACAGCAGCGAGAAGAGCTGCACGTGAGCGTGCACTGTCGCACGTTGCAGTAGCACACTCGCGTCCGGGCCATCTAGGCCACCACGAGCTCCAAATACGCGCACGACGAGCAGAGTGTACCACCAGCACTGACGACGAAGCGGTGCGGCATCGCACACAGCACTTGGCGACATTCCTGACGACGACGAACACGAACACGGACTTACTACAACTCGAGCACGTACGCAGAGGCGTCGATGAGTGCAAGCGCGTGCAGACACGCGACGAGCAGCGTACTCGGCGTCGAGCAAGCACTCGAGGATGGCAAAGTGGACGCTGTGGTGCATGCGCTGCTTCTGGCGCTCGGTGATCCGCTCCAGCTTGAGTCGCGCCGAAAGCGAGAGCAGACACTCGTGCAGGCATTTGTAAAGCTCGAGACGCTCTTGTCAAAGCAGAAGCAGCTCCAGCCACTTGCGCCAGCACCTCGAGCTCGAGCTCAAGGCAGTTCCTGTAACAACGTCGACAACGACGACCTTCCAGTGTGTCTGTCGTACCCGCAGCTGCAGATGTTTGCGCTGCATAAGCTCCAGCCCGGGAGCTCTGCGTACAACATCGTGCGCGCCGTGAAGATCACACGCATGTCGTTCGACGAGCTCGCGCTGCACTGGACGCTCAGCGCGCTCATGGCCAAGCACGACGTCTTGTGCACCGTGTACGACACAGATGCGTACGGCGAGCCGCAGCAGCGTGTTCTGCCACTCCGCCACTATGTCAACTGTACTCCTCGCGGCATTTGCAACAGCGTCGTGACAGTGCACAGATTGGAACGTGGCGTGCAAGATGACATGACGGCGTGGATCGCAGCACAGACCGCAGTGCCGTTCGACTTGAGTCGCGACGCGCCAGTGCGCGTGATCGCTGTGCCTCCACCAGCTACTGGCGCGAGTGACGAGACGGCAGCATCGCCAGCGCCATGGACGCTCGCCGTCGTACTCCACCACATTGCGACCGACCCCACGAGCAGCAGTCTCTTCTGGCGCGACTTGGCAGAGCTCTACACGCAAGCAAAGGCACAACACGCCGACATCGACGCGCTTGCGACGTCTTCAGACGTGCTAATGCGCCTAGAGCATCACCGACGCGTGCACCATGTTGAATACCGCGACTTTGCCCACTGGCAGCGCCAGCGAGTCGACTCGGGCGTACTCGCGCCGTCGCTCCAGTACTGGATCGATGCGCTCACGTCTGGAAGCGACGGACTCTCGGTCCTCGAGCTTCCATTCGACACGGCCGGCGCAGTCGCATCCGCCAGCGATGCATCGAGTGACGTCGTCGTGTTCCAGTCTTCGCCTGCGCTGCACTCGTCGTTTGCGGCGCTCTGCGCTAGCCACGGCTGTAGCCTCTTCATCGGACTCCTCGCTGTGTTCCAGCTCCTGCTCACGCGTCTCGCTGGCTGCGATGACGTCGTCATTGGCGTCCCGACCGCTGCCCGGAGTCACGAGAGCCTCGAGGACGTGCTCGGGTACTTTGTCAACACGCTGCCATTCCGGATCACAGCACCTTCAAAGTCCGACGCGAGCTTCGTCGATGTCCTCGCGCACGTTCGGGACGTCGTGCTCCAGGGCTTTGCGCACATGGATGTGCCGCTGCAGCTGCTCCTCGACCACGTCGCAAGCGTGTTCCCGCAGCTCCGGCAGCAGTCGACGGCACCGAGTGGGCTCTACCAGGTCATGTTTGCGTGGGAGAGCAATCGTGCCGGAGCAGCGCCTGACGCAGCGAGCGCATCGACAGATCCGCTCGGACTCGAGGACATTGCGCTGCCGCCGGGCGACGCCAAGTTCGATCTGATGCTCAGCATGCGCGCTCGCGCGGATCGCAACGGCGACGTCGTGCTCGAAGGATCGATGGAGTACCCGACAGCGCGCTTCCGTCGCGACACGATCAAGCGCTTCACCGAGTACTTCCTCACGCTCTTGGAACAAGTGACGACGAGTCCAGATGCGCCAGTTCGCGGAATCTCGATGCTTCCAGATGCAGAGCAGCACACGCTGCTGCACGAGTGGGGCACGCCAGCCACTGCGGCTGTTGCTATTGCTCGTAGCGAGAGCCAGAGTGCGTACCTCGACGCGTGTCTGCTGGATCAAGTGCGCAAGACGCCAGCGAGCGTCGCGCTTCGGTTCGAAGGCGACACGTGGACGTATAAGCAGCTCTGGACGACCAGTGAACGTGTTTGCAATGCGCTCCAAGCGCTCGGCGTCGCGCCTGGCGAACACGTTGGACTGTACCTCGACCGCGGGCTCGAGCACGTCGCTGCGATCGTCGGGATCTTGCGGCTCCGCGCCGTGTTCGTGCCGCTCGACACCGAGTTCCCGCCAGACCGCATTGCGTACATGGTCCGCGACAGCTACATGCGCATCGTCGTCTCGCAGTCGCACCTCACGCACAAGCTCTCACAGATAATCGAGCGCAGTGGCGACGGCCAAGACAGCGCAGACACGTCTGGCAGCACGAGCGCCGGTGACGCTATCACGCTGCTCGTGTGGGACGACATCGCTCGTACGAGCGCTCGAGCGATGGCGTCTCCACCTGGCGAAGACAGCCGAGACTACGATGCAGCGCACTCGCGCGCGTGCGACACTGTCGCGTACGTCTTGTACACGTCTGGAGTACGTCGTCTCTGCAATCGCTCGTGCTGTTCGTTGCGCTTGCTCGATGACAGATCACTCACACTCACGCGTACTCGCGCGTGTCACCGTGACGTTGTCCTCCTGTAGTCCACTGGTCGACCGAAAGGCGTACTCGTCACGCACGCGAATCTCCTCACGACGCTGCGCTGGACTGTGCGGCAGTACGACGTCTCGCACGACGACGTCTTTCTCCAGAGCACGTCATCGACGCTTGACGGCTCGCTCACGCAGCTCTTCTCGCCGCTGCTCGTCGGCGGCAGCGCCGTCATCACAAAGAAGCACGGGCTCCACGACTTGCTCTACATCCGCAACGTCCTCGTGCGCGAGCGCATCACGTTCTGCGTCTTCGTGCCGTCGTACTTTGCGCTGCTCATCGACGCCATCGAGGCGTTCCCGTCGCACGTCAAGCACGTCGTGCTCGCAGGCGAAGCGCTCGCGACTGCGCTCGCGACCAAGTTCTACGCCAAGTACGCCACCTCGTGCGCTCGCACGCAGACGTGCACGTCGCCTACGTGTCTCGTGAACGAGTACGGACCGACCGAGGCGTCTGTGACGTCAACGTTCTTCAAACTGCCGTGTGCGACAGCGCTCGACCCGACAGCATCTACCGCGTCGCTGCAGACTGTGCCGATTGGCAAGCCGATCGACGACCACTACGTCGGTGTGCTTGATGCACAGAAGCGCCTTGTGCCGATGAACGTCCCAGGTGAGCTCTACGTCGGCGGTCGCGGTGTCGCAAAAGGCTACTGGCGCCGCCCTGAGCTCACAGCTGCGAGCTTCTCGAGTTTGGAGCTGCTGCCAAAGTGCAGTGGCGCGATGCGCTGGTACAAGACTGGTGATCGCGTCAAGTGGCTCGCAAGTGGCGAGCTGCTCTTCCTCGGCCGCACTGACGCGCAAGTGAAGCTCCGCGGCATGCGCATTGAGCTCCAGGAGATCCGCAATGTGCTCGTAGCGCACGATGCAGTCCAAGACGCCGAGGTGCTCGTGCTCGAGCAGCAGACTGCGCTCGTGGGCTTTGTCATGCTCACAAACCGAGAAGCGCTGAACTATCGCCTCGACACTGTGACAGCAGTGCTCACAGAGCTCGAGCGCTGGCTCCGCACACGCTTACCTGTCCACATGGCGCCACAAGAGCTCCGCGTCGTCGACGACTGGCCGCGCACACCGAACGGCAAGCTCGACACACGAGCGCTTGCACACGTCGCCTGCGTGACAAGCCGTGCAAGTGAGCAGCAATGTGACGCACAGTCACGACCTGGTGCTGCACTGGTTCACGACAGCAACACCAGTCTTGGCGTTCGCATTGCGACCGACATCCTCGCGCGCGCCTGGGCAGAAGCGCTCGGTCTCGACCACGACGACAATCGACTGCTCGCTGCGTCGTTCTTTGAGCTCGGTGGCACGTCGCTGAGTGCGATCCGCGTGATGGCGCTCGTGAAAGCGCACGGTCTGACGCTCACGCTTGATGCGTTCTTCCGATGTGCGAGTCTCGAGGCGATGGCGCGCGTTGCAGCAGCGTCACTGAGTGTTGTTGATGCGCGCGATGCAGTCGCCCAGCAGTCGTCACTGCAGACTCAAGTGCTCGTGCCGCTCAACTGGAAGCAGCAACAGCAGCAAGCTCGCGCATCGCCGCTCTTCCTCATTCACTGCGCTGACGGAACCGTCTGGAAGCTCCTGGAGCTTGCGCATCGCCTGCCGTTCGCAGTCGTCGGTGTCCAAGCGACTGGCGAGTGCCGCGCCGACTCAATCGAAGCGCTTGCGAAGCAGTACTGGCGCGCGATCCGAGCGACGCAGCCGATCGGTCCGTACGCACTCGGTGGGTACTCGTTTGGCTGTCGCGTCGCGCACGAGATCGCACGCCTGGCGCACGCAGAAGGACACGCGCTGGCGCCACTGACGCTGCTGGATGGCGTTCCGTGCTCCTTGCCACTTGGGCTTGCAACACACGCGACTGCGGCGCCAGCGGAGGCGGATCCGAATGAGCGCGACGCACTCGCACGCGCGTACGTCAAACAAGCGTATAGCGCCATGGACGACGCGAGCAGTCGAACGATCGAGCAGCAGCAGCTCGCGGGTCAAGTGAGCAGCAGCAGCAGCAGACGCACGAGCGATGATTGCGATGTCCTGGACCAGCTCGCCGCACAGTTTGTCGCCAACTGTGCGCTTGACGCCAAGTACGCGCCGTACGAGCCGCGCAGCATAGTGTCCGACACGGCAGCGTCGTTCTCGACAGCGCTGGCGTCAAACAGCACAGTCGGCACCAAACGCAGCACCGAGCAGCCGTGGCTCCACGTACGTCTACACAAGACAGCGCAGTGGACGCTTGGTACCGACGAGCAGCAGCTGTATCGCGACCATCTCGGCATTGCGATCGATGTCGTGGATGTCCCAGGGACCCACGTGACGATGCTGCAAGCGCCGCACGTCGCACAAGTCGCGGATGCGATCGCAATGCAGTCCGTCCAGGAGTCGTGTTGATCTCGCGATGACGACAGACGCTTCTGCTTCGAGCACAATCGCTTCCAAGCAATCGACACGAGTGAATGAGCAAGTGAGGAAGGGTTCAAGCAGCGAGTGTCGTCGAGCGAGTGATGAAGTTGTCGACCGCTTGCTTTGGTCAAGCGCGCGTACGTGCTATTCATGCGGCAACACACACACGTACAGACGTCAGTCGCGACTGCAGAGCTCGTGCGCGTGCTCGTGTTGATACGAACCTCGCGAGTGCGGAATGCTTGCATGCGCGATTGCCTTCTTTGCTGCTGTCGGCTCTGTGTGCGCAACAACTATAAACCCAGGCAGTCACTTCAACGTGAACTTCAACTCGGTCGATTCGTATTAGGAAGTGCTTGTAGTATGTTGTGATGGTCAAGCACGTCGTCGTACTTGATGCGTGCGAGCTTCGGTCTTGCCTGTAGTACTAGATTGTTCTCACAGGCGCAACTGCGAGCGAAGACCATACCTGTATGCAGTCACAGCCTCGCTTCCACCACACGACGAGAGCTAGTGAGTGTATCGCTATCTCTTTCAAAGTTCATCGTGTACATCACGTCCAAGTCGGCACAATGGAGGTCGCGTTGAGGTTGCGATGCTCTGACTGAATTCGGGCTTTTGTCGAGACTGTCGATGACGCTTGACGTCGTATGCTTTTCGTGCGCAACGTGCTGACTTGGCTCAAGGCACATGCTCAAGACCAAGGAAGAGCGTCAGCAGCAAGCGAGTGATGGAGATGGCACCGAGAACGACACAGCGCAACCTCACAAAGCAGTATGCGCGCGCACAACGAGAGCTCAGCGAGCGCTTTTGCGCGGGCAGCAACAACTACGAGGACGATGACGATACGTACCACGATCCTGTCGTGGTCTTCCCAGTGATCTCGCGCGACCCTCTTTCGGCGCTGGCATGACTGCTATGACGCATTGCTGAAACAATGGGAGTACGAGCCAATCACAGAGACAACTGGCCGCGTCGTAGTGTTTGACATGGCGTGCAACGTCCATGCGGTGGTGTCTGGCACGGTAGGGATCATGCTCACTGTGCAGCTCAGTGTATCGACCGTCAGCTCCACCGAACGATCAACCACGCGCAACGTTGGCGACCGAGAGCAAGAGCCCGACGCGTCGTTCCTGCCTCGCGGTGCGCCACGCTCGATGCCGGCAGTCAGTCGTCGTTGAGATCAACCGGGGCATGAGGTCGCATGAGTTCGATAAATGCTACGTCGCTGGACCAGGACTTCGCTTGTGCAAGTCGCGATTGGCATCAACTTCAAGCGTACGACGCGAGAACTGATCATGATGGAGCACAGCGTTGCTCTCGGCTCCCAGTCGTAGTCTTAAGTTGCTCTGAACGGGCTTTCGAGACTCCTCAGAGCTACATGTGCACACCTGCACAGGATGGGACGCCACTCACCACCACACCGAGGTGCTGCTCCTTGTTGTCTTGCGCTGCGATCCCAAGTGGCTCTACGTTTGCTCCATTCGCTGCTGCTCTGAGTGATGGACGGACGGATGGATGCGCTTGCCTTGGCCAGCATGTCGCTCTAGATCTTGATGCATGACGTAGCACCACGAGCAGTGCGAAAGCCATGAACGCACGTGTAGGCACATACTGTCGTTCGCTTATGATGTGATGCGTTTGCCTCGCTACGAGCGACTCGTTACGCGCTCTTGTGGCGCTTTGCCGCGTCGTTTGCGTCGCTCGCGACTGCAGAGCTATCGCGCTTCGCGCCAGCAGCAGGAGCCGCTGCATTGGTTGGCGCTGGACCGCCGACGGGGTTCGCTTGAGCCGCGCGCACGCTCGCAGCGTTCTCAGCTTCGAGCTTCTCGGCGATCTCTGGCGCGTGCTTCTTCATGAGCTGAATGAGGATCGCGTCGACGCGCGCCGAGTGCTCACGCTGCTTCTCCATCTTTTCGTACTTTTGCTTGAGCTTGAGCTGGAGCTCTATGAGACCATCATTCACGGTCCATACATATCATCCCATCAACTATGTGAGACGGCTAGTGAGTGATAGCGTCGTGATAGTGTCAACGACGTACGCTCGGACGGGATCACAGGCTCCTTCTTGTCGGACGAGCTAAAGTCCCAGGCGTAGCCCTCGGTCGGACTGAAGCGCACGCCGGCTGCGAGTGTGTGGAACGCCTTGTTCACGCGGTAGCTGCACTTCTTCTGCAGATACGAAGACGCGCGTACGTGTGTGTGAGTAGATCGTATCATACGACAGCGAGCGTTCACATGCATGTGCGCATTCGTACCAAGCGCGACGTGAGCATGGCGTGGATGTTTGGCGCTTGGTAGACCGAGCCATCGAGGACGTAGTAGACTGCGAGCGGCTCGACCTGCGTGCGACTGCTGCGACGCTGCTTGCGGATGAGAAAGAGCTGCTGCGGGAGCTGCTTCGCGGCGTTCGGGAGCACTTCGTACTCGATGCCGCGCATGTTCTTGAGCTGATCGAGCCCGAGGCGCTGCATCTTGAGACGCTCGTTGTTGCACGACCGGTCGTAGAACGGCGAGAGCGCAAAGTAGTGGATCACAGTCTGCGCGTTAAGTGGGAACGACTGGAGCCACATCGTGTCGCGGAACGACGCGTTGTAGTCGTCGACGTGCGTCGCGACCCTCCATCGTGACCGACTGCTACTGCTCCTGCTTGTGTCTTTTTCGTGCTGTTTGATGTGTGAATGGTTTTGACTTGCAGAACGTATGGAGTGCAATAGGCTCAAATCAAACAGTCTGGACAAAATTGCCATCGAAAATTCGAGGGTATCATACAACAGGGTGATTTTTGCTATTCATTTAGTTACAAAAGCGATGATAATACAGAGGGTTTTATGATGCACATGAACGGTTACGGCAGGTTATGCTCGCTCCAGTTTGACAATCTGCATCAGCACGACAAGCGCATGATGGAGTGCATGAGCTCGATGGACGACTCGAATGCGCACACAATGGCAGCTCTGCGTCGACGAGCGAGATCAGTAGCGCCTCCACTACCAATCCTGCACGTGACGTACCGCGTGGCGCTCGACAGCGGCATTTGCGCGTCGCTCGTGGCGCACTTGGTGCAGTTCTTGCTCTACTTTCGCGGTCAGATCCCATGGTGCGACTGCACGTGCGCGTGTGTCAGCGCGTGTGTCATCGCCTTGACACTGTCGTCAAGTGGATTGACCGTCAGCTTGCTGGCTTGCGAACTGGCAGTGTCTACAACGAGCTGCTTGGTGTCGTCTTAGCGCACGAGCAGCAGCAAGCTGAGCAGCGGCAGGCAGGACAGCGCAAGACGTACGTCACACTCGTTCTTGCCATCACTAGCTCACAAGCGCATGTCTGTCTGGCTGACTGACAACCTAGCTGGCTGGTGGAGCAGACGGCTACTAGGCGGGCCCATGAAGCGAGCGATCAAGTGCATCGCGTCTGCTGAGCGTCTAGCCCACACGAGTCTCCCAGCGCTCTTCCACGACCACGTCCACGCAGGTGCGACGCTCGCTCTCTCATCCGTCCATTGTCACGTTCGGTGCCTTCGCTCAGTCGCCACGACCGCTTGCTCTTCTTGGCAGTCGCGTTGATCTTTGGCGCGTCGGCCTTCAGTCCACGCGAGGTCGTTGTCGTCGACGTCGGCAGTCGCGAGCCTCGAGGAGACGCGAGCGCGCCACTCGCAGCAGAGCACGCGTCGCCACTGCCGCGGTCCAAAGTGCTGCGACTGTGTGCGCAGAAGCTCATTCGCGCGCTCATCACTGACGCTTCGGAGCGGTTCACGAGGTGCGTCCTTGTCGCTCACTCACACTCACTTGGTCGCTGGTGTGGCTCTCGTCGCTCACTCGATGACGACGCTCTGCGCTGCGAGTAGCGGCCTCGCAGTCACGTCGCTCCACGTCGCCGCGTTGGCGCCAAAGCGCACGACAGCGATCGCTGGCTTTGCACCGCGACAGTCGTTCCGTCTCCGCTTGCCCAAGCCACAGCGCAGTGGTGCGACTCGGACGCACTACATTCGCATTTGCTCGAGCAGCGCTGGCACTGATGGCAGGACGCAGGACACGCAAGGCGGCAGTGTGATCGACGTCCAGCAGCAGCAGCACGACGATCCGAACTTGATCTGGTACATCAGCGACCAGTCCATCGCAGGCTTTGGCGGTGCGCTCTAGCAGTCCTCACTCAGTCTAGACCAATCGCCACAAGGAGTAGACTTGCGATACGTTAGGATCGATTGACACTAGAGGCGCTTACGCTAGCGCCCATGGAGGCAACTGACCTCGTGCGCGAGCTCGCTCACAGATCCTCTTGGCTGCAAAGATGACCTCTCGGTTCGTGTTCCGAGCGTACTCGAGCAGCGGCAGCGGCTCCTCTGCGCGCTCGTTGTCGAGCAGGTACTGGAAGATTGGAAAGAGCTTGAGTCGGTAGCCGAGTCCAGTCATCTTGAACGCTGCCATCGCGAGTGCTGGGAACGCTGACTCGCCAGATTGGAGACGCGCGTGGAGAAGCTGCACGACGTCGAGTCGACCGCTTGCAGCAGCGCGCTTGAGTGCGACTTCTGTGCTAGCGTCGCATCCGTTCTCGCACAAGAACGTCACGGCGCGCAGGTGTCCGCGCCTGGCAGCCCAGTAGAGCATCTCTGGCGTGCGCGTCTCTGGTCGAGCGTGGAAGAGGAGTGCGACGACTGCCAAGTGTCCGTCGCCTGCTGCTTCCGCGACTGCGAGTGGCGGACACTCGAGGTGCGGGTAGTGCTCGTGGAAGTGCTTGACGACCTCGACGGCGCCATGTCGGATCGCAGTGTTGAGTGCGCGTGCAGGCGAGCCTTCAGTGCGTTGCTCGAGCAGGAACTTCACGATGTCGACGTGGTCGTTCCTCGCTGCGTTCTCGAGAGCGCGATGCGTACAGGCGTGTGGGAACCTGTCGTGGAAGAGCTGGACGAGCTCGAGGTTGCCGCTGCAGGCTGCAAAGTCGATCACTTGGAGCGCGTCGTGTCGGAGGTCACTGTTGCTGCTGCTGTCGAGGAGGAAGTGCACGACGTCCGTCTTGCCGCCGCGCGCCGCGTAGTTGAGCGCACGCAGCGTCGTCTCTCGTCGCTGGTGCGCGATCACGACCTTGAGCGTGTCCAAGTACCCGCGTTCGGCTGCGATGTTCACTGCCTTCTGCTTCGCGCGGTCGCGCGTGTGCTCGTAGAAGTACGTGAGCACATCTGTGGCGCCCACGATCACAGCACATGCTATCAAGCGTCGAGTGATCTTGATGGAGTTGTGCGAGCGGA
The DNA here is from genome assembly GCA_003730235.1 of Pythium guiyangense. NCBI lineage: Eukaryota > Oomycota > Peronosporomycetes > Pythiales > Pythiaceae > Pythium > Pythium guiyangense. The sequence continues at coordinate 492,218 of QXDM01000026.1, forward strand.
GCCACTGCACGAGATCGACTCGACGCGCAGCGACGCACTTGTATGTCCAGAATGGCAACTGTGTAGCTGCAGTCTGAGGCACGTGCGCGTGGATCCACTCGACCACTTGCAAGTCGGTGCTGGCAGCGTACTCCATGGCGATTCCCATGAGGTTTGGCTCCCATGTCCACTCGCGGCCTTGTTGCATCTTGAGCTCGCGGATCCACTCGAGGACGTCCAAGCGGTTGAACAGTACTGCGCAGCGCATGACGAGACTCACGTTGAGGTTCGTGTCGCCTTGGTAGCGCGGTTGCTGCGCCAGCGAGTAGACGCGCTGGAGCGCATCGAGGTCGCCAGCGACGATCGCAGCGTGTGCGAGCACGCCGCGCTTGACAAAGTTGTAGCCGACTCGGTACGTAAAGCCGCGAGTTGTGAGTGCGTCGAGGTTGCTCGACGTCACGTGCTTGGTGATTGCGAACGGGTACCCGGTCTGGAAGTCGACGACGATGTCTCGAAGCGCTGGGTTGGTCAGCACTGCTGCGATGACAGAGTCGACACTCGATCCGGTTGTCGAGTTTGCTGAGCGTTGTGAGAGGTCCTTGCGATCGATGTCTTGAGTCGTTGTCATGCTCTGGCGGTGTGTGTAGTTGTTGTCCAAGTGCTTGGATAAGTGCTCTGGAGTCGCGTGAAGAGCTGTTCGTGTGTGTCTGTGAGAGAGAGTTCGAGAGTGCGTTCACGAGTGAGTGACTTGCTCAATGACAAGCGTCTCAAAACAAGCGTATATAACACACCTTCACTCACATTGTCACAAAAGTATTCATCCCCTCACTTGTGTGTTCTTGATAAAAGACTCTTCTTGTTGTTTGACTTGCAAGTGAATACGAAAAGCGTCGTATTAGAGCGCCTACCTCCAACACGACAACTCGACTCAAATCGACATGAACATCGCTTGCAACGAGACCTTTGCACTCGGAACGACCGACAACGCACACAAGCAAGCGAGTCCAGCGCTAGCATGAACGAACTGATCTACTCGTAAGAGAACTGCGTGGGCGTGAACTGGTACTTGTGAGAATTGGGGACTCTGGCACGTGACTCGAGCTTTGATAGGGCATCATGTGGTAATTAATACACGCACGCGGCTCACACATACAGTCACAGAAACACTTCATGAGGCCTCTGCTTCATGCAACGAGTGAAGCTACATGCTAACAAGCAACAGACGAGCGCTCGAACGTACAACATTGTCGTGTCGGCGTGTCTTGTGCCGACGTACATTGCTTGCAAGTGCTCCCACTGGCGCGGTTGATGTTGAACCGGTCTGCTGCAGCCTCCCGGGTGCCGTTCTGGCCCCGAACGCAGTGTTCATCTTCCTACTGTCTGCTGAGCTGTCTACAACACACTCGCAGCTAGTAAGAACACTTCATTGGTTATGAGCCCAAAGAGCGAGGCTCTGAGCGACCAGGAGTTGACATCAAGCGACACGGCAGTTGAGCGAGACGAGCGCCTGGAAGAGGCGAGTGCGGCATTAGCCAACATCGCCAGTCCGGCAACATCGACCCTCATCGAGCAACCAGACTCGCACCCACAAACAGCAAGACCAGTCGACAACGGGCACAGAGTGGACGACAGCGAAGAACAAGACGACGACAGCGATCAGCAAGACGCGATGCGGAACCTGAACGCGAACGTCGTGGAGATGCCAAAGTTCGACGGCATGGACTACGACATGTGGCGCATGCGCCTGTTCATCAAGATGAACCGTCGCGATCTGAACGACACGCTGCTCGGCAAGGTCGAGTTCGACCCGACGTGGGGCACGAAGCGCCAGAAGCGCTTTAAGACGTGCGAGCGCATGTGCATGTGCATCCTCACGAACGCTTTAACGACGCCGATCCTCCGCAAGTTCCACGAAGTCGTGCTGAAGGGCGATCCAGCGCTGCTGTTTGACAGTCTCGAGCGCCAGTACGTCAAGCGCCACGAAGCAGAACGTGACGTTCATCCGCGCTGACATGTACGCGCGCCACCTGCGCCGTGACGAACCAGTGCAGATGTGCATCGACGACCTCTCAACGATGCGCGACGCGGTCATCGATGAGGAGGACCGCATTACGATCGCGACTATGTCGCGCTCATACTCTCGAACGTGGTCCAAGTCTACCCGAACGTCACCGAAGTCCATGACGAGGGCCGAGCCATTGATCGTGAGGTCACTATTGGCGAAGCTGTGCAGACGCTGCTACGTGAAGAAGTCCGCCACAAGCGCATCCTCGAGGCCCAAACGAAGCACGTGACAACAACCAAGGCTGAGGCGCGCAAGTGCGAGAAGTGAATGCAGTCTACCACGAGCCGCGTGGACGTCCGCGCTCGTGCAGTCCAAGACGCAACAACAACAACCAGCAGCACCGTCAAGGCAACAGCAACAATAACGACCGAGGCGACCAACACGGACGGTCCATGAGCCGCAGCAGTAGCGTGCGCAACCAGGAGAGACTCGCAGAACTCAAGAGAACCATACGCTGCAACAAACCCGACTCGAGATGGGCTCGTCGCGTCGGCGTTTGACTCGGGCTCGCAAATCAACGTGTGCGATGATCTGTCGCTGTTCTCGCGCACCCAGACGGAAGCGCACATGCTGCGCTTTGCGAACGGATCGACCGAACGCGTGACCGCGTCCGGCGACGTACCGATGCGCGTCGTGAACCAACACACAGGACAAGAAGAAGACCGTGCACTTGAAGAAGTCGTGTTTACACAGCACGCAACGATGATGCGCGTCGTGAACCGACACACAGGACAAGAAGAAGACCGTGCGCTTGAAGAAGTCGTGTTTACACAGCACGCAACGATGATGCGCGTCGTGAACCGACACACAGGACAAGAAGAAGACCGTGCGCTTGAAGAAGTCGTGTTTACACAGCACGCAACGATGAACCTGATCAGCTTGGACTACACGCAGTCGAAGGCGGGCTACTTTGTCAGCTTCTCGCGCGACTAGAAGACGTGCTACCTGACGAAGAAGACCCTCAAGCTCAAGTTCGTGTATGAGAATGGACTGCACCGCATGTGGGTGTCGTAGTCGACCGCTGTCGGCTTGGGCGTGACCGCAGACCAGCCGAGCGTGGCCGCGAATCCGAAGCGCCTTCTCCACCACCGATTTGACCACGCGAGCATGGACACGATCAAGGCCATGGTCAACAAGCGAGCGATCGCTGGTGTTGACGTTGAAATCGAGAACTTGAGCGCGTATGACTGTCTACCTTGTTTGAATGCGAAGGCCAAGCGCATGTCGTTTCTCCGGATCAGTTTGAGACGAGAGCACGTTCCACTACGCAAGCTGTCCGTCAACGTTTGCAGCGTTGGCACGCGGTCGTTGCAAGAGCACCATGTTCCTCATCGTGATCGACGAGTCGAGTCGCTACAAGTGGTGCTATCTGTTGTTGCTCGAGAGCGACGCGAGCGCGCACATCCAAGCGCTGATCACCAGGCTGAACTTCCGTTACTTGCAGCAGAAGCGCCAGGTCGCGCAGCTACACAGCAATCAAGGCGACGAGTTCACGAGTGACGAGCTACGCAAGCTCTGTAAGGACATCGGCATCGAGACGCGCTACACAAACGCATACGCGCCTGAAGAGAACGCAATCGTCGAGCGAGCGAACGGCAATGTGATGCCCAAGGTCCGCGCGTTGCTCGCGATGACGCAGCTGCCACACGCGCTTCGGGGTGAAGTGCTGCTGCACGTCGTGTACACGGAGAACCACATCGCGGCGAAGGCACATGGCAAGGCACCGTACGAGATGCTGCACGCGGAGCGTCCCGATGCAAGTCATCTACGTACGTGGGGCTACGTGATGTTCGCGCTCGTGCCACCAGAGTCCAGACAACGCAAAAAGAAGCTGGAACCAAGGACGAAGACGTGCCTGTTCATCCAGTACTCTACCGACACGAAAGGCTACAAGATGCTCGACCTGCTGTCTGGCGCCGTGACGACGCATCGACTGGAGAACCTGTGCTTCGAGGAGCAGTGACCGTCGAGCGCACCTACATGACACACCTGATCGAGAACGCGTTTATGTACGGCGAGCACGTGCTGCCGACACGCGTCCTGTGCGTGGCCATGGAGAGCGTCGTTGACGACATCGTCGTCACCAGTGGCAGGCAAATAGAGATGCCGCTGGTGAGCCACGCTCCGACGCTTACCAGTCCAATGGGAGTCAAGAGCAAGAGCAGTCCAGGACGAGAGACCGGACGGGCGACGCAGGACAAGAACGCGAAGTCAAGCGACGCTGTGGAGAGTACCAGCGTGATGCGATAGCAGCATCGAAGCCGCGCGAAGCGCGCATCGCCAGGCGAGGAAGATCCAGTGGGCACGCAGAAGACAAGCCGCTGATCAACATCCGCACGGCAGGAGACAAGCCGCCGAGCCGCAGCAACACGGCAGGAGATAAGCCGCCGAACAACAGCCGCTCAGCAGGATACAAGCCGCCGCACAGCAGCTCGGCAGGAGAGAGGCCGCCGCACAGCGTGGTGGAGAGACCACGCGCGACCAAGAGAGCTCGAGATCACGAGACGCGACCGTCACAGCACGAAGAGAGTCCCGTCGTCGCGCCGTCGCTGACACGCGCAGCACCAAGTGAAGGACATCTGCGCAAGAGACCAAGACGCGTGACGCAGTCAGCAGCAGACCCGGAGCGACCAGTCGCCGCTCGACAGCGGTCACAAGCGCAAGCGACGCCGGGTGCAGTTCCCCGGCGCTCGCAGAGACCAAGCGGCACGACGCAGACAGCGCAAGGCGAGGAGAGACCAGCCAGCGCTCGACCGCAGTCGACAGCAGCCGCAGCGTGAAATGGCGGACCACGACGCAGACAGGACCGTGAGCCGCGCATTGATCATGACGAGAGGCGACCCATCAGCGCAGAGAAGCAGTCCAGAGCAGACGCGGCGCCGAGTGGACGACCACGGCGCGCGCGCAGACCAAGCTGCTGCATGTGAGACATGATGAGAGCGCGGTCGAACCGCTGCAAGGAAGCGACATCGCTGTGCCGAAGACATACAAAGAACCCATGAGATCGCAGTTCCGCGACCAGTGAGAGCAGATAATGCGGTCAGAGATCGAGTCACTACACATGCACAAGACGTGGGTACTCGTGAAGCGATCGAGCGTCAAGAAGAGCTCGGTTATTTCGAACAAGTGGGTCTTCACTGTGAAGCAAGACGAGCACGGTCAAGCACAGCGGTTCAAGACGAGGCTCGTGATCCACGGGTTCAAGCAGCAGCAAGGGCTCAACTACAACGAGACGTTTGCCCCAGTCGTGCGATTAGAGACGGTACGCACGGCGATCTACTACGCGCTGCAGCGCGGATGATCAGTGCTGCAGTACGATGTGAAGATGGCGTTCCTGCATGGCGAGCTCGAAGAGGAGGTCATCAAGGAGCAGCGACAAGGCCGCGGGGTCAACATGAACGGCTACGTGTGCAGACTCGTGACGAGTCTCTTCGGTTTGAAGCGGACACCAAGAGTATGGAACCAGACGCTGCACAAGAAGCTCATTCAGATTGACTTCGTGCGCCTCGACTCCGACTCGTGCCTCTACACAAGACAAGTGGGGGGGGGGTCGGCCCTGACATGCTCCTCCCTGTGTACGTCGACGATCTCCTGCTACTCGGACGTCCAGAGCAGTGTGCGCGAGTCGTCGCGCAGATCCAATCGTCGTTTGAGCTCTCCGATCTCGGTCCGATCAAGTACCTTCTCGGTGTAGAAGTCATCGTTCATCGACGAGGCGTGTTGTTCAGCCAGCGCCAGTACCATAGAGCTCCTGAAGTGGTTCCACATGGCGTCGTGCAACATCAAGTTTACTCCAGAGGCAGCAAACAAGGATGATGAACGTGACTCAAGCAAGCAGTCCAGACAGTCCACGTACCGCCAGCTCGCCGGAGCGTTGTCGTACTTGGTGTCTGGCTCAAGGCCCGACATCGCTCACGCCGTTCGCGCGCTCGGACAGCACCTCGCGAAGTTCGACGAGAGGCACTACACGCGCGCCAAGCGCGTTCTCAAATGCCTGAAGGGCACGAGCGACCACGCGCTATCCAACGCACCATCAACACCAAGGGCCAGCTCAAAGTCCATACCGACGCTGACTACGCGAACGGCAGGACAGACCGTCGCAGCGTCAGCGGCTACGTGACGTCGATCAACGGCAACACTGTCTCCTACGCGTCGCCAAAGCAAGCGATCAACGCACAGAGTACAGCAGAAGCCGAGCACATCGCCATGTGTGAAGGCGCCAATGACCTCATGTGGCTCCGAGAGCTCTGTGTCGAGCTCCAGTGGGAGTCGGACATCCCAGTGATCGTGAGCGACAACAAGGGCGCGAGCCTCACAGCAAAGCCAGAAAAACACTCCAAGACGAAGCACATCGAGAACCGCTACCACTACGTGCGGCACCAGGTCGAGCGCGGTCTTGCTACGACGTGCTACTGCCCGACCGACCAGATGACCGCATACGTGCTGAAGAAAGTGCTGACGCGAGTCAAGTCTGTGCGCTTCTGAAAGCGGCTTGGCGCTCACAAGATCAACGACATTCTGGATGACAAGTCAAGCGCGTGATGCCACGCAGCAGAACAAGCTCGAGAGCAGAGCAAGCAGCGAGAAGGAGGGTCCTCTACGAGCGCGTGAAGTCCGAGCTGCTGCAGAACTACCGAGAAGGACGTGCCGCTCGATGCCGACCGTCGAGTCGATGCCGGTCGTCGAGCCGATGCCCGTCGCAGTGGCGCCGATGCCGACCGCCGAGACGATGCCAGCTCGGAGATCCAGCTGGTGCCGGTGATGCAGTGCTCCCGACGACAAGGACACAGGCCATAAGAACACAGCCGAGTCCAGCAGCAGCGGCCATGCCTCGTGTATGAGCAGCAGCAGCCGTGCCGCAAGCCGAGCGACAGTGACCGCGTCTCCGACGCGTGAAGCAGCCGCGAATCCACCGTGAGCGACCGAACTTTCCGTGGGACGCCACGAACATCGAGTGTGAGTGTGGTCGTGCACTCCAGCGAGAGCGCAAATGGGAGTGTCAGACTGTAGCGACGCTCGCGCGTCAGCGTGAAGCTTGCCGCACTAGTCTAGTGTGTGTGCGCGCTCTGCCTGCGTGTACTTGTACTTTGTATATACATTACATGGGTGGCTGACAGAGCAGGTGTGGCGTGCAACTCAAGCACTACGTGCTCACTGTCGGTTCCACCCAGTCGCACGCAAGATACATCGATCCTGTCAGCATCCCGGGTGCCGTTCTGGCCCCGAACGCTGTGTTCCTCTTCCTACTGTCTGCTGAGCGGTCTACAACAGACTCGCAGCTAGTAAGGACACTTCACACTTTGTCGTGTCCGCGTGTCCTGTGCCAACGTACTTTGCTTGCAAGTGCTCCCACTGGCGGTTGATGTTGAACCGGTCTGCTGCCTACTCGAGCACGAGCACGAGCGCATTATGCAAGCATCGTGGTGTCAGCTGTGGGTACGTGTGCAAGTACGTGTCATGCAAGCGTCGTGTATGCTTGAGAAAGAGCTCGTACCATGCTTCGTTCGTGCTTGCTTGGTTGCTTCGCTTGGTCGTTTGTTTCGCTTGGCTTGTATCCCTATTGAGAATTTGATAGTGAAAAAATGTAGCGTGAGAAGTACCGACAGCGCGTTTTAGCCGACATTTCGCTGACTTCATACTTTGTGTGTCGGATTTTGTCTGATATGTTGCACTTGATTTTGAGGTGGAAATGAATCGTAGGGTTTTCAGTACTTCGGCGATACAAACAAGACGTCAACAAGTACAGTGACGTGTACAGCCACCTCCACCTCCAAATCAAGTGAACACGCTCCATGTATTGAACGCATATAAAACTCCAAGTCGAGAGCCGAGTACTCGAGCAGTACTTGAGTATGCTAGGACAAGTGGAGGCACGCGTGCAAGTACGCACTGTCGATCTAGCACAAGTAGCCTCATGTAGCATGCTATCTACACTCAGGCAGGCGTGTCTCTACTACTACGTGACGTGTCTTCGAGTCATGTAAGTGAGTGCGTGAGTGAGATGGATCGGATACGGACGAGACGAGAAGAGTGCGCATAAGATCGGACTGAAGACTGAGCGGTATACGCAACGCGTGCCTGTGATGCAAGCTCTTGCATTGTGTTGTCTGTCTGGTGTACTAGTAAGTACAGACGTCGACAGACGTGTTTGTTCGTGCAAGAACGCGCACATATATATACACAGAGACACAGATACACAGCAGCCGCAGCAGGATGAGATCGGATGACTAGGTCTCCGATGACGTCGCGACTCGCGAGCAAGGTCTTGGGCTCATTCACTCGTACTAATGCTCGGTCGGAAACCACACACGGGTTCCTCACGCACTCACGCACTTACTCCTTTTGATTTCACGACCCCAGACGCTTGCAAGAACAGATCCGAGCTTCATGCTTCGTGCTTCAAGCGAGACTCGAACACTATCTCACTCGCTTGCTCACTTTCAGTATCAACCAACACCTGGGTTTGCTGACAGTCGAAGTGCCTAGCTTTTTCCTAGTCTTTGCCAGACGTCACGTGACGAAAGCTCAGTCGTTCGATGTTGTAAAGATCCAGACTCGATCGCTCGATGTTGTAAAGATCCAGACTCGATCGCTCGATGTTGTAAGGATACAGGCTCGAGAATGAGGTGGAGCGTACAAGTACAAGTTTGACGGTGGGAGAGGAAGTCTTTGAGTTTCACAACCTAGGTCGAGGCGCAATCGTGTTCGGGTAAACAACGAGCTGATGCGAAGTATGCAAGCGTCGCGATTACAATTGTGTGTGCACTCATGCGCGCCTGGCGAGCAAGCGAGTGAGTGAGTGAGCGCGTGAGCTGTTTGTGTCATGTTTCAAAGGTTTGGTTGTTTGCTTTGCTTGCTGGATGGTGGAAGTTGGCTGGGTGTGGTTGCAAAATGGTCACTTGTTGCGGAGGTTCGCTTGCAACTCACATAGGACAAACTGACAACTTGCAGCAAAGTGATTCGCTCAAGCAATGCAAAGTGCTTGTTTCGAGTGATTGAAACTGGGTTTCTCTTTGAGTATGTTTGGTACTCCATACTTTGGCACTCCATACTTTGACACTCGGTATTGTTGAGCACTTGGTATTGGAAGCCCACTTTGAGAGGCACCACTTTGGCACTTGCAAACACACTTGTGTGAGTGTGGTGTGGTGGTGGTGCAAATCGTAGACTTTGCGTTTGGCTCGATTTAACATTAGTGCCAATAGAAATGTCGTCGTTCAATCAGATTTGGCTCGAAAACGCAGACATTTCGATATGCACAATATTTTTGTCTCACTCAAACCACTCACTCAAACCACTCACAATCAATCGAACAATGGACGCACTTCCTCTGAAGTTGTGCATGCTCGATGCTTCACACGCTGTTCGATGTCGCCGACACGAGCGAGGGTGTTGAAAATGCTGCTGTTGCTGCTGTCTCTGTTGTGACCGCAGTCGCGACGACGACCGCGTCTTGCTCTAACAACGAGATCAAGAGTGAGAGCAAGAGCAAGAGTGCATGTGTGAGCTGGCACACACACACACCACTGTTGGTGCTGCAGACGACAGTCGAGTGTGCGGTTTGCTTGCCGACACTGCACTCGTCGAGCCTCGCTCCTCGGTGCAACGAGATGCTCGTTTGTGCTTGGCGGTTCCGTCACAAGCTGGGTCGAACGAGATCAAGCGCAGCGGTCCGCGTTCACACACAGTCGTCAAGGCAACGAGAGAGCCGTCGAGAACCATGCGTGGTTCTGTGAAACACTACCACGATGGACACACTCACACTCACGCACACGCACGCGCATGCAAGAACGACAAGAGGAGCCGAGAAGCAGGCCCTGTCAGGTCCAGCAGCCACGTCAAGCAGTTAGGTCAGACCAAGCTCGACCGGGAGATGCGAGCGAGGCACGACTGCGGCGACGGACAAGCGATCCGTGCTCCAGAGTCTCCCTCGGTTCGCGGAACGCCTTTTGCGTTCGCTCACGCGAAGCAACACACGCAGGCTTCAACGCGCCATTGCCAGGCATGAGTGCAAGAAGGCAAGGAAGCAGTTTGTAACGACAGTGTGTGCTGCCGCTGCTGCTGTTGCTGTCAAGCAGTCTTGTTTGTCTCTGTCTTGGTGTTTTGGGGCATGAACAAGTGCCTCCCCGCTCCACGATTGCAGTTGCTACTGCTGGTGCTGTGGTCGCAATGACGAATCGATATGCGCATTGAGTTTGTACGTGCGATCTCTCAACGCCGTGCGACGCACTGACAAAGCGGTGCTGCCGGTGCTGGTGCAACTGCTGACAGATGCGGTGATTCAAGCGCGCTGCTCGAGTCTTGTGCTTGCTCGTGCTAGCTCGTATGCACGCACATGCGAGTGTTCTTGCAGTAGCGACACGATGTGAACGAGCGAGAGCAAGCAAGAGTATCGACAATGAATGTCGCTGCTATTGTAGCGGAGACTCTGCGCTCACGAAGATGTGTGTGTGTGCATGTGTGGCAGCGAGCGTCAGCACGAGCGACTCGAGGCAATGCTGCAATTTGTGTGTGTGAATGCCGAGCAATCGAGTGGGCAGGAGCAAGCAAGAGCCGCAGACACCTCGTCCAGACGAACGTCATGTGCAGCGCGTGGACATGTGCATGAGCACGCTCTCGCTCGCTCGCTCGCTCGTGTGTGTGTGAGAGAGAGCCGTCATTGTGCTGCGACCAGGCAGGTGCGTCGAGTCATTCGTCACTGTCGCTGCGCTCGACGCCGCGCTTCGAGACGGAGAAGCCGTGTCGGTGCTCTCTAGCCGCGCGAGCGCTCCTGTCAGGCAATGACAAGCGATCAATGATAGCCAGTCAGCGCGAAACGAAAGGAACGTCGACGTCGACGCGCTCGTTGACGCAGCAGTTTGCGCTTTCTGCTGCTCTGCTTGCGCTTGTGTTGCTTGTGCTGTGCTCCGATGAGCTCCAATGAGCGAGAGCAAGTAAGAAGAGCGAGTGCGCAAGCGCGTTTCTCACTCTATGTTGTCGTCGATGCGAACTCGAGGTCGAGATCGATGTCGAGACCGAACGCTCTTGACGAATGTCTGGAGCGCAACGAGCCAACAAAAACACACAAAGACACACACACACAACATACAAACAAACGAGTGAGCGCCGTAGACAGACCTGTCGTATCATGGAGCGCACTCAAGTCGCTCGAGTCTGCTCTGCTTTGGTTGCTTTGGTTGCTTTGGTTGCTTTGGTTGCCTTGCTTTGATCTGGTGCTCGCGCGATCGACCAGCAGACGATGCAATAGCAATAGCAAACAGCGATCGCAACCGCAATCGCGATGCCAGACGACGACGACAAACGACGAGATGGATGGATGGATGTCTCGAGCGAGCAAGATGTCGAGGTGTCGAGGTGTCGAGGTGTCGAGGTGTCGAGCTCGACGACAACGATGAGCGACAGCGACAACGGCACTTGCTTGCGACGAGCGCTCGGACAATCACTGGATGCGATGCTCGAGACGACGCGGCGCGAGTGGGTATGTGTGTGTGAGGTGTGCGTGTGCGCGCAAGTGGAGGCACGAGCAAGATGAAGATGAAGAGCTAGACCAAGTGCGCTTGCACACACGCAGACAGACAATGGACCGACTACCCAGGCGAGCGAAGCAGCGAGCGAGTGTCGAGTGTCGAGTGTCGAGTGTCGAGACGAGCGAGACAAGTCAATTGTGGATGTTTGGTTAGCAACGAGCGAGCGGTTGGTTAGCAACGAGCGCGTTGCGAGGCCGAGGAGTGTTGTATTTGGTCGCGATAAAAGCAAGGATGTGTAACGAGCGCAACTTTAGTATTGCGAGTCGATAGGAATGTCAAGACAAAATGGAATCGCATAGGTGCGCGCTCAAACATGTGCGTCTCGTTCTTGCACTGCTTGCTGGCATACAGAACGCAAGTGATCGGGGTCGATTAGTCGAGTGTGTTTGCTGTGGTGGTGGTCGGCGAGTCAACGACGATCGCGAGTGTGGTCCTGCCTGACACACACGGTTCTCCTCGCTCTCGTCGTTCTCTCTCCTCTCTCTCTCTTGGTCAAATGTGTGTGCGTTGTTGTTGTTCAACTCGCTTCGCTCGCTTTCGCCAACAGCAAGCAGCAGCGAGCGATGAACCAACAAAAAGAACGCTGCCTCTGCCACGACGACCCGGCCCGAGTTGTTCTCGCGCTCGCCACTTGGACTCGCCACTTGGACTCACCGCTCGCTGTTCAACGTGAAACGGCCGCTGGATTGACAACACACTCACATTGTGCACATGCGAGCGAGCCATGTCGCGCAACGCGCTCGACATGCAGCAGCAGCGGCGCTTAGCACGGCGAAAAAATACACACCAGCATGCCCAACGACGAGCAAAGAAGCACAATGCGCAGCGCTCATTCATTCCAACACGCACACTCGAAACAAAGCCAATACAACGCAAGGCAATCGTCTCGGGCTCCCCGCTTCAAGCGTCTCAAGGACATCGCCGCACAGCGCGCGCATGCAAGTCATCGCCATCTTATCCGAGCGTGAAATGGGTTCAAAAACATGCACTCTCGCGCGCCAAGCCTTGAAGCCATGACGCCATGACACGCCTCGTACACACAAAGGCACGTCGAGTGCAAGTTGCGGGGACACGAGCGAGCTCGTGCGTTCGGGCGTTGGTACGGCCAGCGCCACACGAGCGTGTAGAAGCATGGGGTGCTCGCTGTGTGGCGGCGGCAGTAGCGGCGCGTCCAGCGTGATCTTGGTGCTGCTCGCTGCTTGCGAAGCGCTCGGGTCGCAGCAGTCGCCCGAGTCGTCGTGGCCGCCCACATGCCCGCAAGCTCGCACGCATGCGCTTGTCGGCGTTGGAACACGAGCGGAAAGGGAACGGAACGGACACGCGTACGTCGTCGTCGTCGCTGTTGTCGTCGCGGGCGGTCGCAAACGCAAACGCAAACGCAACAACAGCGAGCGAGCGCATCGACGTCGGTCGTCGCGCTCTGAAACGAGGGTAGCAGACAGGACGATCGCGATCGCGATCGCAGCGCCAAGACGTGAGACGGCCAAGCCAGGACTTGCCGATCGAGATCGATCGACTGTGACTTGCGTGCGTCGAAGCAATGTCAAGTCGAAGGATACACGGGCGCTTGTGCTTGCTTGCCCATACCGACCCATTCACACTACCTCGAGCTCGAGTGGCGAGAGCTGTACGATGATGATCGTGATGATGGTTTGTTTGATTCGGAGCGCGGTGACGAGGCGATGCAAGAGTTAACCTCTTCGCAACTCGCAAGAAGCGAGATAGAGCAAATGCGAACAATAGCACACGACAACGCGTCTTGAGGGGTTTTGTCGTGGAAGAGAAATGCACTGCTCAAACTACAGCGCATGTATTTGGACGAGGATCATCATCATCGAGCAGTAACGAGTGCTGGTGCTGCTGTTGTTGATGATGCTATGTATCTGCGTTCACAGCAACAACAGCACGAGTTGTCTCGTGCCGTCCTGTTCGCAGTCGCACAGACACACACGTGAGAATCCCATGTGCCGCATTGAACTCACTCGCCTTTGCGAAAAACAACCACACTTTGTGCTTGCCGGTGTGGACCACATTGCTTGACGATCGCAAAAACCGAAAGATAAGGAATGTGCGCGAGCGTGACGAAAGCGAGGGAGAATGTAGCACAGTTACAGCGAGTATGTCGCGCTGCGAGCGCTGTCGTTAGAATCTTGTATCGGCTTTCCTGCTAGCGAGTCCAGGTGGCCTCATCATTGAATTTTCGAATCTGATCTTCCCTTTCCGATTCCCGCGACGGTTTCGAAAATAGTTCTTAGTCCGTGCGCACTTTACGGCCCTTGAGTGCGTTTTGAGGTTGTGTGTGTGTGACTGTGTGTGACTGCGCTCGCTCAAGTGCTCGTGTCTTGAAGACAACAGCGTGCACACACACACACACACACACACACACACACACACACACACACACACTCGGACGCGAGTGTGCTCGGTGCTCGACGCTGGGATCTCCGCTCGCACGGTTGCGTGCAAGCGCTGGCTGGTTGACAGTAGTGCTTGGTGCCGTTCATGCGACTGGCAGCGGAGCAAGTCGAGTTACCGTCACGAACCTTGACGGAATTACTAACATCGTGCACACTCGCGAGGTCATTGTCGTGGTCACTTGCCAAGAATCACACACACACACACACGTACATGCTCATGTGTGTGAGATCACCTCTCGCCTCGAAGACCAAGACCAAGACCAAGACCAAGTGGTGGCGCGACGCAGCTGTGTGTGCATAAGCCTGCCAAACCTCGTCGCCGCAAAGTGCGAATAGCGCGCACTTAGCCCATCTTTCTCACCCAAACGCTGGCCCGTCTGCCCGTGAATTTGCGAACCTCCGTCATTTCGTCATGAAACGCTCAAAATGGGGTGGGCCACTTCAATTCTGAAACCGAAACCGAAGACATCGAGTGGTCCACTGCAGATACGGTTGGGATCGTGTTTCAATGCACGTTTTATGCACCTCATTATCGCGGATTAATGTGGCAGCTATGTGCCACATCAACCCGTCGGGTTGCCTAGCGTGCTTTTGCCGAGGGTTTTCACGCAAGCGCTCGCGAGCGCAGCGCGCGCACTGCATTGTTACTTTCCAATTGGAGCCACCGCGACCAGAAGAAGCACCCGCAACACCACCACCCGCGTCGCGGCCGCCGCACAAACGCACTCACTCGCTCGCACTAACGCACGCACGCACGCGAGAGCGCGCATACTTGACCACCACCGCCCCAACTGCGCACGAGCGTTCGATTCCAGCGCGCTTCACTGCCGCCGCTCGACGCCGTTCGTACCAACAGAGCAGCAGCAGCAGCACTTTGCACACTTGCAATCCGCGCGGCAGCTGTGCACACACACGCACACGCACGCACGCTTGCAACAGCAGCCACACACACACACACACACTAGTGTACGGTCGTTCGTCTGCGCCGACGCGCATCGACCTCGTCGCCGCCCTCACCGCGCCGCATTCATAGTGCACCATGGAGATGGCCAAGGACGTCAAGGAGATCTTGATCACAATGAAAGAGGTGTGGTCACCCGAAGAGCAGCGCCTGCTCGCGAGTCTGCAGAACCGCCACGACCACTACCTCGTGATCATGGACACGTTCTCGGCACAAGTGTCCGACCTGGCACTGTCGATGAGCCCCGAAGCGCGCGTGCTCGCGCACGAGCTGCGCGTGAAGATCTACCAGAACTGGCGCGCGATTCTGATGAAAGTCGCGTTCCCGAACTCGCCGGACGAGACCGCCGCGGCGATTGAGAACAACCAGCACGACGCAAGCTGCGACTGCGCGGCGTGCGAGCTGCACCACAGCCTGAAGCAGTACGAGAGCGTGATCGCAGACTTCATTCGCCGAAGTCCGAAGATCAAGCGAAAAGTGCTCGAACCGGACGACCCGGACACGGACGACTCGGACGGCTTTGACTTCCCCGACTTCCTTGGTGCCGGTCCGTCGTAGACGGCGCGCGAGCGGTTAGTAATAGGACTCTCTCGCACACGTGCATGTGCGAGCGACAGCAGCGGCGCGACACGAGCGAGCGACGCGCACAGCATCGGAGACCGAATGGAAGGGCTCCGTGGTCGATCGATGATGAAGAAGAAGCAGAAGAAGACGAGTGAAGAGCGAGAGAGACAGAGAGAGAAGAAGAAGGAGAAGAGTACATGAGAGGGACGGAGAAGGAGAGCGAGACGGCGGCGACTGCAGGCAGCGCGACGCAGCAGCAACAGCAGCAGCAGAGCGAAGCAGCAGACGAGCAGCGATGATGGCGACGCAGCAACAGCAGCCGAGACGATTGGGACGGCAGCGCGAGCGCGTCGGTTGGTCGCATGATCGCGTCGTCTGGACTGCGCAAGCCACAGCGTGCGGAGCGAAGCACGCCAGCGCTGGCGCACGATCCGGTCCAGCTGCGACGCGTCTGTCGATTGTCCATCCAGTGGTCGTCACCGCCGCCGCCGTCGTCGTCGGGATTGTCGTCGTCATCGGTGTCAAGACTGTCGTCCGAGTGTCGTTTATTGTATCAAGTCGCCAAGGGAAGC
This sequence comes from Pythium guiyangense, assembly GCA_003730235.1. NCBI lineage: Eukaryota > Oomycota > Peronosporomycetes > Pythiales > Pythiaceae > Pythium > Pythium guiyangense. The sequence continues at coordinate 508,303 of QXDM01000026.1, forward strand.
GCACGCAGCACGCGAACGCTCGGATGCGCTGGTCGCGCCGCTCGTCACGTTCTTCGCGATCGACACTACTTTGCCGGTGGCGTCGTCACGCGAGTGCGCAGCGAGCGAGTCGTCGAAGCTCAGAGTCGAGGAGCTGCTCACCGTCGCGCGCGCTGGTCCAGGCGTAGACTGGTGCGCGCGCGAGCAGCTCGGTCGCCTCGTTAACTATAAATCAAAGCGGTCGACGTGCGAATGAGCGAGCGAGAGTGAGTGGTAGGTGGCAGTAGTGGTAGGCGATAGGAGCAGCAGCAGCGGCGGTCGCAGCAGATAGGAGCAGCCGTCGCAGCAGCAGCAGCGTGTGCGAGCAAGAGGCCGCGAAAGTAAGTGTGTATGTGTGTGTAAGTGTCGTCGGTGAATGTACTCTACGATTGATTCAGATCTGCCCATGTGCATCTTGTGAACTACTAGACATCGCGTGAAAGATCGCGTGAAAGATCGCGAGCGCATGCAAAGGATGCAGAGCTGTTGTTGGTGCTGGCATCCTGGCGTCATGGCGTCCTGGCGTCCTGGCGTCCTGGCGCCATACCAGCGATCCAGGGTTTCCTCACGTGCGCGACAGACCGCCGACGCTGGCGCGTGCGCCAGACGCATGTGCGTGTGTGCGTCCAGAGGATGCGGCTCTTCTCCTGCGCGAGCGCGCGCTCGCGTGTCGTCGTCGTTGTCGTCGTCGTTGACGCTATTTAGTGCGGTTGTTGTCGCGCCGGCGGCGGTCTTGAAACAGCGCGTACGAGCACGAGCACGAGCAAGCGGGCGCGAGGTGTACTGTAGCGGCAAAAGAGCCGAGCGCGCGGAGTCAGCAGCAGCAGGCAAACGGGCCGCCGACGCGAGTAAAGGCGAGCTCGTGTGCTCATGTGCGCGTGTGTAGACGGCGCCAGCTTGTCTGCCGAGCTTCTTCCGCGCCGACTCGGCGACACGCTCGTGACGCCCAAGATCGCTTGCTGCTCCCAATGCTCCCATTGCTCCCGTTGCTCCTGTGTGTTCGCGGGCGAGCGACTTGCCCGCTTCAGCTGGAAATCATGGCGCGCGACTTGGAGTGAGCTTGAGTGTGTCCCTTGACCGGCCGAGCTTGAGTGAGTGAGTGAGTGAGTGAGTTGGCGTCCTTGCTGCTACTCCCCGTCTCCGAGCGTATCTTTGCGAGCGCTCGCTGCAAAGGCACGCACGCACGTGGCGCGCTTCAAGCGCGAAAGAAGGGGCGAGCGAGCGACCACTCTGGTAGTTGCTCCGTTGCCTGGTTCGCATCGTGCCTTATTCGCACGGCAAAGTGGGCAACGTGAGTGTGAGAGAGTGTGAGAGAGTGTGAGAGAGCGAGCGATCAGGCGAACCCAAGAGAGAGCTCGTTGTTGCTGTTGCTGCTGCTGTGTGAGCGGACACTCGCACACAGCTTGGCCAGCTTGGATCGCGGTCGGCGCGAGGTCCGGGCGCTCACTCACTCACTCGCTCGCTCTCAGCCTCGGCAAGGTTCGCACCGGCTGGCGCGGCTCGCGGCTCAACTTGCGCATAGCCGGCGCTCGACGCACGCTCAAAGCACGCTCTCGAGAGCGCTCGCTTCTTGCTTCGGGCTCCGAGCTCCGAGCTTCGAGCTTCGAGTAGAGAGAGAGAGCTGCCGAACAATAGCGCTTGAGGTGCGCACGAAGCGTCGCGACGGACGTCGTCGTCGCCGCCACTGTGTTCCCGTTCCCGGCCACCGTCGTCGTCGTCGCCGGCAACGTCGACGCTCGATGGCCTCTTCGATTTTCACGTCGGCCTTGCCGTGCTCGCTGTGCTGGCTGGCGAGATCAGCTGGCGTCACACACACACAACCACAGGCGCACATGCGCAGAGCATACGCACGGTCCTAATGGCACAAGCCAAAGCAAAATGCCAACGCAGATCAAACAAAGCAAGAAGCAACGCACGAACAGGAACAAGTCCGAGTCGAAAGCCCAAGCACATGCTAGAGCAAAGTGTCGTCGCGGCCGGCATTCAATACAAACTCGAGTGCTCGCTCGCTCGAGAACCTGCAAAAATCAGACGCGCACTTTACAGCCGGCACCGCGAGCGTGAGCGCTCTCGAGTGAGCAAGAGCACGGACGCGCGGCGTTAGCTAATACTCGGCGGTCTCGCAGCTGGCTGGCCGCCGTGTGGTATGCTTCGGTCACTCGCCTTTCAAGTGCTCCGAGTTTCAAACACACACACAGACACACAAGCACTCTGAGCTCTGAGCTCCGAGTGCGAGTTTCAAGTCGACACACCACCACGAGAGCATGTGCTTGAACGACGCGTCCTGAGTGTGTGTGTGTTGCGTAGCGAGTGAAAACGAATGCGATGAGCCTGTGTGTGTGAGTCTCCTTGCAGCGAGGTCGCTACAGTGCGGTTGACGACTGTTGCATTCGCGCCCGCGCGGTCGAAATGCGCTCCCACGCTGCCCGCTCGTCCTCAGCTTGCTCGGCGCTCCAAGTCGCTGTTGTTGTCTGAAGACCAAACACACACGCACACGCACACACATGTGTGTGCGCGTAGTACTCGACGACGACGACGACGACGACGACGGCAACGACAGCGCTTCCATTTTCAAACACACACACACGTGGACGCGTGCATGTGAATGTGCTTGACCGGCATCAAGTATTTGCGCAGTGGTCCTACAGTTGCCATCAACTCTCGCTCGCCAATGCTTGACGCTCGACAATGCAACGTGTCCGCCTCAACACGCCATTGATCGAGCCTTCGAGCTGCCAAGCCGCCGTTGTCGTCGACACCAACCAGCCAAAGACACAAGACACTAGCAAATCAAATGCAAACACTACGGCGCCACAGCGCTTGTTTAGCCAGATGAATGACCCGCCAAGCAGTTCTAATCAACAGTCGCTTGCTTTTACTTTTACTTTTGCTCTTGCTCTTGGTTGCCCGCTCACGCAGCACTCGCAGCACTCGAGGACACATCCGACGCTCGGCAGCTGCGAGCATCATCGAGGTGGTCAGTCAAGCAACACTCGCCATGAGTCGGAGCACATTCGACATTCGACCCCGATCACTTGCGTTCTGTATGCCAGCAAGCAGTGCAAGAACGAGACGCACATGTTTGAGCGCGCACCTATGCGATTCCATTTTGTCTTGACATTCCTATCGACTCGCAATACTAAAGTTGCGCTCGTTACACATCCTTGCTTTTATCGCGACCAAATACAACACTCCTCGGCCTCGCAACGCGCTCGTTGCTAACCAACCGCTCGCTCGTTGCTAACCAAACATCCACAATTGACTTGTCTCGCTCGTCTCGACACTCGACACTCGACACTCGACACTCGCTCGCTGCTTCGCTCGCCTGGGTAGTCGGTCCATTGTCTGTCTGCGTGTGTGCAAGCGCACTTGGTCTAGCTCTTCATCTTCATCTTGCTCGTGCCTCCACTTGCGCGCACACGCACACCTCACACACACATACCCACTCGCGCCGCGTCGTCTCGAGCATCGCATCCAGTGATTGTCCGAGCGCTCGTCGCAAGCAAGTGCCGTTGTCGCTGTCGCTCATCGTTGTCGTCGAGCTCGACACCTCGACACCTCGACACCTCGACACCTCGACATCTTGCTCGCTCGAGACATCCATCCATCCATCTCGTCGTTTGTCGTCGTCGTCTGGCATCGCGATTGCGGTTGCGATCGCTGTTTGCTATTGCTATTGCATCGTCTGCTGGTCGATCGCGCGAGCACCAGATCAAAGCAAGGCAACCAAAGCAACCAAAGCAACCAAAGCAACCAAAGCAGAGCAGACTCGAGCGACTTGAGTGCGCTCCATGATACGACAGGTCTGTCTACGGCGCTCACTCGTTTGTTTGTATGTTGTGTGTGTGTGTCTTTGTGTGTTTTTGTTGGCTCGTTGCGCTCCAGACATTCGTCAAGAGCGTTCGGTCTCGACATCGATCTCGACCTCGAGTTCGCATCGACGACAACATAGAGTGAGAAACGCGCTTGCGCACTCGCTCTTCTTACTTGCTCTCGCTCATTGGAGCTCATCGGAGCACAGCACAAGCAACACAAGCGCAAGCAGAGCAGCAGAAAGCGCAAACTGCTGCGTCAACGAGCGCGTCGACGTCGACGTTCCTTTCGTTTCGCGCTGACTGGCTATCATTGATCGCTTGTCATTGCCTGACAGGAGCGCTCGCGCGGCTAGAGAGCACCGACACGGCTTCTCCGTCTCGAAGCGCGGCGTCGAGCGCAGCGACAGTGACGAATGACTCGACGCACCTGCCTGGTCGCAGCACAATGACGGCTCTCTCTCACACACACACGAGCGAGCGAGCGAGCGAGAGCGTGCTCATGCACATGTCCACGCGCTGCACATGACGTTCGTCTGGACGAGGTGTCTGCGGCTCTTGCTTGCTCCTGCCCACTCGATTGCTCGGCATTCACACACACAAATTGCAGCATTGCCTCGAGTCGCTCGTGCTGACGCTCGCTGCCACACATGCACACACACACATCTTCGTGAGCGCAGAGTCTCCGCTACAATAGCAGCGACATTCATTGTCGATACTCTTGCTTGCTCTCGCTCGTTCACATCGTGTCGCTACTGCAAGAACACTCGCATGTGCGTGCATACGAGCTAGCACGAGCAAGCACAAGACTCGAGCAGCGCGCTTGAATCACCGCATCTGTCAGCAGTTGCACCAGCACCGGCAGCACCGCTTTGTCAGTGCGTCGCACGGCGTTGAGAGATCGCACGTACAAACTCAATGCGCATATCGATTCGTCATTGCGACCACAGCACCAGCAGTAGCAACTGCAATCGTGGAGCGGGGAGGCACTTGTTCATGCCCCAAAACACCAAGACAGAGACAAACAAGACTGCTTGACAGCAACAGCAGCAGCGGCAGCACACACTGTCGTTACAAACTGCTTCCTTGCCTTCTTGCACTCATGCCTGGCAATGGCGCGTTGAAGCCTGCGTGTGTTGCTTCGCGTGAGCGAACGCAAAAGGCGTTCCGCGAACCGAGGGAGACTCTGGAGCACGGATCGCTTGTCCGTCGCCGCAGTCGTGCCTCGCTCGCATCTCCCGGTCGAGCTTGGTCTGACCTAACTGCTTGACGTGGCTGCTGGACCTGACAGGGCCTGCTTCTCGGCTCCTCTTGTCGTTCTTGCATGCGCGTGCGTGTGCGTGAGTGTGAGTGTGTCCATCGTGGTAGTGTTTCACAGAACCACGCATGGTTCTCGACGGCTCTCTCGTTGCCTTGACGACTGTGTGTGAACGCGGACCGCTGCGCTTGATCTCGTTCGACCCAGCTTGTGACGGAACCGCCAAGCACAAACGAGCATCTCGTTGCACCGAGGAGCGAGGCTCGACGAGTGCAGTGTCGGCAAGCAAACCGCACACTCGACTGTCGTCTGCAGCACCAACAGTGGTGTGTGTGTGTGCCAGCTCACACATGCACTCTTGCTCTTGCTCTCACTCTTGATCTCGTTGTTAGAGCAAGACGCGGTCGTCGTCGCGACTGCGGTCACAACAGAGACAGCAGCAACAGCAGCATTTTCAACACCCTCGCTCGTGTCGGCGACATCGAACAGCGTGTGAAGCATCGAGCATGCACAACTTCAGAGGAAGTGCGTCCATTGTTCGATTGATTGTGAGTGGTTTGAGTGAGTGGTTTGAGTGAGACAAAAATATTGTGCATATCGAAATGTCTGCGTTTTCGAGCCAAATCTGATTGAACGACGACATTTCTATTGGCACTAATGTTAAATCGAGCCAAACGCAAAGTCTACGATTTGCACCACCACCACACCACACTCACACAAGTGTGTTTGCAAGTGCCAAAGTGGTGCCTCTCAAAGTGGGCTTCCAATACCAAGTGCTCAACAATACCGAGTGTCAAAGTATGGAGTGCCAAAGTATGGAGTACCAAACATACTCAAAGAGAAACCCAGTTTCAATCACTCGAAACAAGCACTTTGCATTGCTTGAGCGAATCACTTTGCTGCAAGTTGTCAGTTTGTCCTATGTGAGTTGCAAGCGAACCTCCGCAACAAGTGACCATTTTGCAACCACACCCAGCCAACTTCCACCATCCAGCAAGCAAAGCAAACAACCAAACCTTTGAAACATGACACAAACAGCTCACGCGCTCACTCACTCACTCGCTTGCTCGCCAGGCGCGCATGAGTGCACACACAATTGTAATCGCGACGCTTGCATACTTCGCATCAGCTCGTTGTTTACCCGAACACGATTGCGCCTCGACCTAGGTTGTGAAACTCAAAGACTTCCTCTCCCACCGTCAAACTTGTACTTGTACGCTCCACCTCATTCTCGAGCCTGTATCCTTACAACATCGAGCGATCGAGTCTGGATCTTTACAACATCGAGCGATCGAGTCTGGATCTTTACAACATCGAACGACTGAGCTTTCGTCACGTGACGTCTGGCAAAGACTAGGAAAAAGCTAGGCACTTCGACTGTCAGCAAACCCAGGTGTTGGTTGATACTGAAAGTGAGCAAGCGAGTGAGATAGTGTTCGAGTCTCGCTTGAAGCACGAAGCATGAAGCTCGGATCTGTTCTTGCAAGCGTCTGGGGTCGTGAAATCAAAAGGAGTAAGTGCGTGAGTGCGTGAGGAACCCGTGTGTGGTTTCCGACCGAGCATTAGTACGAGTGAATGAGCCCAAGACCTTGCTCGCGAGTCGCGACGTCATCGGAGACCTAGTCATCCGATCTCATCCTGCTACGGCTGCTGTGTATCTGTGTCTCTGTGTATATATATGTGCGCGTTCTTGCACGAACAAACACGTCTGTCGACGTCTGTACTTACTAGTACACCAGACAGACAACACAATGCAAGAGCTTGCATCACAGGCACGCGTTGCGTATACCGCTCAGTCTTCAGTCCGATCTTATGCGCACTCTTCTCGTCTCGTCCGTATCCGATCCATCTCACTCACGCACTCACTTACATGACTCGAAGACACGTCACGTAGTAGTAGAGACACGCCTGCCTGAGTGTAGATAGCATGCTACATGAGGCTACTTGTGCTAGATCGACAGTGCGTACTTGCACGCGTGCCTCCACTTGTCCTAGCATACTCAAGTACTGCTCGAGTACTCGGCTCTCGACTTGGAGTTTTATATGCGTTCAATACATGGAGCGTGTTCACTTGATTTGGAGGTGGAGGTGGCTGTACACGTCACTGTACTTGTTGACGTCTTGTTTGTATCGCCGAAGTACTGAAAACCCTACGATTCATTTCCACCTCAAAATCAAGTGCAACATATCAGACAAAATCCGACACACAAAGTATGAAGTCAGCGAAATGTCGGCTAAAACGCGCTGTCGGTACTTCTCACGCTACATTTTTTCACTATCAAATTCTCAATAGGGATACAAGCCAAGCGAAACAAACGACCAAGCGAAGCAACCAAGCAAGCACGAACGAAGCATGGTACGAGCTCTTTCTCAAGCATACACGACGCTTGCATGACACGTACTTGCACACGTACCCACAGCTGACACCACGATGCTTGCATAATGCGCTCGTGCTCGTGCTCGAGTAGGCAGCAGACCGGTTCAACATCAACCGCCAGTGGGAGCACTTGCAAGCAAAGTACGTTGGCACAGGACACGCCGACACGACAAAGTTGTACGTTCGAGCGCTCGTCTATTGCCTGTTGCTATGGAGCTGCGCTTATGGTATGAAGCAGGACGTCTCACCAAGTGTTTCTGTGACGCTGTGTGTGGATAGCGAGTGGGCAGTGAACCAGCACCGCGACACGCTTGCGTCGCACTTGGGGCACTACGACATGCTCAGCTACTTTGCCGCCGCTGAGAACGAGTCGATCGGCCGCGTCAAGTACAACATGCTCGAGAAGATGCTGCAGCCGTGCGGTCCGCCGCCGCAGAAAGAGGACGACTAGCACACGCGCCTGCGATCGATCGGAGCGCATGCGCACACAGTCTTGCGGATTCGAATCCGAGCGTCTCTCGCCTTCTTCACGTTGTATGTCTCGCTCGTTCTCGCTCTCTCTTTCCGCTACAAGAGCTGCTCGTGTAGTTCCTACAGCAGTGGCGCTGCTTTCGTCGTCGTCGCTGTCGAGCGCGCGTCCGACGACTTCCAGCTCGAGACGCTCGAGCGCACGGTGCACGCGTCGTCCTGGACAATGCGCTCTTGCTGCGAGACGACGCCATGGAGTTGCTGCAGCAGCGCGACTTTCTTGGATAGCAAGTCGGTCTCGGACATGGCGCGTAGTGTCTCGGGCGTGAGCGCTGGGAGCGACTCGGCGCGACTCAGTCGCTCGCGGTCGTGCTTGCGGTAGACTTCAGTGAGGAACTGCGCGTCGTGCGAGGCGCTACATGCGTCTGTTGTCGTCGCCGTAGCTGAGCTCTCAGTTCGTCCTATCGCCAGCAAACAGACGCGCAAGCGCGTCAGTCGCGAGCCCGTAGGCGCCTAGTACCACAGGTCCGTACCGTCCGTGGCTTTCGACACTGTCACGCGCGGCGTTGCGAGGCGACTGAGCGCTGCTTTCGAGGCTCTGCGCGCCTTGGACGGTAGGACTAGACCGTCGCTATCGCTCGCGTGTCTGCGCGCAGTCGCGTCGGCGCTGCCACTAGCGAGCGCTTGTGTTGGGACGCCATGTGCGCGCCAGTCTGTGACTTTGGCGCGCAAGAGCAGCGCGTGGTCGTCCTGGATCTGCTGCAGACGCTCGCGGTCTCGTGCGCGCTCTCTTGCAAACTGCTTCTCGAGGCGCTTGCTCTCGAGGTGCGTCGCGACGTGCAGGAGCTTGCGCTTGCGCTGCTCCTCGCTCTGCAGCGCGTCCTGCACAGCTTGTATGTAGTACGCGTGCTGCTTTGCGCGCAAGAGCTGCACCGCGCGCTCGAGGTCGCTAGCCGCAGCGCTCATTGCGTCGTGTCGTTCGTCTAGCTCCACTCTGGAGATTCATGATGTAGTGAAGCAATGATGCGACAGTATTCACTTGACAAATGTATGCTTTGAGACGCCGTTTGGCTAAATTGAGCACTCACGAAGTGTCCACACCATCGCGACACTTTGCGCTCTCATAGTTGGGCTACGGCAGCTTCACAGTCGTGCTCTGCTCCAAGTGCAGGACGTACTGCGAGAGCGTCTCGAGCTGCGCGAGGTCGACGCGGTCCGAGCGCACGCGCGCGCGTGGCTTTGGACGCACGAGCTGCTCGTCGACACTCACGCTCCACTGCAGCGCCGAGCAGTCTGTAGCGATCGACATACAATGAGTGCGTGCATGCGGATCGCCTACGATAGGTACAAGCCATTGCTCCAGTGAACGTACAGGCAACGAGGTCGTCCGAGTGCGCAAAGCCGAGCGCAAGCGCTGCGTCCGGGAGCGACAGCGTCGCGTACGCGGCGCTCAAGAGCTCTGCTGTCGACTCGCGCGTGGCGTCTAGCGTCGTCAAACGAGCATACAGTGTGTCAGTCAGTTGGTGATTCTTCACAAAGAGAGTGCGCAGATGTGAGCGAACGCACCGCGCAAGCGACGCACGAGCGGCTCAAGCGTCTGGGGCCACGACGCGTCCATCGCAGCGTACGCGGCTGTCAAGTTTCTACAAGTGCACACACACAAGCGCAGGAGAGGACGGAGCGAGCACCGCGTGAGTGAGTAGCGTAGTAGATAGACAGACAGAGTTCGTCGAGGTGTAAGAGGCGAGTGCGTACCGTTGCCAGAGCGCTTTGCCGATCGCCCACGCCTTGTTGAGCGTCTCGGACGCCTGCTTGAGCTCGAGCGGAATGCGCTTCCACAGGAACCGCGCGTCGTTCCTATCGCAGTTCAGTATGCGTCAGTCCGTTGGTCAGTCGTGTTCACAGGCATGCGCACGACGATCCAAGAGTGTCAACCCATGTGATCGCACGGATGCTGCTATTGCGACGCGATACACACAGGCATCGCGTGCACGAGCTCTCTCTCTCTCTCGAACACAAACACATAGACAAACGTACAGGTTCTCTGCGAGCAGCAGCACGAGCAAATACGTCGCGTAGAACTCAGGCGTGAGTGCAGCTGGGAGCGCAGCGTGGTCGGCGCTCGCTGGCGTCGCTGCCTGCGCGACGAGCTCGAGCTCTTCGAGCGTCGCAGTGAGCTCTTTGAGCGCTGCGCGCGAGGCGCTGCGGTCGTTCCCGGTCGCGAGTACCGTGCGGAGCAGGTGCGTCTGCGTGATCTGCAGCTTGTCCACGAGCCCCTCCATTGTCAGACTTGATGCTCTCTTGATGCTCTCTTGATGCTCTTGATGCTTTCTTGATAGGAACTACTCAGCTCATGTTCATCGGCAAGGGATCCAATAGCGATAAAATAGAGGCTATCACATGTTTGCTCGATTATTTCACTATCAGGACTCAAAAGCAATTTCACTTGTTGCTCAAACGTCACGCATGAGCACGAGGCGCATTGAGCTGTGCTCTCTGTGCAGGACGGCGCGCTGTGCTGTGCTTGTATGCTTGTGCGCTCGAGTCCGCACAAAAGAGCATGTTCTGCGTTTGTGGTATAGCGCAGACAGCAAGCAACCTTCATGAAGCTGCGCAAGTGCGAACGACGCACTCCAGCTGAAGCAAAGTCTCGACTTCATCCGGTCGCTGCGTCATTGTTCAACAGCCGCAACACACTCACTGCTCTTCGACGAGCGTGCTGCTTAGGTCGTTCGCACAAACACGCAAGACAACTGCATCGCTGCTTGATGTGCCCGCGCAAGCGCCAATTCAAGAGCAGCGGGAGCTCGAACAGAGCATGCCTGCGTCTGTTGGTTCATCGACGTGGGTCAAGCCGTCATGGCTTGCACGCTACAGAGCGTTCCAGCGATGCGGAAGATCAAGTCGCACCACATAGCGCAGTCTAAGTGTCTGGCGGATTCGAGTGCGAAGACGCTCGCGCCACAGAAGCAGCAGCGACGGGCATCATGCTCGCAATCGATTGACTTCACGAACCAAGCGAATCTGCCTCGAAGTACTGACGTCTTGGCGGAGCGACCGAACCATAGACGCCGACGACCGAGATCGAGACGCGGACGACGTTCGACAAGCAACCGAGTTTCTATCGCTCATCTTCCTGCTTTGCGCGCCCGCAGTCTCCACGACATGACTGACTCCTACAGCCCATAGAGTGAGATCGCTTCGCATCCGACGGAGTCAACTGTTCCAGACGTGAAGGTTGAACGAACCAGAGCGCAGCGAGAGGCTTCACACGACCTCACTGCACGTGCACACAGACGAACGAACAAACGCACGCGATGGACGATGCGCTCGAGCATCTTGCTGACGCACGTGAGCCAGAGGAATGATGTCGCGAAGACTAAGCATCGAGCATGTCCTTCACGTTCGATGTGCATACGCTAGGACAACTGGCCTCGTGTGCGCGCTTGCTCACAGATCCTCTTGGCTGCAAAGATGACCTCTCGGTTCGTGTTCCGAGCGTACTCGAGCAGCGGCAGCGGCTCCTCTGCGCGCTCGTTGTCGAGCAGGTACTGGAAGATTGGAAAGAGCTTGAGTCGGTAGCCGAGTCCAGTCATCTTGAACGCTGCCATCGCGAGTGCTGGGAACGCTGACTCGCCAGATTGGAGACGCGCGTGGAGAAGCTGCACGACGTCGAGTCGACCGCTTGCAGCAGCACGCTTGAGTGCGACTTCTGTGCTAGCGTCGCATCCGTTCTCGCACAAGAACGTCACGGCGCGCAGGTGTCCGCGCCTGGCAGCCCAGTAGAGCATCTCTGGCGTGCGCGTCTCTGGTCGAGCGTGGAAGAGGAACGCGACGACTGCCAAGTGTCCGTCGCCTGCTGCTTCCGCGACTGCGAGTGGTGGACACTCGAGGTGCGGGTAGTGCTCGTGGAAGTGCTTGACGACCTCGACGGCGCCATGTCGGATCGCAGTGTTGAGTGCGCGTGCAGGCGAGCCTTCAGTGCGTTGCTCGAGCAGGAACTTCACGATGTCGACGTGGTCGTTCCTCGCTGCGTTCTCGAGCGCGCGATGCGTACAGGCGTGTGGGAACCTGTCGTGGAAGAGCTGGACGAGCTCGAGGTTGCCGCTGCAGGCTGCAAAGTCGATCACTTGGAGCGCGTCGTGTCGGAGGTCACTGTTGCTGCTGCTGTCGAGGAGGAACTGCACGACGTCCGTCTTGCCGCCGCGCGCCGCGTAGTTGAGCGCACGCAGCGTCGTCTCTCGTCGCTGGTGCGCGATCACGACCTTGAGCGTGTCCAAGTACCCGCGTTCGGCTGCGATGTTCACTGCCTTCTGCTTCGCGCGGTCGCGCGTGTGTTCATAGAAGTACGTGAGCACATCTGTGGCGCCCATGATCACTGCACATTCGATCAGACGTCGAGTGATCTTGATGGAGTTGTGCGAGCGAAGCCACTGCACGAGATCGAGTCGACGCGCAGCGACGCACTTGTATGTCCAGAATGGCAGCTGTGTAGCTGCTGTCTGAGGCACGTGCGCGTGGATCCACTCGACCACTTGCAAGTCGGTGCTGGCAGCGTACTCCATGGCGATTCCCATGAGGTTTGGCTCCCATGTCCACTCGCGGCCTTGTTGCATCTTGAGCTCGCGGATCCACTCGAGGACGTCCAAGCGGTTGAACAGTACTGCGCAGCGCATGACGAGACTCACGTTGAGGTTCGTGTCGCCTTGGTAGCGCGGTTGCTGCGCCAGCGAGTAGACGCGCTGGAGCGCATCGAGGTCGCCAGCGACGATCGCAGCGTGTGCGAGCACGCCGCGCTTGACAAAGTTGTAGCCGACTCGGTACGTAAAGCCGCGAGTTGTGAGTGCGTCGAGGTTGCTCGACGTCACGTGCTTGGTGATTGCGAACGGGTACCCGGTCTGGAAGTCGACGACGATGTCTCGAAGCGCTGGGTTGGTCAGCACTGCTGCGATGACAGAGTCGACACTCGATCCGGTTGTCGAGTTTGCTGAGCGTTGTGAGAGGTCCTTGCGATCGATGTCTTGAGTCGTTGTCATGCTCTGGCGGTGTGTGTAGTTGTTGTCCAAGTGCTTGGATAAGTGCTCTGGAGTCGCGTGAAGAGCTGTTCGTGTGTGTCTGTGAGAGAGAGTTCGAGAGTGCGTTCACGAGTGAGTGACTTGCTCAATGACAAGCGTCTCAAAACAAGCGTATATAACACACCTTCACTCACATTGTCACAAAAGTATTCACCTCTCCACTTGTGTGCTCTTGATAGAAGACTCTTCTTGTTGTTTGACTTGTAAGTCAATGTGAAAAGCGTCGTATTAGAGCGCCTACCTCCAACACGACAACTCGACTCAAATCGACATGAACATCGCTTGCAACGAGACCTTTGCACTCGGAACGACCGACAACGCACGGAAGGTAATGAGCGCAGCGCTAGCATGGGGTGACTGAGCTACTCGTAAGAGAACTGCGTGGACGTGTCTTGTGGGAATTGAGGACGAAGTGACTCGAGTGTTGAGAGTGCGTCGGAGTGAACGTGTGTCAAAGGTGCCTCGGACCTTTTCGCACGTCCTGGGCCTAGATGATTGGCTTTGAACTCTTCTCAAGAGCCTTGCTCGCTCACTTGCTCACTTGCCCATTCACCAGCTTGTTCGCTTGGTCGAGACACGCACAATTTACACCTGACGAGTAAGCATCAGCGAACGAGCCACCCAAGTAGAACACATGAGTGAACGATCGAAAACGTCATGAGCAGCACACCGCGACCTTGCGAAGCAATACGAGCGTGCGCAGCGAGAGATGTACGAACGCTTTTGCGCCGACCAGTGCGGCGAAAGAGCGGAAGGCGCATGGTGCGACCCAGTGATCGTGTTCCCAGCGATCGATTGCGACGTCTTTGACTGCTGGCTCGATCGGTTTGAAGGCGAGCTCAAGCAGTGGGAGTGCGAGCCACTGACGTCGACAACCGGCCGCGTCGTAGTCTACTGCTAGACGACAGCGCACGATACGAATGCACGTGCAAGCAACTCGCAGTCAATGCTCCTTGCATCTGCTCAGTCAATACACGCGAGTGCACCACGTTGACGTGCTCTGTTGTTTCATAGTGTGCACAGCCTCACTGCGTTCTACCATGCGCTGTCCATTGCGAGCTCTTATCAAACGCACAGCCGCGCACTTGCGCTCGCACTATGCGGTGCTGTCACTCACTTCTGCGCGTTGTGCCACGCCACGACGTCGTCGTAGCGAATGTCGCCGCCAAAGATGTCGAGCGCGCTGCCGATCGAGAGGTCGACTTTGCCTCTTCCGATGCGCTTGACAAAGTCGAGGTCGCTCTAGTGGCAGCAGCAGCACCGTCAGCGATACAGACAAGCAGACAGACACGATTGAGCGAGGTGTTCAAACGGCATGTCCTGGACGTGCCAATTAGCTCGCACCACCTGCGTACGTGACTGGAATCGGACTCAACTGCGCGAGGAGCTCAAACCGTTGACGAGCTGGTCCACGATACGTTCTCGTACTGCCCTAAGAGCTGAAGCCGCAGTACTTCATGCCCCAGTGCTTGGCGCTTCCTCGACACCGATCGAGAGTCGAAGCCGTCGAGAGTGTGCTCAAGCAACGCCTATCGTGTCCACTCTGCACTCGGACGTAAAAGCGTGGCACACCTGCTGTCGTCAATGAAATGGGTCACACACATGCGAACGCACTTGCACTTCCTCTACGGAGCACCAGCCACTCGTGTCTCCACTTCTCTCCTCTCACTCGACTGCGTGCACACACACATGAACGCCAATATGAAGACGCACGACCCGAGCAAGGCGCATGGCAGCGACGACAGTGATGCGTGGACACTGACGCAGCAACACGTCGCTGCAGGATGTCTCCAAGGCGTCATGAGCGCGCTCCACCCGGAGCTCAAGCGCTTTGTGCGCGTCTGCGTGCGCGAGCACGTGCTCAAAGGCACGCCGATGCGCAATGCGATGACGCCTGCGCGGTCGAGCGAAGTCGATCGCAACATCACGGCGCTGCTCGACACGAAGCTCAGCGCTGCAGCCGACTTTGCCGCGTACGTGCAGTTTGCCGATCAGCACTGGCACCAGTACGTCGCAGACTTGGACTTCCACGGCGACTTGCGCGACGTCTTGCGGCAGAGCCTCGAGATTCGCCACAAGGTCGCGCGGCAAGTCGCGATGCGCGAGCGCGACGTGACCCACGCGCTCGCCGTCCTGCGTCGGCTCAGCGAGATCATCGCCGTGCAGCAGACGACGAGCGACCTCATCCAGCGGCTGATCGAGGCGTCTGCGATCTACTTGACAGCTCCTGTCGACTCACCAGACAGCGCCAAGCACAGTTCCAGCAGCAGCAGCAGTGCGAGTGTCCAGGTCTGGATCATCGTGCTGCTGTGCTGGGTCACCCTCGCGCTGCTCTGGATCATCGCGCTCTTGCAGGACGAGCACTCGAGCCAAGCCACGCAGTCGTGGCTCTCGCGCGTTATGCTCTGGGACGTCCCGCTAAGCAGCTTCCAGTTCACACCAGAGTCTGTTGCACCCGAGCCGTCGTCTGTGTGGTCGGTCCTCACAGCGTTCGTGCCAGCACCAACGCCTGCGCCGACGCCAGTGCCCGAACCGATCGCATCGTCGTGGTTTAGTTGGCAGTAGCAGCACACTAGCGATCTGAACAACAGCTAGGACACCATGTAGAACAACGAACCACGACCCGATCTGTCGTCTCTTGAGTTGCTCGACCGCTTCTGCTGCGCTGTGATGTCGTGTGCGTCTATAGTGACCTCGGGCTCCAAGTCTACGACGCAATCTTGACCCAGGAGCCCGCTCCACGCGGCGATGCGATCGTTAGAGCAAGTGCGCGAGGACGCTGAAGGTGCCATGACCACCAGGTCCTGGCGTCTTATGAGTCGCAGCTACCAGCCCTGCTCGGCAGAACGGTATGTTTTCGGTGACCGGTTTAGGCAGTAAAACGCGCTTTCGTGCCTGACAAAGGAGCGGATGAGATCCACAAGAGAGACGACCGCACACCTGCTCTGCAGAACGCTAGCGACAGCACCAACGCGTTCGATGAACATGACTGCGCTGGTCGACTCGCGACTGCGATGCGGCTGCTCGCTCCGGAGTTGCGAGTGTTCATCCAGAGGTGCGTGACGACGTACCTCGAGAAGGCAGCGACGCAAGCACAGCTCGCATCAGCAGCACACACAAAGAAGAAGACGACGACGAAGAAGAAGGCAGCACCTAGCACCAGCGCATTGGAGCCAGCGGCGACGAGCGTCGCAGCAAACGTCCACGGCGCGGTCGACTTTGCCGCGGATCTCAAGTTTGTCGAAACGCACTAGAGTCTGTACTTTGAGCCGAGCGTCGGCATCTACGCGAGTGACCTCCGTGCAGCAGTCGCTGCTGCAGCTGTGTGTCGCAACAAGGTCGCGCACCAAGTGAGCATCGCGGCCGCAGAGTGGATCGACTGGTGCGACACGCTAACTGCACTCGCAGTCTCTGTCGGTGTGAGCGCAGACGTGAAGCGCAAGCTCCGAGCGTTGACTGTCGATGCGCAGCACGTCTCGACGAACAAGTTTGACAAGCGCGTCCAAGAGCTGCACGACGCGCTCAAGGCTCTTGAGAGCGCGCAAGACAGGAGCTTCAAGCGCATGTACGTCGGCCTCGTCGACGATGTGAAAGGAGCGCTCGACGACCGAGCGTTCAAGGACGAGCAGATGCACTCGATACGTGCGACTCAAGCAACTGAACACCTCGAAGGTGTGTACAAGTCGTTGTGGTCACGCACGAACGCAAGATTCGCTCGCATTGAGGAGCTCAACGACGCGCACAAAGCCCTCGCCAAGAGGTTGCAAGCACAAGTCTAAGGACTCCCGTCTAGCGTCTTCAATCGCTTCGAGCGCGAGGCCACCGACAAGAAGAGGCGAGAGCAGCTCGAGCAAGATCGAGCATTGGGAATCAAGAGACACTAGGCATGGCAGGAGCAATGCGTGCGAGACCATCGACGGCAGCGCATCAAACGCTCAGCCATCGTCGCGTTGCAAGCGCTGCTTGCAGCTGGTATCGCCTCGGCCGCGTACGTGTTCAGGTCCAGCGTCACAGATGCGCTGTCGGCCATCGCGGAGGCGCTCGGGTTCCTATTCATCGGTCTCGTCGTTGCAGCCATCTACAGCTCCGTGTTCTACGGCATCTACAAGCTCCTGTCTGCTGTCTATCACTCCATCTCTCAGCTCTTCACTCGAGTCACGAGAAGCCTATGCGCGCTAGTTAACGACGATGTATGATCGTAGCTGCTCTCGTACTTGTCGTCGCTGCTGCTGGCGCTAGCGATCGTTCAATCAAGCACTAGCTCTTGTCGTCTTTGCTGTCAAGGGCTCACTTGAACTTCTACTCACTCTTTGTGCTAAGAGCAGTCCTCAGTGCTGAAGGATGACGACCTGCCTAGAATACGCCGCTCGATGGTTCTGATCCGAGCGCTCCAATGGCTCGCTCACGGAGCTCGCGACCCGCGCTGGTGGCGCAGACACTGGCAACAGCAGCACATACACACGCACGACCTCGACATGCCGAGCGCGACGAGCACAAACGCCACCGGTGCGATCTCGTCGTTCGCGTCGCTCGAAGAGCAGCTCGCGCACCTCAACTGGCGCAAAGTCTGCAACGAGCGGCAGATCCAAGGCACGCTGCGACGGAGTAAGCAGCTCCAGGAGCGCGACGAGTTCCAGCGCGCTGCTGCTGCTGTGAGCGAGCGCCAGGACGCGACGAAGCGCGAGTGGATGCACGCAGTGATCCAGCACGAGTTCAGCAAGCCGCTGCCTGTGATGGCGCACGAGTTTGACACACTCGCAGCGCAGCTCCAAGACGACGAAGTGCGCGCGCAGCGGAGTGCGCAAAAGCACTTGCAGCAGATCGCGGCGATCCAGCGCAAGCTCGACGCGCGCGAGGCGCAGCTCGTGCGCAAGAAGGAGTTTGAGCGCAAGCGCAGCGAGCTGTTTGCATCAAGCGAGTGAGGGACGAGCGAGGCGGCGAGCTTCAGTAAGTAGCTCACAGAGACACAGACACTCGATAGGACATCACCACCACCACATAGACGCATTGAACGCCACGACGCCAAGCTCTGCATCTCGAATCCATTCTGCCATGGCGCTCCTCGTTGTGTACGCATCACTGTCACTATCGTCGCCACGGCCGTCGCCGTCAGCGAAACGTGAGCAGCTCGAGGTCAAAGAAGAGGTTCGTGTTGGGCGGCACGAGTCCTGGGAAGCCCTTGCGGCCGTACGCCTTGTCGGCTGGGATGAAGAGCTTGGCGCGCTCCTTCATGCACAGGCGCTCGACGCCTTCGTCGAGTCCAGGGATCACTTGCTCTGCGCCGAGCTTGAACTTGAACGGCTTCTCGCGGTCGCGCGACGAGTCGAACTTGCGGCCGTCAGGGAGCTGGTTGTATGTGAGTGAGAGCGCCAGTGTGTGAAGCGAGTGTGAGCGTGTGAGCGTGTGAGAGGAACGCGATCAACAAACAATGAGCTGCAGCCTGCTTGTTTGGACGTACGTAGCCCGTGTAGTGCACGACGACGGTCTGTCCCTTCTTCGGGTAGTTGATGCCGTCGCCTGCGACGAAGACCTCGACTTGGATCTCGCCAGCGCGCTGTCCGTCGCGTGGACGTCGTGCCGCCATTGTTGTCGTTGCACGAGAAGAGAGCAGGAAGCAGTGAGCACGCCACGAAAAGCAGCAGTCGAGCCACACACATGCGCGAGTCTCCATCAGCTACAGACAGAGAGTGAGAGAGGGAGAGCGTACGGGGTTCGCAACGATCAGGTCCTTCGCCTCCATGACGCTGCGTAGTAAATGCGGTTGATCAAGCAAGCGTGTCTGCGATGTCGTCGCTTTGTTGCTGCTGCGCGTGCGTCCTGCTCTCGCGCTCGCGTGCTTCTCTGACGAGCTCTCTCTTCCTCTTGCTTCCTCTTGCTCGTTCGGTCGCTTTGTTCCTAAATGGAGACGCAGAGGTCGTCGCACCACAGCTCTTTGTGTGTGTGTGAATGAAGCAAAGTCGAGGACACGTGCGCAGTGACGCGACTCGCTCGCAGTAGATCAACAGCACTGCGTAGTGTCGAGCGTCTCATGTGAGTGACTGACAGTGCGTTGATGTTGCATCAAAGTGAAGTGCTGCGCTCGCCACTTCAGAGAGATGAACTCAAGAGCCAACGAGTGACGCTCGCACATGGCGCGACACAAGACGCACTGTGGCTACGATCAACAGAGTCGCTCTCTCAGTCTCGCTCAGTCACGCACTCAATCACAGGAAGACGCACATAGAGAGAGACCCAAGTGCATCCATCCATCCATCATCATCAGACTGTCTGCGCTCACGCGCGGTCGTGCAGAGACGACTTGGCGCGGCCACGCGCAGCGACTGCAGCGTCCGACATCACAACTGCGACGCTCGCACTTGCACTCGGCGACGCAGGTGGCGACGCAGGTGGCGACGTCGAGCGCGTGTGGTGGAGCACTGTCGTCGGGACTTTGCCTTTGGCGGCGCCAGGTCCAGGGTACCGCACGACGAGCGCGACTTGGATGACGCCCATCGTGAGCGCAAAGAGATTCGGGAAGACCACGAGCTTGTCCTGGAGCATGACGCCGTAGACCATCCAGACGCCACCGGACACGACGTTCATGACCGACATGCCGAACGGCAGACACGACGCGTCCTGGAGATGCACGATCGTCTTGAGCTGCAGCAGCGGCGACGCCGACGTGAGGACGGAGAGGATGTTCCCAGGGACGCCAATGAGCAGCGGCGCGGCGCCTGGTGCGTGCGAGACTGCGAGCGAGAGCGCGACGATGAACACGACCGAGTACGTGAGCATGCGCGTCGGTTGCGACTATGGGTGTGGGTAGTGAGCAAGTAGAGTGAGTGTTGTGAGCGCTAGGACACTGAGCAACGCGTCAACGACAGACAGGAGCGAGTTGTACCTTGTCGCCTGCGTGCGTGTAGAAGACGTAGACGTAGTACGAGCCGAGGAGCGAGCCAAGGAGCGCCGTGGCGCCCATGAGGACGTTCGCCGTCGCAATCGCGTAGAGCGTGTAGATGACCGAGGAGACAAAGTAGAAGAAGAACGGCGCGAACGAGAACTGGAGCGTGCTCTTCGCTTGCTGGATCGTCCTGACGGTCTGCCTGCCATGTGCATACACAAGTATGAGAGCAAGCACGCGAGCGCATCAGATCGACAGAGAGCGCCAGAGTGCCATGCATGACAGTCGTACCATGGCGAGATCGCAAAGACGACGGACGCGCCGACTGCGACGACTGGGACGGACTTTGCAGCGAGGAAGTACGCCATGTACGCCATGTTCTCGAGCGACTGCCACGACATCGTGCGCGCTGCTGCGTGTGTCGATTCGGATGTGCACGTGCGCGTGGAGCGGCGTCGAAGAGGTACTGCTCGTGCTTGAGCTTGTGAATCAAACTGCCAGTTGGGAGTCATCCAACAGAGCATCGACATTGGCAGGGTATGTTTTTATTAGGTTTTGTATCATACTATGAATCCACATAAGGCGCTCTAATACAAGCATGTATGTTTGTACACAGTGTCAGCTACTATTGCCTTGCTTCAGCCTTCGACTGCATCGGCAAACTCGTCGTCTCCAGTCGCGATCGTCGTCTCGACTTCACGCGGTTCGTCCTGCGCATCGCTTCGTTCCAGCGCTTGCTCGTCTTCCAGCGTCTCTGCAGTAGCTTGGAGCTCGTCGCTCGTCGTCGCTGTTTGTTCGTCGCTGTATCCCCAGCTATCGTACGCTGCAACATCGTCATTTGGTGCGTACGCGTCCTGCTCGTAGCTCCAGCTCGCGTGCTCGGTCGCTTGCTGCTGCTCTTCAGCTATTGATCCTGCGCCACCAGCTTCTTGGACTGACGCAAGTGCATCTAGTGCATCGTTTGACGCCTCTAGACGCTGCAGATCCGCTTCGGCGACGGCTTCCGCAGCGATCTGCAGCGCCTCTTTCAGCGTCTCGACCTCATCTTTGTAGCTCTGGAGGAGCTGCTCGAGCGCATCGCGCGACTTGTACTCGCGCTCGAGCGACTCTCGCGCTGCTTGCTTCTCGGTCTCGAGCACGAGCGCTTTCTACGCGTCGCATCAAGTCACAGAGGGGGATGAACAGCGTCGTTGCAGTCACAAGTCAGTCGTCGATGTGGAACAAGCGTTAGAGTGCCTCGTACACGTCAGCGCACCAACAGACCAGTTGCTCGAGCTCGAGTGCGTCTTTCGTGGCGTCGTGTGCGCGCTTCTCGCGCTCAATGAGCGTGTTCACGAGGCGAAAGCCGCGCCAGATCCGCAGGACACCGAGCAGTCGGAGCACTAGGTGGCGATACAAAGCAGACGCTCGCAGTCAGTCGACTGACTCGAGTCGACAGCTGCAGACTCGCTCGTCCTTATGCTAGCGAACGCCAGCGCCAGGAGCAGAGAGCAACAGCTCGTACCTTTGGACTGCGCGTAGATCTCGTAGCTGATCGCGAGCGCGACGACTGCGACGTCGAGGACATAGCCAAAGTGCGTGAAGAAGCGGCGGCGGAACGCAGCGACGAGCACTGCCAGCTCAATGAGGAAGAAGAAGATCGTAAAGCCGCTGAACGAGTCGACGAGCTGCGCTCCGAGCATCAAGAGCACAGAACTACTGCTGCTACTCGTGCGTGCGGCAATCGGATCGATCGATTGAGGTGATGCTGACGCTGTCGCGTCGCTGGCATCGACGATCGCGCGCAAGTGGTCGACGACCTGCTGCGTGCGGAGATGGATCTGCACAGCCGTGCAGCAGACGTCGAGTGCAATGAGCAACACGATCGCGAGCTGCGCCTCGATGGTCTCGAGAAATGCACCAGCCGCGAGCTGCAGATCGGTCGTGCTTGACGATGTGTCTATCAAAGGATCTGCTGCATGCTGCTGTTTCTCGTAGTCGCTGCTGACAGCGCTCGGCGTAGCGACTGTCGGGTCTGTAGATGCAGTAGCCGGCTGGGCGTGGCTGTGCACTGCCGCACTCGCGCGCGCGTCGCTCTTCGTCGTCGCCATCGCGCAGACAGTCGATCAATGCGCTTTGTGCTTGATCTTGCTGGATTGTGTATACTAAAGTGTGTAGTATACACACTTGAGTATACACGACCCACCACAACGCAGTAACCTCCTATACACAACGCAGTACCCTCCTGTACAGAACTCAGTAACCTCCTATACACTATACGGTAATCTAGTTACAAAGAATAACCCTACAAGAGCACATGCTTCTCTCTTGTAGAGATTTTTATAAGAGCACATATCGAATCTCTCTCTAGTAGAGCGGAGGTCTTCGAGAACTCGACATTTGTCGCCAATCACAGCAAGCATCTGCATCAGTGTGTGAGAGCTGTGCGTGTGCGTGACTCCCATCAACACACAAGGACAGCAAGAACAGCAAGAACAGCAGCAAGAGCAGCAGCTACACGTGACCACCATGGCGCAGGAGAAGGAGCAGTACTTGAGCAAGAAGTACGAGAAGTGGAACAACTTTGTGGTGCGTCCATGCGCGGCATATCGCTCCCTCTCTTCCTCTCTCGCGCACTTGTGCGCTTGCAGCTCGACGCTCATGCTCGTGTGTGTGTCTGCATGTACCTCACTTTACAGGACTCGGACGATGAAGAAGCCGAAGTCCCGCGCGTCCCGACGCAGTTTGAGGTCACAGGCGACGGTGCGTCTATGAAATGACAGCGCTACCCGTCGCCTCCTACTGCTTCTCACCACGTTTGTCTCTATCGCCACTGCCTCAAACCACACGCAGAGGACATTGTCGTGAGCACCGAGACGCTCGTGAGCGCTGCGCAGATCGAGAAGCTCCGGAAGCTCGAGCAGCCGAAGAAAGAGGTCTGGCAAGTCGTCGTGCGCAAGCTCCGCGTGTGGTCGGCGTCAAGCACTGGCGGCTCAGCTGCCGACGGGAGTGACGCGCCGCCGTGCCGTCCGTACTGCATCATGGTGAACAACCTGTACCCGCTCGGACAGGTCGTGACGAAGAAGATCTGCGACCCACCGGAGCAGTACCCGTCGCCGCAGACGATCCTCGACGTCACGCTTGCGTGCATGCTCGACCCGCCGACGAGCACGCCGCAGCACCGACCAGAGATGATCGCGTTCCCTGACAAAAACTACGTCGGGAAGCTCCGCAAGTCGTACGCAGCGATCGGCATCGAGTGCTCGTTCCTGACCGAGTCGGACGGCATTGACTCCTACGTGCGGTACGTCACGCTGGGGTTTTTGGCTTTATAGATCTTTCGTAGGGTTATCTATCGAGTCCCTAGATCATTCCTAGGCTCACCCAGCCTGAGCACACGGCGACTGACACTGTGGACCGCTCTCTCTCTCCTCAACGCACGCACGACCAGCGACTTGTCGAACCACTTGATCAAGAAAGACCTGGCGTCAGTCGCAGAAGTGAGCGAGCGCCCGGGGATGATCTCTGGTGCTGGTGTTTCGCCAGAGCTCCTAGCGCTCTTCTACGACGCGTGTGCACGCTACACGCGCTTGGAGCCGTGGAACCGCCTCGCGGAGCGCCAAGCGATCCAGATCGACGCGCGCGACGACGTGCGCATTGACAAGCGCCACAGCGTGAGCCGCGGCACAGTCTTCTCGTCGGTCATTGCGACGCGCGCGGCCGACGCAAACATCCACGGTCTCGCGCTCTTCTTCACGCGCTCAGACCTCGAGCGCCGCGTGCTCCCGCCAGGTGAGACGCTCGCGCACCTTGCGCACCCAGAGCTCCGGCGCTGTGGCTTTTGCGACAAGAAAGCTGCGCCAGGGACCGAGCTCCGGCGCTGCACGCGGTGCAAGTGCACGTTCTACTGCAACAGCGAGTGCCAGAAGAGCCACTGGCGTGACCACAAGCTCAACTGCATCGCCCCTGGCGCAGCGCCAGCACCAACGGCGTCGTCGACGATCCAGTGGGGCGCTAAAGAGATCTCGATCCTCTTTGGCGCCATCACGTCCGTGCCGTTCGACGACCTCGATGCGATCGACAAGCACAGATTTGCCATTGCGACGTACGACGGCGCGCCGTACTACCCGTCAGCGGTTGTGTTCAAGCACGGCGAGCCCGAAGTGCCGGATGTGAGCAGCTTGTTCTGGCTCACGCGCGCACTCGAGGCGCAGATTGCGCTGCTTGAGCACCACCCGCAGTTCATGCAGAGCACGCTCGCGGACTTTGTCGGTCTCGACGACGCTGCGCATAGCGAGCCGCGCAAAGTCGACGTCGCTGCGACGACGCTCGGTTTTGCAGACCACCTCGTCGTGCGCAACAGCACGGTGCTCACGAGCGCTGACGTCGCCAAGATCCGCGGCGTCGTTGCCAAGCAGCAGCAAGCGGCAGCAGCAAGCACTGACAGTGCGACGGAGTCGACAGCAGCAGCCAAGGAGAATGGCGACGAGAGCAATGGGAGTGGCGACGACAAGGCGTGTGTGATCATGTAGGACGTTCATTGCGAGTCCTGTGACAGTGTTGCATCAAATCAGACAGTCTGACTTTGGTATTAAATAACAGAGTTGACTCGACTGTCTTACTGAATGAGCGACGCTTCCAGCACTGGACAGAGCACGAGCGCGAGCACAAGGAGCGTGTCGATGCGGTCGAGCACGCCGCCACCGAGCGCGAGGTACTCGCCAGTGACCGACACGTGCGCGAGCTTCTTGAGACTCACAAGCAAGAGCTTGGCGACGTGACTCGCAATCACAGCACCAGTGACTGCTACAAGCAGCAGCGGCGTCGATATGTGGAACGCCACGTAGTCTGCGAGCACGACGGTCGCGGCAGCGCCGGCAGCGACTGATCCGAAGAGCTTCTCGATGTTCTGACGCGTCGACACGCGCTTTGCGAGCGGATGGTTCCACGGGAACGCAATGAACTTGAGGAACCGCTCGGTGCTCCAGGACCCGAGCTCGGCGCTCCACGCGATGACGCAGAGCGCGAGCAAACGCCCGCTCGCGCCGTCGCGCGACGTCGCTGCTGCGCGTGCAAAGTACCCGAGGACAGTCGCAGTGCCGCTGATCACGAGTAGACCGGTGACGTCCAAGAGCACGAAGACAGCCGACTCCATTGCGTCTTTGCACGTCACGACGCGGCTCATGAGCAGCAGCGACGCGGTCAAGAGCGCGAGCGCAAACGGCTCGAGCGTGAGTGGCTCGCCGTCGACGCCGCTGCCGCGGTCTTCGCGCTCGGCGCGGCGCGCCATGGGGTCGTCGAGCGTCTCGACAACGTTCATCGACGCGAGGACGTAGAAGCTAAAGCGCACGAGCAGCGCGACGCCGTCGGGGACGTTCGGCGCGAGCGCAGCGCAGAGCACGCCGACAAAGACGCTCGTGGCGCAGTACGCCAGGCGCGTGTGCTCGAGTCCGAGCGCGACGCACAATGCAAGTACCACGCCAGTGCTTGTAAGCGCAAGGATGAGCGCAGTCACGCGCGCGTGGCCGCACACAAAGCGCTCCGCCAGTGGTGTGATCGCGCACGTCTGGAGGTCGACCGAGTAGCTCATGATCTGCGCGTAGATGTCGCGGCACGTCTGCTTCTGGTGGAGCTTGAACGGCAGGAACACGCGCAGCGCGACGCGGTACGCGAGCCACGCAAACTCGTAGCTCGCGAGCGCCGTGACGACGCTGAAGATGAACGGCACGGCGCGGTTGTTGGTGTAGTACGCCGCGAGCAGGAGCGCGACTGGGACGCCTGCGAGCACAGCAGCGTGGACGCACAGCTGAATGAGCTGGATGCAGCTCAGCGGCGGCGCGTCGGTCGATGCGTCGTCCCACCACGACTGCCGCTCGCTCGCGCTCTCGTCGATCACGTGGTGCCGGTCGTGCGTTCGATGGCTCGGGACGTCCGGCGGCCGGAGCATCACGACAGACGACGGACGCACGTCCGTGCCTACGCCCGACGCACCGAGGGCAACGTGTGTGTGGTAGCGGCCACTCGGGAGCTCGCGTCGCGCCGCTGTCGTGCTCGCACTGAGCTCGTAGATCGAGTTGTTCTCGCCCATGACAAAGAGCACGTCGCTGTCATTCTCGTCGTCGTCGTTGCCGGTGCGACTGCGATGATCGACGTCGCGCGCGCCGCTTCGACTACCAACGAGTCCGCCTGCCATCGCTAGAGAGAGAGAGAGAGAGAGAGGCGAGTGCGCGTTCACGTGCACGATCGTCGCGCACGAGGAGGAGACAACGACGACCGCGAGGAGGATCGACGCGCTTGTTGCGAGGAGCTGCGGTGACCTTCTTCCTCACTTGGGCATACACACTTATACCAGCCAAAACCAAGTCGAGTATGACTTGAACAAAGTATGCACTTCATAGAGACAGTTGGGATACTTACGACAACGTAAGTAGTGAGTACCATGAATGTCCGTTTAAGTGCGAGTACATTACATACTGTAGTCAAGAGAACCTCGGACATTTTCCTCTAAAGTGCGAGTCGCACTTTTGCTACGTTCGTTTTATACATTACTAAGTTCGTTTAGATGACCTAAATGTCATGAAATCTAAACAAACAGTAATTTTATGAAATCTAAAACGAACTTTGAGTAAGTCCGGGTCGCACTTTAGAAAGAAAATGTCCGACAATATCTTGAATACAGTATGAAATGTCCTCGCACTTGAACGGACATTCATGGTACTGACTACGTACGTTGTCTGTAAGTACGCAATATGAAACCTATTGTCCACGTTCGATGGACACCACAACAGCTCAAGACGATCATGAACGTCGTGTCCGACGACGTCTGGATGGTCTACGGCGTCATGCTCCAGGACAAGCTCGTGGTCTTCCCGAATCTCTTTGCGCTCACGATGGGCGTCATCCAAGTCGCGCTCGTCGTGCGGTACCCTGGACCTGGCGCCGCCAAAGGCAAAGTCCCGACGACAGTGCTCCACCACACGCGCTCGACGTCGCCACCTGCGTCGCCACCTGCGTCGCCGAGTGCAAGTGCGAGCGTCGCAGTTGTGATGTCGGACGCTGCAGTCGCTGCGCGTGGCCGCGCCAAGTCGTCTCTGCACGACCGCGCGTGAGCGCAGACAGTCTGATGATGATGGATGGATGGATGCACTTGGGTCTCTCTCTATGTGCGTCTTCCTGTGATTGAGTGCGTGACTGAGCGAGACTGAGAGAGCGACTCTGTTGATCGTAGCCACAGTGCGTCTTGTGTCGCGCCATGTGCGAGCGTCACTCGTTGGCTCTTGAGTTCATCTCTCTGAAGTGGCGAGCGCAGCACTTCACTTTGATGCAACATCAACGCACTGTCAGTCACTCACATGAGACGCTCGACACTACGCAGTGCTGTTGATCTACTGCGAGCGAGTCGCGTCACTGCGCACGTGTCCTCGACTTTGCTTCATTCACACACACACAAAGAGCTGTGGTGCGACGACCTCTGCGTCTCCATTTAGGAACAAAGCGACCGAACGAGCAAGAGGAAGCAAGAGGAAGAGAGAGCTCGTCAGAGAAGCACGCGAGCGCGAGAGCAGGACGCACGCGCAGCAGCAACAAAGCGACGACATCGCAGACACGCTTGCTTGATCAACCGCATTTACTACGCAGCGTCATGGAGGCGAAGGACCTGATCGTTGCGAACCCCGTACGCTCTCCCTCTCTCACTCTCTGTCTGTAGCTGATGGAGACTCGCGCATGTGTGTGGCTCGACTGCTGCTTTTCGTGGCGTGCTCACTGCTTCCTGCTCTCTTCTCGTGCAACGACAACAATGGCGGCACGACGTCCACGCGACGGACAGCGCGCTGGCGAGATCCAAGTCGAGGTCTTCGTCGCAGGCGACGGCATCAACTACCCGAAGAAGGGACAGACCGTCGTCGTGCACTACACGGGCTACGTACGTCCAAACAAGCAGGCTGCAGCTCATTGTTTGTTGATCGCGTTCCTCTCACACGCTCACACGCTCACACTCGCTTCACACACTGGCGCTCTCACTCTCACATACAACCAGCTCCCTGACGGCCGCAAGTTCGACTCGTCGCGCGACCGCGAGAAGCCGTTCAAGTTCAAGCTCGGCGCAGAGCAAGTGATCCCTGGACTCGACGAAGGCGTCGAGCGCCTGTGCATGAAGGAGCGCGCCAAGCTCTTCATCCCAGCCGACAAGGCGTACGGCCGCAAGGGCTTCCCAGGACTCGTGCCGCCCAACACGAACCTCTTCTTTGACCTCGAGCTGCTCACGTTTCGCTGACGGCGACGGCCGTGGCGACGATAGTGACAGTGATGCGTACACAACGAGGAGCGCCATGGCAGAATGGATTCGAGATGCAGAGCTTGGCGTCGTGGCGTTCAATGCGTCTATGTGGTGGTGGTGATGTCCTATCGAGTGTCTGTGTCTCTGTGAGCTACTTACTGAAGCTCGCCGCCTCGCTCGTCCCTCACTCGCTTGATGCAAACAGCTCGCTGCGCTTGCGCTCAAACTCCTTCTTGCGCACGAGCTGCGCCTCGCGCGCGTCGAGCTTGCGCTGGATCGCCGCGATCTGCTGCAAGTGCTTTTGCGCACTCCGCTGCGCGCGCACTTCGTCGTCTTGGAGCTGCGCTGCGAGTGTGTCAAACTCGTGCGCCATCACAGGCAGCGGCTTGCTGAACTCGTGCTGGATCACTGTGTGCATCCACTCGCGCTTCGTCGTGTCCTGGCGCTCTCAAGTCACAACACTCGCGTCGTTGAGTACACTATGGATCTTGGAACACGTCAATGTGGTGCACTCGCGTGTATTGACTGAGCAGATGCAAGGAGCATCGACTGCGAGTTGCTTGCACGTGCATTCGTATCGTGCGCTTTCGTCGTCTAGCAGTAGGCTACGACGCGGCCGGTAGTGGCTCGTACTCCTACTTCCTGAGCTCTCCTTCAAACCGATCGAGCCAGCGGTCAAAGACGTTGCGATCGATCGTTGGGAACACGACTACCGGGTCATGCCATGCGCCTTCCGCTCTCTCGCCGCACTGGTCGACACGAAAGCGTTTGTACATCTCTCGCTGCGCACGCGCAAACTGCTTTGCGAGGCTGCGGCGCGCTGCTCGCAACGTTCGCTCAAGCGCTTGACTCACTCTCAACACTCGAGTCACCTTGGCAGAGACCCAATTCCCACAAGACACGTCCACGCAGTTCTCTTACGAGTAGCTCAGTCACCCCATGCTAGCGCTGCGCTCATTACCTTCCGTGCGTTGTCGGTCGTTCCGAGTGCAAAGGTCTCGTTGCAAGCGATGGATGTCGATGTTGATCTGAGTCGAGTTGTCGTGTGGAGGTAGGCGCTCTAATACGACGCTTTTCGTATTCACTTGCAAGTCAAACAACAAGAAGAGTCTTCTATCAAGAGCACACAAGTGAAGTGATGAATACTTTTGTGACAATGTGAGTGAAGGTGTGTTACATACACTTGTTTTAAGACGCTTGTCATTGAGCAAGTCACTCACTCGTGAACGCACTCTCGAACTCTCTCTCACAGACACACACGAACAGCTCTTCACGCGACGCAAGAGCACCTATCCAAGCACTTGGACAACAACTATACACCGCCAGAGCATGACAACGACTCAAGACATCGATCGCAAGGACCTCCGACAACGCTCAGCAAACTCGACAACCGGATCGAGTGTCGACTCTGTCATCGCAGCAGTGCTGACCAACCCAGCGCTTCGAGACATCGTCGTCGACTTCCAGACCGGGTACCCGTTCGCAATCACCAAACACGTGACGTCGAGCACTCTCGACGCACTCACAACTTGTGGCTTTACGTACCGAGTTGGCTACAACTTTGTCAAGCGCGGCGTGCTCGCACATGCTGCGATCGCAGCTGGCGACCTCGATGCGCTCCAGCGCGTCTACTCGCTGGCACAGCAACCGCGCTACCAAGGCGACACGAACCTCGACGTGAGTCTCGTCATGCGCTGCGCAGTGCTGTTGAACCGCTTGGACGTCCTCGAGTGGATCCGCGAGCTCAAGACGCAACAAGGCTGCGAATGGACATGGGAGCCAAACCTCATGGGTGTCGCCATGGAGTACGCTGCCAGCACCGACTTGCAAGTGGTCGAGTGGATCCACGCGCACGTGCCTCAGACTGCAGCTACACAGTTGCCATTCTGGACATACAAGTGCGTCGCTGCGCGTCGAGTCGATCTCGTGCAGTGGCTCCGCTCGCACAACTCCATCAAGATCACTCGACGCTTGATAGCATGTGCTGTGATCGTGGGCGCCACAGATGTGCTCACGTACTTCTACGAGCACACGCGCGACCGCGCGAAGCAGAAGGCAGTGAACATCGCAGCCGAACGCGGGTACTTGGACACGCTCAAGGTCGTGATCGCGCACCAGCGACGAGAGACGACGCTGCGTGCGCTCAACTACGCGGCGCGCGGCGGCAAGACGGACGTCGTGCAGTTCCTCCTCGACAGCAGCAGCAACAGTGACCTCCGACACGACGCGCTCCAAGTGATCGACTTTGCAGCCTGCAGCGGCAACCTCGAGCTCGTCCAGCTCTTCCACGACAGGTTCCCACACGCCTGTACGCATCGCGCGCTCGAGAACGCAGCGAGGAACGACCACGTCGACATCGTGAAGTTCCTGCTCGAGCAACGCACTGAAGGCTCGCCTGCACGCGCACTCAACACTGCGATCCGACATGGCGCCGTCGAGGTCGTCAAGCACTTCCACGAGCACTACCCGCACCTCGAGTGTCCACCACTCGCAGTCGCGGAAGCAGCAGGCGACGGACACTTGGCAGTCGTCGCGTTCCTCTTCCACGCTCGACCAGAGACGCGCACGCCAGAGATGCTCTACTGGGCTGCCAAGCGCGGACACCTGCGCGTCGTGACGTTCTTGTGCGAGAACGGATGCGATGCTAGCACCGAAGTCGCACTCAAGCGCGCTGCTGCAAGCGGTCGACTCGACGTCGTGCAGCTTCTCCACGCGCGTCTCCAATCTGGCGAGTCAGCGTTCCCAGCACTCGCGCGAGCGGCGGTCGAGATCCCTACGCCAGGCTACGATCCCGAGTACTACGTGATCTTCCTGTACCTGCTCGACAACGAGCGCGCAGAGGAGCCGCTGCCTCTGCTCGAGCACGCTCGGAACACGAACCGAGCAGTGGTCTTTGTCGCCAAGACGATCTGCGACCAAGCGCGAGCACGAGGCCAATTGCTCACGAGCCCTTACGCACAATGAGCTCCTGGCCTCACACACGAGCGCACCACTCATACATTGTGGAACAGACGCTCTACCACGAGTTCTCGGTGTACACACTGTGCTCTAGCTCAACACGCAAGCGAACACCATCCACTACACTCTGATCTACGCTCAGTCTACGACGCTCTCTCTATCCTTCTCTACCAGGTCGCTGAACGCGCTGGCAGCGCCTCGAACGAGCTCCCGAGCGCACAAAGCGCAGCCATGTGGCCGTCGCAACAATGACCGACGACGCGCTGGTGTTGTCTGATGTGGTGCGTCATGCTTGTGAGAGAGCACGGCCCTAGCTCTGTACGACACCACGAAGACGTACTGATGGCGACTCGGTTCGTGCCGCGCCTGTGTCTTTGAGCATTGGATGCACTGCCATTCAAACACGTTATGTGTTGAACGGGCCGTGCACACAGTTGTGCTCGTCTCGATACACTGGAGTTCCCCTCGATGCGCTGCTACAGCTCGTCGACTTCGCGGAGCCACTGGATGAGATCATCGCGCCGCGACGCCTTTGCTGCTAATCGGATCCGCTCGACGTCGCAAAAGTCTGGGAGCGTCTCGTAGAACCAGTGGAAGCTCGACGCCAAGCCGTGCGGTAGGCGGCCATTGGCTCGAGACAAGTCGCCGTAGAAGAAGAGGAACCGCAGATGCGTATAGTGTCCTCGCTCGGCTGCAGCGTGCATCGCTGGCTTGGCGGCGCACCGCTCGCGACGGTTTGCGTAGAGCCACTCTACGACGTCGAGCAGTTCGCGTATCACGGCACTCTCGAGCGCCAGTGGCGTGCAGCCTTCTGAGCGATAGTCCTGGAGCCACTGGAGCACATCGAGGTGGCCATTGCTCGCTGCACCGTCCATTGCGTCGGTCGTGCAGCCTTCGTCACGATGCTCGTGGAGCCACTGGACGATCGCCAGATGCCCATTCGTGGCTGCGCTGTCCATCGCCGCAGTCGTGCAGCCTTCCGTACGATTGCTGTGGAGCCACTGGACAACGTCGAGGTGGCCGTTCGCTGCTGCATCATCCATGGCAGCTGTCGTGCAGCCTTCGCGCCGGTGTTTGTGGAGAAAGCACACGACGTGAAGATGTCCATGCGCAGCTGCTTCGTCCATCGCAGCCGTCGTGCATCCTTCGTGTCGGTGCGTGTGCAGGAACGCGACGATATCGAGGTGTCCGCTGCTCGCCGCGCCGTCCATCGCATCAGTTGAGCACCCAGTGCTGTGGTAGTGCTTGTGGAGGAACTGGACGATCGCCGAGTGGCCAGCGTACGCCGCTTCGTCCATCGCGGCGACCGAACATCCGACGTGTCTGCAGTGCGTATGCAGGAACTGGACAATGGCCCAGTGCCCGTGCTTGGCCGCGTCGTCCATGCTGCGCTCCGAGAACGACTCGGGGCTGTGCGCAAAGAGCCACTTCACAATGTCGAGGTGGCCGCCCACGACTGCGTTGCGAGTCGCATCGTGCGTGAGTGGCACATTGTGCTCTGTGTAGAGCCACTGGATGACTGGCAAGTGGCCACTGCGCGCTGCGTTGCGGATCGCCTCGGGTGTGAACCGGACGCGATGTCCTCGTGCTGTGAGCCACACGAGCATCGCGAGGTCGCCGCGTCCTGCTGCTCCATCGACAGCATACACGGTCGACTCGGGCGTCACGTAGTCGCGCAAGAGCTCGAGCATCGCAAAGTGTCCGTCGCGGATCGCAATCGTCACTGCGAGGTGCAGTGGCGCTGCTGGATGCGTGTTCACAAGCCAATTGAGGATGTGCACGTGGTTGTGTCGCGCTGCAGCACGAACGACGTCATCCAAATGGATACGACCAGCACCGTCGTACTTGAGCAGCTGCTGGAGCATTGGGAGGTCGCCGTGGCGCGCGACTGTCGTGGCAATGTCGTCGCTGCAGACTTGCGTCGGGTTCATTGCAAGCAGCAACTCGAGCGCGATGAAGTGCTGACGCTCAGCTGCAGTGAGCGCAGCGTCGTAGACGTGGCAGCTCAAGAAGCGCGGGTATTGCCTCGTGCTTGGATGAGGGAGCTTGGCTGTAGCATCAATGAGGCGCTCGAGCAGTCGGAGGTCGTTCATCTCGACTGCGTCCTGCAACGTGCGCTTGACCGAGTGGTCGAGAAACGAGCTGATGCTGCCAACGACGTGAGGCAGCGCTGCAACTACTGGAAATGCGCGAAGCACGACTGCTGCACACGTGAGCGGCTGCAGACAGCGCGCATCGCTCTTGTCGTGAGAGGCATGATGAGTGCAGCGGCTTGGCATCCCTGCCTTCTTCTGCTCGCGATGTGTGTCAATCTTGAGCAGGTGCGAGCAAGAACTGGCAGTACT
Organism: Pythium guiyangense; assembly: GCA_003730235.1. Taxonomy (NCBI): domain Eukaryota; phylum Oomycota; class Peronosporomycetes; order Pythiales; family Pythiaceae; genus Pythium; species Pythium guiyangense. The sequence goes on from QXDM01000026.1 coordinate 541,751, forward strand.
AACATCCTTATATCCACACGTACATAAATGGAGTTATTGTAGTACATCATGTGATAGTGATAAAACAGAGGGTGTGCAGTGCAACCACAAAGCGTGGCCATTGAGTGCTGCTCGCCATCTTGGCTCGACCAACGTCGTCTGCATCAGCGTCGCTCTCGTGTGCGCGTGACTCTCGCTCTGGGCTCCAGCGCGTAGCATCTCTGCAGTCGACGCAGTCGACGCACACATATCCATACACATACAGCAGCAGCCATGAGCCGAGGACGAGGACGCGGCGGACGCTTCCGGTTTGGCGGCAGCCGAGACTCGGCGCTCGCCGACATGCTCGACGAGACGCGCGAGGACCTCGGACTCTCGCACACGCAGATGGAGCTCTTGCACGTACGTCGCGCTTGCTGCTGCTCTGTTGCGAGCGACCGTCTCGCAAACTGTCCGTAGCACGCCAATCACGTCGTGCTAACACTGCGTGTGGTGCGAATGACAGGCAGAGAGCGGGCCGGCGCTGTACCCGCCACTGCAGCTCCCGCAGCCCGAGCCACTGACCGACCGCGACGCGTACTTGATCTGGTTGCTTCTAACAAGTGTGAAGTGTAAAGTAGCTAGTTGACTACTTACGTTTTGGACATCTTGTCGTAAATAATTTTGACACTTCCATATATTTGTATTACGCATTTTGTGGTCTTGATCTGAGGATGTTGTCTTGTAGCCTTTTTATGTGTTGATTGCTGGCAAATATGTACATCGTGCTGCGAAGCTGATACTGTAGTCGGTAGCTTCCTTACGATACGCTCGCTAGGGCTCCATGACACCTCCCTAAGCTACGCACAGTGTCCTAGGTATTCGCCCTCCTTTGCCGACTCACAGCATGTTCTGACCTCTGTCTGCCGATCGCACCAGTGGACTTGCCGGGGACTAAGCTCGAGAGCGACGGTGCAGCGCGTGGCTCCCGCTGACTGCGCTGCTGCGCCACAAGATGGACACGTGTGCTCATAGCGCCGCGCCTGTTGTCTTGTCTGCGGCGAGTCGATGGCGCCAGATGAGTTGCTGCCGCACCAGGAGTATCGCCACTCGCCGAGTTTAGGCAGACAACAAGACGAGTAGCCCTTGACGCACGCGGGTGCCAAACACTTCAACGAACGCACTCGCCCAAACATTTGATGTACTTCGTGTGCTGTACACAGCCACTACTGCTGGCGTACGGCTCGCAGCAGACCACGCACCACTGGCGTCTGCTGTCAACGGTGCGTGCTCAAGTCGTGAGACCAAGACACACAAGTGAGACCCAAGCAGCTCTTGATCGTCTACTCCGTCTCCTACGTACACTTGCTACGCAAAGTGTCCTAGATACCCGCCCTCCTTTGCCAGCTCGTGGAAGACGCCTCCGACGTCCTTGATGAGCTCCTGCGGCGCGCCGAACTCGACCACGCGGCCGTCGTCGAGCACGACGATGCGGTCGCTTGAGAGCACGGTCGCGAGTCGGTGGGCGATCGTGAGCACAGTTGCGGCGGCAAACTCGCGCGCGATCATCACCTGCAGTCGCTGCTCGGTCGCGTGGTCGATCGACGCAGTGGCTTCGTCGAGCACGACGACGCGCGACTCGCGCAGCAGCGCGCGTGCGAGGCAGAGCAGCTGGCGCTCGCCCACGCTCAGGTTCTCGCCGTGCTCGCTCAGCTCGTGCGAGAGCTTGTGCGCGAGGCCGCCGACGAGGTCCGTGAGCCCGACTTTCGCGAGCGCCGCCCAGATCTGCGCGTCGCTGAACGCCTCGAACGGGTCCATGTACGCGCGCAGCGAGCCCTTGAAGAGCACGGGCGACTGCGGGATGATCGACAGGCGCGCGCGCAACAGCGGCAGCGCGACGCTCGCAATGTCCACGCCGTCGATCGTGATGCGGCCGGACGAGAGCTCGTTGATGCGAAAGAGCGCCATCGTGAGACTCGACTTGCCGGCGCCCGTGCGGCCAACGATCCCGATCTTCTCGCCGCCGCGCGCATCGAACGACACGCCCTTCAGCACGGGACTCGCGCCAGGCTTGTAGCTGAACACCACGCGCTCGAACGCCACGCTGCCGGACATCGGCCACTCGGTGTGCTTCGCTGCGTCGAACGATACGACGCTATCGCAGCCCTCTGGCGCGATCCCAATGTACTCCATGACGCGCTCAGGGCTGACCATTGCGAGCTCGAGCTCGCTCCAGATGCGCACGAGCTCCGTCAGCTCACCTTCGACCGTGACCACGTACATGAACGCCAGTCCGACGAGACCAGGTGACAGCACGTCCTTGAGCCACACGAGCGACGAGACCACGAGCGCGACGAGCGCACAGCCGAGCAGCTGGACGCGCAGCGCAAACCACTGGTTCACCAGGGCTTCAGCGAACCACGCGCGGTTGTTCGTGTCAATGAGCTCAAAGTTGCGCGCGATCGCTCGGTCCATGAAGCTCGCGCCAAACGCACGGAGCACAACGACACCATCCTCGCTGCTCGTGACGTGGCTCAGCACCGGCGAGTTCGCGACCTTGAGCAGCCGCGTGACTTCGCGTGAGTTCGCCAAGTAGAACTGACCGAGACGGACGTAGAGCCACGCGAGCGGGAGCACAAGGACCGACGCGAACTGGATCACGACCATGGCTGCAACGAGGCGAAAGCCGTTGATCGCCGCTGAGATGAAGATGCCAAAGAACTCGTACTGGAGGTGTTGGTCGATCGTCGAGATGTCCTCTGCGTACCGGTTGAGGATGCGGCCGATCGGGTTTGCGTCGAAGAATCGCATCGGCGCGTGCAGGAGCGAGCGCGTCAAGTTGTTAAAGAGGCGGCGGGCCGCGCGGACGCCAAAGAACGTCCCGAGCGCCGCTCGAATGACCACAAAGACAGACGTGAGCACGCCAAGAAGCGCGTAGACGTTGAGGTTGTAGGCCACCGCATCGGTCGGCAACGATCGGCTGGCCTTGGCGCCAGTCCAGTGGCTGAGCCAGACGTCGCTCGCGACTTGGCACGACTGCCACGCCACGAGCACGGCAAAGAACACAAAAGCCGACTGCCAGCCGCCGATCGCGTCGAGGTACGCTCGGAACACGGTGCTCGAGACTCGTCCAGCCTGTCGCTCTTCATCCTGGATCAGCACGCCATCGTCGTCGTCGCTGTCACTATCGTCACTCGCGTCGTCGGCCATCTCTGCATCACCGCCAACTTCGCCACCACTTGCCAGCTCAGTGACAGCGAGCTGGCCGTAGACGTGTCGAGGCTGCTGCTTGCGGTCGACACGTTCGCAGCACACAGTGCCGTCGGCCACGTGGACGCGCACATCGACCGCTTCGGAGCGGATGATCTCGGGGCTGTGCGTCACGAGCACCACGGTCTTGGTCTCGAGCAGACCGCAGATGCACTTGCGGAAGATCTCGCTCTGCACCACGGCGTCGACAGCTGCGAGCGGCGCGTCGAGCACAAACACGTCGGCGGTGCTCGCGTAGCAGGCGCGCGCGAGGCTCAAGCGCGCTTTCTGGCCGCCCGACAGGTTGATCCCCCTCTGTCCGATCTCAGTTGCGTCGCCGGCGGGGAACTGCTGCACGTCTGTCACGAGACCGCACGCGTCGAGCACGCGCTCGTACCGCTCGGCGTCGAACGCCTGGCCGAACAGGATGTTCTCGCGCACGCTCATGTTCTGGATCCACGGCTGCTGCGAGTAGTACGCCACGCCGCCGCTGTCACCTCCGCTGTTACTCCGAACAAATACGCTGCCGTGCGTGATCGGGATCTCGCCCAGGAGCGCGGCGCAGAGCGACGACTTGCCAGCGCCTACAGCGCCGTGCACGACCACAAAGTCGCCGCGTTTCACGACGAGGTTCACGTTCGAGAGCACTGGTCCGCCAGTCGGTTTGCCATCAGTGTCACTCGCATCATCAGCGGCAACGCCATCTTCGAAGTGGCTGCTGTCCGGAGTACCCCAATCGAGCGTGACGTCCTTGAGTGCCACCATCACGTCGTCCCGGTAGCCAGTTGCATTCGATGTGACGCGGCTGCGGTCGACGTCGCTGGCACCCAAGTACTCTTCCACACGTCGGATTGAGACCCGCGCCTGCACGAGCCCTTGTAGCGCCTCTGGGAAGAGTGACAGTGCTTGGCCGACGACGTTGAACAACATCATGGACGTGAACACCTTCGCAGCCGTGAGCGTCTCGCCCATCACGAGCGCGTATGTTGCAAACGACGCGACTGAGACGTAGATCGGCGTCGACCAGAAGAGGAACGTTCCCCACGCGAACATGTACATCGAGCGCGCAAGGACACTGAGCTCTTGACTGCGCCACGTCTGGATGCGCGCAAAGAACTTGTCTTCCCAGGCATTGAGCTTCACGACCTGGATCGCGCCGAACGTCTCTTTCACGGCCTTCATGCGGTTGTCCTTGAGGTCGGTGAGGACTTCGTACAACTCTGCGTAGTGCTTGTACACGAGCGAGTTGAGCCCGAGCGACACGAGCATCACGGCTGCACCGGCGAGCGCAGCAACGCCGAGCACCGTGTACAGCATGTACACGACGGCTGCGACCTGGATCGGCAGAATCCAGAGCGAGTTGACGCTGTACGAGAGCCAGATGAAGTTGTCCATGTCTGTCGTGAAGAGGTTCGAGATGTCGACAGTGTCGGCTTCGTGCTTGCTCTGGACACTCCGGCGCATCGCTTTCTCAAAGATCAGGCTCTTGAGCGACACAGTCAGTCGGAGCATGATGATCTCGATACGGAACTTCACGTGCGCGTCGACAAAAGCGTTGAGCAGCCGCGAGGCAAAGAACGCGCCGAGCCACTGCGCCAAGTCGTTCATGTCGACGACTGGAGCGCTGAACGCGTCGATGACGTGGTGCAGCACCACAGGCGCAAACACGCCGCAGGCTGCAGACACGAGCGAGCCGACGCCGCACGCCAAGAAGTCCCAGCCGTACGTTGCGAGCAGCGCGCGCTCGACCGACTCGTTGTGGCGGACGTGCTGGATCTTGAACTTGCGGTACGCTTCGCTCGTGCAGTTCTCGCCGTCGAGGTGCCACAGGTCGTCTTGGTTGAGCTGCCGCGCATTGCCGAGCGCGAGGACCGGGTTTGCGTACGAGAAGAGCAGCGTCGAGAGCCACGAGGCGTTGCCACTGGTACTGCTGTGCGGCGCTTGATCGTGCGTGGACGCGAGTGTCGGGACACTGCCGTAGGAGCGCTTTGACTCGGCGGCATCGTTCAAGAGCCCTTGCGTCGCTGTCCAGCTCATGTCGACTCAACGAGGCAAGTTTGCCAATGACGTCAAAGACAGACTCCATTCAAGCTCAAGCTCTAGCCCTGTCGTTGGTCCGCCGCTTCAACTGCTGGAACCTGTGCTCGTCACCTATCGGCCATGTGCTTCATCACTAAGTCTGCTGGCTCTGCAACAGAGCGCGCTCTCTGTGATGGCAACAGGCAACAGTATCGTTTTCGTCCACAGATATTATCATCATTACCATCATTCTCAAGTACCTCATGAGTGTACGTCCATTCATTTCACCAATAAGAAGTTTCCTCGAAAATATGTAAAATATAATGACCACTTGAGGTTTTTAAAGTATTTTTGTTGACACTTAACTCCTGTCGAAATGTGTCCGTTCGTGCGTGTGCGCGTCTGTACGCCCAAGGGACATCCAGAATGTGTCACGCCTTTTAGGGCAAGAGGCAATTTTTGACGGCGTTCGCTACGTCAACTTTACTTCTGATATGGAGATGCGTACAAGCAACATCAATTTCGAATTTGCATCACTGGGAAGACCTTCGATCAACATTCCTGAGACATTTTCCTGTATGTGGCCCACACCTTGATGTATTTTTCCTATCGTGGTGTTGTCGAGTGAAATATTCTCGAAACATTTCGCAGACCACTGACAAACATTGCAATCTTTCACGCCGGACATACTCCAAAACGTCACACATCACATGATTGCAGACGTGTCCGAGCTCGCACGGACCGCGGCAAACCGCGTACGAACCGCTAACCGGCACCTTGAACCGACGCCGAGCTCGTCGCGCGAAGACAAGTGTTGTGCGCGCATTCCAGAAGTCGCGAATCAAGCAGCGAGCCAAGCGAGCGAAACGACGCGACCATGCAAGCTCCAACAATCCCGACGCGCTCTCAAGAGCTCCGACAACTTGCGCGCTCTCTACTTTGGTCGCGCATTGACGCGCTACAAGGCCTTGACATGCAGATGGACGAGATGGAGGACGCGATACAACGCTTGGCGGAGCGACAGCGAGCGATCCATGAAGAGATACAGACTGAGCTCATGCTCACTCGCAATCTTGCTGAACACCACGACCTACTACCTGATGCTCCTGATCTCCCAATAGTGTTCTTCTTGAGCAAAGTACTTGCAGTTCTTCTCAAAGATCAATAAGCAACTTTATTCAGTGACTGTGCAAATCTTGCTCTCGATCTGTTTCAGGAGCTCTACTCGTACATCTGCATCGCTCTGAGAGACCTTCGTCTTGGGCGACAACAGCATGACCTCGTACAGCATTCATAGCCGCAGCGCTTGGAGCACTTCTTTGTGAATGTGCGCTTGGTCGCGCAGATGATGTGGTCTTCGTGGGTCAATGGTCGCATTGACGAAGCATGCAGCTTGCGCTACACACAATACACCGCAGTTAACGCCGTCGCGCTACCTCGGCGTTTCGAGCACATGCACTCCGACGTGCTTGGGGAATGCGCACTTTACGTCGCGCTCCCACCAGCACGCTAGAAATGGCACGCACCATGACTCCCACATTGCTCGAAGATGAGACTGGTACTCGGCGTTGACGAGAGGGTCGTACAACCACACGTGTGCACTGCGGTCCAGCACTCTGACACTGACGATGGCAATCGTCCAGTGTATCTGGTCCAAATTGATTGGGATGATCACGAGCCGAACTGCTGTCAGGTCTTGCGCTGGCACAGGGGGTGTGGTCTTGGAGAGCGCGACTGGATGCACGACGTAGCACGTGTCGGAGCTCATGCACACTTTGTTCAGCACGAACATGGTGGTCGTGTCGGACAAGAAAGTGTCTCCGGCAAGCCGACCAACGACTTCTGTCAAAGGAGCCACGACGCGGAGCGCGGTCGATCTGTCCGTGAACTCGAACGAGCGAGCAAGACTCGACGATCTGTACACCTGGAGTAGATCTTTCGCCATTGCCGCTGGACTGGGATCGATCGCTTGGAACAGCAGCACGCTCTCTTGTCGCTCGTGAAGGCGCCAGTCACGCGCTAGCCATTGTACGTCACGCTTGAAGGTCTTTGACGTTGTCTTGAGCTCGTAGAACTTGCAACAGAGGTTGATGAAGTGCCTACAGTGAACAAAAATATGAGCAACTTTACTCATGACATGGGCAACTTTAGCTGCACTCAATCATGACGTACTCAGGCAGGCGTCGGGTGTCGTGCCCGCCAACGATGGAGCAGTAGCGCGCAGACGATCACTTGTTGCAGCCGCCCGAGTCGATCTGGATTGGGTTGGAATGCGTCCCGTTGCCCTTCGCCTGTTCGATTGCGCTCCGGATCCGCGTACACAAGTTGAACGGCAGTACGAAGTGGAAGTCGTGATCGTCGTGGACCGTCGTGACTTGAACGACGCCGATCGCGGATGCGTTAAGGCGAGCGTCGTCGAAGCAGACTGGGTATCGGTCGATCGCTGAGAGCACACTCTCGATGTTGGTGGAGTGCTGCATCCAGTAGACGAACTCGCCGAGACTCGCGGCGCACCGCTGCATTCGCGCCACTTGTACTCCTAGACGAACGCGGGGTCGCGAGCTCTTCTTCCAAGTGTTTCCTTGACGCGGTGGCGGCAGTTTGATGACGGTCTGCGCTGGTGGCTGCTGTTGCTGCGTCTTCAATGTGGTCTCGTTCGTGATGGTCGGCAGGTGTGCGAGTATCGTTGAGTATTTGAGCAACTTTACCTAGTTGAGCAACTTTATCTGGTACTTCAGTCTCTCGCATGGTGTCTGGATCGGTCACGTGTACGGCACGGGTCTTGACGCTGTGCGGCGTCGCGATGCAGTAGTCGATGTCGCTTTCGACCTCAATGTCGTCGTAGTCGACGCTCTCTGGTTCTGGTAGCTCTGGCTCTGCACCTGGGCATTCAGCGGCTGCGTTCCACGTCTGCAGTAGGGTCTGTACAGCGTCTTGTAGGTCCTTCAGGCGCGACAGGAACTTCTCGGACGACGTCTCCTTCAACGCCTTGGTCAGCGGCTCGAGGTTGTGTTACACGATATTGTACTTTTCGCACTCAGAGAGGACCGGGATGTCGTGCTGTTGGTGGCGATGAAGACGCACGTACGTCACTCGATGTTCCCGTGCAGACTACGATTGGGAGTGCGGCGGCTGGTCTAGCAGTGGAGTGCTGGTGGCGGACCCGTCAAGTAGACGTAGTACGTCGGTCGTTCTGAGTATCGCGCTGTTGAGCGACATGCCGCGATACACGTTCCACCGAGCGTCGATGCACGTTGTCGGCAGTGCGTCGAGCTTGAGATGCTGAACTGCGACCATCATGACGTGGCGGCACGGAAGGCGCCAAGTCCGGAAGTGGTGACACGAACATGTCCACGCCGCAACGTCGACCGTCAAAAATCCCGAGTCGGACTTGAGCAAGTAATCACTGCCGGCTTTGCCATTCGCAGCACGCCAACTGCTGACTGCGCACTCGCTGGCTTGGTCTGGATGCGCGAGGAATGCGTCGTACTCTCCAGCAACTTTACTCAACGCAAAATCGCTCAGCCGCTGCTGTACTTCACGGAGGAACCCTGGGTAGCTGTCAATTCTGCGCGAACTTGTGTTGTGCTGGTTGAGTGCAGTGTACAGTCCTCTGACGCAGCGTAGTTGGTGCCGCCAAATCGCCTTGATTCACTTGTCGATGCTGTTCTTCTTGCCGAGTATCTGCTTCAGTTGTGACCAGCTTGGCTCGATCCTGTTGGTGGTTGTGTTGCCGGCAGTAAAGTGTCGGCGGCACTTGCAAAACGCCCACATGTCGTCACAGGCAAACCATTTCTTCTGGAGGTAGGAGAGAAGGTCTGGAGCGTGCGTCTGAGCGTAGTGGGTGAGGCGCTCGTGCTCACGCTCGTAGTCTGTCAAGCGTCTTGCGTAAACTAACGCGCGAAAGCCGGCTTCGAGCTCAATCTGGACGTCTTGGGCAACACGAAGTCGTCCGGTGCTCAGGGCATGGCGGATGTACTTTAGAGCGTGGAATTGGCAGAGCAGAACCTGTAGGACGAACCCGACCAGTCGTTAGTGATTGTCCATGTGGTGTTGCTGACACGCAAACCAAGATCATACCTTTGCCTCTGGATAGACCCGCTGGAGCACTCGCCATTCCACAAAGTCCTTATCAATAACAAATGTCTCGAGTCCGGCCGATCTGCTCCTTGACGTAGTTGAGCACAGCGCTGACGGTCTCCTCTCGTTGGTCCAGGCAGAGGAAGTCCACAACGGACACACCCTTGCCTGTAGACGTCGTCGCCACAAGCAATCCTACCATAGTAGTGATGCGTCAGATAAAGTTGCTCAGCCATTGAGTAAAGTTGCTAGACAAGATCAGCGCCATTGATCGTACCCAAGTAGTAACCTAGGTTGTTGGTGTTATGCGTGAAGTCGAGGAGGAGACACTCTCCCCACTCCTCGAACACGCGCTGCTGCGCTTCAGTCTGGACGACGATCGCGCGCGTCATCGCATGCTGATCTTCAACGAGTGCGCACCGATTTGCTGTACAAGACCCAAACTTCTCGAGCAGCCCACGCAGCCGCTCCTCGCTGCTGCCGTGCCCCAGTCTGCTCGCGACCATGTTCGTGATCTGTTTGGTGGTCAGATGCACACCTGTAGAGAATCATTTGATCGAGTAAGACACAGCGTGCATCCGTACGACCGGATTATCCGTTCAGTGATCATGACGCATCGAGTTCACGCCCAATGACCCGCGCGGTCTGTCGAGTCGGCGCTTCTGCATCGACCATCACGTCGATCTTGTCGGCAACTGCGTCCAAGGCGACACGCGCGAGTTGCGTCGTCCACACCTCGGCCGTCAGAGGATGATTGTGTCGCGCGAACTAGGCATACATGCCATTGTTAATGTCACGCTCACAACGCCACTGTTTTTGCACCAGACTGCACGAACCTGATTGGTCATGAAGACTTTCCAGACGACACTGTCGTCAATCTTGACAGGGACGGCCTGGGCTGTCAGTCGCGCATCACACCCTGTGAAGCGCACGGAAGGTCGCGAGCGCTTGTCGTTGCTTCGATTGTCCTGCGTACACCCATGCGTGCATCGGTATTGGACTTGCGCAGTCTGCATGAAGCTTGGTACGTGAGCACGCGAGAAGCTACAACATCAATGACATGTCGAGCCAGATATAGTTGCCCAGCAACATAAGAAGCCACGCATAGTAAAGTTGATCAGCAACATAAGACGCGTATATTCGCATGCGTACTTCTTCGCCGCTGTCTGCTTGTTTCAAACTGTGACCGACGTCAAGTTTCTGCGACGCAGGTTTGTCGTGTGCTCAGCACAATACGCTTCAAGCACAGCCTCAAACTCTGGCCAAGTGTCGTAGAAGACCGGGAGCAGGAGCGGCTTCTCTTCCGCGTAGTCCTCACGCCCTTTCACGATTGCCTCACGCATCGCCCACTGTGCATTCTTGCGTTGTTGAGGCGGCTTTGCTAGGTACATCAAACAACAAGAACATCGCCAGCAGTATCAGTGTCAATCGTCTCAAGCGCGCACTCCTCGGTACAGACGGCGAGGGTCGCTCGTACACACTGCATTGTTTGGGCGATATGGAACCACAAAGCGCGCTGCATCATCCTTGGGCTCGTCATCTGCAGACGGCATACGGCAGGCCACACAACAGTGAACATGCCGTCCATACGCGTGGGCATGGAAATTGCGGTCGTAACGCCATCGAGACGCACCGCTGGATGACTCGATGCACTGCAAAGCGCGCGTGCGCTCACGTAGCATCCTGTACGTCGCAATACAGTCAAACATTCGGGTAACGTCGGTCTCGTGCTTGCGTGTGCGTGCTGTGCGATCCTTTTGCAGCATTCAAACATCCACACGTACAGCATTTCGTTCTCTGTAGCTCGCGCCATGTGTCGTCTTCACCCTCGGCTCGGCCTGTGTGTATCATGTACATCGCAATCGCGCACAGCGTGTCAGTCGGTCACGTGCGGTCAACCTAACACAAACATCGCGGCGTAGACGTACGTGTTGTCGAGCTGGCAAATTCGCAAATGAGCCTGCGATTCGATTTGCGCACGATTTCCGTACTTAAACGGACGTCATTCGGTCCAGAGAGTTGCATTAACCCATTAACGAGCAATGTTCCTCGTCGGTAAAATACAATAAAATAAAGTGGCTTAAACAACTTTAGCAGTACTTTCTATGCAAAAAATAAAGTTGATTTAGCCACTCCGATTTTTGACTGGCTTTTTGTTGGGTGAGTGTCGAGACATGAAATCACTTTTTGAGTTGTCTACACTTGAGGTGGAATAGGGACATGTCCCGCGCAAATTGTCAGAATAGGTGTAGTTGCTTTGGGACGCATGTGTGCTATAGCGAAAACAAGTCAATTGACTCTGTGTCTGTTACTTGACAGTCATTTGCAGATTCGCCACGACCACCAAGGAAGACAAGTAACAAGGGCAGCAGCAAGAGCATGTGCGCGTGTGTGTACGTGGACAGCGCTACCAATGACGCTTGCTGCTGGAGCAAGTCGAGGTGGTGCGTTAGGCGAGTGCGTGTTTGTGTGAGTGTACGTGTGTACAACAGCCGACCAAGCAAGACGACCATGCAAGCAGCCACGAGCGCCATCAGCAGTGCAGAGTGTGTGACGACACTGGCTTTGCGTGCACCTCTGTGGCACCGCCAATGTACCGGCTCGCTGGTGTGTTGTGTGTGTGCTGAGATGTGGACCACACGCATACTCCTCCTGAAAGTGATAATCGTCAATTCTGATGTGTACTACACAAATATTGTGTGCACCTACGTATATGGTGTAAACCCACACTAAAGACCACTCATATGGTGAAAAGTATCCTATACGAACTTCAAGTAAATATCCTGACGTCCACACACGTCCAAAGCGCTCCACGTGCCAGCAGACAGAGCAGTATGTGCGCAGTAGCATCATGACAACCAATACACTTTCCGTTTTACCATCCTTCAAACTCATAGTGTGTATCGTTGACCGTTGGCAAGCGCCGACAAAACACTCGCTTGATCAGCGTGGTGAGGAGGCGCAGACGGCCGTGCACTGACGACCGTAGATTGTTGCGGCAGCCGCACTCGGCGCTGGACCTCACTAGCAACCGAACACACATGGAGAGCGCACGTCGGCTGAATGAGCCAGTTGCAGCTGCTCGCGGTCGCGCTATCTGGCAAACAACAACGCCAACCGCTGCCACACAGACACAAGCGACGCATGTATCGACATTACTTTGCGCTTCTGCGCACCGAACGTCCGACAGACTGACTGACTGACTGACAGACGCTACGACGATTGGACCGCGCGCTAGCAACGCAAGCAAACGAGCGCGGACCGCCAGAGTGCACACGCACACATTCGCCGACTCATTCCTTCCAAGCGACAACGACGACGGTGGCGGCGACGGCGACGGTGAAAACAGCGTGCATCGCTCGACGCTCACATGCGCGCTCCGCGCTCCGTGCTCTCGCTGGCGCACAACCAGCACGCCGACGTTCCTGCGTGTGTGTTTGACCTCGCGACGCTCTGGGCTCTGTGGCCCCAGCACAACGCTACCACGCACCAACGCCTCGCACCAGCGTACTTCGTGTTCCTCTCGATGACACACACAGCACTCGAGGTTGACGCCGAGACGTTTCAGTGCACGGGCTGCGCGCGCACCAGCACGTTCGCATCAAACGCGAGCGTCTCGACATGCGACCTGGCGCTTGCAGGTGGAGACGACACGCCGCTGCCGTTCGCTCCGCGGAGCCAGAACAAGAGCGACGCTACGAGCGAGAGCGACACGTGGGCCGCGTGACCTCGGTGCGCTCTTATCCATCGCTACATCCGTCGCGTGCGGTCTCGCGAAGAAAGTGGCGCCCAAGCTGCTACTCTACGGTCATGCACGCGCCGCGAGGCCCGGTGCAGCAGCGCGATGCTGCGTGCTAACTCGCGTTCCAGGACGCGCTGAGCAACAGCTCGACGCTCTCGCTCGACGAGCAGCTCTTTCACGCCTGGCGCCGCGACCAGCATATGATCGTCCTCAAGCAGCAGCTTGGGGCGAGGTGCCGCGAGTCGCGCACGTGGCGAAGGACGTACCGCCACGACGACGTCGCGGTCAGTGGCTGCCAGACAGCGCGAGTGTACGTGCGACCGCGCCGCGTTCGTGCTCGACCTGCGGTTGACTGCGTGATGCAGCCACACGAACATCGTGCGCTTCCGCGGCATTACGTGGCACAGCGACGTCGGGAGGCAGGCGCCACTCGAGTACATGGACCGCGGTGGCCTGCAGTCGTACCACTGAACGAACGCCTCGCTACGGTCACGCTCAAGCCGTCTGTCTCGCCGTTGTGCCCAGCAGTCGTGAAAGACCTGCTACTCACGCGCCTTGCACTCGACCCGAGCGAACCACAAACTGCTGCTTTCTTCGTCCTGACGCTCCGAGAGCTCGCGAGTGAGATCCACCTCGCGTCTACAATTGCCAAGTAGTAGTGACAGTGCACCAAACGCAAGCAGCAAGGACGCGTAAGAGCGCGCAAGTGTAGGAGGTCTATGTATCAGCAATGCAAAGCTCCGTCATGTGGTGCACGCTAGCCACGAGGTGATGTCTCAATCAGCTGATGGACTTTGCTACGGTCGCGAGCATGGTACACGACTAGGTCTGCGCGATGAGCAACACGACAAGGACACGGTGTCGACGTGCTGCGATGCTGCGATTCCCATGATGTGATTGTCCATGAATGTCATGAAGTTTCGCCGTAACTACGAAAGTGATCAAAAACGAAGAGCTCTACAAATTCTGACTTCATTTAGTGATTTGTGTGCGGTGAAATATTACAATCAACAATATGAAACAGCGGTCAAAAATAGCTATTTCAAACTGCAAGTAATACAAACGCAAAAAATCGCGAATATATACACAACACCAACAAAACATAATTTTCCGCCCGCGTAGTGGGCGGCGCTTGGCAATGTATTTCTCGGAGGCGTCGTTATCTCATAGGCGGCGCTCCTTTATTCAGAGCGATTTTCGGTAACGTATTTCTCGGAGGCGTCGTTATCTCATAAAGTGCACGACAAAAGTCTTGGAAATTTTTTGTTTCATTTCAAATATTTTTGATTTTCATCGGACAGAGCTGCAATGAAGCTGGATTAATAGCGCAATTAAATACGGTTCGAATGCTATATGTCGATCATCGAAATACACAGTGTAGCCAGCACAATGGCAGAAAATGTCATTTTCGAAATATTTCAACGATGCGAGAATAAATGGAGAGGCGTGGTAAGATTGGTATTGAACGTGAGGACGCTGCGTTTGAAGCTTACGAACTAGTAATAAACGCTCCCTTGCGCTCGAGGACAGCTGCACAGCGCTTGGGCATCGATGCAACCAAGTTGGCAATGACTGAGTGGTCGAGATCGCGCCACGCTTGGGTGATGGCGGACTTGAGCTCTTGCTGCGATGAGAACTGGCGACCGTGCGCGTACACGGTTCTCGTCAGGATGCCCCAGAGGTGCTCGATCGGATTGAGATCCGGGGACATCGCTGGCCAGCTCATCGTCGTCACGTTGCTCGTCTGCAGCCATGCTTGAGTAAGTCGAGCGCGATGACACGGCGCGTTGTCATGCTGAAACCCGTGCCCTTCTTCGTGGTGCGCGCGTAAGAACGGCAGCAAGTGCGTGGCAAGCGTCTCTGTGTAGCGTTGCGCGTCTTGGCCGCCCTCAATGAACTTGAGCTCCGACTTGCCGGCTGCAGAGAATGCGCCCCAGACCATGACCGATCCTCCACCGCTGTGACGCTTCACGGCGCATCGCTCTGGCTGCCCCGCGCGATGCAAGTAAAACTGCAAGCCATCCGGCCCATCCATGTTCCACTTCTTCTCGTCGCTAAACACGACACGCGACCACTCACTCGCGCCCCAAGCTGCTCTCTCGCTCGCCCATGCGACTCGTCCTTTTTGGTGCATCTTGGTCATCACCGTCGTCCGCTTCTTCTTCTTCCAAGACACGTCAGGGTGTGCATGGAGGACGCGCTGCACGGTGCGCACCGATGCGTCAACACCGACACTCGCTCGGGCTTGAGAGGCGCTCTCATTTCGCGTCGTGACCGCGCGCACCAGCCGCCGGCCCTCACGCTCAGACACTTTTCGAGGCCTTCCCGTGCGCTGTTTGGTCTTCGAGGCTCTCTCGCCGTTGATGACGCGTGACACAGTCGATACGCTGCGCTGCACACGCGTTGCAATCGCCTGCAGCCTCTCGCCTTGGCCTCGAAGGTCGAGGATAGTTGCGACGTCGCTCGCCGTCATCTCTTGCCACGCCGTCATCGCAAAACAGCTTCGGAGGCACTGGAAATTTGTTCGCTTGGTGTACGCAATGTGTTCTATCTAAATTACGTGTTTTCGAGCTCGTTTGACCACAATTACAATTTTGATACCAATCTTACCACGCCTCTCCATTTATTCTCGCATCGTTGAAATATTTCGAAAATGACATTTTCTGCCATTGTGCTGGCTACACTGTGTATTTCGATGATCGACATATAGCATTCGAACCGTATTTAATTGCGCTATTAATCCAGCTTCATTGCAGCTCTGTCCGATGAAAATCAAAAATATTTGAAATGAAACAAAAAATTTCCAAGACTTTTGTCGTGCACTTTATGATCACACAATGCAATAATTCTCAAAGGCGACGCTACTTTATTTGGAGCACTGCTGTGTACTGTGACCGCCGCCAATGAGATATACAATAGAGTATAAGAATGGAGTTGGAATTGAGGTTTCTCGTAGGAAATGTCCCAAATATAAGCAAGATTCGATCTTTCTTGTTTTCGCATTCAAATATCGACACATGTCACACAAATACACATCCACAAATCTAATTTTACTTCACAAAAAGCCGGACAGCTAACTGAGCGGTCCCAAAGACAGACAGACGCACAAACTGCCACAAACGAAGGGTAGCTAAAGATAAGATAAGAATGGAGTTGGAATTGAGGTTTTGAGGTTTCGCGTAGTGAATTGATCTTTATAATTGTTAGAACACATGATCACAATTTGTTTCTCAAAGATAAAAGAGTTGCACTTGTCTAGATACGTAATTAATAAATAGCAACATGTCTAGATTATTATGACACAAAAATATTCAGTGTTGTGACGTGTGAAAAACTAATCTTAGTTTTATCACGATCACAATAAAATTCGGTATCTAGCTATACAATTGCTAGATGTAGGTTAGGGGCCTGTGTTAACCCTCCACTGTCCAGCCTGATTTTGTCCACGTGTTGAAATTTGCAGGTGTTGTACGATCCAGCACGACAGAAATAGGCTACACTTGTTTTATCAATTGCCATCCGTAAGTACGACGCCTGCGCTTGGAAAATGCGACGTGAAATTTCGCCCTATCCCTCCCAATGAACCCATTCATGTTGTACGATAATGCATGATTGGCGGGAAAGTGCACTAAAATTACCCAACATTTTGTAGGATATCGCTTGTGCAAAATACACCTTTTATCTGGAGTGCCACGTTTGGCTCAAATCGCTCTGTGGTTTCACTTGATGGCCGCCCAAACTACAAAAAATGCACTGAGATTGGAGTGGTTTGAGGTCTCAAAGCGCACACTCATCACAGACGACAGCACAGAGACTGAAGAGAAGCAGGAAAAGCAGTGCATTGAGACCTTTGAAAGCACACACATCAAGCACACACAGCACACGCATCACGCCCGACACACACAGAAACTGAACTACTCCGACTCCTTTGCCTTCTCGTCCTCATCCGCGCTGTCTTCGTCTGCTTCTTCGCGCTCGTCGCTTGCTTCGTCTGCGCTGTTTGGTGGGTTGGTCGCGCGGCGGCGCTTGCGCTGCTTGCCGCCAGCAACACGCATCTGGATGTCGCGCCCAATGCGCGGCGCAGGGCGCGAGGCACCGCTGTTCCAGCGGAAGTGCCAGATTTGGTGGCAGGTGAGCGTGTTGCCCGGGTAGTGCGGCCAGACGCGGTTGCACAGGTGAGTTCTGCGTGCATTTACGTGTGCATCCACACGTAAGTCGGCGCACACTTGCATTGCATTGCGCACACAAGCTCACGCACCGCTTCTTTTCGCTGATTGAGCAGCCTGGGCAAACGTACTTGATCGTGCGCCGCTCGCCAATGCGCCTCTTGAGCCTGCTGCAGACCTTGCACTGTCGCTGTCGGCGCCGCTTGTTGTGCTCGTCGAGCACTTGGTAGTCAGGTCACTCTTGCGTCTCATGTTCGGTTGAGATAGGCTCGAGGAGAGCAGCGATCGCCCCAGAGCTCTCGACAGGCTGCGAGCACGAAGCAACAGAACGCATCGTCAGTACCCACACAAGCACATGACACATGCGCACAAGCGGTACGAACCGTGGAGCTGAAGTCGGTCGCCGTGAGCTGCAGCAGCTGTGCGTGCAGCTCCACCATGAACTCTGCGTGTGTATGCGGCTTGCTGCCGCGCTCCTTGTGCACCTCTCGATGCGACACGAACGCATTCACCACGGCCATGTCCGTGAGGCCGAGGAAGAGTGCTTTGTAGTACTTGCGAAAGCGCATTGAGAGCTGCAGCGAGTAGCGCTGCAGCCGCAGCCGATCGTGCACGTCAACCCCGCCCATCCAGCGGTGGTAGTCGCGCACCGAGGATGGACAGGGGGCAGTAACACGTTCGCCGCCACGTAGTCTGCGCTCTGTTGTTGTGCAGCATGTGAAAGAGCGCATTGTGTTAGTGTGTGTTAGTATGAGAGTGAGTGTCGAGTCAATACAAGACGATGGAGCTCTTACCGCAAGTGACTGCCTCTTTGCTGCCGCCTGTGGACAACAGCTGTACGGGTTTGTCGTCCCACCATAACACTGCGCTCATGTCTGGGCATGCTTTCGCGACGGTGATCTTGGATGTGCCGCGCGCAATCGAGTCTAGGCGGCTGCGGTTCTTGACCGTCACGGCGTCTGGGTAGCCGATACGGCGTGGCATGATCGTGCCGACGCAGTATACACATCGATGCATCAGCTGCAAAGCTAGCTGCACCGACGTGTAGAACCTGTCCATCGCGACTGCGTGGAACACGCCGGCCTTTGGAGCAGGCAGCAAAGCATAGAGGTTCCGCAGCACGGCGGCTGGCCCTGTGTTCGGGTCGCTCGCACCGCTGTCTCCAACTTCGAGCGCGTGCTGCGCTTTCCCGCAATACACTTCGAGTCTGGCAAGCCAACAACATTGATGTTGGCGGATACAACATATATTGACTTAGAACCACATAATGTTGGGCCCGCGACCCTCCACTGTGTGAAGGATCGCGGGCATATGCATGGATGCAAGCACGCAGTACGAATGCATGCACCGCGAACCTGAGGCAGGACGCTGTCTTGGCACAGCACGTCATGAACAGTTTTGCTCCCCACTTGTGCGGCTTGTCCTTGACGTACTGGCGCGTCTTGTTGTAGCGACTTCTGGACGGGATCATCGCTTCGTCTAGGGCAACGACAGGTGGCGTCGCGTACCCGCGCTTGAACGTCTTCTGCAGACACTCGATCACCGACCGCACCTTCTACGCTCCGTCGGATGCGGCACGCGTTGACGCGATATATATGAAGTGCATGTACTGCATCACGTGTGCGAAGCGGTTCTTCGTCATGAAGCGTCCAAAGGTGCCACCTGGCAACGCACCATTCGTCGTCGTCGACCAGTGGTCGCTAGAATTGCGCGTTGTCGGGTTCAGCATGTGTGCGATCAGCAGACCAATGCACCTCAGGATCTGGTGTGGCTCGATCGCCATCGCCTGTACATCGCGCTGGAGTAACTGCTGCTTCGTGTACTGCTTTGATTCTGGCTGCTGGTCGTACTTCTTGGTCACTCGTGCGTTCAGCTGCTGCGTGTAGTAGCGATACGACACGCGGGCAATCGTTCGCCACAGGCTCTTCGGCATGAAGTAGAACAGCAACTCGATCGGCGAGTCTGCAACGGCTCGCACAGCTCGACTTGGACAAAATGGCCCGTCGAACAGCTCTTGATAGCTTCGGTCTGGAGGAAAGAGATCAGGGTCTGCAAGAACACATATCACACGAGTCGACACGATGAGCGCAAGTATAGCATGCCCACATGTTGTACAAGGCAACACGTACTACGCACCAGTCTCCCATCAGTTGGTTCGCATCTGCTTCACTGCTGCCGCGTTCTGCGACAACACCAGCAACTCTTCTCGAGTCATCGTGCCCCAATCGTGCTCGTCTTCCGCCTCGACATCGTCCTCCTCATCGTCGTCCTCGCTCGGTGCGTCCGACACCTCTTCGTCTGATGACTGGTACTCCGGCAGTTCGTCCAGTCCATTCGCCACGAACCATCCTTCTGACGTCTGCGATCCGGGTGCTTCATCGCCAGAGTCCATCACCTTGTACTCATCGGGATTGAGGCGTCCTGGGCTGACAACGTTGATGTCTTTGGCGTACTCAGGCTCCGGAGTGTCAGTCGCGACTCGAAGCGTGGAGAACTGCAAGCGCATTCGTACAACATGGTCATTTCGAGCACATGTTGTATGTGTTGACATCATGCGTGCACAAAGACACGTACCGAGAAGTCGTTCGAGGCGTCGTGTCTTCTTGAGGCACGTCGTCGACGACTGGCGCGTCATCATCAACTGTTGCTTCGTTCTCCGACTCACCCGAGAGCACCATCATGTCTCCTGGTTCGTCGTCTTCGTCGGCAGGCTGAGTGTAGTAGTAATACGGCACAGCAACGTCGTCCTGATGCTGAGGTTCGCTCTGCAGCACGTCGTCGCGAGGACGCAATGCGGTCAGCTGCACGTCGTCGTCGTTAGGCTCGACGTCGTAGTCGTCAGGCTCGAAGTCGTCGTCATCCGGCTCAAAGTCGTCGTCATCCGGCTCGAAGTCGTCGTCATCGTCGTCATCGCCGGCGGCGGTGGCGTTTGCGCGGCTCGCTTTCTTCTTCCCGTTCGACTTGCGCGGTGACGACTGGCCGGACGAGTCCAAACGACGGATTGCTGCCGCCCTGCGCGTCTTGTCCAAACGCGCAAGGCTTGCGCTTTCACTCGCAGACGGCAGGTCGACAGGAACTCGAGCACTCGCTGACGTCTTCGGCTTCTTTGCTTGTAGCTTCGCTGGCGCCGCTGCCACGGACGCCGAGTACCGCTTCTCCGCCTTGCGCCCTCCTGCGCTCGATGGCGTGAAAGGTCTTTGCCAGTCAACAGTGGGCGCGATTCGAACAACGCGCGGGACGAACGGCGATCGGTGCTTGCAGTCTACAATCGCGTACAAGCGCAAAGCACAATAGTGTCAGCATGTGCACATATTGTATATGTATGTATCACACGCGTGCAAACGCACGTACTGTTCGCTTGGTCTGGCACCCAGCGACGTGTGGAACGGCACGTGGAGCAGCGGCTGGCTAAGCGACGGCGAGCGATGGAGCAACAGCTGATGGCGCCTTCGCAGGTGGTGCGTCTGTAGATGGAGCGGCAGGTGGATCGTCAGCAGGAGGAGAGACAGGTGGAGCGTCGGCACGCGCATCGACGGCAGGCGGAGCGGCTGCGGACGGAACGGCGGCTGGCGACGGCATGGCCAGGCTGTCGAAGTAGTCGTGCTCGCGTTCGCCACGCAAGTACAATTGATGCTTGAACAGCGCGCGCGTGCGTAGCGCGGAAGACAGCTTCGCAATGCGCCTGCGGAATCGCGCTGCCTCGTTGCGCGTTTCGCGTCCTGGCGCCATCGTAGTCGTTCTCGTCGGTCACTCTCTTTCTCAGCGAATCTCGAAATGAGGGGGGGATCGTGTGGATCCAGCCGTTTGCGCGCGAAAGCTCGTTTGAATTGGTGGGTGGTGAGGTAGTTGCTGCAAAAGTTGTTTTCCTTGACTCTAGTCTTATTCCTTGCTGTCGATAGCCTTTCTTCACCTAACCCTGTGCATTTTGATTACAGTCTTCAAATGGCCGTTTTCGTGCAAACGTGCTTTATCTTGAAAATTGTATCGAATTTGGTCGTTTTGAGCTAAACCTACATATTAACATGTCAAATGTTAAGTTGTTCAAAACAAGGCACGTTGTACGATACAACATCGGACAGTGGAGGGTTAAATTGATTTACTTGGGTATACTGTTTTTAGCTTTGGACATGTCCCTGAATGAAACTGGTTCGCAACAATATGTATGGTAAGTGGACATGTTGCAAGACATAGTAGCGATTTCGAGACAGCGCTTTGTAGCATGTCCTGCGTGCACACCTGAGCAAACACCCACGCCAGAGCAAAGCAAACGCACAGAAGAAGAAGGCACAAAGCGCACGACGTTCTGTGCGCGATCTCGGAGCGACCGACCGACTCTCCTGACACCTGCAACATCACCATAAGAAATGTATTCAGTTGTTTTGATTCAGTCAACTGTTTGTGCTGTTCGCACGTAGACACGCATGTTACTCTCATCAACTTTAAAAGCTATTGGCCGAGCTTATAGTCCGAACACATAAGTGTTCACAAACTGGACTGGACGATAGCCAGTATCTCACTGTGTGATAGTTGTTAGGCTATAAAACTGTATTGCTCAGTGTAACAAACGATCGTTGGTAGCATAAGAGTTATGAGTCCAAAGGCGAACGTGATGTGATTCGACTACAACCATTCCGATATGAACCGTGAGTGATCGCCAATCAGCTACCGAATCGAAAATTCCTAGAAAATACAATGTGATCAAGTCCATTCAATATATTTGTGCCTTACTTATGTACTAAATCTAAATACCGCAAAACATGTGTCGTGACCAACAGACATGTGTCTAAAATCAACAACACCTCTGAAAGATAATATTAAACCTGCAAACTTGAGTACAAAATACACTCACACGATTTTTGTATGTGTTGACAGTCTGAGTGGGTAAGGACTTATTGAGGGCGCTTCGGCGAGCAGGGTTGTCGAAGGTTCAAACCCCGTTAATGCTCCGCACATACAAATATATAGTCATCATTCCCTTTTTGCAGTCCTTGGCAAACAGGCATGTAAATGGTCATATCCTTTCGTTTTTCTTATCAAATGTCGAATAAGGAGTCAACGACGTCACTTCGAGTATCACCGACTTCAATATCGTTGTCAACGAGGCGCGTGAGTTCCAGTCTACGCGCAAGCGCATCCATAGTGTCTTGCTTGGTTAGTGAGAGGGTGGCGGGCTCCACGGTGGAGGGGAAACCAGCGGCGACTGTTGCAGGAGCCAACTCGCCCCATGCTGATGTGATCTAATGCACTAAATCCTCTCGTGTTGGCGCAAAAAAGCTTGAACGGCGCCTCGCTGCCGTGGCGTGTGTCGAGCTGATCGTGTAGCATGCGTATCCATCAGAATCGCAGCCGCTACATGCGCGGGGCGTTCCACGCTACATCTGCCGGTTGACAGAGTTTGTGTAGCCCGCACAGACGCGAAAAGGCTCGACATCCCAGAGTAGTAGAAGAGGCGAGACATTCCTGCCGCGGCAGTCGCCAAAGTGATGCTCGAGGAAGCTCTCTCAGAGCTCCGTGTTCCACCACGCTGTTCTATTGCCATAGATGCGCACGCCATGCTCGTTCTGCAGCGCGCTTATGCTTTTCCAAAGTCGCTTGCCTAAGGCGAATCAAATCGTCCTCGTTCTCGATTGCCACCACGGCGCTTGCGGATTGAGCCGTCTTGACAACGAGAAACGGAGCAAACTTGCACCATGCGAGTCGCCGAGCAGCATGTCGGTGGTGCGCTCCTTCACTTCGCCTGTCGAGCGCAAACAGACCGTTCTTGCTCCACGTGAGGCGATCGGTCGTGTCGCGAGTGCTCAAAGAACCCGGGCGTTTGATCGGCATTGAGCACGACGTCGACACCAAGCTCTGCCGTGCGATGCTGCAGCTCTATAGCAAACGCTCGTACTCGCTCGCTCAAGGTTCCTGGCGACACCTGTCGTTGGCGCGTTATGGCAGGTAAGCTGAGCTTGTGTTGACGCAAGAAGCGTTGACGCCACGCCCACGACACCGAAAACCCGCACGCCATCCCGATTTCGTCTGCAACTTGGACTGCCTTCGGCTGTAGCATTAGCGCTGACACTGGAGCTCCTTCAGCTCGGCAACCGTTCAACAACTTGACAAAGTCAATCTTGGCCTCGCTCGGCGGCGACGTCGCCGCGCCTTCGTCTCGCTCGCGCCGCAGCACGCTTGTCGTGCTGCTCGAGCAAAGACGCTCTAGCCTGTCGCGACTTTTCACCGACAGGTGCAAGCTTTTCGCTTTGTCTCCTTTGTTGCCTCGATCGCACCTGGAAAGAAGCGCAAAAGTGTCTTGCTCATCCCATGCTCAGTAAAATTGTCGCCGACAACAAACCGAGCGCGTTCGTCAGTACATGTCGTGTGTGTTGGTGGGGTTTACCGCCGCCGCCTGGCACAACCGCGTGTCGTCCTCGAGCCATTGCGCAAATGCAATGATCTCAGTCTAAGAGCGACCACAGATCACGACGTCTCCGGAACAGCTAAGTTATTGTTTGCTGGATGCCTAACCCTCCTACACCCGGACCCACTAAAGTGCGTTAATGTAAAATCTTACATGTTGTGGGTACAACATGTGAAATGAGAATCTATACTTGTTGATACAACATGCAAGGGATTCCATGTCGTATTTGGTCGTATCGCGTCAGCGGATGTTGTATCTACAGTATCTTTGAAATAGCCCTTTTATCGACAGTCACATTTTTAGCCAGCTCAAGCACTGTGCAATCAAGAGAAACCAGACAAAGTGTGCCGAAAGAGAGGTGAAATGTATTAAGATGGTCTATGGCGCTACGGCAGACACACACACACCATCAAAACTGCGCTCATTCATCCTCAGAGTCATCCGACTCGCCACCGCCATCGCGCGCGCCGATGGACACATCGTCTGCATCCTCGAATTCGCTAGGGGCTGAATTGGCGACGCCATGCTCGCTGTAGTCATCGCTGTCGCAGCACAAGATTGCCGCATCACGCTTGCCTCACGCGCGCGATCGTGCAGCGCTTGTACCTGCGGCGTCGTCACACTTGCCATGCGCGGCGCCGTCCCCCTCATGCTCGAGGTAGATGTTGCCATCGACAGCGGCGTCGTGACCGCCGTCGTCTTCGCCCTCGCCCTCGCTCTCATTGCCTGCTTAAGCGGCAGCGATACGCTTGCGCTTGCCTAGTGCACGTCCTGGCCGCCTCAGCTGCGTACCGCGACCAACGGTACGCTGCGGCAGGTTCGTCCCGTTTTCCAAGGCGTTGTGTAATACTCGATGGTACGTGAGCGCATTGTTGTTGTTGCGCGGTCGAGCGCAGCAGCACAAGTAGACGCTGTAACAGATACGTACAAGCATCAGCCCATCGCTCCACCACACATCAAGACCCCACACAAGCGCTACGGACCTTGCTGCGTCGTTGCTGCACGTTGAGCAGAAGTACTTGGTGCTCTGCCACTCGCCCATACTCGTCTTGAGCAACAAACACACCTTGCACTGACGCGGGTGGCGGCGCTTAGTGTCACCAATCTGCTGGAATTCTGGGCCCTCCTCAAGCGCGTGCTCCGGCGCCACAGGTCGTACTTGAGTGGCAATGTTCAAGTGCTGTTGAACCACACACACAAGTGCACATATCAGTTCTGCAACATACGAGCGAGCGCGCATGTTGTATGACCAACGTACCACTGGAGCGAAGGCGGTCTCGCTGGTCGTAAGGAGCTGCACCTGCAGCTGCAGAAGGAACTTGGCGTGGTCCATGGGCTTCTTGCCGGCCGCTATATTCGTCTCGATGTACGATGTAGGCGTTGAATACCGCGATGTCCACGAGCCCAATGAAGTGGCTCCGATAGTACCATCGCTGTCTGGAGGGAGAAGCGTTGCAAGCAGAACAGGTCGTGGACGTCGACTCCCCCACCCAGCGATGGTAGTCAAATGACGGAAACGGCACTGTGAGTCGCGCACCGCCCGGGAGTCGACGTTCTGTTGACCATGTTGCACATCCATCACGCGGTTAGTCAACATGTACGCAGATACAACATGTGGCACTTAGACAACAAGATCGTACCGCAAGACACGATCTCGTGACTGCCGCCGGTTGCGAGCATCTGTACTGGCCGGTTGTCGAACTAGACGCACGCGGTCATGCTCGGACACGCCATGGACACGGCAAAGCGCGTCGTCCCACATTCGATCGACGCTGGCCGCGGCGGGTTCTTCTCCGTCACTGCCACTGGAAACCCGAGTCGATTCGGCATGATCGTGCCGACGATGTAGACGTTGCGGTGCAGGAGCTGGAGAGCAAGCGGGACGGAGGTGTGGAATCTGTCTGTCGCAACCACCTGGAACACGCCATCCTGGCGCGCTGGCAGAACCTTGTCGAGGTTCCGGACAACTTCTGCTGGACCGCTGTTTATGTCGATCGACGCGTCCGATTGTCGTGCCTTGCCGCAGTAGACCTCAAGTCTGACAAGCAATACGTACAACATGAACAATGAGTATGTTAGCATATACAACATGTTGAACTTGGCCAAAAATTGAAGCCCCATGGCCTCCGAAGAGACCACGGGGCAATATGCACATACACACATGCACAGACATGCAAACAAGCATGTTCACGACGCACCGAACGCAGTATGACGACTCGGCGCAACAGGTCAGGAACAGCTTCGTTCCCACTTGTGAGGCTTGTCTTTTGAGGTATTGACACGTCGGGATGTAGCGACTGTGGATGGACATCACCGCCTCGTCAAGCGACAACACCAACGGCTTGCGGAAGCCCTGCTGGAACGTGCGCTGTATAGTGTTCACGACCGATCGTATCCTTCAGGCTCGGTCGTGGTCGCTTCTTGGGTCCGGGTTGTTCATTATGTGAAGGTTCTGCACGATGTCGGCTAATCGATTCCGGCTCATAGAGCGCCCGAACATGCCAGTCGGGACTGCACATGTCCGCGCCGTGTGCCATGGTCCCGGAATCGTCGTGTATGTGGTGCCAAGTCTCGGGCCACGAGCAAGCCGATACACACAAGAAGCTCGTGTGGTTTGACCGTCTTCTTTCGTGGCTCTTGCAACACGATCTCGTCATTCGTACCGTTGTTGCTCTCGCCCTTCTTCGCGAAGTTGTCGTCCGCGCGCTTGATCATGTTCCGCGCGCTATACCGGTTCGTCTCACGCTCGATCTTCTTCCAACGCGAATGCGGTATGAAGAGCAAGCACAAGTCGAGCGTCGAGTCGCACAGAGACACCGCCGCACGCGACGGACCGCTGACGCCGCGCTAAAGCCCTGGGTAGTGTTTGTCTGGAGGAAAGTCTTGTTCGTCTGACATGTACACAAAAATGACCGACATGTTGTGCGTTGACTCATTGCGCCTCAGCGCTCTCGATCCGTTCTCGTTTTTGTGCTCTCGCATGTGTGCTAGACGTAGCAGCGTCAGTGGCTGCCGCCTCTCGGTCGATCTACATTTTCGACTGTGCGCGTGGCTTTCATGTTGGGGTACTTTCTCTTCGTGGCCGCGCGACTGGTACGATCGTCGGACTCGTCACAGCAGACGTTGCGGGCGCGGCAGACGTCGTTGCAGTAGGTGTCGTGACAGCAGCAGCAGCGGCAACAAGCGTCGGCAGCAGATGCAGGCCCGCAACAGCAGCAGCAGTTTCAGTAGGCGTCGTCGCCGCAGAAGCGACAGTGGCAACAAACATCTTCATCGCAGTAGCACCATTGGCAAGAGGCTTCAGCAGGAGGGGCAGGTGCTGGCGACGTAGAACCAGACGCAGCTGCACGACTTGTTGCCCGTGTCCTCATCGCTTTCTCTCGAGCTGCTCGCTTCTCTTTTGCTTGTTCACGGCTTCGTGCAACCAGGTACGCGGCACCTTTGCCGATTAGTCTGCGTGCATGCGTTGGTGTCGTCGGAGCAGCGTCGTCATGGTGCCACAGCACGCGCTGGGCGTTCTTGTTCGCTCTGGTGATGCGCTTAGACATCTCTCCTTTCACAGACACACAAGCATGATCGTTAGTCCACATACACATATGAACGCGCGCACGCGCCCTTCGCCTGGGGTTCTCTCGTTGTTTTCTTGAGTGAATGGCGGAGACGCGTGCGGCGATTCAAACCGCCATGAGTTCGCGCCAATTTTCAAACGACCTAGCTCACACATCACTTGATTGCGTTCCTCTATCCCTTTTGTGTCTGTTTTGCCACCTAACCCTGTGCATTTGGAGCAAAACGTTGACATGGTGTTTCGTACAAATCGGTGTTCATCTTGATTTTTTTATCGATAACTTTTTGAGCCATAGCTAATAAAACATGTTTTACCTACACCTTGTGAGATTTTCGAACGTGTTTACCGGTAGAACATCTGGCGTTGGACTGTCAAATCCGGTTTAATCTTGTCGAATACAACTCAACAAGGTATGTACAAAGTTGTTTTTGATTTGGAACGAAAATTTACAATGTCTGAAACAAGAATTTGTCAGTATACGTTACCATATATTTCACTTACATTCGATAATGATACTTTGAACGAATATGGGTCATTAAATAATCGCGAGTTTTGCAGTGATATTCTTTGGTATTCATACCAATACATACATGTCAAGAACCACTCGCTCGTGTGCATTCGACTTTTACGAGCGAGTCGACCAAGCGACAGCTCCGAAATTTCAACGATGTGACTGTCTCTTCAGGTCATTTAATGCGACTTAGACATCCGTTTTACACATAATGCACACAAACTATGTCGTAAATTATTTCGAAAACAGTCTTAAATCGTTTCGACATGATGAAGTTTGACCAAACAAAATGATAGGAGTGATTTAGCCAAGTTTCCCTATCAACACATAGCCGTCTATATAATCATCGATATTTGTGAGAATGATCGTTTGCAGAACTAAATGGTGCAAAAGTAATACATAGTTGCACATGAAGAATACGCGCTAGAGAAGTCTGCAGTGTGCGCTTTGCGAAAGACAGGCTAGTTATCGAAACTTCCAGTTTATTTTCACACTCCAACGAGTCTATCAAACCGACATGGAATCAGTCGATCACCATTACAACGTTGGTTTCTTGCGTCGTCTGGTTCTTCATTCAGAGTGAGGAGTGAAAGCTATCAGTCAAACAAACATGGGGTCAGTCGCTCGCAAACCCTGTGACAAGGCTGGTGCCTTCAACACTGGTTCTTTAGTTGAAAGAAGCGGTGAAAAGTGGCTGTGCAACACGCACAACTTGCGCAACACCAGTTTCTATGATGTATCGACGCGGTGCGACGTGATACTGTCACTGTTCGCGATGCAAGTGCTTACGGCGACATCGATATTAACGGACGTAGAGCGCTTCGTCTAGACAACATACGCAGTCGACAACATGGGATACATTTGAACAAACAAGGTGATATTTGCACTCCGAGCTGGCTGACACAGCTACACTATATTTTTGCCTCAACGCAGTCGACGAGAACGCGATTATGCCCACCTTCGCGTGCGTTGCGGAATTTGGTAATTGAACACGCATACGATTTGTAGAGTAAGCGTGTCGGTAGTTTGAACAACGTAGAGTACCTATAGACATTGAAGGACATAACGTACAGATTCGTGTGTGAGGCTGTACATTTGAGGTTCAAAGGTGGTCGTAAATCGCAGGTTATTAGTTGCGCTCAAAAATTATAGTTAAAGAGAGGACGGAATTAACGTTTTCGGCGCGAACAATGCGTGCGCGCAAGACCTTGATCGACATGGTCTAAGCGGCGCGGCAATGGTGGCGCGGCTTAGCTGAACACCCGAGCGGCCGCGCTGATAGTTGTGCCGTCACACATGACAGCCAAGACGACAGCGCAATATGATGCTTGGGCTGAGCTTCGGCTTGGTTGGTCGATCAGCAGGTGAGCTAGGCTCGTGTACAAGACGAGACGCATGATAGTGTGCAAACACACTCGAACATGGTTTTCCTCTAAGTGCTTAGGGTTATGTGCACAAGTCGGCCTGGCAGGATGCATTCAACTACTTTTACGGTTGCAACAGTTTGAATATTGGTGCGTCGTACTAATACAGGCGGCAAAGGTTGTGACCTTGTGTAGATCTAGTTCTAGTTCAATCAACGAATTCAATTTTCCGACTATGCCAACTCGTCCTAATCACAGGTCCTGTATGTGTAAACCGTTTCAATTATTTTTGACTGTGTTCTGTGTGTGTTAGAGTGAGATGACAAGTCTAAGTATGTTACAATTTCTAAACATCATAGTAACGTACTGTTCTAAACCGCTCGCGATGGTTTGTCGCCGGTTATCCTAGTCGTCTTGGCTCTTTACTTTTGCAAATGAAATTGACCGCTCGACTTCGAGGCACAACCTGGTGCGCACGTACTTAATGGGCATGATGTACGAGCGCTACGAACACATCCCGTACTTCAATCGCGTGTTCATTGTTGCGCGACTCAAGAAGTGCTATCGAACGATAAAATCGGAGGCGCACCGCTGCAGTCGTGCGGCGGTGGGGGGGTCGTACAAATAACACTCGCGCTCAAACTCTTCCTGTCTGCCTCCTCTTTACGAAAAAGCGCAGTGTTTGCAATGTGTAATGAGCTTACGCGGTCATTGCCTGTTTATGTTGGTATGTTTGTCGGCTGGATTTAGTACCCTCTTCTGACTCGTGACTTCAATTGAAGATCTTGCGGATCACTACTTTCTTCGAGGTCGATCCCTTGTTTGCGGATATATTCGCGCCTGACATGAAGTGGACGTAGATACTCAAAACCGCCGATTTGCTCACCTTGCATCCCATCTTTCACAACTCTGTCTATAGCTGCTTGATTTTCTTGTCCATTACCTCGCTTCTCGCTTCTGATATTGTCTTGCGATGATTCCTTTTACCGAAATGGGCCGCAGCGCAGTTGACCACCCATACAACCTTTCTCACGTAATAGACAGAAGTGACCGATATTCCAAAGCTCGAAATCGAGTGAAACCCGTCCATACAAAACGTCAACATCCTAATTTCTGTATGTTACTGAATTGGATGCATAAAATACCCCATAAGCCCTACTCTGTATACTACATCCTATGGGTTTGTGGCGTGCTGACTGAGCTCTCCTGGTCGACTCGCTTGCCACCTTCGTCCGGTCCACAGTCAACCCCTGCGTCGCCCAGTGTAAAGCGATGCATCAGTGTGCCAGACGCTCTAACACAAAAAATTTCTCTCTCTCTCTCGGCTGGCGTATTTATTCAGTTGCCAATGTGAGTCCCGATGTATCTCATCAGCACCTCGCACTCACCGCACCCTCGAATGAGCCCGGCTTATCATCGAACGAGCCCGACACTTGCGTCGACGCGCCCTCTCCATCGAGGAACCTTTCATGCTCTTTTGGATCGTTTACACAAACCTTGAATTGATCTCAGGTGAGCGCCGGCACTGCAGTGAAGATGCTGGTCGCTCACGACACCGTCCGCACCCTGTCGCTCCGGTCACGATTGAGGAAGAATACTTAAGAAAGCCCATTCGTGAGAATGCTCTGCTGGCGACGGTTCTACAAGCGACATGCAGGAAGGGAAGGATTCGAAAGATGATGTCCTGTCCATGCCTTGCACGATACAAGCTTGGCAACCAGGACGAGATGAAGGTCGTTGAAGATGCGCGTGTCGCGCAACCTAGGCGTTTCCGCGCAGACCCAGTGAGCGAAAGTCGAGGCAGTGACTGGGGAGTGAAATTTGTACAGTTTATTCACGCGACGCCACGACATTTGGTTTGGTCTCTTGTGATTGCGCTGACTAATTGAACAAAGCAGAGCCATGCTCGTCACACCCAGACAGAGTGATGGTCGCGCATATTCCTCGATTTCGCTGTCCAAAAGCCTATTGCAAACCCGATGCATTTTTTTGGCTCGGATCACAATAGCGAAGTGAACGCAATGTCACAAAGGTTAAACGCTAGTGTGACTTCAATACAAAAAAATGACTTGACAAGACCCATAGCGAACGTCTGCATGGTACAAGGCAAAGGATGTACAACGACAACAAGAGGACGCGGTGTGCAATACGTATATGGAGTGGTTACTTGTTTGTGTCTGTGTGCACGAACAACTCTTTCGTCTTGCGGGCTCAGATAGCGTCAAGAGCCATGGGCATGTATTGATAGCGCAAGTACTTTACCCCGAGCCCCTTTGGGTTCCAATCTGTGGTTGTGTCACGTGCCTACAGCTCCGCAAAGGCGAGTGAGTAGATGCCGCAGTTCACCATGTCCTGCTGGATTGGTAGATGCAGCACTTGTGTGATTGCGTAGCAGCGAGGACTTGCCGGTCGTGGCAGGAGCCCGAGCACATGGCCCTTGACAAATTACCTCTCTATGCCGTGGTCGCTGGCGCACGGCATCGATACAACTGCCGCCAGGTTGGCGGCGCGCTTGTGCTTTCGCTCCGCCGCTGTCGAATCTGGATTTCTTATGCTGGCCATACATTTTGTGGTGGAGAACTTCGCGCCCAAATATAATCACTCTTCTCTGTCTACACACGCTCAGTAGCGGCAGTAGGGAAAATCGTCTCTCGGCATGATCGCCCCCTTGCATGGTACAGAGTGTTTGTCTTTGGGGGATGAGCATTATGTGCACAGGTTTTGTACATTGCACATCCCGAATAGTCCCACTCTACAAACTCCTAATCTCTATCAGTCACTGCCTCGTCATTGCTTGCAGACCCAGTCAAGTCATGTGTGTTGAACTTGCGGAACGAGTCATCAGCAAGCAATGCAGCGTCCACCAGTCCACACCTCGAGCGAGTATAGGCGAACATCCGGAGACCAGCTCCTAGTCCGGAATATTGCTGTCCTCTATCCTCAGGTGCGGAATGGGACTGATATGCGCACTTGGAGCGGTGCGGAAGGAAGACGGAGTGGTCCGGATCCGCTCTCGTTTCGCGTCGTTCCGATTAAGATCCAGTCTCAAGAGGACACTGCAAGATCGACTCATGTGTGCCCTCCAGATGACTAGTCCAACGCCAGAGCCGACGTCCGGGCTCGCGAACATCCGCATTTGAGCTAAAGGCTACGCAAGCACTTCGACTTGGCGTCCGTCCACAGCCCAAACGTGGAGTTCATCCACAGTCCAAGATCCATGTTCTATTCTACTACCGTTTCGCAAGCTCGTTCCCGAGTCCGTTCCGCACTCGATCTGCTCACGTTTTCGAAGTCCGATCCGCACTCCATCCTCAATCGTTCCGCACTCCAGCTTCGCACTCAGCCCGCACGTTTAAGTGCCCGACCAAAATCCAGTTTTGCTGAAGATCCACTTTCCAGATTGTGAGAAGACTCCACCGCAGAAAGCGGCCAGTGCGACTGATCCGACGTACCCACAACCGACTTGAAGAATCAAAGACCACTCGAAACCAACAAGCTAGGTGAGACCATGCATAGTAAAAGCAAGTGAAACTCACCCACACAGACAAGATGCCAACAGAAATCCTAAGAAACATCAATACGGTTCCGAATTTGCCTCGAAGCGAGCAAATGACCGCCGACCTGCATCGACGACCTCCGCACGCGCAACAAACAAGTTCTTTTCGTGGCCGGATCCGATACGCATCACCGAATATCGGCATCAATACCGACAACAGTGCCGACTTCCGTTCCTGACTGCGTTTACGTCTGTGTAGGTACTGCATTGAGTGCTGAGTGTCGACTACCGCGCCGCGCGCGTTGTGATCCTGAGTGCCTGAGTGCTGTGTCTGTGTTTCGGGACTTGCATTCCTACACGAGTACACACGTTTGGTGATCGGACCAAACCGCTAGCCAAGTCGTGCTCTGCATATTGATTGAGAAAGTCCACTGGATGAAATCTGTGAAGAGGGACCAAGGGATCGTTGCGAACGAGTCTCCAGACCCAACAGAAAAGAAGAAAAGAGACCAATTCGTTGCGGAAGCAGACCATCCCAGAAGTGCTTGTAGGGACACGGTGACCTAATCACTGGGAGCTAAGTTGCGAAAATACCATTGACGTTGCATATTCCGTACGTATGTGTGCGAATGCCAGGCTGTTGAGTTGCGGAAACCCCGTCAGCATTCTTCACCCCTACGTTTTACACTCATACGAATGTAAGTGCGAACTGTTAGTGTGGTGCGTCTTTTGGGTATTGTCTAACATTTTCTTGCCTAGAATTGTTGGTGTGTCGAGTCTGGAACCTCACTCCGCACCCTAATGACGTGTTCTGGTGTATTCTGGAGTGCGGATCGTAGGAGCGAGTAAAATCTAAGGGCTTTTGGGTGTGAAAGCGGATCCGATCTACGAGGGTGAGCATGGAAGGTCGGAGGATCGTATCAGGCAGATGTGGTAACATTCCAGACCAACTCCCCCGGGCGACGCCGTTCCAGACTTTGGTTTACCATATGAGGTGCTGGAGCTCGCGTTTCAAGGGTGTGGAAGAAGTCTCGGGACTGGATCAGCATGTTGGATCCCATACTCTGTGTCAGGTTGTAATCAGTCGTTCCCGAGTTCCGCAGCACCTTTGCGAGGAAGCGTGTATGAACACCTTCCGCAAGGATTCCAGTCGCTTAAGACGGAGACAATAAACGCAACCGTTCAGTTGGTCTAAATCGCAAGTGTTCATTTTAGTTGGTTGTGCAGACTCCACCCTTTGGTGCGAGTCACTATGTCTATGCATGTAATGCTAAAACTAAGTCAAGTAATATGTAGTTGGCTCTCAGAGCCCAACATCACTTATTGGCTAATACTCTAACAATATCTACCGGTAAGATCAACCGCCAACAGGCTGGTCCTAAAACGAGTACGTGAATAGAAATTCCGCAAAGCTAGAATATTACAACAATATTCTTAGCTTGTGTAGCCTGTTGCACAGGTGGTCCGGATCTCGTGCTTGTTTGGGATTTGGTAAGACTCTGAATCCAAATATCACCTATTGGGGATGCACTTTGTGTAAGGCACTAACCGAGCCAGCGCGGATCCACTTACCTAAGAGTTCCGCACAAAAGACCCACACTGTACTGCGTGCCGAGAGTGATCCACCTCGTCACATGATCGCGTGCAGGAAGATGCGACAAAGCGGGGCTGCGGCGTGACCAAACGTGTGAGCTGCATTGAGCAATCGCCCTGTTTACGCTAGCCAGTGCGAAACTACGCAGACTATCTTGGCCCCAAGCGCTTGTTTGTAACGAGCGTGTGTTAGGACGACGTTTGGGAGGTGTAGATTCTGAGTGTGCTCGCATAATGGAGCGTGGATCAAAGCGAAAGTCTAGGTATGCTTGCTCGCTACCGTAGTCGGAGAGGTACAAGTGAGCAGCAGAAACAAATGTGCGCGTGCCTTTTAATGGCGCGGACAACTCGCTCAACAGCACCTCACACTCACCGTATCCTCGAACGAGTCCGACACTATCGCCGACGGGCCCTCTCCATCGAGAGAGCTTTTCTTGATCTTTTGGATCGTTTACGCTGTGCTGGCCCGCTTGTGATGAACCCAGGTGTGCGCCGGCACTGCTCTGCTACTGTACCAAACGACTTCATGACGCCGATTGCTGTCAGCTATGGCGCTTCCTACGACTGCAACATGTTAACAGCTCGCAGTAAAACGCTGTCCTCAGCGACGATTATTTTTTGCGTGCACTCGTAGCCTCTTCGATCAGCGTCCAGGGCTTGTCTTGATCGAGCATCCGCGCGAGCTCCTCTTTGTCGCCGGAGCCTGGCGTGTTGCTTGCTGTCTCAAACCCCAATGTCAGTCGGACTGCAGAATCTCTCGAATCGAATCAAAGCTGATGGGCTCTCGAAGCGACGACTTGCAGATCGACAAACTGACGTAGACACACTCGAACTGTAGCTGTGCTCAAACCCTCTCTTAAATGTCTCTAATGTTAACATACACGTTGGGACACTTGTTTTTCCTGCTACTTCGCAAAACGCGAAACGCAACACATACGGGGTGGTCGGCATGCTTGCTGCAGACCCTTGTAGTGCGACGTGTCGAGCATTGGGGAAAGGTGCATGTTTACTTGAGTGGTTCTTTGGTTCTTTCGTCATGGTTCTCGAGTCGAAGTTCCAGTGAGTCCGTTAGTCATAATAGTGAAATAATCTAGTTTGATAAAGTTCTCGCTGCGCGCTCTCATTGGTCTGAATTCGGCACGGTGCACAACGACAGGAAGAAAAGCTCCCGACACAAAAAGCGCTCCAGAAAGGAAGTTGGTCGCAGCATCCGACTGCGACTGCTTCGTTGACTAACGCGTCAAGCGCCAGGCAGGCAGGTCTTCAAGCCGCCGCTGAGGCGTGACTGTGCTTGCAACACAGCGTACGGAGCTCGGCGCTAGTGCAGGCAATCGCACACACACACGACAGCACACACACACGCAGCAGCAGCAATGAACCACCACTCGAGCGACGATCCTGACGACCATCGTCTCAGCGCGAGCGATGACGCGATCAGTGAGCGCAGCAAGCAGGAAGAGACGCAGCAACAGGCAGCAAGCGAGCTCACGTCGCAGCAACTCTTGTTCCAGCAGCAGCAGCTCCAGTTGTTCCAGCTCCAGCAGCAGCAACTGCAATCGATGAGTCCAAGTGAGCTCGCTGCGATGGCGGCCATGGCGCAGCAGATGCTTGGCATGGTCATGATGCCGATGGTGCCGTTCATGATGCCAATGGGCCAGATGCTCCATGCTACTGCTGCTCCTGCGAGCACTTCCTCAACCGCTACGAACAGCGCTCCGATGCCAAGTCATACTGAATCCGAGCATCGAGACAGCGACTCGCCTGCGCGCGCTGAGACGTCACCGTCGGTCGGACCAGCGCCATTAGCGTCCGAGACACTCGGTGACGCACTCACGCACACGACGACGCCGCTGGCGCTCATGCCGCCGTTTGCACTACCGCCAGTGAGCAGCGACGACACGCCGAAACGCAAGCGCGGTCGACCGCCAAAGAAAGACGTTGTCGCGCGTGCGAAAGCAGATGCGGAGAAGACGCTCAAGCAGTTCCCAGTGTGGGGCTACGGCATGCCACTGCCGCTGCTTTCAGGCTTCCCTGGCATGCTCAGTCATCCTGGCGCGCTCGCGAGCCTCAGCGATGCACAGACGCAGCAGTCGAGCGCACGAGATGACAGTGTCAAAGGCGACGACGACGACCCGAGTGGTTTTGGAAAGACCTCGAGCCGCAGTGGGCGAAGCAGCAAAGGACCAGCAAAGAAGAAAGCGCGCGGGACCGGGAAACCGCGCGGGCGACCGCGCACGCGGCCGCGTCCAGGCGAGATCATCCCTCGGAGTAAGCCAGCGGCGATC
Source organism: Pythium guiyangense (assembly GCA_003730235.1). Classification (NCBI taxonomy): domain Eukaryota; phylum Oomycota; class Peronosporomycetes; order Pythiales; family Pythiaceae; genus Pythium; species Pythium guiyangense. The sequence goes on from QXDM01000026.1 coordinate 578,182, forward strand.
GCGCCTGCAAACTACCCGGTCATGTACAACTACACGCTCTCAGCACTCGCTCATCATCATCAGCAGCAGCGGAGCGCTGAGCTGAGCTCGGATAGCACTTCGAGTCACGATGAGAGTCGCTTAGCAGCAATCGGCGCCACGCTCTTGAGCGGCGACCACGAGTGACAGTTTGCATGTCGAGAGTTTGTATATTGTATCGGAAGGAAAGAGAGAGGGAGAAGAGAGTTTCTATCGCTAACAAGAGAGAGAGAGAGAACGAGAGTTTCTATCGCAACGATAAGCAGCTACTGTGGCTCAGAAGAAGACCTCTTCGTCGCCGTCGTCGCTCGCTGCGTCGCTGTCGTAGTAGTCGAACGTGTAGTCGTTCATGTCGTCGCCCTGTGCGAGTCGTCCAGCGCATACAACGTCCATTTGTGAGTTTCTAAAGCTCGTCCGCCTTCTCCACAGTGCGATAGCAACCGACAGCGAGCACTCCAGTAGCGACGTACCAGGTCCTCGTCTTGCTCGTCCATGCCGTCGTCGTCGTCGTCCATTGCGCCGCTCTTGGACTTGTCGCTCTGCTTCTGCTCCTGCGCTTCGAGTGACTTGAACACGCTCTCGAATGCTCGCGGCTGCATGATTCCGCGATGGCTCAGCGTATGCGCCGACCGCACGCCGCTCAGTGTGTTCGACTGGAGCTCGTCTGGGACAAACACTTCGCCGGCCTTTTGCGTCTCGGGCATCGTCACGTGCACAAACGCCGCAGGGTTCGTCGCGTCCGACATCGTCGCGTCTTGACCCCATGGCTGATACAGGTTCTCGAGCTTGTGTGCGAGCACGCGCTGGCGCTGGATCAAGTACGCGTCGCGGTCGGTCAGTGGTTCGGGCTGCGGGAGCTGCAGTGGCGGGTACAGCGCCGACCCGCTCTCTGCCTGTCATTCGCACCACACGCAGTGTTAGTATGGTGTGATTGGCGTGCTACGGACAGTTTGCGAGACGGTCGCTCGCAACAGAGCAGCAGCAAGCGCGACGTACGTGCAAGAGCTCCATCTGCGTGTGCGAGAGTCCGAGGTCCTCGCGCGTCTCGTCGAGCATGTCGGCGAGCGCCGAGTCTCGGCTGCCGCCAAACCGGAAGCGTCCGCCGCGTCCTCGTCCTCGGCTCATGGCTGCTGCTGTATGTGTATGGATATGTGTGCGTCGACTGCGTCGACTGCAGAGATGCTACGCGCTGGAGCCCAGAGCGAGAGTCACGCGCACACGAGAGCGACGCTGATGCAGACGACGTTGGTCGAGCCAAGATGGCGAGCAGCACTCAATGGCCACGCTTTGTGGTTGCACTGCACACCCTCTGTTTTATCACTATCACATGATGTACTACAATAACTCCATTTATGTACGTGTGGATATAAGGATGTTAGTACTGCCAGTTCTTGCTCGCACCTGCTCAAGATTGACACACATCGCGAGCAGAAGAAGGCAGGGATGCCAAGCCGCTGCACTCATCATGCCTCTCACGACAAGAGCGATGCGCGCTGTCTGCAGCCGCTCACGTGTGCAGCAGTCGTGCTTCGCGCATTTCCAGTAGTTGCAGCGCTGCCTCACGTCGTTGGCAGCATCAGCTCGTTTCTCGACCACTCGGTCAAGCGCACGTTGCAGGACGCAGTCGAGATGAACGACCTCCGACTGCTCGAGCGCCTCATTGATGCTACAGCCAAGCTCCCTCATCCAAGCACGAGGCAATACCCGCGCTTCTTGAGCTGCCACGTCTACGACGCTGCGCTCACTGCAGCTGAGCGTCAGCACTTCATCGCGCTCGAGTTGCTGCTTGCAATGAACCCGACGCAAGTCTGCAGCGACGACATTGCCACGACAGTCGCGCGCCACGGCGACCTCCCAATGCTCCAGCAGCTGCTCAAGTACGACGGTGCTGGTCGTATCCATTTGGATGACGTCGTTCGTGCTGCAGCGCGACACAACCACGTGCACATCCTCAATTGGCTTGTGAACACGCATCCAGCAGCGCCACTGCACCTCGCAGTGACGATTGCGATCCGCGACGGACACTTTGCGATGCTCGAGCTCTTGCGCGACTACGTGACGCCCGAGTCGACCGTGTATGCTGTCGATGGAGCAGCAGGACGCGGCGACCTCGCGATGCTCGTGTGGCTCACAGCACGAGGACATCGCGTCCGGTTCACACCCGAGGCGATCCGCAACGCAGCGCGCAGTGGCCACTTGCCAGTCATCCAGTGGCTCTACACAGAGCACAATGTGCCACTCACGCACGATGCGACTCGCAACGCAGTCGTGGGCGGCCACCTCGACATTGTGAAGTGGCTCTTTGCGCACAGCCCCGAGTCGTTCTCGGAGCGCAGCATGGACGACGCGGCCAAGCACGGGCACTGGGCCATTGTCCAGTTCCTGCATACGCACTGCAGACACGTCGGATGTTCGGTCGCCGCGATGGACGAAGCGGCGTACGCTGGCCACTCGGCGATCGTCCAGTTCCTCCACAAGCACTACCACAGCACTGGGTGCTCAACTGATGCGATGGACGGCGCGGCGAGCAGCGGACACCTCGATATCGTCGCGTTCCTGCACACGCACCGACACGAAGGATGCACGACGGCTGCGATGGACGAAGCAGCTGCGCATGGACATCTTCACGTCGTGTGCTTTCTCCACAAACACCGGCGCGAAGGCTGCACGACAGCTGCCATGGATGATGCAGCAGCGAACGGCCACCTCGACGTTGTCCAGTGGCTCCACAGCAATCGTACGGAAGGCTGCACGACTGCGGCGATGGACAGCGCAGCCACGAATGGGCATCTGGCGATCGTCCAGTGGCTCCACGAGCATCGTGACGAAGGCTGCACGACCGACGCAATGGACGGTGCAGCGAGCAATGGCCACCTCGATGTGCTCCAGTGGCTCCAGGACTATCGCTCAGAAGGCTGCACGCCACTGGCGCTCGAGAGTGCCGTGATACGCGAACTGCTCGACGTCGTAGAGTGGCTCTACGCAAACCGTCGCGAGCGGTGCGCCGCCAAGCCAGCGATGCACGCTGCAGCCGAGCGAGGACACTATACGCATCTGCGGTTCCTCTTCTTCTACGGCGACTTGTCTCGAGCCAATGGCCGCCTACCGCACGGCTTGGCGTCGAGCTTCCACTGGTTCTACGAGACGCTCCCAGACTTTTGCGACGTCGAGCGGATCCGATTAGCAGCAAAGGCGTCGCGGCGCGATGATCTCATCCAGTGGCTCCGCGAAGTCGACGAGCTGTAGCAGCGCATCGAGGGGAACTCCAGTGTATCGAGGCGAGCACAACTGTGTGCACGGCCCGTTCAACACATAACGTGTTTGAATGGCAGTGCATCCAATGCTCAAAGACACAGGCGCGGCACGAACCGAGTCGCCATCAGTACGTCTTCGTGGTGTCGTACAGAGCTAGGGCCGTGCTCTCTCACAAGCATGACGCACCACATCAGACAACACCAGCGCGTCGTCGGTCATTGTTGCGACGGCCACATGGCTGCGCTTTGTGCGCTCGGGAGCTCGTTCGAGGCGCTGCCAGCGCGTTCAGCGACCTGGTAGAGAAGGATAGAGAGAGCGTCGTAGACTGAGCGTAGATCAGAGTGTAGTGGATGGTGTTCGCTTGCGTGTTGAGCTAGAGCACAGTGTGTACACCGAGAACTCGTGGTAGAGCGTCTGTTCCACAATGTATGAGTGGTGCGCTCGTGTGTGAGGCCAGGAGCTCATTGTGCGTAAGGGCTCGTGAGCAATTGGCCTCGTGCTCGCGCTTGGTCGCAGATCGTCTTGGCGACAAAGACCACTGCTCGGTTCGTGTTCCGAGCGTGCTCGAGCAGAGGCAGCGGCTCCTCTGCGCGCTCGTTGTCGAGCAGGTACAGGAAGATCACGTAGTACTCGGGATCGTAGCCTGGCGTAGGGATCTCGACCGCCGCTCGCGCGAGTGCTGGGAACGCTGACTCGCCAGATTGGAGACGCGCGTGGAGAAGCTGCACGACGTCGAGTCGACCGCTTGCAGCAGCGCGCTTGAGTGCGACTTCGGTGCTAGCATCGCATCCGTTCTCGCACAAGAACGTCACGACGCGCAGGTGTCCGCGCTTGGCAGCCCAGTAGAGCATCTCTGGCGTGCGCGTCTCTGGTCGAGCGTGGAAGAGGAACGCGACGACTGCCAAGTGTCCGTCGCCTGCTGCTTCCGCGACTGCGAGTGGCGGACACTCGAGGTGCGGGTAGTGCTCGTGGAAGTGCTTGACGACCTCGACGGCGCCATGTCGGATCGCAGTGTTGAGTGCGCGTGCAGGCGAGCCTTCAGTGCGTTGCTCGAGCAGGAACTTCACGATGTCGACGTGGTCGTTCCTCGCTGCGTTCTCGAGCGCGCGATGCGTACAGGCGTGTGGGAACCTGTCGTGGAAGAGCTGGACGAGCTCGAGGTTGCCGCTGCAGGCTGCAAAGTCGATCACTTGGAGCGCGTCGTGTCGGAGGTCACTGTTGCTGCTGCTGTCGAGGAGGAAGTGCACGACGTCCGTCTTGCCGCCGCGCGCCGCGTAGTTGAGCGCACGCAGCGTCGTCTCTCGTCGCTGGTGCGCGATCACGACCTTGAGCGTGTCCAAGTACCCGCGTTCGGCTGCGATGTTCACTGCCTTCTGCTTCGCGCGGTCGCGCGTGTGTTCATAGAAGTACGTGAGCACATCTGTGGCGCCCATGATCACTGCACATTCGATCAGACGTCGCGTGATCTTGATGGAGTTGTGCGAGCGGAGCCACTGGACGAGGTCGACTCGGCGCGCAGCGACGCACTTGTATGTCCAGAATGGCAACTGTGTAGCTGCAGTCTGAGGCACGTGCGCGTGGATCCACTCGACCACTTGCAAGTCGGTGCTGGCAGCGTACTCCATGGCGACACCCATGAGGTTTGGCTCCCATGTCCATTCGCAGCCTTGTTGCGTCTTGAGCTCGCGGATCCACTCGAGGACGTCCAAGCGGTTCAACAGCACTGCGCAGCGCATGACGAGACTCACGTCGAGGTTCGTGTCGCCTTGGTAGCGCGGTTGCTGTGCCAGCGAGTAGACGCGCTGGAGCGCATCGAGGTCGCCAGCTGCGATCGCAGCGTGTGCGAGCACGCCGCGCTTGACAAAGTTGTAGCCAACTCGGTACGTAAAGCCACAAGTTGTGAGTGCGTCGAGAGTGCTCGACGTCACGTGTTTGGTGATTGCGAACGGGTACCCGGTCTGGAAGTCGACGACGATGTCTCGAAGCGCTGGGTTGGTCAGCACTGCTGCGATGACAGAGTCGACACTCGATCCGGTTGTCGAGTTTGCTGAGCGTTGTCGGAGGTCCTTGCGATCGATGTCTTGAGTCGTTGTCATGCTCTGGCGGTGTATAGTTGTTGTCCAAGTGCTTGGATAGGTGCTCTTGCGTCGCGTGAAGAGCTGTTCGTGTGTGTCTGTGAGAGAGAGTTCGAGAGTGCGTTCACGAGTGAGTGACTTGCTCAATGACAAGCGTCTTAAAACAAGTGTATGTAACACACCTTCACTCACATTGTCACAAAAGTATTCACCTCTCCACTTGTGTGCTCTTGATAGAAGACTCTTCTTGTTGTTTGACTTGCAAGTGAATACGAAAAGCGTCGTATTAGAGCGCCTACCTCCACACGACAACTCGACTCAGATCAACATCGACATCGACATCGCTTGCAACGAGACCTTTGCACTTGGATCGACAACGCACACAAACAAACGAGCGCAGCGCAAGCATGGGGTGACTGAGCTACTGGCAAGAGAACTGCGTGGGCGTGTACTTGTGCGAATTGGGTCTCTGCCAAGGTGACTCGAGTGTTGAGAGTGAGTCAAGCGCTTGAGCGAACGTTGCGAGCAGCGCGCCGCAGCCTCGCAAAGCAGTTTGCGCGTGCGCAGCGAGATGTACAAACGCTTTCTCACCGACAGATGCGGTGGGAATGGTGAGAGTGACGAGAGCAATGAAGGCGCGTTCTATGTTCAATCGTCGTGTTCCCGAAGAGCGTGTTGGCTTATGTGTCGTGAAGCAATCGAGAGTGGGTGTCTGCAGTCGTGAGAGAGAGGGAGTAGACCATGAAGAGCTGCTTCGATCGATGCGCCGCAGGAGCTCATCAAGGACGTCGGAGGCGTCTTCCACGAGCTGGCAAAGGAGGGCGGGTATCTAGGACACTTTGCGCAGCGCGTGTACGTAGGAGACGGAGTAGACGATCAAGAGGTGCTTGGGTCTCACTTGTGCGTCTTGATCTCGTACGACTTGAGCGCGCACTGTTGACAGCAGACGCCAGTCGTGCCTAGTCTGCTTTGAGTCGTACTGCGGCAGCAGTGGCCACCGTTCGCAGTACTCGAGAAGCAACACACGTCTGGTCGAATGTGTCGGTCGTGAGCCTGGAGTGTTTGGTATCCGAGTGTGCCAAGGGCTGCTGTTCTTGTGGTCTGCATTAACTCGGCGAGTGGCGATGCTCCTGGTGCGGCAGCAACTCGCCTGGCGCCATCGACTCGCCGCAGACCAGACAACAGGCGCGGCGCTGTGCGCACGTGTCCGTCTTGTGGCGCAGCAGCGCAGTCAGCGGGAGCCACGCGCCGCAGCCCTCGCACTCGAGCTCAGTCGCGCGCACGCACTCGAGCTGCTGCGCGAGCGAGAGCACGAACAGCGGCGCGCTGAACGCGATGCGCAGCATGCGCTTCGGCGCAAAGTCGTCAGCGACGAGACCGAACGTTGGAAACCGCACGGGCGGACGCTCGGCGAGCTGCGCAAGCGCCTGGTACCGCTTTGCGAGCGCGTACTCGCCTTGCTCGAGGTACAGCAGCGCGAGCGAGTAGTACGCCTGTGGCACGCACTCTTCGTCTGGAGGGTTCGCGGCGATGTACTGCTGGAACGCGTCGACGCGATGCGCGAGACTTAGAGCTGGCGTTGCGCACAGACACTGCGCGCGGAGGTAGAGCCACTGCGGGTTGCGCTCGAGCGCGAGCGCTTTGTCGACAAAGAGTTGAGCGTCGCGGACCTTGCCGCGCGCAAAGAGCCGATGCGCGAGCCAGTACTGGAACACGGCGACCGACGGGTGCGCGGCGACGCACTGGCGCCAGACCGTCTCGTGGTCTTTGCCGTTGCTCTCGTCTTCATGACTACCGTCGTCGTCATCGTCGTCGCTGTTGCAGTCGGCTGTGCTCGTTCCAGACCTGCTGTCTGCGCTGCCCACACTCGTGTGGCGCTGTCGATCTGCTGCAGCATTGTCCTCGCCGATCGCAAACACAAAGCACGCGTCTGCGCTGCCGCTCGCTTCGACACAGTCGGTCGCGAGACTCAAGAGCGCGTTAAGCAAGCGCTGGTCGATCGACGAGTGCCGCCAGAGCACGACTGCGCGGCGCACACTCTCGAGCGCGCGCGTCTCCTGGCACTCGTGTAAGAGCACGCGCGCTTGCGCCACGAGCTCGTGTGCGGCGACAAAGCGCTGAGCGACAGCATGTCCAGCACTCGCGCGGCGCTGGATCGCAGCGTCGACGTGTTGTGGCAAGTGCGTCGTACTGAAGCTGCTACTGCTGATGATGCCAGGAGCCTCACCACTTGGCGCTGCACGCACGCACGCACCAGCGCTGTCTCTGGTTATCCGCAGTGCAGCGAGATCACTCTCGAGTGCGTCGATGTGCGACTGCGCTGTGTTGTTCGCACCGATCAAGCGCGCAAGCTCTGCAAGGTCGCCGCTGCTGTCATCACTCTCGTGCTCCAGCGCTCGGTCCACGAGCTCCAGTACGCGCGCATCGCAGCCAGTTGCTTCCGAGACTGCGCTCCAGTTGCTGCTTATGTACCGGAGACACGCGTAGACGTCCATTGCATCGACTGTGGTGGCAGTGGTGCCATTGCTATGGACGGTCTTGTGGTTGGCGTTGTGTGTTGCGAGTCGGTGCTGCTGTTGTTGTTGTTGCTGCTGCTCATCTGACAATGGAGCATGGTCAGTCGCTTTGTTTGTTGTGCTGTGCGGTGTCTTGTGTGTGACTGCAGATGTGCGCTGGATGAGCTGCAGCAGCTCTAGATGGATTGTCTGCAGCAGTGCGCAGTAGTGCGTCTGCTCCTGTTGCTGTTGTTGCTGTTGCATGAGATCGCTGCTGTCGTATGTCTGTGGTGTCTGTGGTCTTTGTGTCGCGAGTGTGCCTGCGAGTGGCTGCTCGTCGTGCGCCATGCCCTTTCTAGCGACTGCCTGTTGCTCGATCACTCGCGTTGACAACGATGATAGCGACGATAGCGACGATGCTGGCGCAGGCACCAGAGCTGCTCATGCGACGGACGCAGATCAACAGCAGCAGATGCCTTCGCTGTCTGAGGAGAGCGAAAACTACGAAAGTAATCGAGTGTTGCTCCAATATTTGCATTTCAAGCACATGGATATATTGACATTGCTACTTTAGATGCATTTGTGCTCTCACTTTCTGTTTCTACGCTATTCATTTTGTAATATTCGCTATTTCTGAACCAAGTCAAGTATCCAGTATCCAACTCAAACACACCGAAAGAGAACGAACAACCAAGCAGATCGATCAACAAACAAATCAACACACTCAAGCAAGCACAAGCATGAAGCGCGCTGCAGTACCGCAGCAGCTCGTGCCACTGCGGCTGCTGCTCCAGACACACTCGCGGCTGCTTGTAGTCGTCGCGTTTGCACTGCTGCTGCTGCTCACGTCGCTCGTGCGAACTGCTTTGCAGCTCCCAGTTGCAGCAGGAGTGCTGCGCGGCGCGCTGCAGCAACCGCGGTGTATCCCAATGGACGCGTCGCACTTTGACGCCGCGTACTTTGACCCGCAAGCGTGCATCTCAGCTGCAGAGCGCGCGCAGAAGCTCACTGGCCTCGTCCACGCGCTCGCACACGCGCTCAGTGAACAAGACATCGACTACTGGCTCGACAGCGGGACGTTGCTTGGACAGTTCCGCGAGCAAGGCGTGCTCGCATGGGACAACGACGTCGACTTTGGCATCACAACAGACGGGTACCGGTACTTGCGCGACAACATCATTCCGCTCCGCGCTGGCGTCCCACCCGGCCGCTTTGAGCTCCAAGTGCTCGACAGCGACGTGAACACTGGACCCGAGCGCGATCGGAACATCCCAGTGCGGCTCGTCGAGACCACGCGAGGGTTCTACATCGACGTCTTTGTGTTTGCCGAGTCGGCTGTAAATGACATCGCGATGCTCAGCACTCCAGCGTCGAGCAGCTGGGCCAAGTGCGCACACTGTGTGACCACGAGCACGTACATGAAGCTCATGCTCGTGCCGAAGGACTACGTCTATCCGCTCGTTCCATGTCCATTCGCTGGCGTCGACGTGCTCTGTCCCGCGAAGCGCACGCTTTACCTCGAGCATCTATATGGCGCTAGCTTTCGCGTTCCAGACCCAGCGTATTGACGTCAGGTACACAGGTGTAGAGCGTGAAGCGTCGTTGGTTAGCATCGTCGTCAGGACCAGTATCTCGGTCTTTGCTACATACACATACACATGCATCTGCATGACTTTCGGTTGTAGACGACGCGCTCTCAAAGCACGACGTTTGCTCTGCTATCTGCACAATAGCAAGCAGCCCAAGTAAGTGAGCACATCCACTCGGCTGGCTAGCAGATACGCATGTCTTGGTAGTCTTGTGTGCGTGTGCGAAGCAGTGTGGAAGTGCGGACATGTGTGTTGCTATCACCTGCGGTTGACACGACTCGTGCATGTTCCTAGTGTCAGTCACTTGCGTCAACGCAATCGTCGCACTCAAGGAAACGAACCATGTGATCGAGCTCTATGATGCGAGATCCAGAGTGCGAGTGCAGACACCAGAGTCAAGTCGAGCACAGCCATGTCCACAGTTTTGCACGTGCTTGGCTGTGGTGGCCAGCCATGCCAGTCGTCACGAGCTGCATTGACGAGCATAGCCAGCGAAACGAGATGATGACTGAGTTGACGCCTATACAACCATCAATCCAACGCCTTGCCTGCTCATGTGAGCGAATGGATGTCGTGTGCAAGTGCAAGAAGAGCGCGTGCTTCAAACCAGCATTTGCTGCATATGATCAATCAGCAACGAGCAACGAGCAACGAGCAACGAGCAACAAGTTGCCTCGTTGTGGTTGCCGCCATGTTTCAAGTTGCACTCACACGTGTTACTTGATGGTCGCAACGTCAACTCGACCGACACTTGCGAGCAAGTCAAGCACACGGTCATGACGATGTTCACACTGGTGTCTGTGAGCGACATCAATGATCAGTACTCACTAACAGCGAGATGAAGCGCATCGTCGATCGCCGAGCAGCAAGTGCGATAACGCAGCGACAGCGCCTCGATGAACAGCATCGTCGTCGTCATCATCATCATCATCCTTGCCTGCGCTCCGAGCTGTGAAAGCGACGCGCGCGCGGCGTCTCTCAGCTAACGACAACCACGACCGCGGCCACGACCGCAAGCGACCAACGATGTTAAACAGCGCGGGACGAGGTCTGTAGCATGACAACTGAACGAGACAGTTGGCTCCGCGACATCTACGAGCGACCCGAGCGCGTTGCGCAACTGGCCAAGCTTGAGCGATCGTCGCTCGAGCGTCCGTGGGATTCACTTTGCAACACGATGGCTCGAAGACTCGACCGAGACGACGCACTCGCGCTCGCCGTCGACTGGGGCCGACGCCTCGCGGACGTCGCGGACCTCGAGCTCGAAGCAAACACTACGCAGCATGCTCCAGCGCACCTCCGAATCCGCTTCGAGGTCGGCAACAGCGACCTCGTCACGACGCCGATGACGCGCGATGCATGGAGCGTGCTGCACGAGACGCTCGCAGTGTGGCGCGCGCTCGCGTGCTGTCGCGGCGTCCGCAGCAACGAGAGCCGCGCGTTCTGGCACCGCGTCGCGCAGGAACTCGCGCTCGAGCTCGCAGTGGACGACGACTTGTGTCTCCAGCTGCAGCAGCGCGACGCGACCGAGGCATCTGCGAGCGCGAGCTTCCGCCTCACGCTCTGTGTCTCCATCACGGCGCTCGACGACGAGCACGTACCGTCGAACGTGCGCACGCTCCTGGGCGGGTTCACGGAGTTTGCGGCGTCGTGCTCGCAGGACGCGCGCAAGGCCGAGCGCACGACAGCGTTCCGAGCCGCGTGGCACCGCGTCAAGCCGCTCATCGACGACACGCAGCCTGCGCTGACGCGTCCGATCGACATGGCGCTCCAGCTCGAAGCGTACGGCTACGATCCGTGCACAGTCTTTATGCACGAGCTGCCGTCCGTGCTCGCGATCCTCGCCGATGTGGTCCCAGCGCGCGGTGCGAAGTGCATCAAGTACCCGCACCTGCGTCTCCAGGAGCTGCAGTTCAAAGACTGGCGCGTGGCGTCGACTGCGCAGCTGCTCGACCTCACGTCGCTCCTGAGCATCTTGTCCGTGCGCCTCTCGAAGTTGAGTCTGTACGTCGAGACGCTCGGGTGCCAGGACCCGTACAGCCGCTTTGTCTGCGGCGCGTTCGGCTTGGAGCAAGTCGCGCTGAGCTCGTCGCTGTCTCGCTGGCGATCGTCAACGCACATGGCGTCACCGCTCGCGCACTTGAGTCTCGTGTACGAGCAGTTGGACGCCCAGCGCTTCGTCGCGCTCTTCTCGGCGCTGCCGCACACGCGGTGCCTCGAGACGCTGCAGCTCGGGTCCGAGAGCGTCGACACGCTCTTTCCGTTCTCGTCGCTGCTCGTGTCCTGGATCGGCTACGCTGTGTTCCACCCCAAGACGCGCTCGTCGAGCTGGCGCAAGCTATCGCTGCAGTACTGGCGAAGCAACGATGGCGAGAGCCACAACGAGCTCATCCAGATGCTTGTGAATCCGCTCGCGCTGCTCTCGGTGTCGCGACTCGCCGCGCTCGTCGACGCTGTGAAGCAAGACGAGCAGCGGCAGAACAATCGTACCAACGACCTGCACGACGGCAGCGACGATGATGAGGACAACGACGATGACGGAAGCGCCGCCGAGTACCAGACGCTGCCGTTCACGCCGAGCAAGCTCCAGGTCGCGTGCGTGCGAGGCGGCGCTGCAGTGCGCAAATCTCAGAGCGTCGACGCAGACGTGTGGATCACGCTCCAGTGCGACGTGCAGCTCGAGATGTGCGAGGCGGCGGAGCAAGCCGTCGCAGGCGAGCGCGGTGCAATCGCCTTTGTGCGCGTGCTCGTGCCAGGCTTCGGCTTTGGCTGGGTCCTGGCGGCTGACGTCGCGTGCGTCGCGAACTGGGCGATCGACCTGCCGCTCACGTCGCCACTCACGGCGTTCGAGTGCGACTGCGCGCTGCCAGAGATGACGACGTCGCTGCTGCTGCGCGCCCTCGGCGTCAACTTGCGCTCGCTCTGCGTCGTGCTCGACCCGCTCGACCCGCACTTGCTCGACGTCGTGGTGCACGCGTCTCCAGACTTGCAGCACATTGGCACGTTGCCGACAAGCGCTCGCGGCCAAATCGCACTCGATTCGCTCGCGCGTCTGTTCTCGCGGCCGAGCAGCCAGCTGCAGTCGCTCACGCTCGGCTGGGACGTCGACACGGTCACGGCGCTAATGGTGCTGCTTGGGCGCCGCGTGTCCGCCGCGCACACAGTCGCGAAGCTCAAGAACTTGCACATCTGCAGCATCGACAACGGCGATGAGCTGTGCGCTGCGGCCGACGCGATCGAGCGCATGCTGCGCGTGAACAAGCACCTCGAGCAGCTCGTGCTCGCCACGAACTTTGGCGCATCGGCGCTCGAGGCGGATGTGGCGCGGCGAGAGGCGCGACTGCGAGCGTTTGACGGCGAAGACCTGACGCACTGCTCGCGGCTCCGGCAGCGCTTGGCGTTCCTCAGTGTTGTCTCGATGCACGCGGCGCCGCGGTATGTGCGCAGTGAGTGTCGCCAACTCGACTCGACGCTCGTCGCGACGATCTTTGCCTTTGGGATCCCGAACTTGCGGCGCCAAGTCACGATCTTCCGCCAGCCGATGCTCGTGTGAGCACAACTGCGCTTGAGCCAACAAAAGCCCAAGAGAGAGCAAGAGGGAGAGACCAAGCGCACATGAGAGAGCGAGAGTGAGCGAGTGGATGCGATGTGTCTCGTAGTGAGGTCCTGAGCAATGACTTGGCTCGGTACGAAGGAGCGTGGAGTGGACGGTACTACTGTCGTTTGCAGACACGAGAGCAGCCTCCCTCCAAGCGATGACACTGTCCTGCAGCACCGACTCGCGCGTGGACGTCGCGACCACGTCATGTCTCTCGACTTTCACTCTGAGCTCCTTGGTCTGCGAGCGACACGATTGACCTGGTCGAGGTCGCGCAGCTCCTGTCAACGACACTGCCTCGCGCACTCGATCAGCTGTATGACGCAAGGATGGAGCGCACACGCGCCTGCAACGCGCTGAACTGCGCACCAAGTGACTGCGGCGACGCGGTCTGGTGTGGTGGGTCTGGTCGAAGCCGCGCTTCAAGCTGGAGCTCGCTCGTGCTCGCTTCGCGAATCGTGAACTGGAGTCCGCGAAACGGCACGGAGACGTGGCGCATGCGCCGTACGCTCTCGACACGAGCGCCGTCGAGCGCGAGGGTCGAACCAGGTAGTAGGTCCACGCGTGGCGTTGTTACTGCCGAGTCTTCGTGTACAGTTGCGCTCGATTCGATCCGCAGCGACGCGATTGCTTGCTCCGTCGCGATGGCGCTCGCATGCACGGTCTTGAACACCCGTATGCGGAAGCTCACGTCGTCTGGAGTGGTGATGTCGAACGCGTATCGCGTACCCATGTTGACTTTGCAGCTCAGGAGACGCCACACTGTGTCGGAGAGACCGCTAGCACCGCCCATGCTCTTCTGTGTGCCAACGAGAGCGCTGTCTTTCGCTTGCTGCGTGAGTGCGTAGACGAGCTTCAGATCTCGCGCTCGTTGCTGTTGAAACTTGATGTACACGTCGAGGCGCTCTTTCACCGATCCTGCCGCGCTTGGCTCCATTGCGTCCACGGCCGTTGCCATACTCGCAGCAGTCGAGCGCAGATCAGCAGCGAGTGCTGCGAGCGATGGATCGTTGAGATCACAGATGTTTGACCAGCTCGAGCGGACGTGACGTGAGTGGTGTGCGCCCAGAAGCACTGCTCGGCCGTACTCTACGCCAGGACGCAGAGCGTCGAGGTGGAACAACGTGCAGCCAAACGCGACTTTGACACGCATGGTCTGGTCACGAGCAGCGTCCAGTGTCGCGGCTGCGCGTGCGATGAAGCGCTCGTCGAGGTTGATCAAGAGCCGCGGCTTTGGTGGCGACTGCGCATCTTCGTGGTCGTCCCGCTCGCGCTCGGTGCCGCGAACCAGCTCAAATGGGAACTGCGGGTTGTCGACGTCGTTGATCGTTGTTGTTGCTGCTACTGTCGCGTGGGCCGGAGCAAAGCGCCAATTACAATGCGCCGCATTCGCCACGACGTGCCACCGACTCAGACGCGACTTGCTTTGCGCTTTCGACTCTGCGCGGTTCGCTCTATTGCGTGGGTCCATGGTAGCAGTGTCTCGGTCGCTTCGTATCGCTTCGTCGAACGCTGCGTCGATTTGTTTGGGGTGCGCTTAGCAGTGTCGGCGGTACGATGATAGAGAGAACGAGACGAGAAGACAGCCACTGACATACCCCAAAGCGACCGAGCATGCGCGCCAACGGTCTCGTGCATGACGGATGTTCACCAGGCACGCAGACAAACTGTCTTGTGCCCACAGAACACGCTTGTGTGCACAGGACGCAGTTCACACGGTAGCAACACACACAAACACTGGTTTGCTGCCCTTGTGATTGGAAAGAGTGATTTGTTGCAACGAGCAACACGCAACGAGCAAAAGAGTAGTTGTGGAACGGAAAGAATGCGCATATAGCAAAGACGTTTTTTAAGAATTTGATACATGAGCAAATTGAAGCAAAGAAGACATTTTGAAGACCAGGTGTACCACCTCGCACATATCTACCGCAAAGAACTCAGCATAACTGCACATACGTAACGAACACATACATTTCAAATCATCCATAACTGCACATAAGTAACTAACATTTACATTTCAAATCATCCTGCGCCCACCAAAGGCGGTTTCAAGCACCGCCACTCAGCACAGGCACTTACATGTACTAAGTAATACTATGCAGAGGATCAAAGGTGTGCATAGATTAAACGCCAACTGATCTCTCATCTTATCCACGTCCTTCTCATCTAGCAGTTCAAAATGATAACATGGTATTCTTGTAACCGGGCGTTCCCGAGTTCCGCAGCACCTTTGCGAGGAAGCGTGTATGAACACCTTCCGCAAGGATTCCAGTCGCTTAAGACGGAGACAATAAACGCAACCGTTCAGTTGGTCTAAATCGCAAGTGTTCATTTTAGTTGGTTGTGCAGACTCCACCCTTTGGTGCGAGTCACTATGTCTATGCATGTAATGCTAAAACTAAGTCAAGTAATATGTAGTTGGCTCTCAGAGCCCAACATCACTTATTGGCTAATACTCTAACAATATCTACCGGTAAGATCAACCGCCAACAGGCTGGTCCTAAAACGAGTACGTGAATAGAAATTCCGCAAAGCTAGAATATTACAACAATATTCTTAGCTTGTGTACTCCGTTACAATTCTGGAGTAGCTGTGGCTCAGCGAACCGTTAATGCATCTCTCTATCCTTCTATCTTTTTAAGGGGTAATCGCCAAAATGGGAGTAGATGGCGTAAACACTGCCAATAGGTGAAATCGTCGACAGAAAGTGAGTGCGCACTTCCAAAGAGAAAGTAGAGCGACGCACACCAAGGACATAACATGGCTCGATCGTACAATAGACACGCAAAGACGCAAAAGAAGCAAAGTGCGAGAACAAATCCACGAGGCGCCCAGCGGTTGAGGAAGCCCGCGTACACGGCGAAACGCAAGGCAGTGGTGGACCCGACCGGCCTAGTGCGCCATCAAAACACGATGCTCGTCATAACCTAGTCGATCCTTAGAGAGCTCTTCTGTCAACAAGACGACCGACTCCAACACCACAGCCGCAACCAACAACCATGCCGACGTCCTCGACGAGGCGACCGACTCCAATACCACAGCCGCAACCAACAACCACGCCGTCGCCGACGACATCCACGACATCTACAACATCAGCGACAACAGCAAAAGCTGCACTGCGGTCGACATCATTGTCATAAGTGACAGCGAAGACAGTGTCGTCGACCTCGTTAGCGACGACGACGACGACAAACGATTGATCGATGCGCCTCCTGCGTGGCCCGAGCGCGTACGAATAATCGAGAAGTACGAGAACCCTGAGTGCCATAAGTTTAAGGACACAGGTGTCATCGATCCGTGCAATTGAGAGGCAAATTGCACGGAGTTCTGCCTCAACGCAGAACTTGGCTATTTTTAAAACGAAAAATTGCCATGTCGGCGCCGCATGTGGCAACAGAGTGATCGAGCATGCGGGTTTGGTGCTCGAGCACGGAGACACCGGTCATTGTGGGCGAGCGACTGAACACACCGAGACCGGCGCCTGCACAGGTCCGTACTACGGCATGCTCACAACATCCGACTTCGCCTCGTCGGATCAAGTGAGCGAGTACGACCTCTCAACTACTGAGAAGGTCAAGGGGCGAAAGATGTACATCGCTCCAAGCAAGCCGGAAACATTGCGCGCTTTATGAACCACTCGTATAACGCGAATGCAGAGTTTGTCGAACGTTGTTACAGCCGGGAGCTTGTCATGGTCGTCATCATTGTTTAAGATATCGACCCTAGAGAACATCTCTGTGTACTGCTCACCCGTATTTAGCGTGTCGATTTTGATCTGCCTGAAGTTCCCATGGTTTTCGAACCTCCGATCTCACTGTACGAATCGCCTCTGCACGCGCACCCACTGAAACCGCTTGTGACGCCTATGCAACGCATCAATACGCGCAACCACCGGTAATTCACCTGCTGTAGCGCGAGGTGCAAATCGGTCTGCTGCCGCCCCGAAAGCAGACTGTTCATTGGGGAGGGTGATGGGGTGCCATATTTATATATATGACCCGCCCGTTTTGCCTACGAAAGTGGAAATTTGTCCCGTAAACACAGTTTTTGAGTGGGTCGTTATCACATTAATGTTAAAATCCAAGTTTTGATCGGATCGTTTTACACGAATGTCGGCATTTCGGCAAATTGCTGTAAGTCCAAATTTTGGCGCGATTCCCGCAAGGTGGACGTGCACTACTCTTGAAGGTTCATGTAGATATATTTTTCTATGTTCTTTGTTTTGAACCCTTAATCAAAACTCTTGATTTAGTGAGTAAATCTCCTGATTCTGGTACTGGTGCGCGTCAGTTTGCTGACTAATTTACCCCTCTAGCCCAGTATCCTGGCACTGCCAAGGGAAAACGTTTCGTATCCTGGCAGTGCCAGGATACTATATTCAAGTCAAGTATACTAAAACCAAACGAGCAAGGTTAAAATATTTTACCGGTAGCAACACAAACTTCAAGTCAAAGCTTAACCTGGCACTGATAAATTTGATAAAAACCTCGGGGCTAAAGGAGTTAAACAATCTAGCAGGGCTGGGTACATCGACTTTCAAGGTCATAACAACGCTTAAGCGGTAATTCGCTTAGACGGTGGAAGCGACACGACTTCAGTAGACGTAAAGCACACAAATGTTTAATAACGTCTCATAGGCACTGAGCCTTGCCACTTGCCATTTATGTGTCGACATATATGCGAGGAGAGAGAAAGATAGCAATTAGATCGATTGATGCAAATACCCGTTGACGTTTCCCCTGTGAATCAAGATGGCAGCCGATAAGCAAGTCAGAACTGGATTGTCAAATACACCGCAATGTATCGGTCTGAAGCTCATTCGGTCAGATACCATATTCCTATTTTTCGTGTAGACAACTTCTCAATGGAGACAGAAATAATCCAGCTCATCCTGTACGAGAACAATATCCGTGAAATAGGTACGCAATCATTTCGGCTCTTAACAGAGAATAATATCTTGATGTGTGCATTGACTGTGAAATCGGTGACAAAGGTGAAAACAGAGAAGATGACTTTTATCCTCAAACTGCCTATATCTTAATGAAATGGGGTTTTCTCTTTTACGTCCAAATTTTGATTACGTGTCTACAAGAAGAAAATGAACATGGTAAGCAAAGAATAGACAGTTGGACGCTACTTTCTGGATCGCCCTAAAATCGGCAAACAGCCAAAATGTGAGTAATTTACATATAATTCGCCAAAGTGTGAAATGATCGACAGAAAGTGAGTGCGCACTTAGGTCGTTCGAACATAATAATCGAACTTATGAAAACGCGACTCCGAGCGCAATAAACGCAAAATGACAGTACAGAGCTCAATCACGCGACTCATGCGACTCAAGATGCTGCTGAATAGGATGGAGTTCGCGAGCGGCAAAGGCTTCGTGTCGTATGTACAAGACGACGCTTTGAAAGAGAACAAGCACGTGAGAGTAAAGACAAGCAGAGGAAACAACCGCACCGTCGTGTGCTTGGTGCCGCGGTGCTCCTTTTCTATAACAGCGTACAAGCGGGTAGTGAGTGTGAACGCACTAAAAGCGTTTCATTTGTCGTCAGTCATCCTTGAGTACGTCGACTGTACGTCGACCGCGAAGCCGACGACATAACAGATCGCGAAGATTGCAATTGTCGTAAGCGCGCTGCATGTTGACTGAAGAGCCCCGGCATCATTCGTCCAGAGTCAAGCGCAGACACCACACGCCATCGATCATCACGACCGTAATCAACTGTCTACAGATCGGCGCAGCACCTGCGTGAAGAACTCGAATCAGCAGACAACGACTCGTACAATTGGTTTACCAGATTGCTAAAAGTTTTCGTCGTGATTAACCCAGCCGGGGGGCGGCATGATGCTCATTGCAATAACAAGCTTTACGATGGAGTCCAGTTGGTTTTAATTGGTCGCGACAGCAACATGATCAACGTTCGGGTCGCTTGCGTTTTGATTCACAGTGAAAGCGAAAAGAACTGCTCGTGGTTCCTTGGGCGTGCGCTGATGCTGGGGTACCTTTGACAGTTTCAGTCATGTCCGACCGTGGGTTAGGCATCGTCGCAGCTGGTCGGCAGCTGGGCGTCAAAATGACGCACAACACACAATAAGAGCCGCTTGACCAAAATTTGCGCGATTCGAAGCTGACGATGCTCGGAATCGCGTGCGGTAATGAAGTGCGAAGCTACGTCGCGGGTATCTACCCACACGTATGTGTTGTATACGCCGACGTCGACGACACAAAATGTACGGCTGCAGAACCACCAACTTAGCCGAAAACGAACACAACACGTCGCTGCTTACCGGGATCCGGTGCACACTGCCATTTCCGTTTATGCAAGCCTTCATCGAGTTCTCGTGAGGCGACTTCGAGAAGAGGTGCGACAGAGCCAAGGTATGGTCTGAAGAAGGCCGTACAGCCAACCCTGGTTCGCTCAAGATCTACAGCGAGCGGTTTGAGCGTCTGGGAGAGTATGCAGTTGATCCGACCAGCGACGACACCTTTCATGTCTACTCGATGGTCAACCATTGCCACTACAAGCAATGGGTCGTCGTGTCCAAGAAGCACTGCTCGTGTGGCTTCTATGTGCAACACAGCATTCTGTGTCGACACTTAATACAGGCTCTACAGGCGCGAAAGTCGATTGACTCAGTCTTTGAATTCTTCAGCAAATACTACCAAGTTGCTGCTTACACATGGGGGTTTGCAGGCAAGTACGCTTTGCCTCCCCTGCGACAAGCAACAAGAGCTGGAAGAGTCGTCCGTGTGGTCTCCCATTGTCACTGAACGTCCCGACCCGGTCGCATCAAGACGCATTGCCAGTCGTGGTGAATGCGAAACATCGAGTCACTACAGAAAGCGATGCTAACAGTGCAGGAAAAACGGACATAACAAGCGTGGTTGCCCTGAGGCTGACTTGTCTCGCGCATCTCACGCGTATTCGCTTATCTCGTGTGGCTATAATCTCGACTCTGTAGCTCATAAATGTTGAAGTGTCTACATCAATGTATAAAACTTACTCACTCTGTCGATCAATCCACACATGCATGTGAACCACAGTTCACCACCGAAACGCCAGTGATATCTTCGCCAGGCTTAAAGACTTGATCAGCTATGCCGACCACGACAAGCTCCCGGCTGTAACAACGTTCGACAAACTCTGCATTCGCGTTATACGAGTGGTTCATAAAGCGCGCAATGTTTCCGGCTTGCTTGGAGCGATGTACATCTTTCGCCCCGTGACCTTCTCAGTAGTTGAGAGGTCGTACTCGCTCACTTGATCCGACGAGGCGAAGTCGGATGTTGTGAGCATGCCGTAGTACGGACCTGTGCAGGCGCCGGTCTCGGTGTGTTCAGTCGCTCGCCCACAATGACCGGTGTCTCCGTGCTCGAGCACCAAACCCGCATGCTCGATCACTCTGTTGCCACATGCGGCGCCGACATGGCAATTTTTCGTTTTAAAAATAGCCAAGTTCTGCGTTGAGGCAGAACTCCGTGCAATTTGCCTCTCAATTGCACGGATCGATGACACCTGTGTCCTTAAACTTATGGCACTCAGGGTTCTCGTACTTCTCGATTATTCGTACGCGCTCGGGCCACGCAGGAGGCGCATCGATCAATCGTTTGTCGTCGCCGTCGTCGCTAACGAGGTCGACGACACTGTCTTCGCTGTCACTTATGACAATGATGTCGACCGCAGTGCAGCTTTTGCTGTTGTCGCTGATGTTGTAGATGTCGTGGATGTCGTCGGCGACGGCGTGGTTGTTGGTTGCGGCTGTGGTATTGGAGTCGGTCGCCTCGTCGAGGACGTCGGCATGGTTGTTGGTTGCGGCTGTGGTGTTGGAGTCGGTCGTCTTGTTGACAGAAGAGCTCTCTAAGGATCGACTAGGTTATGACGAGCATCGTGTTTTGATGGCGCACTAGGCCGGTCGGGTCCACCACTGCCTTGCGTTTCGCCGTGTACGCGGGCTTCCTCAACCGCTGGGCGCCTCGTGGATTTGTTCTCGCACTTTGCTTCTTTTGCGTCTTTGCGTGTCTATTGTACGATCGAGCCATGTTATGTCCTTGGTGTGCGTCGCTCTACTTTCTCTTTGGAAGTGCGCACTCACTTTCTGTCGACGATTTCACCTATTGGCAGTGTTTACGCCATCTACTCCCATTTTGGCGATTACCCCTTAAAAAGATAGAAGGATAGAGAGATGCATTAACGGTTCGCTGAGCCACAGCTACTCCAGAATTGTAACGGAGTACACAAGCTAAGAATATTGTTGTAATATTCTAGCTTTGCGGAATTTCTATTCACGTACTCGTTTTAGGACCAGCCTGTTGGCGGTTGATCTTACCGGTAGATATTGTTAGAGTATTAGCCAATAAGTGATGTTGGGCTCTGAGAGCCGACTACATATTACTTGACTTAGTTTTAGCATTACATGCATAGACATAGTGACTCGCACCAAAGGGTGGAGTCTGCACAACCAACTAAAATGAACACTTGCGATTTAGACCAACTGAACGGTTGCGTTTATTGTCTCCGTCTTAAGCGACTGGAATCCTTGCGGAAGGTGTTCATACACGCTTCCTCGCAAAGGTGCTGCGGAACTCGGGAACGCCCAGTTGCAACTGGTAGCCCTCATCGCCAATGTACGACCCGGTGATAGTGCATCACCGAATCGCTTCGTCAAGGATTCGTGATGGTGTCTCTCGACCCATGAATGTTTCCACACCTCACGGCTTAGCACCAGAACATTGTGGCGAACTTGGCA
Source organism: Pythium guiyangense (assembly GCA_003730235.1). Classification (NCBI taxonomy): domain Eukaryota; phylum Oomycota; class Peronosporomycetes; order Pythiales; family Pythiaceae; genus Pythium; species Pythium guiyangense. Next base: position 599,963 of record QXDM01000026.1, read on the forward strand.
GAGGCGCTTGGAGGACAATCCGCCATGATACTGCTTGCCTCCTTGCCTGAGCATCAACTACGGACCGGTGCAGATGGACCTTAGCAGTGTCGACGTGACCTGCTTCAACTTGTGCGTGCGCGGGCACTTCCAGTCGAAGTGTCCGGCTCCGCACAACGGCAGTCGCTCTGCACAGCATGCGACGAATGCTCAAGCATAGAGCGCTTGTGCCCCTCGACAAGGTGGCACGCGCACGTAGCACAGAGAAAATGGCTCGCCTCAGTAGACGCGGGGCGCTCTACTGCGGGTGACCGAAGCGCCGTGCCGACGAGAGTCGAGCACATGGACAGCTTAGTCCGCGAGGTCTTGATGGCAAGTCTCGGAGTGAGATGTTGGTGTATAGCGCCTCTGTGAAGGACTGTGAGAAGCCGATGATACTGCTGGTTGAGAGCGGTGCATCGCAAAACTTTGTGTCGAAGGCAGCTCTAGTATGGAGTCTGCCGCAATGGCAGCGCTTGGCCCGCGAGGGCAAGCGCGAGACCATGCTGATACGTCTTGCCAATGGCTCGACAGTTCGAAGTGACGGAGCTGTGGTAGAGCTCTCGTTCAGCTTCTGCGACTTTGTCTGCAGGGAGAACTTTGTGGTTCTCGAGATGGGTCAGCGGTATGACCTCATCGTTGGCATGCCATGGTTGGCAAAGCACCAGCCATGGGTCGATTGGCGCTCGCGCAGAATCGGTAGCCCCAGTCCTTTCTCTGACGAGCGAAGAGCGAGAGAACTGTTTCTCGCTGCATCAGCGGAAACGTGTCCAAGAAGCGACGCGACTGATCGCGCTGTCGCTGTGTCCAAGACTGCCGTTGCTGATCACCCGGCGTCAAGACCATCAAGGATGAGAGCAGTGGCAGGTAGCCCAGCCGATGACCAACTACATGCTGAGGCAAGACGTCCAGATGTGTGTCGAGGGAACACCGTGGCAGATCGCCCAGGTTCGAGAAGTGCTGCGGCAGGTAGCCGAGTCCCTGTGGCAGTAAGCCCAGGTGAAAGTGTAGCTGTGGCTGTGTGCCCAACCTCGGTGGCAGGTAGCCCAGAGTTTGCGATCGATCCGGACGTGGATCTCTCACGCGCGTGTATCTCAGGTGAGATCACGACGCAACGTGATGGCGGTGTCGGTGCATGCGCCCACATGAACAAGAAGGGCGGCTGAAGAAGTCAGCTCAAGCGAGCGGAAGTATCGCTGTACATGCCGAGGATGGGCCCTCCTCGCACGACCATGAGCCTGTCTGCGAGCAACAGCACGCTCGTGACTGCGTGACCACGTTGAGTGGCACGCGTGACGTCAATGACGCTTCTGGGAAGCAGACGCAACAGCTAAAGATATCTTTGCTGAGTTTGCGGCGCTCCACGAGCTGCCATCCAATGCGCAGGAGATCGTGTCGCTTGATGAGATGAGCTACGACATCTTTCTCGACCACGTGAAGTGTGGCGAGATCATGGAGATCGTCGTTCCTACCGCTATCGCGTGTAGTGAGCTCAACACCTCGTCCACTGCGGACGAGAGTGTTCGTGAGAACGAGAAGCAGAAGCGCTTCAAGGCTCAAGACTGGAACGCCCTGAGGAGCAGTCCGTACTTCGATGTGCTGTGGAAGCACCGTGAGGTCTTCCCAGGCGAAGTGCCAAGCACCCTGCCGATGGACAGAGGCGTGCGCCACTATATTGATCTCGAGCGTGGGACCAAGGACTGTGTCACCAGGCAATGGCCATTGCCACGCAAACAAGTCGACGCGTTCGACAACTTCTTTGCGAAGCGTCAGGCAGCTGGACACGTGAGAGAGAGCAAGTCTCATCACAGTACACCGACGTTCTGTGTGCGTAAAGCCACAGGTGGATGGCGCATTGTTCATGCTTTCATCAAGCTGAACTCTGCGATCATCCTGGCGCAGACGCCGATCTAACGAAAGGATATCCTGTTAGACTCCATGGGTGGATCGACAGTCTTCTCCGCCTTCGATCTGATGGACGGGTTCTATCAAGTCCTGAAGCGCGAAAGCGACATCCTCTTGACGGCTGTGAGCACACCCAGCGGAATGCTATGGGAGTGGGTCGTGTTGCCGCATGGTCTGCGCAATGCACCAGCAACGTTCAATCGTCTGGTTATGCATTTGCTCCGGCCGCATCGTGCGTATGCGCCGAGATAATTCGACGACATCTTCGTGCACAGCCGTGCCGAAGGAAACGTCAGTGCAGAAGATATGCACAAGATTCTCCTTGCTTCAGTGTTGCAACGCTTACAAGACAATCGTCTGTGCTGCAACCTGAAGAAGGTCATCATTGGCGCGCCAGAGATTCCAATTCTCGGCTACTACGTCAGCAAGTCTGGAGTCCGTGCGGACCCAGACAAAGTCAAGGCAATTGCCGACTGGCCCACGCCTCTCAGTGTCAAGGACCTGTGCAAGTGGCTTGGCTTGGCAAATTACTTGCACAAGTATAGCCACGACTACGCGGCGCGTGTGTGTCCGCTCACACATCTTCTCAACAAGAATGTGGAGTGGCAGTGGTCGCCTAAGGCGAACGCTGCCTTCGATGATGTGAAACAATCACTCGTCACGGCTCTAGTCTTGGCACTGCCAGACCATGGGAGACCATTCAGCGTCGTCTGCGACGCGAGCGACATTGCATTCGGCAGTGCGCTGATTCAGAAGGACAGTGACGGACGCGACCGCATCGTCGCGTACCAAAGCCGACTGCTCAAAGCAGCGAAAAAGAACTATCCAGTTCATGACAAGGAGCGCTTGACGATCACGTACGCTCTCATAAGGTTTCGCGTCCACCTGCTCGGTGCGACACCATTCGTTGTGTACACAGACCACGCGTCCATGCGGACCGCGGTGAACACGCCACATCTCTCGCAGCGCATGGCGCGTTCGCTCGCGTTCTTCGCTGAGTTCAACTTCCGGGTTGAGTACAAACCCGGTTGAGAAAACGTGCTGGCGGACGCGCTGTCGTGCCGCCCAGACTACGAGGACACAGCTCGGCAACAGCCTGAGCTCTTGTGCCTTGAGTAGATCTCGGTGGTCAGACACACGAGCATCAGCCGTGTGCAGACCGGCCTCAAAGACACGTTCTCGTCACTTTATTCAAAGGACGATGAATGTCGCTTGCTGATCGCTCTCTTCGACGGCACGTCGAAGGAGCAATTGCCTTCAAAACTTGTGGCAAAGATCAGTCAGTACCGCTACGATGATGGCCTGTTATGGCATCAGCTGTCCGAGTACGACTACCCGAGGGTTGTCGTACTACACGACCAGGATCTCAAGATGATGAACCTTCGCGAGCTTCACGATGCGCCGGCAAGCGGGCATCTCGGCCGTGAGAAGACCTTCTATCAAATGTCTAACGTGTTCTGGTGGCCACACTCGTACAAGTGGGTCGCGAACTACGTGCGTTCTTGCGAGCAGTGGCAGCGCGTGAAGCAGGTTGGCAAGAGCCGCGCTCCGCTGCAACCGCTGCCCATTCCGCAAGACTGCTGGAAGTCGGGCAGCTTGGACTTCGCTTCGGTTTCCCGGAAGACAGTGCGCGCAACAGCGGCATAGTCGTCTTTGTAGACAGACTGAGCGAGATGGTTCACATCGCTCCTGTACGCAAGCACGTCACGGCTGAAACGACAGCGTGTTTCTTCCTAGAGCACGTGTTTCGCAATCATGGGCTGCCCGAGTCGATCGTTTCCGACCAGGACCCGCGGTATACCGCTGCCTTTTGGCACGAGCTATTCCACTTGCTCAACACGGATCTGGCAATGTCCACTGCCGATCACCCAGAGACAGACGGCCAGACGGAGCACGTCTACCGCGTCGCCGAGGACATCATTCGCAGCATTGCTGTCGATAGTCCTCGCGACTGGAGCCGATGGCATACATATGCGGAGTTCGCTGTGAACAACAGCGTTCACGCAACGACGAACGTCACGCCGTTCTACTTCAACACGCTGCCGCATCCGCGCGTGCCCACCACCCTTGTAGAGGGTGTCAATCGTTCTGAGGCGGGAGGGCAACTCGCTGCGCTCGCTGCAACAGCATCGCACCGCTCCCTGTCCTCCGACGAGTCCGCTTAACGCGCGGCGAGCGTGGATCGCTTCGCGAGTCGCTGCACGCGAGTAGCTGCACTCGACAGCCTTAAGCGCGTCGCGGCATCCCATGCCTGCGAGAGAGAACGAGCGCTCGACGCGTCTCGTGTCTTCAACGTCGACTGCACGAAGCAGTGACGCAAGCGCTGTACTGCCTGAGTGCATGTACGAAGCGCGCAGGTCGCAGTGCGTATCCGCCGCCGATACATCGCGGCAGCGAATGCTTGCGAGAGCAAGCGAGAGCGTGTTACGCCTCGTGACGCAGCCATCGGCTGCTATAAGTAGCGATGAGCATGCTCTGCCTCACGGCGAGCGTGAACTTCAGGGCGAGTCGCAGCGCGCGACCGCCACGAGTGATTCTCCGCAGCACGTGGGTGCAAGCGAGATCACGAGGGAGCGCACGACGCGGCTCGCAACCGCGCTGACTGCGTCGAGCAGCGGCGTAAGCGATCTTGTAGTGGCGCGCGCAGCGAGCGCGGTGCCCGCTTGGTCATCTTCAGCGATGCGTGCGTCGAGCACTGTGTCTGCACCTTCGTGTCTTGATGCTGCTCTCGCGCAAGCGCGGCAGACTCATATTGACACGCCGCCGCGCGTGCATAGCGCAGCGCATAACGCGATCGCTGCGGGCTCGAGCGCGAGCACGCAATGGGCCACAGAGCCGCCCCGATGCGCGAGCTCTTAGTGTGAGTCTCGGTCGCCACGTGAGCGAGCGACGAGTCGATCTGCATTGCTGTCTGCAAAAGGACGCAAGCCACGAAGAAAAGAAAATAACCTCCTCGCACAAAGCGAGAGTGGCGCCTGTGGGTCGCTCGGAAGTAGCCGGAGTGGAGCAGTACCACCCAACGCGCTTAAACTTGTGCAAAGCGCACCATTCGCTCGAGAGACTGAGTCTCTGAGTGTGCTGTCTGCTGTGTTAGCAGCCAAGCAGACAATGCAAGCGCAGAAGACCGTCGCTATGGCGCGGTACTTCATTGATGAGCACGCACTGTTGTGGCGTCGCGTACGCTACCAACTTGCTGCGGCGCAAGACAAGCAGAAGTTCTACGCTGACCGTAACGGCAGAAAAAGTATAGAGCAGTTTAATTGGGCGAACAAGTGTTGTTTTCAGTTATTAACTTGCCTAACGACTTGGCGACTGCGCTCCCAAGCGGCAGCAAGCTGTTGCTTCGATTCATCGGGCCCTACACAGTCTTGGAAAGGATTGGAGACTTGAACTACAAGCTCGACATTTTAACACAGTTGTGGACGCATCCTGTGTTCTGCGTAGGCTTGTTAAACCGCTATATTGATCCTGCTGTGGACATCAATTCCAGCGAGCGAGTCGCTGCTCGCAAGCGCTCGCACAGTGCTGAGAGGCTTACGCCTTAAGCGCGTGGTCGCTCCAGCTCGAAGCCGCGAGCTCTTGACTCACCGAGGCCTCGCGGCACTCAAGTAAACACTCAAAAAGATATGTCTGGAAGTAGAACATGGTGCTGCTCCTGCAAACAGACAGTCAGCGCCGCGTACGCGCGCGCCTCCTGTGCCATTGACTGACCGTCATGCCAGCAACACTATCATGTAGATCGCCTGTTGCGCTCTAGGGGCCAGCGCGGTCGCACGCACTTCTTGGTGAAGTGGCGTGGCTACGAGCAGTGCTCATGGGAGCCTGCTGAACGCCTCAGAGAGGAAGTTCCCGATCTCGTCGATTCATTCGAGTGACAAGAGGCGGCAAGACGCCAGCCTCGGCAGTAGTGCAGAGGCACTCAGCTCACCGCTGTTCTAACGCACGCAGTAGACGATCGTGTGAGCCGCATTGGATCGCACAAGACCAGTGTGATGACTGGTTCACTCACTGCGACAGCCATGGCGGCGTCGCGCTTGCCACCGTCGTTACGACGCGTGGCTGCAGAAGCAGATCTCGCGCTCGCGCTGCATCGCTTGGTGCCACGGTGCTCCTTTTCTATAACAGCGTACAAGCGGGTAGTGAGTGTGAACGCACTAAAAGCGTTTCATTTGTCGTCAGTCATCCTTGAGTACGTCGACTGTACGTCGACCGCGAAGCCGACGACATAACAGATCGCGAAGATTGCAATTGTCGTAAGCGCGCTGCATGTTGACTGAAGAGCCCCGGCATCATTCGTCCAGAGTCAAGCGCAGACACCACACGCCATCGATCATCACGACCGTAATCAACTGTCTACAGATCGGCGCAGCACCTGCGTGAAGAACTCGAATCAGCAGACAACGACTCGTACAATTGGTTTACCAGATTGCTAAAAGTTTTCGTCGTGATTAACCCAGCCGGGGGGCGGCATGATGCTCATTGCAATAACAAGCTTTACGATGGAGTCCAGTTGGTTTTAATTGGTCGCGACAGCAACATGATCAACGTTCGGGTCGCTTGCGTTTTGATTCACAGTGAAAGCGAAAAGAACTGCTCGTGGTTCCTTGGGCGTGCGCTGATGCTGGGGTACCTTTGACAGTTTCAGTCATGTCCGACCGTGGGTTAGGCATCGTCGCAGCTGGTCGGCAGCTGGGCGTCAAAATGACGCACAACACACAATAAGAGCCGCTTGACCAAAATTTGCGCGATTCGAAGCTGACGATGCTCGGAATCGCGTGCGGTAATGAAGTGCGAAGCTACGTCGCGGGTATCTACCCACACGTATGTGTTGTATACGCCGACGTCGACGACACAAAATGTACGGCTGCAGAACCACCAACTTAGCCGAAAACGAACACAACACGTCGCTGCTTACCGGGATCCGGTGCACACTGCCATTTCCGTTTATGCAAGCCTTCATCGAGTTCTCGTGAGGCGACTTCGAGAAGAGGTGCGACAGAGCCAAGGTATGGTCTGAAGAAGGCCGTACAGCCAACCCTGGTTCGCTCAAGATCTACAGCGAGCGGTTTGAGCGTCTGGGAGAGTATGCAGTTGATCCGACCAGCGACGACACCTTTCATGTCTACTCGATGGTCAACCATTGCCACTACAAGCAATGGGTCGTCGTGTCCAAGAAGCACTGCTCGTGTGGCTTCTATGTGCAACACAGCATTCTGTGTCGACACTTAATACAGGCTCTACAGGCGCGAAAGTCGATTGACTCAGTCTTTGAATTCTTCAGCAAATACTACCAAGTTGCTGCTTACACATGGGGGTTTGCAGGCAAGTACGCTTTGCCTCCCCTGCGACAAGCAACAAGAGCTGGAAGAGTCGTCCGTGTGGTCTCCCATTGTCACTGAACGTCCCGACCCGGTCGCATCAAGACGCATTGCCAGTCGTGGTGAATGCGAAACATCGAGTCACTACAGAAAGCGATGCTAACAGTGCAGGAAAAACGGACATAACAAGCGTGGTTGCCCTGAGGCTGACTTGTCTCGCGCATCTCACGCGTATTCGCTTATCTCGTGTGGCTATAATCTCGACTCTGTAGCTCATAAATGTTGAAGTGTCTACATCAATGTATAAAACTTACTCACTCTGTCGATCAATCCACACATGCATGTGAACCACAGTTCACCACCGAAACGCCAGTGATATCTTCGCCAGGCTTAAAGACTTGATCAGCTATGCCGACCACGACAAGCTCCCGGCTGTAACAACGTTCGACAAACTCTGCATTCGCGTTATACGAGTGGTTCATAAAGCGCGCAATGTTTCCGGCTTGCTTGGAGCGATGTACATCTTTCGCCCCTTGACCTTCTCAGTAGTTGAGAGGTCGTACTCGCTCACTTGATCCGACGAGGCGAAGTCGGATGTTGTGAGCATGCCGTAGTACGGACCTGTGCAGGCGCCGGTCTCGGTGTGTTCAGTCGCTCGCCCACAATGACCGGTGTCTCCGTGCTCGAGCACCAAACCCGCATGCTCGATCACTCTGTTGCCACATGCGGCGCCGACATGGCAATTTTTCGTTTTAAAAATAGCCAAGTTCTGCGTTGAGGCAGAACTCCGTGCAATTTGCCTCTCAATTGCACGGATCGATGACACCTGTGTCCTTAAACTTATGGCACTCAGGGTTCTCGTACTTCTCGATTATTCGTACGCGCTCGGGCCACGCAGGAGGCGCATCGATCAATCGTTTGTCGTCGTCGTCGTCGCTAACGAGGTCGACGACACTGTCTTCGCTGTCACTTATGACAATGATGTCGACCGCAGTGCAGCTTTTGCTGTTGTCGCTGATGTTGTAGATGTCGTGGATGTCGTCGGCGACGGCGTGGTTGTTGGTTGCGGCTGTGGTATTGGAGTCGGTCGCCTCGTCGAGGACGTCGGCATGGTTGTTGGTTGCGGCTGTGGTGTTGGAGTCGGTCGTCTTGTTGACAGAAGAGCTCTCTAAGGATCGACTAGGTTATGACGAGCATCGTGTTTTGATGGCGCACTAGGCCGGTCGGGTCCACCACTGCCTTGCGTTTCGCCGTGTACGCGGGCTTCCTCAACCGCTGGGCGCCTCGTGGATTTGTTCTCGCACTTTGCTTCTTTTGCGTCTTTGCGTGTCTATTGTACGATCGAGCCATGTTATGTCCTTGGTGTGCGTCGCTCTACTTTCTCTTTGGAAGTGCGCACTCACTTTCTGTCGACGATTTCACCTATTGGCAGTGTTTACGCCATCTACTCCCATTTTGGCGATTACCCCTTAAAAAGATAGAAGGATAGAGAGATGCATTAACGGTTCGCTGAGCCACAGCTACTCCAGAATTGTAACGGAGTACACAAGCTAAGAATATTGTTGTAATATTCTAGCTTTGCGGAATTTCTATTCACGTACTCGTTTTAGGACCAGCCTGTTGGCGGTTGATCTTACCGGTAGATATTGTTAGAGTATTAGCCAATAAGTGATGTTGGGCTCTGAGAGCCAACTACATATTACTTGACTTAGTTTTAGCATTACATGCATAGACATAGTGACTCGCACCAAAGGGTGGAGTCTGCACAACCAACTAAAATGAACACTTGCGATTTAGACCAACTGAACGGTTGCGTTTATTGTCTCCGTCTTAAGCGACTGGAATCCTTGCGGAAGGTGTTCATACACGCTTCCTCGCAAAGGTGCTGCGGAACTCGGGAACGCCCGGTTACAAGAATACCATGTTATCATTTTGAACTGCTAGATGAGAAGGACGTGGATAAGATGAGAGATCAGTTGGCGTTTAATCTATGCACACCTTTGATCCTCTGCATAGTATTACTTAGTACATGTAAGTGCCTGTGCTGAGTGGCGGTGCTTGAAACCGCCTTTGGTGGGCGCAGGATGATTTGAAATGTAAATGTTAGTTACTTATGTGCAGTTATGGATGATTTGAAATGTATGTGTTCGTTACGTATGTGCAGTTATGCTGAGTTCTTTGCGGTAGATATGTGCGAGGTGGTACACCTGGTCTTCAAAATGTCTTCTTTGCTTCAATTTGCTCATGTATCAAATTCTTAAAAAACGTCTTTGCTATATGCGCATTCTTTCCGTTCCACAACTACTCTTTTGCTCGTTGCGTGTTGCTCGTTGCAACAAATCACTCTTTCCAATCACAAGGGCAGCAAACCAGTGTTTGTGTGTGTTGCTACCGTGTGAACTGCGTCCTGTGCACACAAGCGTGTTCTGTGGGCACAAGACAGTTTGTCTGCGTGCCTGGTGAACATCCGTCATGCACGAGACCGTTGGCGCGCATGCTCGGTCGCTTTGGGGTATGTCAGTGGCTGTCTTCTCGTCTCGTTCTCTCTATCATCGTACCGCCGACACTGCTAAGCGCACCCCAAACAAATCGACGCAGCGTTCGACGAAGCGATACGAAGCGACCGAGACACTGCTACCATGGACCCACGCAATAGAGCGAACCGCGCAGAGTCGAAAGCGCAAAGCAAGTCGCGTCTGAGTCGGTGGCACGTCGTGGCGAATGCGGCGCATTGTAATTGGCGCTTTGCTCCGGCCCACGCGACAGTAGCAGCAACAACAACGATCAACGACGTCGACAACCCGCAGTTCCCATTTGAGCTGGTTCGCGGCACCGAGCGCGAGCGGGACGACCACGAAGATGCGCAGTCGCCACCAAAGCCGCGGCTCTTGATCAACCTCGACGAGCGCTTCATCGCACGCGCAGCCGCGACACTGGACGCTGCTCGTGACCAGACCATGCGTGTCAAAGTCGCGTTTGGCTGCACGTTGTTCCACCTCGACGCTCTGCGTCCTGGCGTAGAGTACGGCCGAGCAGTGCTTCTGGGCGCACACCACTCACGTCACGTCCGCTCGAGCTGGTCAAACATCTGTGATCTCAACGATCCATCGCTCGCAGCACTCGCTGCTGATCTGCGCTCGACTGCTGCGAGTATGGCAACGGCCGTGGACGCAATGGAGCCAAGCGCGGCAGGATCGGTGAAAGAGCGCCTCGACGTGTACATCAAGTTTCAACAGCAACGAGCGCGAGATCTGAAGCTCGTCTACGCACTCACGCAGCAAGCGAAAGACAGCGCTCTCGTTGGCACACAGAAGAGCATGGGCGGTGCTAGCGGTCTCTCCGACACAGTGTGGCGTCTCCTGAGCTGCAAAGTCAACATGGGTACGCGATACGCGTTCGACATCACCACTCCAGACGACGTGAGCTTCCGCATACGGGTGTTCAAGACCGTGCATGCGAGCGCCATCGCGACGGAGCAAGCAATCGCGTCGCTGCGGATCGAATCGAGCGCAACTGTACACGAAGACTCGGCAGTAACAACGCCACGCGTGGACCTACTACCTGGTTCGACCCTCGCGCTCGACGGCGCTCGTGTCGAGAGCGTACGGCGCATGCGCCACGTCTCCGTGCCGTTTCGCGGACTCCAGTTCACGATTCGCGAAGCGAGCACGAGCGAGCTCCAGCTTGAAGCGCGGCTTCGACCAGACCCACCACACCAGACCGCGTCGCCGCAGTCACTTGGTGCGCAGTTCAGCGCGTTGCAGGCGCGTGTGCGCTCCATCCTTGCGTCATACAGCTGATCGAGTGCGCGAGGCAGTGTCGTTGACAGGAGCTGCGCGACCTCGACCAGGTCAATCGTGTCGCTCGCAGACCAAGGAGCTCAGAGTGAAAGTCGAGAGACATGACGTGGTCGCGACGTCCACGCGCGAGTCGGTGCTGCAGGACAGTGTCGTCGCTTGGAGGGAGGCTGCTCTCGTGTCTGCAAACGACAGTAGTACCGTCCACTCCACGCTCCTTCGTACCGAGCCAAGTCATTGCTCAGGACCTCACTACGAGACACATCGCATCCACTCGCTCACTCTCGCTCTCTCATGTGCGCTTGGTCTCTCCCTCTTGCTCTCTCTTGGGCTTTTGTTGGCTCAAGCGCAGTTGTGCTCACACGAGCATCGGCTGGCGGAAGATCGTGACTTGGCGCCGCAAGTTCGGGATCCCAAAGGCAAAGATCGTCGCGACGAGCGTCGAGTCGAGTTGGCGACACTCACTGCGCACATACCGCGGCGCCGCGTGCATCGAGACAACACTGAGGAACGCCAAGCGCTGCCGGAGCCGCGAGCAGTGCGTCAGGTCTTCGCCGTCAAACGCTCGCAGTCGCGCCTCTCGCCGCGCCACATCCGCCTCGAGCGCCGATGCGCCAAAGTTCGTGGCGAGCACGAGCTGCTCGAGGTGCTTGTTCACGCGCAGCATGCGCTCGATCGCGTCGGCCGCAGCGCACAGCTCATCGCCGTTGTCGATGCTGCAGATGTGCAAGTTCTTGAGCTTCGCGACTGTGTGCGCGGCGGACACGCGGCGCCCAAGCAGCACCATTAGCGCCGTGACCGTGTCGACGTCCCAGCCGAGCGTGAGCGACTGCAGCTGGCTGCTCGGCCGCGAGAACAGACGCGCGAGCGAATCGAGTGCGATTTGGCCGCGAGCGCTTGTCGGCAACGTGCCAATGTGCTGCAAGTCTGGAGACGCGTGCACCACGACGTCGAGCAAGTGCGGGTCGAGCGGGTCGAGCACGACGCAGAGCGAGCGCAAGTTGACGCCGAGGGCGCGCAGCAGCAGCGACGTCGTCATCTCTGGCAGCGCGCAGTCGCACTCGAACGCCGTGAGTGGCGACGTGAGCGGCAGGTCGATCGCCCAGTTCGCGACGCACGCGACGTCAGCCGCCAGGACCCAGCCAAAGCCGAAGCCTGGCACGAGCACGCGCACAAAGGCGATTGCACCGCGCTCGCCTGCGACGGCTTGCTCCGCCGCCTCGCACATCTCGAGCTGCACGTCGCACTGGAGCGTGATCCACACGTCTGCGTCGACGCTCTGAGATTTGCGCACTGCAGCGCCGCCTCGCACGCACGCGACCTGGAGCTTGCTCGGCGTGAACGGCAGCGTCTGGTACTCGGCGGCGCTTCCGTCATCGTCGTTGTCCTCATCATCGTCGCTGCCGTCGTGCAGGTCGTTGGTACGATTGTTCTGCCGCTGCTCGTCTTGCTTCACAGCGTCGACGAGCGCGGCGAGTCGCGACACCGAGAGCAGCGCGAGCGGATTCACAAGCATCTGGATGAGCTCGTTGTGGCTCTCGCCATCGTTGCTTCGCCAGTACTGCAGCGATAGCTTGCGCCAGCTCGACGAGCGCGTCTTGGGGTGGAACACAGCGTAGCCGATCCAGGACACGAGCAGCGACGAGAACGGAAAGAGCGTGTCGACGCTCTCGGACCCGAGCTGCAGCGTCTCGAGGCACCGCGTGTGCGGCAGCGCCGAGAAGAGCGCGACGAAGCGCTGGGCGTCCAACTGCTCGTACACGAGACTCAAGTGCGCGAGCGGTGACGCCATGTGCGTTGACGATCGCCAGCGAGACAGCGACGAGCTCAGCGCGACTTGCTCCAAGCCGAACGCGCCGCAGACAAAGCGGCTGTACGGGTCCTGGCACCCGAGCGTCTCGACGTACAGACTCAACTTCGAGAGGCGCACGGACAAGATGCTCAGGAGCGACGTGAGGTCGAGCAGCTGCGCAGTCGACGCCACGCGCCAGTCTTTGAACTGCAGCTCCTGGAGACGCAGGTGCGGGTACTTGATGCACTTCGCACCGCGCGCTGGGACCACATCGGCGAGGATCGCGAGCACGGACGGCAGCTCGTGCATAAAGACTGTGCACGGATCGTAGCCGTACGCTTCGAGCTGGAGCGCCATGTCGATCGGACGCGTCAGCGCAGGCTGCGTGTCGTCGATGAGCGGCTTGACGCGGTGCCACGCGGCTCGGAACGCTGTCGTGCGCTCGGCCTTGCGCGCGTCCTGCGAGCACGACGCCGCAAACTCCGTGAACCCGCCCAGGAGCGTGCGCACGTTCGACGGTACGTGCTCGTCGTCGAGCGCCGTGATGGAGACACAGAGCGTGAGGCGGAAGCTCGCGCTCGCAGATGCCTCGGTCGCGTCGCGCTGCTGCAGCTGGAGACACAAGTCGTCGTCCACTGCGAGCTCGAGCGCGAGTTCCTGCGCGACGCGGTGCCAGAACGCGCGGCTCTCGTTGCTGCGGACGCCGCGACAGCACGCGAGCGCGCGCCACACTGCGAGCGTCTCGTGCAGCACGCTCCATGCATCGCGCGTCATCGGCGTCGTGACGAGGTCGCTGTTGCCGACCTCGAAGCGGATTCGGAGGTGCGCTGGAGCATGCTGCGTAGTGTTTGCTTCGAGCTCGAGGTCCGCGACGTCCGCGAGGCGTCGGCCCCAGTCGACGGCGAGCGCGAGTGCGTCGTCTCGGTCGAGTCTTCGAGCCATCGTGTTGCAAAGTGAATCCCACGGACGCTCGAGCGACGATCGCTCAAGCTTGGCCAGTTGCGCAACGCGCTCGGGTCGCTCGTAGATGTCGCGGAGCCAACTGTCTCGTTCAGTTGTCATGCTACAGACCTCGTCCCGCGCTGTTTAACATCGTTGGTCGCTTGCGGTCGTGGCCGCGGTCGTGGTTGTCGTTAGCTGAGAGACGCCGCGCGCGCGTCGCTTTCACAGCTCGGAGCGCAGGCAAGGATGATGATGATGATGACGACGACGATGCTGTTCATCGAGGCGCTGTCGCTGCGTTATCGCACTTGCTGCTCGGCGATCGACGATGCGCTTCATCTCGCTGTTAGTGAGTACTGATCATTGATGTCGCTCACAGACACCAGTGTGAACATCGTCATGACCGTGTGCTTGACTTGCTCGCAAGTGTCGGTCGAGTTGACGTTGCGACCATCAAGTAACACGTGTGAGTGCAACTTGAAACATGGCGGCAACCACAACGAGGCAACTTGTTGCTCGTTGCTCGTTGCTCGTTGCTCGTTGCTCGTTGCTCGTTGCTCGTTGCTCGTTGCTCGTTGCTCGTTGCTCGTTGCTGATTGATCATATGCAGCAAATGCTGGTTTGAAGCACGCGCTCTTCTTGCACTTGCACACGACATCCATTCGCTCACATGAGCAGGCAAGGCGTTGGATTGATGGTTGTATAGGCGTCAACTCAGTCATCATCTCGTTTCGCTGGCTATGCTCGTCAATGCAGCTCGTGACGACTGGCATGGCTGGCCACCACAGCCAAGCACGTGCAAAACTGTGGACATGGCTGTGCTCGACTTGACTCTGGTGTCTGCACTCGCACTCTGGATCTCGCATCATAGAGCTCGATCACATGGTTCGTTTCCTTGAGTGCGACGATTGCGTTGACGCAAGTGACTGACACTAGGAACATGCACGAGTCGTGTCAACCGCAGGTGATAGCAACACACATGTCCGCACTTCCACACTGCTTCGCACACGCACACAAGACTACCAAGACATGCGTATCTGCTAGCCAGCCGAGTGGATGTGCTCACTTACTTGGGCTGCTTGCTATTGTGCAGATAGCAGAGCAAACGTCGTGCTTTGAGAGCGCGTCGTCTACAACCGAAAGTCATGCAGATGCATGTGTATGTGTATGTAGCAAAGACCGAGATACTGGTCCTGACGACGATGCTAACCAACGACGCTTCACGCTCTACACCTGTGTACCTGACGTCAATACGCTGGGTCTGGAACGCGAAAGCTAGCGCCATATAGATGCTCGAGGTAAAGCGTGCGCTTCGCGGGACAGAGCACGTCGACGCCAGCGAATGGACATGGAACGAGCGGATAGACGTAGTCCTTCGGCACGAGCATGAGCTTCATGTACGTGCTCGTGGTCACACAGTGTGCGCACTTGGCCCAGCTGCTCGACGCTGGAGTGCTGAGCATCGCGATGTCATTTACAGCCGACTCGGCAAACACAAAGACGTCGATGTAGAACCCTCGCGTGGTCTCGACGAGCCGCACTGGGATGTTCCGATCGCGCTCGGGTCCAGTGTTCACGTCGCTGTCGAGCACTTGGAGCTCAAAGCGGCCGGGTGGGACGCCAGCGCGGAGCGGAATGATGTTGTCGCGCAAGTACCGGTACCCGTCTGTTGTGATGCCAAAGTCGACGTCGTTGTCCCATGCGAGCACGCCTTGCTCGCGGAACTGTCCAAGCAACGTCCCGCTGTCGAGCCAGTAGTCGATGTCTTGTTCACTGAGCGCGTGTGCGAGCGCGTGGACGAGGCCAGTGAGCTTCTGCGCGCGCTCTGCAGCTGAGATGCACGCTTGCGGGTCAAAGTACGCGGCGTCAAAGTGCGACGCGTCCATTGGGATACACCGCGGTTGCTGCAGCGCGCCGCGCAGCACTCCTGCTGCAACTGGGAGCTGCAAAGCAGTTCGCACGAGCGACGTGAGCAGCAGCAGCAGTGCAAACGCGACGACTACAAGCAGCCGCGAGTGTGTCTGGAGCAGCAGCCGCAGTGGCACGAGCTGCTGCGGTACTGCAGCGCGCTTCATGCTTGTGCTTGCTTGAGTGTGTTGATTTGTTTGTTGATCGATCTGCTTGGTTGTTCGTTCTCTTTCGGTGTGTTTGAGTTGGATACTGGATACTTGACTTGGTTCAGAAATAGCGAATATTACAAAATGAATAGCGTAGAAACAGAAAGTGAGAGCACAAATGCATCTAAAGTAGCAATGTCAATATATCCATGTGCTTGAAATGCAAATATTGGAGCAACACTCGATTACTTTCGTAGTTTTCGCTCTCCTCAGACAGCGAAGGCATCTGCTGCTGTTGATCTGCGTCCGTCGCATGAGCAGCTCTGGTGCCTGCGCCAGCATCGTCGCTATCGTCGCTATCATCGTTGTCAACGCGAGTGATCGAGCAACAGGCAGTCGCTAGAAAGGGCATGGCGCACGACGAGCAGCCACTCGCAGGCACACTCGCGACACAAAGACCACAGACACCACAGACATACGACAGCAGCGATCTCATGCAACAGCAACAACAGCAACAGGAGCAGACGCACTACTGCGCACTGCTGCAGACAATCCATCTAGAGCTGCTGCAGCTCATCCAGCGCACATCTGCAGTCACACACAAGACACCGCACAGCACAACAAACAAAGCGACTGACCATGCTCCATTGTCAGATGAGCAGCAGCAACAACAACAACAGCAGCACCGACTCGCAACACACAACGCCAACCACAAGACCGTCCATAGCAATGGCACCACTGCCACCACAGTCGATGCAATGGACGTCTACGCGTGTCTCCGGTACATAAGCAGCAACTGGAGCGCAGTCTCGGAAGCAACTGGCTGCGATGCGCGCGTACTGGAGCTCGTGGACCGAGCGCTGGAGCACGAGAGTGATGACAGCAGCGGCGACCTTGCAGAGCTTGCGCGCTTGATCGGTGCGAACAACACAGCGCAGTCGCACATCGACGCACTCGAGAGTGATCTCGCTGCACTGCGGATAACCAGAGACAGCGCTGGTGCGTGCGTGCGTGCAGCGCCAAGTGGTGAGGCTCCTGGCATCATCAGCAGTAGCAGCTTCAGTACGACGCACTTGCCACAACACGTCGACGCTGCGATCCAGCGCCGCGCGAGTGCTGGACATGCTGTCGCTCAGCGCTTTGTCGCCGCACACGAGCTCGTGGCGCAAGCGCGCGTGCTCTTACACGAGTGCCAGGAGACGCGCGCGCTCGAGAGTGTGCGCCGCGCAGTCGTGCTCTGGCGGCACTCGTCGATCGACCAGCGCTTGCTTAACGCGCTCTTGAGTCTCGCGACCGACTGTGTCGAAGCGAGCGGCAGCGCAGACGCGTGCTTTGTGTTTGCGATCGGCGAGGACAATGCTGCAGCAGATCGACAGCGCCACACGAGTGTGGGCAGCGCAGACAGCAGGTCTGGAACGAGCACAGCCGACTGCAACAGCGACGACGATGACGACGACGGTAGTCATGAAGACGAGAGCAACGGCAAAGACCACGAGACGGTCTGGCGCCAGTGCGTCGCCGCGCACCCGTCGGTCGCCGTGTTCCAGTACTGGCTCGCGCATCGGCTCTTTGCGCGCGGCAAGGTCCGCGACGCTCAACTCTTTGTCGACAAAGCGCTCGCGCTCGAGCGCAACCCGCAGTGGCTCTACCTCCGCGCGCAGTGTCTGTGCGCAACGCCAGCTCTAAGTCTCGCGCATCGCGTCGACGCGTTCCAGCAGTACATCGCCGCGAACCCTCCAGACGAAGAGTGCGTGCCACAGGCGTACTACTCGCTCGCGCTGCTGTACCTCGAGCAAGGCGAGTACGCGCTCGCAAAGCGGTACCAGGCGCTTGCGCAGCTCGCCGAGCGTCCGCCCGTGCGGTTTCCAACGTTCGGTCTCGTCGCTGACGACTTTGCGCCGAAGCGCATGCTGCGCATCGCGTTCAGCGCGCCGCTGTTCGTGCTCTCGCTCGCGCAGCAGCTCGAGTGCGTGCGCGCGACTGAGCTCGAGTGCGAGGGCTGCGGCGCGTGGCTCCCGCTGACTGCGCTGCTGCGCCACAAGACGGACACGTGCGCACAGCGCCGCGCCTGTTGTCTGGTCTGCGGCGAGTCGATGGCGCCAGGCGAGTTGCTGCCGCACCAGGAGCATCGCCACTCGCCGAGTTAATGCAGACCACAAGAACAGCAGCCCTTGGCACACTCGGATACCAAACACTCCAGGCTCACGACCGACACATTCGACCAGACGTGTGTTGCTTCTCGAGTACTGCGAACGGTGGCCACTGCTGCCGCAGTACGACTCAAAGCAGACTAGGCACGACTGGCGTCTGCTGTCAACGGTGCGTGCTCAAGTCGTGAGACCAAGACGCACAAGTGAGACCCAAGCACCTCTTGATCGTCTACTCCGTCTCCTACGTACACGCGCTGCGCAAAGTGTCCTAGATACCCGCCCTCCTTTGCCAGCTCGTGGAAGACGCCTCCGACGTCCTTGATGAGCTCCTGCGGCGCATCGATCGAAGCAGCTCTTCATGGTCTACTCCCTCTCTCTCACGACTGCAGACACCCACTCTCGATTGCTTCACGACACATAAGCCAACACGCTCTTCGGGAACACGACGATTGAACATAGAACGCGCCTTCATTGCTCTCGTCACTCTCACCATTCCCACCGCATCTGTCGGTGAGAAAGCGTTTGTACATCTCGCTGCGCACGCGCAAACTGCTTTGCGAGGCTGCGGCGCGCTGCTCGCAACGTTCGCTCAAGCGCTTGACTCACTCTCAACACTCGAGTCACCTTGGCAGAGACCCAATTCGCACAAGTACACGCCCACGCAGTTCTCTTGCCAGTAGCTCAGTCACCCCATGCTTGCGCTGCGCTCGTTTGTTTGTGTGCGTTGTCGATCCAAGTGCAAAGGTCTCGTTGCAAGCGATGTCGATGTCGATGTTGATCTGAGTCGAGTTGTCGTGTGGAGGTAGGCGCTCTAATACGACGCTTTTCGTATTCACTTGCAAGTCAAACAACAAGAAGAGTCTTCTATCAAGAGCACACAAGTGGAGAGGTGAATACTTTTGTGACAATGTGAGTGAAGGTGTGTTACATACACTTGTTTTAAGACGCTTGTCATTGAGCAAGTCACTCACTCGTGAACGCACTCTCGAACTCTCTCTCACAGACACACACGAACAGCTCTTCACGCGACGCAAGAGCACCTATCCAAGCACTTGGACAACAACTATACACCGCCAGAGCATGACAACGACTCAAGACATCGATCGCAAGGACCTCCGACAACGCTCAGCAAACTCGACAACCGGATCGAGTGTCGACTCTGTCATCGCAGCAGTGCTGACCAACCCAGCGCTTCGAGACATCGTCGTCGACTTCCAGACCGGGTACCCGTTCGCAATCACCAAACACGTGACGTCGAGCACTCTCGACGCACTCACAACTTGTGGCTTTACGTACCGAGTTGGCTACAACTTTGTCAAGCGCGGCGTGCTCGCACACGCTGCGATCGCAGCTGGCGACCTCGATGCGCTCCAGCGCGTCTACTCGCTGGCACAGCAACCGCGCTACCAAGGCGACACGAACCTCGACGTGAGTCTCGTCATGCGCTGCGCAGTGCTGTTGAACCGCTTGGACGTCCTCGAGTGGATCCGCGAGCTCAAGACGCAACAAGGCTGCGAATGGACATGGGAGCCAAACCTCATGGGTGTCGCCATGGAGTACGCTGCCAGCACCGACTTGCAAGTGGTCGAGTGGATCCACGCGCACGTGCCTCAGACTGCAGCTACACAGTTGCCATTCTGGACATACAAGTGCGTCGCTGCGCGCCGAGTCGACCTCGTCCAGTGGCTCCGCTCGCACAACTCCATCAAGATCACGCGACGTCTGATCGAATGTGCAGTGATCATGGGCGCCACAGATGTGCTCACGTACTTCTATGAACACACGCGCGACCGCGCGAAGCAGAAGGCAGTGAACATCGCAGCCGAACGCGGGTACTTGGACACGCTCAAGGTCGTGATCGCGCACCAGCGACGAGAGACGACGCTGCGTGCGCTCAACTACGCGGCGCGCGGCGGCAAGACGGACGTCGTGCACTTCCTCCTCGACAGCAGCAGCAACAGTGACCTCCGACACGACGCGCTCCAAGTGATCGACTTTGCAGCCTGCAGCGGCAACCTCGAGCTCGTCCAGCTCTTCCACGACAGGTTCCCACACGCCTGTACGCATCGCGCGCTCGAGAACGCAGCGAGGAACGACCACGTCGACATCGTGAAGTTCCTGCTCGAGCAACGCACTGAAGGCTCGCCTGCACGCGCACTCAACACTGCGATCCGACATGGCGCCGTCGAGGTCGTCAAGCACTTCCACGAGCACTACCCGCACCTCGAGTGTCCGCCACTCGCAGTCGCGGAAGCAGCAGGCGACGGACACTTGGCAGTCGTCGCGTTCCTCTTCCACGCTCGACCAGAGACGCGCACGCCAGAGATGCTCTACTGGGCTGCCAAGCGCGGACACCTGCGCGTCGTGACGTTCTTGTGCGAGAACGGATGCGATGCTAGCACCGAAGTCGCACTCAAGCGCGCTGCTGCAAGCGGTCGACTCGACGTCGTGCAGCTTCTCCACGCGCGTCTCCAATCTGGCGAGTCAGCGTTCCCAGCACTCGCGCGAGCGGCGGTCGAGATCCCTACGCCAGGCTACGATCCCGAGTACTACGTGATCTTCCTGTACCTGCTCGACAACGAGCGCGCAGAGGAGCCGCTGCCTCTGCTCGAGCACGCTCGGAACACGAACCGAGCAGTGGTCTTTGTCGCCAAGACGATCTGCGACCAAGCGCGAGCACGAGGCCAATTGCTCACGAGCCCTTACGCACAATGAGCTCCTGGCCTCACACACGAGCGCACCACTCATACATTGTGGAACAGACGCTCTACCACGAGTTCTCGGTGTACACACTGTGCTCTAGCTCAACACGCAAGCGAACACCATCCACTACACTCTGATCTACGCTCAGTCTACGACGCTCTCTCTATCCTTCTCTACCAGGTCGCTGAACGCGCTGGCAGCGCCTCGAACGAGCTCCCGAGCGCACAAAGCGCAGCCATGTGGCCGTCGCAACAATGACCGACGACGCGCTGGTGTTGTCTGATGTGGTGCGTCATGCTTGTGAGAGAGCACGGCCCTAGCTCTGTACGACACCACGAAGACGTACTGATGGCGACTCGGTTCGTGCCGCGCCTGTGTCTTTGAGCATTGGATGCACTGCCATTCAAACACGTTATGTGTTGAACGGGCCGTGCACACAGTTGTGCTCGCCTCGATACACTGGAGTTCCCCTCGATGCGCTGCTACAGCTCGTCGACTTCGCGGAGCCACTGGATGAGATCATCGCGCCGCGACGCCTTTGCTGCTAATCGGATCCGCTCGACGTCGCAAAAGTCTGGGAGCGTCTCGTAGAACCAGTGGAAGCTCGACGCCAAGCCGTGCGGTAGGCGGCCATTGGCTCGAGACAAGTCGCCGTAGAAGAAGAGGAACCGCAGATGCGTATAGTGTCCTCGCTCGGCTGCAGCGTGCATCGCTGGCTTGGCGGCGCACCGCTCGCGACGGTTTGCGTAGAGCCACTCTACGACGTCGAGCAGTTCGCGTATCACGGCACTCTCGAGCGCCAGTGGCGTGCAGCCTTCTGAGCGATAGTCCTGGAGCCACTGGAGCACATCGAGGTGGCCATTGCTCGCTGCACCGTCCATTGCGTCGGTCGTGCAGCCTTCGTCACGATGCTCGTGGAGCCACTGGACGATCGCCAGATGCCCATTCGTGGCTGCGCTGTCCATCGCCGCAGTCGTGCAGCCTTCCGTACGATTGCTGTGGAGCCACTGGACAACGTCGAGGTGGCCGTTCGCTGCTGCATCATCCATGGCAGCTGTCGTGCAGCCTTCGCGCCGGTGTTTGTGGAGAAAGCACACGACGTGAAGATGTCCATGCGCAGCTGCTTCGTCCATCGCAGCCGTCGTGCATCCTTCGTGTCGGTGCGTGTGCAGGAACGCGACGATATCGAGGTGTCCGCTGCTCGCCGCGCCGTCCATCGCATCAGTTGAGCACCCAGTGCTGTGGTAGTGCTTGTGGAGGAACTGGACGATCGCCGAGTGGCCAGCGTACGCCGCTTCGTCCATCGCGGCGACCGAACATCCGACGTGTCTGCAGTGCGTATGCAGGAACTGGACAATGGCCCAGTGCCCGTGCTTGGCCGCGTCGTCCATGCTGCGCTCCGAGAACGACTCGGGGCTGTGCGCAAAGAGCCACTTCACAATGTCGAGGTGGCCGCCCACGACTGCGTTGCGAGTCGCATCGTGCGTGAGTGGCACATTGTGCTCTGTGTAGAGCCACTGGATGACTGGCAAGTGGCCACTGCGCGCTGCGTTGCGGATCGCCTCGGGTGTGAACCGGACGCGATGTCCTCGTGCTGTGAACCACTCGAGCATCGCGAGGTCGCCGCGTCCTGCTGCTCCATCGACAGCATACACGGTCGACTCGGGCGTCACGTAGTCGCGCAAGAGCTCGAGCATCGCAAAGTGTCCGTCGCGGATCGCAATCGTCACTGCGAGGTGCAGTGGCGCTGCTGGATGCGTGTTCACAAGCCAATTGAGGATGTGCACGTGGTTGTGTCGCGCTGCAGCACGAACGACGTCATCCAAATGGATACGACCAGCACCGTCGTACTTGAGCAGCTGCTGGAGCATTGGGAGGTCGCCGTGGCGCGCGACTGTCGTGGCAATGTCGTCGCTGCAGACTTGCGTCGGGTTCATTGCAAGCAGCAACTCGAGCGCGATGAAGTGCTGACGCTCAGCTGCAGTGAGCGCAGCGTCGTAGACGTGGCAGCTCAAGAAGCGCGGGTATTGCCTCGTGCTTGGATGAGGGAGCTTGGCTGTAGCATCAATGAGGCGCTCGAGCAGTCGGAGGTCGTTCATCTCGACTGCGTCCTGCAACGTGCGCTTGACCGAGTGGTCGAGAAACGAGCTGATGCTGCCAACGACGTGAGGCAGCGCTGCAACTACTGGAAATGCGCGAAGCACGACTGCTGCACACGTGAGCGGCTGCAGACAGCGCGCATCGCTCTTGTCGTGAGAGGCATGATGAGTGCAGCGGCTTGGCATCCCTGCCTTCTTCTGCTCGCGATGTGTGTCAATCTTGAGCAGGTGCGAGCAAGAACTGGCAGTACTAACATCCTTATATCCACACGTACATAAATGGAGTTATTGTAGTACATCATGTGATAGTGATAAAACAGAGGGTGTGCAGTGCAACCACAAAGCGTGGCCATTGAGTGCTGCTCGCCATCTTGGCTCGACCAACGTCGTCTGCATCAGCGTCGCTCTCGTGTGCGCGTGACTCTCGCTCTGGGCTCCAGCGCGTAGCATCTCTGCAGTCGACGCAGTCGACGCACACATATCCATACACATACAGCAGCAGCCATGAGCCGAGGACGAGGACGCGGCGGACGCTTCCGGTTTGGCGGCAGCCGAGACTCGGCGCTCGCTGATATGCTGGAGGATTTGAGAATGGGTCGTATTTGGGTCTGGTCGCAATTGTGTCGCAGCTCATTTTGAGGCCACAAGTCGCACACAGGTCGCACGCACCGTTCATTCTTCAATCCATCGCATGATGAACTTGCACTCAACGTCATCTTGATCTGCGCAATGCCGACACCTACTACTAACGCCACCACCTCGCCAGCTCAAACAAGTACATTGTTCAATCCTTGCAACAACAGCAATGCCTCAAGCAGTCAAGCGTACGGACGTGACAGCTCACATTCGCGATCGTTCTTGCACCTGCTCACCTGCACGTTCGCGCATCACTGCGCATACTCGTTCCAGCTCGCGCTCATTAGCTTGTGGTCGCTCGCGCGCGGCTGACAGCAATCGCTCGCGCTCATCTGGTCGTGGCCGCTCGCGCTCATTTGGACGCGATCACTCGTGCTCGCCAGTTCACAGTCGCACTAATAGCCGCTCGCGCTCTGACTGGCATGGTCCCTTATTCGCTGGCCAAGGTTACCTGCGGTCTGCCGCTCGTATTCCCTTGCGGTCTACTACTAGTGCGCGCCTTGGGTCTTTTAAACATGCTCGCGGTCGCACGCGGCACTCGCGCATAGAAGATCAAGGGCGTTCAGACAGATGCGATAGCATGAGCTCTGGTGAATGTGGCAGCATGTGCTCGACTGGTGACGGTCGATCTCGCTCAAAGGACCCATGATACCTTCGATTGACAACACTTGAGCGCATAAGCTCAGAGAGACAATCGAGTAAAACCTCACCTGGTCACGAGAGCGCGCACACATTAGAACGTGCGCATGACCAGACGCGCTCACGGTCTGTTAGCTTTGTGCTCTCGTGCTCCAGTGAAGGCGTACATTCTGGTGCAAGTGTATGCACGCACTCGATCTCGAATGAAAGCTCGTGCGCTCGTTCAGTCAGCCGTTCGCGTTTGAGATCCACCTCGCATAACTGTGCAACACACAACAGCCACAGCAGCAGCCCACGAGCGCGATCACGATGATGTTCTCGTCCAATCCTGCAACACGGATCTTCATCTCGTGCGCGCTCTAGTTCGTACCCCTGGTCTCGCTCTAGCTCTTGGTCTCGTACAAGCTCTTGGTCTCTCAATTGGTTCCGCTCTCGCTCTAGCTCTCGCACTCGTTCTCGTTTTCGTAGTCGCTCTCGGTCTCGTTCTCGTTCTCATGCGCGTGCATGCTCAAACTCTGGTACTCGCTCGTGCTTTGCGTCTCGTTCTCATTGAACACGACTATGATATAGCGAAGTAGAATTCTTGCACACAACACTTCAAACCCGGGTCGGCGAAGGGATTGGGTCGATCCGGACGCAGTCACACTCGTACTCAAATTCAAGCACATCAATGCACTGGTCACTGCTCTGGCCAGTCTCAATGTGAATCCCCTTGTCGCTTCTCACACGATTGTGATATAGCGATGTAGAATCCTTACGCACAATAATTCGATCACGTGTCGACCAAGGGATTGGGTCCATCCGGACACTGTCGCGCTCGTACTCAAATGCAAGCACTCACTGTATAAGTGACTGCTCCGGCCAGTCGCTCACAATGTGAATCCTCTTTGGCGAGCTCTTTGATTCGCAGATAGGAGGAGCACCATGAGAGTGCACTAATGACGCTGACAAGCCGGACTTTCACTGAGGAAGCAAGCCCGGCGTCGGTGACTATACAAAATACAAGTTTCCGAGAGTCACACAAACTCGTACACACTCCAATCGGCAAGACGACGTAAGTGATAAGGAGCGAACGCTGGATCCGGCTTTACGCTCCTTGATCCGTTCACACTATATTCACACTCTTACACTCGCACTACAGTGAAATCGCTGGTCGTGAGAAGCACGACAGGAGAATGCTTTGAAGGACTGGTTCTCTAGCCTGGCCACGTACTCAGTCAATCACTCGAAGGCACTTCACCACTAATCACACGTTCACACTTGCACGCACACGCACGCAGTTCCGGGTAAGCAAAGCGAGATGTATGTGCAGGCATACTAACACACTGGTTCTTGCTCACCTGAGCCGGAAGAGGGAGGCGACTTGAGCGGAAGAGGGATAAACGGCTACAAAATTGGCTCAAGGTGCGACCCGGTATTTCCAGGTCGACACACTCGGGTTAAGTGCAAATGCTCCTAGACATGCACCTGACATCTGGTCTGAACCCAAGATGGCCGCAATCACGCTGACTCTAGAACTGGCTACTTGGGCCCGGACACCGGTTTCCGGGTCCAGGTCCATGTTCCGGGTCCGAGGTCCTCATCCGGTGTCTGGGATCCAGAGTCCTGGCGCTCGCTCTAATGCAGACCCGGGTCCGGGTGCTCGAACTCCTCGATCCCGTTGTGGGGTCTGGGCGCTCGTTGTAGAGTCCGGGCACATAGTCGCGACCTGAGATCTGGTACGGGCTCACCGTTCCGGGTTCGCACGCCAAGTCCAGGTTCCGGAGTCCGGAATCTAAAATCGAGATCGAGGCTGACGCTGACCCGGTGCTGACCCGGGACCTTCACTTGGTTTCCGAGTAGAGCAAGACACGTCGAGCTTGCGCATGCTTGTACTCGCCGGAATTCGTCGTAGACAGCCGTGTAGCGCACTTGATCATGTCTAATGTGCTCGTACGCTGTCAAATAGACGTCAAATAGCACAAGTCTGGATCGGCGATGCTCGGCGTATCTCGTACGCTTCTGCGGCACGTTGAACACGATGTCTGCGTCATGAACACGCTGTTTTGATGTTGCGACCGACTTGTTCTCGACTATGTGGCTCGCGCGTGGTGACGAGGCTGGGTCCGGATCTCGTATCGCGCGACTTGACTTCTTCGCAGTCGTAGTCGCTTGGACGCGAGTTCTTTGAGGAGACTACGGCTCAGTCACGCGTGATGCCTTTGGTTCTTGCTCGAGCTCGCTGGTGGCAACAGCATTTGGCTCTGCCGACGATCGGCTCGACTCGCGAGGACGCTGCTGACCCGGTCTTAGCCGGAGCCGGACTTAGCCGGTACTTGGACTGCGAGGAGCTTGACTGATCCGGTCTTAGGTGAAACTTATACTCGAGGAGGCTCGCCTGACCTCCGGCAGAGTGCGCTCGCCTGAGCGCGGGCACTATATCACTCGGCTCTCTTGTGTGTTCACGCTCCAACGAATGCTCGCGCTCGCCTATTAGAATAGCCTGACCCAGAATGCAGCACGCAGATCCAAGCTCTGGACAAACCCCATCAAACAACACCACGAGCGTTGGCGAGCAAGGGCAACTACGCACGTTCTCGCTTGTAGACGCATCTGCGGCACTGAGGACTGCTCGTTCGACAGATATTGTCCTGTGTGGCTACCAGTACGCTAAGATGAGATCGACGAGCGCCAAAGTCTCGTACAAATACAGTGTGTACCGACGGGCGTCTTGCATTGGTCGTGTCGATTTCAGCTCTCGGCTCATACCGTTCACAAACTTTGTGCTGCACACCTGCACGCCATCTCGTGCTAAGGGTCCTGCTGTGGTCAATCGCGAGGGTAAGATGCAGAACCGCGTCGATGGCAGCGCCATTGCGAACGCCGCTATGTCCGCAGAGCGCTTTTTGGAGGCGGTGAGTGCCGAGTTCTACCCTCCTGACTCCACTGTCTCTGTCCAAGGCCTACGCAGAGATCAAGTCAAGCAGCGAGTCTACATAAATCGTCAGCTGCACTACGGTGCCGACATCCTAGGGCAAGTCGAGATGCCGCCACTGTCGCTTGTGAGCGGCTCGCTTCTCAACTTCTTTCAGTTCCACTTCAACTACACCAGCAAACACATATGCGAGCCCGAGCGCTTGATAGGATGGATACATCCTAATCTAGTTGACAAGCTGAATACAAGTCCACCATGCTCTTTCTTGATGGCACGTTCCGTTTAGTACCAAAACCGTACAAGCAGTGCCTCATCTTGATGATTCACGATCGTGCAAGTAAGCTATTCCTTCCAGTCCTCTTTGTGCTTTGTACTTCTAAGACCGCGATGTACAAGAACGTACTGCATTTCGCCACACAGACAGCTGACCAGATGCTGCATCCAGAGTCAGTCATTTGTGACCTTGAGTATGCGCTCATGCGGACGGTTCTAGAGCACTTCGATGGCGTTCGCGTGAGTGGTTGCTACTTCCACTGGAAGCGTACACTGATCTGGCGCATGAAAGCGCTTCGACTTCTGAGTGTGGAGTCTACCGCTCTGATGCGCCACGGTTCCATTGACCTGCTCTCTGTCATGGACTCAAAGAACGTCCTGATCGTGAGATGGCGTATGTGTAAGACAAGATCAGAGAGCAGATCGAGAGCGACGGGCACGCTTACACTACCACTATATGGAAAGCGTTCTGGTCATACTTTGGACGTCAGTGGTTAAAGCGTGTCGCTCCTGAGAGCTCTGGAGCGCCCACGGCTTGAGCCGACAAGTGGTCACTCGGACCAATCACCGTTTGGAGCGCTTCAACTGAGAGCTCAACGACGTTTTCCCCAATGTACATCCTGGTCTCACCGCATTCACTGGCGGAATCGATGGCATTTCGCTGTATCGAGTGCAGCCGCTGCATGATATCCAGCGACGGCGTTCAGCAGCGCCTAGACGAGAGACCCGTCAGTTTCCTGAAGCGTTTGCTTTGCCTAAGTAGGTGTAACAAAATTGTGTTTTTTGCGACCCAAGTCGCAGTGCGACCAAAAATATATTCCTTTTTCATGCGACCCGATGTGCGACCTGACCCAAATACAACCCGAATTATAGCGTCCCGACATGCTCGACGAGACGCGCAAAGTCCATGGACTCTCGCACACGGAGATGGAGTTCTCGCACGTACGTCGCGCTAGCTGCTGCTTTGCTGCTAGCGATCGTCTCGCAAACTATCCGTAGCACGTCAATCACATCGTGCTAACACTGCGTGTGGTGCGAATAACAGACAGAGAGCGGGTCGGCGCTGTAAATCCCGGATGTCAATGGTGCACGCGAGGGGCGTAGCTATATAGACCGAGCCGCTTGCAGTGTTCCTGGCAGGGCTTTACGAGATCATCACAAAGAGCGTCTTGAGCGTCTTTGACTACCTAGAGTTCGACTTCTTTTTCATCTCAGGTCTCCCAGTCCTGGACTGACAGCTCCACACGCGCGTGGTCAACTTTGCATATGTGGACGACGCCCCTGGCGTCGAACCTGATATCAAGACCGTGCTCTGGTATAGGGAAGGTGTCGAAGCGTTCAGTGACGAAGAGCGCGTGCGGTTGCTCCAGTTCGCCACAGGCTCAGCGCGCGTGCCAGTCGAAGGCTTTAAAACGTTCACGAGCGCGAGTAGGAAATCCTATTATATGAGAAACATTACCTAACATTTAAACGAAAAGCGGCGATAGTATGGACTTCACTATAGATCGAGGATGGCCGAGATTTCTATATATTTTCTGTATTGTACGAAAAGCGAGTGATAGCGGTAATAGTAATCTAATATATACTCAATAGTGACAAAAGTGATTTGTGTCAAGAAAACGACTTTTTCTGCCGCGCGCTTACAAAATAACAGGATCTTGCGGCAGGGTTTTCAAAACCCTCTCGCGCTGCGCGCATTTCCGCCTTCGACGCGCTATTCCCAAGTGCGCACTTGCCAGCCACCAGTCAATGCGCCAGCAAGAGTGTGGAGCGCATGGCGCGAATCTGAACTTGGATTTTGTATTGATCTTTGCTGCGTTGAACGTGCAAGTGTAATTACAGCGTAAAAATCGAGACTACTGTACAACTTGAGCAAAGTACGCACCACTACAGTTGTCTCTTTGCACAGACGCAGCAACATGGCTACACTTGCTTGGCTCCGAGCTTTCGCTTTCGCTCTTGGTCAAAGCACCACGCAACACGCAACACAGCTCGGTCAATGCGCAAGACGCGAACCAGCACGCCGAGCCATCAACCATAGGACGCGTGCGATTTGAAGTGCTCGCGTCAGCCCAGCCTCGGAGCTTACTGTCAACGCAGCGACGTTTTTTCGTCATCGGAGTTCGGGGTCTTGCCAATAAGCTCTGACCTCTCTGTTTGCCGATCGCAGCAGAGGAGTTGCCGGGGACTAAGCTCGAGTGCGTGCGCGCGACTGAGCTCGAGTGCGAGGGCTGCGGCGCGTGGCTCCCGCTGACTGCGCTGCTGCGCCACAAGATGGACACGTGTGCTCATAGCGCCGCGCCTGTTGTCTTGTCTGCGGTGAGCCGATGGCGCCAGATGAGTTGCTGCCGCACCAGGAGCATCGCCACTCGCCGAGTTAAGGTAGGCAACAAGACGAGTAGCACTTGACGCACGCGGGTGCCAAACACTTCAACGAACGCACTCGCCCAAACGTTTGATGTACTTCGTGTGCTGTACACAGCCACTACTACTGGCGTACGGCTCGCAGCAGACCACGCACCACTGGCGTCTGCTGTCAACGGTGCGTGCTCAAGTCGTGAGACCAAGACGCACAAGTGAGACCCAAGCAGCTCTTGATCGTCTACTCCGTCTCCTACGTACACTTGCTACGCAAAGTGTCCTAGATACCCGCCCTCCTTTGCCAGCTCGTGGAAGACGCCTCCGACGTCCTTGATGAGCTCCTGCGGCGCGCCGAACTCGACCACGCGGCCGTCGTCGAGCACGACGATGCGGTCGCTTGAGAGCACGGTCGCGAGTCGGTGGGCGATCGTGAGCACAGTTGCGGCGGCAAACTCGCGCGCGATCATCACCTGCAGTCGCTGCTCGGTCGCGTGGTCGATCGACGCAGTGGCTTCGTCGAGCACGACGACGCGCGACTCGCGCAGCAGCGCGCGTGCGAGGCAGAGCAGCTGGCGCTCGCCCACGCTCAGGTTCTCGCCGTGCTCGCTCAGCTCGTGCGAGAGCTTGTGCGCGAGGCCGCCGACGAGGTCCGTGAGCCCGACTTTCGCGAGCGCCGCCCAGATCTGCGCGTCGCTGAACGTCTCGAACGGGTCCATGTACGCGCGCAGCGAGCCCTTGAAGAGCACGGGCGACTGGGGGATGATCGACAGGCGCGCGCGCAGCAGCGGCAGCGCGACGCTCGCAATGTCGACGCCGTCGATCGTGATTCGGCCGGACGAGAGCTCGTTGATGCGAAAGAGCGCCATCGTGAGACTCGACTTGCCGGCGCCCGTGCGGCCAACGATCCCGATCTTCTCGCCGCCGCGCGCATCGAACGACACGCCCTTCAGCACGGGACTCGCGCCAGGCTTGTAGCTGAACACCACGCGCTCGAACGCCACGCTGCCGCGCTCTGGCCACTCGATGCGCTTCGCTGCGTCGAACGACACGACACTGTCGCAGCCCTCTGGCGCGATCCCAATGTACTCCATGATGCGCTCAGGGCTGACCATTGCGAGCTCGAGCTCGCTCCAGTTGCGCACGAGCTCCGTCAGCTCGCATTCGACTGTGATCACATACATGAACGCCAGTCCAACGAGACCAGGTGACAGCACGTCCTTGAGCCACACGAGCGACGAGACCACGAGCGCGACGAGCGCACAGCCGAGCAGCTGGACGCGCAGCGCAAACCACTGGTTCACGAGCGCCTCGGCGAACCACGCGCGGTTGTTCGTGTCAATGAGCTCAAAGTTGCGCGCGACCGCTCGGTCCATGAAGCTCGCGCCAAACGCACGGAGCACAACGACACCATCCTCGCTGCTCGTGACGTGGCTCAGCACCGGCGAGTTCGCGACCTTGAGCAGCCGCGTGACTTCGCGTGAGTTCGCCAAGTAGAACTGCGCGAGACGGGCGTAGAGCCACGCGAGCGGGAGCACAAGGACCGACGCGAACTGGATCACGACCATGGCTGCAACGAGGCGAAAGCCGTTGATCGCCGCTGAGATGAAGATGCCAAAGAACTCGTACTGGAGGTGTTGGTCGATCGTCGAGATGTCCTCTGCGTACCGGTTGAGGATGCGGCCGATCGGGTTTGCGTCGAAGAATCGCATCGGCGCGTGCAGGAGCGAGCGCGTCAAGTTGTTAAAGAGGCGGCGGGCCGCGCGGACGCCAAAGAACGTCCCGAGCGCCGCTCGAATGACCACAAAGACAGACGTGAGCACGCCAAGAAGCGCGTAGACGTTGAGGTTGTAGGCCACCGCATCGGTCGGCAACGATCGGCTGGCCTTGGCGCCAGTCCAGTGGCTGAGCCAGACGTCGCTCGCGACTTGGCACGACTGCCACGCCACGAGCACGGCAAAGAACACAAAAGCCGACTGCCAGCCGCCGATCGCGTCGAGGTACGCTCGGAACACGGTGCTCGAGACTCGTCCAGCCTGTCGCTCTTCATCCTGGATCAGCACGCCATCGTCGTCGTCGCTGTCACTATCGTCACTCGCGTCGTCGGCCATCTCTGCATCACCGCCAACTTCGCCACCACTTGCCAGCTCAGTGACAGCGAGCTGGCCGTAGACGTGTCGAGGCTGCTGCTTGCGGTCGACACGTTCGCAGCACACAGTGCCGTCGGCCACGTGGACGCGCACATCGACCGCTTCGGAGCGGATGATCTCGGGGCTGTGCGTCACGAGCACCACGGTCTTGGTCTCGAGCAGACCGCAGATGCACTTGCGGAAGATCTCGCTCTGCACCACGGCGTCGACAGCTGCGAGCGGCGCGTCGAGCACAAACACGTCGGCGGTGCTCGCGTAGCAGGCGCGCGCGAGGCTCAAGCGCGCTTTCTGGCCGCCCGACAGGTTGATCCCCCTCTGTCCGATCTCAGTTGCGTCGCCGGCGGGGAACTGCTGCACGTCTGTCACGAGACCGCACGCGTCGAGCACGCGCTCGTACCGCTCGGCGTCGAACGCCTGGCCGAACAGGATGTTCTCGCGCACGCTCATGTTCTGGATCCACGGCTGCTGTGAGTAGTACGCCACGCCGCCGCTGTCACCGTTGGTGCTATCACCGTTCCGGACAAAGACGCTGCCGTGCGTGATCGGGATCTCGCCCAGGAGCGCGGCGCAGAGCGACGACTTGCCAGCGCCTACAGCGCCGTGCACGACCACAAAGTCGCCGCGTTTCACGACGAGGTTCACGTTCGAGAGCACTGGTCCGCCAGTCGGTTTGTCATCAGTGTCGCTTGCAGCATCAGCGGCAACGCCATCTTCGAAGTGGCTGCTGTCCGGAGTACCCCAATCGAGCGTGACGTCCTTGAGTGCCACCATCACGTTGTCCTGGTAGCCGGTTGCATTCGATGTGACGCGGCTGCGGTCGACGTCGCTGGCGCTCAAGTACTCGCTCACGCGTCCAAGTGAGATCCGCGCCTGCACGAGCCCTTGGACTGCCTCTGGGAAGTCCGACAGCGCTTGGCCAACGACGTTGAACAGCATCATGGACGTGAACACCTTCGCAGCCGTGAGCGTCTCGCCCATCACGAGCGCGTATGTTGCAAACGACGCGACTGAGACGTAGATCGGCGTCGACCAGAAGAGGAACGTCGCCCATGCGAGCATGTACATCGAGCGCGCAAGGACACTGAGCTCTTGACTGCGCCACGTCTGGATGCGCGCAAAGAACTTGTCTTCCCAGGCGTTGAGCTTCACGACCTGGATCGCGCCGAACGTCTCTTTCACGGCCTTCATGCGGTTGTCCTTGAGGTCGGCGAGGGCTTCGTACCACTTTGCGTAGCGCTTGTACACAAGCGAGTTCAGTCCGAGCGACACGAGCATCACGGCTGCACCGGCGAACGCAGCGACGCCGAGCACCGTGTACAGCATGTACACGACGGCTGCGACCTGGATCGGCAGAATCCAGAGCGAGTTGACGCTGTACGAGAGCCAGATGAAGTTGTCCATGTCCGCGGTGAAGAGGTTCGAGATGTCGACAGTGTCGGCTTCGTGCTTGCTCTGGACACTCCGGCGCATCGCTTTCTCAAAGATCAGGCTCTTGAGCGACACAGTTAGTCGGAGCATGATGATCTCGATACGGAACTTCACGTGCGCGTCGACAAAAGCGTTGAGCAGCCGCGAGGCAAAGAACGCGCCGAGCCACTGCGCCAAGTCGTTCATGTCGACGACTGGAGCGCTGAACACGTCGATGACGTGGTGCAGCACCACAGGCGCAAACACGCCGCAGGCTGCAGTCACGAGCGAGCCGACGCCGCACGCCAAGAAGTCCCAGCCGTACGTTGCGAGCAGCGCGCGCTCGACCGACTCGTTGTGGCGGACGTACTCGGTCTTGAACTTGCGGTACGCCTCGCTCGTGCGGTTCTCGCCGTCGAGGTGCCACAGGTCGTCTTGGTTGAGCTGCTGCGCATTGCCGAGCGCGAGGACCGGGTTTGCGTACGAGAAGAGCAGCGTCGAGAGCCACGAGGCGTTGTCACTGGTACTTCTGCTGTGCAGCGCTTGATCGTGCGTGGACGCAAGTGTCGGGACACTGCCGTAGGAGCGCTTCGACTCGCAAGCATCACTCAAGAGCGTTTGAGATGCCGAGTTCGTGTTCATGTCGACTTTACGAGGCAAGTTTGCCAATGACGCAAATGACAGGCTCCACCAACCTCAAGCCCTTGTTGTTGTCGCCACGCTGCTACGTGGGACCTCTGCTCGTCACTGCCGGAGAGCTCGTCACTACCAGCGATCTGCGGTTCGCCTCGGTTTGGTACATTTGTATTTAGTACATTGACTTTTACATACACACTACAAGATGTCGCCGCGACCCAAGTTATACTTGGCTAACGGATAACGAGATGTTTCTAAACGCGATCTAATTCGAAGACTATCATTCCCACGACTTTCATGAGTGATAATCGTTCACAAAAAGAAGTTTCCAAGAAAGGGTGCTGTGGTAGTACCGTATATTTTATGTCAAACCAAACAAGTAATCAGATCATATCCTTCGATAATTATCAGAGCACGCTCTGTTGTTACAAACACATCTGCATAAAAGATACAATTGTTACAAGCTACGACAAACCGGTTACAAGCTGCTACAAGCTGACTATACAGCAAGATGCGTATATCTGGATAATATCTCACTTGTCATTTGTATCGACTGGGCATTTGGCTGTGTGGCTTTGCGAACCACTCAGTCAATGTCTGAATTTCGCTAAGTCTTGCGCGAGTTGCGTCGCTTGATCAGCATCCCACACGCTTGTGTGAAGCACTGCTGAGCGCAACGAGCCTCTGTCTCTTAGCAACTGTCGCGCATGCCACTCATGCAACGACGAACGAGACCAGGATGACCTAAGTTGTATTACTCCATGTACATACACCGGTAGTAGTGAGTAGTAGTACATGACGAGTGCGTTTCATTTTCGTATATTTTCAGCGCGAAGTATAACGTCCATTCACCCATTCAACCCATCCACAGGGCCTAAAAATACCCCCTGTTTAAGGCGTTTTCTCTAGGTACCCTCTAAGCGTTTGAAATATATTAATGTATCGCACCACCACCAATCACCAATTCACCCACCTCTCATCGTATAAACATATCTTAGCTTCTCAATAGAATGAAACGACCTTTAGCTACAAAACTAAGTTTCTTAATATGATTTCTGGATCAGAATCAAGTTATATAATGAATTTCAGTCCTGAGATAAGCATGTACGAGTATATTAATACAATACGAAACTACAATGAATAACGAATCATTTGATGGTATATTTCAGTATGGAATGTACGATGACCCGCCATGGTATTCTTTCAACAATTCTCCGCATATGAAAGAAGTAATTGAATGTAAATGCGGGAAAAATGTTCAACGACGAAACTATCATAGGCATACGATGACACAATAACATCAGGATTGGAAGAGTAATCCTAATTCGCTCAATGACATTACTTCGTGTGAAAGTTGTGGGTTGGGCGATATCAAAAACAACAGACAACAACATGTGGAATCAAACGAACATAACAATATTGTTATTACGAGGAACTTCGATAACGCAAAAGCTAGGGGAAAAGAAAAGCCTTAATGTGAATGCGGGTCAACTCACACTAAGAATGGTACAAAAGAACATTTAAGAACTAAGAAGCATAATGATTGGTTGAATTCAAATCAGTAAATCAAAATAATATATTAAGATCAATCCTGATGCTTTATATATCATAATATATAAACATTAAGAAATGGCATACGCAATGAGGGCAGCGCAAAAACAATACTATGAAAAGAATATACAACGATTCGTAGAAAAGCAACGACGATATGATGCTGAGTATTGTGAACAAATAAACCAACGCGGGACTATAGCAAGACAAAAGCAAACGATAAAGGAAGAGTTGAGTTAGAAAGTTGAGTCGAACTGAGTTCACATATTTTTCGTAAAATATATGAAGTGATTCAATCTTAAGGGAAGAATAATTAATATATATAGAACGTCAAATATTTTATCACCTTGAATATATAGGTGGTGGAAAATGAAAGATTACATTCTTCGCGGACTTGAACGACTTAATATTAAACCAACGAAATGGGGTGATTCATTCCGTGTTAAGGTGAAGAACCAATATGGACGACTTGTATACATTAGCAAACATGATCTTCCTAAAAAAATTACATTAATGGCTAAATACTACAAAACTGATCCTTAGGAAATGACGAGACAACTCAAAGAGGATTTTCAATCGCGCGCGAATATTTATTCATGGCTATTGGATACAATCTCATTGACAGACATTTCGGTGAAGAACGTTATTTCTGTCCTGGTGAAGAAACAAGCTATTCAACAAAGCAATCGCTATCAATTCTTACAATGATATTAAGCCTCTTTTAAACTAAAAAAGTGAAAGGGATGGATAAAACAATGAAGATCAAGTGCCCTGGGTCGAGTTGGAAGATGAAAGAGATTTGTGCCTTCAAAGTGTGGATATACTATCGTGATCATATTTTAGGTGATAATGTCAAAGTCCCGAAAGTATTCTCTGACAGTAAGCATGTCATTGATTTCCCAAATACAGCTAACAAGTGTATCTTCTACTGTATTGCTTTTCACTTAGCTAAACATATCGGACGCACCCCAAATAATAAGCGTATGGTACATGAGATGAAAGCGGTATTCAAAGATTACTGTGCTTTCAAGAAAATTGATTTCACTGAAAACTGTTAAATGAATTTCAACCAGTTGAAATTATTACATTTGATGAGCAAGAGCGATTCTTTGAAATCAACATCAATGTGTTTGAGTTTTGTGATAAAGCCAATACAATCACAAAGATTCGTCAATCAAAAACTGACTACATGACGTTTCTAAATGTTCTAGATTACAAAGGTCATGCGATGTATATATTAACGACATTCATAGTTTTCTTGATTTGTATGAATGCCCTAAATGTGGGTCAATGTTCAAAACATCGTCTTTATTGCGAAACCAAAAGAAAAACAAATGTCAATTCTCTGTAATTGAATCATTTGAAAAACAACCAAAGGTCTACGATCATGCCGGAAACATAATGCGAAGTTATCTCAATCAATACGATATCAGAGGTGTAGTTGGGTTTTCAGACCACTTCATTGTATTTGATTTTGAGTCAATTCAAAAAGCGATTCCTAATGTCGTAGACGATAAGACGAAATACACTCATGAGCTCATTCCGGTTTCTGTTTCAGTAAGTGATAGCCTCACACGTCAAGTAAAATGCTTCATGAACGACTCACCACGAAAATTGATTGAAGATATGTTTGAATACATTCATAGCATTCAAGAAAAGATTCATTTTGAAAACTATGACAAATACAAATATCTTATTATCAAGATCCTACAAAAAGGATATATTAGCAAAGACCCTAAGGATGTGAAATTCAAAAAATGTTGAGTCTTTCTTTGCTGGTAATGGAGAGAGTCTTCTTTACAATGTATACGCTAATGAAGCTGTCGATTACGTAGATTCGAAGAGTGAGAAAATCATGAAAAAAATCATCGACAATTGTATCAATTACCTTTTCTTTCATTTAATGGTGGTGGATACGACATCAACGTGATTAAGAATGATATTTTCACTGTTCTCGGTGTAGATAATATTGATTTCGTTATCAAGAATCCTAAATACATGTGTATCTCGACAAAACATATTAAAATGTTGGATATCATGAACTATTGCGGTGCTGGCACAAGCTATTCGACATACCTGACATCATTTGTTGGGGAATGTGTATGTCCTTCGAAAATCACATGCGTCTGTGGATTAGGAAAAAGTATTTTCCCATACGATTATTTAGATTCATTTGATCGTCTGAATTAGACTGTTATTCCAGAGAGACGCGCTTTTGATAATAAACTAAACGGAACCTCTATTTGTGATGATGATTATGAACGCGTTAAATTTGATTGGGAAAACTACAAAATGAAGACTAAGAGATTTCTTCGTTTGGTACTACAATCTTGATGTTGTTCCCTTTATTGGCAGTATAATCAAGCAACGTGAATTTTACCGTGAACAAGGCTTAGACGTGTTCTACGATGATGTATCACTTCCCGGCATTGCTCAAAAGCTAATGTTCAATCATTCTTTCAAGTCAATGGAGAAGATTCCGGTCAATATTGGTGATAGATTTGAATTCAATTCTACACAAAACGATTCAGTGGATACGCTACACAATATGCTAAGGCTGAACGTGAGTTCTCTTTGACAATCGGTAATGTTCAATATCAACTCAGAAAGCAATAATATTCGTGTTATCACTGTAAATGTGCTTTGACACGTGGAAATGCTTCTGTTGATCGTAAATACAATAAAATTGGACATCAGCGTAAGAACATTGTAATGAGTTGTGTTAAGTGTAATGTAGCGCGCAAGGATATGTCTATCGGTGGTTATGCTAACTTACAACTAAAGTTTCACAATAAAGACAAACTTGTTTGGTCGATCGATGATGCGAACAAAGAGATCTTCCATAAAATGCGTATAAACATTGCTGGTGGTCCGTCAATCATCTTCAAACGATACGCAAAAGCTATGGAGACATACATTCGCGGTGGCAATAAGATTTGTCAGAAGATTATTGGATATGATGCTAGTGCTTTGTATCTGTCGGCTTTAGGTGGAGTTATGCCATGTGGTATTCTGGAAGAAACTGATGTATACGATAACCTCATTGATGACATTATTAATGATAACCAGTTTGGTTTCATTAAGTGAGACATCAAAACACCAGATACGCTTAAACACTATTTCAGCGAAATGTGTCCAATCTTTAATGACATTGAAATCGATCCTGAAAATGAGGATCTGATTGGTTCACATATGTACTCTATCAATCTAGGTAGAAAAGGTGCCCGTACTAAGAAATCAAAGAAGCTGACCAGCTCGTATTTCGGAGAGAATATCCTTATTTATACACCTCTACTAAAATGGTATCTATCGCATGGCTTAGAGATTAGCAAGATCTATTCTTTCATCAAAGCTTCACCCAATCACCTATTTAAAAGCTTCATGGAGCACGTATCTGACGCTCGACGTGAGGTAAATATGTCTGTTGAAGGAGATACAAAGGAAATGAAAATGGCACGTGAAATGAACGGATTGACGTTTAAAACGGTAGGAAATTCAGGCTATGGAGCTACTGGTATCGATCGTTCAAAGCATAAACATGTAAAATACGAAAATGACAAAGAAAAAGTCAAATCAATGATGGAAAGACAAAATTTTATCAGTCTAAACGAATTGAACGATTCTTTTGAAGTGTCATTAACAAAACGTAAAATTAAGATGAATAATCCTATCCACGTATTCCTTGCAATTATGCAAATGGCAAAGCTTAGAAGGTTAGAATTTTATTATGATTGTATTGACTTCTATATTGATCGATCAGACTTCGAGTATCTTAAAATGGATACTGATAGCGCATACATGACATTCAGCGACCCAGGGCCGTTCAAAAACTTCATCAAATCATATTTTCGTCAGCATTTCGAGGATCACAAGATCAAATAGTTTCCGCGTACAGACACATCTGAGAACAATGAGTATGATAAATTCACCCCGGGGTTATATAAACGTGAATGGTCTGGGAATGCTATGATTTGTATCAGCTCAAAGAACTATATTTGCGAGGATGGTGATACAAAGAAGACCAAAATCAGTGCTAAAGGTGTTCAGAAGAAACGTAATGCGAAACAATTGACATTTGATAATTTCACAAATGTTATTGATAATCGTTGTACTATGTCAGCAACAAATCGCGGTTTCCGAATTGATTCGAAAACACAAAAAAATGATTACGTATTGTTAAACGAAGGTAGGGCTAAACTATTATTATGACAAGCGTCGTGTTTTCGACAATGGAATTGGCACTGTCCCATTGAATTTATAAATGTAGATAATAGATGTATAATGGATTCTTTACTATCTAAGATTTACAATAATCCAAAGACCGGTTTCAGTAGCGCAAAGAACCTTTATGATCCTTCGAAACGAATCGATAAGTCAATCACACTAAAACATGTCAAGATATGGACGAATGATCAAGTTGCGCTACAAAGACTACAACAAGACAAGAAAAAGATGTACGACGAATTTAAGATAACAAGCACAAACCCTGATTCGAGGTAAATGGATTTGACTTTTTGGCAACCAACTATTATTCTCAGCGCTATCAATATCAACTCACGCAATAAATAAGACTGTTTCTATTGTTCTTTCTGAAATCAAGAAATATGCTTCCAGACACAATCCAAAAGTTATATCAACAGACAACGGTTCTGAGTTCATGAACAAAGAAGTGCAATCATACTTCAAATCTAAGAATATTACTCATTTCAACAACGAGGGAGGAGGTCGTACAACGATGGGAAAAATAGAGTGATGTAACAGAACTCTTAAAGAACGGCTTCAACGGTTGGATATAAAGATTACACATAGACTGCTGCAAGACACGATTGAAAATTACAATAATTCATATCATAGTCAATCAGCGCAACACCAAATGAAATGAAAGGTAATGCCATATACGATGAATTGAAGCACAACAATGAGCTACAAAACAAGGTGGAATCGAACTTTAGTGTAGGTGAGACTGTCTTGTTTCGTCTACCCAAGATTCAGTTTCAAAAAGGAGCGCGCGAGTGGAGTAAAACAGTCTACAAGATTGCTGTTTTGACGGTTACAAAATTGAGCTGATAACAAGTGACAATAAAGTTAAATACGTGAAAGCGAATGAATTAACACGAACTAAAGCAAATCAGACAAAAGCGACTGTAGAGAGAGCAAAGGATGATAATTTATGGCAAGATGAAAAGATATTAGATCATGAAACGCTCAAAAATGGCGAAAACAAATACTTGGTGAAATGGGTTGGACATGATGAGCTAACATGGGAAAACCAGAGCAACTTACGGCTAATCAATAAAAATGAACGAAGCAAAATAGAGAAGGAGTACTTTTCTAAGAATAAATGACTTGATTGATACAGAGCAGAACTTAAAGATGGATA
The DNA here is from genome assembly GCA_003730235.1 of Pythium guiyangense. Lineage (NCBI taxonomy): Eukaryota > Oomycota > Peronosporomycetes > Pythiales > Pythiaceae > Pythium > Pythium guiyangense. The sequence goes on from QXDM01000026.1 coordinate 640,688, forward strand.
TGATTGAATATATGGATGAAGTAGAAGAATGTATTTTGGATTCGGAAAATCGTGAAGTAGAAGAAGAAGAAGAAGAAGAAGAAGAAGAGGAAGAAGAAGAAGAAAAGACGTTCAAACCAGTCGTTAGGTATAGACTGTAAATTCAAAAGAAAATCAATAAATGGAAAGGTCCAACTAAATTACACCCATCCAAAATGAATCTTGCAACATATGCTGATTACGTCGGATACGTCAAAGCTTATAACTTAAACATGCGTCTTAAGCAAAAGACTAGTGTAAATTTATATTTTTAATCAACTTTTAACGATTTTAATATAGAACAGACCTGAAAAGATGTTCGTCGAGGGCACATACGAGGGAATATACCCAAAAGCAAAACGAGCTTCTTGATCAAGCAAAACGCAAGCAAGAATACATAAATGCTCAGTGTGAAGCATACAAAAATGGTATTTGGGGAGATGACAGTGAAGATAAAATTGACATTCAAACGATACTATCTGGTACGAGCGACAAGGTTCGAAGAGCGAATTACAGTTCGTGAATTTCGTTAATGGCGAATGACAATTCAAGCAACCCTGATACAAGCAATGATAGAAGAGACCCACTATCTCAAAACTCAAATGTAGCTGATATTTATGGAATCATGACAAATGTAGGATCTACAGCAGAAGTCATAGGTGACGAGGATGAAAGTATGTCAGACATTGATGATCAGATGAATGGGACAGATGAGGCAATTGATGATGCTATATATTCTGATAATCTTCAAACAGAAGTCCATGTAAATATATAAAAGATATATGCTGAATACCCATTTCTTGCTCAAAAGAAAAAAACACCGTATGATCTCGATAGCGGAGAGTCAATGAAATCACATATCTTGGGAAAGACGTAGTATTGTATTTGGATTACAAAAAAGTCCGTCGAAGTATAAGGGATCCAGACAGTATCGATTGGGTTAAAACAGCTGATCTGGTTGTGAAAATGCTATCAATGCATTTGAATAAAGATCTCTCACCATTGTAAAAAGCATTTAACATCGTAATGAAAACGCTATGGATTCTAAAGCCGTTAAACGTGAATCTATCTTAACGAGTGCTGAAGATCGTGATGCCGCAAATGAAACAGGCTTCAGTGCGGTTGATATCGAAGATCGCGCTTGGACGCTTCTTGGCAAGCTTTTCAACAAAGCTACAGTGCGAACCATTAAAAACAACTAAACCCTGTTTCGTTTGAGCATGAAATAAAGAAAAATTTCTATTTGGATTTCAAAGACGGAGGCGTTGTGTTACTTAACAAGACATCTAACAGAGAAAAGGCTGCTATATATTCCGAAATCAGTTGGATAAACACTCTCAATCATGTCTTACGCATTTTAAGATCAAACAGGTTCGAGGTTGATATAATGACAGGAGAAAAGACAATCAACGTAAGCTCTATGCCTTGGGCAAGCGAACAAGATGAATCTATGGACCTTGCTAATCAGAGCGGTACAAAGAGATTAAATGATAGCCCTGGCAAACAGAAGAAGAAATCGTTACCAACACGTGGTATTCATACAGAAAGTGTGGACCCTCAGGAGTATCGTAAGATGGTAGAACTTATTCATAGCATGAACCCATGATTATCGTATAAAAAGAACAGCTTTCATCCGAACGTTTACAACCGAGGTAAAAATGAGGTATCGCAAACGTATTGGTTAATGTATGAGCGCGAGGTTTCATCTGATGATGAGATTAGAGGTACCTTACAAGTTTCAAATGCAAAAATATCATTGACGAATGCAGATGCCGAAAATGTCTTAGCACATATTATATGGCCTGATACGTATGAGAGACTAATAAAACACTTGCATGTAGCCCTTACAATTATTGACGACAGTTATGCTATTGATAATATCAATAATAGTCTTGGAGCAGTTGGGGCGATTACGAGCTGCAAAGTGGAAGACATTGGCGAAATAGATGTAACAAATTTGCACAACAATTTGAAGGTGGAGGACTTGTAGAAGCAGGGGTTTGGCAAAGTCCCCATCCACAGCGATAGGCTGGCCGCGCATTTAATCTCAATGACATTAAAGGCACTGGCACAGCTTCTGATCTAAAATACAAGCAAATTGGAAGTAAATTCCGAGTTGCTGATTTAGATCAAGGCAAACTAAAACTGGTACAGTGCCCGAAATTGAAATACGTACACCCACTTTTTACGTACTCACGTGTGCAATACTCCAATTCAGACTACGTAAATAGCACCACTCAATGTGCAACATCAGCGCGAATCGAATGGTCCCAACCACGTCCAAAACGGCTGGATACAGCGCGCGCTACAAAAGTTCGCCATGATTTTGATGCGTTGCGCATCGAGTGGTGCTATTTACGTAGTCTGAATTGGAGTATTACACACGTGAGTGCGTAAAAAGTGGGTGTACGTATTTCAATTTCGGGCACTGTATATCCAAACAGAACTTCTGTAGGTAAAATACGGACTATAGGTGCAGGCGTTGTCTCTTTATTGAAAGGTATTGTCTATGATGGGGATATTGATGGAGACGAATACGATAAATTCGATTTTGATGATTGTCAGCTTGTTTCCAAGATTCTTAAAGCTTGCCACCTAAGTAATGAAAACAAGAAATCATTAAAAGAGCCACGAGAGCATTTGCAGACTGAATTTGAAAAGTTACGTGCTCGATCATGATTGGTATGACAATAAACAAGCAGTCAAAGAATTTAAGACGCTAGCAATTGATATGTTTGAGTAGGGTATACTAAATAAATCTCAATTCAAAGAAATTTCATCACTCTGAAGCAATTAATAGTCGACTCGACATACTTTGTTTTACTCAATATATAAATATTGATGATCATATCTAATCTTTTAATGTTCAATGGCAAGGTCTATAAAAAAGACAGCAAACGTAATGAGAAGAAACTAAAGGATCTCATCGAAAAACTAATCATAGAAGAAGATTCTAAAGCAGATTCTAAAGCAACAACAAGCCTAGGCGGTTCAATATGGAAAGGGCAATTTCGTAAACAGGAGAATAAAAAACAAAGACATTTAAGCTTTAAGGCGAACGTCGTCACCAAAGAAATAGCTTTGCAAGCCAGTTAGCCGAATATGGGGGAAATTTCTTTTATGCCGTGCGTAATCGTGTTTACGATGAGCCTCGTCGTTGTGATCTAAATGACTTCACGTTTTAAGTGGAGACGTGTCTTGGTAATGGAAATGATAAGCACTCCCAAAATCAATTGACTTTCCATTATTTAGCACAACTCTATATTTTTAGGTGATACCATCCAATAGATGATTTCTGCCATAGTTATATTTTAGATTTGAGATATTCGATTCTCGCGAGTAATTGTAAAATGACAGACATTTTGATTATGCTGATTTGACTGTAATCTACATTCAGTTGAATTCCATCAGCTAATTCTTCATTAGGAAGCATCTCAACCACCTCAGAGGTTATGGGGATACATTCTTGAGCGATCAATCATCTTTTGTTTTTTGTTTTGGTCTGATTTGTAATTGTAAGAGACCAGATTGAAATGTTTGTATCGCTCTAAATCAGCATTGATTGGTTCAATATTCTCATTCAGTCTTCGATCACTCTGACTCCATATAGATTGACAGAATACAATTCCAGAAAATAGAGCAGAAACATTACTGAGAAAATACGGCCCTACTGCGCTTGCAACAGATTGACTCACAATGGGGGGCACCGATCGTGTTGTGCTGATATAATTGATAACTCCCTCCTCCAGCAGCAAACGTTATTGATTCTGCATTAGCCGCTTCTAGTGGGCATTTAAGGGAGGTTGTGTTGATACCCACGCGGCTAGCTGCAGTTATGGACAGAACATTATCAGCCCCACAGAACCCGAGCGAGAGACGATTCGAAGTGGTATTTGCTCCAGCCCACGTATAGCCAATAATCCCGCAATCTACATTTGCGAGACTGCGACCAAGAATCATGATGCTATATTTCCAGCCGTCATATTGGATTGTAGAGATACTATTGTTCTTTCTGTCAGGGACGTGCTTTCCATTGCTACAACTCCGAGCCAAACCCCCTGACGCCCTCGTATTGTACCATTTACATCAACATTGCTAAGACTATCTATTGTGCTCGAGTTAATAGAAACCCATCTGTTTGCTAAATCAAAATTGAGACTTGGTGTCGTAGTGGAATCAGATAATTGCCATGCTACTCTTCCAGGTGAAGCAGATGAGTCAATCCATAACCAATCTGAAGTTGATGTTGACCCGCCCTGAGATCGGAGTTTCAATTGATTACGAAAGACGCCACTGCGAGGGTCAGATACCCAGGCTTGTTCAATAAAATTATAGTTTGACGATGAACTCGAACGGTCAAACATGTCTTGGATACAGAACGAACTTGAAGCTGTACGCACAACAATACTTCCAAGACCATCTCCAGTAACACCCAGTTTGAAAGAGCATAATATTTTGAGTTGTTGGGGAATTATCGAAAGCGTCCCAGCGAGTCGATGACGTGCTCGACTGATTTAATGCAAGTTTATCAACTAATACACTAGTAAGAGTAGAAGCAGATGGATGAAACAAAGAGGCTCCAATGTATAGCTGAGTGCAGTTCAAACTCCCTTGCACGTTCAATTTATATGTTCCATTATTGCTTCCACCAATACTAATGTTGCCTACAGATGAAATAAATAAAACTCCAGAATTCAATGTGTTTGCAAACTAAAACCATAAGCTGTAGTAGGTCCGAAATAGCTGTAACCAGCTGAGTTAAGTTGAAGAGCAACGCTAGCTCCAGATACTTGAGTAGCTGTGATAGGAGTATATGCAGTCGTATTGGTAAAATACATTGAACGAAAGCCAGTCACGTCGTTATTGGAATCAACTGTAATCACTTTTGAGACAGTGACGCTCCCAGTCGTTACACCACTAAGAAGATTCGCTTGAGTTGATGTAAGCGACGTTCCGCCTAAAACCAACGTTGATGTCGATATTGAGTTTAAATTTCCAATATTTCGTGACGAATCCACAATAAGCGCCTTTGTAGCAGTGGCAGTACCTCTGGCATACCCGGTTAAATAACTTACGTGAATACTACTAAATCCTACTCCGCCGATAGTCATATCCATACAACCGATTGAATTTATGTTACTAATTGATCTTGCAGAAGCAATAACTATAGCTTTCGAACCAGTTGCTGTACCAGGTGTAACTCCAGTAATTAACATTGTATCAGATTGCGTGAGATTGACTCCATTCAATTGAAGAGTACCAACAATATTTACAACTCCGGTTTCACTTATAGCAATGCAGTTGGTATTTGCGCTCATTATAGCAAAAGGATGAGCTGATGTGGTGCCGAGCGAATTCGTGCCAAGTGAGTTCGTTTGTAACGCTACCTGAGCAGAAGATTGATTAGATTCAAAACTTGTGTAAGGGGAGACATGACTTGTTGATATCTTTTTAATAGTTGATATGTCTCGATTAGAATCAACGACAAGAGCCTTTCCCGCGGTGGCAATACCTGCTGTAACACCGTTCAATAGAGTTGAACCCAAGGTCGATACATTATTTTTTGTAGTACAACCAATATTATTGATATTGGTTATTGATCGGTTCGCATCACAACACAGCAAGCCGCTGGGGAAGCAACACCAACTGAAATCGGGGACAAGTAGCTAAGTCGATAGTCGTTCTTTGAAATGAAATAGGTTTGAGCTGTCTCTAAAGTCAGTGATTCTTCATCAGCATACACCGATGGGTTGTAAACGAAAGACATATATTTTGTTTGTTTTATATTAACATCAATATAACAAATCACATTTAAATAATGATCCCCGATTATGGAGGATCGCTACCTAAGCAATATCGATCAGGTAGTGTTGGTGAAATTATAGATTTAGCAATTAAGAAGCTATTCAGGGCGATTCTCGTTGGTCCGCCATTCTCAGGAAAGAACAATCTCGTTTTTCATATTCTGAAACACTCTCCAAATGTCTTCAGCCATCTGCACAGTATTGCTCGTAACCCCGATCAAGAGCTGTATAACTATCTCAAAGACGAAGTAAAAGGCTTTGTCACATTTTGGGGTCAAGATGATGTTTCAAGGGTTGATACAATCAGAAATCAAAATCAATGGATGGCATTGAACTCGTAATCATTGATGATTTTAGTAATGATGCTATGCTACAGAAGAACGTTTTAAGCCAATATTACACGTGTGGTCAACACTTCAAACTATCAACTATATTCTTGACTCAACCTTATTTCCAGGGTACTTCTAAGCTCATAAGAAGTAGTGCGTAATACTGTGCAATATTAAAGGCCAATAGCCGACGGGATTTAGCACTGTTATTGAAAGATTTCAATATCGATATCAGCGAAGATGGGTTCTATCAAGCTTTAAGAAAGCAACAAGTTCAAAAGGTCAGATGCTCTTCATCGATTCGGTAAATTCGCACATCTGCTCAAATTTTGATATGGTTTTTGACGATAAAACTTTAGAGCTCACACGCATTAATAAGAGTGTTCAGAAAATGTAATTTGATTTAATATATACCATTCAAATATGAGTTACTTAGTTTCGATAAATAGCGCCCACATTGATAATAATGGACTTAACAATCAATTCGAATACCAGCTACCGACGTCGAGTGCAAATCTCAAAGACATGGAAATGTGCATCAAGAAAATTTCTATGTACAATTATGTGTTTAACATTGACGCTGAACGCTTCTCAAGCAACGATCAGTTCCAGATTGAATTCTCAACAGGTAGTACGGTTTCTAATTTAACCATTACCCTTCCGAACGGATATTACGAATATAAAGGCATCAACAAAATGATTCAGCGTGCATGTATCCAAGCTGGTGCGTATTTAATTGACGCGAATGGTGAAAATGTATTTTACGTCACTTTGTCTTCAAATAGCGTATATCACAGTGCTCAATTCGACTTAACCCCATTACCAACGTCGTTAGGAACTCTCACGAGACCGGCATCGGGTTTATATAGTACATCGGGCATTGGTTTGCCAAGTACGACTTGAACACCACGTATTGTTATAAATATCGCTTCGTTTGGGCTAATTGTGGGTTTAAGTGCACATACGTACCCAACTACAGTTTCCAGTGGTGCAAATCGTGTTTTAAGTAACATTCCGCCAGATATTTCCCATGTGTCTTCATATGCTCTTAGACGCTCATTGGTTGCTAATTTCTTCAATATCCCGTCAAATTTGCTTTGCTCATTTGATAATCAGGGTACAACTTCGGGTCAGCTGATTTCTTACGAACCAAATGAATACGCTTGGTTGGCTGCCGCTCCAGGCAATAGCCCGTCGATTAAATTGACCATTACGGATCAACGTAGTCGTTTTATCAAATTGAACGACCCAAACATACTTATAGAAATTTTATTTCGAGTGAAGACAAAAAAAGAAAACGCTAAGATTCTTTTGCTTCGGTGTTTAGATACTAACCGCAGTTGATGCTTACCCAATCTCTTGTGTCATTTAAATCCATGTCCTTGCGTCCATGATCCACTTTGACCCACTGGACTAGATGGACACGAGTACTGGTACCCTTCTTCTTTGCCTTTGCAATTTTTGCAGTTACTTCTGGATGGACATGAGGTTTATAACCACTCCCCTGAAGCTGTTGTTTGCTTAAAGTAATTTGTTTGCCTTGAACCGCTTTGCGAATTTGCGGCTCAGCAATATCATTTCTAACATCTTTGTAAACGTCATGTTTATCTATTAGAACGAAGTTCGAAGGATCGCAGATCTGAGAACAAGTGTAGCAATCGAAGATTGCCTAAAATATCTCTGATATTTTGTCTCTAAGCTCTGGTCTATATTACGAGGTTGAATAATACAGGTATATATTAAATATCGTTTATGTCAAGATTGTTGAACCCTTTCAGCAAGTACATTTTATTGTATTGCTTCGCGTAGAGCATAGCAATATATATATATATATATATATATATATATATATATATCGCAATTATCTCTGTATGTACCTTGGTATTGTATTTTATTGTACTTTAAGTTTCCTAATGCAGAAGGCGGTCCTACAGATATGCTGTCAAAATATTCGTGATCATGAACAGCAACCCAATGCCCAATGCCAGGACCCCTTCGCAGTAATAGAATGTACGACCCTTTACAAAGGGGTTTCTTGATCTCTTGAATCTCCAATATTCCATCAACCTTAACGTTTAATCGTTTTGCTAAGTCTAATAATTCAGTGTCAGACTTCACCTCCTTGATATTGTTCATTATTTATTTTTCATTTACTATATCTATTGTAGCAATATAGTATAACAATAACATAATCATGAGTGATACTACCCAGCTCAGCGACCAATATCTTCTTCATCAAGAACGAAAGAAATGATGTAAGTGTTCGCGTCAGCAATAACAAGCATCTCATATATGTCCCAGATGGTGACCAAGGCTCGTATCAAAGTGGCCTTATAGATATTGATGCAACGACTGCACTCACTGGTGCGTCTGGCGCCGCTGCTATTTCTGATTGTTTCCTAATGATTACGTGCCCTGTAACCATGTCGATTGGCGGAACTATCCCTGCTGCTCCAGCTGTAGGCCTTCGTAAGTCATTCACCCGTTTCAGTCTTGCTCCAAAATGTGGTATTTGGAATTTTATTTCGAGTATTCAACTTGAACTGAACAGAAAGAAATCCTAACAGAAGACACCTATCGCTTCCTTTTGGAATACCTTACGAGCACAAATGAATGCACCGCTGACTACGTCAAGAAACATGGAGCTGAACGTTTCCTCGCCCCTGATGACTGGCAAAGTATTAACTTTAGTAATCTTGCTAACACAGTTGGCGATGGGTACTCCAACTCTAACTTGAGTGGTAAAGTTGTCTTTAATCCTGATTTAAGTGAAACCCAGTCTTCCTAAAACAATGCCTACACTAGTGGGTTAGCAGACCGTCTCCTCAATGCTCCAATGAATATTGACAAGGCCAATGCTATTGGCTCCTTTGGCTGGGCATCATTTGGAACGACAGCAGGTTTGAACGTTGTTCAACAAAGTGTTCGCAGCTGTTTCAAAGCGTATGATGTACCTGCAGCTGGTGGCGTGTGTGGAGAATGGTTTTACAGGCTCCGAGTCAAATTGACTGACTTGCACCCAATTTTCAAAGAGCTGAGCCTTCTCGGTAGTCCTCAACTAACGCATTCGTATGAACGCCAGTCAGTTTACTGTTTCGTCCGATGGAACTGGTATGAAGTTCGACTCTGTTACCATGACTAGTGGTGAGGTCAATCCTATCATGCTTGCTCCTATGGGTACAGACAACCCTCTCGGTCCAAGTGAGGGGTCCTACAACCGACTTGTAACTGGGACAACTCTGTCGACTTCAGTCCGGTTCAAAACGCTCTCCAAACTATTAACACCTTGAAGCAGTACTTCCCATTCAATACTCTCCGTCTCTACGTCCCGTTTTATGAGCTAGAGAATCCGATGTCTCTCATTAACAACCTAACGAAGAAAGCCAACTACCTCGATTGCTACTCTCAGATTTTCCGTGGTAATGCCGGGGAATCGCTTGCCTCTTAAGAGGGACAACAGAATGCTTCGTTTGCGTTACAGATCAGTGCTATCCACCGGAACGTTAAGGCTGTAGCCGTGTTATCATATGCTGATACACGCGCAGGTCATTTCGCAACTGCACACAACACCCCACAATGGCAAAGTCCTTTTGGCAGTGCTCCATGGTCGGTTTGCCCAGGTGCATACATCCGTAACTTCAAGGTTCAAATCGGTAATAAAAACGCATTTGCTTCGTCGCAAGATTACGACTTTGAAAGTTTTGCACAGGAGTTTGCAAAGCTATCTGCGTAAATGGAGATATCTCTCGTGTATTTACAAGTGGTCTTATTTGTCGCGATGCGTGGTCCATGGCTCACCGGGTCATGATTGCTGATACATCTCGTATTAGTGAGAAAGACGTTCCGGCTAGCATTACCATTTCGGGGATCAACGGTTCTCATCAAGGTCTTGATTTAATTGTCCTTGTTATTTATGAACGTGATTTTGAATATGATCGTCTAACCTCGGAAGTATACTCTTACCTAAGTGATAAAAACTTGTATAATAAATAGACTGAAGACAAGGGGCGCAAGCACCAAGTCAAAGGCTCTAAGCTTGCTTATTCCATATTTTTTATGGTTGTGCTTTGATGCGTTCAACTTCAGCGTTTAATTTTGAACAATTGCTCACTACATATTCCGATTAGCACAGCCATATAAAATACTTTTTCATATATCCAATGAATTGATTTCCCTTTGTGTCTTCCCCAATTGATCTTGTTCGAAACATCTTCTTCAGTAAAATTATTGCGTAGGAATTCAGCAATATCCGGATGAGTTTCTAAGAGCATCTTATTTTGACTTAGCCACTTACAATAGGATTTATCAATATCATATACCTGCTCAATAAACATCGTTTTGTATTTTCCAAACCGATCATGATTGTATATAATATGTTACCTATATACTACATGTCACTAAAAAATAGAAAATATATATTTATTGCGCAGAGAATGCCACAAATGGGTGTTATATGTCAAATGTTGCTCCGTTCGCTATAGGTGGGTGAATGGGTGATTGGTGGTGGTGCGATACATTAAAATATTTCAAACGCTTAGAGGGTACCTAGAGAAAAACGCCTTAAACAGGGGGTATTTTTAGGCCCTGTGGATGGGTTGAATGGGTGAATGGACGTTATACTTCGCGCTGAAAATATACGAAAATGAAACGCACTCGTCATGTACTACTACTCACTACTACCGGTAGCGAAAGCGTATATACTGCATCAGGTGGTGGTTACAACACCGACGTCTCTGTCGTAGACTATACGCTCGATGAAGAGCACGCTGCAGGTGTAGTTGTCCGTCTAGATAGTCATGGCGTTGTGGAACCGCAAGCGGAAGTCGCGTCGGAACAAAGAGGACAGCAGTTGCGCCAAATCGCCGCCATACCGCCTTTCGTCGACAATGTACGACGAATGCTTTGGATCGAACATAAACAGCTCGCCCGTGGCAATGCGCGCGTACACGCACACCCAATGCTTTTTCGCAATGTTGACTGGCATCACTACGTGCTCAGTTGTCTCGTGTCCATGAGCTCGAGGATTCGCTCCCGGCTAGCGTCGGCGAGCACGAGATCTGATAGAAGGCTCGAGTTGACAGCGACGCTGGCGTCTCCGCTGAAGGGTCGCAGCAACACTGTGGTGAGAGCTCCATCACTGAGCGCCGTACGACCTGGGAAGTCGAGCACGTTCGTCCAGTCAAAATGACACGGTCAGCGTAGTGAGCGAGATAGTATAACAGCCCATTTGAATGTGAATCATGTGTACACGTGCCTCTTCGTCTAGCAGGCTCATTGACTCGACGCGCTGCTTGAACGCGTCACAAGCTGAAACCTGAAACGCGGCTGGCAAATGGCTCGCGACGTTGTTCCCTATCGTTTCTGACCACGCGACGGCAGTCTCTGCGAGGCCCATCTTCTGCATTGCTTTGTGCCACATTTTCTTGACCAGCATGCTTCTCTGTCGAAGATCCCAAGCGAAAGAATCTCAAAAGAAATGTCAACCTCGGCGAGTTCTTGTCGCTGCGCCTGAAAATGAACGACTCACTCGCTGCACTTCAACATAGACTGAGGTTGAACGAAGTCGATATCGTTGAGGCACATAGCTCGCTTGTTGCTCGTGCGCGCGGAGTACGCCTTCAGTACCACGCGTAGCTCTAGAGAGGTCACCTAAAGGCGCCTCAAGACCGGTCCGTAACCGCTGAGCGCCACGGAGCTCGTTTGTATGTACGCCGCCGTCGACAGCGACAGGTTCTCCATGAAGCTCGTTAAAGCAGGCGCGCTCGAGACACGGCGAGTTCTTCGCTTTGCGTGCCTTCTTACTTGTCTTGGGCCGACCTTTAGGTCGTGAAGGGCTCTTGATCAGGTCTGCGGCAAGCCGTCGCTGTCTTCTTCGGCCAAGCTGAGCGCTCGAGTGGCGCGTGTACCGATCAGCTGTGAATGTGCGAGGCGTCTGCTGAGATGATCGTCGAGGTCGTCAGAGTCGATGCCACCGAACTCACATACTCCGTCACCCTCTGCTAGTGCTGGTGGTGCAGTGCTGTCTTGATCGATGGCGGTTGTTTGTTGCGTAACAATCTCTACCTCGTCGTCGCTGATGTTGACGGTTTGTTGCACGACAGCCCTGCTGCTCTCGACGCTTGCGTCGACATGTGGAAGCTGTACTGGTGACACTGATGTCTGGTGCTCAACTGACCCTGACGCGACGTTCTCTCTATCTCATCTGCTGCCGCTTCTGCAGCAGCGCCACAGCAACGCATTGCCGTTTCGAGCTCGGAGAAGCGAAGAGATGCGAAGAGCTCTTCGACAGTCGACAGCAAGTGCATCAACTTGAGGAACTCAGGAGTGTCGTAGTCGCTAAACAAGTCGAAGATTCGTCCAATCTGCTATTGCACTGCACGATACTTTGCATTTCGATCGAGAGGCGCACGCGCTCGCGGCAGCACAGGAGCCTTTCGGTACGGCTGAACGACTGGAACATCGATGGACACTGGCGACCGAGCCGTCGAAAGGAGCCATCTGGGGTTGAGATGTTGCACTGAGATAGTCTCCATGCCGAGACTCTTGCGAATGTACATGACGTAGCGGCATGGCAGCAGCCGCGTGGACATGAACATGCACGTGCAAGTCCAGCTTGACTTTTCAACCGCGTGTTCAACTGCCGGCTCGTTGTACGCGTCCTCGCTGTCGCCCACGCCCTTGATGAAGAAGACGTTCTGAACTGCTTCGTAGAACTGGTGGCGGGCGCGTGTCGTCGCGTACATGTACTGCTCATGTATGAGCGTGCATGCGTGCTCGCCGACTAGATTGGCCACAAGCGCCATATCCGTATCGTACGTCGCGTTCCGCACGATCGCCAGCTTACTGAGTCGAGAGTTGTGCGTACGCGCGCCACATGTCGACGCAGCTGTCCCAGTTGCGCGTGAAGTACGCCTCGAAGCCGTTGTACTGTGTCGCTGAGCTCGAGTTTGTCGCGCTACAACCCGAGTTGTCGTCGTTGGTCGTCTGGTTTGCCGCGCGACGGACTGGGGTCGACGGGCGCACCTCGAGCAGGTGGCGCATGAACTCGCGGTGTCTACGGTACTGGTGCTCCGTCTACGCGTAGAAATTTTACTCAATGACGCCCTTGAGTCTGTCTATTTGCCGCGAACTGAGTCGGTACGAGTCGGACGCGAGCTCCTCTCTCAGCCACTTGATCATGTGGAACTGACAGAGAAGCGCGCAGGCGAGCGGAAGCGCGGTAGTGACGACGATGATCTCGGTGAAGTCCTTATCGACGATTACACACTGGATCTGCCTCCACTCTGGATTGCTCTCTTTAAACGCCTCGAGCGCCGTTCGAAGAGTCTCGCTGCGCTCGTTCTGGATAAGCGCGTGCTGGACGTAGCGCCCTCGGCTGAACACGTCTGTCGACATGAAACTGAAGACTTGTACTTCGATGAGTTCGTGCCATTCGTTCCTCCATTAGTACAACCTTGGGAAACCGAGCGAACAGCTCGCGCATGTTTGCTGTCTGCAACGTGATGTAGGTCGCGACGTTCTATATGATGCACAAGCAGCACTGTCAGATGTCGTCCGTGTATTGAGCAATGAACATGCAGCTAACCGACCTTGTCGCCGAGTTGTTCAGTGTAGATGCGGCCAACGTTGCCGCTCTCCTCATCACAGACTCTTTCATCCACAGATGCAGCAGCTCGGTGCTCGTCTTGTTGCCGTTCTCACGTTTCTTGAGCCGCTCAACCAGGTACTCGACGTCACTCTTTGTCGGCTCGGCAGTGGAGTGATCGTGTATGTGGCGCTGGATGCTCTTCTCCTCGACACTGTCTTTCGAAGCAGATCCACCGTCTTGAGCATTTGCTCCGAGTGGTTCATGCGAGTCGAGGAGTACTATTTGAACACGCTTTTGCTGAGGTTGTGACTGTAGCGGGTGTGCGTTTTGGTGATGACGACGCGCCGCTCTCCGTTGACCTCTCTCATACACGCATTGACCTGTCGACACAGACACAAGCGCGCACATTCGTCATACCAAAGTCAAGACAAACGCGACTCGCTCGCTCGCGCACGCACACACACCTGCGCCGGACATTCCATTTCTTGCCGCGGTCGCTTGCCGCTACCTCGATACGCGTACGCGCCGGCGTGTGTACACACGAGCGTCTTCAAGTAAAGATCCATGACGACGGCAACGTTGTCTTGTATGAGCTTGTCGATCGCGCTATCATCTTGTTTCTCTGCTCGACGTTCATCGAGGTGCAAAGCATATAGAGCTGCAGGCAGTGAAGATAGTGCGAGGGAGCGCGATAACGTAAGATCGCGTCGAGTACCGTAGACGCATAAAAGTACACAAACGCTTGCCCGGAATGTGCTCGCCGAGTAGACAGAGAATATGTGTGGAACAAGTCCCACGACGCGAATTCGACGATCTCAGGCGCGTTTACTTCACACGTGCCAGCCTCCTCCTCTCTTCTCAACATCTCTTCACTCGACGGCACTTCACGAAGAGCAATCCGCCACTCAAGAGCATGCTGCAGCGCAGCACCGGCCTTCATATTGCGCGAGAGGCGCTCACGTGCGGTCGCAACCGCCGCCACGTCGCGGTGACGCCATGGCGTTCTTCCTGCGTGGTGGACGGGCGACGGTCGTTTAAACGGCGAGGGACGTTTTTGGCGCGCGCGTGGGTATACCGACGGGTATACACGCCATCCGCTGTCGGGGAATTTTGGGTTAGGTGATGAATTGCTTTGGATAGGGATGATGCTCTTGTTTGCAACAACAGTCATTCTCTTGCTGAAGTTCGTTCCGTGCGTTGCGTCGATCAGGAGCATCTCGGGGAAGCAAACAAACATGTCACGCATGTGATTAGTCTGGAGCGCCACAGAAGTTGCACTGTTCTGACAAACAACAATCCATTAGACTCCTTCACAAGCTACGTTATCACGAGCGCAGCACACACCTTGTCGTTCAATTTCTCTTCAAACACGCGCCGAACGTTTCCTTCGCCCTCTTCGCAGAAGTCGCGCATTCAGATGCGTAGACGCTCGACTGTGGTCTTGTCGCCCTTCTTTCGCTTTTTGAGCCGCGCAATGAGGTTCGTAACGTCCCGCGCGATTGGACTGCCGCTTGTGTTGTCGTTGATGTACTGGTGGATGCTGCTCTTGCGTGCACCGGTCTTGCGCAATATTTCATAGTGTTGAGCATGTCTTCAGTCAACGCCATGCGATTCAAAGCGTACTGTCCAAACGCGAGCTTGTTCAGCACGTGGTTGTGTTTGAACTCAGTCTTGGTCACGACGACGACGTAGCGGTTCTTGTCCTTCTTCCTCTGGAGGCACAGATTGATCTGCGAACACAGGCGTAACAGGTCGGTAACGTTACAAACTGATCAAAGCGCTCTACCAACGGACAGTCTGCAGATACACTGACTGACCCTCACGGACACACACTGCATACAATTGGTAACAACACAAACTACAGTACGCTTGCACACACCCAGCAGTCGGTAGCAGTACAAACGGACTCTCATTTGCACGGACTCGGAGCAATCGGTAACACTACAGCCCAGTCACACACGCAAATACAACACTGTAGCGCCACAAACTGCCGCACCTTGGTTGGGCATTGCATCGGTCGCGTTTCCTGGTGTGCTCGCTTTCCTTTGCCGCATACATGTACTCCCCAGCATGCGTGCACTAAAGCGTCTTCGCATACGCCCCCCCCCCCCCCCACGAGTCAGGAATCGGCTTCACTGACGGCTGCGCGTACTGGATGCGCCGATTCCACTCCCTCACAGACGTTGTCGACTGCAGGCGGAAGAGTTGTACACATTTGCACATGCACGAACACGTCAGTCGCCACTGCAATCATGACAAACGCATAGAGGCCCCCCCACCACCTGGTGTGTGCGAGCTTGGTAGACGACGAGAAACTGTGAAAAGTCTTCCCAGCTGTCAAAGACTCGTTCTTTTCGCTGCGGCGCGAGCGTTTTCACCGATGCGTACGTCTCAGGATCGACGACAGCGTCGTCACTCCAGTCATTGTCGTCCTCACTGTCGCGCAGCGACGTCTGTGTAGCCTTCTGCTTGCCCTTCTGCTTGCCCTTCGCTTTCGCGACCTGCGGCGCCACCGCTGCACCGCTTTCTTCCGTGTCGCTACTCGTTGACGGCGCGCTGCGTTTCGGCGCCATTACATGCGTGTGCGTCGTTTCCGCAGTATTTGCCGAATGAATGGCGTGCGGTTTTGGCGGCGGGGAAGGGTATACCTGTATATGCCTGCGGTCGTACCGGATGAAAATCCGATAAACCAAACCCTAGCAGGATTTGGTTTAAGAACGCTCCTTGAACGTCCCTAATTTGTGAATTTCACATGTGTAACCACAGACTCTCTCTTTCAGTTTGAGCATTATTTGCTCATACCTAACTGGGAATTGAGATGTCAGTGAGAAACAAAACAGTCACAATTGAAGCAAACGCGATGAAAAGCAGCAAGGAGGAAATAGAACACGAGACGTTGAGAATGACGACTCGCCGTACAAGTACGCCTTAGAGCAACGACAACTTCGAGAAAGAGTCAGATGAATTGTCTGACGGGAACCATTGCGCGAGTCGTCGAATGAGTGCGTGTGGCGCAATGCAAACTGCTGCGAGCATCGACGCCTGGACAGAAAGGATGCGCACGTCAAGAAGCTTCTGTCGTCGTTGGACTCAACGAGCAAGATCGAGGTGAAAGCGAACGCACTCACCGTATTTGATTCATTCGCACACACCGACATTGACTGACTTCACAGCGCCAGCACGAAGTGATATCGCGTCACGAACGACATCGGCTGGCAAGTAGCTTTGCTGACGATCAATGGCTTTTTTCGTCATGGGCCGGTCTCCCAGCGCACAAAAGCCGCAGTGAATCGTGAAAAGCACGGCGCAGTTGGCGTGCACAACCTGGTGACGGGTGCCCATGCGCCGTGACCAAGTAGTAGCGTCGTTCGCGCGGGCGCTGGAGGCGCTGCGCGGACTCACGCACATCAAGATTGGAATGACGCATGAAGTTGCTCCACGAAGTAATAATGTCCTCGCTGAGCTCCGTGTCACTATGAAGAAGGTGTTCACATTAGACCTCTTCAGCTCCTACGCACTCAGGTTCTGTCGGCGAGTGAGCTGCGTGTCTATCAAGGACGGCACATCAATTAGGTCGCGCGCCGCGTTGCGGCGCCCGCCATACTCTGCATGGTATGCCCAAGGCGAAGTATCGCCGTATTCAACAGGTGGAGGTGGCGTTAGTGTTCGCACACACAGGTTTATCTGGCGCTAAGTTCAACACACGCGAGGTTGGTGTGTTGTTAGCATCGATGAGTATACTCCACCACGTGAGCGAGTGCGCGAGCGCTATCGCCAACGAGAGCGCAATTTTGATCGTCTTGGCGATGTCGTCGGCGTTCGCTCGAGTTTGTAATCGATCTCCAGCTTAGCTTCGGCTTCGGCAACGACGAATGTATCGAGGATTGCCGTGACGACTTTGTTCGGACGAGCATGAAGTCGTCGAGAGGCCGTTGAGGGGCGCGCTCTCCGCGTTAAACTGTGTTCGACGGCGCAACGGAGCACGACGGCTCATTGGTGTGGCCATCGGTGTGCACCAAGAGCACACTGACCCGCTGTCGCTTCAGTCACCCTCGTTCAACATTTGGGTACTCTCTTCGTCCTCTTTCGAGGACGGCACTTTCTTCGCAGTTGTCGAGCTACTGTGGCGAATCGGTGTCGCTGTGCTAGTTACAACCAGCACTTGCGCTGTAGGCTTCTCCTCCAAGTCTCCATCACCCGCAGCAGCAACTTAAGTCCTGCGACTGCTTTTTGCAACAGCAGCCGTCGTGGTGCTGCTGTCGAATGTGGGCGACGCTGTGGCGTCGTCCGTGACAGCGTCGCTCTTTGGCAATGCTGCAATCGCTCTTTCTTGAGCCTGGCAGATGTAAGGCGAAAATGCGGATAAACATGCACAAACGTACGCGATTCAGAAATTTGCTAGCTATACAGGCTGCTATAAAACGCACATCGGTTGTTGTTGCTCTCAGCATTAGTGCGCACGCTCGCGTGCTCCTGTTTTTGAGCGTGCGCCTCTCTCATCTCCTGTTTTGCGCCTCGCGCAGAATTTTTTGATCTGTACGTAGCCAAGCTTAACGTGCTTGGTCACAAGCACAATCATGCCCTCTCTGTCTCGATAGCATCGTCTGGGAGTTGGGGGTCTTACGGGCTGTTACACTTGTGGACTGCTAACTGCGAACCGGGCGAATCATGATCCCGCATCACGGTTTTCACGAGGTCATCGATTCCAGGTCGGATGTGTGGTCCACCTCTGGGTGTGTGGACCACACACATAGATGGGGTACACTAAGTGATGCGTATTACCCATATTAGCGTTGCCCACTCCACACCAAACTTCAAGCGCAGCGACAAGAAACGTCGCCGTGACGGATGAGCCATAAGATCACTTGTTGGTTAGGAGACACAGAGTGTATAGCCAATCAGAGTAGGAGGTCTTCTGATTTAGATTTTTCTCTTAAGAGCGAGCTGCAGGAAGCTCGCACCACTAACTCATTCGTTTCTTTCCTACGATCGTTCCTTTTCCGTCTTCTTTTTCGTCAGCGAGATAGTCTTGCGTACACACTTGACACGACAAGCATAATCTTCGCATCACAATGACTATGAGACGATACCTCGCTCAGTGCTGTGTCCACAGGAGGGCCCTTGGCAGACGGCATGAGCCGCTCTCGTCGCTGCTGGGATCTGCTGTTTTGCATGTGTTTGGCGTGTGTTGAGTGCGAGGCAAGTGTGTGAATGCTGTGGTTGCTAGAAATGGTGTACTGCCGGGCCAACACGATTTCGACAGAACGTGTTTTTGGTGGTTACTTGTAGGAAATATGTCTGCATGACCAGGACAGCTGAACACATAACCTCATTTAAATAATGATGTTCCGAACACCTTAAGAAAACACCGGCGCGTGGAATCCGTGGGTAGAACGTACAGATGCCGTTGCACCCCATTTATAGACGCCATCCACACTATACTGTATGTTCATCGTGTGCCATCTCGCCATTCATCAATCGAATTCAATCACCAATGTCAAGAACATCGATTACAAATCAAATTACTTAGTTTATTAGTTGTATTGAATAAAACGTTGCCTTGTAACGATGTAAAGTAAAGATGGGCACAACTTTAACGAATATACGTACACTGTGCGAAACAGACCGCGACGATATTAGTAAAAGTTGTGTTCGTCATTTCCAAAATGAGTGAATGATGAATCAACATTTTGGTCTCTAAACATTCATGTCGCCACGCTCCGCATCGTGTACACAATGTATTGTGGGCCTGGTGGCTTAAGATCATGCAACGCCGCGTTTTAAGACGCTTTTGGCAATGAATATGATTAGACTTGTTAGCGATTACAAACTGGGTGCAGGTTGGAGATCGACGTTGGCGTGTGTACGAGTGATCAATGAGAATTTACGCCGCGTACATCCCTCTCTGCATGTGTTCTCTGTATCCTTGAACCGGTGCGTCGATTGTGAGTCGACCTACCGTAGCGAAGACAAGACGTTTACGCGACTACAAGGCTCAAAGACGATTACACGACTTGGTGCAAGTTTGCTCTAACGAAAT
Source organism: Pythium guiyangense (assembly GCA_003730235.1). Classification (NCBI taxonomy): domain Eukaryota; phylum Oomycota; class Peronosporomycetes; order Pythiales; family Pythiaceae; genus Pythium; species Pythium guiyangense. The sequence goes on from QXDM01000026.1 coordinate 660,467, forward strand.
AGCGCTCCTCCACCGATGTCTGTGGATGCGCGGTATGGAAACGTCGCAACGCTGCGGGGTACTTTGCGCTAAAAAGAACACCTGAGCCTGAAGCACGCCTTAGTGTTGCTAAGGGGGTTCCCCGGCCTGGGTAACGCTTTTGGCGTTCTCTTCCAGGTCTGGTCTTGGTTTTGGTCGAACCCCGTTGTTAGATCAGACCCGAACAAGTCTGCAGTATCGGATCTAATCATGTCGTACAAGTTTTGCTCTTTCTCCAAACACCTCACGCTCCGAACGAGCTGCTTGTGGTCTGGTCGTGCTTGATCTCGATCCCTCACCAGACTCAACGCTCGAGGTCCAGTTGTTCATGATTGCACTGCTCGTAGTTCAAACGTGCTCACGAATGCTCGTTCATGCTACTCGCACTCCATATAAACTCGCTCGCAGTCTAAACACGCTCGCTTAGACTCACTCAACCATCCACGACACACTACGTTGAGCTCATGCATATTCAATGCAACATGCAAAGAGCGACTTATAGGTACTTGCTGTCTCCTCTGTCAGTATCGAGCTTGCTCGAGGTCATCACACATGTCATATCGCCAGTCCACGACGAACCAGAGACTTTGTTAATACCGACACCGTCGGATGCGACTATTGAATGAGGTAATGCGGGATCCCGTACACCTCGCGCACAGATGGTGTGGGAATGCGATATTCGACAGAGGGTCAACGTGGAGCTGTGACAGCTAGTGTACAGCTAGTCTACCGAGGCTACAATGAGTAGGCAGTCAGGATGTTGGTTTGAGAGGACTGCGTTCATCACGATAAAAGCGTTTCAGCGGATTGTATGTGAGGCTGACGATTTGCCAACACGCGCCGTGCACAAATCAGACTTCCATACCATAACGCTCGATCAATCCGCGCTGGAAGTTGACCCAGGGCGACAGCTACTTTGTCCTCGAGTACTCGATCTGCAGCACCTCGCGAAGCCTTTTGGTCTCAGCCCCCGTGAATATTGAAATCCGAACTTACCCTGGATCAAGAACCGTGATTGGGCCAACTGCGCCGCTGGCCATTGCAGTACGCTTCTCGTTCGCAGGTACGATCATGCACCTTGATGACTAAGCACTGGTGGAAGCCACGCTGCACGCAATGGAACGAGATATCAGCAAAGAGTGTCGTCTGTCAGAACGTGAGCAATCGCAACAGCTATTGATATGAGCCCACCCGACGAGAAGCTCGATGCGAGTTACTAACTCGTACTGGCACTGCTGAAACTGGAGAGAAACATAGAGAAGGACCGCACCTAAGAGAGGTTGAAGGCAGCGCTGTGGTGTCATGTACGCATGCACCAAATACTCACGTCCCGCAATACACCGCAACAATGCGTCAGTCAAGATTGGGTCCGCAGCACATTTAGCTGGTGGAGCTGTAGTACGTACCCCTGAGTTGTGTCCAAATCTTGCTCGCTTGTCTTGTCAGCTCAGTACAGACAACACCCCTACATAGTAATATCAAAAGTGGGTCGTATTTACATTCGTTTATGAAGGATATATTTCCAACGAAGGGATATTTGTTTACAGGTTATTTAGAATTTGTCTTTATTATGGTGATCGATGGTGAGATCTGACGCACCAAATATTGGCGTATGATTACCACATACAACAGCACACATAAACGCAAGCTGTGCCAAAATGTCGGAATCAAACTGAGCTATAGTCAGCTATAGCCAATGGCGCACTCGAACGGAATGCTGACTCTTCTTACCTCGTCCGGTCCATGGGCCGATCGTTTTCTTTGTATGTGCTATGCTGTGTTGCAAAATACAACGCTGTCAATATCAATATCATCGCAAAAGATGTGATGATCGCTCTTCACTTGATACTGTATTGCCTAAGAACAGAGACAAAACTCATTGGAATACTGATCGCAATCGATTTGGGAAGGGTATTCTTTGTCAATGGGTTTCAATTTGATATTATTGCCTGAAATAGCGATTCTGTTGATCTCCGCGGCCATTTCGGCAAACGCGTCGAGAACGGTTTCAGGATCACAAGTCCGGTGACTGACATAGATTGTAGAACGAACTTGATCTGACCTCGGCAGCCACCGCCTCGGTGGTAACTGATCCCTCTAAATATTTTCTTCGTGTTGCTGAAATGGCTTTAGTGTAGCAATGGCCACCACGGAAATGGCACTTTTTCTTGAACGAGAAGAGAGCCATGGGCTGGTTTCTGGCGCTTGAACGTTGCTATTGCAACAAGACGGAACGAATACAGTTGGCTTGTGTGGTGCTGATATGAGCTCGGAATTTACTTCGACTTCACCATTCACTACGATAAACAATAGCGATTGGTGTGTGATCCGAATCAATGGAGAACGGTGTTCAAAGGCAGACGTAGCAGCCCGCGGTGTAGTGGCGACGACTACAGTCGGCTTCGAGACAGCCGTCATAAGTGCTGGATGCTAAACCTAAGGGACGACGGCGGCGGCAGTGTGAGTGGAGTTGGTCGGGATTATTGCAGACTGCAGGGAAGTGGTATGGGGGCGGCAATGCGTAGCTCGCACTCTTTGCGTTGTTGGTGCCTTGTGGATATCATCTTTCGTACTTTGAGTCAAAGGATAGCCAGGTGGAATGGTCATTTCCATTTCATCTTTGTTTGGTCTGTGACAATCCGAGCTTGGCCAGATCAAACTGGAGGACTAAATTGCGAAACCGCCCTCTACACCAAACTACGACCAGACTAGGAGGAGAACAGCCAAAAAAGTTATTGTCACTTGAGTGATGTAGTGTTGTGCAGCACCGCGAGATCAGGTACTAGCGTCTGGAGCAGCTTGCCTACTCATGTGCTCGCCATGTTATAAGCGCAATAGGTCCGCTGGCGCTTTGAATGTGCACATGTGTGGTGTTGACGTGTTTACTCCAGCGCAACTCCGACTTCTTATTCCGCAACTGTGATTCCTCAGTCGCGACAGACCCAATACGAGCCAACATAAGCAAGCACTCTCGAGATCTTCAGCGCACACTCAGCTAAACGACATATCTCACTCACTTCCTCCATAAGTTCCAACATTTGCAAGCATTCTCGACAGCTTCGGAGTACACTCGCTCAACGCATATCTCACTCACTTGCTTCACGTTGTCTGCTTTTGGAACGGCAATAAGCCTTACAATTACGTACGTTGTGGTCATCAGCAATGTGCTGGCTCAGCGTGTGGCTTGATTTTGTCACTCACAACCAGTCCCTGGTCACAAACGTCTCCGTGTCTACAGCAAAATTCGATTTTGATTCTGGTGGAACATCGAGGCGGCGAAGCCAGAGTCAACGATATACTCAATTTGACCCGCCGCCGGTAGCGACCACGACTGGTGTGCTAATAGGTAGGTACAGCGCGAAGCAGTCCAGCGCTTGAGTCGCTCTCTTGACTGTGATGGCGAATTGAAAAGCGCTGTGTCGAGAATTCATCCAGATAATGACGATGGTAATGGCAACGGTAGCGGTGTAGCGAAACCGTGTAGATTTAAGCCGCACGTAAGCTCGTAAGGGAATTGACAGATAGTGCCATCCTGCGCGCGCACAGTGATACATTATGCGTTGATTGAGCGTCTTTTATTCAGCGTCCGCAGGAGGCTTTCAACTAGCGATATCGTCATCGCGCCATGGTCAAGAGCCGGCACCCTTGCCGCGAATGCGAGAAAGGGAAGAGCATCTTATGTTGTGCGTAGCGTAGACGAGCAGTAGGATGCCACCAACACTACGAGTGAAAAGGGGAGGTAAGTGTGGAGGTGGGGAATCGATTCAACGCACCACTTGCACACTGACAACGGTGCTTATAGCTTGGTGTCGAAATTAGTTCGCCAAAACCGGTATGCTCAACATCGACTAGCGGGTAAGTACACATTTTCCTGTTCTAGTATATATAATGAGTACACTGTTCTGTCATTCTCCCTCTTAAACAATGCGTTTCGAAATAGACAAAGCCAAGCATACAGCTGACATTTACCAGCGAGATGAGAAAGGTGATCATACTTCGACTAAAAGCACTCTCATTTGACTAAAATAAAGTGGCGTGGAGTGTTTAAATATTTACTGGGAAATTTATAACCTTACCTCGTGTATTAGACCTTCACATCAGTTTGTGACTGACTGACTGCCACTACTGTGTACTGCAATCACTTGATATTTACACCATTTTCCAGTCAATTATTCAACAGATCCACACAACCAGTCGAAGTAAAAAGTAACAGAATCACATCGAATAGGCATTGCATTCATCATACCAGCAGTACTTCACAGTTCCAGTCAAGGCTACTGACCGAGTTGAATGCTATCTTCTCGTTCGGATAACGGATATACGCTCTGGCAGTGGCGTTCCATGCACTGCACCAATCGCGGCGCGATCGCAGACTAACTGTACGACTGTACGTCCGCGTCGGCCAGGATAGCAAATCTGTGTGCGAAGAATCTGCCGAAATCACGAAGAACCATAAAGTCGTCCTCTTGTATATACTCTGCATGTGTGCCTCGAGCATGCTCAAGCAGCCCTCAACTGAGTTGAGCATTGGGCGATACGGGCCCAGCCGCAAGATCTCTAGTCAGATGCCGATCATGATGACGTCGTCGGCGAGCATCACAGCGACAGGGCCTTTAACCACTCTGTGCGCTGGCACGTCGTCGGCAACAATGTCGACGCTGTTGGTGTTCTAGACCTGTCGTCACTTGTCCATATACGTTGCAGTAACAAAAAGATCAGTTGCGAAGCTGCAGTTTCCCGCTTGTCGGGTTGAGCTGCCGTCCAAGCAGCAACAGTCCCAAGCCGATCAGCATCCCACCCTGAATCTGTAGTTTGCGAACCTGAAGCCACTAGGCGACAGTGCGCACACCAACACGAGACCAGCCCTCAGAGCGCGAAAGATAAAAGTTAAACGCCACGTCGATTTTGGCGGCGACCTCACACCAATCCTTATCCTCGCCAAAGACACAAACTACGCGCTTTTTTCGATCTTGCACTCGTTTTGACGCTGCAGTGAGTGGATGGCGGCGTCCTCAATGAGGTTGCGCGTGGAATCGAAAGTTCTTAGGATATATAGCACGACAATGAGCGTTTGCGTCTGCTAAGCGCTACGAGCAAAATGAGTGGCTGAATGTGCAAGTGTGTTCAAACCGAAAAAAATAGAGTGCACAACTGAGCAAGAGTAAAACGAGTTTGATTTTGTTCAGATCTATCAGTTTGTTTGAAATAGTTCATTTTTCTTGTGAATGGTGTAATATTCACTTCGTGATGGTTGTGGATGAAAGTGTGTCATGTCATAGTGCTCGTTTCACTCTATATATCACAACAGTGGTGAGTGTCAATATAGAAGACTGTATTTGCGAATGAGACCGATCAAGTCAATAGTCACCGTAAATAGATCTTGCTCCTCTTTCGGTCTCACTAAAATCCAGCCATTTTTCTCTGTATAGTCGTCGGGCTACTCTACGTGATTGGAAATGGTACTACTAAGATGACTGCACCGTTTGAATCGATACTTGTGCTGAGTATCTTTGAGAAATTCAACAATTTAGACGCATGCGTTTTGTGGAGTTGTGCTTCATTTCGCCGTCACCGTTCTACACGCCCAGCAGAGTCAAAAGATCTTGTCATGCGTCTTCTCTGTCCGACAAACGACCGACTAGAGGAAGTACATATGCTGAACGTTTTCACGTCGAGCACATGGTCGTGTGCAATGCGGTCATTCACCGTCGCCTCATCAGCGTCAGCTTCTACGGCGATGAATTTAGTGTGGAGTTGTGGCGCTGAAGTCTGTAGCGATGCAGCGAGGCAGGGAAGACCCGATACCCCCACCGATAACTTTCTCATTCATCGCACCGAGCGACTTAGAATCTGCTTTAAGCGCAAATGACATATCCGACTTCCCCTTTCGAGCAAATCTGTCATATCACTTCCAGAACTCTCCGATTGAATACTTTCCATTGCAGTGAGAGCCTACCCCGTTGCCTCAGGTTTTGACCCAAAAGCATCTTGTTTGAAAAACGCGGCCGTCAGCAATGTAACAGGTAAACTACACATTTGGAAAGTAAATTACTACTTGGTTTTCATACAGTACTGCCGATAATCACACAGTAGTTTACAGCGCCAATCGAAAATGCAAATACTTTTCTCTAAAATCAAGTATTACACATTTGATGGATACTGTTCTGCAAAACGGCAAACAACATACACCTGGGTCACTGATGGATGGAAATAATAGATAGTGTATATGTTATGTGCGCAGCGCACACTCCACAATTTCGATCCTTAAATCCACAGAAACCTGGCTTGGATTCAATAAACATACTTTTTTCTAAGGGAGACACGAAAAAAGCAGTCATAACCATATTATTTGTAACATCATAGCACATCTAGCACTTAACTCCTGTTATAATGTGTCTGTTCGTGCGTGCGTGCGTGTGTACGTCCAAGGGACAGCCAGAATGTGTCTCGCGTTTTTAGGGCAAGAGGCACTTTTTCACTGGTTTTTATGGGTAACATTCGAGACATGAAATGACGTTTTAATGCTGAGATCAAGTGAGTTATGAAGCGGGACACAGACTGGTGGGCTCGGCCTTGTCGACGCGGTCTGAGTCGACTCTGGTACTTTCTAACTCCAAGGCGCAGAATACGACGACCACTGCCGCATGGTGGCGGTCATCATGCGGGGTGCAGCGCTTGTTGTCGACTGCACTGACGTGAGCGCCGTGCGTCAAGAGCGCCAGTGTGACGTCCAAGAAGCCGCGCTTGGCTGCAGTATGGAGCGCCGTCTCGCCATTCGACTTTCGCGCATTGGCGTTCGCAGCATGAGCGAAGATGTATAATACATCTTAAGCTTTTTTTCTTAAGATGTAACATACATCATACGAGGGGTTTGATTTTGGCCCATACAATTTTTAAGTAGTCGTATACAATCACCAAGTCAACGTGTTTTGACACCAAGAATCCGACGTGCTGCGGATCCGAGGCCAATCGTTCGTGCACGAGACAGGACAGCCATGCTTTTCAGCATTTTGAAAAGTATGAAAATCGAGAAGGGCTGGCGCGTCGCAGACGTGCGCGGGCCGCGCACATCCACCAGTTTAGAATTCGCAAAAGAGAGAACACTCGAGCTGAACGTGCGCGATGGCGCCGACACCGCTACCAACGTTCCGGGAAGCATGGCCGATGCTGCGGCGCGAAGGATGGCTGATAGCACCAGGAAAAGGGCTCGAGATACACTACCGCTACTATTCGCCTGCTGGTGCGACTTCGAAAGCGACAGCACGCCGCAAGATCGAGTACTGGGTCGGGGAGAAGGAGCTGATGAAGAATTTGCTACACAAGGGCGTTCTGCATCGTCTGGTTGGACGAACCATGGTATGTACAGCTTGATTGGCGATTGACTGGCGTTCGCAAGTCTCACGTTGCGTCTATGTTCTTCCGCAGACACAAAAAGTGAAGAAGGCCAAGTCCGCTGCGACCTCGACGACGTCTGCGACGACCACGCCGGCGTCTGCGACGGACACGCTGACTGCCGCGACCACGCTGACGTCTGCGACGACCACGCCAGCGTCTGCGACGACCGCATCGACTGCCGTGACTGCGCCAACATCGACGATGGTTGCCGCAGCCACTTCAACAACCATGCCGGCGTCTGCGACGCATGCGTCGCCCGCGCCAGCGACCGTCCTCATGACTGTAACGACTGCCGGTCCTGCGACGTCTCGTACACCTTTGTCTCGCACGGCGGCTTCCTCTACGATGTCCAGTACATCTTTGTCGCCTGCTCCATCAACACCTGCCACTAGCAGTGCTCTCGCGGACCCACCATCAGTGCCAACAGCTACTAGACGCTTTGCGTCTGGTAAACAGAAGAGGAAGAAAACACCGATCGCAGCGCGCCTTGCCGCCGCCTCGCAACCTTCATCGCCAGTCAAAACGCCTGCAGCGCCAAACATCGACCATCCTGAGAGCGACGGCGTTCTCGAAAGCGACGGCGAAGAAGATCCACACGATCTAGACAGCGATCCGGAGGAAGGCGTTGCGCCCGACGACTCGAGCGACTCGGAAGTCGACTTGCCAGACGCGGCACACCCACGCGCAGCGACCACTACACACTTTCTCACGAGTCAAGAGTTGCGCGACCACACGCTGACCGGATGGGAGGTGTACGACGGTACCGCGCACCAGTACCCGCGCGCGCAGTTGCATCCAGGAGAAGCAGAAACGACTCCAATTGCTCGCGCGTGCGCAGATTCGCCTCTCGCACTGTTCTTTTTGTTCATGCCGAAGTCGATCTGGGTCCGCATCGCCGAAGAAAGCAACCGCTACCAGAAGCAGATTATGAGCGAGCAAGCAGCGCAGATGGTGGCGCGGCAACAAGCGATCAAGAACCGTCGACCGACCTACAAGATGAAGTCCGTCAAGCAGCTGATGAACGAGCTGCGAGCGTTCAAACCGATCGAGCCCCACGAGCTCGTGGTCTTTATCGGCTTGCTGTGCGTGAGAACTTTGTGCCCGCAGCGCGAAGAGATGGCGAAGCACTGGTCAGTCAAGAGCGACGGCGCCGTGTCGCGTGGAACGTTTGGTCGATTCAGGACGAGAAAGCGTTTCGAAGAGATCATGCAGTTCCTGCACTTTAGCGACAACGAGGACCCAGCCGCAAAAGACTACAAGACATGGAAGGTGAAGCACGTCGTTGACGTGCTCGAGACAGCCTTCAAAGACGGCTTCACTGTCGGTCGATCGCTCGCATTCGACGAAGGCATGATTCCTGGCAAGTCGCGCTACAACCGATGAGACAGTACCTGCCTGCGAAACCGCATCCGTGGGGCACAAAGTGCTACCTCACGTGCGACAGAGCCTCTGGGTACTCCTATCGGTACGATTTTTGGCCAAGTTGCAGTTAAAGATGTATTGCGCAGCGCAACGTCTAACCCGGCTCCTCCTTAATCTGTACTGTACAGCGTCCAGATATATCAAGGCAAGCGCAGGGGCGATCGACCAGATCTCAATCAAGGCGCGAATGCGGTGATTCGCAACGTCGACGCGGCGCTGAGCAACTTGCCGAAGCGACGCGTGATCATCACGGATTAATTCTACTCGTCGCTGCTCCTGTCGAACATCTTGCTGTCAAAGGGTCTGTACCACGTCGGCACGATCCAGACGAACCAGGTCGGCGTTTGCAAAGAGATCCTGTACAAGGAGAAGAAGAGACCGGCGACATGGCGCGCGGCGAGTTCCGCATCGCGCGCTCCAAAAGGCTGCCTGACACCTACATAGTGGCGTGGATGGACTCGCGACCAGTCTACTTCATTGGCACGGGCTGCTCTACAGAGCTCTCGACCGTCGGCCGCCGATCGATCGGTGGCGCGATCAGCCAGGTGCCGTGCCCACAGTTCGTCAAGGAGTACCACTAGGGCATGGGAGGAGCAGACACGCATGATCAGTTTCGGCTCCACCGCTACTCGGTTAAGCGCGCAATGAAGTTCCGCAAGTACTACAAGACGATCGTCGTGGGGCTCGTGGACATGGCTCTAGTGAACGGTTACATCATACACCGCCACATCAAGCGGCAGCGTCGAGAAACGGCGACACACGCGCAGTACATGCGTGAGTTGCAAGCGCGGCTACTCCAAGTCGACGCTGGCGAATTCACAGGCGATCTCTCTGTGAGCTCGCTCGTTGCATCGCCGCTACCACAACAGCGCACACGATCCTTCTCAACGACGAGTTCCGCGTCGCGCGCGATGCAGACGGCAATACGATCAAGAAGCGCAGGCAGAACTCGTGCAAAGCATGCAGCGCGCTCAAAGGCACGCGCACCAAGCCGCTCGAGACTCCATACTACCGCAAAGCGTGCACAGAGGCGGCAAACGGCGGACGCGTGTTCCTGTGCAAGACAGTGAGGTAGCATGATCCAAACGTCGACAACCAAGCGACGTGCAGCCAGATTTGGCACCTGCTCTGGCGCAACGGCACACAGCAACCGTCGACCGCGGCGGCGATCCGATTCCGCAAGCGCAAGGCAGCACTAAGCTCGAGCAAAAGCAGTAGTGATGAGAACGACGCTAGCGACGAGAGAGAGTAGATCAATGTGTCGATAAGTAAATGCTCAGTGTTGTTGTATGTTCGTGCTTGCTCTTTGCGTGTTTCCAACGCTATGAGCCACCCAATGCTCGAGTGCATCCTCTTTGCTGTGTGGCTGTGGTGCGTTCCCGCCTCAATTGTGGGTGAATCTCGATTTTTAGACATCCGTAGTTCAAGTTGCTCATCACACAATCAAGCGCAAATGATGGTGATACAGCTTTGCGCCAAGGCAATCAAAGCCATAAGCTGTCTGTGACGTAATACACTTCAAAATCAAAAACCCGACGAGAAACACCACAAGTATACTTTAATCAAGATAAAATTCTTTAGATGCATAATACATCTTAGTATAAATATCTGGGGCCGAAAATGGCCGGGGCTAGAGGTGTTACAAACCGGCTCCTTGGGTCCGGTTCCGGGATTTGCAGTTGGGACACGTGCTCTCTGGTCTGGATTCGCACGCTGGTCCCGAATCAGGGGTCTGGATGCTGAGATCGAGACATCGGCTTGGTCTGGACGCGGGAGTCGGGAGAGCGCGCGAGCTTGGGTGCGGGCGAGTGAATCATGCGGGCGTCGTTGAGCGGTGGCTCTGGTAGGTGGTTCCGTACAAGGTCGGCAGAGCTCGGCAGTGCTTGCAATCCGATCGTATCCGGATGCGACAGTTGTTATCGTCGGTCTGGAGTCTCCGGTTGCCGGAGCTGGTGTAGCCACGCGCCGCGAAAAAGTGCGTGCCCGGGCCTGACTGCCGCGGAGGCGATTGACCCGCGGCTGCTATACCACACGCGCCGCGAAAAAGTGCGTGCCCAGGCCTGACTGCCGCGGAGGCGATTGACCCGTGGCTGCTATACCACAATTTTTAGATGCGGGAGCAGCAAAAGAATTCGGCGCTTGGATGACATGTGGGAGGGCAACCTGGACCAAACCAGCCCTGGGTACACCACAACCAGCACACATATTACGCCCACACTGGTACTCGATTTATCTTCAAGCGCGGAATGTAGTTTGGACCGTGTTTCCTCCAATGTGTACCCCAATCAGGAGAGACAGCAGCTAGTGAAAAGGGGGGAAACTGGTGTGATCTCATCGCTTTTCCCATGGCACTAGTGCGCTATGTTAGCTTGCGCTTGAGTAAAGTTTGTCCTCGGCACTGTGTGAGGCGATGTCCTCTCAATAACATAGTACAATCGAAAAGCGAAACTCCATATTCTGATATTTTATGCTACAATTGCTGGAGCAGCTGTATTTGCGCTCGTGGCATTTCAAGGCAATGCCTCTCGAGCAAACGTCATGGGGAACGATCTCGTCGATGACAGCAGACATCTAAGATTTCATCCTCTCTCAGGGATGGCAGGCTGTTGTGTCGACCAGAGGCGGGACGTTTAGAAAGTACGTGTGTTCGTGCACTATGTGCAAACGGTTACGTATCACGCACTTGCAACAAGCAGCAAGACTCTGTTTGGCACGTGACGAAATGCAGCCTTGAGCACGTGAACTGCACTGGAGTTGCCCATCCAACTCAGCGACAGATCACGAACAGCATGTACAAAACTGGATTTTTTAATCGGCGCTCCTACAGTCCGTGTATTGAGGTCCATGTATTCTCCGTGGATCACATCCAGGTTTCGTCCAGGGACGAGGAAATCAAAAGCGAACGAAAGTTAAGAAAAATCAGGCGTAAAATTCGTATCGAAAGTTTCGGCAAACGCGTGGCTGTGCGCGCGCCGCCCTCTCACATATCAAAAGAAGACATTTACACCAGACGACGAACGTGTACGTGCTCGCATCGATTCTGCGCGCATGCGCCGGATGTACGTCGATGCTGCTCGTGCTGACGATACCATGCGTGCTCTCGAGGTTCGTATAGCTGTGTGGGCTGCAACAGACGCGTGTACGACTTGAAGGTGCAAAGAACCAGCGAAACGTTATTGTGTACGTGCTCGTGCATGCTTGTGCACACGCTCGCGGTGGTTGTTCGCGCTTGCGGCAGTTGCTCACGCGTCTGCCTGTTGTTTGAATGCGTTTGTGTATGTTTGGCGCAGTGTCTAGTGTCGCAAAGCGTGCTCGGAACATGGTGTTTGACAGCGGCGCTCACGCTGTGTTAGACGGACCGTACGTCGCTTGACGACGGCCAAGTGCATCGCGCAAACACACTACAAATCCGAACCTGATCAGTTGCAGTGCTTGTTTGTGCGATGCGTGCGCGGAAGAGCGAACGTGAGTCCGGAAAGGTGAAAGCCTCGTCGTCAGCGGCGGATGACTACAATAGTAAGGCGTCCGACGCAGCGGAAGACAGTAGTCGCGACGAGCTCGAAGTGTCTGAGTACGAAGACGACAACGAGGGCGACGACGACGCATGCGAGGAGTCAAGCAACGACGCTCCACGAACGCCCAAGGATTCTCCAAGTATCATCCAGATCCTCGACGATCCGGTCCATGCCCCGAAGCCATCGGCGTACCACGACGACTGGGATGCGTGGTCGACGTACTTGGCGGAGTACCAAGAGAGCACGGCTCAAGTCATCCGTGTGCAAGAAGTCGTTCAAGTCACGTATCGTAACAAGCGTCTTTCCAACACGAAGGCTGCGAAGCGAGGAGAAGTCGTCAAGTACGTGCCGGAGCGTCTTGGTGTGTACCAGCGCACGTACATCTGTACACACGGCTGGCAACACAAGAACCGAAGCGAGGGCAAACGACCGCGACGGCACTTGCGCAGCATCAAGTGTCCGTTCCGATTGGTCGTGCAGTGGGTCGAGCGCGAAGCCACCTGGCGCCTTCAAGTGAAGAACGGCGTGTTCGCACACAACCACCCAGTCGACGAACAGACATTTCGCACGTATCTGACCACTCGTGGCGTGAAAAGCCAAGGGAACAGCGACGCCGTCTTTACGATGATCAAGAGCGGCGCAAAACGATCGCGGATCTACGACTTCCTCCTCGAGTAGGGCGAGAACATCGTGGCCAAGGACGTGGACAACCTCGTCTACTCCTACCGAGCAAGCAGCCACCGCCACGATGACGACGACGCGACGGCTGAAGTTGTGGCACAGTTCCTCGCCAGCGACGACGCAAACATGGTGTCCGTCGACGAGACCGCGACGCGCGAGACTGGCGTCGTGTCTATCAGCTCAAGACACATGCGCGAAACACAGACGCGGTTTCGGTGTCGATGCTCTTCCGCACTCTGCGCGATCGACTATGAGATCCAGCGTGCGGATTTGAAGCGGCTTTGCGAGCGCGTCGGCTTCAACTCGTTCTTCGACTACATGGAGCGCAACTGGCACCCTGTCCAGGACATGTGGGTCATGTACAAGCGCAAGCGCCTCCCGCACTTCCGCAATCACACGAACAACAGGCTCGAGAGCTTCTTCGGTAAGCTAAAGGACGCGATCACCGGGTCGATGACCATGGCGTCGTGCGTGTCTGCGATCGTTGCGCCCGAGCGGCGCCGTGCCAACGAGTACCAGTACAAGAAGCTCCGCGTCGGTCGCAACTTCAACGCCAACTACGACGACGAGATGAACCAAGTCCTGATAGTCACGACCCACTTCGTCGCCGACCACATCGCAAGCGAGTACAAGGCAGCGATCGACAAAGCGGACGTGTACAAGGTGCGCGAGGAAGATGGCGTCGCGCACGTCCCTGGCGCATCAAAGGTGCACAAGGTCTGTGCGACGTCTTGGTCGTGCGACTGTGCCTTCGTATCGTCGATGAAGCTTCCTTGTCGCCATGCCATGGCAGTGCGCAAGATCACCCAGCGCTCTGGCTCAGTCATTCCGCTCAAGCGAATCGATCCAAGGTACAGGAACGCGCACTCATCCATGTACTGCACACGGACTACCCATGTATCACTCATGAATCAACCAACCATGGTGTGTGTTTCTCTTCGCAGATGGGTGCAAGTCACTGCTGACGTCGTGCGGGCTCCTCGACTCACGTACAACGTCTTCGACGGCAACGCCGACACTTCCCTGCCGCGCAGACCACGGACATCCAGAGAGCGTTACAAAGCAGCTGTTCAGGAGACTCAAGCTATTTGCAGCGAGTTGGCGCAAGTTGAGGACGACGACGAGTTCGACGAGCTGATCACGATTTTCTCCAAGCAGTGGCGCAACGTGCGACAGTGCAAGCGTGTGCGCCTCGACAGCGTGGACGACTTCGACGACGGTGAACACGTTCCGGTCTCGCAGGCGCACAGTTTGTACTCCGAAGACATCGGCGCCATCCCGATCGTGCGTACGAGCGCGGTGGTGATAGCAGATCCAGAGCCTGTTCAGGTGTTGCAAGCAGCGTTGGACGCCGCTTCACTGCCCGTGCCACCAGTCGAACCAGCCACAAAGTGCAAGCCGAACGCAGCCGCGGCGCAGGACCAGGTTGGCGATGGCGAGAGCGACTTTGAATCAGCAACACGTCCACTACCGTCGATCCGACTGAATCCAAGAGTTGTCACGACCGGTCGTCCACCTGTCGACCGCAAAGTCCGCGAAGCCGACAACCGTTTGAGCAGAGTGAAGTTCAACGCGACCCAGGAGCTTCGACGCACACTCGGCGAAGTCTCGCTCGAACTTTTGGTTGCGTCACTTGATCGCGAGCAGCAGACCTCGGTGAAGACGCTCGCGCGAGTCTTGTCCGTGCCAACCAAGTTTGCCGAGCACGTGAACAAACAACCAAAGTACTCGCTCGCACCTAATCCGATCCTCAACGCTGACGCCTACTACGTGCTGCCGCTCAAGCTTTTGAACGCGTGCCTCAGGGCACTTCCTTTGTCGAACAACAGTGACGCTCCGATCACGCTGGACGCCGGCATGGCCAGCGAGACTGCGGTCGAAGTGGTCACGATCTCAGGCGTCGGCACGTTCTCACGCTCGCAGATCGAGACGATAAAGCGTCTGCACAACCTTCGCGAAGCATGCGAAGAGTATGCTGAGTTCGCCGACTGGCTCAATGTCGACGGTGCAGCTGCAGTGGATGTGGACGAGCAGCAAGACGTTCAACTACTGGCGACCCATGTCTCGTCCATGTATCCAGACAGTATCGTCCATGGATATTCAAGCGACCACCACATCTCGATAGTCTACCGCCTGACTCCTCCGCGCTGGGTGAACGATGCCCTGATCGACGCGTTCTGCGAGCTGCTCGAGCAGACTTACGGCTCTGTGCGTTTTGCTGGCATCGCGACAGCTACAGCAAGCAAACTTCGCGGTCGCGGCCCACCGATGGACAGCGCGTTGAAGGACCGGGGCGATGAGCGCGCGCGGCGTCGAGACAATTCTGCTTCCTGTCAACTTCGGCAATCAGCACTGGTGTGGAGTCATCGTGGCGCCTGTGCACAAGCGCGTCTTGTACTACGACTCAATGAACAGCGGCGCATACATGAAGGCTCTTGATCACATCGCATGGGAGATCGCGAGATCGAACGACACAGACGACTACGACGTCATGTGCGCCAACACGCCGCTCCAGTTCGATGGCTTCAGCTGCAGCATGTTCGTTTGCATGAAGTTCCGGCGACAAATGGACTCTGCTGTCTCGAAGGACATGTTCGAGCGCACGCTCACGGCTCTGCGCTACCGCATCGCGAAGTTCGTGCTCGGCTTGTAGCCGTGCTCACTCAATCTACTCGTAATACATGTGTGACTTGGCGCATTTCACTTCATCTTGTGTGAGGTCACTGGTTGCAATGTCTTTAGTTCTCGTTCTTTTGCGAGTTGCGACTAGATCGTTGCGCGGAGAGCGTATCTGTTACAACGTCGCTCTCACACCGTCGCTCTCACAGCGTCTCTCATACAGCTTCTCAATAACAGCGTCGCTCTTTAAGCGTCTCTGTTACAGCGTCGCTATCACAGCGTCTCTCTTCGAGTGTGAAGCAGACTGTATCTTGCTTGGAGCGTCTTCTGCGGCGCGTAATAAGGGAGCTGAGTAATGTGTTGCGCTGGAGAATCGCGTTGAGAGCATTGAGCATACATCGTCGAACGTAGTGCGTCCTGAGTAGATCATCTTTCCGAATTGTGGCCTGTGTAGCGCATCGCTGTCAGAACGTCGTGTGACTGGGTATGAGCGCATTCCGGTCCATTGCAAAGTTCACCTCGATCAACTCCACGACCTACTGATCACAAACAACAAAATCGTCTAAGTACTTTTGTACAGCACTTGGCCATGTCATCCATAGAAAAGTACTGAGCGCAACACTTCAATACAATACGAAATCGACCGAATATTACGAAATTACCTTCAAACAGCATATGACATAATGTAGACACCTTCAAACAACATATGACAAATGGTAGATCATTAAAAAATTACAATACACGCGCGAATATTCCCTCATTGTATGTAGCAAAAACGGCAGCGCACCTTTCGTTCTTTCGTGCGCTTTTGTGCATGCGCTCGTTCACGGGCTGCAGGTGCTCGATTGCCAATACGCTGCATGCAAGTGCAGCCATCGTCGTGCGTCTGCCCACTCGCATTCATTGCAGATACATGCGCTCTTGAGTGACCTACAATCGATCGATCGATTGAGCGAGCGAGCGTGTACTGCATGCAGTACAAACTTCACGCGATCTTGCGCACAAGGTCGTAGCTGCGCTGCACGCACGCGCAGAATCTCGTCGCCTGTGCTACTTCGTCTCCTCGCCTTGCTCTCGTTTGTGCTGATCGGTGAGAGTGGCTGTACTACAGGTGATTGCTACTCATCGTAAGGAGGTTTGAGTACCAATCTGGCGCGAAGTGGATCATTTCAGCACGTACATGCACAGTTCGATAGACTGTACTCGTGTGGGGGAATAGTGGAATGAGTGCTTCTCACGCGTAGGAGGGTGAATATCCTCATCTTTATATGGCGTGTGGATTTGAAATATAACCTATTGCTCGTGAAATACTATCTCGAGACATGTACAAATCTGGATTTTTAATCATGATATTTGGATTCGTCGATTGGACTGAGTACTACGAAATGTTGTCCGACCACATTTTAGGCCATAGATAGTACTATTCAATCTGTCGCGCTGTCTGGAGCAGATTTAGAAATCAATTTGCGACACATGTTCAGCCGATATCGCTTGGTAATCAAATAGTATAGATAATTAATGTCAGATAGCCGTTAATTGTAAACTCTTTTCAAAAATAGCCACCCAGCCAGATAATGCTTCCAGAACTAACAAAAATGAGGCTGGACTTAATGGAGAATGACGGATAACTCCAACTAATTCTAGTGGCAATTGATGCTTGATTTGTGGCACTATGAGTTAGGTTTGCGACATGTGGATGACGTTTTCAACATTGTGTCAGAATGCGACTGGTTTCTATCAACTTGCAGTTTCAAACACTCTTGGTTGTTACCATACCGATTTTTCACGGAATCTTCGAACGACTATCACTCACGTGTTCAAGGTCGAATGATTGCCCTCTACAATCACATGAGCCATTTCTTAATTAGACTCAAGTATCAAATAAGTGGAGTGGTGACTCTTTTTGAGGCTAACACAGAGTTTTGACATTGATACCTCATTGATACCTCGTTCTTCAAGCGTCACTGTGTCTACCAGCAGCGAGCGACTCGTCAGCTCTCCAACGCTTCAGATCACTGTTGGACACGTGACGTCGAGTCGACATGAGCTCGGCATCTCAAACGCTCTTGAGTGATGCTTGCGAGTCGAAGCGCTCCTACGGCAGTGTCCCGACACTTGCGTCCACGCACGATCAAGCGCTGCACAGCAGAAGTACCAGTGACAACGCCTCGTGGCTCTCGACGCTGCTCTTCTCGTACGCAAACCCGGTCCTCGCGCTCGGCAATGCGCAGCAGCTCAACCAAGACGACCTGTGGCACCTCGACGGCGAGAACCGCACGAGCGAGGCGTACCGCAAGTTCAAGACCGAGTACGTCCGCCACAACGAGTCGGTCGAGCGCGCGCTGCTCGCAACGTACGGCTGGGACTTCTTGGCGTGCGGCGTCGGCTCGCTCGTGACTGCAGCCTGCGGCGTGTTTGCGCCTGTGGTGCTGCACCACGTCATCGACGTGTTCAGCGCTCCAGTCGTCGACATGAACGACTTGGCGCAGTGGCTCGGCGCGTTCTTTGCCTCGCGGTTGCTCATCGCGTTTGTGAGTGCGCACGTGGACTTTCGGCTCCAGATCTTGCTCATTCGGTCGACAGCGTCGCTCAAGAGCCTGATCTTTGAGAAAGCGATGCGCCGGAGCGTGCAGAGCAAGCACGAAGCCGACATCGCCGACATCTCGAACCTCTTCACGACAGACATGGACGCCATCGTTTGGGCCGGGACACAAGTCAACTCGGCTTGGATCATGCCGCTACAGATCGCGGCGATCCTGGTTCTGCTCTACCGCGTCCTCGGGCTCGCTGTGTTCGCTGGCGTCGGCGTGATCGCCACGTCGCTGACCGTCAACCTCTTCATCGCCAAGGGCTTTATGGATGCGTACGAGACGCTGACGACGATCAAAGACAGCCGCATGCGCGCCGTGAAAGAGGCGTTCGGCGCGATCCAGATCGTGAAGCTCAACGCGTGGGAAGACCACTTCCTCGCTCGCATTCGTTCGTGGCGCTCGAAGGAGATGGCAGTGCTCGCCACGTACTTGTACATCGTCCAAGTGGCGATCTTCCTCTTCTTCACGACGCCAATGTGTGTCTCGATCGCGTCGTTCGCAGCGTATGCGCTCGTGATGAAGCAGCCGCTGACGGCGACGAAGGTGTTCACGTCCATGGTGCTGTTTGGAGCGATCCGGAGTCCGCTCTCGAACTTCCCTGAAGCAATCCAGACACTCGTGCAAGCACGCACGTCGCTCACGCGCATTCAGACGTTCCTCTCCGGTGACGAGATCGACGCGAGCCGCGTCTCTCACGACACATCCAGATACCCAGACGACACGGCAATTGAGCTCAAGGACGTCTCGATCAGCTGGAGCGAGGGGCCGTCGATCCAGAGCAGCGGTACCACCACTTCCGCCACTTCAGCTGCCACTGGATCCGACGCCCAAACAGCGCCAACAACTAGCAGTGACACCGATAGCAAACCAACTGGCGGACCAGTGCTCTCGAACGTAAACCTCGTCGTGAAGCGCGGCGACTTTGTGGTCGTGCACGGCGCTGTAGGCGCTGGCAAGTCGTCGCTCTGCGCCGCGCTCCTGGGCGAGATCCCGATCACGCACGGCAGCGTCTTTGTCCGGAACGGTGATAGCACCAACGGTGACAGCGGCGGCGTGGCGTACTACTCACAGCAGCCGTGGATCCAGAACATGAGCGTGCGCGAGAACATCCTGTTCGGCCAGGCGTTCGACGCCGAGCGGTACGAGCGCGTGCTCGACGCGTGCGGTCTCGTGACAGACGTGCAGCAGTTCCCCGCCGGCGACGCAACTGAGATCGGACAGAGGGGGATCAACCTGTCGGGCGGCCAGAAAGCGCGCTTGAGCCTCGCGCGCGCCTGCTACGCGAGCACCGCCGACGTGTTTGTGCTCGACGCGCCGCTCGCAGCTGTCGACGCCGTGGTGCAGAGCGAGATCTTCCGCAAGTGCATCTGCGGTCTGCTCGAGACCAAGACCGTGGTGCTCGTGACGCATAACCTCGAGATCATCCGCTCCGAAGCGGTCGATGTGCGCGTCCACGTGGTCGACGGCACTGTGTGCTGCGAACGCGTCGATCGCAAGCAGCAGCCTCGACACGTCTACGGCCAACTCGCACTCGCCGAGTCGACAAGTGGTGGCGAAGTTGGCGGCGTCATCGACGACCACGCGGATGCTGACGTCCTGATTGACAACCACGTGTCAGCGCAGCCATGGGCAGCAGAGCAGCAGCTGACGGAGGAAGAAGATCGCGCCGCAGGACGAGTCTCAGACAATGTCTTCCGCGACTACTTTGCCGCGCTCGGTGGTGCGCCACTCGCCCTTGTGCTCGTGACTGTGCTAGTGCTTGCGCAGAGCCTCCAAGTCGCGAGCGACGTGTGGCTGAGCGTCTGGACTGGTGGTCTCGACAGCAGCAGCAATGGCAACACCAGCAGTGACGTCGCACAAGCGCAGCAGCTACACTACGGGTCGACGCAGACCAACTTCATTGTCTACGCGCTCTTGGGGCTCGCAACTGCGCTCGTTGTCTTTGCGCGCTCGATGTTTGTCGCGTTCGTCGGACTGCGCGCGTCGCGCCATCTCTTTGACGCCATGACCAGCTCGCTGCTCCGCGCGCCTCTGCGGTTCTTCGACGCGAACCCGATCGGCCGCATCCTCAACCGGTTCGCAGACGACATCACGATGGTCGACATAGAGCTCTCGTTCTCGTTTGGCGGCGTCGTCATCTCGGTTGTCACGGCGCTGTTCCAGCTCACGACGGCGATCTACGTCATCCAGTACGCGGGACTCCTCTTCGTGCCACTCGCGCTGCTGTACGTCCGCACGACGACGTTCTTCTTGGCACCTACGCGCGAGATCGCGCGCCTGCTCAAGGTCGCAGGCTCGCCGGTGCTGAGCCACGTCTCCAGCAGCGAAGACGGCGTCGTGGTGCTCCGTGCGTTTGGTCGGCAGTTCGTCGACCACGTGATTGCAGAGAACGTGTGGCGCATCGACGCAAACAGCCGCGCGTGGTTCGCCGATGCGCTCGTGAACCAGTGGTTCAGTCTGCGCATCCAGCTCGTGGGCTGCGGCGTCGTGTGCCTCATCGTGTCGGCGATCGTTTGGTTCAAGGACGTGCTCTCGCCTGGGTTCGTTGGACTGGCGTTCATGTACGCCGTGAGCTGCGACGAAGAGATTCTGTACCTCGTTCGGTGCTGGGCACGTCTGGAGCTGAGTATGGTCAGTCCCGAGCGCATCATGGAGTACATTGGGATCGCACCAGAGGGCTGCGACAGCGTCGTGACGTTCGACGCAGCGAAGCGCATCGAGTGGCCAGAGCGCGGCAGCGTGGCGTTCGAGCGCGTGGTGTTCAGCTACAAGCCTGGCGCGAGTCCCGTGCTGAAGGACGTGTCGTTCGACGCGCGCGGCGGCGAGAAGGTCGGGATCGTCGGCCGCACCGGCGCGGGCAAGTCGAGTCTCACGATGGCGCTCTTTCGCATCAACGAGCTCTCGTCCGGCCGAATCACGATCGACGGCGTCGACATTGCGAGCGTCGCGCTGCCGCTGCTGCGCGCGCGCCTGTCGATCATCCCCCAGTCGCCCGTGCTCTTCAAGGGCTCGCTGCGCGCGTACATGGACCCGTTCGAGACGTTCAGCGACGCGCAGATCTGGGCGGCGCTCGCGAAAGTCGGGCTCACGGACCTCGTCGGCGGCCTCGCGCACAAGCTCTCGCACGAGCTGAGCGAGCACGGCGAGAACCTGAGCGTGGGCGAGCGCCAGCTGCTCTGCCTCGCACGCGCGCTGCTGCGCGAGTCGCGCGTCGTCGTGCTCGACGAAGCCACTGCGTCGATCGACCACGCGACCGAGCAGCGACTGCAGGTGATGATCGCGCGCGAGTTTGCCGCCGCAACTGTGCTCACGATCGCCCACCGACTCGCGACCGTGCTCTCAAGTGACCGCATCGTCGTGCTCGACGACGGCCGCGTGGTCGAGTTCGGCGCGCCGCAGGAGCTCATCAAGGACGTCGGAGGCGTCTTCCACGAGCTGGCAAAGGAGGGCGGGTATCTAGGACACTTTGCGTAGCAAGTGTACGTAGGAGACGGAGTAGACGATCAAGAGCTGCTTGGGTCTCACTTGTGCGTCTTGGTCTCACGACTTGAGCACGCACCGTTGACAGCAGACGCCAGTGGTGCGTGGTCTGCTGCGAGCCGTACGCCAGCAGTAGTGGCTGTGTACAGCACACGAAGTACATCAAACGTTTGGGCGAGTGCGTTCGTTGAAGTGTTTGGCACCCGCGTGCGTCAAGTGCTACTCGTCTTGTTGCCTACCTTAACTCGGCGAGTGGCGATGCTCCTGGTGCGGCAGCAACTCATCTGGCGCCATCGGCTCACCGCAGACAAGACAACAGGCGCGGCGCTATGAGCACACGTGTCCATCTTGTGGCGCAGCAGCGCAGTCAGCGGGAGCCACGCGCCGCAGCCCTCGCACTCGAGCTCAGTCGCGCGCACGCACTCGAGCTTAGTCCCCGGCAACTCCTCTGCTGCGATCGGCAAACAGAGAGGTCAGAGCTTATTGGCAAGACCCCGAACTCCGATGACGAAAAAACGTCGCTGCGTTGACAGTAAGCTCCGAGGCTGGGCTGACGCGAGCACTTCAAATCGCACGCGTCCTATGGTTGATGGCTCGGCGTGCTGGTTCGCGTCTTGCGCATTGACCGAGCTGTGTTGCGTGTTGCGTGGTGCTTTGACCAAGAGCGAAAGCGAAAGCTCGGAGCCAAGCAAGTGTAGCCATGTTGCTGCGTCTGTGCAAAGAGACAACTGTAGTGGTGCGTACTTTGCTCAAGTTGTACAGTAGTCTCGATTTTTACGCTGTAATTACACTTGCACGTTCAACGCAGCAAAGATCAATACAAAATCCAAGTTCAGATTCGCGCCATGCGCTCCACACTCTTGCTGGCGCATTGACTGGTGGCTGGCAAGTGCGCGCTTGGGAATAGCGCGTCGAAGGCGGAAATGCGCGCAGCGCGAGACATTTGACGAAAGCGATAAAAAGCCATCATGTCCATCAGCAAGGAACAGCACGACGAACTCTGCGTCTCGTACGCCTCGCTCGTGCTCTTTGACGGCGAGGCCGAGATCACGGCGGAAGCGATCTCGACGGTGATCGCCGCGTCGGGCAACGAGGTCGCGCCGTACTGGCCGGGCCTCTTCGCGCAGCTCCTGTCCAAGAAGGGCAAGGTGCTCGAGCTCATCTCGTCGGGTGGCCCGGCGGCTGCGGGTGTGGCCGCTGCGGGTGCCGCCGCCGCGGGCGGTGACGCCGCGGAGGCCAAGGAAGAGGAGAAGGAGGAAGAGGAGGAGGCTGTACGTCCGCACTTCTTGCTTGCGTATTTGCATCTGTCTGTGTTAATGTGCGCTCTGGCTGTGTGCACTCGCATGCGCAACATCGAGCAAGGATCCGCTCGCGCGTGCACTTGCCAGCAGTTTACATCGCACAACTCATCTGTTTGGAATACGGCTGTGTACTGACGCGACTGTGTGTGAATCGATGTACTTGCTGCTCCACAGGACCTCGGCGCCGGCATGGACATGTTCGGCGGCGGCTCGGACTACTAAGCAACTCGCGAGCATCCAGTATCCTTAGATCCGACGCAGTCGCTTGACGTGCACGCGCCACGCTAATCAACTGTAAATGGACATTGGCAGTCTGTTGTTCCAGCGTCAACGCACCGCGCACACCGTCTCTCGTCGTCCATTTGGTCGCAGTAGGGCACACGCGACGTGCATCTCGGAGCAGGCGAAGCGCAGGTCACAGGAGGCGACGACACGCCGTACGCTGGTCTTCGAGAGCACGGCACAGGAACAGCGCTGTACGTCGCGGCTTGGCACCACAGCACACAGGAGACAGCTTACAGGTCAACCCGGCGCACAGTACAGCACAGCACTGACAAGACGAGTCACGAGCAGCAGCGCGGGTACCGATCCAGACGCGAGCCTCGCCCAGAGAGACAGATGCTGTCACACCAGAGCGATCTCGTTGCTCGAACGTGCAGCAGCCGCTTCCAAGCCGAATTGACCTATGCGTGGCTTCACACGCTGCACCAGGAGCGCTGTAGCACGAGCTCGATCTCCTGCTACAGACTGCTCAGCTGACGGCGCGAGAAGCGCGGGACGAGCTGGCAGTGATATCGACCGTGGTGCTCGTTGAGTGTGTGCACACTCTGTCGCTGCTCACTGCTCTGCCAGAGCAAGGGGTGGTCGTCTTTCGAGTCCTGTGAACGCATGTAGGATCCGTCATGACTGTTGCGACGATCGCAACGCAGCGGTGCGTCCTCAACATCTTCAAGAGTGTCTGCACCAGACGTGTGCTCACTCTCACATACACACACTTCGCTCATTTGTCCTAGTCATGCGGAGATTGTGATTGCGCGCGTGTACCGCGGCCACTTGGCGCGCCGGCGGTGTCGCCGCCTCCGCGAGCTCGACCGCGCACACAAGCGCGAGTGCGTGCTCCACTACTACGCAGTGATCATTCAAAAGACGCTCCGCGGCGTGCACAGTCGCCGCACGCGGCTGGACTTCCGCATCCGCAAAGCGTACGTAACAGCGATCGCAACGAAAGGCGACGAGATGCGGCGACTCCTGGCAGAGAACCTGCGGCAGCAGCAACTCGCAGAGCAACAAGCGATTGACGAAGCAGCGAAGCGCGAGCTCGTCGACGTGACGCAGCAGCTCCACCACCTCGTGAGCACGCACGCGATCGCTGGCGTGTATAACGCTCCGATGCAAGCAGCCGGTGCTGCGACTGCGTTTGGCGTGCCAGTCGAGACGCACATCCGCACCAACACACGCGCGCACGTTGCGCAGCAGCTCGCACGCGCCAAGCCAGCAACGACACTCGCGCCGTACCCGCCGTCGAACAAAGCGACGATCCAAGCGGCGTCGGTCTACGGCGCCGACTTGAACGCTGTGCGCGTGCACAGGAAGTACCAGAAGCTCCGGCGCCTGAGCGCCTCGGACTTCCAGACCGTCCACAACCCCGCGCGCGACGACGCCGAGAAGCTCAACCAGCCTGGCATTAGCGCCGGAACGACGTACCTCGACGACTGGGCGAATCCATACAAGAAGCGCGGCGTGCCACGGAGCAAGACAGACCTGCTGCCGCAGCTCACGACGCTCGGTCGTGCACCTGCGAAGCCATTTCACCTCACATACGGCGGCAACAAGAGCAAAGTGCTCCCGAACGACCGCTTTGACGTCTGAGAAGCTACAAGCGAGCAAGGAGGGCAGATGGTCAATGGGTTCAGTTTTGAAAGAGTGAAGGTCGTCTCGATGATCTGCTCCATGCTGTCGTCTTCGCAGTCGATGGCTCTGTCTGTCTGTCTGTAGCTCTTGCAACGCGCTCGCTCATAACGAGTGTCCTACTCGTCGCTCACTTTCTTGAGCTCGTTCATGTTCGTGCCCGCGATGCGCTCGCCAAAGAACTTGAGACCCGAGATCACGGTCTCCTCAGCGCCGTTGTTCTCCTCGACAAACAACGTGATGCTCTTCACGCGCTGGAACTTGACGAACCGGAGCTCCAGCTCGCTGCCTGGCGCGAGGTCCTCGTCGCGAAGCTCGATCGTCTGCGTCGGCTCAATGTCGCCGGCGTCCGAGAACCCGAGGCTCGAGCGGTTCGCAAACAGCTTGAGCACGCGCGGCGCCGTCTCTACAACGACACACATAGGAGCACACGCTCGTCAGACTGTCGTAGACGCTGTGAAGTGAAGTATTGGTGCGTGTGTGTGTGTGAGAGAGAGAGAAAGAGCCACAAGTACGCACCTCCGAGCGGCGCGACGATGTTGATTGAGTGGATCTTGACTGCGTCCTGGAACTCAATGTGCACGATCAGTTGCTCTGTTGCGCCGCACGACAATCGCAGCACATGAGGTGTCTGTCAGTCACAGCGTCGCTATCATCACACATACACACACGCACAAGCAACAGCGCCTGACGCACCATCCGCGTCCGACTTGAGCTGCAGCGTTCCGTCGCCAATGAAGAGGTTCGTGAACGGGAAGTTTGGGTTTTCGTTCAAGCAGTAGCACTCGGAGCGACTGAACGCGTCCGAGAGGTCTTTGAACTTGGTCGCTGCTGCTGCCATCGCGCGTGTGTCGTTCGAGGAGCTGCTCGTCCTGCTGCTCGATCTGTTGCTCTTGCTTTGTTGGGCAATTGTGGGAACTGAAAAGCGGATCTTGAGGTGCGTGATGTGGACCACTCGATGTACATGATCTCGAACGTCCTCGACGATCCAAGTGACGACAGCACCTTGCGTGACGAGACTTTAGCAACGAGAGTACTCGCACGCACAGCAAACGGCTCGACATGAGCCTCTAGTAGCTGTAGTATGACGTCCCGACCTTATCAAGACTCATTGAGCATGACAGAGTGTACTCTCGCGTCCTAGCGCTTCAAGAGTCTAGAAGTCGACTGCGGTGATCAAGCGCAGCACAAATCACATCGATTCGACAATGCTATGCGAGCTATGTACCTTTGAGCGACGGTGAGCATGCTCGTAGCGCATCAAGCTGTCGTCGTCGTGCATGAAGAGGACACTCATGAAGAGCACCCTCGTGTCCAGCGGAATGCTCAAATACGTAAATGTAACATACTTGGCACTGTTTTTGTGATTTTCATGATCACAAATGCAAATTATGAATCATAAACGTCTACTATTGTATCAAACAATCACTCTGATCTTGTATTTTTTTAAATATTCAAATTTGCAGCACTATTTGAAATGCGCGCGAAGCGAGGACGACAACGTGGAGCATACAAACGATACGTTCGGTCGATCCTGCATTCGCTGACTGGTCGGTCCGTCGTCTGCGGCAACTCGCGAGTCTGTCTGTACGTGCGCACTCGCTCGAGCAGCAAAGCAGAGCCAGCTAAGGAGCAGGTTAGCAGCCATGGCGAGCACAGACACGCCGTCGCGCACTGCCAAGTGGCGGTCGCGCGTGTCGACAAACCCGTTTGGCGACGATCGCTCGTTCTCACACACAGCAGAGGGTTCCAGCAGCTCCAGTCTGGTCGACGACACCGAGCATTCGCACAGGTACATGCCAACAGCAGCAGCAGCAGCCGAGTCGAAAGAAGAGCGCAACGACAACAGCGCTAGCGACAGTGGGCAGTGGCGCGACTCGACCGCGTTCTTGCAGGACCTTGCGCAACACAAGCCGCTTGCGCCTGGCGACGCGAACCCGTTCGTCGTTCACGGCAAAGAGAACCTCGCGCCGAGTCGGCGGAACATCCATATTTATGAGCGCCCGGGCGTGACGACACCGCGCTCCAAGACACCAGCAGTGCGTGCGAGTGCAGTGCGTCCGCCGCGCGCACCTGTGACACCGTCAAAAGCCGTCGACGCGTCCGCGAGTGAGCCGTTTAGTGTGCTCGGGAAGCGCCAGTTCGAGAGCCACAGCCGCGTTCAGACACCGCGGAAGCAGTCACCTCGCCAGTCAGTTGCAGACAGTGACGCACCGGATGCAGCAAACGACGATAGCGTGACGACGGGGCCGGTGACGTTGGTCGTGAACGACTTTGCGAGCGTCCCGCACTTGCGCTTTGGCCGCGTCGCGATCAGCGACCGCAAGACGCTGCAGCTCTCGCTCGAGAATCCGAGCAACCTCGGGAACGCGCGCATCAAGTACGACGGGTACGTGCGCGAGAGCCATCGCAGCAGCAGCAGCAACAGTCACGACAAGCTCCGGTTCAAGTGCGACTTGCACGTGTGCGTCGTCCCGGCCGAGAGCGCCGTGCTCTTGCGCATCACGTTCGAGCCGCAAGACGACGACCTCGAGCGCGACGTCGCTGCGACGCTCCGGTTCACAGTGAACGACCGGTACAAGCTCCAGTGCCACGTCTCGGGTGTTGGCGTCGCGCGTGCGCACAAGAAGTCGCGGTTCGCGCGCGGACACGGCGCGTTTGCGCTCGCTGGCGCCGCTGCGTCACCCAGACCCCATGACGGCGTGCTCGAGATCTCGTCCAAGCCAGACACGAGTGTCTCGACAGCGTCCAACGACCAAACGAGCCGTCAAGCAGCGGCGCGGCGCGCCGAGTCGCTCGCTGGACTCAAGCGCCGCGAGTCCGAAGCGCTCGTCCTCGATATGACGCCGCCGCGGCGGCCGCGCGTGAAGCGCCATCGGAGCGACCAAGCGACGAGCGACAGCAGCACTGCAGTCGTCTCGGCAGGTCCAAAGCAACTCCCAGGGACGCCTAGCAAAGCGAGCAGCAGCGGTGGCTTTGCTGGCTCGTGGTGGAGCCAGCGCAAGGTCGTGTACGACGAGCACTGGATGGTGAAGCAAGAGGAGGGCTTCACCAAGTGGATGAACTACGTCCTGCTCGACGCCAACTCGCAGCGGTTCGTCGACGACAATGACGATGACGACGACGCTGTCGAGTCGGCAGCCGTCGCACGCACTGGCCGCCGCCGGTTCGACTTCTCGTCGCTCCGCGTGCTCGCGCAGAAGCGCATCGAGAGCGCGTGGACGCGCTCCGCGCACGAGATCTACCACGCGCCAGCGATGGAGGCGATCGTGTTCGACTTGGAGGACGAGATTGCGCGGAAGAAGCTCGTGTGCCGCATGGACCGACCCGTGTACGCAGACGTTGGGCTCCAGGAAGAGCTCTTTGCGCTCTTGAACAACTACCACCCAGTGTGGCTGCGCCTCGGGCTCGAAGCCGTGCTCGGCCAGCGCGTGATGCGCGACGAGCGCTGCTCGCTCCGGTCGATGCTCGCGCTCGCGACCAAGCACAAAGCGACAGGTGCGAGTCGCCCCAAGATGCCGCGCGCGCTGCGACGGATCATTCTGCACCACGTCATCCACGACACGCACGTCGCGCGCAAGTTCCGCCTCGTGAAGAACCTCAAGACGCCGATTGACGGCCTCAGCGGTCCGAGCGACAGCCGCAGCGTGTTTGTGAACACGAAGAAGCGCATCACTGGCCGCGAGTACTTTGACGCGCTCATGGAGAGCTTCGTGCGCAAGTTCCTCTTGCTCATCAAGTTCCTCGACGCTGCGGTCGCGCGCCGTCGCGACGCGTTCCTCCACTTTCCCTGTCTCTTTCGCGTCTCGACCGTCGCGCCAGTGAGTGTCAAGGCCGCAGCAGCAGACGACGACCAAGCGCCGATCAAGCGCTCGCAGGACGTCGTCACCTCGTTCTGCCGCCTCTTCCTCGCGAGCGAAGGCCGCATCGATAAGCACTTGCGGCAACTTGGGTACGTCCTCACGCACGAGCAAACGGCGCTCGACGAAGTTGACGTCGAGATCAAGAACCTCGCAGTCGACTTGCGCGACGGCGTGCGCCTCGCAAAGCTCATGGACGCGCTCACCGCGTCGTCAACGTCATCGCAGGCGCCACCGCTCGCGAGCTTCTTGCGCGTCCCCGCGCTCTCGCGCCTCCAGAAGGTCCACAACGTCGAGATCTGCTTGCACTTTTTGCAGGAGACGTGCGGTCACGACGTGCTCGCGAGCATCAAGCGCGCGACTGCGGGCGTCACGAGCACTGCGCGGGGCTTTGCGCGGCTCGAGCACGCGGTCGACGCAAAGGTCGTGGCGCAGATCGCCAAGGACATTGTCGACGGCCATCGCGAGAAGACGCTGGCGCTCCTTTGGCAGCTCATCAGCTGCTTCCAGCTCCAGTCGCTCATCGACACGACCGTGTTGCAGCGCGAGGTCGACGGCATCCAGCAGCGCATGAGCTACCGCGCGCTCGAGTTCCTCGACGCGCAGCAGCGCCACTCGCCCGTGCGCGTGAGTACCGACAACGCCGCGACGAGCGACGACGTCTACGTGCTGCTGCTCGCGTGGTGCCGCGCCGTGTGTGCGAACTACGCCGTGCCAGTGAGCGACTTCACGACGTCCTTCGCTGACGGCCGCGCGCTCTGCTACTTGCTCCACTACTACCACCCGATGCTGCTCGCAAAGAGCGACATCCTCGCAACGACGGCCGACGCGCACAACGCAGCGGCAGACGAGCAGCTCCTCGCGAACGAGAAGCGCCACTTTGCGCTCCTGAACGAGCGCGTGAAGCAGCTCGGACAAGTCCCAGTGCTCATGCCGCAGCACTACGACAGCCGCACGCCGCCAGAGGAGAAGATGGTCGTGACGTTCGTGTGCTACTTGCAGTCGCGTTTGATGGACTCGAGCCGCGAGATCCACGCGGCGTCGCGCCTCAAGCGCTGGTGGCGCAGTCCGTTCGTGCGCACGCAGATGCGCATCAAGCGCAACCGCAGCGCGCGCGTGATCCAGCGCTTCTGGTTCACGTCGAGCCACAAGCGCTTGGCAATTCGCCAGTGCCGCCGCTTGCTCCGCGCTGCGCACATTGTCAAGAGCGTGTTGCGCATGTGGTCGGCGCGCGTCGCATTCACGCGCTTGCGCGACGCTGTGACCGTGCTCCAGCGCGCGTGGCGGCTCCAGCGCCTGCAGTCGCATCGGTCCAAGCAGCTCTGTGCACGCGCAGCGATCGTGCTCCAGCGCCACTGGCGCCAGTACGTCGTCGCGAAGGCCGAGCGCCAGCAGCGCGAGCTCGCAGCTGCACGCGAGCGCATTGCGCGGCGTCTGCGCCTGAAAGCGAGCGGCACGACGATCGCCAACTGGTGGCGCGCAGTGCTGGACCGGCGCATTGCTCGCGCGCAGCGCAAGCGGCTCGTTGCGCAGCGTGTTGCTGCGTCTCGTGTGCTCCAACGCGCGTGGCGCTTTGCACGAGCTCGTCGCACTGCGCGTGCGTTGCGACGAGCGGTGTGGCAGTACGAGCACGAGAGCGCAGCGGTCGTGCAGCGGCTGTGGCGCGCGCATCGCCTTCGCCAGACACTCGCTCGCCGCATCGTCGATCGCCAGTGCGCCGTGCGCATCACACGCGCGATTCGGCAGTTCGTCACAAAGCGCAAGCGCGAGCGCGCAGCGGCAGTCGCGCGCTTCCAGCTGCTGCTGCAGGAACAAGAGCGCGAGCGGCGGCGCATTGCGCTCGAGCGCCGCGTCCAGACGCGCGCTGCAGAGCTGATCCAGTGCGCATTCCGCGCGCATCGCGAGTACCAGTCGCGCGTGGTCGTCGCAGCGGCGATCACGATCCAGAGCGCAGTGCGCATGTGCCAGCAGCGCTGGCGCTTTGAGGCCCAAGTCGCGTCAGTCGTGCGGCTGCAGCGCACAGTGCGCATCTGGCGCTGGAACGCGCACGTCCGCGCACTCGTGCGCTTTGATTCGATGCTGGAGCAGTACCACGCGCAGCGCTACGCGCAGTACACGCTGGCGGCGGTGCAGATCCAAGCGGCCGTGCGCGCCTTCCAGCAGCGAGCCGCGTTTCGCTTGCTTCGCACTGCGGCGATCGTGCTCCAGCGCAACGTCCGCATCTGGCGGCGCCAGCGCCTCGTCCAGGCGCTCATCACGTTCTACGACATGCTCATCACGTACCAGCACATGCGCGCCGATGCGCTCGAGCAGCTCGAACACGACGCTGCCGTTCGGATCCAAGCGGCAGTCCGCGGCGTTCACCAGCGCCGCATCTTTTTGTTTGTGAAGCACCAGGTCGAGCGGATCCAGCGCACCGTGCGCGTCTGGCGATGGAACGCGAAGGTCCGTGCGCTCGTGCGCTTTGGTCATGCGCTCGAGCGCGAGCGGCGCAGTCGGAGCGAGCGCCTCGCGCGGCTCCAGTGGCGCGTCGCGAGCCGATCTGCCGTGATGATCCAGCGCGCGTATCAATCGTTCGTCGGTCGCAAACGTGAAGCTGCAGCTGCTGCTGTGCGCATCCAAGCACTTGCGCGTGGCTGGTGCGTGCGCCGTGTGCGTCTCGACTTCTACAAGATGAAGGCGCAGCTCGCGCGACTCCGCGTCTTCACGGCGTGCTGGCGGATCGAGTGGTGGTTTGCGCGTGCGATGGAGCGGCGCAAGCAGCTGCGCAGTGCGAGCGCACGGACGATCGCAGCAAGTTGGCGCGCGCACCGACTCCGGCGAGCCATCGCAGCCAAGATCGTCGAGCGTCAAGAGGCGGCAGCACGAGAGCAGGAGCGACTCCGGCGCGAGCGAGCAGAGGCAGCAGCAAGAGAAGAGGCGAAGCGACAGGAGGCACTGCGGATCGAGCGAGAACAGGAAGCAGCAGCTGAAGTCAAGCGACTGGAAGAGATCCGCATCCAACGCGAGAAGGACGCGGCGGAGGCGAAGTGTCAAGAACAGCTCCGGATCCAACGCAAGCAGGAGGAAGCGGCAGCAAAGGCGCGTCGTGAGAAAGAGGCAGCAGCAGCGAAAACGAAGCGCCAAGAGGAGCTCCGGATCCAACGCGAGAAAGAGGAGGCGGAGGCGCGACGCCAGGAGGAGCTCCGGATCCGACGCGAAGAGGAGAAGGCTGCAGCAGCGGCCGAAGCGAAGCGACAAGAGCAGCTCCGCATTCAACGCAAAGAGGAGGAAGCGCGTCGGCTCGAAGCGCTGCGTATCCAGCGAGCGAAAGAGGCAGCAGCCGCCGCAGAGGCGAAGCGTCTGGAAGAGCAGCGGATCGAGCGCGAAGTAGCTGAAGCCAACGAGCTCGCGCGGCTCCAGGAAGCGCAGCGCCAGCAGCGCGCCAGAGAAGAAGCTGCAGCTGAAGCGCTATACCAAGAGGAGCAGCGCGTGCGGCGCGAGCGCGCGTCCGCCGTGCGGGTGCAGTCGTGGTGGCGTGGCGCGCGCGTGCGTCGGCGCTTGCGCAGCTCGAACGCGCGATCAGCAAAGCCCTCGACGCTCGCAGCGGCAGCGCGTGTATCGCCGCCCACGTCGGTTGTGGCGTCTGAGCCGCCGCTGACGCTCGGCGCGCGGCTCGAGATGGCGCTGCACCTGCTGCTGCACGGCAAGCGGCTGCAAGAGATGCTCTTTGCGAGCCACACGATCCAAGTGTGCACCAAGTACTCGCGCGAGTGCTGTCGCCGGTGCGTCAAGCTCGCGATCCCCACGACGATCTTCGCGGCGATCCGCGGCCTCAACCGCAGTCGCCCGCACGTCGAGCTGCTCCACCAGCTCCTGCTCGTGCTCGAGAACCTCGTGACGTACCAGCGCTGGGACCGCGCGAATGCGCTGCCAGGCACGCGCTTGGACAAGGACGCAGCGAGCGTCATCGACGACGCCCGGGCGATCGAGGCGCTCGTGGACTTGCTCCACATCCACCGCGACATGCCGGTGGTCTTTGCGCTCGCCGCGAGCGTGCTCCAGTTCTACGTCGCCGAGATGCGGCTGCACAAGCACGCGTTCGCGCGCTGCAGTGGCGCCATCGAGATCTGGCGCGACGCCGAGAAGCGCCTGCGCGGGCTCTACGACCTCGTCGAGAAGAAAGCGGCGGTCTTTGCAGCCGTCGCGAGCGCTGCCAAGTACCTCTCAACGTCTTCTGCTGCTGCTGCTGCTGGGCGCGCGAACCCGAAAGCGACGCTCGCGATCCTCAGTCGCGTGCTCGCGCTCGCAGATGCGCATGACCGCGTGACGCAGAGCGCATGAGCGAGACGAACTAGTACAGTAGTGAGTGAGAGTGTGAGAGCGTGAGGATGACAGTCGTGAATGGGTTTGTGGCATTCGACGACGTGGTGCGACGCATGGCGCTCGTGCTGTCTGTACAAGTGGCGCTCGGTCAGTCGGAGCCGTACGTCGTCTGGTGTCTAAAGCAGCAGCAGAGGAGCAGAGTAGCAGGCGATTAATCTTCCAGCGCACGACACGACGCACACACGCGCTCGCTTGACGCCACATGGTGCGCACCACATGGCGTCTCGCTCGTCCGCTCATGCGCACGCGCGCAGTCTCGTCCTCGACGCTCATGGAGCGACAGAGAGCGAGAGTGAGCGCGCGCACAAGCGGACAAGCAACGCGAGCGAGCGAGCGAGAGCAGAGGCAGACAACAGACATGGGATTCAAAGGCGCTACGGCAGTCGGTCGGGGCTACTGGCGCTCACGCGCGTAGCGAGCGCCACAAGTGACACACGCGACTTACTTCTGGAGCAGCGGCTTGCGCTCTTCTGCGGCCGTTGGGACGAGGTGGTAGCGGTGCGCGCCGTTGCTCCCATGCTCCTTCTTGTTCTCGAGGTACCACACAGTGGTCGACACGAGGAAGATCGTGCCGTACAAGCACGCTGCAGACGCCACAGACGCATCACAATGGAGTAGCAGCACGCCAAGCGCTGTCAAGACACGACGCTCATGCACACTGGAGCTATCCGCGCATATGTACAATAGACAGAATCAAGTACGCACCAGACTCAAAGAGCGGCGTCGAGCTCTTGACGTTCTTCCCGAGCTTCATGTACTCGGGCTGCACTTGCACGAGCACGCCGACAGCCGCAAGGAAGAAGAAGCCGAAGAGCGACAGCAACGAACAGCAGATCGCCCCTGCCCATACAGTCAACACACGCAGTCGACATAACGTGTCAGTGCTTGTCGTTGCGATCCACACTGCAAGTGCTGACGACAACGTGATCATGGAGAGCACTGGTGCGTAGCGGCCTGACGTACAGGACGCTTTCGAGCTCATTGTGTCGGCTGGGTCGTAGCGAGTGTGACGGAATGTGCTGGACAGAGGCGAGTGCGCGAGCGACTGAGAGCTGGAGCGAGGACGAGCGTGTGTGTGCGTGTGTGTGTGCTGCTGCTGCTGGTTGTTGGCAGGACGAGCTCTTGTCGACTGTGGTCGTATTGAACCAGGATTCCATTGCGGCGGCGGAAGAGATGGCGCAGAGTCGGACTTTAGCGAGCGACTTGCTTTTAGTATCAACTCACATCCTCTTAGTCGTTGCACAGCATATTTTAATTGAGTGTATGCTGTCGCACAAAACTACTTGCATAGAGAATGCCAAACAATGGTGTGGCGCACACCTTTATCTGTGCATCGTACTTAAACGAGAAAGACCACCACTTAAGTCCGATTGTGTGCAGGTGAGCACGAACGTAGGCAGCAGATCTCAACAGACCGACGACCACGTAAGACATCGCAACACACAGCCACCGCTGCTCTCTCCTCCTCTGTGAACCAGCATGTACGACTTTTGCCTCACGATCCCGGTACGTATGTGCACACGTGCGTCTTCCCTCGTGTCGTGCGAGGCGCTTGGCCGCTCGGCAGCGGCTCGCAAGCAGCCAGCAGATCGCAAAGATCTCGTTGAGCGTTCTGGTGGTCTTACACGACACACACATGACTAACATACGACTGTGTGATGCTCTCCTTATGTCTCCTCTCGATAGTATGGCATGCTCCTGGGCATTGGCGGCCTCGTCGGCTACGTGAACACTGGGAGCGCAACGTCTGCGATCGCGGGCGGTGCGTCCGGGCTCTTCCTCACATTCGTGGGCTACTGCAGCTACAGCGAGTACCAGCAGAGCCCCGTGACGTCGAAGCTCTGGCCTGCGCTCTCGCTCGGCGTCTCTGGCGCGCTCACGGGCGTCATGGGCATGCGCTTCCAGAAGACCGGCGCGTTCTTCCCAGCTGGCTTCATCGCCGCCACGAGCGCAGCGATGTCGCTCTTCTACGTCGCGAAGCTCGTCGCAAACCCAAAGCCGCAGTACAAGAAGAAGAAGTAGACGCTGTCCTCGCAGCGTTGCCGCGTCGGTCAGGACTGCACGATCGCCATCACGATCCGCATCGCCACTGTCCTCACTATCGCCATGATCTTCATGGAGTAAATCGGATAAACCAGATTATCAGATAATCTGCACAACCAGACTCCTATGAAAGCGTCCACCTGCGCGCGACAGCTCGCTCGTGTCTACCGCCGCGCCACGAGCGCAAGCGAGCGCAAGTCCTTGTGCGCCTGCGCTTGCTGGAGCTGCTGCTGGCGCCGACCGAACGCTCCGGCGGCGCGGTACTGCTTGGCGAACGCGATGATGTCGCGCAAGGCGTTGAGGAGCCAGTCGCGCTGGAGCGGCGACTTGAGCTGCAAGTCGAGGCTGCGGCCGCCAGGAGTCGTGAGCGACACGCAGCAGTTCGGGTCGAGCGCGTACTTGCGCGCCGCGCGCTTGAGCACAGCAGTCTCGAGCTGCGCGCGCACGTCCAAGTCGTCGATCGTGAGGAACTCGTCACTCTGGTCGCCGTTCTTGCGGAGCCAGTGGAGGCGCGTCGGGTCGCTCGGGTCGTACCGGAGCTGCGTCTCGTGCGGCTTGCCGCGGCGGCCGAACTTGAGCATGCGGAGGTCGTTCACTGCACCAGCAGCGAGCGTGAGCTGGAGCGTCAAGTGGTGCTTCTTGAGCGCGAGTGCGCGCTGCTTGGCGGCTTTCGCGTCGAGCTCCGACTGCACGTGGTGGTTCAAGTGCGTGAGCTGCGGGTAGAGCTGCTCTTTGGTCAAGTCCTTTTGCGTGTAGGACGCCAAGAGGTCCTTGAGCTGCGCCTTGGCCCACGGCAGGTCGTGCATGACGCTCTTGACGTACCGCAGCTGCCGGAGCATCACACCGTGCTGCTGCGGACCGAGCGTGATCGGGAACAACGGCATGCGCACCTGGCGCTCGTGCCACTGCCACACGACAAAGCGCGCCGGCTTCTTGCGGATCACGAGCTCCGGGACGCCGTCGAGCTTGCGCTCGCGCACGCGCACGACCATCTGCGACGACGCCCGCGGCGATGCAGCGAACGCGGCAGACTCGCGACGGCTGCTTGCGCCATCGAGCTTCCACTTGCCAGGGCTGCGCGCATTGCTGCTGCTGCTCGAGCCACGGTGCGCAGGGTAGCACGCGCTCGTGGACTTGCGGCGCGTGGCCCAGCGATTCGCACTACTGCCGCCGCTGCTTGGCGCAGACGCTACGAGTGGATTCTCACTCTCAGCTGACGCTGTGACTGCGATGCGCTTCGCGGGGCTCCGCTTCATCGTGAACGACTTGCGTCGGAGTGGCACAGTCGCTGCGATCGCCGCGCTAGAGCTGAAGCGCCGACGCTGGAGGTGCGCTGGGTCGGCCCACGTGCGCTTGTCGTCGAGACTCGCAGCAACATCGTCGTCATCGTCATCCTCGTCAAAGCTACTGCGTGTGCCAATGGCCGTGTCGGGGAACTGGAACTTGAGTCGCGAGCCTTTGGCTGCGCTTGCTCGTGCTGGAGCGCCGCTACTGCCGCGAGGCGGCTTTGGCTCGCGCATTGTCTTCTTCAATGGCTCGGCAACCGTTACAGACAGCAGCGAGTGCGGAGGTTTGCTGCTGCTCGGGCGAACGCTCGCGCTGCTTGCGTTCTCTAGCGGCACGATCGCGTCCCGGGACGACGCACCCTCGTCGTCGTCGTCGCTCGTCGGCTCCTCTTCCGTCTGGTTTGAGTCGTCGAGCGTAGCGTCGCCGCCGCCAGCGCTGCTACTGCTGCTGCGACGGTTGTCTTCGTCGTCGTCGCGGTCGACGTCGCTCAGTGTGAGCTGCTGCTCCTGCTCTTGCTGTTCGTCTTCGGAGAGCGCCGGCTCGTCTTCGTAGCCGTGGACTTCGCGGAGCATCGCGACGAGCTTCTGGAGCTGCGCGTCGCAGAGGACACTAGCGATCAGAGCCACACCAGCAGCAGCGCGTGAGGACATCGTGGCATCAAGTCAGAGACAGAGAGCGACGCTACCAACGCACTCTTTGCCGCGCGACGACCGACGCAGCGTCTCGGACTGCGTCTGGATCTTTGAGACCGACAGGCGGT
This sequence comes from Pythium guiyangense, assembly GCA_003730235.1. Lineage (NCBI taxonomy): Eukaryota > Oomycota > Peronosporomycetes > Pythiales > Pythiaceae > Pythium > Pythium guiyangense. Next base: position 697,712 of record QXDM01000026.1, read on the forward strand.
ACCGACTGCACTCGCCTTCGAGCTCGCTGTTCTGCGCCTCGAGCTGCGCAATGTGCTGCGCCGTGCCGCGGAGCTCCCGCTTCGCAGCGCCAACGAGCTCGAGGAGTCGGTGCTCAGTCGGGCCGCTGACTTGAAACACGCCGCTATAGACTGCGTCTTCAAGCGTCTGGAGCAAGTACTCGACTGCTGGGAACGCACGCGCTGTAGCTGCTGGCACTGTCGATTGTGACTGTTTGCTGCTGCCGCTGGTTGCTCCTTTGCTCGTTGTCCCGACTTGCTCCGCCGCGTGCTTGCGTACAGGATGCGCACTTGGCACTGCGCGGTCGCTCGCGTTGTTTTCACGTGCGCGCGGCGCGGCAGTGCGTCTCGCCGATGCGACTGCCGACGACTGCAGCGGTGCTGGTGTCATTGGGAGCCGCAGCGCGTGCTTGGACGTCATCGCTCTTGCGCCGACGTCACTCGCTCACTCACTCGCTTGCGCACACAGTTGCTCGCGGACGACGGTGCTGCGCTTGGTACTCGCGTCGCGCGCTGTCGCTTGGAAGCGAAAGTGAGTGAGTGCGCGCATCGAGGTCATCGAGGTCGAGCTTGAAGCTCATGTGTCCAGATAGCAGTTTTCAACACAGTCGCACTTTCTCCTATAAATAGCGCTGGAGCACCACTTCGTTCAGTCAGTAAACCTTCATCCTAACCGTACCTACAAGTGCGTTCTAGTTACGATCATCGACCGTTTGGTCTGTCGGTCCTTCTAGTCCTCGCACTGCTCGGCGTGGATGCGTGTCAGACTCATTGAGCCACGTCATGGTTCTAACCATTCGGCTTCTCTCATCTGCCGCTACCCACTGACCACGCACAAAGCGCGGTCAAGTTGCTGCTGCTTGTTGTCGAAATCGCCGTTCTTTCGCGCGCATGTGACGAACCACTGCGAGTGCACGTCGTGCCTTGTGCTGCGCGGTTCGGAGAGCGCGTTGTAGTGCGCTTTTGAGCACGCGTTGGATGAGCGTCAGCGCTTCTTCTTCTGCTTGTGCTGCTGCTCGTGCCGATGCTCGTGCCTGCGCTTGACCTAGCTGGAATGGCTCTGGGCGTTCTTGACCGCGGATGCTGGCGAGTGCGACCGTGTGGATGTTTCGTGCGGCGTTGTCGTCACGGCGCCAGCGCACCTTCTTGCCGGCTTGAGCTGACGGACCGAGAGCGCTCAGGTTGCAAGCCGTGCACTCCAAAACGTTGGACGTCTTGGAAGTCGTCGTGCTGCTGTCGCTACGCACCTTCAAGTACTCACTGTCGACGAGCGCAGAAGCAAGACGAGCATGTCTTGCTCGTGCGGAACTCGTCGACGAGCACCACTGTTGCTCGTTGTCGTAGAGCGTGGGTGAACTGGGAAAGTGGCGATCTGTGTCCACGGACGATCTTCTGTGAGCGCCAGTGTCCGAGTGCGATCGTCGTGCCGGGGTCTGGTGCTAGTTCTGCTGCAGCGGCATCGATCGCTCGCATCCGAAAACGACCGCGTTTAAAGCGGCGCAAACGATGCGCTCGCTCGCGATCGAACTGAAGCAGTACTGGCAGGCTCGCGAACATGACCGGCAGCGCAGCGAGCAACACGTCCACGTCCACAGTCTTCCACGACGGGAACGTGCTGCGGATCGCTGCAATCTCTGGCTCGCGGACGTCTTGACGCACGAGCCAGTCGCGGTGCTCATGCTGTCGCGCCTCATGCCGAATGCGTCGCGCGGTGATGCGCTGTACTTGGTACTCTGGTAGAGGTTGTGGCTGTTGTTGCTCAATGCGGTGCTGCATGCGGCGCCGCTGGTGTCCTTCTGGTTGCGTCCTCTGGTCACATGGTTCGGATGTGTGCGTCGCTCGATGGCGGGCCGTACTTCGACGACGCAAGCGACGACCTTTTCCCCGAGATCGCCACTTGCGCGGCCTCTGTTGCTGTTGCTGTTGCTGTTGCTGCGTGTTGCGGCTCGTGTTGCTGCGCTTGCGGCGTTTGTTGTTGCGGCGGCGGCGTTCGCGCAGTCGTCGCGCTTGCTGCCACTCTTGCTGCGATCGAGCTTGTGCCTTTGCGCGTTTGCGCTGGCGCCGTTCGCGACTTCGCTTGTGCGCTTTCGTACGCGCCACGATGTTGCTGTCGCTTTCGCGCGGCTGCTGCTGCCGGTGTGCGTAGCGGACTGCTGTCGCTAGAATACGAGCACCAGGGTCGATCGCGACGACCTTGTTCACATCGATCTGCTGCTGCTCGAACGCGTACCCGAGTGTTTGATCGATGTGGTTGCGTGGTCGCGTTAGCACCAAGTGCGCCGAGACGCCATCCGTGAGCATGCAGTGGGCGAACTTGCGGTTTGCCGTCTCTACCTTCTTGATCTTCTTCGCGTTGAGCACCTCGCGCCAAAGATTGTCGCGGTACGGCGTGATGCGCGTTGGTCTGAGCGGCACGGTGGTGCCTGGGAGCCAGACACTTGTGCGACGATGAATGCGCGTGCAGATCTCGAACAGACGTGACGTTGTGATAGTGACAAATCTCGGTATGAGCGCTGGTGTCGGGAGTACTTTGAACAGCGGGAGCTCTAGGAACTCTGCATAGCTACACAGCTCGATGAGCTTCATCCGGAAGTGCGGAACGTTCGTCTTGATGTTGGAGCGCGTGCAAGGGATCTCAAGCCATTGGCGCACTTCGAGAGCTCGTGCGTCTGTTGGTGCGTCGTCACTGCTCGCTTGCCGAGCCGCTTCTCGTCGACGCCATCAACAGCTGCCAGGTACTGAATGAGGTGCCGCACAAAGTTGCTAACGACGAGCTCGTCCGTATTCGTCTGCATCTCGAGTGCGATGTTTGTGACGACAAATCCTCGAACTCAAAGTTGACAGGCTCCAAACCGCCATGCGCAGTGCGCATAGCGCGGTACTCGCACAAGGCGGCTTCCAGTCGTGGATCGTCGGCAAAGGTTCACGCCCATGGCGCCGGGAGGTACGCCGTCAGCATAACAGCGAGCTAGATAGATGTGAACGACGCGAAACCCTTCGTGCTGGATCTCTTCTGCGAGTACAGCGTCTTTGCAGATCTTGCTGAGCTTGAGCTTGACAGTCGACATCGCGAGACCTTCCTCGTCGACTTCACCGCTATCGTCATCGTGTCCACCGTTGTCGTCGTCGTCTTTAGAGTCATCGTTGTCGTCGCCTTTGCTTTCTTCTTCGTCGTCGCTGTCGTCATAGTCACATCGCGCTTGTGCGGCGCGACGCACATGTACTTCAGGCGCTTCACCATCGTGTGTGTGTGTTCGCTAGAGCAAGTTGTGGAATGAGCGAACGAGCGCTCGTGACGACTCGAGGCATCGTTGCTGGATGTGACCATGAGAACATGACAGAGTCCACAGCTTCCGCGTAGTAGACTCATCAGTAATAGTCGATCACGACACATCGCTCGTCAGTGTGAAGGAGAAGGAATAGTCAGCTCAATCAGGAGCTGATGACAGGGGCGAGAACATCACGAAGCCGATGCAAAGCAGAGAGGCTTCTGGCACAAGTCTTACGCCTCTTCGCACCACGACCTGCGCATTCTCAGAGGCTTCGCTATATAGTCTGCTTAGCAGGCAAAGACGTTGCACGGCTCGATCGAGGCACAGAGCCTGTGTTCACGCCAGCGAAGCGCGCGGGGAAGCGCAGAAGCTCGCGAACAACCTTATAACGTGCAAGACTGCGACTTGCTCATCCAATTGCTCCAGTCTACGTTGAGTTGTGTCGAGTGTGATAGTGAGGTTATCGACATGCTTACTCGACCTTCTTCTCAAGCTTCTTCTTCGCGCCGCGCGGGAGCTTCGTGCCGAGTGCGCGCTCGAGCTTTGCAATGATCCCGCCGTTCGGAATCGCCTTGCCCGACTCGTACTCCGCAATGACCTGCGGCTTCTCGTTGATCGCCGTACCGAGCTGCTTCTGCGTCATCTTCTTGTCCGTGCGCGCCTTAATGAGCGCCTGCGAGAGGCTGCGGTCGACGACGTTGTGCTTGAACGTCTCCGTGTCCTCCTCGAGCTTGCGCATGTTCACGTTCGCAGCCGAGTGCGAGCTCTTGTTCGTGCCTGCGAGGTCTGTTGTTGTCCAGCAGTGCGTGCGTGTGCATATGGGCATGCATGTTAGCGCATAGAGCAAAGAACAGCAGCAATAACAGCGCTTCGTGGACGAAGAAGTCACGACGCAGCAGCCGAAGCTCAAATAGAGCACGGATCAAGACGTACGCTTGGCTTCTGCGACGACGTTGCCCTGGCGACGCGCCTGGTTGAGCTGCTGGTTCTTCGCGGCACCCGAGGCCGGGCCCTTGCTGCTCCAGCCGGCGGTCGACCAGTCCTGTCCTTGTGCGAAGCTCATTGTTGAGAAGGCGGTGTGTGTGGAGAGAGAGAGAGAGTCTTGCTGCTGCTGCTTCGTGTGAAGACGACGACAATGACGACGCTTGTGAGAGGAAGTGTGTCTGTGTGTGTGTGGTGCGTGGGGGGATTTCGCGAGTGTAGCAAGGCAGCCGACGCTTCGAGAACGTCGAAAATGCATTCAATAGAATCACAGGTTGTAGCCGTTTTGTATGAAAGTGACTATACACTTTCGTTTGGGTGGAGACAGTGTTTTGGTGAGGAGCTAGCGTGAGTGATGGTCTGTCAATCAAGTTGTACAATACTGTTTGCGAATGTTTGTAGCGTTTTGTATTACTTGATTCGCACGACTTTCTTCATACTGTATGAGAAAGCACTAATATATTTAACTAACAAATTTTCGCACCTAGAATTGCATGAAATGAATGCACGACCGCCCAGATCCAACAACGCCGAAACGAAAGCAAGCACACAAACAAGCAAGCACAAGCACGACACTCAAGCGACCGAGAGACGCCGTCACCACCGCAGCAGCATGGTGAAGACAGCCGGCCCCGACCTCAAGCGCTACATGGACAAGCGTCTGAGCCTCAAGCTCAACGGCAACCGCAAGGTCACGGGCGTGCTCCGCGGCTTTGACCAGTTCATGAACGTCACGCTCGATGAGACGGTCGAGGAGGTCTCGGCGACCGAGTCGAACCGCATTGGCATGGTGGTACGTGCGCGATCGCCTGCTTTGCTCTCTCTCTCTCTCTCTCTCTGTGTTTGTGTGTTTGTTTACATTCATGCGGGGAGACACTTGTGTGGTTTGCTGTGCGTATGCGCGCGATGCGCAGATGCGAGATCTCAATGAAATGGGACTCTAACATTAATGTGCTTGTGTTTCTGCTGCTTCAGGTCATTCGCGGCAACAGCATCGTGCAGTTCGAGTGCTTAGAGCGCCTGTAAGCGCTTAGCGTGAAGGCTTTCCAACGAATCGACCGGCGTGTCGATAGCCAGTGCTTTCTTCCCTTCTCTCTCGCTATCCGTCGCAGCAGCAGCTGAACGATCCTGTTACTGTCAGCACTCGTTCCAGCTCGATCTATCCACTCGATCACGATCGTGCAATGTCGAGATGCCTTTGCCTGGTGGCACGCGTGAGAATGAGAGATCGCGCGAGCGCACACGAGCGAATAAAGTTATGTTTCGGAGTAGTGCAAGCGTCGTTGGGTCTTCCGAGCTGTGCGTGTTCGTGTGTGAGCGAGTTGCTCGGTGCTGAGCTCGTGGCGAGAAGCAACAAGTGCTCTCGAGACGACGTGCGACCAAGCCGGCATCACTACATCATGACAAATGAGGAACAGCAAGACTATTGAAAGGGACGAACGACCAGAGCGATCCACGTGCATCTCGTTTGTGATACATTTACAATAGATTAACCTAGAAGCGCCCGCCACGACCGCCGCCACGGCCACCACCGCGACCGCCAAAGCCGCCGCCACGGCCACCAAAGCCACCGCCGCGACCACCACCACGGCCACCGAAGCCACGGCCACCTGGCGCACCACCGCGACCGCCAAAGCCACCACGGCCACCGCCACGACCACCACCGCGACCACCACCGCGACCGCCAGCCGCGCCTGCTGGCTTCTTCGGCTGCTCCGTGAATCGGCTCAGCGGTAGCAGCTTGTCCGGGCTGATGAACACCTTGTCGCCAGCCTTGAACGACGCCGCCGACACGCCCGTGTCCGGCTTGACCGTGAACATGACTTCGTTGATGTTGCCGAGGATCTCGTCGACCTTGCCGATGCGCGTCTTGTTCTCGAGGAACGCGCCCGCGTTAAAGTACGGCACCTTGTCGTTCGTGCTCTTGTACACCATCTCGTTCTCGCACGAGTGCATGAACGAACCGAGCTCTACAGGAATCAATCAATCAGTCGAAACAAGACACATGTCAGTCGCATGATTGGTAGTCGCATGATTGGCAGTCGCAATGCAGCAATCACTCAAAGTCACATCACACACGATCGACGTACCGACAACGAACGCTGGCGGGCCTTCCGGCTCACGGTTAAAGCCACCGCGGCCACCGCCACGACCGCCGCCACGACCGCCGAAGCTACCGCCGCGACCACCGCCGCCGCGACCGCCACGACCGCCGCCAAAGCTTCCTCCACGTCCACCGCGGCCCGACATTGCTGCTGTTGCTGTTGCTGTTACTGGGACGCTGCTACTCGTGCTCGTGCTCACGCAGGTGATGCTCGAGACGCTCGCGAAATGCTCGACTTGTGCAGCGCGCAACACACGCCTTGCTGGCCAACGACTCCTTCGTGCCCAACCAATTCGCAAATTACCTGGTTAAAGTAAGCCGCATAGAAAATGCAAGTCTGAGTGTTAGTTCTCAAAATAATCCATTATTTTGAGCAAGTAGATATTAAACAAAGTGGTCTTCTTCTCATCGACGAACAACCTTGCGCTTGTGTGCACTGCTGAGCTCGCCTTGCTTGGTTGTCACTAAACTCGGTCGCGAGTTTGTGTGCAGTGACGCCTCTGAGCTCTTTCACTCGATTCCGATCAGCTCGATTGATTGCACCAGCGTTGGTGTGAGGTGGGACGCGAGCTAGTCGACACTACTATCAAGAATGCATCCTTAGTGAGGACATGTACACCTGAAAGACAAGAAGCTCGATTGTTGAGTGTGCACGGCGCTTTGATTCGTCTGGTATCTGTTGCTAGGGTGTCGGTAGCAAGCCTGCGATTGCTCGAATGACTCGCATCGTATCGAGACGCGCTGTCCGCCAGTGATCTCTTCACCCAAATTGCCGCAGACTCCAGACACACATTAGCTCGTACACAGGCGCTGAGCAGAACCGCCTTTCAGATCGATAGCTGGCTTGCACACAGCGAGAGCAGCGGCGACGATCGCAATAACAGCGAGCTCTGCTTGCTTGAGCACCAGGACGCGAGCACCTTCAATACAGCGCTGCGCATAATAAAAGCTCGACGCACTTGAGTTGACTATGTGGTTTAGTGTATACATGTGTATCCGTCAAATCGTCGGTTCGTATCGTTGACGTCAATCAATCAAGGTCGTTTTATACGTCAATATATAGCGTCCGTATTTCTCAAGCTCGTATATCGTGGTCGCGTGCATTCAAGCCGTGTGAATGTGAACAACAGCTTGTGAAAGGCTGCAAGCTCGTCTGTTGTTGCTGCCGCCTGTGCTCCAGCTCGCTCACTCTGCAATTTGCTGCCGCTCGCGCAAGTTGCTGCCGCCGCCGCCTCCGGTCCAAGTCCTCCAGCTCCAAGTCTCCAAGCGCTCCAGCGCCCTAGTCCAGTCTGCCAAGATGCCGCGTATCGAGACCGAGGTCCGTCTCGACTTCAAGGACGTGCTCATTCGCCCAAAGCGCAGCACGCTCAAGAGCCGCTCGCAAGTCGACGTCTCGCGCAAGTTCACGTTCCGCAACTCCAAGCAGGAGTGGCACGGCGTGGTACGTCACGCTCTCTCACTCTCTCTCTTGTTTCGCCAGTGTCGTCGTTGCCCATCAGACTCGAGTCCTAACGACGTCGCTCTCGCATTGCTTGTGTGTGTGACGCCAGCCGGTGATCGCTGCCAACATGGACACGGTCGGAACGTTCGAGGTCGCGGCCGAGCTCGCGAAGCTCCAGTTCATCACGTGTGTGCACAAGCACTACACGCCAGCGGAGTGGGACGCGTTCGCGGCTGCGCACCCGGACGCGCTCGCGACCGTCGCAGTCAGCGCTGGCTCGAGCGCCGCGGACATTGAGCGCATCACGACGATCCTGAACGCGCACACTGCGATCCGGTTCATCTGCCTCGACGTCGCGAACGGCTACTCGGAGTTCTTTGTCCAGGCCGTGAAGGACGTCCGCGCTGCGTTCCCGACGCATACGATCATCGCTGGCAACGTCGTCACGGGCGAGATGGTCGAAGAGCTCCTGCTCTCGGGTGCCGACATCATCAAGGTCGGCATCGGTCCGGGCTCGGTCTGCACGACGCGCAAGCAAACGGGCGTCGGGTACCCGCAGCTCTCTGCGGTGCTCGAGTGCGCCGACGCAGCGCACGGTCTCAATGGCCACGTGATCTCGGACGGCGGCTGCACGTGCCCAGGCGACGTGTCGAAGGCATTTGGTGCCGGCGCAGACTTTGTCATGCTCGGCGGCATGCTCGCTGGCCACGACGAAAGCGGCGGCGAGAAGATCGAGATCGACGGCAAGTTCTTCAAGAAGTTCTACGGCATGAGCTCGTCTGAAGCGATGAACAAGCACGCCGGTGGCGTCGCCGAGTACCGCGCGAGTGAGGGCAAGAGCGTGACTGTGCCGTACCGCGGCCCGGTCGCTGGCACGGCAAAGGAAATCCTCGGCGGCGTGCGCTCGACGTGCACGTACGTCGGTGCGAGCGCACTGCGCGAACTGAGCAAGCGCACGACGTTCATTCGCGTCTCGCAGCAGCTCAACGAAGTCTTTGGCCGCGCGCCAAACGAGATGGAGCAGAACAACGCGAAGAAGCAGAAGCTGTAGACTCGCACGGCGCCGCGCACTCCGAGCCAGCGCAACCTCCTAGACCCACCAACTGATCGAGGCGCTCCGTGCTGAGCGCTTCCTGTACATGTAGTTTACCAAACACACCAACACACGTAAAATACATGTGCTTCACCTCCAACACACTCACTCATGCGTCAACCTTGATGGTTCGAGCGGTTGCGAGCTGTCGGTGCGAGGCGAGCGGCTTCAGCACCAGAGTCATTCAGATACCAATCACACTTGCGCGCGATGGCAGCAGCAGCAGCAGCGACCAAGTTCAAAGACCTCTCGGACGCGTTCAGTCGCTCCGAGTGCTACTGCTTGAACGAAAACCCAAACTTCCCGTTCACGAACCTCTTCATTGGCGACGGAACGCTGCAGCTCAAGTCGGACGCGGATGGTGCGTCAGGCGCTGTTGCTTGTGCGTGTGTGTATGTGTGATGATAGCGACGCTGTGACTGACAGACACCTCATGTGCTGCGATTGTCGTGCGGCGCAACAGAGCAACTGATCGTGCACATTGAGTTCCAGGACGCAGTCAAGATCCACTCAATCAACATCGTCGCGCCGCTCGGAGGTGCGTACTTGTGGCTCTTTCTCTCTCTCTCACACACACACACGCACCAATACTTCACTTCACAGCGTCTACGACAGTCTGACGAGCGTGTGCTCCTATGTGTGTCGTTGTAGAGACGGCGCCGCGCGTGCTCAAGCTGTTTGCGAACCGCTCGAGCCTCGGGTTCTCGGACGCCGGCGACATTGAGCCGACGCAGACGATCGAGCTTCGCGACGAGGACCTCGCGCCAGGCAGCGAGCTGGAGCTCCGGTTCGTCAAGTTCCAGCGCGTGAAGAGCATCACGTTGTTTGTCGAGGAGAACAACGGCGCTGAGGAGACCGTGATCTCGGGTCTCAAGTTCTTTGGCGAGCGCATCGCGGGCACGAACATGAACGAGCTCAAGAAAGTGAGCGACGAGTAGGACACTCGTTATGAGCGAGCGCGTTGCAAGAGCTACAGACAGACAGACAGAGCCATCGACTGCGAAGACGACAGCATGGAGCAGATCATCGAGACGACCTTCACTCTTTCAAAACTGAACCCATTGACCATCTGCCCTCCTTGCTCGCTTGTAGCTTCTCAGACGTCAAAGCGGTCGTTCGGGAGCACTTTGCTCTTGTTGCCGCCGTATGTGAGGTGAAATGGCTTCGCAGGTGCACGACCGAGCGTCGTGAGCTGCGGCAGCAGGTCTGTCTTGCTCCGTGGCACGCCGCGCTTCTTGTATGGATTCGCCCAGTCGTCGAGGTACGTCGTTCCGGCGCTAATGCCAGGCTGGTTGAGCTTCTCGGCGTCGTCGCGCGCGGGGTTGTGGACGGTCTGGAAGTCCGAGGCGCTCAGGCGCCGGAGCTTCTGGTACTTCCTGTGCACGCGCACAGCGTTCAAGTCGGCGCCGTAGACCGACGCCGCTTGGATCGTCGCTTTGTTCGACGGCGGGTACGGCGCGAGTGTCGTTGCTGGCTTGGCGCGTGCGAGCTGCTGCGCAACGTGCGCGCGTGTGTTGGTGCGGATGTGCGTCTCGACTGGCACGCCAAACGCAGTCGCAGCACCGGCTGCTTGCATCGGAGCGTTATACACGCCAGCGATCGCGTGCGTGCTCACGAGGTGGTGGAGCTGCTGCGTCACGTCGACGAGCTCGCGCTTCGCTGCTTCGTCAATCGCTTGTTGCTCTGCGAGTTGCTGCTGCCGCAGGTTCTCTGCCAGGAGTCGCTGCATCTCGTCGCCTTTCGTTGCGATCGCTGTTACGTACGCTTTGCGGATGCGGAAGTCCAGCCGCGTGCGGCGACTGTGCACGCCGCGGAGCGTCTTTTGAATGATCACTGCGTAGTAGTGGAGCACGCACTCGCGCTTGTGTGCGCGGTCGAGCTCGCGGAGGCGGCGACACCGCCGGCGCGCCAAGTGGCCGCGGTACACGCGCGCAATCACAATCTCCGCATGACTAGGACAAATGAGCGAAGTGTGTGTATGTGAGAGTGAGCACACGTCTGGTGCAGACACTCTTGAAGATGTTGAGGACGCACCGCTGCGTTGCGATCGTCGCGCGGACAAACTGGCCGCGAAAGGTGCGCTGGATGTCGATCGCAGCGCGCCGTTCTTTGGCTTCATTGGCATTAGCATCACTTATGCAGAGCAAGTCGTGTGCGACGTAGCAGCACAGTGTTAGTGTTCCCATGGCTTGTAGAATCAACTCGAGACTGTCATCGTACTCGAGCAGTTGCTGCAGTAGTGTCAGTGTCGAGTGTCGATTGGACCAGCAGTCCTGGAACAGCGCCATCGCACCACCACCACTGCCGCTCTCGCTTTCTCGCTTGTTACTTCGCTCGTGCCTCGAGCAGCGCACGCAGCACCAGCAGCACGACGTCTCGGAGCTTGATCAGAGGCGCGTGACGTCGAGGAGAGATGTTGTCGGTTGCCTATTTTCAGTTTTGACACACAAAACATACACAAACACATAGTAAACGCATAGTTGAGAGAGCATGCTCATAGCATCGCTTGCGCGTGTCTTGAGCGCTCGTCTTGAGCACTCGTGCAAGCGTCTCGCGCTACTATCAAGTGCTCAACATCTCTTGGTGATCGCGCTTGTGTGTCCAAAGTGTTGTCTAAAGATTCCTCTAGTTGAACTCCCTTGAAAGATTTGGCAAATCAACTTGTAGCGGAGTGATGACGCAGATGTTTAATATCCAAATGGAGCTAGGCGACGTTGAACATATTTTGTACGGAATTGTTGCCCGTGTTTGAACGACGGATCGACAGTCGCAACAGACGCACACGACACAATGCAAGCGACTCGCACAAGCGAGGCGAGCGCTGCGACGTCGGCGCTGCCGGACGACTACAGCGACACGGACGACGAGAGCTACTACGCGTCGAGCGCCGTGCTGCTCGCAGATAGCGACGCTCCTGCGAACGACATTGATCCGGACGCGCAGATCGAAGCACTCGATGAAGACATCATCTTTGGGACGTCGAACAGCGTGCTCTTGAGCGAGAACGAGCGCGCTGTGAAGCTCACGATGCAGCTCATTCGCGAGAGCGCGCGCACGGCCGCTGCAATCGACCGTCCGAGCGACACAGACGACGAGTCGACTGCACAAGCGCAGCAGCCGACGCGCGCGCGCGACGACGACGCTGAAATCGACGCGCTGCTGCAGAAGAAGACACTGCGACTCGACTGGCTCAACATCGGTCGGATCGAGAACCTCGACGCGTTCACGCACGTGCAGGAGCTGTATCTGCAGCACAATCTTTTGCAGAAGATCGAAAACCTCGACGACCATCGCGAGCTCACGTTCCTCGCGCTCGGCGGCAATCGCATCGAGCGCGTCGAAGGGCTGCGGCAGCTCACAAACGTACGTCGTACGTGTATTGAGTGCTTCAGTGTCGTCTATAACATATTCATCATGTCTGCGACGTGTGTGAGCAGCTCAAGTTCCTCGACCTGTCGAACAACTGCATCGAAGACTTTGACATCCGTACGCTCCTCGTTCTGCTGCTCTCGATGGACACACACGCACACACAAGTGCTCACTCGACATGCGCATGTACTAGGCGAGTTTCCAGAGTCGCTCTTGATCCTGCGCTTGGCAGGGAACCCGTTCATTCGGCACATGCCGTCGTACGTCCACCTCTTCTTTGAGCGCCTCCCAAAGCTCGTGCAAGTCGACCAGTTCCGACGCGCACCAGCAGCAGCCAGCAGCAGTTGCGACGACGCAGCGTCTATTGCAACAAAGGCACCAGTACACGCCACGACTAGCGGGTCATCATCACTCGTATCGACAGCTGTGTACTCGCCGCGGAGCCACTACGTCGACTTGGAGATGGAGGTCGAGCTGAGCCAGAACGTCCTCTCGCTCGCATCACCGAGCGCCTCGGCATCGTCTGCAGCGCATGCGAGCGACGTCGATAGTGAAATGGACGTGCTCTTGGAAGCGTTCGACCTCGAGGCGTACGAAGCGCAGCGCGCGATACGACTGACAAAGTGGCACGAGCAGCTTCAAGGCGTCGAGACGCGCCGTGCGGAGATCGGGAGCAACAACAGTGCACGCGGTATGGCGAGTGCTGCTGCGCTACACGCCAAGACGCTCGAGCGCACGCGCGCAGGGACGAAAGCAGCGATCGCCGACTCGATCTTGCACTTTCAGCAGATGGAGCTCGCGCACCGCGCGTGGCAAGAGTCGCAGCAGCACGTGTCGCCGTCGAGCTGATGCGCAGGCACTGTAGTGTCCATGTAGCGTTGGGTCTTCGAGACTGACAGACAGACGGACAGCAAGAGGCTCTGTATAGAAGAAGACAGTGTGGGCATGTAAAGAGGACCTAGTGCATGCATCGGCTACTTCCCAAGTGGCGGTCGCGGCCGGAGCACAGATGAACCAAGTTCAGCGACGTCGAGGCAGTAACGTGAGATGCGCGCGCGGAGTCCGCTGCTTGTGTACTTGGTCGTCATGCGCTTTGTCGATGTCGTCTCTGTTGTCACAGTCGCTTCCGTAGGTCTCTTGCGGTCTGATCGGTCGTCTAGCGCCTCGTTCTGGCGATGGAGCTGCTGGTCGAGGACGTAGACAACGACAAAGCACGCGATGAACGTGACGGCCACGGACGCGAAGAAGAGGTAGAGACCGCACATGCGCGCGATGCAGAGCTGACCCCGGCGCGGAACGCCTCTGCGCGTCGAGGCTGCGGGCGGTGGCACCTCGAGTGGCGCTGCCAAAGGCACTGTCGCGCTTGTGATCTCAGTGAACGAGGTCGGAGCAGTGACGTCGTCTTGAGCGTGGAGTGCATCGCTAGACGACGCAGTGGAGCGGCTGGTAAGAGCGTGTGCAATGCGCGCGACGATCGCAGCAGCCTCGTGCACGAACTTGCTCAAGAGCGATGCATCAGCTGCTGCGAGAGTCTCGCGTTCGTGAGCCAGCGCTGTGGCTACAGACGCGTCATCGTCTACTGCGCCGCGGTACCGGATCGCGTGGTACCGCTCACGCAGCGCGACTTGTTCCGCTGCTGCGAGGCGACTGTCGTAGTGCAACTTGTCGTGACGCAACGCGCGTGCGTCCGTGAACTGGACAGTCATGGAGCTCAAGAGGAGCAGCGCAACGAGTGCAACGAGCCGCAGCACAGTCATAGCTGTGATCGTGGCCGTAGTGGTTGTAGTAGTCGTGCTGCTGCTCGCAATGCAAGTTTGCAAGTGCGGATGCCACAAGCGATATACACCACCGTTTGTCGTTGAGCTCCAGCATGTACACGCACATGCACATGCTCGACACAGGAGCTAATTCTGTCACGCACAGCATATGCCGTCCGAGCTTCTCGCGACGAGCAGGAGCAACATGCCGCAGCATTGTGGCCAGCGCGCAGGTTCTGGGCATCTAAACTTGCATCCGCAGCATCAACACCGGCACCACATTGCAGCAGCAGCATCAGCACGATCAGTCGCAGCGATGCGCTTGTCACACACGGCGCCATCTTCGCGAAGCAGTGCGTCGGAACCACTCGACCACACTGCTCTGCTCATGTACACCGACAAGGTCGCAGCAGGCGTGTCTGCGCTCCTCGCGCTCGGGCCGCTCTACAGCGTCCGCGACATCGCGACGATGTTTAACTTGAGCGATACTTGTGTGCGGAAGGAACATCAAGTACGCAAAGCAGACAGATGAGCAACAGCGCGAATCGACGTTGCAGCTCAAGGCGCACCCACGACTCGATGAAGCCGACGCGCCATTGCAGCACCAAAAGCAACTGAAGACATCGAGCGAGCAGCAGTGGCATGAGCTCATCGACACCCGCAACATTCGAACGCGAGCTTGATGGCAGCCCAGCACAAGCAGCGCGCGAAGCATGCGCTCGCTACACCGCGTTGCTGTCAAAGGGTTGCTCCGACACGCCTGCCGCCATTTGGTCGCTTTTCCATACTTTGTGTGAGACAAGAGTGCCGCGTGATCCGAAGCGTCGCGCTTGCTTGCAGGCGTTGCTCTTGCCACGTACGTCGTCGCTCGCTTGCACTTACTCACTTGCGAATTCGCTCCGCGCCGCGCACTCTACACTATCGACGCCTCGTTCCATACGCTTCTTCTTCAACACTCCTGTGCTGCAGCGATGGCGCGCTTTGTTCTCACGCCGGAAGCGCTCACGCGCGCCAACATGGCGCTGCGGTTCAGCCAGTGCGCCGGCTCGCTCATTGCGATGGCGACAGTCGCTGCGGGCTTCACGTCGAACGAGCAATTTGGCAACACGTACCGTCTCGGCAGCCACGAGAGCAACTTCATGCTCCTCGTTGGCTACTCGGGCATGCTCTACGCCGGCTGGTTCCTCGGCTTTGTCGAGCTCTGTCCGCTGCTCGCACTCCGTCCGCGCACGCTCTTCTCGCGTGCCGCAGACGTGCTCTTTGCGTTCTTCCTCTTCTGCGCCGCCATCGCGCTCGCTGCGTCCGACTACGTCCGTACGTGCAGCGACTATGGTCCGCTGCTCCAGTGCAGCAACCTCAAGACGTCGGTCGCATTTGCGTTCCTCACGATCGTACCGTTCCTCGGCTCGATTGCGCTCACGTTTGCTACCATGAGCGCAGACACTGATGTGTCGACGCCACCAGCGGACTACTGCGTCGAAGTGACGCCAACGAACGCGCTCTCGCCGATCGGCGGCGTCGCGACGCCATCTGCCAAGGTGTAGTCGTCGCACCACTAACGCGTTGCTTCGGTCCTTGCTATCGTCGTGCACTTCAACATCGCAATCTCTACATTTCAGCCAGTTTCTCTACATTTCAACAAATTCAAACGAAAAACAAACACGTCGTGTTGAATCGTGGCTCGCTACGCTGTGACGACGCTCGTTGCCACGCACCACGACTGCGACAGCGACTACAAGCTCACAGCGAACGCAGTTTCGCAGGGCGTGGCTTGCTGGACGTACTGCCCGAGCGTTTGGAGGTGGAGGCAGAACTGGTCGAGCGTGAGGTTGCGCGCGTTCGCAATCTGCACGCTCTTCGGGACAACGAACGGCGCGACTTCGAGCGTCTTGGAGCACGCAAACGCGTCGACTTGGTGCGGACTCACGACAATGAGCCCAAAGCGACCGGCAGTCGCGTCGAGGAGCAAGTGCGGCGCGCCGCCAAAGAGCCGGTCGCGCGTGAGGCTCTGGAGCAAGTTCACGCGCCACGCAGTCTTCTCCGCAGTCGAGACGAACTTCTTTGGCGCGCCAATGACTTGCACGCCTTGCATCGTCGTTGGGCTCGATAGGCAGTACGCGAGGCGCGGAAAGAACGTCTTGCACATCGCCTCGACGAACTGCACGCTCTCTTCGCTCACGATGTACACGGGTCCGCACGCAGCGACCGCGTTGATGAGCTGCAGAATGAGCTGCTCAATCGTCGCGAGCGCTTGCTGCAAGTACGGATTCGCCATTGCGCGCTCTTTCGCTTCTTGCAAGCCTTTCGGCGTCGGTCGGAGTCCCACGCGCTGGCAGAGCCACTTGGTTGGGATCAAGACGTTCTCCCAGCAGAGCACAAACGCGTTGCGGAGGTCGCCACCGCGGTGGTTCGCAGCCGGGTACTCGAACAAGTCGCTCGAGAACGCCGTGACGTCCATTGAGAACGACGAGAGCATTGGCACGTCGTTCGCGCGGCCTTGGTAGTAGTAGTTCATGATGTTGTTCATGTTCATCGTCGTCGATCGGTCAGACGTTGTCGTCGCTGACGTGTGTGTGTGCGTGAGAGGAGGCGCGCAAGTTGAAGAGTGTGAGTGGCTGTGTGCGTGTGCGTGTGTGTCAGCAGATCAGACCTCGCGCTCACTCGCGCGTGTGCACAGACAGACAGACAAACAGCGAGTACGAGCGCGTGGGCGTGTGTGTGAGGTCGTCGCGCGAGCGCTCGCTTGTTGTTGCTGGTGTTGTGCTGGCGAACATGCTCGCTCGCAGCAGCGTGACTGTTCAGTTGTTGTTGTCTGCGATCTTACCATCACTCACGTCTGTACTCCTCTATTCACATAAATTCTTGTCTCGGTTTCACTTGCTTTGTGTATGCTGTGGTTGCAATTGATAAATTGCTGACATTCAAACAGCCTTGGTTTCCTCACTATCGAATGCTTGTGCGATCACACATTTGCACTTGCACCTCGTGAGTGTGTCTCGATGTGAAGCCATTGACTCAAGTCTCTGTGTCTGTGTGTCTGTGTCTGCGCGACGATCGCAATCGATGGTGCGCTTGTCTATTCAGCGGCTCGACGCACACGCACAAGCCATTCTACGGCTTTGCTTGGGTCACGCCCGTACCTGCGTCCGCGCCACTGAGCAAGTTGATCATCTTCGAGTTCTTCGCGCGCTGACTGCTGTTGCGCTTCACTGACAGCACGAGCGTCGAGAACTTCCACGCCGTGCCTGGCGTCGTCATGATCTCGATCGGACCCACAGCGCTGTCTTCGCGCTCGGCGTCCTTCTCGTCTTTGAACGCTTTCACAATGAGTGTGCCGTTGCCTTTCGGCCCCGAGCACGCGATCGTGTAGTTCGCAGTCGAGTGCGTGAGCGACCCGACGTACTCTTTCCGGTTGCTCTTGATCGGGTGCCCGAGCAGCGACCGCGCAACGTCGTGGTTGTTCACGTGGTCAAGCACGAGCTTGTGCACGTACGACGGACGGTTGCGCAAGATCCGGATCACAAAGAACGACGAGATGCCGCCCAGCACGACGCCGCCAATCACCTGCAGCAGTGTCGACAGCAGCAATGCATCAGCGTCGGCTCGAGTATCCCGCCAGCTCTCACATAACGTCAGTGCGTACCGGGAAGAAGAGCTTCTTGCCAAGCGACTGCGACGTCTGCTGGCTCGCGACCGACGCGTTCGTCAAGAACGCATCGAGAGCAGAGAAAGATGTGCCGTCCGCGAGTTCGACGTGCAACTCGTCGAACGTCACGACATCCGATGCGCTCTCGTCTCCGCTGTCGCTGCTGCTTGGACTTGCGCCTTGCTTGTACGTCACAATCGCAGTACCTCTGTGTGTCATACGATAACGCGAGCGAGTGTCAATCAGTCGACAAGTCGGACACAAGCGCATACTCAGACACAAGCGCACACAATAGCGTACTTGTCGCCAATCACACGGAATGCGCCGCTTGTGCGCTCTGTCGTAGTGGTGCCGCTGCTGCTGCTTGCGTCTGCGTAAGCTGCTGCATCAGTCGACACAATCGGTTCAAACTCCTTTGGGTATCCGATCGCTTCGAAGAACCGACGGTCTTTCACGACAGCGCGCTTTGCCATGTTGTACACGCGCGCGTTCTATCACCGCGACGACAGAGTACAGACCAGTGGGTTTGTTGTCAGGCACTGGCGTTGGCAATCTCAGAGCTTGTCGGACGCACCTCTTCCTCAGCAGCGTCGCGGTCTTTGTATCGAGCAATCGTGACCATTGCGACCATGCTCACAGTGATGTAGGCGCCAATGATCTTCATAGTCGGCGAGATCCCGAGCTCGCTTGAGCTGTCTTTGAACCCGAGCGGCTCCGCCGATGCCTTGGATATGCTACTGCTCCAGCGAGCAAAGCGCGTCGAGTTCTGGCGGGGCGCAGCCGTGACAGCAGCAGAAGCGCGCGTTCGCAAGAGCACAGCATTGCTGCTGCTAGTGCATGGCGCACGAGTTGCTGCAGCAGTGTTCGACACGCTGGGTGCACGCAGAATGCACTCGCGCGCAGTCGCAAGGCGCTGGCATGCCATGCTCCTCATGCTCATCATCGCGGTCGTTCGAGTTGATAATGTCAATCACATTAGTGATTGAGCGTTTTTACAACGAGTGGTAAAAGCGTAAATACGCAAGCAGAGGTTTCACTATGATTGACTGGTCGGGAATTCGAGGAGCGATGAAAACAACAGCGCTCTTCAGCCAGTCTTCGAGTCGCGTTGTGCATTGTGCACGTCCAAGCACGTCGACGTCAATCTGTGTGTGTGTCCGGTATATGTCTGCGTGTGTGCTCGTGTGTGTGTGTCTTGCACTCCATGCTCTATGTCAGGTGGCCGTTTGCTCTCTTCAGTAGCATGGCCTCTGTTACAGGCGTGGGAAAGGAATGCTTGGGGGCGAGCGGACTCGTTTTGAGCTCGCTTGCTGTCCCGTCAGGCGTTGATGCAACTGGATCGCGGCGCCTCGTTGCCGCGTTCCTAGATCAGCTTCTCACATCTCAATCACCATGCGAATGTGTGTGTGCTGTGTGTGTGTTCTTTCTCATATCCTTTCCACGATGCACTCGAGCACTGATACTGAAATGCAGCGTTGCCGCCGTACGCTGCACTTTTATCGATTTGCTCATAGCGACGCGAACACTAAAAGCACACGTTGAGTCTTCCCCATGACGTAATGTGCCGTCAACTGTGAATCACATTCAAATTCAAAAATCCACTCGATTTGTATGTGTATGTGCACATGCGTAGTAGTTGTGTCGTGCATGCGTTGCAGCTAGTGGCCTTACACTTTATCTATTAGCAATTACGAGCTCAATCAATACATCCACCCGACCTTGACCACCCGTCCTTGAGCTCATACCTAGCTTGTCTCGACGCGAGGTTGAGACCGTCGTGACTTCTCTGAGTACATGGCTACACTCTCAACGATCAGTGTCGCTGGACCGACTCATAGCAATGACAAGCTCGGAAGCTGAGCGAAGAAGACACAAGAACGAGCAGAGAGAGTGGGAATAGCGGTGTATACACGAAGGGTCATGGTTGATTGCCTAGACACGCGCTGTCACCCTAGATGATAGCATCCTATACGGATGGTGTGTTTGTGTGTTTGTGCTTGTGTGTGTGGAGATTACGCTGAAACGACAGTCAGAAGCAAGTGCTGCCAACGCTTAGACGTGCGCCTCTGGGGACTTGGCACCGCCGATCGGCGAGAGCGCGTCCTTTGGCGTCGACGTCTCCTGGTACGGTGTCGCGACCTGAACGTACTCGGTCGTGACCGTCACCGTCTCGGTCTGAGTCTGGCCCGAACCAAACGCGAAGCCGCCCGAAGCGCCGAGGAAGTTGATGCCGAACGTGATCAGGAACGACGCCATCGCGACGAACGTAAACGCAACACCAGCCTTGAGGTTGCCGCAGCGGATCGCCACCTCGTAGATGTCGCAGTCCGAGACGTAGCCCGACGTCGCGAGCACAATGCCGGCGATGAAGAGGAGCACAGCGAAAACGCCATCAATGATGCGGTCGTTCTGGAGCGTCAGACGCGGGACGTACTGGTAGATCTCGATCGCGAGGAGGTACCAGAGCGCGTAGAGCATGGCCGAGTACGACACGATCTGCGTGAACGTCGCCGACGAGCTGCCGAGCGACGTCGTGTAGTCCGTGTACGCGACGTCAATGCTCTTGAAACTCGCCGAGACAAACGCGAGCGCGAGGAGCGAGAGGATGAACTGGATGCCGCGGAGCGCGAGTCCTGCTTGAACAACGACGCCGGCCATGATGCTATGTGGTGTGTGTGTGTTGAGTGGGTGCGTGCTGTGTGTGAGGAGAGCTGCTGTGAAGAGAGCGAAGCGAGTGTGGGCTGGCGAGGAAATGCGCGAGTGAGCGGCTTTGAGGGCGAGCACTGGAGCGAAGCGAAGCGAACGCGGGCGGTTGGCGTCTGTGCAAACGCGCCTAGTGATAAAAATCGATGCGAAGAACGTGTACCCAGTACTTTCCACGCAAAAGCGACTTAAACGCGCGCGCACGCGAATAGCGACCGTCCATGTCGATACAGCAGCACCACAGGGTATGTGATACGACAGGAAATTTTTGTATGCAATTGCTTGCAAACCCACGCTTTGTAATGAGCGCATTCGAGAGGGTATCGAGTTGTTAAACTCGCCAGCTGTGCGGATGTCTCATGCGCAAAGTGGTCAGCGCGCGCTTCAACAAGAGCACTGGGTTCACTCCTCTGTGTTTTTGTATGCTGCTGTGTTATTCTACCAGTTGACGTTTATATTGTATGGTTTTGTGCGAATCGCTTCTTGATCGCAATTCTCGGCTGGCTTTCAGAACCTTTTGAGAAGACTGTTGTTTCGACTGCTCGACCTTGAGAACGTCATGCGCGATCGTCTCGATGGTCATCGAGTTCGGCGTTGTCGTCGTTCACGACCTCGACCTGCTCGACCTCAACCTTGACGACGACGTCCTTCATGCGCGACAACGACGGCAATAGTGCTCCGATGGACACCACACACAACAAGCACAACAAGTTCGAATCGCGACGACAACACGATGATGGGTGGTTGTGAGTGTTGGTGAAAAAAGTGAAGGTTCGAGAACCATACTCAGCGAGTCATCATCAATCGCTATTGCCGTCCAGCGAGAACACAGCGTCTCTCGTGCTCGCGGCTGCGACGGCCACATGGATATTCCAGGTCGTGTGTGTTGTGTGTGTTGTGTGTTGGTGCTGTGTGCCAGTGTGATGACCGTCGACACAAGACACGCGCATGACGCGAGCGCGCGAGCGTGCGACACAAACTGCGATCAATGCGACCTCGTACATCGCGAGCGTGTCGTGTCGTTTTGGTGGTGAACCAGAGCCCACATTGCAAGAACGAGCCGATGAGGCGGCAAGCAAGCAGCGCTACGCGACCTCGACCTCTGCGTCGTCTCAAGGTCCAAGTCCCAGGGTCTCAAGTCCATGGTGCATAGCGTGCATGTGTCTCTCTGCTAGTAGTGTGCTCTTGGTGACGACGCGTT
Organism: Pythium guiyangense; assembly: GCA_003730235.1. Taxonomy (NCBI): domain Eukaryota; phylum Oomycota; class Peronosporomycetes; order Pythiales; family Pythiaceae; genus Pythium; species Pythium guiyangense. The sequence continues at coordinate 719,297 of QXDM01000026.1, forward strand.
GTGCATCCGCGTGAACTACGCACGTCTAGCACCGACATACACGGTCTTGGACGACAAAGCGTATGTGGCGTGCAAACAGCGTTGTGTGTGCAACGCAGTGGATCGCTCTAGCGGAGACCTAACGCCGTCTCGAGCGCGTCGCTCCGCAACCGCGCAAGCACGTGCAGTCGCGACTTGTGCGCTGCTGCAGACGTCTGTTGCAGTCGTGCAAGGCTACCGCGTCGAGCGCAACGAGTAGCTGCAGTTGTCGTCGCGAGTGCGAGTGCAAGACAGCGAGTTGCACACTTGTGTGCGCTCGAGGCACTTTGCGAGCGAGCGAGCGAGCAGTAGCGCACGCGACGCGCGCGTGGATGTGAATGTACTTTTGAGCGTCAATGCGCACACGCACTCGTGGATCGATCGATACAACAGTCAATCAAACGCATTCGTACACAACAACAACAACAACAAACAAACAACAAACAACACATCGCGAGCAAGTTGCCACTTGCAACTCGAACAACTCTTGAACACGCCACTTGCACGTGGTGACACAAGCAACTTGTTGCAGCGCGATCATGCAAACCACGCTGCATCGCAGTACTCAAACACGCGGCACCAGAGCGTGTGCGGCAGCGCGTGTGTGCGCGATGAGCACAGCAGCACGAGGCGCACAGCAGTGCGGAAGGACTGCGGGTAGTGCACGTGCGAGTGGCACGACCACTGCCGCCACGCGTGCGCAATGCCGTACGCAAACGTCCCGCGCTCACCAGGACTCTCGCTGTCTTTTGGATTTGTGTTTGTCCAAGTGCCAGTGAGGATGCCGCCGTCGGCGTCGATGCTCCCAGTGTAGATGTACTCGCCGACGTCGCCTTTCACGACGTACACTTGCGTATACGTGATGCTCTGCGGCGTCCACGTGCCAGTGATGCGGCGCGTCTGGTCGAACACGAGCTCGCGCGTCGTACCGATGAGCTCGCCGCCAGAGCAGAGCTGCACGTACAGCTCGCACGCGTACTCGTAGCCGTCGTCGTCGGTCGCGCAGCCTTTGAGCGTGTACGCGCCAGTGGTGAGCACGCGCATCTTGTGGCTCGTGACAATGCGAACTGCTGCATCGTCGTCGTCGTCTGCTGCAGCGCTTGCCGCATCTCGTCGCTCCGTCTTGGCGCTGTTGAGCCGCACAGCTTGCGTGAGCTCGAGCTCAAAGTCGCCGCGACCGCCGCTGTAGCCCGCGTCGAAGCCGTCGCTGTCGACGTTTGCCCAGCGTCCAATGATCTTCCGCGCGCCTTCGATCCGACCCGAGTACTTGAACTGGCCGACTGCATCGCGCACTTTGTACGTGAGGACGTACCGCATGCGATCGGCGCGCCACTTGCCCTTCACTGGACACGACTGCGGCCGCAAGAGCTCGCGCGACGTGCCTTCGAGTTCACCGCCAGGCAGGAGCTGCAGCGTCACAAAGCACTCGTCTTTCGTCGGCGTGTCGTGAGGCGAGATCGAGTCGCGACGCCGGCGGTGACGCTGCGAGGCGTTCGCAGGTCGTGGCGGTGGCGCAATCGTCGTGAAGCCGCGGAACTCGTAGAGCCCAGGCGTGAGTGGATACAGCGTCAAGCGACTCGCGTTGGCTTCAGACTTGACTGGTGCTGCAGTTGCCGGAGACTCCAGTTGCGTGTTTGCACTGCCTGCTGCTGTTGCTTGGTTGGCATCTTCTTGCTTGATGCTCGCAGCAGCAGGACGAACCACGGACGCACTCGCATGACCGCGCTTCGTCCAGACGAACGCCTCGCGGTGAATCTCTTGCACGAGGAGCTCGCACGGTGCATCTGGCGTGATCCAGAACGGCTTGTCAGCGTGCCGCAAAGCGTGTCCGCTCATGCGACTCTCGCGCGGTGTGAAGTGCGAATGGCAGGCAAACGCCTGACTGGTGCTCGCGTCGACTGGTAAGACGTCGAAGTAGCAGCAGTACGTGTCGTCCATCTGGAGCGGCTCGTGGAAGCGATGGTGCGGTCGCTGTGGCGTCGCGCGGCCTTCCAAGTGCGCTGTCACGACCCACTCGTCGCGCGCACGGACGAACGGAGCTGGTAATGCGGTTGCTAGGTGCGTCTCTGTCGAGAGCTTTGGTCGCTTTGCTTGGTGAGCATCGCTGCTGTCCGATGCGGTGGTATTGGCAGCTGCCGCGACTGTGCGTATGCGGAACTGGAGCTCTTCGCCCTGGAGCGTGCCGTCGTGCAGCACTCGAATGCGAAAGACCGTCGTCGCTGACGGACTGATGCTCCCGAGCACACCCTCGTAGTCGCAGCGGAATGCGACGTCCACGACACCCGCGAGTACTGCTGCTGTCGACCACGAGTGCGGCGTCGCAGCAGTTGGTCCTCGTTTCTCGGGCGTCGCTGGCAACGGCGTCATGACGTACTCTTCATCCACGCTGTTGTTGTCATGGCGCTCGAGCGTCGAGTGGACGAGCGCGCGGTGCATCGAGCTCATGCTCATCGTCAGTGTTCGTCCAGTCTATCTTGGCCACAATTTCACTTGGATTGAGTATCCAAGAGAGGTCAAAAAGAAAATCATGAGCAAAATTCCAGGGAGATTGTCCATAGTGACGAAACTGAAGGACTGCACAAAAAGTGTCGTTAGTGAGACAGTGCAATTATAGCAATTGTGACTCAGGGACGTACAAGAGAAAGATACACTAGGATGGAGGACGAGCGAGCCATGTGATCCATGTTGGGCTCGGGAAACGTAAAAGCATGCTGTATTCTCCGTTTTATCTGTATGAGTGATTGCGAGAAGTTGTCGATATGCTCCACAACACACGGTCACTAGATTACCTGCAACATTGTTGCATATTTGACATATGTTCAGTCTCAAAATAGTCGTCATAAATCGAAAAGGAACACAAAATATTGTGTAACAAACCGTAAATAATTACAACAAAGCAGCGATTGCAACAAGCAATTAGCGAGTAAATAGTGCCACAAATCTTCATCTGGCACACGCCAACAAGTTACTTGTGCAAGAGATTCACCGCGAGGCGTTCGTCTGGACGAAGCGCGGTCATGCGAGTGCGTCCGTGGTTCGTCCTGCTGCTGCGAGCATCAAGCAAGAAGATGCCAACCAAGCAACAGCAGCAGGCAGTGCAAACACGCAACTGGAGTCTCCGGCAACTGCAGCACCAGTCAAGTCTGAAGCCAACGCGAGTCGCTTGACGCTGTATCCACTCACGCCTGGGCTCTACGAGTTCCGCGGCTTCACGACGATTGCGCCACCGCCACGACCTGCGAACGCCTCGCAGCGTCACCGCCGGCGTCGCGACTCGATCTCGCCTCACGACACGCCGACGAAAGACGAGTGCTTTGTGACGCTGCAGCTCCTGCCTGGCGGTGAACTCGAAGGCACGTCGCGCGAGCTCTTGCGGCCGCAGTCGTGTCCAGTGAAGGGCAAGTGGCGCGCCGATCGCATGCGGTACGTCCTCACGTACAAAGTGCGCGATGCAGTCGGCCAGTTCAAGTACTCGGGTCGGATCGAAGGCGCGCGGAAGATCATTGGACGCTGGGCAAACGTCGACAGCGACGGCTTCGACGCGGGCTACAGCGGCGGTCGCGGCGACTTTGAGCTCGAGCTCACGCAAGCTGTGCGGCTCAACAGCGCCAAGACGGAGCGACGAGATGCGGCAAGCGCTGCAGCAGACGACGACGACGATGCAGCAGTTCGCATTGTCACGAGCCACAAGATGCGCGTGCTCACCACTGGCGCGTACACGCTCAAAGGCTGCGCGACCGACGACGACGGCTACGAGTACGCGTGCGAGCTGTACGTGCAGCTCTGCTCTGGCGGCGAGCTCATCGGTACGACGCGCGAGCTCGTGTTCGACCAGACGCGCCGCATCACTGGCACGTGGACGCCGCAGAGCATCACGTATACGCAAGTGTACGTCGTGAAAGGCGACGTCGGCGAGTACATCTACACTGGGAGCATCGACGCCGACGGCGGCATCCTCACTGGCACTTGGACAAACACAAATCCAAAAGACAGCGAGAGTCCTGGTGAGCGCGGGACGTTTGCGTACGGCATTGCGCACGCGTGGCGGCAGTGGTCGTGCCACTCGCACGTGCACTACCCGCAGTCCTTCCGCACTGCTGTGCGCCTCGTGCTGCTGTGCTCATCGCGCACACACGCGCTGCCGCACACGCTCTGGTGCCGCGTGTTTGAGTACTGCGATGCAGCGTGGTTTGCATGATCGCGCTGCAACAAGTTGCTTGTGTCACCACGTGCAAGTGGCGTGTTCAAGAGTTGTTCGAGTTGCAAGTGGCAACTTGCTCGCGATGTGTTGTTTGTTGTTTGTTGTTGTTGTTGTTGTTGTGTACGAATGCGTTTGATTGACTGTTGTATCGATCGATCCACGAGTGCGTGTGCGCATTGACGCTCAAAAGTACATTCACATCCACGCGCGCGTCGCGTGCGCTACTGCTCGCTCGCTCGCTCGCAAAGTGCCTCGAGCGCACACAAGTGTGCAACTCGCTGTCTTGCACTCGCACTCGCGACGACAACTGCAGCTACTCGTTGCGCTCGACGCGGTAGCCTTGCACGACTGCAACAGACGTCTGCAGCAGCGCACAAGTCGCGACTGCACGTGCTTGCGCGGTTGCGGAGCGACGCGCTCGGTACGCTGCTCGCTTAGCCCATGAAGTTGAAGACAACGAGGAAGAGGATGATGTTGCAGAAGAGGTAGTCGGCGAACGCGCGCTGCTCACTGCGGTCCTTGAACTCGTTCTCCGGGTTGATCTGCATTCGCAGCGAGACTGCAGCAAGAGCGTTTACATGAGCGATCAGCGTCGACTGACTCGTGGCAACGGACGCAGTCGCGGTGACAACAACAAGAACCGCAGCAAGAGCAGCAAAACGACGCACCGCCAAGCACAAACACGCCGACCGTGCACACAAAGCCCGCGAGGAACGAGTTGAACGGGAACGTGCCCACGAGCGCGCAATAGATAAATTGGAGGATGCCGGTTGCGAGGACGTACGCGAGGAAGCCGTCAATGAGCTTGATCTTCGTCGGCGTCGTCTGCGTGTATTTCGCTTGGAAATCCGCGAGGATGCTGCTCACACCAGTCGATGCCGCCGCCGCGCTGCTCGCTCCTTTCGCCATGCTGCCTGTGCGTCAACGTCGTGTTCTGGTCGTCGGTCTAGAGATAGCGCGGTGCTCGAGCAGGACGCGAGAGACGCTCTGGACTGCACTGCAGCAGTGACACGTTCGACACACGTGGCGAGCGAGCGCGAAAGACATCCAGACACACACACACACATCGATAGAGACAGAGAGACGTTGCGTGAGTGCTGCATACACCTAGTGCAGTCATGCTCGTGCGCGCACAAGGCACACACGCACACAGATAGAGTCCTATATGTGCGCACACGAGCGACCACGTGGCCGACGCACGCACCTTCACGCTGCGGTGACGAAAGATAGCAAGCAATCGAGCGAGGGAGCGAACCGAAACGGGGGATCGCATTTAACACAAGTGATGTTGTACACAAGTTGCACACAACAAAATCCAGCGCTATCAAATATAAAAAGGCCCTGTTTGTAGTCGTTCGATACAGGCAGTGAAACACTTGGATGTTGTATGCTCATGTTGCCTGCATAACTGAATTTCAGTCAAGTACATGCGGAAACACAGTGCACTTGCATTTCATGTGTGATAAAACCAAGAGATCGACAATTATATGCGATAAAGTATGCTGCACACAAACTTCAACTCGATTGCTGTCAAAAGGTTGTGAAACTGCATGTTTCACTCTGCATAAAGACTTGCAGGTTATTCAGACTGCTATTTTGCGAGCGTGACATTTTCAAGGGCACCTGTATACAAAGTGGCCCATGAAGAATCGAGACGAGAGTCCGACGTGGCTCACTATGATCCGCTCGTTTCTGCGCGGCACTTTCGTGAACGGCACGCGCCTCTCGTCACCTCTCGTCGCGCACGCACTCCCCCACGCTCTTCCTTCACCGCTACCACAATGCTCGCTCGCCAGGTGCGTCTTCTCGCGTCCAAGCTTCTCGCTCTCAGTATGCGTCACCACGAGGCATACTGGCGTCTGCGCATGAGCACACTTGATGCCTGTGTGCTTGATGCACAAACACACCCAGGCAAACTGACGATGCTCATGTTGCAACTCGCTTGTGTGGATCTATCGTCTGCCTCTTGTCGACACACAGTTCGGACGCCGCGTGGCCTCGCTCTCGCCGGCTCGCAGCCTCTCGACGCTCGTCGTCGCAGAGCACAACCTGAAGGACGTCTCGGGCGGCACTTTGAGCGCCGTCACGGCTGCGTCGAAGCTCGGCGGTGACATCACGGTGCTCGTGCTCGGCTCGCAGGCTGCGGGCGTGGCGGACCAGGCGGCAAAGATCGCCGGTGTCTCGAACGTCCTGCACGCTGCGGACGCCAAGTACGACCACTTGATCGCCGAGGAGGTGACGGAGCTGCTCGTGGCGACGCAGAAGGCGAACAACTACTCGCACATCCTCGCGCCGTCGTCGAACGCGTCGAAGAACTACATCCCGCGCGTCGGCGCGAAGCTCGACGTTGCGCCGATCTCGGACATCCTCGGCGTCGCTGACAAGGACACGTTCCTCCGTCCGACGTATGCTGGCAACGCGATCGCGCAGGTCAAGTCGAGCGACGCCGTGAAGCTCATCACGGTCCGCCCGACGGGCTTTGAGAAGGCCGCTGCTGAGGGCGGTAACGCGTCCGTGAGCGCTGCGCCAGAGGCGGCGACGGTCGGCAAGACGCAGTTCGTGTCGGAGGAAGTGAGCAAGTCGGAGCGCCCGGACCTCACGTCTGCGCGCGTCGTGATCGCCGGTGGTCGCGGCCTCAAGAGCGGCGAGAACTTTGAGATGCTCTACAAGCTCGCGGACAAGCTCGGCGGCGCTGTCGGTGCGTCGCGCGCTGCCGTCGACGCGGGCTACGTCCCGAACGAGCTCCAGGTCGGCCAGACCGGCAAGGTCGTGGCGCCGGAGCTGTACGTCGCGGTCGGTATCTCGGGTGCGATCCAGCACTTGGCGGGCATGAAGGACTCGAAGACGATTGTGTCGATCAACAAGGACGAGGAGGCGCCGATCTTCCAGGTCTCGGACTACGGTCTTGTTGCGGACCTCTTCACGGCCGTGCCGGAGCTCACGGAGAAGATCTAAGTGTTGCGTCTGTAGCAACTCCCGTCGTATCCGCGCGCACAGGTGCTTGAGCCTGAGTGCTGCACGTCGACTGAACAACCGGATCGATACAAAAGTATACGTATACTTCCCATTCACGTTGACATGCATGGCGTTCGCACTTGGACTTGGACTCGACGGTGATCTTCGCTCGCTCGCTCGCTCTGATGCGATGCACTCACACTTTCACAGTCGCTGGACTCGCGTACCGCAGCGACTCGACGCCAACTGGTGTCGGGTCGTACTCGATCGAGATCGGCGAGTCTTCACCAAAGAGCGCGCGGTCGTAGTTGTTTTGGTCGCGATTCGCACAGCAGCCGAGCACGAGCGTCGACACGAACGCCGCCATCGAGACGTAGCAAAAGACTGTGCCTGTGATCGCTGCGTCGCAGTGCGGTTTGTCGCTGTGGTGCGTGCGGCAGTCGCGCACAGTTCGCGACGTCGTGAGCACGATCGACGCAATGAGCAGCAGGAGCGCCATGGTGAAGTCCATCGCTTGTTCACAGAAGAGCAGCGGCCGCATGCACAGCATGAGGATCTCGACAAACACAAGGTAGAACAGTCCGTAGATGAGTCCGAGGAAGCCCATGAGCGCTGCGAACGTCACGTCATTTCGACTCGCAGTGTCTGTGTCAGCAGCTTCTTTGAACGCGTACGAGAGCGCGACGACGACCACGAGCGACGCAGCGAACTGGAGGAACCGGAGCGAGAGTCGCACGAAAATGAGCGTCCGCGGGTCTGTCATTGCGCTCGAGCTTGCAACAATGTGTGTGTGTGTGTGCTGGCGAGTGTGCATCTGAGCTTTGGGCTTTGGACTTGAGTCTTTGCCTTTCGTCTCGAGTCACGATGTGGCAGTTGAGAGAGAAGCGACGAAGGAAGGTCGTCTCTGTCAACGACATCAAGAGCAGCCTAACCTACATGTGATGTATCGATCTATTAGGTCTTGTATCTCGTGCATGGAGAGCAACAGTGTTGACATTGGACGCCAAGGACGACATTGACCAAGGACGACAAAGACGCATTCGTTGGAAAAGTATCGTTCGTTGCCTTCTTCGTCCAAACACACACATGCACACTCACATGCAAGCACACGGATGCATCACTGCTACTACTGCCACTGCTACATCGTCAGCAGCTAGCTCGTCTTCGCTCGTCTTGACTTTCAACTACGCAGCAGCGCTGTATCTCTCTCTTGCTCGCGACGACTACGCGCAAAGCCTTCGTTCGTCTCTGCATGTCGGCGCTAGCGCTTGCCGCCACCAACTTCGTCGCTGCAGTTCCCAGCATCAGCTTTACACGCGCGAGGCATTGCCGTTCGTGTGACCGCGCGCAGTCGGTGTCGTGCCCGATGTGTACGGCGCGTCCGCTGGTCCGCCCTCCGACCCGCGATCCGCGTCCGTGCGGTACGTCGCGTTCGTGTGCTCGCGCATGTCGTCGTCGTTGGTGCTCTTGCCGTACTCAAAGAAGCTCAGCACGAGCGTCGCGAGGTACGACGCAAAGGCGAGGAACGTGAACACGACTGCAGTGTTCAAGCCACGGCAGCGCAGCATGTAGCCGTAGATCGAGCAGTTCTGCACGTAGTCCGACACAAGCAGCACGATCGCTGCGATGAGCAGCAGCAGCGCAAGCAAGAAGTCCATGAGCTGCTCGTAGAAGAGCGGAGGGCGGCCGCACATGCGCGCGAGGAGGATCACGAGGAGGAACCAGAGTCCGTAGACCATGCCGGTGTACGTCATGAGCGTCGTGTAGATCACTGCGCTGCTCCCAAGCATGCTCGTGTAGCCATAGTATGACGTCGCGACGAACGACGACGAGAGCGTGATGAGCGCAATGAGCGAGAACGCAAACTGGAGGAACCGCAGGAGCATGCGCGTCCAGAACATCCACGGTCGAGTCGCACCGTCAGGGTGAAACATGTTGGACCAGTTCATGCTCGTCGGTGTTCTGTTGCTGTTGTTGTTGCTGCTGTCGGTACTGCGGTGGCGACTAACTGCTGCTGCTGGTCGTCGCTGGTGTCGATGTGCTTGCTCGAGTGCTTGTTGTGAAATGCTGCTCGAGAGCTCGTGAGCACATGGGCTCTCAATCACTCAAAGACGGCGCTCGCTAGTCTCAACTGTAGCTTTAGGTCTCCAACTGTAGCTTCCGACCTACTCACAATCCATCATCATCGCGTGCGACGAACTCGCTGTGCTCAGTGCATGTCGATCTCGATTCTGCTCGCGATGCCGAGCACCAGAGTCGTCCAGTTCGAGCTTGCTTGCATGGTGCGCATGTGTGTCAATGGGTTCACTTTCTCAATACCTCAGCGTCACGTGCCCGTCAAGATCTTGTGTGCTGCAACGTGTCTTCGAGGAGCTGATCGCATGTGCTTGCTAGCTCGCATGCGGAACGCATTGATCCGTTGCTTTGCGCATCGACGTGTCTTCGAGCAGCCGAACGTGCTTGTAGTAGTTGCGGTAGTTCATGCATGATGCACGAGCTCCGAGATGTCGCGCGTGCTTTGGATCGAGCATGCTCCAGGACTCGCGCATAGTCTAGTCAAGGCGATGGTCGCGCGTGCGTTGCCGTAGTCGTTATGCTTTGTGTGGTGAAAGGTCGGTCACGCGACGACTGCTCACGTACATGCGCGACCTCAAAACGCGAGCTCCGCATCGACCTTGCGCAACAAACAGCAACAACAGGAGCACGTCCATTCGAGAAGTCGGCGTCTCCACTCCAAAGCGCGCTGCTCTAGCTCTAACTCTCTTGCTCTCAGACACCCACAAGCACGCGCGCGTGTGCTCGAACTACTCTCACAGAGCCAACGCAACAGCACCGACACACACCATGCTCGGCGCGTCGAAAGTCGCGCTCTTGAGCATCGGGCTCCTCGGTTTCATTTGCTTCCAGCAGAGCGATGCGTACTGCCCGAATGGCTGCAACGCACAGGGCACGTGCGGCAAGAACGACAAGTGCACGTGCTACTTGCGCCAAGATGAGCTCCAAGACGACTACTACCCTGCGTACATTGGCGCCGACTGCTCGATGCGCACGTGTCCGCACGGTGACGCGTGGGTCGCTGTGCCGTCGCAAGACAACGTCGCGCACCCCGCGCGTCGAGTGCTCGAACAAGGGCAACTGCGACTACGGCACGGGCCACTGCGACTGCTTCCCCGGCTACGAGGGCAAGGCGTGCGAGCGCACAGTGTGCCCGAACGACTGCAACAACCGCGGCATTTGCTTGACACTCGCAGGTATCATCCGTGACATCCCGGCAAACAACTTTGACAACACGGTCTTGAGCGTGACGGCGAATCCGTTGACGTACACTGCGTGGGACGCAAGCAAGCACATGGGGTGCTTCTGCGACCAGGGCTACCGCGGCCCCGACTGCTCGCTCAAGGAGTGCCCAAGTGGCGACGACGTCCTCTTGGCGCACGGCAAGACGCAAGGTCGCGACTGCGGCGGTCGCGGCAAGTGCAACTACGACACGGGCGACTGCGAGTGCTTCCCTGGCTACTACGGCACGTCGTGCGAGTCGCAGACGACTGTGCACTAGCGCGTGCGTGCCACAGCGCTGCGTGGACGCCCGTGGCAGCGACAGTGTCAATACGAGCCACAGCGCGTTGCAGTTGCTCGTGCAGCGCCATCTCGACCACTAGCAAAGCGAACGAGTGGATACATTTGTGCATTCTGTTGCGCGTTGCCTTTTCATCTCGATCTGCGCTGCGATTGGCTGTAGCGGTATTGCTGCTGCTGCTGCAGTTGACCAAGCGACGCGCGCTCCTCTACAGCATCCGACTGTTCTATTGTATCGCAGCTGCCTCGGGTTGCTTCGCTGCGTCTCTCTCTCTCTCCAAGGCGACCGACGCACAAACGCACGTGGTGGTGCCATCGCTGCCTTACTCGATGATGAGCTCGTCGATCGACCAGTCCTCGAACGAGCCATCGGGTAAATAGCGGCGGATAATGATCGGGATCTTGCGCTCGCGCAGCTCCTTCATTGCGATCTTCAGCGGGTCCGTCTCGCCCTCGATGTCCACCATCACCGGTGCGTTCATGCTGCAGCGCAGATGCACAGACACAGGCATTGACTCGTCAGCAGCGATACGAGTTGCAGGCGAGAAGCAAAGCGCCTGCAGCAGTAAGTCTCAAGCGAAACACGGACGCACCTGATCTGGAGCGCTCGCGTGCCGAGCACACGCGCGCGCTCGTACTTGGTCATGTACCGCGTCGTGATGCGGTACGCGTTCGGCTGCTTGTGCGACTCGTCAAGGATCTGCACCTTGTTGTCATCTGCGCCGGCGTCCTCGCCGTTGTCGTAGAGCTCCTCCTCAACCTCCTCTTCCTCCTCTGGCACCTCCTCGTCCTCAATGTCGTGGTGCCCAGCGTCGTCGTACTCCATGTCGTCCATTGTGTCTGTCTGTGTCTGTCGTGTGTGTCTGCGAGCGCTTGCTTGCTTGCCTCGTTACGAGCGTCTTGTGCCTGTGTGTGTGTGCGAGCAGGTCGTCGGATGTTTCGCGCGCGCTGCTTTCCAACCAACAGCCAACAGCCAGCACTCGAATCACTTGCCGTCACTATGGCCTCGCTCTGTATGGCAAGTATTGATAGTGATAGAATCAAGAACATTATTTGCGTACCGTGCGCGCACATGCTAAAAAGCAACGGTGACTTCCTAAGTGCCAAACAAAAGACTCCTTGGAAGTCAAGACGCGAAACGACACGACTGAGATCAGAATAGCGATCTCGCAAGCCTCGAGAAGCACACCAAGCTCGAGCGATCGACGAGGTCGAGGATCAGATCGTCTCGCCTCGCTCGCCTCCGTCTTCTCTCTTCGCATTGCGCTCGCACGTGATGATATCGTGGATACCGACGCTCGGACGCGCGAGTTCTGCGAGTAGCTTGGACTCACCATCACACGCTCGATACAGCGCCAGCAACAGTCCCAGCAGCAGCATTGGTGCGTCAGGACACACGATGGGACTCTCTCCGTGTGCATCAAGTACACCGCAGCGACTCGAGCAGCTGCAGCAGCACAGCAGCCGCGACCAACGAAAGCCACTGAAAGGCTACCACATCGTGCCGCACGACGTCGACGATCATGACGAGCGCAACGCAAACGCCCTTTGTGAACCGCTGCACACCGACGGCAGTGAACACTCACTTCGGCGAAAGAGCACACGCTCGTTGCTCGCATCTTCGCGCGTGCAGCGCGACCAGTTGCTCCTCAAGGTGGAGGAGCTGATCATGAAAGAAGCCGAGCTGGCGTCTGCGTACGAGCTCTTTGACTACACGCGCAAGCGATGCTCACAAGAGCACGAGCAGATTGTCGCAAAGCTCACACACTACGAAGCGCTCTTGCAAGACGTCCAAGCGCGCGAAGCAGCAATGCGTGAGAGCGGCGTCGACGACGTGCTGCAGAGCGAACAGGAGCGCGAGCGCTGGCGCCACACACAAGACATGGTCTCGTCGACGCTTCCAGAGCTCCTTACGCGCTTGGAAGACAACATCGACATCAACAGCGCAAAGATCCGGAGCATCCAAGAGAAGATGGAGGCGATTCGAGCGCATCGGCTCGCAGTGCGCGAAGAGATCGCGCTCAAAGAGGAAGACATTGCGCTCGCACTCCAGTGATAGGCGTGCAGTGGTGTGTTCTCAAAGCGATTGCCTTGGAAACTGATCGAGGTTGTTATAAACCCTAGCGCTTCGAAACCCTAGCGACTCGAGCGTCGTGCTATCGTCCCCACTGCCTCATGTGAATAAGTGGCGGTTCTTCTTCTTCATCTTCTTCTTCGCAACGTCGATGTTCCGCTCCTGCCACTTGCTCTTCGTGAGCTTCACGGGGCGATTCCCAATGTACTTGCCGTTCATCTCGCGCAGCGCCTTGGCGCAGTCGAACGGGTCCGAGAAGCTCACAAAGCCGTACCCGCGCGACTTGTGCGTGAACTTGTCGCGCACGACGCGCGCGCGCTGGAACGTCGCGTAGCGGCTGAAGCTGTGCGCGAGCACTTCGTCGCTCACTTCGTTCCCCAAGTCGCCGCAGAACAGCCGAAAGTCGTTGTCTGGCCAGTCGGCGAGCGTCTGGTCCTCCCAGACCTCGCCGCCTGCGACGCGCAAGAGCTTCTTCTGCTTCGCGCGCTTGCTCTCGCCGCCTGGAGCGTTTGCACCGGCGCCACCAGCTTTCTGAGACGCACTCGTGAGCGGTTTGTTTGGGTCGTACTCGTACACGCTCTGCTGCTGGTGCATCAGCTGCTGCTCCTCAGTCGAGAGGTACTGACCCGTCGTCATGTCAAAGCGCGGGACGAGCAGCGGCGCGCTCGGTGGTGGCGCTGGTGTGTACCGTGCCGCGTATTCGCCCGTGACGCCAGCAGGGAAGCCACTGAGCGCGCCGCGGTGTGCAAACACTGCGTCGATCGTATTGGGGACGCCAGGTCGCACTGCTGTCGCCTGTGCGGCGGACGATGTCGCAGTCGACGACGGTGCTGCAGTCGATGGGTCGTACACTTTCTTCACTGGCGCAGGGCGAGGCGGCGCCATGTAGATCTTTGGTGCTGCGCGAATCACGACCGTCTCGGTCGTCACGGGCTTTGCGAGTCCGCCACTGCCGAGACCCGACGCTGGCTTGACGACTGGTGCAGTCGCTGGCGCAGCAGATGCAGCGCCAGTGTCTACTTTCTTGCGGCTCGGTTCGCTTGTCGACTCACTTGCGCTGCTCTCGTCGTCTCGCGCGCGCTTTGTCGACGCACGAGTGCTCGCGTTGTCGTCGTCAGTGGCGGCAGGCGCAGTCGATTCCTGCTCGAGCGCTTTGAGCTCGGCTTCAAAGCGCGCGAGCTCATCGTCAAGGTCTGCCATGCTCTAGCTGTCAAATGAGCACAAGCGCAAATACGCGTGCATGTCAGTACAGGAGTCGATACGCTCGTAAGCGCACGTGAGTGACACAAGACACACACACACGCATGAGCACGAGCACGAGCACGAGCACGAGCACGAGCACGAGCATGCAGCTTGATCGATCGACGCACCTTTGCGAATGTGCAAATTTAGTTATTTGTTGTGAAAATTACATTTGAATATTTGAAATTCACAAGTAGAATTGATGTATACAAGTACAAGACCTCATTGTTTCATACAAATTCCAAGACGGTTGCCAACCAACCGATCGACATCGCTGCACGAGGCGCAAGGTCATTCTTCGCCAGTGGCTCGGGCTCGACTGCCGCAGTAACGACAACCGACTGCGCGAGCCTCTCGTGGCGTACGTACGTCTTCCGATCGTCTCGTCATCGTCATCGTCATCGTCGTAGCAGTCGTTCGTCGTCTCTCGCAGCAGCAGCAGCAGCCATGGTGACCCAGCAGCAGCAGTTGGCGCCTGAGCTCTTGACGCCGCGCCGGAAAGCAATCCACAGCGACGACGCGATCAACACGTCGACGCTCACGTACTCGGCCGACGGCAAGTTCCTCTTCCAGCGCGAGGCGCATGTCATTCGCGTGCTCAATACGAAGAACGGCCAGCTCCTGCACGAGTGCATTCGCGCCGAGGCGCAGCCGATCGGTGCGCTCGCGCGAACCGACGCAGCAGATGCCGCCACGACGACGTCCGATTCTGCAGCAGCGCCAACGAGCGCAAGCGACCGGCAGCAAGTGACTGCACTTGCGCTGCACCCGCACAACGCACTGCAGCTCATCGCAGCGTACGACGACGGCAAAGTGCTCGTGTGGGACTTTTGCGACGAGAAGATCCTGCAAGAGTTTGACGCCAAGGCGTCGATCCTCTGGATGGACTCGAGCGCCGTGAGTCCGTCGCTGCTGCTCCTCGTCGTTGCACCGTTTGACGACGCGTCCAAGTGGTCGCTCATTGAGTTCAGCATGAAGAAGAAGCGCCGCACGCGCGTGCTCATGGAGCAGAGCAAGCTCGCGTTCCAGAGCGCCGCGATGCAGAGCTACATCAGCACGGAGCACTTCCACGGCGACTTTGTCGTGCTCACAGCCGGCATGCGCGTGTTTGCGCTCCGCGTCGCGCGTGAGCAAGACGGCGGCGCTGCCACGGGCCGCAACTTCACGACGCTCAAGTACACGCACGTGCGCGCGATCACGTGCGTCGCAGTCCACCCATTGACACCCGAGTTTGTCATTGGCGATGAGATCGGTCAGCTGCATCGGTACCATGGTACCAACATTGCTGGTACCAATTCTGTGAGTACCAGTCCGACACCAATTACAGCAAAGATGCACTGGCACGCGCACGCCGTCTCGTGCGTTGGGTACTCGACGGATGGCAACTTCCTGCTCTCGGGCGGTGAAGAGTGCGTGTTTGTGACGTGGCACCTCGAGTCGGGTCGCCGCGCGTACTTGCCACGCCGGTCAGCGCCACTGACTGCGATCGCGACGCGCCGCGACGGCAGTGGGTACGCGATCGCACTCGCAGACCACGTACTGTTCCAGTACAACCACATCACAAAAGAAGAGGAGTGGCACGCGCTCGGACTTGCTCGGTCCGGCGAAGCTGCGAGCGTGACGCTACCGTCGCGCGCGCTCGTGTTTGACCCGATCACGAAAGCGATGCCGCTGAACGGGCTCTCGAGCGCCGGCGTGCTCCAGTTCTACGACCCGTACAAAGACCGCGTGCTCCAGAGCGTCGTGCTCACGGAGCGCAACCAAGTCACGCGCACCGAGGACGAAGCGATCCCGCAGATCCTCGCGGAGCAGCTCGCGTTCAGCCCCAGTGGCATGGAGCTCGCGACGCTCCACGCGACGTACGTGGCTGAGTCTGGCGCTAAGTCGACAAGCGCGCTGAAGTCGACGAGCTCGAGTGGCGATGACCAGTCACTGCGCTTCTGGACGCGCCGTGAGAACGGCAGCTTCTTTGTCAACACTGCGATCGACGCACCGCACGGCCGCGAGCGCGTCACGAGCATGGCGTTCTCGCCATCGACGTACAATGACGCAGTCGTGACTGGCGACGCACGCGGTGAGTTCAAGCTCTGGAAGAAGACGTCTGCGTCTGCTGACGCGCCAGCGTCGTGGTCGTGTCAGTCGGTCGTGCAGTTCCGCGACGCGCCGATCACTGCCGTCGCGTTCGCTGCCGACGGTTCGCTGCTCGCAGTCGCGTACGGCCACTTGCTCACGCTCTGGGACGTCGCAACGAACGCTCTGCGCCACGTGATCTCGTCGGCTGACGGCTCTGCGATCCACGACGTCGCGTTCGTGGGCAAGACGTCGCCGTACGTTGTGCTCACGACGCGCGAGCAAGTGCAAGTGTGGAACCTGCTCCGGCTCGAGCTCTGGTGGTGCTACGATGTCCCAGCAGCAACTGCTGTGCGCGTGCACCCGCACAAAGCGCAGTTCCTCGTCGCGCTCGAGACGACTGCAGTCGCTGAAGCTGCTACGTCGACAGCGCCGAGTTACCTCGTGCTCGTGTTTGACCCCGAGTCGCCAGTCCCAGTCGACATGCACGCGCTCGACGTCGGCGCGCCAGGCGTCTGGAGCGTCCACTTCCACCCGTCGACGAGCGACATCGTCGTGCTCGACGGCGACTCGAACGTCTGGCGCATTGGCGACCACGCGCTCGAAGCCGACCGCCGCAAAGACGCAGTCGAGACGGACGCGCACGCGAGCGCGTTCGCAGCGATGTTCACGCGCGCCGGCGCGCAGCAGCAGCTCGCAGGCGCTGGCAAGTCGACTGCGAACAAGCGCGTGGTCGTCCCGCGCAGTGCGCAAGCGAGCGCCGCGCTGTTTGACGCGCCAGCGCACGTGCTGCCGTCGATGACTGCGCTCTACCGGTCGTTCATGGACACGATGCTCCCAAAGGCGCGTGCGGCGGTCGCAGCAACGAGCGACGACCAAGAGCAGGACGACAGTGGCGCGAGCAAGAAGAAGAAGAAGAGCAGCAAGAAGCGCAAGAAGCACGGCCACGCGAGTAGCGACGACAGCAGCGCCGTTGATGCGACGCAGAAGCGCATGAAGCTCTTGGTTGAGAAGGAGCTCGCGAACCCGGCGCTGCAGCAGCAGACGTACTCCAAGTTATTAGACGCACTCCGCAAGCGCAAGCAGCAGCAGCCCGCGCACGTCGCGGCCAAGTAGGACGTGTGGGAAGCAGCGAGCGAGGCACTGACTGCAGTGAGCACTCAATAGATTGTACATGTCCTGCGCAGAGAGAGCGAGCGTGTCGTCCTCGTCAGTCGAGTTCGTACAAGAGTTGGTTCTGGAAGCGCACGGCTGGCGCAATCGACGCCACTGGCGCTGGCGCTGGCGCAACTGGTGTCGGCGCCGACTTGGTGAAGATCACGACCATGTTCTCGCTCGCGACGTCAAACTCGGCGGTCGAAGCGTCGACGGCGTGCTCGAGGTCGTCGCGCGTGAGCTCGTACTTGTCCGCTGCCACTTGCTTGGAGCGGTCGCTTGCAGCTGCTGTAAAGCGCAGCGTGAACGACGTCGCAGACGTGACTCGGAGCTCGACGCTCGAGGCGTCAATGCGCGGGACGTGCACGAGGAACGACAGACACGTGGGTGTCGTCGTCGCGGTGACTTGCGGCGTGATGCACAGCAAAGCAGCCGCGACTAGAACTGGTTCGTCAATCTGCTGCTGAGCGACCGGCGCATCGACGAGCACGAGGTCGTCGTCATCTTCGTCTTCGTCTTCGCTGCAGCTCTCGAGCGGCGGGAGGTCGGACAAGTCCTCCGCGCCCTCCAGCTCGTTCACAGTCGCACCAATCGAGTCGACTGTTGCTGGCTCTGGCACTGCACGAGGCATGTACAGCGGATCGTGCGCGACCATGAGCGCAGTCTCACGGAGCATCGCAAAGCCATCGTCTTCGCGCGGCTTGGGCACTGGCGCTTGCTGCTCGACTGCAGACGACTCGGTGCTTGCAGGAATTGTCGGATTTTCCACATTGTCCGCGCTTTTGTCTTCGATTTCATCCGCTTCGTCGTCCTCGACGTCCTGGACATGGAGCGCGACGGCGGCTGGCTTGGGCTCTGGCGGCGGCTGCACTGGGAGCGTCACGCGGAGCGTCCGCGTCTTCTTGTCGAACGTCGCGCGGCCTTTTGCTTCAACCACTGGGAACGGCAGGTCGAGCGACAGCGGCGCGTACTGGTCAGCAGACACCTGCACCGACCGCTCGCTCACGTCCAACGCGATCGCAGCAGCGCTTGCGAGCGTCGGGAACGACATCTCAAGCACCAACTCGTGCGGACGGCTCGTGTCAAGCGGCGCTGCTCCCGCTGGCGTTGCTTGCATGTGGTGCAGGAGCTCAAACTTGCCGCGGTGCACGAGCTTGTGCGCAATGGGCTGGAGCACAGGTGCTGAGGGCTTTGAACTGGCACTCGTCACTGCCGTCTTGGTCGTTGAGACTTCGCGCAGCAGTGGCGCCTCCGCTGGTGCCTCATTAGCACTGGCAGTCAAGTCGCTCAGTGGCGACTGCGACTCTGTCTTCTTCCCAACAACGACGTCAATCGGAGGCTCTTTGGGCGTCTCTGGCTCAGTCGGCGCCTTGGTCGATGTCTTGGCAGCTGGCTTTGTCGGCGTCTTGGCTACTGGCGCTGTTTGTGTCTTGGCTGCTTGCTCTGCTGCTGCCGCTAGCTTGCGCAGACACATCGTGACTGGCTCGCCTGACTTGTACGTCACGCCTTTGAGCACGTGGTAGTCGCGCGCCACCGTCACAGACGTCCCTTTCGCAGTCTTTCGAGTCGTTTGGAGCGCGGTCTCCGCTGCGTCGAGACTCGTCTTGACGACCATGTCGCGATACGCGCGCTGCGCTGTGGCGAACGCCAGTGTCTTTGGGTGGAAGCACACATCGAGCGTGAGCACAGACGCATCGGAGTGGTCGCGCTCGTAGCGTTCTGGACCGACCGAATACGGCAAGTGCCACGACGTGCCGGTCTTTCCGCCAGGAGCGTCGCGCACAGGAGTACTCGACGGCGCTTGGAGCTTGTCGCTGCTGCAGATGTTCACAAAGAGCTTCTGCTTTGCAGCGGTAGCGGATGACGATGAAGACTCGGACCACTTGGCTTTCACGACAAAGCCTGGCGTCGGACGCACGAGGACCTTGTCTTCTGGGACCTTTTGCTCCTGCTCGAGCTGTGCGAGGTACTGCTCCGTCTCGGCGCGGTTCGCAGGGTCCGAGATCTCGGTCATGTAGTCGTTCAGAAGCGACCGGAACTCGGGACTTTGCATCGCAGAGAGGAACTTTTGCTGCTCGTCGCGGCTCATCTCGAGCTTTGGCGTCGCGGTGGAGCTACTGCTGCTACTGCTGTTCGAGCGCTTCATCGCTTCTTCAAAGAGGCGGCTGAATGCCTCCTCGGATGGCGGCTCATTGTTGCTGCTGCTCGTAGCTGTGCGTGAGGCAGTCGCTGCGTCAGTGCCCATTGCGTCGGGAGTGTCCGTGCAGAGCGATCGAGGTGGTGCTGCTGGATCGAGCAGATCTGCTGCGTGATTGAGACTGTTGGAGTCGCATCATCGAGTCTGCTGGCGAAAAGGCGTCGGTTCCCTTGATTTTATCTCTATACAGTTGTGAAAGGTTGCTCGTTTCCACCGATTTCATACATATTTCAAGTGAACTCGAGAAAGTGCACAACATACCGGATTCTATCCGATTCCCTCGCTTTTTGTCCGACAAACCTCACTATTTGTAGCCATGTTCCGCCAAAAATAGGACAGATGTGCTTCATGCACATCATACATCAACGACGACGACGGCGGTCATTGACAGAGACGACGAGCGAGTGTGAGACGCTGTGCTGTCCTTCAGAGCATCGCACTATCACCGCTGATCACCATGCCTGCGCTCCAAGACCAACTCGGTATTGTTGTCGCACTTTCACTCATATGCGTCTTCATAGATGAGCTACCGAACAGAACGACACTGACTGGGATGCTGTTGTACTGCTAGACGAGCGCTTTGCACACGGGCTAAGCTTTGACGACGCCGACGAGCAACAGCAGGAGCACTACAACGGCGACGACACGTACGCTGCGCAGGACGACCAATCCGACGACAATGGCGACGACGAAGGGGACGACAGCGGTGGCGACAACGCCTACCTCCGGTACGTTGGCTTCTCATTCGTCTCCGTCACTCTCACATGGCTAGTACACTGCTTTGACTCACAACTTTGCTACACGCTACTGCGCGCATCGCCACACTCTAGCCGCTCGGGGTCATTCTCGTACAGCTCGAACGGAAGTCCTGCGATGTACTCCGAGTCGGCCGAGATCACGTCCAAGAAGTACATGGAGCGCGACCAAGTGAAGCTCGCGCTGGAGCAAGAGGAGCGCGCAAAGCGACTGCACAAGATTCGACAGCGGCGTCAGCACATTGAAAAGTGGCAGCAGCGGACTGCCAAGTCGCCGTTCCAAGTCAACCTCGTGGCTGACAGCGAGCGTCTTGATGAAGAGCACCGACTGCGGATGCTCGAGAACGCGCGTCGGAGCCGCGAGCTCGAGCGCCGGACGCGCGAAGCCAAGAACGACGTGATCTTGAAAGCACTGACTGAGAGCTCGGACCTCGAGCTCTTGCGGCGCGAGAAGCGCGCGATCATGGACGAAGAGAAGCGGCTGAAGGCGCTGCTCGACCTCGAAAAGACGAATGCGCACCGGAAGCTCGACCTCCTCGCTGCGCGCAACGCTGAGAAGAAGCGTCGTCAAGAGAAAGATGAGCACCGACGCTTGCAGCGGCAGCGCGAGCTCGAAGAGCGCGAGCGCAAGTACAAGCTCTTGCTCCGAGAGAAGCTTGCGCTCGACGAGCACGAGTGACACCACGCAGAGGAGACAATTTCGTAGAGGTTCTATGCTACAAAACATCATTTCCACAGTTCACATTCGGATTTTGTCTCGTACAAAACGTCGTTATACGATGCGACTCAACAGTGTCTTGGTCCTAGTCCTGTGCAGATTTGCTGCGCTTGACGACAAAGATCTCGTTGCCGCTGATCGTCACGGCGTAGTCGAACGTAGGGAACTGGACTATGGAGTGACAAGCGAGAGAGACGAGCGCGAGAGCAAGTGTGAGAACAGCAGTGCTCATAGCAGCCTCAAGAGCAGACCACTCAGATGCCTCACGGCCACTTCAGCGTATGGCTGACGTACTTGTGACGCGCTCGAGCACTTCACTCTTGCTCGTGTCCAAGACGCTGTTCGAGTCCTATTTGGCGCGTGGAGTCGAGCGAAAGTGCAATGTGTGTGAGTCACGGGTGTCTCGCCATTCGGTCGGCGTGTTCATCCGCACAAGCTTGTGCACTCATGCATTCACACACAGCGAGCGAGCGAACGAGAGAGAGAAAGAGAGAAAGAGAGAGAGTAGATAGATGAATACCTGGAGGATCGAGAAGACAGCTTCTGCAGCTTGCTCGCCAATGTCGCCTTCGAGCTGACCGGTGCACGAGAGCACTTGGCCCTCAAGGTCCATCACGAGCGTGCCGACCTGTCCGCTCACAGCTTTCAATGCAATCGCGTCCTGTCAATGTGCAGTTGTAAGAGCAAGCGTGAGTGTACGCGCATACCTGTACAGACGCAGGAGCGACGTCCAGCGACAGCAAGAGCGAGACGCACATGGACGCACCATGTTTGCTTGCTTAATCTGCCTTGAGTTTTCTTTTGCGTATGCTCAAGCGTTCAAACACTTTGATAGTGATAAAATATAGAGTTGGAGATGTAGTCCACACCACTTTACACTTCTATTACCAACTTGATAGTGATAAAACAAACGATAATCGCTCACAGCACTCGAAACGACACACATGGCTCCACCTTCACAGCACAGCGCCAACATGGACGTGCAAGCCATGTCGTGTACCGCTAGCGATGGAACCATTCAGCACGTAGATGGCAGCACAACAGCTAGCAGTGGCAGCAAGTTCATTGCGGCATCGCCAGCACTGCCGCTGCTCATCACGTCGTCGAACAAGCTCGCGCTGCTGCAGCCGGCAGTCACGCCGCTCGTGTTCCCCGGCAGACAAACTCAAGAAGTAGATGCAGTGGAGTCACTAGCAGAGCAACCAGATCTGCAACCGCATGAAAAAGCCAGCGGGAACGTGCACTTTGGTCCGATCACGAAGCAGAACGTCGAGTTGCTGCGGCAGCTCAACCTCGCGATCTTCCCTGTGCGCTACAACGACGCGTTCTACACCGACATATTGCGCACGTCGAGAGCGTACGCCAAGTTCGGTGCGTCTCTATGTCTTACGATCTCTTGCAAGTAGCGACGGCATTGAGCTGATTGCTGCAATGCGACGTACGCTGTCTGCAGCGTACGTCGACAACTGCGTCGTCGGTGCGATCTGCTGCCGTCTCGAGCCCTTAGAGCTCGACCACACGCGCCAACGGACGTACATCATGACGCTTGGCGTGCTTGCGTCGCACCGCAAGTGCCGCATCGGTTCGCAGCTCCTTGCGAGCGTCATCGTGCAGTCGAGACACGACGGTGTCGACCATATCTACCTCCACGTCCAGACGAGCAACGCCGCGGCGCTTGCGTTCTACAGAGCGTTTGGCTTTTGCGTCACGCAGACGATTCGGAACTACTACAAGCGCATTGAGCCGCCAGACTGCTACGTGCTGCGCAAGACGCTTCAGGAGTGACAACAGGTCGTGTTCGTGGGTCTAATGCAAGAGCTACGCACTGGCGTCCTCGGTCTTCTGTCGCTTCGCACCATCCTGTGCACTCGCGCGGCGCTCAGGGCTAAACGCAATCGCCTCCGTGAGCTGGAACGAGATGCACATCATGACTTTCTTCGGTGCGACGTCGCGCACTTGGTGAAACGACGTCGTCGCTGGGTCGAGCTTGCCGCCCAAGATCGCCTCAGCGCGCTGCAACGACAGCCACACAATCATGTCAGTATCCTAATGTAGGTAAATGAACCCATCGACCACTCAATCACAAGACCCTAATATAGGGACATCCATCGTACCTCCAGCACATCTTTCTCCACGTCCTCTGCGTTCGAGAAGCAGTAGCAGTGGACGAACGGGAGCTCGCCCTCCCAGTGGTCAAACTGCTGCGGGAAGACATCGAGGAACTCGAGCGCGATCGCCGGCAAGTTCATGAGCACTTGCGAGAACTGCGTCTTCTCTTCCAGGAGCTTGGCCATGAACGCACGCGCGTCCAAGTTGAACGGCTGCACGAGCTTGTCGACCTTGTTGAGCGCGATGTTCTCGCACAAGTAGTGATAGCTCCGCGGGTTGAGGTCGTTCGCGTACACCTTTGTGCCGCGGAGCGCGAGCGGGATCGCGAACGGTCCAATGCCGCACATCATGTCAGCGACGACGTCCTTGGGCGTGAACGACCGGATCATGCGCAAGTGCTCTTGCTGGAGCCGCGAGTTCCAGTAGACTTCAGCGTAGTTAAACCGGAACTTGGCTTTGCACTCGTTCAGCTCGACGTTCATGTCGTCGTCGCCTGCGATCACTTCCATCGGGAACGTCCGGAACTTGGTCTCGATGTTGTCGGTCTTGTTCACGACTGTCCGGAGCTGCTGGTTCTTGTCCAGGATCACCTGACCGATCACGTGCTTGTACGGCAAGTGGCAGTCGCGCAAGTTCAGGTGCGCAATGTGCCCGACGCTCTCGAACGACGACGGGATCTCCATCCCGGCAGGCAAGACCTGCGCCAGCACTTGCTCGACTGGGAAGTACGAGTAGTCGAGGTCGACCGCATGGTCCACGAACGCCAGGCCCTCTTCGCGCAAGAACGCGATGAGCTCAGGCGCAAGCGGCTGGAGCGAGTCCTTGTCCTGGACCTTTTCGTTCAAGAGCACGAGCTTGCTGCTTGAGTTCTTGTACGGGTCTGGGTTCGTCGGGTCTGGCACGACGTTACGCAAGCGCGGGCGGTTGAGCAAGTGGCCATGCAGCGCCTTGACGACTTTGCCGATCTTCTTCGCCTCGACGCGCACGCCGACGACCTGGAGCGTCTTCTTGAACAGCGACCGGTCCAGCAGCACGCTCGTCGTCGCCATTCTTGCTGCTTGTGATTGTGCGAATGGGTTGGCGCCAGTCAAACTGCATGGTGTGGGCCACATGGTTTTCAAAACATCTTGCACTGAGTGTAGTGACGCGAAACGACACACAAGCGCAAGCACATCAAAGGCATCAATGACGACGGCCTGAAGAGCTACATGCCCGCGTCGCTGTGCGTCTCGAGAGGCCCAAGCGCGAGCACTGCTGCTTCAATAGCAGATGCGAGGTCGGGCTCGAGCACGCGCAGCCTCACGCGCGGCAGCGCATCGTGCTCAGACGCATCAGTGTCTCCTATCGTCTCCTCCTCTGCGCCTTGACGCTCTGGACGAGTAGTGGACGCCCGAGCGTCCTTGTCTTCCTCTGCTCGTGCATCTGACGCGCAAAGCTCGAGCACTGGCGGGATCCAGAGCGTCTCGAGACCAAAGCTCGATGCGTTCTGGAGCGCCGATACGCTGTTCCTTGCCGCTTGGACACTCGCGAAGCCCGACGTCGCTTCACTTGAGGACTTGCTGCTGCTACTCGAGTACTTTGCTGTCGCTGCGGATGATGACTGTTGTGAAGACGGTGTCTTTGCATCACTGGACTCGCTCGCGAGCTTGGACAGGATGTAGTCTTGGCACTGGAGGGACCGGTCGCTCACGCTCGAATGCGCGCGATACAACGCGTTGCCTGCGTCTGAGTCGCCAGTGATCTGGTGCCACTGGATCTGCTGGAGCCACGTGCGGCTCCGGAGCTTTGCGCGCTCCAGCCACATGCGCTCGTCTGAGACTGGGAAGTGTAGACGCACGGACGTGACGACGCCAGGCTGCTGCGGCATGCCAGTCGAGCCACGCCGAGCTGTTGCGAGCGTCACAAGGAGCTCAACAGGATCTGCGGACGGTGACGACTCGTCCAAGACTGTTGACTGCTGTGCATCAGCGTCCTCTCTCGTAGCGTCGCCGTTGTAGAGCAGCATGCGGAGCACCATGAACTGCGCCTGCATGCGCACGTCGTCCCACCGCCGCTGCGTCTTCGAGTAGAACACAATAGCAAAGAGCGCTGAGCGCAGCGCACTTGCCCAGTACGCGAGAGCGAACCGAGACACCGACTGCTCTGTCGCGTTTGTGGACACTGCTACACAGCGCTGTGCTTGCTCGTACAGACTCAAGTAGAGCCCGATCAGTAGCCTTCGACACTCCTCGAGCGCTGTTGCGACTGCTGGCGCAAACGTCGTCGAGTACGACGCACCTGGCGCGTACCAGCGCTCGGCGCGCTTACCAAAGCTGCTGTGTTGGCGCCAGCGGCGCTGCTGCTTGCGTGGGGCATCACTGGTGCTACCGCCGTAGCTGTTGGCGGCGGCAAGCGCCGGCGGAAGCCACACGACGTCGTCGCGCTCGAGCGTGAACGTGCTGCTGCCGTCTCTATCACGCTCGAGCTCGTACAAGAACACCAGAGTGCCTGGCGCCAGCACATCCTCACACATAAACGCAAAGTACGCGACGCGATGGCGCTCGAGCCGTACACTCTCGAGGACGCTCGCGCTCACGAACGCATCGAGCACAGTGAGCTTTGCGCTCGTAGCTTGACCAGTGGCGTAGCGCTCCATGCAGTTCACGAGAAAGAGGAGCTTGTGGCGCCTTTGATCACTTGCACGCTGTTGTGCTTGCGCTCCCGCCTGCGCGTAGTACGCCTGAGCACTGAGACGCAGTGGCAAGAGCGCAGTCCGACGGCCTGGCATCACAAGATCGAGACACTCGACCGCGACAGTTGCGAGCCAAGCGGCCGAGTCCATGAGGTGGCTGAACGGCAGGAGGTGGGCCAGTGCGCTCATGTCGTGTGCGAGGAGCGCCTCTGTGTGCGACTGGTGCAGAGCGTTCCGGATCGCAACGAAGCTCTCGATCGCGCCACGCGCGCGGAGCGGGTCGCAGTCGCGTGGGAGCGCACACACGCGAACGATGAACGTAAGCGGATAGGCAGCGCTCACTTGCTGCTGCGTCCACAGACTCACCGCAGTGTGATGCGCTTGGACGTCGCCTGTTGCAAAGAACGCTGCAACGCTCTGCGCCACCTCACTGTGTGCTGCTCCAAGCGAGCCAACGACGCCGCCGGTGCTGGTGCTGCTGGTGTCTTGAGACTCGGTACAAGCCGTGCGGATGGCTTGGAGCATGCGCGAGAACGCTGGCTCGTAGTCGCCGCGTACAAGTCGCACGTGGCGCCGATCAGGCATCTGGAGCACGCGCGACTCGGTGGCGTGTGCTGCGATGGCTTGGAAGACTGTGAACGACCGCGCACGCGCGTCGCCGTGGCACTCGATGCGCGTATTGAGCGTCGGGACGCGGTGCTCGCGCAGTGTCTTGTCGACGAGGATCGCGTCCTGGAGCGTCAGTCCTTTGTAGAACGGAAGCACGCGTGGACTCACCATGCGCTCTTCGTCACTGCCACCAGTGTGGTTGCTGCGCTCGTGTACGTTCACACTAGTCATGACAGCACTCCCGACAGTAGACGGTGGCGCTTTCTCTGGATGGTTGTAGATCGCATCGAGTGCGCTCTCGAGCAGTGCTTGGAGCCGCCCAGAGCTCCGACTGTGCGTGAACGCGGGGCTCGACTGCACGACATCTTTGAACTCGCGTCTCGAGAGCGCCGGAGCGATCCTAAGAGCAGCAGCAACGTGTGTGTGTGAGAGCTGCAGCAGTGGTGGGTCACATAGATACAGGATCGAGCAGCTCCGTACTTGGCGCCAGTGCCGAGGTCGTACGTCCCAAAGTTGTACAAGAGCCGCGTCTGCCGCAGACACACACGTCCTGACAGCCATGAGCGCCTTGTGCGAGCTCCAAGACGCACGAGCGGATGACCGACGCACCACATACAGCAGGAACTGCGTCGCTGCGTCCGCGAGGTTCTTGCTCTGACAGCTCTTCTGGAGCTCGCGAACAGCGTCTGCTGGCGTCCGATCCGCGGCGTTGGCACTGAAGAGCTCGCGGATGAAGAGCAGGATCGCTTGTGTCTCGCCAGACGACTGGAGGAACGCAATCTAGCGCACCAGACAACGAACGCAGCCGCACTCAGTTCATCGACAGCGTCCTCACGAGAGCAAGAGGTTCTCACCCGACCTCGTGCGTGGCGCTGACTGCGCGATAGAAGTGGTAGACGCGGAGCTGCTCGCGCGCATCGAGCGCCTCGAAGCTCACGCGAGGATCGAGGACTGCGAGGTTGATCGCATGTGGCAGTGGCGCTGCTGTCGCGTGCCTAGTGCCGCTACCGTGTACATGCGCTTTCAGATCGTCCATCGCACGCAGCTACAAGCCACTGACTGACAAGTCACCGACTAGAGGTCGCCACGACTGACTGACTGACTGGCGAGCGTCTCGCGGATCTTCTTTGGATCCGCGCGTTCATTGCGCGTCGAGTCGAGTCACGATCGGATCAGTTGATCGATCCCAGAGTCATGACGGAGCTCGCGCACGGAGCTGCGCTGCTGCCGACGCTCGTTGCGATCACGCGCGTTGTGCGGTCGCTGTACGGACCTGGGAAAGCGCGCAAGCAGATCACAGGTGCGCTGGCTGCAGCGTCGACAAGACGCTCGCTTGCCGACTGACATCGCTTTGGTGTTGCATCTGTAGACGCACATGGCGTGACGCGGTTCACGTCGGACGCGTTCGAGATCATCCAGACGCTCGAGAGCGAACACGCAGCGCTTGCGATGGTGCGCGAGTCGCTCCAGGACCACATGCGCACATGCGGCACTGTACGACGATTGCGCTGCTGCTGAGGAGTGTCTCTCGCTCTAGCTCATGGTCCTACGAACGCACGGATGCCGTTGCGGATGCCGTTGCGGATGCCATTGCGCGGTGTGTGGTGCTCACTGTCAGCGGTGCACGACGCTGCTCAACATCTTGAACGTGCTGGGCGAAGCAGCAGTGGATCTCCAGCGCCGCGGCATGACAGTGTACGAGAACGTCTCGTGCTGTTCGAGTGGCGCTGCCAGACATCAGGCGACCGACTGACAAGTTGAGTGGGGACTGACTGAACGCGCATGCCCTGCGCGCGCGCTCTCTCTCTCTCTCAGTGATGCGATTCGAGACGCACTCGCTCGTACAGAGCGCACGTGCCGTCAGGTACGACGAGAGACGCGCCACTCGCTCGCTGGTGCCGTGCGTGCTCTTGCTCACGCGCGTTGGTCGCTTGCTCTGCGCAGACGCTCAAGCGCATGCGAATGCCGATCCCAGAGGCGATCAGCGGCTTCGACAGCGCAGACTACACGACACAACTGCGTTTGCTCGGCGAGCGACTCCAGACGCGGTGCGTGCGCTGACTTCGCTTGGATGTGATCAAGACAAGAGAGAGAGAGAGAGAGAGAGCACGACTGAGTCACTACTAATGCGGCTCGAGAGCAGGACACTAGCAGACGCCAGCACGGACGACAGCAGTCTGACGATGCCGATGCAGCTCGCGCTCGAGCTCCTCGCGCACATCGACCCACTCGCGCTCGAAGATCCGCTGTTCCACGTCGACAGCGCAGTGTCCACGCGCACCGCACTTGGCGGATCCGCTGGAGAGCGCGCCGTTGGCTCGCGCGTGTTCTCTGGCGTCCTCGTTCCAGTCGCTCCGGACTACCGAGCGCAGCTCCAACGCGCGCTCGTTGCGAGTCCTGAGGCTAACAACAGACTCTCGACCAACGACGAGCTGCTCGTTGTCCGCCGCGCCGTTGCGATCCACGGCGACTTTGACGCCGCGACGCTCGAAGCCCACGCGTTCGCACGCGATGTCGACGTCGCGTTCGTCTGGGGCGACGTGAGCGCGCAGACCATGGACGCGTGCTGGCGGACACCGTCGAGACTGCGGTGCGTCCCAGTGGACTCGTACAAAGCGCTCGAGCGCATCGCAGTGCTCAGTGGCGCGCACATCGTCGAGTCGTGGCGCGAGCTCTTGTCGTGTGCGATCGGGACAGCGCCACTCGCTCTGCGCGCGGCCGAGATCGCTGCGACGCGGTGTGGCGACATCGACCATGACGATGACGACGATGGCAGTGAGGACGACTCAGTACACGCTCGAGGCACTCGCGCACACGCTGCGCTGTTTGTGAACGTCGATCGCCTCGATTCGCTGCGTCCGCTGCAGATGCTTCTCGTCCGTGGCGCGACGCGATCCGAAGCCGAGGAGCTCCAGCAGCGCGTGCGCTCGTCGATCCAGCGCATTGTGCTCGCGCTCCGGTCGGGATACGTGCTGCCATCGAGCGGCGCTGTGCTGTGCGCCTGTGCGGCAGAGCTCCGTCTCGCACTGGAGGATCCGCTGAGTGGCAGCGGCGACAACTGCAGCGGCGAAAGCAGTGCAGTGACGATCGCAGTCGATCGCTTCGCTGATGCACTGAGCCAGCTCGCAGCGCTGCTGCGTCAGAACGCTGGAGACGCTGCGAGCGAGCTCCGTAGCGGCAGCGACGCCTTGTACGCGTGCTTGGCGCACGTCCAGCGCATCCAGCACAACTACACACAGAGCATCCACGACGTCGGACGCGCGGCGTTCTACGCGAGCTGTCTGTTCAGCAGCAGCGACTACTGCGCACTCGCGACCGTATCGAGCAAGCACGCGCGGCTGGACGACTACACGAGCGTGCGCTCGGCCATGACGAGGAGCTTCTGTCTGATTGACGCCGTGCTTCGTGTCGCGTCGTACCGCATCAACGCGCAGGCAGCGAGCGCATAGGACGAGTGATCGACAGTCGATCGAGTGGAGTACCGAGCGTACGGCCGACAGAGGGTCCGTCACGACTGAGAGCGACGTCACGAGCGACCTCGAGTCCTAAGATCGTTGTGTTTGAAGAGCTACGGCGTCACATAGAGAGACCGCTGATCCAACGAGCGGGTCGTATCAAGTCTCGCATTGGTCTCATGGATCCGATGGCTAGTGTCTCATCACGCACTCGCAGGCTCTTCTTACGTAGACGTTGCGTCGTACATGGGCTTGAACGGCGGGTTCCCGGGCGTCGGCTGGAGCCAGTTGTCCGCGGGGTACGCCACGTCCTTGCTCTCGACGACGTGGATCGAGTACGCGTGGCGCGAGCGCGCCGACCGGTTCGCGTTGCTAAAGTGCACGAACGCGCTGTGGAGCAGCACGAGGTCGCCCTTCTTCGTGTCGAGTGGCACGCTGCCCGTGACGTCGAACGGCGCGGCTGTTGCAGGCTTCATCTCGGTCATGATCCCGCCGTTCGCAGCCTGTTCCTCTGGACTCGTGCGGCGCAGGCGCTGGCGAATCGGCTCAGCGTGCGACCCTGGGACGCCGTGAAGGCATCCGTTCTCGAGCGTGCAGTCCTCGAGCGCCCACCAAAAGCCCACGACCGACTGCGGCTCCGTGTACAGGAAGCTCCCGTCCTGGTGCGCCGAGACCTCGCCGCCGATGCTCGGCTGCTTGAAGATGTACATCGACTGCACGGCCATCGGGCGCTGGTACCCGAGCGACCGGAGGATCGCGACGACCTCGGGCGCGTAGCTCACGCGCTCGAACGCCGGGTCGAGGTTGTGCAGGTTGTGTCCGATCTTGTTGATCGCGACCTCGAGCGGGACCGTGAGCTTCGACGGCTCGGCCGCGTCGAACGCGTGCTCCTCAAAGAAGTACCTGATCTGGTCGCCCGAGCCGAGGAAGTACTCGTCGTTCATGCGGCGCGACTGCTCGTTCGTCGTGAAGATCGACCGGTGCTCGTTCACGTCGCACTTTGCGACGTACTCGCCGGCGCGCGCGCGCAAGCGGTCGCACACATCAGTTGACAGCGCATTGCGAATGATCAAGTACCCGTCGCGGTGGTACTGCGCAATCTCGTCTGGCGAGAGTCCGTTCGTTGCGTATGTCATGCTTCGGCGCTGGTTCGTGTTGCTGCTGCTAGTGATGAAGGCGGCTGATGCAGTGC
Organism: Pythium guiyangense; assembly: GCA_003730235.1. NCBI lineage: Eukaryota > Oomycota > Peronosporomycetes > Pythiales > Pythiaceae > Pythium > Pythium guiyangense. Next base: position 750,294 of record QXDM01000026.1, read on the forward strand.
GAGGTCGACGCGCAGTGAGCGACGAGCGTGAACGAGCGAAGCGGATTGACGTTGAGGTCTTGAGCATCGTTGCTCGAGGTGTGAAGCGTTTATGTCCTTCTTTTGTATAAGTGCTTGAAATACGCACTTACGTTGTCTAAATTCGTGATTTGACTTACATGTATGTCAATATCTAAAATATATCCGTAATTGTAAAACACGGTGTATCGATATATTCAGTAACACGATCATCGGAATATATGAAAAGTGCCATAGTGTACACCACACCACGCGAAACCGATTGAAACGATTGTACTGTCGCATGAAACGAGAGGCACGGCTTCCCTTAGTTTCCGCACTATCACATCCAACACACGCTCAACAACAACAAGCAAGCATGCGCTTGATGTACGACGCGAGAGCAGCAGCACGATGTGCATTGCTGAGTTTGCCCTGCTCAAGGAACTGCCTGTGCGCGCGGATCAAGCATCGAGATCGATCCGAAAGACATCAGGACAGGTCGACAACGCACACTGCGCAACCGCATCACGAGCAGCGCGAACGGTAGCCACATCACATCGAGCAGCAGCAAGCGACTGCAACGCAAGCAACACGCTTCATCAGCAGGAACAGCACCACAGGCACAGAGCAGGACACTCCCATACACAGCACGACACAGACACTCCACACTACGCGATGGTCTCAAACAAGAAGCTCCCAGCGAACATCCGCACGCCTGCCACGCCTGTGCTCGTCTCGCCAATCTCCGTCGCGCATCAGGTGCGTCACGTTGCCTATCAATGACTAGATACTGCTGCTACGGAGAGCTCGCACACTCTGCAGCAGATCGAATGTCCCATTCACATGCACTCGCTCACTCGCACACACGCTCTTGCAGAACAAGATGCTCGAGAGCGACGGCGTGAACAAGAGCAGCACGAACTGGATGCGCGACCAGTGGGTCGCGAACCTCAAGAAGAAGAGCTTAGCAAACGCTCCTGGTCTCGGCACTGGACCTGCTGTGCGGCAGCTCGGACCCGGCGGCGTGCCATCGCGAGCTACGAAAGGATCGAACGGACGCAACACGAATCGCCGCACGACAAGCAACCAGCGCCAGCAGCAGCAGCAACAACAGCAGCAGCAGCAGATGCTCCAGCAGCAACAGCAGCACCACCAACTCCAGCAGCAACTGCTGCACCAGCACAACTTACAGCTCCAGCAACAGCAGCAGCAGCAGCACGTCTCGATCGCGCCGCTGCTCCACGACAGTCACCACCACCACGTGTACAACGAGAAAGACACTTCGGTGCGTCTTGATCGACCTGGCTACTCTATCGTGTCGACTGTGCGCTAACACAACCACGCTCTCTCTCTCTCTCTATGATACGCACTATGTCTCAGAGCCTCACGCACTCGACGATGTTCTTCAACGACCTTGGGTGCTTTGAGATCGAGTCGCAGTCGTTCACGCGCCTGACGCCGTCGGCTCGGGACTTTGACTTCCTCTTACCGTCGCCACTCAACAGCGTGCCGTCTGTGACAACGAGCACCAGTGTGGACGCGACGCCAGCGAGCGTCACGCCTGCAGTGACCAAGACGGTGTCAAGCAGTGGCAGCACCAGCACCGCCAGTAGCAACAGCAGTAGCACAACAACAAAGAGCAAGAGCACGCGCGCCAAGCCCCTGCTTAAGAAGCGCACGAACGTCCTGGCGCTCGAAGTGAACCAGCCCAAGCCGCGCACGCCGCGCCGGAAGCTCAACTGCGGCAATGCGTTCGAAGACATTGACACGCAGTCGCCGCGCGCAACGGCGTCATCCATTGACGCGACCGCGACGCAGTTCTACTCGAGCGTGGGCACGCCGTCAAACTTCAGCAGTGCCGAGGTCTCGCGCATGTGGAGCCAGGACATCGACTTTGCCGCCACTGGGAGCTACGTCGACACGTTCCTCGACCTCCCGACGCCCAAGTCGGCCGAGATGCCTGTGATGCACACGCTGGCGTCGACTCCGTCCCAGCAGCAGCAGCAGCAGGCGAGTACTAAAGACGCCGGGCATCTCAACGACGACCTCGGACAGCCCAAGCTCATTCGCACCACGAGCATTGAGCAAGAGGGGCTGAGCCACTTCTTCCAGCAAACGACGCTCGACAGCGCTGAGCGCTCGTCGTCGCCGTCGCACGGCTACAACGACGCGAGCTACCGACTCGAGTCGGCGCACCATCACCAAATCAAGAAGAAACAGATCGACTTGAGCGGTCCGTACGCGCACGCAGCCATTGGCGTCGTGGACGAGTGCTTTAGCAAGATGCTGCCGTCGCCGCACGGTCCGCACACGCGACGGAACAGTCTCTTGCTGTCGTCGTCAGGGTCGCAGTTCCCAGGACTGAGTCGCTTGCTGTCAGCGACGCCGCGCGGGACGCTCCGCACGCCGCGCGGCACGGACCCGGCGTTCGACCACAAGAACATGCCCGAGTTCGAGACGCTGCTGGACGAGTACAAGTTCACGGACATGGACCAGGAGCTCGACAGCTTCTACCTCGACACGATCGAGTCCTTCGGTGGCGACTTGGACCTCCTCTCGAACTGACAGAACGAGCGCCACCACCTTCCACCTACGCACACACGCACACTTGTATCCTGCGATCGACCCCCCGTTCCCACACACAGACACAGAGACACACCCATGGAGTACACTAGCCACATCATCATCACCACAACAACAAAGATCCGTATCCCGCTGGTCAGCCGTCGACATGCGATGGCGTAGCTCTATGAAACCCGTAGGTTCTCGCTCAGAGTCGCCTTGGCTCGGACGTGGTGCGAAGATCAACGAGCACTTTGATCGGATGTCGCCACGGCGTCCCGAGGTCGTACACCGCGCCGATTCGCCCCAGCGCTCGCGTCCAGATGAGCAACTGCGATGACAGGGCCTTGACCGAGACGGAGCCCGCTCCTCGTCGTGTCGACACCGCGCTTACTCGCATCGCGAACTCTGTCGGCCGTACGCTCGGTACTCCACTCGATCGACTGTCGATCACTCGTCCTATGCGCTCGCTGCCTGCGCGTTGATGCGGTACGACGCGACACGAAGCACGGCGTCAATCAGACAGAAGCTCCTCGTCATGGCCGAGCGCACGCTCGTGTAGTCGTCCAGCCGCGCGTGCTTGCTCGATACGGTCGCGAGTGCGCAGTAGTCGCTGCTGCTGAACAGACAGCTCGCGTAGAACGCCGCGCGTCCGACGTCGTGGATGCTCTGTGTGTAGTTGTGCTGGATGCGCTGGACGTGCGCCAAGCACGCGTACAAGGCGTCGCTGCCGCTACGGAGCTCGCTCGCAGCGTCTCCAGCGTTCTGACGCAGCAGCGCTGCGAGCTGGCTCAGTGCATCAGCGAAGCGATCGACTGCGATCGTCACTGCACTGCTTTCGCCGCTGCAGTTGTCGCCGCTGCCACTCAGCGGATCCTCCAGTGCGAGACGGAGCTCTGCCGCACAGGCGCACAGCACAGCGCCGCTCGATGGCAGCACGTATCCCGACCGGAGCGCGAGCACAATGCGCTGGATCGACGAGCGCACGCGCTGCTGGAGCTCCTCGGCTTCGGATCGCGTCGCGCCACGGACGAGAAGCGTCTGCAGCGGACGCAGCGAATCGAGGCGATCGACGTTCACAAACAGCGCAGCGTGTGCGCGAGTGCCTCGAGCGTGTACTGAGTCGTCCTCACTGCCATCGTCGTCATCGTCATGGTCGATGTCGCCACACCGCGTCGCAGCGATCTCGACCGCGCGCAGAGCGAGTGGCGCTGTCCCGATCGCACACGACAAGAGCTCGCGCCACGACTCGACGATGTGCGCGCCACTGAGCACTGCGATGCGCTCGAGCGCTTTGTACGAGTCCACTGGGACGCACCGCAGTCTCGACGGTGTCCGCCAGCACGCGTCCATGGTCTGCGCGCTCACGTCGCCCCAGACGAACGCGACGTCGACATCGCGTGCGAACGCGTGGGCTTCGAGCGTCGCGGCGTCAAAGTCGCCGTGGATCGCAACGGCGCGGCGGACAACGAGCAGCTCGTCGTTGGTCGAGAGTCTGTTGTTAGCCTCAGGACTCGCAACGAGCGCGCGTTGGAGCTGCGCTCGGTAGTCCGGAGCGACTGGAACGAGGACGCCAGAGAACACGCGCGAGCCAACGGCGCGCTCTCCAGCGGATCCGCCAAGTGCGGTGCGCGTGGACACTGCGCTGTCGACGTGGAACAGCGGATCTTCGAGCGCGAGTGGGTCGATGTGCGCGAGGAGCTCGAGCGCGAGCTGCATCGGCATCGTCAGACTGCTGTCGTCCGTGCTGGCGTCTGCTAGTGTCCTGCTCTCGAGCCGCATTAGTAGTGACTCAGTCGTGCTCTCTCTCTCTCTCTCTCTTGTCTTGATCACATCCAAGCGAAGTCAGCGCACGCACCGCGTCTGGAGTCGCTCGCCGAGCAAACGCAGTTGTGTCGTGTAGTCTGCGCTGTCGAAGCCGCTGATCGCCTCTGGGATCGGCATTCGCATGCGCTTGAGCGTCTGCGCAGAGCAAGCGACCAACGCGCGTGAGCAAGAGCACGCACGGCACCAGCGAGCGAGTGGCGCGTCTCTCGTCGTACCTGACGGCACGTGCGCTCTGTACGAGCGAGTGCGTCTCGAATCGCATCACTGAGAGAGAGAGAGAGCGCGCGCGCAGGGCATGCGCGTTCAGTCAGTCCCCACTCAACTTGTCAGTCGGTCGCCTGATGTCTGGCAGCGCCACTCGAACAGCACGAGACGTTCTCGTACACTGTCATGCCGCGGCGCTGGAGATCCACTGCTGCTTCGCCCAGCACGTTCAAGATGTTGAGCAGCGTCGTGCACCGCTGACAGTGAGCACCACACACCGCGCAATGGCATCCGCAACGGCATCCGCAACGGCATCCGTGCGTTCGTAGGACCATGAGCTAGAGCGAGAGACACTCCTCAGCAGCAGCGCAATCGTCGTACAGTGCCGCATGTGCGCATGTGGTCCTGGAGCGACTCGCGCACCATCGCAAGCGCTGCGTGTTCGCTCTCGAGCGTCTGGATGATCTCGAACGCGTCCGACGTGAACCGCGTCACGCCATGTGCGTCTACAGATGCAACACCAAAGCGATGTCAGTCGGCAAGCGAGCGTCTTGTCGACGCTGCAGCCAGCGCACCTGTGATCTGCTTGCGCGCTTTCCCAGGTCCGTACAGCGACCGCACAACGCGCGTGATCGCAACGAGCGTCGGCAGCAGCGCAGCTCCGTGCGCGAGCTCCGTCATGACTCTGGGATCGATCAACTGATCCGATCGTGACTCGACTCGACGCGCAATGAACGCGCGGATCCAAAGAAGATCCGCGAGACGCTCGCCAGTCAGTCAGTCAGTCGTGGCGACCTCTAGTCGGTGACTTGTCAGTCAGTGGCTTGTAGCTGCGTGCGATGGACGATCTGAAAGCGCATGTACACGGTAGCGGCACTAGGCACGCGACAGCAGCGCCACTGCCACATGCGATCAACCTCGCAGACCTGAGAACTTGCGAGCGATTCCAAAGCGCCTCACATTCGTCGAGACAAACTTCTTCTTGACGTTGCGCTTAAGCGACGAGCTGGATGGGGTGTCAGTCGTCGCCGTGCTAAGGAGACATCCGAAGAGCAGGATGTGCTGACGTGTGCGGCGCTTTCAAGTCTCTCTCTCGTGTTCAAGCGCCAAGCTCAATGTGCTCTGGGCCTGCTCCATGAGCTTGCCAACAGATCACCATATTTGACCATATTTTGAGAATCGCCCACAATTCCAATTATTAATAAATACGGATTGATTCACCGAAACCAACAACACACGTGTTAGCAACCCAACAACAAGAAATCTGTGCTTCATATTGTACTACCATGTATAAACCACATACTTGTGTGCACACGTATCAAGTGATGCGTTGAACGCTCCACACTAAGGCGCGAGTTGCTCTAGTACGCAGGCGTCCCGATGCGGTTCCCCGGCTCTTCGTAGTAGCACGCGAGGTTCTTCGATCGACCGCGACCGCAGCCCACGCGCGTGGTGGTGCGCCAAACGATCATCGAGTAGTGGCCGTACTGCATGTAGCTCTCTTGGCGCACGATGCGGTCGGCAGGGAACTTGGACTTTTCGCTCCCGAACGCGGCGACAGCGCCGAGACAGTCCGTGCCGCTGTACAGGTTGTTCATCTGGCTATCCGACTTCCCGGGCGTGTTGTGGCCGAAGAAGTTCATGTCCTCCATGTGCTGAGCCCACGCGGCGCCTTTCGATGCGAGCGCAGCGTCCCACGTCAGCGGTGGTACACCGACTTCAGCGCGGAGCTTGTTGTGCGCGGCGAGACATGTCGCGGGGTCGACGCCGGCCTGGGCACCGCCTTGACTCGTGGCTGGTATCCGCGATGGAGTCGGAGCAGCAGTGGTGGCTTTCGGAGCTGGGTACGCTGGAGCATCAGTAGTCGGTCGCGGCGCAGGACGACCTGGAGCACGCGTCGTCGGCTGCGGAGTTGCTCGGCCTGGAGCGCGAGTGGTGGCTCGAGGGACAGGGTACGCGGGGTCGTACTCGGAGCCGTTGTCGTCGTCATCGTTGTCGCTGTCGTCCTTGATCGGGTCTTTTGTTGTGTCTTGAGCTGGCGTCTGGCTCGGAGCAGACGTAGGCTTCGTAGCGGCCTTTGACGGAGTCGAAGTCGGTGTTGGCACAGCAATCGGAGTCGGAGCCACTGTCGGAGGCAGCGTCGGCGTCGGTGTTGGCATCTTGGTGATGCTGGTCGTGTTGCCACTGGGCTTCACGTTACACTTTGTTGTCGTAGTCTTGAGAGCCGACGACGACGACGGAGCAGATGCAGCGAGGACGCCGACGAGAGCAAGCAGCGCGACACTGGATGTGATCTTCATTATGGCAAGCAGTCAGAGGCGAGGCGAGTTGTGTGAGCGGCGAGTGCGCTGTTGAGGCGAGTGGTGCTTGGGTTGGGACTCGAGCGAGCAAGTTTGCGAATGGAGACTTGCATCACTGGATCGATCAAAGCAACAACGCGCGCTTGCACGCTCAAGCGATCGATCGACTGCCTGCGTCCCACGAGAACTGGCGCTAAGCATCCGGTTGCTGCCTCAGTTGGGCTTGCAGCTAGACTTGACGAGAGAGCTCCTGGCAGTGACGCACATGCTGTGCCGGCCGCCAAGTGCCTCTTCCGCGGCTCCAGCTGTAGACCGCGAGCGCATAGCGACAGCAGTTGTATTCGCGGCACTCTCAACGCGCCTCAGCGCACGTGGTTGTCGTCTTGTAGCTCGAGGGACAGATGCTCAGGCTACGTTGCCTTGAAACCACGTGACCACGCGAGAGCGCTGCTCAGGCTGCTGCAACGAGCCTCAACTGTCGAGATCGGATAGCGCTCATGACCTTCGAGCAGGTCGCTGGATCGGGTCGAAGCGCATCACAACATGAACAGCTTCGGTTGTGGCTCGCACACAGCGGAGTGAGCGAGTTCAAACGTGCTCGCTCGACTCACATGACACAGCGTCGCTGAGCGCAGAGCAAGACGCACTCGCTCGGTCGGACGCTTGCACACTGAGCTGAGCAGTTCCAGTCAGGAGCGCTCAAGATGACTGCGACCCAAGCAGTTCAAATCCAGGCGGCATTGCTCTGTTGCTGTTGTTCGTTGATAGCGACGATCGTTTGCTCGTTCGCAAGGATTGCTGGCATCGCATCGCAACGCTCTCAACCAAGATGGCACCAGGTCGTGTTCTAGATCGACAGCTTTCATGCTCAAGCAGGCAGCAGTGAGCCGACACGTTGAGTGGCGCACTCGTTGCCATGGCCGTGCTCGTTGAGGTCGACTGCCGCTGACAATTTGCGCATGTAACGTGATGCTGGCTCTATGAGGGCTCGCAAGTCTCAGCACAGCCTCCTCCTCTAGTCACTCTCGCATCAGCGCTGTTCGCGTGTGCTCGCAACGACAACGTAGCGGTCTCTATGCTACTTGCTGTCCCCACCGATCGTTTCACGTCTTCTTGTTGTGGTTGTTGTGTGCTCCGAACGACACTCCAGCACCAAAGTGATGCCATAACACGAAGGCAAGTCGAATGCACAGCGCCGCATTGCAGTCGCACCACGTGAAAGCTCAGATACGCGCAAGGCGACTATGACCATCGCACGACGGTCCTCACATGCGAAGACGCCCACAACCAAAATTTTGTGATCGTTCAACATGGTTCAAAAGAGGATTGATTGAGACGTGTTTGAGATCGACTGTTACACCAGACTGATAGGAGATTATAGAAAAAAGCAACTACAATTATTACGTAACAAAAGAGAGTGTTTGACCACTTGGCTCAAACGCGACTTGTTTGGGACGTGTTTATACCAAATGTTACACCTTTCAGGTAAAATAGACTAATACGGTCACAATCATTAAAGACGGCAATGTAGTTGCCGTCTTTAATGATTGGAAACAAGAATGGTTTAGGCGTAATTGTTGCCAAGCAAGCCAAATACTACTCTGTCCTATAAAATAGGTGCAGATCGCTATTCTTCATTTACTATCTTGGTACTTGTTCATTTCCATAACGAAAATGACTTGTGGATTGATCTTGAATTGAGTGATACGTGCGATTTTTATGTGTTCAAACAAACGAATCGTGTACAACGAAATGACTAGGTGAAAACAGGACGTTGCAAATCCACTTGGTTTCAAAACCACTTGCGATGTCAACAAACCAACTAACAGGGTCTAGCGTTTGTATTCTAGTACTCTTTCGTAGCACAAAAGCTTAAACTTTCGGATAATGTAATTAACAAAGATTCAAATGCGCAAACTATACGACAGTTTGAGACTTTTAGGGAATCAAATAAATAATCGAGTACAACTTGATTGACAGTCCATATAAACTAAATATAGTCGAAATCAACAAATCAACACTCACACAGGTCCAATTAATGGCCAAAACTGGTTTATACATTTGAGAGCCTAGGTTTTGCGTCATTGATTTCGAATTACAAGTCAAAAACAGTTAATGACCTGTCGATTTAAAATAGACGTCGTTCATATCGATACCCAGTCGAAATCAAAATTGCTGCTCATATTCTGTTCATAACGGGATCTGTACGAGATCTGTGTGAAATAACAAGCAAATTCCAATGTGGGGAAAAATCGAATTTCGGACGGTCGATTTGTATTCGACGTCATCCATATCAATGGCAGGTATTTGAGCCAAATGACACGGCAATAATTGGAATCTACACAAGTGCTGTTATACTGTCGACTGCTAGAGTTGTTTGGATACGACAATGATGACGTGTTCTGAGCGATGGTAAGTGTTTTGGCATTGTCAAAGTACTCTAATGTATTTCTCTGAGGCGTCGTTATCTCATAGGCGGCGCTCCTTTATTCAGAGCGATTTTAGAGCATGTGCCACTATGGCGATTTTACAAATATACACTTTCTATAATACTGACATGACACAGAAGTGAATAGATTTTCGTATGAAATATTAACAGAAATGACCATGACGAGAACGTTTCGTTTGTTAACCATGATGATGACCATGCATTGCCTTTTTGTCTCGTCAAAGGCGTTCACATTGCTTGGCTACGCAAATGCTTTGCTTGCGCGATCTTAGTTGTTGTCAATCATGTACACACTCTGAAAGATACGTGACGTGTATATATCATTCTATTTTAGTTGCACGTCACCTTACAAACAAAACACAGACACTATCAGGATTCATATCGACCTTCTTACGGCGCTCTGTTATGATCACACAATCCAATAACTTCTCAAAGGTGACACTCCTTTATTCGGAGCACTGCTGTGTAAGGTGACCGCCGCCAATGAGATATACAATAGAGTATATGTAAATGGAAACATCGTGCGTACTTCGCTAAGTCAGAAGAATTGGCACGCGCATAGCGCCGTCTCACCAATTATTCAAAGCAAGCGCATTACCAACCACTTTTGACGGCCATGCTACGCCTGGCTGGTTTGGAAATGAGGCCTGGATGAAACGACCAATACGCAATTCTCGAGAAAACCAAAAGCGACACATGCCATTCACCGACCCAACTCAAGTTCTCAGCCACGTCAACAATGAGAATGAGCATGAGGCCAACCTTGCGGCATCGTACAGCCAATACGCCGACTACTCGGAGCACAGCGAGAATGAGTTGGAGAGCGACTGTCCTGTCATGTAATGCTATACCGACGACATCAAGTATCGCGCTGTCAAGACAACGACGAACTTTACGCGAGCGACGATCGTGATCGTGAAACACGAGCTCAAAGAACGCCTGCTCGCCGCTTAGACCGTCAGGCGAAGTCGAAAGCACCATGTGACGGTGTAGGACGCGCTCTTCATGGCACTCGCAGTGTTCAAGCAATACGACACATTAGCAAACCACGCGACCGATTTCCGCCTTCCGACTTCGAAAAGATGGCGAACAAGGTGTGTGCGTTGCTTGGCATGTAGGCGCTCATGTTGTCGGCGCTTGACAATATGGTATTCAACAGATGAGGAACATCATTGAGGCGCCGTGGAGTGAATGAGGAAGCCGAAGACGACGAGAAACCAAAGGGCGTCCACCTACCAGTTTTGTAACTACCCGTTCACTCTGTACGCACTTCACATCAAGTTCCAGAAAGCGTTTCATCCAGTTGGGCGGTTCGGCGACCAGAAGCGCTACCTCTCGGGATGCTCAAGCTATACGGATACGGATTCAAGTTCGAGTGCGCTCGCTCCGTCACGCTCTCGAACATCCTGAAACTAATGACTTTTATCGCAGCGTTGGCCATATGTGCACAACTGGCGACCGAGAAGTTTTACACTGTTGACAAAACGTCAAAATGACAGGATTCGTACTTATCGTGCACTGTAATTCGCGATTTGTAGTAATACACTAGATATTTGCTATAAGAATGAGAATTGTAGTAAAGTCATCAGTCCACTCGCATACCACTTTCTGAGTTAGGTGAGTCAGAAAATAGTAAGGATCGTATACAAGACTTGGACACTCTTGCTCTTGTTCTGAGCGCTCGTCCTCTGTGTCTGCTGTTGAAATACTCAGCATCGATAGACACAGCGGCCATCGCGAACAAGCACAACACTTTTCGTCACTCGAAGAATGCACTCTGTGCAGAAGCGACGATCGCAGCTTGTGCCGCCCATTGGCGACTCGGACTCGCCGAGGAAATGGCACACTCCGTGCTATCCGTCGTGCTGCTGATTATATTTGATGTTTGTATACCTCGCTTCGCCATCACGCGCTGTCGATGTTTTGTCGTGCTGTCACTATTGCTGCGATGTGGTGTTACTGAGCTTGATTTGGTGTCTTGCGTCCAGACGTCGTTTGGTTTCGTTTGATTGAGCTCTTCAGTTGCTTTACGTAGACGGGGCACACTCGTGTGATTCTCGGCCAAATTCGATGTGATTGCTTAGCATTCGATTTGCCGCGAGAGAAAGGACTGCTGTCGGTATATATATCAGCAAACACTCGATTCCTTATTCAAACAGTCGTATTTGTGGATCAATGTGTTTTTGATTAGCGACGAGGACATTTTGTGTCAAATTCGCATTTGATTATTTAAATCATCAATTCAATCGAATTTCTTAATCAATGTAACATACAGCTATTCGACGATATTTCCGACATCTTGTTCAAATCATCAGCAAATCAGTCCACGTTTTGATAGTCAACACGCATATGGTCAATCAATCAAAATGCGCATCTATCAAGCAAATGCGTTTCAACTCTATTGTATTGCATGATTGGTCCTCGTTTTTGTGGCGCAGTAAAATGTCAGCAGAAAATTGTCACGCCAGATTAGATGTAAATCATATACCAAGCAGGCGGCCTGATTCGTCTCAAGAGCATGGATCAGCGTGTTTCACAGTCCAACAATAGATTACTAGATTCAGCCAAAAGCAATGTATCAACACTTATGCCAGTATATTTTATGGCCACTAAACTCGATCTAAATGATATTTTTTTACAAGCAGATAAATAGGTTTATTGTACTGCTCTGTCTCACGAAACAATCGAGGTTAGATGTTCATGTGGTGCACATATTGAATTGCCAAAAATGGATTGGATAAAAATTGGTCAAACGATACTGTTTTGACAAATGAAGAGAGAAAATATAAAAGTCATGCCATTATTCAGCTATGCCAAACACTCAAAAATTCAAACATGATCATCTCCATTTCTCAGTCGATAACAACACCAATACAAAATTTTGCTGTTTGTCTGTGTATTTTGAATGGAATTTTCCTGTGAGTGGTTGGGCAATAGTGAGCAAATGAATTTATCGTCTTTTCCAGAATAGCGCTTGCTGAAAAGCAGACATACCTCTTGTATCGCTGTGATTTGTTGGCTGCAAAAAATCACCTTTGTAAACCAGCGTATTGCGATGTGAATGGTAAAAACCGCACTCAAAACAAGCAAATTTTCGTTGTGCGATGATCAATCACCCAAACATCGATTGTTTGGTCAGACGGAGTAGTACGGTTTTACTTCCAGTCTCTTTCGAATATCATGTAACGGCGATAATAAATATAATCAATAGTATCCCAAATCAATGTAAACTACCAGTTTCTTTCGAATATCGTGTAACGGACATAATAAATATACTCATTAGTTTGTATCCCAAATCAATGTAAACTACCAGTCTCTATCGAATATCATGTAACGGCCATATTAAATATATTCAATTGTATTTATGTACCCCAAATCAACGTAAAATGATGACGAGGGGAATCACATATACAAACAGCGTCTCTCAAATCGCTGAACTTGAATAGCTATGAGCAAAACTATACTTGTCCTAATCATACGTCCCGCAGTATAGTCACATACTTTGTGTTAGAATGTCAAAATGGTTAGCAATGCAAGCATTATAAACTGTTGATACGTTAATAACGCCCGTTCACTTTTGAGTAAATAGTATTTTGCACCAGGTCGATGAGTTACTCATTCTCACAGAACTCCATGCACACAATGGCACATCTCTTCACAAAATAAATGCGTGTGGCAGGTTCGAGGCATGCCCTTCAGTTGGCGAGCAAGTAGGTCGTCTTGGTCGTTCATTCATAACAACTTACAGGAATCTTGCACACTTTATGCTAGCGGCTGCTAGGTCAGATCTCCGCCGTCCTGAGCCATGGTCAACTCCTGAACGTCGCTAGGGGTGATCTTCTTGTTGAACATCGAGAGCGACTCGAAAATCGTGGTCTTGCGTGTCCTTGTCGTTCGTCGCCGCGTTAAGCGCATACACAGCAAGCGGGCCGCGTGCGGGTTGATGCAGAACTCCTTCAACCTTCGCCTCTCCGACACCACATCCATGAACTCCGAGCAGTGATGGAAGGTGGTGCGTGATTGCGGCTTCTCTGGCATCGCTAAGGTCTTGGTTGTGTTTGAGAGCGATTTCGAGTGTGCCCTACAGCTCGCAAGATGAAGCAAAGATGCGCAGTAAGCAAACGGATGAATAGCAATCACAAACGGGCTTCAAAGAGTCCAGGAATGAATTGTGCGCAGTGTTCCTGCGAGACACGACGATAATATAGGTGGTGTCTTAAGAGTGCTGTGCTATGTGTGGACTTGTCGTTGTCTTGCCACACGTGCCACCTAACAAACACGCGTTGTCATTCAATGATATTCAAAATACCTACTACGTCAGCAATTTTAAGATACATACATGTTTTATGTGTGAAACTGTCGGAACTTAATACCTAACCCGTTCAACACTCATTGGACAGATATTCCTAATTGGTCAAAACGTTCAATTTGAAGCGCCAATTTAATAACTACCTTTCGACATCGCAATCATATTCATCCATCTTCACAAACCACGATTCTGCACTGTGCAAGGAATGTGAAAGAAAACAAACGAGTAGGACTATATAGGTTCGCTATCATTGTGAATATATGAGTAGTCATTATAAGTCTGATCGATAAATCAATTGTATTGATTCGATACACACTCTTGCCATGTTGGTCCAGTGAGCGCCGCTTTGTGGTATGGACATCAAGGAGCTTAAACCTGTACATGGTACCGTATCATTTACCAGTGTATTTGGTGTCATGAACACTTGTTTCTTAATGCACAATCAGCTTCGTGTAGACACACAAACATGTCACTTCCCTAAGGTGTCGTAGATCACGAGCAATTTAAAGCGAAACAAAATTCAAATGAGAGGTATTCATATTAGAAGAAGTGGGATTGTTTCAAATACAAATGAGACAACGCAAAACAAAGTGATCGTTATCAACCATTTACGTTTTTTTAGAAAACGGCCATTAAGGTTGAGCTAATGGTTTTTCGTAATTATATGGGAACTGAGATACGAGCCAAAAACGCTTTCGTCGAAAACGAGCACACCACCACACAGCGAGCACAGAGAGCAGAGCAGCACGAATCAGCGCGGCGCGGCGCCTCTCGAGCCCAGAAGAGAGCGACGAAGACAAGCACGTTGTGCCAGAAGACGAAGAGTCTCTCTATGAGTTTGACTCAGAGGACGACGACGAATCCGAGGATGAAGCAGGCGAAAACGACTCGGAATTGGCGCCGCGCAGTGGCGAGTGGCGTGAACAAGTGCAATCTGTCGTCAGTGCAACCTGCTTCGATCAGCAGTGTCTTGACGGTCGTGAGCCGGAGGTCGAGAGGTTTCTCTTCCTCTTTGCTGTTGTTGTTGTTGAAGGTGAGGTATATTTGGCCGTGATAGAACGACCCCTGATATCCATTTCCCGTGCTACGCGGCAGTGCCGTTCCGTCACGAAGTCGAGAGGTGGCCTCTCTACACGTAGTCTACTCATGGTGCCTCGCCGTCATGTTCTGGCTGGTCTTGATGTATTTGCTTCAGCTCGTTCATCGTATCTGTCGAACCAGTGATGGGCGTCGCCGTGCAGGAGCTCCAGGAGCTCCACGCTCTGCGTCCTTGTTGCCGGCAAGTCGTATTGTGCGGATCGTGCGCCATATTGCATGGTTCGCTGCGCGGTCTGCCATCTTGTTGTGCGCTCGATAGTGATGTGACCAGCTTGCGATGTGCATCGTGCCTGCCAGCCGTTTTGTCTGGCGGTACAGAGCTGCGAGTCGTTTGTTCTTCGAGGGCCAGTGACTCGCTTGCTGTGTAAAGCTCATCGAGCTGTCGCCGACGACGTGCAGTGCTGTTCCTCTTTGCGCACAGTACCATGGCCGAGGCCACGACATCAATGCTCTTCGCTCTGAGCGTGTGCATGAACATGGACACCGGAAAGCGCACGAGATCGACAGGCGTGCTCAGTCGCTTGATTACCAGGTGCCGATCGTAGGACCTGTGTGCCGAGCTGCATTCGTGAAGCGTTACAATATTGGCGACGCCACGCTCACGAGGTAGCGCCGCGTCACATAACTCTATAATGCTCATCACGCGACTCTAGTACGAACAAACGCTTGTGCGCGCTTGCATTGGGAGAATTGTTGGAGAGTGAAAGCAGGCTTCATCACTCAAGGCGAACACGGAAACACTCACAACACGCACGCCGAACGCGACGATCACGAAGCCATCGCGTCCTGGTTGAAAGACTACTCTTCGTGTGTTGGTGAGACGGCTCCGCTTCGGCGCCGGCGCTGAGAGACTCGAGAAGGATGCGCTGTAGTGCGTTACAAGACCAAGCTCTACACCTTGGTGCCAGCCAGTGACACTTGGCACTCCATCCACCAGAAGTACCTGATTCACGTCGAAGAGAGCGGTGGCGGCAGTGGCCGCGGAGTCGCGACCGCTCGACCCGCCGCCGCCGAATCCGGAAAAGCTCCACGACATGCAGAGCAAAATCCTTCCGTTTGTCCCTGCCAAGTTCCGATGCGACAGAATTTACATGTCACCTACTGCGCAGCAAGTTGATACAGCGAAGGAGATCATGCGCAGTCGAGATTTGATTTGCAGTTTTACCGTTGAATACAGTGTTTTAGAAGTTTAAACTTGCTCTATCAGATGCAGCTCCTTCAAATACATCAGATAAAAAGAAAACATATTCGAATAAATGGGTTTTGACTGCAGACGACGTTATCAATCGCTCATAACATTTTACCTTCTCGAGATTCTATATTTATATTAAATAGTACCAGTGTGTAGAAGAGATCGAGCTGATTTCAAAAATGGTGCTGGTTGCGTTTTCGAACTTTGGTGTTAACGATTATTACAGATAACTTCAAGCATGATGACCTGTGGTACTAAACCGAGATTGATAGTGAAAAAAGCAAGTGTCGAATTTACTGTTAACTCGACTAACACAAATCAGTAAAGGCAACGCTTTCGCAAAGCTGCTCTGGACAACATCAACAGACAGCTCGTCGAAAGCTGAGGTCACTCTGTGGATCATCACAGCGCGTTTCTGCTGTGCCGCCATGTTGTCCTTGGTGCTTTCAAGCATTCACGCCACGCGCAGTTTCTTCTTCAAAGGGCCCATGACGCCCACATCAAGAGGCTGCGTGTGCGAGGTGCTGTTTGGTGGAAGTGGATGGATGCGGGAGTAGAGCTCGCCACTCACGATCTCTGTCGACGTCGCCGACACATGACACTCGAGGTTGTCGACAAGCAACGTTGACGAGCCCTCGATAGTAGGCTTGAATACATTCTTCAAGTACTCATTCCACACGCTCTGGCTCATCCAAGCGTTCTTTTGAGTTGTATAGAGGTGCCCTAAGCAAGCATTGTGTTGTTAGACTTGTGATCAACCGCAACACAGCTCAAAGCTCGAACAAGGTCAAGGTGACATACGAGGAGGATACGTGGGGATCTCTTTGCTGCGGATAGAACCGTTCTTCGAGCCCTTCAAGATGAACAGGATCGGCAGCTTCCGCCCTGTGTGTGTGCGCGAGCATCGCAAAGTTAGACTCTATCATAATAGAATCAAGTAATTGTGTCCTCATAACGTCGGCTCTGATGGCGAGCACTACTGTCATGCGAGCTGAATGACGCTGGACATTCGTGACACGGCTTGAACCGCCCCACACTGCGAGTGTCTTGGATGGCGGCATGTCGAGGCTGACGCCCCCGTCTCGTCAATGTTGATGATGTCTCCAAGAGGAGAACTCGCGTGCTCGGTTCAGAACTTGCGACTGAAGTCGTCTTGCACGTTTTCGAGAATCGTATTTCGCTCCTATACATATGACAAGTGTAAGACACAGTAGATTCCCACGAAGCAATGCGAGCGCATATACCGAGCTGAGATTGATTGAGCGTTGCGAGTAGCCATGTCGCTTGGCAAATCGGCGCAGTAGAAGTAGGGCCGCGTCATACGCGCACTCAGGCGATCGCTTGCTGCTCACGTAGTGCACAAGCCAGTCGTGATAGTTCTCTTGAACAAACTGATCCATCGCACGAGACAACAGAATCTGTCCATTTGTTAGCCCAAACAGTGCATTCGCAGTCGAACAAAGACAGCAGCAAACACACCTTCTCCTCGCGCCGGCAGCCCTTCATGAAGAGGAGGAGGTGCGCCATGAAAGGGATGATCGTGGCACCTCCTCTCTTCATGGATATCGCTCGCTCTGGTCCTGTGTATACTGGCAGGTGCGCCTCGTCACGAGCCCAGCGACACAGCGTGCGACGCGGAATACCATGGCCGCGCTCGATCTGCCGCTGGCTGTGCGACCGAAGCGTCGCGACCGCTTCGCGTCGCTCTTTGATCGTGTATGAGCCGCGCTTGCGAGCCTTCAGTTGAGTGAAGGAGTGCACAGGAGTGCAGTCATTTCGGCAGCAAATGCTCGCAATGAGACTCAATGGACGAGAGTGATCGGTATAATGAATTCAAGACAAAGTGCGAGTCAATTGGTGCTCGCCACCGCTTTGCACAGACATATGCTGTATCTGGGCCGATATAATGTCTGGGCCATCATGCTTGAATTTATGTGTAAGTTTTTCTGGTCTCAAATATGCTAACAATTTTCGAGACTCTTGTATGTAGTTTCTTGACCTGTACTTGTGCATAAATTCTCGACAGAATGAAATGACCACAATTTGATCTTCAGCAAAGTATGCTTAGCTCGTCGAGTTGTCGTTTGACGTTGAAATGAACATTTTTGTTTGAAATGTGGGAGAACAGGCGTACAGATATGCAATTCTATTTTCCGATTTATTTTGATAATTCGATGGTCTCTTCTATTCGTACCTAATTCTTTGTTCTCTGTACGCCTATTATTTTGAGTAGCACCGTAAGTATATCATTAAGTACGAATTGCAGTGCACACCTCGTTGCCATTCACCGCACATCGCCAACGAAAGAGCCACCAACGAGGAGCTAGAGCAGTTAGTCGTCGCCATGTTCGCGTTGTCTCGCCTCGCTCGCGTGTCGTCCGTCGCAGTCGCGTCGCGCACTGCGATCGCTGCCGCTGCGCCTGTGCGCGCGATCTCGTACGTCGCGCCGCCAAAGGTGACGAAGGACACGTACTACCGCTTCGGGCTCAAGCTCGATGACCCAGCGCTCGCAGTGGCGGACGGCGAAGAGGAGAACCCGGCGCTGACGCAGCTCAAGGCCGTGCTTTCGCTCCAGAACGCGTCCCAGCAGGAGCTGAACAAGGCGCAGATTGCGAAGGCGATCGAGACGTTCCAGCGCTTCCCAGGCGACACGGGCTCGAGCGAAGTGCAGGTCGCTGTGCTCACGCAGAAGATCCTCCACTCGACGCTGCACGCGCAGCAGCACAAGAAGGACCACCACTCGCGACGGGGTCTCATTGCGATGGTCGAGAAGCGGCGAAAGCTCCTCAAGTACTTGCGTCGCGAGGACCTGAGCAAGTACCGCGCTGTCGTCTCGGCGCTCGGCTTGCGCTTCACGTAAGCGCCGTGCGGACGCGCGCGCGACTGCTCACTGCGAGTCGAGATGCCGTGCGTCTCGCTGCTGTGACTGACGCAAGCAGCAAGCGCTCAGCGAGCGTCTCCGAGAGACAGAGAGAGAGAGACTCGAATAGAGAGAGAGAGACGCCGTTCGATCGATTCGTTGCTCGGCCATGCATGCGTGTGTCTGTATGAGTGGCGACTGACCTCGTGAGTCCGACTGCGCACTGCGCTACGCGTCGCTGTCGTCGTCTCCGTCGTCGCGCTCGCGGTCGTCGTCGCTGAATGCGTCGCCACTGCCCATTGCGCTCTCGGCCAAGAGCGAGAGGATGTCGACGCACTCGGCAAACGACACGAGCGTCTCGCTCGTTGCGCCGACTTCGTCGAGAAACGCGCTCAGCTGCGGCGCGTCGATGCGCAGCCCCACGGCGCCAACGAGCGCCAAGAGCGCACTGCACGGGACGCAGCCGTGCGCCTGGCGACGCGATTGCTCGCTCGCGTGCACTTGCGCCAGCGCCGTGAACTGCGTCTCGAGGACGCGCATTGTGCGGTCGTCAAACACGACGCTCGTCTCGTGCGACGGAGCGTCTTGCGGTGCGCGGTCGGGGTCGCCTGCGTCCTCCTCGCTATCGTCGCTGTCACGTCTGGTGTGGTCGCCTTGATTCGCTGCGGCAGCTCGGAGCGCGAGGACGCGGTCCTGACGAATGCGCGCGACGCTCGCGCTCACGACTTGCTCAGGCTGCGCGAGCTCGAGCTAGTGGCAGTACACCAGCCGCGCGTGTCAGCACTGTGCGTGGTGTCCTGCGACGCGAGTCTATCGATCAGAACGACGTCAGACGCACCTCAGGCAGCTCGAACCGATGCAAGCGACTCAGTGGATTCGCATCGTCGTGACCAAAGTGCGAGGCGCTAGCAGCAGTCGCAACGTCCGAGTACGTCCCGCACTGCGGCGCGTCGTCGACCCACTCGCCGTCGTAGACTTTGCCGCTCGCTTTGTAGTAGAACCGCCCAGGTCCTTCCTTCTTGTCGTGGAGCCACGAGCCGTCGTACACGTCACCGTTTGCTAGAGTAGAAGGAGCCAAGTGTGAGCGCCACTCACTGTCTCGCTGGTATTGATTGTCGAGACGTACCGAGCGTGAGCGTTCCGTAACCAGAGCGCACATTCGCGCTCCACTGGCCTTCGTACACCGACTTGTCGCGACCGTAGACCATGCGACCGTCGCCTTCGCGGTTGTTCTCGACCCAGAAGCCCTCGAAGCGACTGCCGTCGTCGTGAAAGAACGTCCCTAGACCATGGCGCTTGTCGCGGTGCCACTCGCCAGCGTACTGCTTGCGCAGCGTTGGCTTCTTCTGCGACGCCTTGCTAGGCTTGGACGTCTGGACCCAGTACACACCCTTGCCTTCGCGCACGCCGTCGCACCAGTCGCCTTCGTACTTGTTTCCATTCGCGTACACGAGCACCCCATAGCCGTGCTTCACGCCGTCTTTCCACTCGCCAGTGTACTTGCCCAAGAGCGTATACTCGACGCGACCGCCGCTGCTGTCGCCCATGTTCGTCGCATCGAGGACATTAGCGTGCGTCGGCAAGCGCGTGTCCGCGCTCTTCTTCGTCTGCTGCACCCAGTAGACCGAGTGGCGCGGTCCATTGCGCGCAGCGAGCTGCTCGGTGCGTCGACTCGGCGTCGTCATGTCCAAGCTGTCAACGTGTTGCGCGTTGCGAGTTCTGCTCGAGAAGTCGCATGCAAATGCAAGCGGTTGCACACACAACCAAACTTGCCAACAACAAGCGAGCGATTGTTGCAGACAAGTTGTTGTTGGCAAGTTGTTGTTCACTACAAGCAAGGCAAACACGGTTGACAAGTTGCTACGCCAAGCAAGCAAGTGCGGTTGACACGAGTTGTGTTGTGTTTGCTCGCAGCGTCTACGAGCTGCTGCGATGGCCGCTAGTCAACGACGCGAGACACCGCCGCATTCGCCACTCGCGAGTGCGTCTGTCACTGTCTCATGCACTGCCATCGCGCGTCAGGAGCTGGCTGTACAAGTGAGGACGGCGGTCGCGCACGAGGCCCCAGCTCGCTCGTCGCACGTGGAACTTCTCTAAGTCAAAGCTCTCGACGAGCACGCCTTCCGACTCGCGGTCCGCGATCTTGAGCTGTGAAGACAGAGCAGCACAGGTCAGTTCACGTCGACTCGGCGTCAATCGCTATCACAGCTGCTGCAAGACAACGGGCGCACCATCTCGCCTGTCTGGCCCGTGATGAACGACGAGCCGCAGAACGTCACGGGGATACCGTCGATGATCTCCGACCCGACGCGGTTCGACGACACGACCGGCACCATGTTTGCTGCCGCGTGGCCTTGCATCACGCGCTGCCACTGGTCGCGCGCGTCGTAGTTCGGGTCGTACTGGTTGCTCCCCATAGCGCTCGGGAAGAGCAGGAGCTCGGCGCCTTGGATCACGAGCGACCGTGCGACTTCAGGGTACCACTGGTCCGACCCAATCGCCACGCCAATGCGGCCGTAACGCTGCGTCGTTGCAAAGCACACACGCACGTGAGCCCTTGCCTACGTACGTCGAGCACTCGCACAGGCGGTCGTACCGTGTTCCAGACCCGGAACGAGTCGTCCGATGGCGTGAAGTAGTACTTCTCATTGTACCCGAGCCGGTCTGGTTCCCAGCGCACGTCATCCAAGCGCACGTCAGTCGTGGGTCCACATACTCTCTGCATGCATACGCACGTACCACCAATGTGCTGCTTGCGCACGACGCCGAGCACTGCGCCATCGGCGTCAATGATCGCGACCGAGTTGTAGAACGAGTTGCGGTAGCGCTCAAAGAAGCTAATCGGGATCACAACGCGGAGCTCTTTCGCCAGCAGCGCCATGCCCTGCACGAGCGCAGACTCCTCGAGCGTCGTCGCGAGCTGGAAGTTGGCGGCGTTGAGCTCAATCGGGAAGTACGAGAACTGAAAGAGCTCTTGGAGCAGGATCACCTGTGCGCCGCGCGACGACGCAATGCGCACGAGCGACTCGGCCTTTTTGATGTTCTCCTCTGGGTTCCCACAGCTCATCTGCGTCGCAGCGACTGTCACGATCTGGCATGCACACATACGCACATGCAAGTGACAATCACAGACACAAAGAGAGCGACACACACACTGTGAGTCGCACACCAAGAGTGAAAGAGGGAGGTGGAGCACTACAAAGGCAGCGTTTGAGGGGAAGCGAGCAAGTAAATGCAGCTGCAAGAGCGAACGAGGGAAGGAGTGTCGGCGCTCCTCGCCTGCGGCAACTTGCCAACGTTTGTAGTTTGCGTGTCGTTTGCTCGTACCCGTTCGATCGGCGGAAGTGCGTTCTTGTAGCCTGGAAGCGCTGCGCCTGGGGGAAGCATGTTCATCGGCGCAGACGCTGAGCTGTGCGACGACGTCGAGCCAGGGCGTCCGACGTTCATCGTCACGGCGCTCGCTGCTGCTGCTCTTCGCTCGCTTCTGTGTACTGTGTGCGTGTCGTGTGAACTGACAAAATTGAGCATTCTGTACCCTCTCGAAACCGATCGCTCCCTCTCACATCTGATCGCTCAACGTCACATTGTAAACCGATCTCAACTGTGATGCAATCGCCTCTAGGAACACCTGCACCTGCACTTGCTCTCTCTCTCTACCTCTACACGCGCGAGCTCTACTCGCCGAACGACAGCAGCGCGTGGATATGTGGCAACATGGCAACTGGCCGCACGCGCTGACCTCTTGTGCGCGTCCTGAACGAGTCGTTGCGAGACTTGGACGTCCTTGGTCTCAGCAAATGACGCCGAGGTGGCGCGTCTTCGGGTACTGCCGCTGGAGCTGCGGCCAGTGCACGACGAACTCGTCTGCGATGTAGTAGAGCAGCTTCCCGGAGAGCGAGAGGCGCTCGACGCGCGCAAAGCTCTCGCAAAAGATCACTTTCGCGTCTCTGTGGAGACCCACGAAGCGGAACAGCAGCACGGCCGCGACGATCGGGATGCACGTGCCTGTGCAAGCAACGCGCCATGCGAACAATCTGTCAGTCAAGACTAGCGAATGCGCTACACGAGAGCGCGCACACACATGCGCACGTACCTGGTCCATTGCAGAGCACGAGCTGTGGGCGGAACGCGTGCACCTCCGCGATGCAGAACCAGAACGCGCGCAGCGTCGTCCAGACACTTGAGGACCACGACTGACCGACCTGGTGACGCAGAATTGTGCACCGCAGGCACGCTGTTAGCGACGACGCATGCTACGGTCATATACAGCAACGTCGTGAATGCACGACCCAAGCAAGAGCGCATACGCACCTCGCGGCTCCGAGGGATGACGACAAACTTGTCAACGTCTGCGCGCGGTCGCCAGTCGAGCTCGGTCTTCTCCTTGCTCGTCTTATCGGTCTCTGCGATAACGAACGCGATCGGAGAGTACACGTTCCGGTCCAAGCGCTTCATGAGCTTGAGCATCTCGGTCGTGTGGCCGCCTGAGCCGAGCACAGCCATTGTGCGTGCGTGCAGCCGTGGCGATGCGCTTGCATTGTTCGCTTGTGCAATGAATGTTGACGACCGGTACGCGTCGACCGACGCTTTCACGCGCGCAGGCACGACGACGCGCCAGATCCGCGTCGCGATCGCGAGCGAGAGGAATGTGAGCACAAGTGCGAGGCCCACGAGCACTAGCGCCAAGTGCGGTATCGCCATGTTGTCTCTTGCTTTGTTGTTGTTGTTGCCAGCAAAGACACTAAAGTATTTACATGACATTTTACTGTACTACCAACTCCAGCTGAATATTGATTTGATAGTAAGTACAGTGAGAGGAGCAAGAAGTACGCGTTTTTGTTTTGTCAATCTCGCTTGTGATTCGCTAAAAATCAGTCGATTACGAACACCATTTTTGAAGTGAAGCTCAAGCAAGAAGCTCGACCAGCACCTCCACAAGCAGTTCCTCGACGTCGGACGCACACGAGCGCGCTCTCGCTATTCACACAAGCACAAGCACTTGCACAAGTACACGCATCGACAATGACAAACTGGACCGAGATCAAAGCGTTCATGACGTGCGCGACGATTCTGTACGTCAAGTTTGTCGTCACGACTGGCATCCAAGCAACCAAGACGTTCGACGCTGGCGGCCGACCGCCAGAGGACCGCAACCTCCCGCTCGCGCAAGGGCGGCGCGAGCAGACGTACGGTCTCGTCACAGACGACAACGACGAAGAGCTCAAGAAAGCGCGCGAAGTCGAGCTGCGCTGGAAGCGCATTGTCGCGAATGACTTGGAGAACCTCCCACTCGCACTCCTGCTCTTCGCAGGCGGCATGTTTGCTGGCGGCGACACGTTCATCTACACCGCGATGATCGTGCTCTACACGACCGTGCGCTGTTTCCACACGTACGCGTACGCAACAGAGCTCCAGCCGCACCGCGCGTGGTGCTGGCGCATTGGCGTCGTTGCAGTCTTGATCGGCGCGATCAACTCGCTCATTGGCGTGTTCAAGTAGGACCAAAGCAGCGCGCTGTCGTGTAGTGTGATCAAGTGCGTATTGAGATGCCGTATGACCGATCGATCGAAAGAGCTCCGTGTCGTCTCCGTTGTTGTTGAAGAGCGCTGCTGATGGCCATTGCGATGCAGATCTTGCGCTGAAGTGAATGATGGTAGCAATGCGAATGAGTGGTCGCAGTTGTCCTGATTGAGCGAGCAGGAGGTGCTCCCTCCATTGCGCGACTCGCCACGAAGGACTCGCATCGACGAACTGCCTGACGCACGCTACCATGGCCGGCTCGACCGAACTCAAGGCGTACATCACGTGCTCGGCTGTGCTCTACGTCAAGTTCGTCGCTGTCACGGGCATTCAAGGGCTCAAGACGTTCGACGCTGGCGGCCGACCGCCAGAGGACAAGAAGCTCCCGTGGGCGAAAGGCCGACGCGAGCAGACGTACGGGCTCAGCACTGGCAGTGGCGACGACGATGAAGACAAGGAGCTGAAACAAGCGCGCGTCGCAGAGCTGCGCTGGCGCCGCATCGTCCAGAACGACCTCGAGTCAATCCCACTTGCGCTGCTCGTGTTTGCAGGCGGCGTCTTTGCTGGCGGGAACGACGTCGTGTACACCGGTGCAATTGGTCTCTACACGCTCTCGCGCTGCTTCCACACATACGCATATGCGCACGCACTCCAGCCGCATCGCGCGTGGTGCTGGCGCATCGGCGTCGTCTCGATCCTCGTCGGTGCAGTCAACTCGCTCGTCGAAGTCTACAAGTAAACGCGTCATGTGCACGGCCTCGTGTGGCATCGACACGTGGATGTCCGAGCACTGACTGCATAGCGAGCATGAGCACCACCACATTGAACTGCTCGCGTCGATACTACTCGATTGAAGTGAGCTTCACATCCTTTCACATCCTTTCACGCAATCACGCGCGACGTCCTGGTCCCAATGTCAGCTCATGCTCTGGACGACACCAGCTGGACAACGAGCTTTGCACGCTCAAGGTCATGCGCGAGCAGCATCCTCACTCTCCATCTAGCGCCGCAGTACAAACCACTCAGCATGGCGGCCCCAACCGAGCTCAAGACGTACGTCGTGTGCATGGCGGTGCTCTACCTCAAGTTTGTGCGCGTGACGATGATCCAGGCCAAGAAGACGTTCGACGCCGGTGGTCGCCCGCCAGAGGACAAGAACCTGCCGCTTGCAAAGGGAAGACGACCACAGACGTACGGTCTTGGCGGAGACAGCGATGATAAAGAGCTCAAGCAAGCGCGTGAGACCGAGCTGCGCTGGCGCCGCATCGTCCAGAACGACCTCGAGTCGATCCCGCTCGCGCTCATTGTCTTTGGCGCGAGCACGTTTGCGAACGGCAGCGCAGGCGTGCACATTGGCGCCATGGTTGTCTACACATCGGTGCGGTGCTTCCACACGTACGCGTACGCGAATGCGCTGCACCCGCACCGCGCACTCTGCTGGCTCTTTGGCGTCCTCGCGATGACGACTGGCGTCGGCAACGCGCTCTACGGCGTCTTCTCGTCCTAGAGTCTCGGCGCTATCGGTGCAAAGAGAGAGAGAGAGATAACGAGCTCGTAGTAAGGAGCGATGTGTGTCTGTCAGCGGTAGTAAGTAGATCGAGCGAGCACTTGCTCCGTCACTCGGGTAGGAATACACGCTGTGCTTCTGTACGTCGCTGTCATTGAGTGCACACTCGGTCTCTCGTCGAGCTGCTCGATCGTGCTGGTGCTGCTCGTCAAGCGCTGAGCGCTGAGCGCTAGCGGTTCGTCATGTTTGAAGTCTGCGAGTGAGTAGGAAGATCTAGCACTGAGGTCGTTGCTGGGGACGTTGCTGGTCCACAGCTCCGATGCAGCTTGTGCTGATAGGCGAGTCGCGTACTGGCGTCTGGACACGCTGATCGAGATGAGGTTCTCGAGCGTGAAGCCAACAACCAAGCTCCACCAAGTGATTCATGCTTGGCTCTACGTGCGTCCTCAGCTACTGTAGCGCCGTCGACTCGACTTGGGCGTGTTCCAACTGGAGTCGAGACATCTCCAAAGACAACTCGTGAGGTGCAACTTGTGAGCTCGAGTGGAGCTCGTACATAGACGTACAGATGAACAACCGAGTGCGTTGGCGCTGGAGCTCGACAGAGTTGATGCGATCGAAGCAGGTCCAAGATCCGACACAGAGGTATAGCCAACAAACTCATTGATCCTAGGTTGGTCTAGCACATAGACACAGAATGAAGTACAACGACACTAGGAGATGCAAGCTACGACTAGCGAGCGAGGCGCAGCGCGTCTCGAGTGCAAAGTGTGCGCACATCGAGAGCTTCGTGAGCAGTGGATGTTGTGGAGGCTGGATGAACAAAACGTGCACGATAAATGCGCAAGACATGCTCAAAACCTGGACAGTTCATGGATGATATGCGTTGAGTCACGTTGAACGTGACATTTGTATGTGTTCAAATTCAGATAGTGCATAAATCAGGTGAGGTGCTCCACACTTGCGCCCACTATGCTACAGCCACATGAGCCGCCCAATATCACATAGAGGAGCAGCAGCAAGAGGAGCGAGCGATCAAGCACGCGAATATGGGGAACGAAGTGAGTCGTGCGGACGGCCTCTCGCCGCAAGCCCCTGCCTCTGCGCGCGCAGGGAGCTCGTCAAAGCTCCCGACGACGCCCGTGTCGACGCCGAGCGCGCGGCGCGCAAAGAGCTTCTCGTCGTTCCAGTCACCGCCGCTGCCTGGCACGACGAGCTCGAATGGCACAACGACGCCGCGCGGTGCAGCCGTTGCTGCTGCGCTGCAGAAGCAGCAGTCGATCCCGCCGAACGTCGAGCGCACGATCCAGCGCATGGACAAGGCAATCCGCAAGCGCGTGCGCGGCGGCATCACATACAACATGAAGATCATCATCCGCGGCGAGCGCGGCACGGGCAAGACGTCGCTCTTCCATCGCCTCAAAGGCGAGCCGATCCCGAGCGAGCACGTCGCGACACCGCAGCTCCAGAGCGCGACGATCAACTGGAACTTCCGCGCAAACTCTGAGGAGAGCGTCAAGTGCGAGGTCTGGGACGTCGTTGACCGGGGCTTTAGTCCCGATGGCGCGAGCGCAAGCAGCGCTGGCGCCACCGAGCCACCGAGTGCGAGTCCGTTCGAGCTCGGGGCGCTCCAGAGCAACAGCAACTTTGCGTCTGTGCGCGCGTCTGCAGCTGTCGCTGCGTCGATCGCGAGTGCAAGTGGCGCAAGCGGCGCGCACACGGTCGCGACAGTCGACGCGTCGACCGTTGACGTGTACCACGAGACGCACGGCGTGATCTTCTTGCTCGACGTGACCAAGTGGCACACGCTCGAGTACGTGCGGCAGCAGCTCGAGCGCGTGCCAGCGCACATCCCGACGCTCGTGCTCGGGAACTTTCGCGACTGCGGGAACCAGCGCAAGATCTTCAAAGAGGACATCCACGAGCTGCTGTACGGCAGCAGCGACCGCGCGTCGCGGCAGCAGCAGCAAGCGCTCCGGCGGCCGCACGAGCTCCTGTACTTTGAGTGCTCGCTGCTCAACTGCTACGGGCTCAAGTCGCTCCACCAGTACTTTGGCATTCCGTTCCTCCAGCTCAAGCTCGCGACGATCCGGCAGCAGATGCGCATTGTCGAGGGCGAGTTCGCGCACCTCAAGCACGACGTGCAGGCGAAGATCGCAGAGCAGCGCTACGCCGACTACGTCGAGCACATCAAGACCACGGGCTCCGATATTCGCACGGGTCGGAAAGTCGTGAATGATGGTCCAACGACACAGCACATCCACGAGCCGAGCATTGTTGTGAACGGCAGTGCCCGTATATCCGACAGCGACAGTGCGACGCCACGAGCGCTCGCTGGACGCACGCAGAGCAGCAGCAGCGACATTGGCGTCGTAGTCGCTAGCGCCACTGCTGGTGCTGCTGATGCGAGTGCGAGCGAGAGCCCGACCGCTGAAGCGCTCGCATCGCCAGCCTCGCGTGCGACTGAACTCGAGCAAGCACCGGTTGAGATCGCGCAGAAAGACCTCGAGGACTTGCCAGAGCGCACGCACAGCTTAGCGGATCAGCTCACGGCGCCGCTCAAGCTCGAGCACTCGGCGAGTCTCACACCAGCGCACGACGACGATGACGACGAGAGCCACGCGTCTCAGATCCACGCAGCGGCTGCACATGCAGCAACGACGACAACAAGCGCGGCAGTCTCGACGAGCGCGTCCGGCAAGAGCGTGGCGAGCGCACCGAGCCAGAGCGCGTCAGCCGCAGACGAGCCGATGAGCTTGGAGGACTTTCAAGTCCCAAAGCCCAAGACGACGGACCTCGACTCGTTCTACTCGGACGACGACAGCGACGCGGATGCAGACAGCGACGAAGACGTGATCGTCCCGCCAGCAGCTGCGCACTTGGTCAAGAAGAGCAACCACAAGCAGCAGTTCCTGTACTCGGACTCGTCCGACGACTCGGACACGAACGAGCGCGCGGCCGCGAGTGCGCGTCGCAAGCCAGCAAAGAGCTCGCCGCGCCGTGCTCGAGGTGTCCACGCTGCCGCCACGACGCACACAGGCGCGTCGCCACCACGCGAGCACGCTCCAGCGCCATCCACTCAAGCTGCTGCGCCGAGCTGCGAGAGCGAGCAGACTCCGGCATCAGCGTCGCCAGTGCCGCCACCGACGTCGACGACACGCCCAGTCTCGCCTGGCGCGCGAACGTCGCGGAGTCCGAGTCCGCGCCACAAGCTCGAGTCGAGTCGCGCGCACAGTCCAAAGCCACCGGCAGTAGCAGCAGTCGCTGCGCCAACAGACTCGCCCACTACGATCGCTGTCGCACAAGATGGCGCGAGTGAGAGCGCGAGCAGCCGTGTGGACGAGTCGCACAATGACAGAGTCACAGCGAGTTCACCGGAGAGTCCGAGTCGCGCGGCGTCGCCTCGTCGCCGTCTCCAGCCGATCAAGGGCGTCGGAGTGAGCGACGCGAGCACGGAAGAGCACCGTCGCGACCGTGAAGCGACTGTTGCTGGTGCGAGCGAGACGGTCGCCGTGACAGTGCAATGTCCAGTCGAGACTGTGAGTGATGGTGCACACGAGCCGGAGAGTGCGCGCGTCTCATCTCCACGCGAGAGCGAGCGCCACTGCGATGACAACGACGAGCAAGAAGAGACGAGCGCCGGTTCTGACAATGCAACCGCGACGACTGCGGCTCACGACGTACTCGCGTACTCGGACAACGACATTGACGACGATGGTCAGGACCAAGGCGTGGCTGCTGCAGATGACGACTTGGACTCGTTTTTGGACGACGGCGACAACGACCTCAAGGACCTCGACGACGACGTACAGAGCAATGGCTCTGCCAGTCATGCGTCCTCTACTCTGTCATCTGAGCAGCCATTGGCCAAGCAAGCACTCGCCCCTGCGCCAGCGCGGGCACGACCCGAGCTGCTCCAAAGCGACGATGAAGATGACGACGCCGACAAGGATGAGAGCGCTCAAGCCACCACCGCTGCTGGTGCTGTCAGTGCCATGACGCCGCAGATCGCATCCACCTCTGTCAGTGCGCCGTCAGTGGTGTTTGCGCCACTGGCGTCCGCATCTGCAAGGAACGACGGCGACGATAGTCCAGTGCTCAGTCCATCGCCCGTCGACGACGCGTTCTTTGCCGCGAGTGACTCGGAGCAGGACGAGTCACCTGTGACGGCATCTGCATCTTCCTCTGTGACTGCTCCTGTGGCGATTGCACCTGTACTCGCAGCCAGCAGTGCGCCGACGCAGCACCACCGAGCGATGGTCATGAGCGACAACGACGGCGACGACAGCGACACAAGTGCACTGACGCCATTTGCTGCTGCTGTGCCACCAGCACAGGCACCGGCGCCGCGCAAGGTGCGCAATGGTGCGTCGTTGTCGCCGGCGACCGAGCTCGACGCGTTCTTCAGCGAGAGCGAGAGCGACGACGCGCCAGCTCCGACATTGCAGCGCAAGACACCGATGCGCCAGGCACTCGCGGCGAGCGACGACGACGACGACGACGACGCGCTGGACCGCTTTGCGCGCTACGACGCCAAGGCGACGCGCAAGAGCAAAGCCGAGCGGCGGCAAGAGCGCGATGAGCTGCGGCGCATGGCCGCGTCGCTGCGTTCGTCATCATCGCGGGGCGTTGACGCCGACGCGGCGCCAGTTGCAACTGCAACGACGCTCGCTGCGTCTGCGAGTGCGGACGTGCTCGCTGCGATCCGCGCGGCGCAAGAAGAGGCGCTGCGCATGCTCCCGCCGGAGCCGCCGGCCAGCGTCGTGGTCGACATGCGAGGCGGCAGCAACGGCAGCGCAGCTGTGGCGCTCGCGCCGCGGCCGCACCGCCGGTCGTCCAAGAGCTCTAAGACGTCGTCGTCGTCGTCGCGGCGCCAGCACAGCGAGAGCGATCGTGAGAATGACAAGGGCGAGGATGACGACAATGAGGATGATGCCAGAGAGCGGCCTCGGTCGTCGTCGACAAAGAAGTCGTCGTCGTCGCGAAGCAAGAAGAGCAAGAAGAGCAGCAGCAGCAGCAGCAAGACGTCGTCGTCGCGCCGGCGCGATCGCGATGCGGCGCCAGCACTGCTGTGAGGAGCATACCGGCATGGATGTGTGCGTATCTAGCTGGACACTCATGAGCCTCGCTTTTGCGGATCGAAGCGGGAGCGCAGAGTGGTGGTCGCCATTTTCTAGTATCAACCATTTTTTAGTATCAACGTATCATCGTATCATCATGCAGGTCATGGTCGACTGAGCTCGTTCTGCTCGTTCTGCTGCTTGAGCTGATGCTTCGAGCTATCGTTGATACTCTGCAGCTGCTCGTGCCGCTGCAGCGTGTGATGCTGCTTCAAGCTCTTGGAGATGTACCGAGACGCGATCCGACATATTGTCGTATTGATGCTGCTGTTGATGCTGTTGTTGGTGGTGGTGCTCGCTGAGTTGAGAAATGAGAGCACGAGGAGAGCAGGAGGAGCAGGAGGAGACTGCTGCAGTCGTGAAGAGACTCAGCAGTAGCGACCAGTAGTGAAGAGACTGTCAATCACACGTTAGTGTCAATCATTGCATGAGAAGTGCATACCTGCTTTGAGCAGAAGATGTACATCTCGATGTACAATCGTTTGCGGGCGGACCGAACGAAGTCGAGTAGCTTGGCTACAGCCTCTTCGTCGGGGAAGACGAGGTCACAGATGTGTGGATCTTGAGGGATTAGAGGCGGTGGTAGCGTCGGCATCAACTCGAGCTCGCGCACTCGTTTACGGAGCGTGTCTGCAGGGACCTCCCATCGCCACGCAAACACTGCGTAGCTGAATCCTTGGGCGTGCGCAGCGATGGCAGCCTTGACTAATTTTTCGCTTATGTGTACCAGGACACGTTCCGACATCGTGTCGTCGTCGTTGCTGTTGATGCTGTTGATGCTGTTGATGTGCTGTTGTTGGTGGTTGTTGGTGCTCGTCGAGTTGAGAAATGAGAGAAGAGAGAGAAGAGAGAGCAGGAGCAGGAGAGAGAGCAGGAGATTGCTGCAGTGAAGAGACTGCTCGTGATGAGACTGCTCGACCATGGCGTTTCGATACCATTGCGTTTGAAGTGTTAAATACCTGTCCAATACCTGTCAAAAATAAATAATGGCTGCCGACTTGCATGAAACGGATGAAACGTTTTCATGACACGACTTTTACATACAAACCGCAAGATGTCACCGCAACCCTGTCGAAAACATTTTACTTGGCTAAAGTATATCGCGATGTTTCCATACTAAACGCAAGATAGCAGCGCGACCTTATTCGATCACCTGTTCTAACACGCGATAGTGATATAGTCGAGTATGTCGATCTCAAAGTACCAAACTTCAAAGTATCAATGTATCAAAAGTGTCAGTATCAAAGTATCAACCGTGTTTGCAGAAAGAAACTCACTCGCGAAATTCACTAGCGAGTTTTGAAGCGCCACGCGCATGTTCGCTGCAACGCAAGCAGCAGCAGCAGCAGATCGACTCTTGTGGCGCGCGCGAGAGTGCATCGACAGCAACAACAGCTAGAGCGAGAGCAGCGAGAGCGACAGCAACAGCAAGTCGCTGCACGACGTGCCAAACGCCTTCGTCGTGCGTACGCACTCGCTCGTTCGTTCGTTCACTCGTGCAGTCAGCCAGCGTCAGCCAGCCAGCTAGTCCGTCGTCACTCACTCGTCGTCGTCGTCCCACGCGCCTTGCACCGGTCGCCGTCCCACACCACCACATTGTCATGCTGATGCTCTATCGGCGCCAGCGCGGCCCTCCAGCCGCACCGGCATCTGCATCGTCAGCATCAGTGACATCCAGCGAGCACCTCCAAGGCGACAGTGACGACGACTTCGACGACCAATCTGACCTCGCGCTCTCTACGACGCAGCAGCTTGCGCTTCCAGCAGCGCCGCTTTCTTGGCGCCGCACGCGCCGCTATCGCTCGCGCAACTGTGAGAACTTTAAACGCTACGGCGACCTCTTCCACTTCCTCGATCCGTTTGCGAGCAGCAGCAGCTCTACAACAGCCGACAGTGCCACACCCACAGGCGGTCTCTGCGTCCCACGGCGGCGCAGCGTGCGCGCGCACAACCGCCGACTCACGAAAGAGCTCCGAGACATGCAGCTCCGCGTCGAGGAGCTCAAGCGCCAGCGCGATCTTCTGCACTCGGCGATGCTCAACGCGCACGCGAACGCTGTCGCGCACGCAATGACGATGGTCAAGCAGTTCTACGTGCTCTTTGCGAACGGGTACGACCCGACACTGTATCCGCAGCACAGCCGCATGACCGAGGCGTTCCTGCGCGCCGTCATGGCCGAGGACGTCGTGTGCACCGAGTTCCGCGGCGTCGACCTGTTCCTGCAGCAGTACCAAGTCACGTCCGAAGCGCACGCGTCGTTCCAGATCGCGCTCAAGCGCCTCACGCTCTTGACGCCGTCGAACGCCGCGCTCGGATCCGACAGCGCGAGTGCGAGCGACGGCGAGACGCTCCAGATCAAAGCTGAAGCCGTAGCCACGCTCCAGATCAACCGCACGACGCTCGAGCGGCTCTTCCCGCCGCTCATCAACGACGAGGCGCTCACGCAGCAGCTCATTGGGCGGTCGTACTGCCTCCATTACGACAAAGTGTTCCACTTCCAGCACGGCCGCGTGTTCCAGCACGAGTCGCGCGTGGACTTTTGCACGAGCATGCTCGCGCTCGTGCAAGACCCGTTCGTGGCAATGAAGCTCCTCGACGCGTCGCTCATGACGCGCCACGGACACCTCAAGGTTGACCAGCGCATTGCAGAAGGCGCGCACACACTCGCGAACGCAGTGCTCTAGCGCGTACGCCCATGCACAGAAGCGACAGAGTGGAGCATGCATGGCTATATAAGAGAACACAGTGTGGACGCACTGGCGCAGTCGCTCGCTCGCTCGCTCGTGTGACTCTGCTGTCTGTGGCTCACGTGAGGAACGAGATGACGCCGTTGAGGCCGCTGGCGAGGACACAGAGCTGACCCGTGGTCCAGAGCAGCGCGCGGTGCGGCTGGAGCTCGTTCGCGTACGCAAACGTGTGGCCGACGCGCGCAGCCGTGAAGACGCCCATGAGCGCGCAGTTGGTCGCTTCGTGGCCGCCGACGAGGACCGAGCCGAGGAAGACTGCGAGACCGATCGGGATCGTCTCGAGGTCGTTCTGGACAATGCGCTTCCAGCGAAAGTCAACTGCCTTTGCTTGCTTGAGCTTCTCGGCCTCGGCGCTGCTCACGTCGTCGCTGTCGTCGTTGTGGCTCGCGAGGCCGTACGTCTGGTTGGGCATGCGGCCGTCCTTGTTGAACGAGTTGTCCTCGGGCGGGCGCGCGCCAGCGGCAAACGACTTGCCGCCCTGGATCGTCACGGTCGCGAAGAACTTGACAAAGAGCGTCGTCGTGCAGACCGAGAACGCCTTGAGGCCCGACGTGACTGCGATCACCGCCATGATCGAGGTCGTCGAGGTGCTGGCTTGTTGCTTTGTTGCTTTGTAGCGCGGTGCCAGTTCCAATGTGTTTGATACAATCGTTTTCAAGAGGGTTCATGTCGCATGTTTCATGTGCACACGTTATAAACTGATTATTGTATAGGTGCACACCGTGCGCTATTGAAAGCACATCGAACACGCCCCACTTCCCGGCCGCAATCGGATCAGTGCGCGCCGGCAGCAGCTTCACTTCGACCACAAGCACATCTGCCACACGTCAAGCACCACAAGCAGCAGATCAACGAACGATGTCGGTGTCTCTGAGCGCGAAAGCCCTCGCCGTGAGCGCGAGCGTGCTGTACGTCAAGTTTGGTGTGACGCTCGCGATCCAGGGCGGCAAGACGTTCGCAGCCGGGAACCGCCCGCCCGAGGACGCGCAGCTCAAGCTCGCAAAGAACTACCCAGGCGTGAAACAGACGTACGGCGCCGTGCCAACGGAAGCCGAGCTCGAGAACAAGCGCCTCGTCGCGGCGCGCGAAGCCGAGTACCGCTGGAAGCGCATTGTCATGAACGACTTGGAGAACATCCCGATGGCACTCATCGTGTTTGCCACGGGCGTGTTTGTCAACGCCGACGAGCGCGTGCAGGTCGGCGCGATCACAGCGTTCACACTCGCGCGCCTTGCGCACACGTACGTGTACGCCCACTCGATGCAGCCGCACCGCGGCATTGCGTGGATGCTCGGCATCGCAGCTGTCCTCGTCGGCGTCGGGAACACAGTCGTGACTGGCGTCTTGGCGCACTAAGTGAGCGTTGAGGACGCGGACGGCGCAGTCGCAAGTGAGTGAGCGAGCATGAGAGACGTTGGAGTCGAACGAATGAACGGATGCATTGTCCTTTGACAAGTGCTAGTGTCGTACAAGCACCGTACGCTCGACATGGCACTACGATGGCTTGACGCATGCACGGGTCCGAGCGACTTAGAGGATCGCTGCGACGCCATTGACGACGCCTGCGAGCGTGCAGAGGACGCCGCCAAACCACATGATCGCGCGGTGCGGCTGCATCGAGTGGGCGTACACGTACGTGTGGGCGTAGCGGAAGAACGTGTAGAGCACGAGTGCGACCGAGTGCACGGTCGTGTTGCTGTTGGCGAGGATGCCGGCGCCAAAGACAAAGAGCGCGAACGGGATCGACTCGAGGTCGTTCATGATGATGCGGCGCCAGCGGTGCTCGACCTCACGCGCTTTCAGGATCTTCGCGTCCGCCTCGGCGTCGAGCGCCGCCATGCCATACGTCTGCTTGACCTTGAACTTCTTGGCGAGGCTGAGCTTTGCGTCCTCTGGCGGTCGTCCGCCCGAGCGGAACGTCTTGCCGCCCTGGATCGAGACCGTCACGAGGAACTTGAGGTACAACGCGGCCGTGCACGCCATGAACACCTTGACGTTCGTCTCGACCATCGTTGCCTGTGCTTTGTGGGAAAGAGAGAGAGCTGGAGCTGGAGCGGAGCGCGCGTATAGCGGCGGATTGAGCTGTGGACACGAACGAGCGATGGATGCGCTTGACGTGCGCGAGTCGAGTACTTTGCGCTCTCAATAGTAGCCCCTGACTGTTGTGTAAACAAGTGCTTGGTCCACATTTTTTACTTCTAAAACGTGGTAAATTCCCGATTTCGAGCCGAGCCATTTTTCTATTATCATTTTCCGAGCCTAAGCGAGTTTGCAACATGAAAATACTTGATTTTTGTATCGAATTTGCAATACCAGCGATCCGACACTTAAGAAACTTTGGCGAAAAAGCGGACACTTTGTCATCCAAGCGCGACTGAAGCGATGCCTGAACATGACGAGCCGCTAGCGCTCAGCGCTCAGCGCTTGACGAGCAGCACCAGCACGATCGAGCAGCTCGACGAGAGACCGAGTGTGCACTCAATGACAGCGACGTACAGAAGCACAGCGTGTATTCCTACCCGAGTGACGGAGCAAGTGCTCGCTCGATCTACTTACTACCGCTGACAGACACACATCGCTCCTTACTACGAGCTCGTTATCTCTCTCTCTCTCTTTGCACCGATAGCGCCGAGACTCTAGGACGAGAAGACGCCGTAGAGCGCGTTGCCGACGCCAGTCGTCATCGCGAGGACGCCAAAGAGCCAGCAGAGTGCGCGGTGCGGGTGCAGCGCATTCGCGTACGCGTACGTGTGGAAGCACCGCACCGATGTGTAGACAACCATGGCGCCAATGTGCACGCCTGCGCTGCCGTTCGCAAACGTGCTCGCGCCAAAGACAATGAGCGCGAGCGGGATCGACTCGAGGTCGTTCTGGACGATGCGGCGCCAGCGCAGCTCGGTCTCACGCGCTTGCTTGAGCTCTTTATCATCGCTGTCTCCGCCAAGACCGTACGTCTGTGGTCGTCTTCCCTTTGCAAGCGGCAGGTTCTTGTCCTCTGGCGGGCGACCACCGGCGTCGAACGTCTTCTTGGCCTGGATCATCGTCACGCGCACAAACTTGAGGTAGAGCACCGCCATGCACACGACGTACGTCTTGAGCTCGGTTGGGGCCGCCATCTTGAACTGCGCGAGAGTGAGTGGACGCGAGGAAATGTGAGAGTGAGCTTCTGCGCAGCGCATTCGCGGTCGAGTCGACTGGCACTGCTCTAGATCGATCTCATCGAGCGACTCCATCTGGCGCGACTCGATCAGTGTGCTGATGTCGCGGTCGATCGCGTGAAGCCGAGCACCGAGCGCCAGCATGGTGTCCGCAGATGTCGTGAAGACGGAGTGGGACAAAAATGATCGCCACGCATGTCAGTTCAAAACGCGAAGAGTGTCAAGTGCGCACCAGAGCTGCTGGAGCTGCTGGAGCTGCTGGAGCTACTGGAGGATCACAACGTGATCGCTCCTCGGTCTCGAGCGCTCGTGTGTGAGAGCATGACAGCGAGCACGTCGAATGGCGCAACGCGCACAGGACCAGCCGATGCATACGGCACGTTCCATACGCGTCAGGAGCAGCAACGCGAGAGCCCAGCAAGTGCTCCGTCACGCAGTCGCAGTGTCGTCGCTGCTGTTGGTGTGTTCGCGCTCCTCGCTGGTGCTGCCGCGTTCACATGGTCAAGTAGCCGCTCAGCTGGTTCGCTCGTTGCGTCTCCAATTGCAAGCACGATGCAGCATCATGCGCGCGAAGACGCATCTGCGAACGCGCCAGCTCTGAGCGACTTGCTCAGCGACATGGAGCGCGCGTTCGTGACCGGCATTGACAAGGCGAAGCTCCGTGAACACCTGCACTTCTACGCCATTGCGCCACACAGCGCCTGCACGTAGCGCGACTACGAGACTGCAGTGTACACGGTGAAGCAGCTCGCTTCGTACGGCATCAACGCGACGATCAAGGAGGACTACACGCTGCTCTCGCGACCCGTTCGGCGCCACTTGGCGATCGTCGCGCCGCCCACTGCTGCGCAAGTCCTCGACATCGACAAAGCTGTGGTCCAGGGCGACGCGTGCACGACGAACAAGGACGCACTGCCGCCGTTCCTAGCGTACGCTGCGAGCGGCAACGTCACGGCGTCGGTCGTGTACGCCAACCTCGGCGGTCCACAGGACGTTCAGCACCTCCTCGACCAGAACGTGACGCTCAAGGGTACGATCGCGCTTGTGCGCTACGGCGGCACGTTCCGGAGCATGAAGGTCTTTGCCGCGGAGCAGCACGGCATGGCGGGCGTGCTCATCTACTCGGACCCGCAGGGGACGGCTGCAGCGTCGGTGAGACGTACCCGAACGGTCCGTGGCGTCCAGAGAGCTCGTACCAGCGCGGGTCGCTCGACTACCTCTCGATCGCCGGCGGTGACCCGCTCACACCGGGCTTTGCGTCGAAGCTCGGCGCGCCGTCCCTCAAGTACGAGGACGTGAACACTGTGCCGCGTGCATTCCAGCACTGCCGCTCTCGTACGGCCAAGCCCAGCGCATCCTCGCATCGCTCGGTGGCAAGAAAGCGCCAGATGCGTGGCAAGGAGCGATCGCGCTCCACGGCAACGCCAGCGACTACTACATCGGCGACGACGAAGCCACAGTCCTGAGCTTGGACCTGGAGATGGACAACAAGGTCGGACCGATCTGGGACGTCAGTGGGACGATCGATGGCGCCGAGGAGCTGCAACAGCAAGTGGTCATCGGGAACCACCGCGACGCGTGGGTCTGTGGCGCCGTGGACCCAAACAGCGGCTCGACTGCGATGCTCGAGATCGCTCGCAACTTGGGCGAGCTGCTCAAGCGTGACTGGAAGCCGCGGCGGTCGATCGTCTTGGGTTCGTGGGATGGCGAAGAGGACGCGCTTCTTGGCAGCACCGAGTGGGCGGAAGCCAACGCAGACGCGCTCTCGAAGCACGCCGTCGCGTACATGAACGTCGACAGCTTCCTCGGTCCGCAGATCTCGGCCGCCGCTGCGCCGTCGATCGCGCAGCTTCTCATTGACGTCGCAAAGGTGACGCCAGCGAACCGCTTCCGCGGCAACGAGACCGAGGCGACGCTGTACGAGCAGTGGACAGCGCAAGCAACGGCGCGCCGCGCCAATGTCGGTGCACCTGTCGCTAACGCTGGGACGCTCGCGCTCGACTACCTCGTCTCTCGTTCATGGGCTCAGGCTCGGACGTCACGCCGTTCGACCAGCAGCACCTCGGCATCATCTCGGCAAACTTGCTCTTTGGACGCGACGGCGGCCACTACGGCACGTACCACAGTCCTCGCGCTCCGTCTCGCAGACAGCGCGGTCCTTCCGTTCGACGTCTCGACGTACGCGCGCGTGATGGACGAGTCGCTCCGCGGCTTTGAGTCGCAGCTCCAGACTGCGCGCCTCAACGTCACGACGCGGCAGCTTCTGTTCGTTGGCGATCCGCGGCTGTAGCGCTGCTGGATGTCTGGTATATGGCATATCGGAGATGGATTCAATGTGGCTTGCAAGTCGCTAACGCACAAATGCGTCTTTCAAATGTTGACATGTTGGACTAGGGTTTAAACTCAAAATCTGCTTATATGAAACAGTACAATTAAAAAGTACTTTGACCAGCAATAATTTGTCTAGGGATTTTCAAAATAGGGTTGAAACGTATCTGTCATAAAGTCTGCTAGTTTGAAACAAATATACATATAAATATTTTAACTGACAATATTATGTCTGCGTCAATCTAATAGTAACCTATTTTCAAATTGGGAATGACCAAACTGTCAAATGATACAAACACAGTCACATATCAGGCATACAAAAGAGTTACTACTGTAACGTAACACTCATCAATAAGGCACACTGAAGTCCTTCAACTATTTTGTACGGTATAGTCGCTTATTCAAAATGAGTGTAACTCAATATATGATTAATATAAGATATTAATGCAAGCAATAATGTAATGCTATGATGTGATATTTGAGTGTTTTCTCTTATTGTGTATTTTTGGTGCAAAACTCTTTACGGAGTCTTTGCGGCGCTGTAACATTTACCTATAAAATCATTAGAAACCAGTATCTTCTAACCAATTTCGAACTATCGAAATGGTTCATGGTATTGTGAACTCTTCTTCGTTATTTGGGAATGTATGAAAATGAGTGTGTAATGAATAGAATATTGTAGATATTAGTATTTTAATTTGCGTAAGTTATGTACTCGCTTGTTTAAAATGAATGTGATCTATGATCTAACACTTAACTCCTGCCGTAATGTGTCCGTTCGTGCGTGCGTGTGTGTACGTCCAAGGGACAGCCAGAATGTGTCACGCTTTTTGAGGGCAATATGTATTCTTTGACTGGCATTTTGATGGGTGATTTTAGAGACATGAAATCATTTATATAATCATCGACTCTTGAAACAATATTCGGGACTGTCCCGCGCTGTCCCGGCTTTTAGCCGATTGCACCTCGCGCGAACCGAAGCAGTGCCATGCTGCTCGGGCTTGCCACCGCAGCGAAGCGCAGATCGGCAACACCGCTCTGCATGGTGCGACTGAGGTTTTGCGCGGTGGTGATGTGGCCCAAACAGCGATATACATTAATCAAATGACTCCAACCAAGCATTGTTTTTCTGGCTAGTCTATATACATATTTTAACAGCGGTGTCGGTCCCAAGTAATATGTCACGCCCCATAACTGTATTTTTTGGAAATGTTGTCTAAATGGGTGGCTATATTTGAAATGCGGGATCAATTTGTGGCTATCTAACGTTAATTATCAATACTATTAGTCTATATAGCGATATTCGGCGAAAATTTCGCCGGATCACTGGGCGCGGCCTGAGACCCGCAAGCATTACGGAGATCGCCACCGGAACGCTGCGAAGGTAGGTGACTCCGCCTGGTTGTGGATCAGCCGAAGGTTTGCGCACAGGAGCATTTACGGGCTTGCTTGGCTGGCCATCGAAGACGGGCACTACGTCCTTGTATGGCATATTTAACCCCCGTAACCCGGCCAATATTGCATCTCTGCTTGAATTTCAAATATTCGGTACAGGATAATATTATCTTGGTTTTTGTATTGCGTAGGACTAGGGGAGGGTATGGGCTGAGAGGAAAGATGTGAAATTGTGTGATAGAGGAGTGCGAAATGAGAATGTGCTAGCATTATGCTGTATGTTTTGTACTTGAAATGACTCGCTAACGTGTATCGTACAGGTTTTTGTGTATGTCCATGAAGAACACAGCTGTGCGATCTTGTGTTGCCACCCAAAACGTAGAGATGTGCGCTGTGATGTTTAGAGATCTTGCCGTGTATAGTGAAGGCAGTATAAATCACACCTGAATACTACTTCGCTATGGCGCAAAGTGTTGACCGACAACCCTATGTTGCATATCTTGAGCCCAGCAGATTCGTTTTGCTCAAAAGAGAATCATGAAATGTCAGTCGTGTGTTGATCGCGCTCGGTCACCATCTGAGGACAGACAAATCGAACCACTTCTAGCGCGCTTGCGGGTGCGCGTTGCTCTAAACGCGCTCGCGATGGTGCTCAAAGTGGGCGCAGTCATAGCAGTCGTAGCCGCAGTCGCGGCAGCTGGTGTGACAGTCGTGGCAGCAGCTGCGGGAGCGCTCGTGACGCTCGTAGTCGGTGTAGTAGTGGCAGCAGTCGTGGCGCTCGTGGCGCTCGCAGTCGTGGCAGCACTCGTGGCGCGAGTGGTGCTGGCACCAGTGGCACTTCGTAGCGAGGACGCTCACACAAAAGCACCGGCGCACCAGCACACCCGCCGCATTACTGGGCGGAGGTCAAACCACGGTGGCTCGTGTCCAACAGCGAGTAGACCTTACAAGCGTGCTGGCGGCGCTTGCGCTGACTAGCGGAGACACGCCACTCGTCGTTGAGCATGCGTGTGTGTCGCCCCCGCGATGGCGCCGTTGGTTGCGTGGGCGTCGTTGGCTGCATGGGTGTCCATGGTCCTGTGTTGCAGCGCACTGTCAGCATCCACGTGCTGCATCTATCATCACAAAAGGCGCCGCACCTTGAGCGCTAGTGACCATGTCGGTAGCTTGTAGTTGGATCAACTCGTGGTTCAGCTGCTTCAAGAATCGCACGTGGGTCAGTGGCTGCGTGCCTGCCGCTTCGTGGTGTGGTTTGTGCAGGATGTACGCGTTGACAACGGCGATGTCCACGAAGTCCAAGAAGAGCGACTTGTAAAACTTCTTGAACACCAAGGAGCGCTGGATCGAGTAGCGCTACAGACGGATCTGGTCGTGGATGTCGACACCGCCCATGTAGGAGTGGTAGTCCTTGATCACGCGTGGACACGCGACCTCCTGCGGCTGCCCGGTTCGGTCTTTCCTAGCCATTCGATCAAGAGACACGCTGCCACCAGTTGCCAAGAAGTAGACACCTTTGCTATCCCACCATCGGATCGCAGTCATGCCGGCCACGTCAATGCTCGTCGCTATCTTGCACGCTCCGCGCGGCAAGCTGCCGGGTCTTGTTTTTCTCCTGTCCACTATGGCCTTGCAAAAGCCGAGACGGTTCGTCTGGATGGTGCCGATCATGTAGTACCCCATCTGGAGCAACTGCATGGCGAGCGGCACAGACGTTTAGTACCTGTCGACGACGACGAGGCGCGTCTGATGTTGTGGCTGAGACTTGAACGCATGTGTGAGGTTGCGCACCACAGCCGCCGGTCCGGACCTCGAGTCAAGCGTTGCGACGTCACTCACATGCTGCCTTTTGCTACTGTACACATCAAGCCTTTGTACAAGCACAACGTGTATGGTACAGGATAAGACACAGTGTGAGTAGGTGCAAACGTGTATGATATAGCATAAACAACTCATACCGAATGCAGTACGCCGTCTGCGCGCAGCACAACATGAAGAGCCTTGTCCCCCACTAATGGGACTTGCCCTTCATGTAGACTCGCATCTTGTTGAACGATGAGTGCGACGGGAGCATCGCTTCAAACGACAACTGAGCTGCAGGCACGTATCCGCGTTTGAACGTGCGCTGGAGCGTCGACACCACCGGTTGAATGTTCCACACGCGGTCAGTGCGCGCACGAGGATCGCTGTTGTCGTTATTGTGCACAACTCTTGAGATCGCCATGAAGCGGTCGCGACTCATGACAATCTCGAACGAGCCGCGAGAGATGGCACCTTCGTCGGTGGTGCGCCAGTGGTTTGCGATCTTCACTCTGTTCAGT
This sequence comes from Pythium guiyangense, assembly GCA_003730235.1. Taxonomy (NCBI): domain Eukaryota; phylum Oomycota; class Peronosporomycetes; order Pythiales; family Pythiaceae; genus Pythium; species Pythium guiyangense. The sequence continues at coordinate 793,188 of QXDM01000026.1, forward strand.
TCGATGGCGCGTGTGATGAACAGACCAATCCAGAGGCAGATCTCGTGCGCCTCAATCTCCCTCGCTCTCATGCGTGCTTGGATGTCCTCGAGCAAGAGTGACGCAATGGATGGCTTTTTGGACGAAGAGCGACGTGCCGGCCATGCGATGAGCGAGCTCGATGTTCAAACCGCTCAGCTGCATACGTGTTGATCTCGTCTGCAATGCTCTTTCAAAGCTGCACAGGTATGAAGTAGAAGAACAGCGCGCTTGGGTTGCCGTCGCACTGATTCGAGCTAACACTTGGACCGTGTTGGGAGGTGGAGAGGTTTGGGTAGCTGCCAGGATCGGCGACCGGTACGTGCGGGTCTGCAGATAGCGCTCGACGTCGGGATCGGCGGGCACAGACCATCCATGCGCGGACATGTCTCGCAGGTGCCGCTCGTGAACTGATGCTGCCACGATACGAGACACGCCCCCGATCCGAGCGAGGAACTTGTCTGCAAACGCGGCGTCCAGACGTGTGGTAGCCGTCTCCACGGCGCCGCTCTCATGTTCGCCATCGTTGTCTCGCTCGCTTTCGGAATCATCAGCATCCGACACTTCACCAAGATCGTCATCAGGATCATCGCCCCAGTCAAACTCGAAGAAGTTGCATTCGCCAGGTGTCTTCGCGTTCAGCTCATCGTCACTGTCACTGCTCGCTACACGCCGCACGTTTGGGGCTGTAGAAGCGAAGTCTGACCGGAGCGACAAGGTACAGGGTATTGTACAGGTTAGGCAAATCTGATACAGGATACTGTACAGGATACAGGATACGATGTACAGGACAAGACGACAAGTTCTCACCAGTGCTGCTGCTGCGGGTTCCAGTGCTGTCGTCGTCGTCGTTTGACTCGAAGTTGTCGTCGCTGTCAAAGTCGAGCGACACGTTGCGCCGAGACACTGGTCGCTTTACAGGGGTCTCGGGCGAGACGCTGTCGCTACTGCGGTGGTGGCGTTTGTGTTCGATGTTCCAGTACTGCTTGTTGTGGTCGGTGTCTTGGATCGCGTTGCGCGAGAAACCGTCGAGCGAGATGGAGCAGTTGCCGACGCGACCGCCGCTTGTGTCGGCGCGGAAGTTATTGTGGCAGGCGGTGCGATCGTAGCTGCGGCAGTTGGCGCAGTGGTAGTCGGCGCAGTGGCAGTTGGCGCAGCCATTTGCGTGGTCGCCGCTGCAGTCGCAGCCGCCGTCGTCCTTTCTGTCGACGACGTGGTGGTGGTAGTTGCTGCTGTTGTCGACGAGGTCGAACGAGTCGTCTTGTCGCGTTTCTTCTGGTTCGCTTGTGGAAGCAATTCACACACACAAGCGCATCCTGTCAGAACGTGCGCACAATGTACACATACTCGCACACGCACGTACCGCGAACGAACGCTAACACCTCAGCTTCGCCAACGAAGTAATCGACGCCGCGAGTGCCTGACGTGCTGTCATTCGGCGGCAAGTACGTCCATTGTGTATCGAGAGATCGCGCAGACGGAGGTCGTGCAGTCCAGCCCTCGCCGCGCAGGCGGCGCATGACGAAGCCGAAACGAGTCGGCATCGCTCCTGGCGCCGCCGGCAATTTGAAAATGGCTTTCGAGCAGTTTTCAAGCAGTGTTGGGTGAGTGGGAGAGATCGGATACGCGACATCGCATCTAAAACACAGTATTGAGGAGAGGTGACGTCGCTGATTGTATCGCTAATGTAAATGTGGATCTGGTTGCAGTTGTGTCAATCGCCTGTTTTCAAAAACATGTTGCCCAAGACAGAGTGGCACATGTCCATGAAAAAGATGTTTCAACGTCTATGTTCACCAAATCGAGTGACTTGATTTCATTACACCGTTCTATTGCGTTCGATACATAAGCACGCTAATCCTTTAGTGTACAGCATAACTAAAAACTTATGTTGTAGCGTACAGGCTGCAGGGTTACAGGGGTTAACGTATTGGCGCTCACTGCGTCCACCGAACTTTTGTCATGAAATTCACCTATTTTGGCCATTTTATGCATATTTTTGCTTTATTTTACTAAAATTTGATTAAAAGAATGATGGTCAGATTTTTTCTGGTGCCCAACCAACCTTAAACCCCATACCATCGGGAGCAGGCCAAATCGTTCAAGGCAAGCCTACCAGCGTTCTCAGGGGCAAAGACCCTAAGTGTTCGGGTACGTTAAAAGCAATGTCACAGCTGTCGTCTACGCAAAACTAGCCATTACGTTTTGAATTTTTGCCTCGGGTTTTTATTAGGTAAGTGGCTTTCATAAAATTTAGAACAAAGAATCGGTGATAGCAGACACTTTGTAACGTATTTGCACAAGAAATTTAAATGGATAACATATTTTATACAAATTTTAACGATATTTGCACAAGAAATGACCAAAACCAACGAATCGCAATGATGCCAATTGAATACTGTGTAGTAAACACACGTCGTGGATTTTTGCCACTTTGTAAAGTGCACGACAAAAGTCTTGGAAATTTCTTGTTTCATTTCAAATATTTTTGATTTTCATCGGACAGAGCTGCAATGAAGCTGGATTAATAGCGCAATTAAATACGGTTCGAATGCTATATGTCGATCATCGAAATACACAGTGTAGCCAGCACAATGGCAGAAAATGTCATTTTCGAAATATTTCAACGATGCGAGAATAAATGGAGAGGCGTGGTAAGATTGGTATTGAACGTGAGGACGCTGCGTTTGAAGCTTACGAACTAGTAATAAACGCTCCCTTGCGCTCGAGGACAGCTGCACAGCGCTTGGGCATCGATGCAACCAAGTTGGCAATGACTGAGTGGTCGAGATCGCGCCACGCTTGGGTGATGGCGGACTTGAGCTCTTGCTGCGATGAGAACTGGCGACCGTGCGCGTACACGGTTCTCGTCAGGATGCCCCAGAGGTGCTCGATCGGATTGAGATCCGGGGACATCGCTGGCCAGCTCATCGTCGTCACGTTGCTCGTCTGCAGCCATGCTTGAGTAAGTCGAGCGCGATGACACGGCGCGTTGTCATGCTGAAACACGTGCCCTTCTTCGTGGTGTGCGCGTAAGAACGGCAGCAAGTGCGTGGCAAGCGTCTCTGTGTAGCGTTGCGCGTCTTGGCTGCCCTCAATGAACTTGAGCTCCGACTTGCCGGCTGCAGAGAATGCGCCCCAGACCATGACCGATCCTCCACCGCTGTGACGCTTCACGGCGCATCGCTCTGGCTGCCCCGCGCGATGCCAGTAAAACTGCAAGCCATCCGGCCCATCCATGTTCCACTTCTTCTCGTCGCTAAACACGACACGCGACCACTCACTCGCGCCCCAAGCTGCTCTCTCGCTCGCCCATGCGACTCGTCCTTTTTGGTGCATCTTGGTCATCACCGTCGTCCGCTTCTTCTTCTTCCAAGACACGTCAGGGTGTGCATGGAGGACGCGCTGCACGGTGCGCACCGATGCGTCAACACCGACACTCGCTCGGGCTTGAGAGGCGCTCTCATTTCGCGTCGTGACCGCGCGCACCAGCCGCCGGCCCTCACGCTCAGACACTTTTCGAGGCCTTCCCGTGCGCTGTTTGGTCTTCGAGGCTCTCTCGCCGTTCATGACGCGTGACACAGTCGATACGCTGCGCTGCACACGCGTTGCAATCGCCTGCAGCCTCTCGCCTTGGCCTCGAAGGTCGAGGATAGTTGCGACGTCGCTCGCCGTCATCTCTTGCCACGCCGTCATCGCAAAACAGCTTCGGATGCACTGGAAATTTGTTCGCTTGGTGTACGCAATGTGTTCTATCTAAATTACGTGTTTTCGAGCTCGTTTGACCACAATTACAATTTTGATACCAATCTTACCACGCCTCTCCATTTATTCTCGCATCGTTGAAATATTTCGAAAATGACATTTTCTGCCATTGTGCTGGCTACACTGTGTATTTCGATGATCGACATATAGCATTCGAACCGTATTTAATTGCGCTATTAATCCAGCTTCATTGCAGCTCTGTCCGATGAAAATCAAAAATATTTGAAATGAAACAAGAAATTTCCAAGACTTTTGTCGTGCACTTTAACTTGCTTTCATATATTACTTGTTTGTATTTTTTACTTCTGGTGTAATTTGCCTACATATATTACCTTCCTATTTTCTTCATGCTTGGTTTAGGACGTGGATTTCGTTTACTATTGTGACCAAATATTTGTTATATGATGTTTCATTTGATCTGAAACATGTCTCAAACTATCCTTGTTTGAACGATCACGAAGTGTTGGTCGTGTGTGTGCTTATGAGAGTCTTGCTCTGCTACGATCGCCTCGATGGACGGCTTTGTCTCGTGCGATGGTCATAGTCGCCTTGCGCGTATCTGAGCTTTCACGTGGTGCGACTGCAATGCGGCGCTGTGCATTCGACTTGCCTTCGTGTTATGGCATCACTTTGGTGCTGGAGTGTCGTTCGGAGCACACAACAACCACAACAAGAAGACGTGAAACGATCGGTGGGGACAGCAAGTAGCATAGAGACCGCTACGTTGTCGTTGCGAGCACACAGTGCCTAGAGGAGGAGGCTGTGCTGAGACTTGCGAGCCCTCATAGAGCCAGCATCACGTTACATGCGCAAATTGTCAGCGGCAGTCGACCTCAACGAGCACGGCCATGGCAACGAGTGCGCCACTCAACGTGTCGGCTCACTGCTGCCTGCTTGAGCATGAAAGCTGTCGATCTAGAACACGACCTGGTGCCATCTTGGTTGAGAGCGTTGCGATGCGATGCCAGCAATCCTTGCGAACGAGCAAACGATCGTCGCTATCAACGAACAACAGCAACAGAGCAATGCCGCCTGGATTTGAACTGCTTGGGTCGCAGTCATCTTGAGCGCTCCTGACTGGAACTGCTCAGCTCAGTGTGCAAGCGTCCGACCGAGCGAGTGCGTCTTGCTCTGCGCTCAGCGACCCTGTGTCATGTGAGTCGAGCGAGCACGTTTGAACTCGCTCACTCCGCTGTGTGCGAGCCACAACCGAAGCTGTTCATGTTGTGATGCGCTTCGACCCGATCCAGCGACCTGCTCGAAGGTCATGAGCGCTATCCGATCTCGACAGTTGAGGCTCGTTGCAGCAGCCTGAGCAGCGCTCTCGCGTGGTCACGTGGTTTCAAGGCAACGTAGCCTGAGCATCTGTCCCTCGAGCTACAAGACGACAACCACGTGCGCTGAGGCGCGTTGAGAGTGCCGCGAATACAACTGCTGTCGCTATGCGCTCGCGGTCTACAGCTGGAGCCGCGGAAGAGGCACTTGGCGGCCGGCACAGCATGTGCGTCACTGCCAGGAGCTCTCTCGTCAAGTCTAGCTGCAAGCCCAACTGAGGCAGCAACCGGATGCTTAGCGCCAGTTCTCGTGGGACGCAGGCAGTCGATCGATCGCTTGAGCGTGCAAGCGCGCGTTGTTGCTTTGATCGATCCAGTGATGCAAGTCTCCATTCGCAAACTTGCTCGCTCGAGTCCCAACCCAAGCACCACTCGCCTCAACAGCGCACTCGCCGCTCACACAACTCGCCTCGCCTCTGACTGCTTGCCATAATGAAGATCACATCCAGTGTCGCGCTGCTTGCTCTCGTCGGCGTCCTCGCTGCATCTGCTCCGTCGTCGTCGTCGGCTCTCAAGACTACGACAACAAAGTGTAACGTGAAGCCCAGTGGCAACACGACCAGCATCACCAAGATGCCAACACCGACGCCGACGCTGCCTCCGACAGTGGCTCCGACTCCGATTGCTGTGCCAACACCGACTTCGACTCCGTCAAAGGCCGCTACGAAGCCTACGTCTGCTCCGAGCCAGACGCCAGCTCAAGACACAACAAAAGACCCGATCAAGGACGACAGCGACAACGATGACGACGACAACGGCTCCGAGTACGACCCCGCGTACCCTGTCCCTCGAGCCACCACTCGCGCTCCAGGCCGAGCAACTCCGCAGCCGACGACGCGTGCTCCAGGTCGTCCTGCGCCGCGACCGACTACTGATGCTCCAGCGTACCCAGCTCCGAAAGCCACCACTGCTGCTCCGACTCCATCGCGGATACCAGCCACGAGTCAAGGCGGTGCCCAGGCCGGCGTCGACCCCGCGACATGTCTCGCCGCGCACAACAAGCTCCGCGCTGAAGTCGGTGTGCCACCGCTGACGTGGGACGCTGCGCTCGCATCGAAAGGCGCCGCGTGGGCTCAGCACATGGAGGACATGAACTTCTTCGGCCACAACACGCCCGGGAAGTCGGATAGCCAGATGAACAACCTGTACAGCGGCACGGACTGTCTCGGCGCTGTCGCCGCGTTCGGGAGCGAAAAGTCCAAGTTCCCTGCCGACCGCATCGTGCGCCAAGAGAGCTACATGCAGTACGGCCACTACTCGATGATCGTTTGGCGCACCACCACGCGCGTGGGCTGCGGTCGCGGTCGATCGAAGAACCTCGCGTGCTACTACGAAGAGCCGGGGAACCGCATCGGGACGCCTGCGTACTAGAGCAACTCGCGCCTTAGTGTGGAGCGTTCAACGCATCACTTGATACGTGTGCACACAAGTATGTGGTTTATACATGGTAGTACAATATGAAGCACAGATTTCTTGTTGTTGGGTTGCTAACACGTGTGTTGTTGGTTTCGGTGAATCAATCCGTATTTATTAATAATTGGAATTGTGGGCGATTCTCAAAATATGGTCAAATATGGTGATCTGTTGGCAAGCTCATGGAGCAGGCTCAGAGCACATTGAGCTTGGCGCTTGAACACGAGAGAGACTTGAAAGCGCCGCACATGTCAGCACATCCTGCTCTTCGGATGTCTCCTTAGCACGGCGACGACTGACACCCCATCCAGCTCGTCGCTTAAGCGCAACGTCAAGAAGAAGTTTGTCTCGACGAATGTGAGGCGCTTTGGAATCGCTCGCAAGTTCTCAGGTCTGCGAGGTTGATCGCATGTGGCAGTGGCGCTGCTGTCGCGTGCCTAGTGCCGCTACCGTGTACATGCGCGTCCAGATCGTCCATCGCACGCAGCTACAAGCCACTGACTGACAAGTCACCGACTAGAGGTCGCCACGACTGACTGACTGACTGGCGAGCGTCTCGCGGATCTTCTTTGGATCCGCGCGTTCATTGCGCGTCGAGTCGAGTCACGATCGGATCAGTTGATCGATCCCAGAGTCATGACGGAGCTCGCGCACGGAGCTGCGCTGCTGCCGACGCTCGTTGCGATCACGCGCGTTGTGCGGTCGCTGTACGGACCTGGGAAAGCGCGCAAGCAGATCACAGGTGCGCTGGCTGCAGCGTCGACAAGACGCTCGCTTGCCGACTGACATCGCTTTGGTGTTGCATCTGTAGACGCACATGGCGTGACGCGGTTCACGTCGGACGCGTTCGAGATCATCCAGACGCTCGAGAGCGAACACGCAGCGCTTGCGATGGTGCGCGAGTCGCTCCAGGACCACATGCGCACATGCGGCACTGTACGACGATTGCGCTGCTGCTGAGGAGTGTCTCTCGCTCTAGCTCATGGTCCTACGAACGCACGGATGCCGTTGCGGATGCCGTTGCGGATGCCATTGCGCGGTGTGTGGTGCTCACTGTCAGCGGTGCACGACGCTGCTCAACATCTTGAACGTGCTGGGCGAAGCAGCAGTGGATCTCCAGCGCCGCGGCATGACAGTGTACGAGAACGTCTCGTGCTGTTCGAGTGGCGCTGCCAGACATCAGGCGACCGACTGACAAGTTGAGTGGGGACTGACTGAACGCGCATGCCCTGCGCGCGCGCTCTCTCTCTCTCTCAGTGATGCGATTCGAGACGCACTCGCTCGTACAGAGCGCACGTGCCGTCAGGTACGACGAGAGACGCGCCACTCGCTCGCTGGTGCCGTGCGTGCTCTTGCTCACGCGCGTTGGTCGCTTGCTCTGCGCAGACGCTCAAGCGCATGCGAATGCCGATCCCAGAGGCGATCAGCGGCTTCGACAGCGCAGACTACACGACACAACTGCGTTTGCTCGGCGAGCGACTCCAGACGCGGTGCGTGCGCTGACTTCGCTTGGATGTGATCAAGACAAGAGAGAGAGAGAGAGAGAGAGCACGACTGAGTCACTACTAATGCGGCTCGAGAGCAGGACACTAGCAGACGCCAGCACGGACGACAGCAGTCTGACGATGCCGATGCAGCTCGCGCTCGAGCTCCTCGCGCACATCGACCCACTCGCGCTCGAAGATCCGCTGTTCCACGTCGACAGCGCAGTGTCCACGCGCACCGCACTTGGCGGATCCGCTGGAGAGCGCGCCGTTGGCTCGCGCGTGTTCTCTGGCGTCCTCGTTCCAGTCGCTCCGGACTACCGAGCGCAGCTCCAACGCGCGCTCGTTGCGAGTCCTGAGGCTAACAACAGACTCTCGACCAACGACGAGCTGCTCGTTGTCCGCCGCGCCGTTGCGATCCACGGCGACTTTGACGCCGCGACGCTCGAAGCCCACGCGTTCGCACGCGATGTCGACGTCGCGTTCGTCTGGGGCGACGTGAGCGCGCAGACCATGGACGCGTGCTGGCGGACACCGTCGAGACTGCGGTGCGTCCCAGTGGACTCGTACAAAGCGCTCGAGCGCATCGCAGTGCTCAGTGGCGCGCACATCGTCGAGTCGTGGCGCGAGCTCTTGTCGTGTGCGATCGGGACAGCGCCACTCGCTCTGCGCGCGGTCGAGATCGCTGCGACGCGGTGTGGCGACATCGACCATGACGATGACGACGATGGCAGTGAGGACGACTCAGTACACGCTCGAGGCACTCGCGCACACGCTGCGCTGTTTGTGAACGTCGATCGCCTCGATTCGCTGCGTCCGCTGCAGACGCTTCTCGTCCGTGGCGCGACGCGATCCGAAGCCGAGGAGCTCCAGCAGCGCGTGCGCTCGTCGCTCCAGCGCATTGTGCTCGCGCTCCGGTCGGGATACGTGCTGCCATCGAGCGGCGCTGTGCTGTGCGCCTGTGCGGCAGAGCTCCGTCTCGCACTGGAGGATCCGCTGAGTGGCAGCGGCGACAACTGCAGCGGCGAAAGCAGTGCAGTGACGATCGCAGTCGATCGCTTCGCTGATGCACTGAGCCAGCTCGCAGCGCTGCTGCGTCAGAACGCTGGAGACGCTGCGAGCGAGCTCCGTAGCGGCAGCGACGCCTTGTACGCGTGCTTGGCGCACGTCCAGCGCATCCAGCACAACTACACACAGGGCATCCACGACGTCGGACGCGCGGCGTTCTACGCGAGCTGTCTGTTCAGCAGCAGCGACTACTGCGCACTCGCGACCGTATCGAGCAAGCACGCGCGGCTGGACGACTACACGAGCGTGCGCTCGGCCATGACGAGGAGCTTCTGTCTGATTGACGCCGTGCTTCGTGTCGCGTCGTACCGCATCAACGCGCAGGCAGCGAGCGCATAGGACGAGTGATCGACAGTCGATCGAGTGGAGTACCGAGCGTACGGCCGACAGAGTTCGCGATGCGAGTAAGCGCGGTGTCGACACGACGAGGAGCGGGCTCCGTCTCGGTCAAGGCCCTGTCATCGCAGTTGCTCGTCTGGACGCGAGCGCTGGGGCGAATCGGCGCGGCGTACGACCTCGGGACGCCGTGGCGACATCCGATCAAAGTGCTCGTTGATCTTCGCACCACGTCCGAGCCAAGGAGCGACTTTCTTCGCCTCAGATTCGGTGGTGCGCGCACTTGGAATGGGTCGATCGATCGATCGACTGCTTATTGATACGAGCACGAGCGCGACGCAGAGCTCTTCTCTTCTCGTGAACGTATATCACATTACACACCACTGGCACTGCACGAGCACGAGCGCGAGCGCGAGACGCACGAGACGCCCTCGCGCCAACCAACCAACCAACCAAGCCAAGCAAGCCAAGCCAAGCCAAGCCAAGCCAAGCAAACGCAAGTGGTGTGAATCGAATCGATGCGGTGCGCGTCAACTGTGTCAACTGTGTCGCAAGAACTTCAAGTCGCGCGCGCGCTGTCTTGATTCTCTGGCGCATCAGTAAACTAGCGTGATTTCGCTGGTACGACGCGTTTGCCAGAGACCGGCAGGCGTGACGCGCTCTGCATCACACTGCTGTCAAACACGCGAAGATGCGCGCTGATTGGGCAAACGCTTTTGTGTGGTCACTTCACACACAGACACTAGACATGGCTTCACACCACACCACACCACGCTGCTGCTGGCGAACAAGACGACGACGACGACAACAACAACAACAACAGAGGACAGCACAGCACACTGGAGCCTTCAGCATGACGACGACCATGGCATGCATGCATGCATATGCATGTCAAATGTATGCGCGCACGATCTCGCTAGCAGGCGGCGGCGCGACCAGCTGTGGACAGCGACGACGACGACGACCAGAGCAGAGCAACAGCACTAGCACTAGCACTAGCAACTGCCGTGTCATCGAGGACGACGCAACGAGATCTGAGATGATGACAGAATGAATGGTTGGCTGCCGCGCGTCGCGTCGCGTCGCTGGCGTCCAATTGCGTTTGCGACGCTGACGTCCGTTGTCGCTCTCGAGGTGCTGCTGCTGCTGCTGTTCTCGAGGTGCTGCTGCTGCTGCTCTTGAGGAGATAGCTTCACTCCACTCCACTCCGCTCGAGCTCGAGCTCCAGCACATGCGTCTTGTGCGTCTTGTGACTTCTGTGACAGACATAGCCGTTCGGTTCGGTGACTCTGGTCAATGAGAAGTCGGCCAGTAGATTCTTGGGTCTTGGGTCTTGGGTCTTGGGTCGAGTCTGAATGACGTGCTGCTGCTTGGATGCTCGCTTGGTGCTCGCTTCGTGGAGTGTGGAGTGTCGAGCGAGACGTTCGCGTTCGCTTGCAGGTCTGAGTGACAGCAGGATGTGCGTGGACGGCACTGCTCTGCTCCAGCACAACGATGTGTGCATGCATGTCATGCAGCAACAGCGCCGAGAGTTCGTCCAAACGCTCAAGCAAATCTTGTGCGACCGAACACGAATGCGGTGCGCTTCACGAGCTGTAGACGAGCTGTAGACGAGCGCAGTAGAGCTGCAGAGAATGAATAGAGAATGTGGGAGCACTGCACCACCACCACGCCACTTGAGTGAGCGAGCGCAAAGACGTCTGCGTGGCAGCGCGCAGCGAGCACTACAGTACTTATAACTCAATGTGTGCACGACTCGCTCGAGCGCGCGACCACGTTCAGCAAGAGCAAATGCGAACGCGGTGTGTCACGACCTCAAGGCGAGCGCAGTGTAGTCACAGACGTGAGATCATTGGCCCGCTCGTATCACTCAGAGCGCTTGAACATGCGTGAGCAGGTCATCCGCGAGTTCGGTGCGACCTTGGAGGACTACAAGAAGTATGTTGACTTGCCCAAGTACGGCACGCAGGCTTTGGTCTCGGCGTTGAGCGCCTCGTGCGCTTCGTCACGGGTATTGAGAACTTTCGCGACGTGATTCCGTACCCGCAGTGGCCAGGCAACGCCGCGTTCTTAGCGACTCGAGGCTTTGCAGACGACTGTACTCGTGAGCGACCAAGCAGTAGAGACTACGTGATGCGAGCTGCGGTTGACTGCGAATGGTATCGAGACTCGAGTGAGAGTGAGGAGGAGAGATAATCGTCGGTCGGAGAGCACTGATGCGATCGCCCGGCTGCGACTGCTGTTCACACACGCATCCTCATACACACACGCTTGTGTCTTGTTGCTTTGTCTGTGGTTGGTCTTACATCGTCGAGTAGGTGACTACGGGTGGCGAAAGAGCATGATGCACTTCTTCCCGACGTTGAAGCGCACAAAGTTCTTGCTCTCGTACGTGAACGCGGTCTTGTACTCGGATCCGACGATGCAGTGCCACGTTGGGCCGTACTTCTCCTCCATCCACGTCTGCGAGTGCGCACCATGCGAGCATCGTGAGGCAACATCTCTAGCATCGCGCTGCAGAACAGCAGACACTTCAGATGCACACGTACTTTGATGTGCTTGGCGATCTCTTTCTCTTGTGTGAACTGCTCGAGCGCCACGCCTGCTTGGGCGATCGCATCGTTCTACACGCAGCAGTCCATGCATGCTGTGAGCGACACACCACATGCATCCCAAGCACAATGCAAGCGAGCTAAGGCAGCACCTTCATGTCCCCGTGCTCGTCCACTGTCCTCACGATTCAAGCATGCATTCGACAGGCATTCGATGGTTATCCGAGTAGCACGGACAGCAGCAGCCTCTGAACTACGTGAGCTACTTGATGCCAGGACGTACTGTCGGTCTCCATCTGCTTGCCGTTCTCGCGCGGCATCGTGCTCAGTCTGTCTGTCTGTCTGTCGTTGTCCTCGTCGAGGTCGTCTTGGTATCACTGTGCAGCCAAGTGCTGAAAGATACACGACGTCCTTTCGATCTCGCAACGCAAGTAAAGAATCCTTCATACATTTATATGTGACAAGCGATCGGAGATGCAATGCGCACTATTTACGAAAAATAGTAGAACCTCAAAAAGAGTGATGGTAATTTATCGACAAGTATACATTTTCAAGTACAACCCGGTAAAACCTCAAAACCTCGATTACCAGATTTGTTTTTGTCACTATACGATTTCCTGTTTTAACGCACTTTTAGTTGATAAAACCTCGGTCATTTTTTGCTACCTCAAAACACCTCAAAACCTCAAACTCGCATTGCAATTCAATTTTGAGTTGCAACTGTCAATGTGGTGTCGACCACACAAACATGTTGCATAGTGACAAAACCAAGGGTTCTAGACCACTCGCAGTCACTGCGCACTCACATTGCGCAGACGAACGCAGCGCAACATCGCTTGCTTGCCGCAGACGAACGCAGCTCGTGCATCTCGTGCATCGACGCGCGTGTGAGTGTGAGTGCGTGCGTCCTCTGCTTGGAGCCCCGATGGCGCACGATCTCTCGGCCCGCATCGAGTACTCGGAGAAGTACGTCGACGACACGCACGAGTACAGGTACGCGCGCGCACGTGCTCGATCTGCGTTTCCTCAGCTGTTGCTGTTGCTGCTGCTGATGCCGCCGACCAGTACTCTGTGCTGGAGGCTTGCAAGAGATGCCATGCCTCCGTGCAGCTCCGGGACGAGTACTCGCTCGTGTGCCATCGACTAACAATGTGTGTTTGTGTTGTTTCTCGCACGTGACAACACGCAGACATGTGATCTTGCCAAAGGAGATGCAACGCAGTCTGCCGGACCGGTTGCTGAGCGAGACCGAGTGGCGCCAACTTGGTGTGCAGCAGAGCCGCGGTTGGGTGCACTACGCGATTCACAAGTACGTCGAGCGCAGTGCAGGTGCTCCTACCGAGCGTCTGATGGGCTAGAGAGTATCGCCGAGATGTCTTGAGACGAACTGTGTGCTGTGCTCACGTCCATGTGCTGTCCTCCGTCAGGCCGGAGCCTCACATCCTGCTCTTCCGACGTCCACTTGGCACGGACCCGACCACTGGCCGCATCAACGCGTCGCTCGAGCGCGAAGCCAAGGACAAGTACGCGAAGGACTTTAACTAGCCGTCACCACGACGTTCATTGTGCTTGTCAGCGCGCGTCTCGAGCTCCATTGCAAGCGCGTGGCGCTCGAACCAACGTTCCACACTTCATTGCAACAACTCGCTACTCGCACACCGCACATGATCGTGTCTCGTGGAGGTGAAGACGGTCCTATTGCCGTCACTGTGACTACACTGCGCGAAGAAGTGCATCATGCTCTTTCGCCACCCGTAGTCACCTACTCGACGATGTAAGACCAACCACAGACAAAGCAACAAGACACAAGCGTGTGTGTATGAGGATGCGTGTGTGAACAGCAGTCGCAGCCGGGCGATCGCATCAGTGCTCTCCGACCGACGATTATCTCTCCTCCTCACTCTCACTCGAGTCTCGATACCATTCGCAGTCAACCGCAGCTCGCATCACGTAGTCTCTACTGCTTGGTCGCTCACGAGTACAGTCGTCTGCAAAGCCTCGAGTCGCTAAGAACGCGGCGTTGCCTGGCCACTGCGGGTACGGAATCACGTCGCGAAAGTTCTCAATACCCGTGACGAAGCGCACGAGGCGCTCAACGCCGAGACCAAAGCCTGCGTGCCGTACTTGGGCAAGTCAACATACTTCTTGTAGTCCTCCAAGGTCGCACCGAACTCGCGGATGACCTGCTCACGCATGTTCAAGCGCTCTGAGTGATACGAGCGGGCCAATGATCTCACGTCTGTGACTACACTGCGCTCGCCTTGAGGTCGTGACACACCGCGTTCGCATTTGCTCTTGCTGAACGTGGTCGCGCGCTCGAGCGAGTCGTGCACACATTGAGTTATAAGTACTGTAGTGCTCGCTGCGCGCTGCCACGCAGACGTCTTTGCGCTCGCTCACTCAAGTGGCGTGGTGGTGGTGCAGTGCTCCCGCATTCTCTATTCATTCTCTGCAGCTCTACTGCGCTCGTCTACAGCTCGTCTACAGCTCGTGAAGCGCACCGCATTCGTGTTCGGTCGCACAAGATTTGCTTGAGCGTTTGGACGAACTCTCGGCGCTGTTGCTGCATGACATGCATGCACACATCGTTGTGCTGGAGCAGAGCAGTGCCGTCCACGCACATCCTGCTGTCACTCAGACCTGCAAGCGAACGCGAACGTCTCGCTCGACACTCCACACTCCACGAAGCGAGCACCAAGCGAGCATCCAAGCAGCAGCACGTCATTCAGACTCGACCCAAGACCCAAGACCCAAGACCCAAGAATCTACTGGCCGACTTCTCATTGACCAGAGTCACCGAACCGAACGGCTATGTCTGTCACAGAAGTCACAAGACGCACAAGACGCATGTGCTGGAGCTCGAGCTCGAGCGGAGTGGAGTGGAGTGAAGCTATCTCCTCAAGAGCAGCAGCAGCAGCACCTCGAGAACAGCAGCAGCAGCAGCACCTCGAGAGCGACAACGGACGTCAGCGTCGCAAACGCAATTGGACGCCAGCGACGCGACGCGACGCGCGGCAGCCAACCATTCATTCTGTCATCATCTCAGATCTCGTTGCGTCGTCCTCGATGACACGGCAGTTGCTAGTGCTAGTGCTAGTGCTGTTGCTCTGCTCTGGTCGTCGTCGTCGTCGCTGTCCACAGCTGGTCGCGCCGCCGCCTGCTAGCGAGATCGTGCGCGCATACATTTGACATGCATATGCATGCATGCATGCCATGGTCGTCGTCATGCTGAAGGCTCCAGTGTGCTGTGCTGTCCTCTGTTGTTGTTGTTGTTGTCGTCGTCGTCGTCTTGTTCGCCAGCAGCAGCGTGGTGTGGTGTGGTGTGAAGCCATGTCTAGTGTCTGTGTGTGAAGTGACCACACAAAAGCGTTTGCCCAATCAGCGCGCATCTTCGCGTGTTTGACAGCAGTGTGATGCAGAGCGCGTCACGCCTGCCGGTCTCTGGCAAACGCGTCGTACCAGCGAAATCACGCTAGTTTACTGATGCGCCAGAGAATCAAGACAGCGCGCGCGCGACTTGAAGTTCTTGCGACACAGTTGACACAGTTGACGCGCACCGCATCGATTCGATTCACACCACTTGCGTTTGCTTGGCTTGGCTTGGCTTGGCTTGGCTTGCTTGGCTTGGTTGGTTGGTTGGTTGGCGCGAGGGCGTCTCGTGCGTCTCGCGCTCGCGCTCGTGCTCGTGCAGTGCCAGTGGTGTGTAATGTGATATACGTTCACGAGAAGAGAAGAGCTCTGCGTCGCGCTCGTGCTCGTATCAATAAGCAGTCGATCGATCGATCGACCCATTCCAAGTGCGCGCACCACCGAATCTGAGGCGAAATATCTTGTCTATGATCAAATAGTATTGAAATATTTGGTGTTGTGGACATTGTGCACATGCGTGGCTTAGAACTTGTATATAAAGTGCCAGTGCTGTCGATATGCTGGTTCTAACTAACTATCCACTTCTATTTCTGCACGTCGTGTCCACGTCAACATGCGATTCGCATCCCCCGTTTTCATCACTATTGATTTTGTCTCTTCACCATGTGATTGAAGCCCTACCCCACGCTTCTCTTGGACTTTGTATGTCGACCTGCGAAGGCGCGTGCTCGAGTCGAGTCGTCTTCGTCGTCCAGACACCAAGAGCACACCAAGAGCGCACTCGACTCGACGTGGTCGACCAAGCCAAAGCCCAAGCCCAAGCGCGCACATCGACTCTGCGCTCGATCATTCTCCGATTGGATCCGCTCGGCCGACGCTCGCTCGCTCGCTCTCGCCCTACCGCCCGCCCGCTCCGTCCTCTACTCCACACACTCCGTCAAGATGATTGCCGCGAGCGCAAACAGCAACAACAGCAACGCGAACAACCTCGGACTCGTGACGATGCTCACGCGCAAGCAGACCGGCAAGACCGTGCTTGCGACGAGCGCGATCAAGGACGCGATCTCGTCGGACATGAAAACGCGCCCAGTGCCAGTGTGGGTCAAGATGGCCGCCGGCATGACTGGTGGTGTGGCCGAAGCGTGCTTGCTCCAGCCGCTCGACGTCACGAAGACGCGGCTGCAGCTCGACCGCGAGGGCAAGTACAAGGGCATGGTGAACTGCGGCAAGACGATCTACAAGGAGGAGGGTGCGCTCGCGCTCTACAAGGGCCTCACGCCGTTCTTGACCAACATGGTGCTCAAGTACGCGCTGCGCTTCGGCTCGTTCGCGTGGTTCCGCGAGCAGCTCGCAGGCGGCCCAGGCCAGCCGATCACGTCGCAGATCAACTTCACGGCCGGTCTGTTCGCCGGCTGCTTTGAGTCGGTGCTCATTGTCACGCCGTTCGAGGTGATCAAGACGCGCATGCAGAAGGAGGTCGGCATTGGTCGCTACAGCGGTCCAGTCGACTGCGCGCGCAAGGTCGTGGCGAACGAGGGTCTCTCGGCGCTCTGGAAGGGCAACATCCCGACGATGGCGCGCCAGGGCAGCAACCAGGCGTTCAACTTCATGGCCATGGCGTGGCTCAACTCGAACGTGTGGAAGAAGGAAGACGGCGACGGCAAGACGCTGCCGTCGTACGTGACGTTCGTGAACGGTCTCATCGCCGGCTCGCTCGGCCCGATGTTCAACACGCCGATGGACGTGCTCAAGACGCGCTTGATGGCGCAGGAGACGATCAAGGGCCAGGAGCTCAAGTACAAGGGCTTCTTCCACGCGCTGCGGCTGATTGCGAAGGAGGAGGGCCCAGCGGCGCTCTGGAAGGGTCTCCTCCCGCGTCTCACGCGTATGGCACCAGGCCAGGCGATCACGTGGACGGTCGTGATGCGCGTGACGTCGATCTTTGAGAACGCCGAGTACAGCGACTCGAAGCTCAAGCTCTAAGGCGCGAGCGGATGCGTGAACCACAACTGCAGCGGCCGCCACTGATCGCTCGCGCTCTCACGCCCACACACACGCGTCTGGAGCACGCGTGCGACCCAAGTAGTTAGCGCTCTCTCATGCTTTCGCGATGAGAGAGATGCGCGCGTGGATCTAGACGAGTGTAAGTGTGTGAGCGTCGGAGTGCAGTGAGGACGATGGCAGTCGGCTGGAGTGCTTTTTGTATGGACTTCATCAATAGAGACTCCCTTGATACGGTGCAACTTGGTTGTTTGTGAGCGTTCCTCTCTTTGCTTCAGTCTCATGTCGTGACAGCTGAAGAAGGCGCTAGTACCGACCTCTTTGGTCTGAGGAGCGTCTCACACACTCAAAGCAGCGTCGTGCGAGCGTTCAGTGTGTGAGTGAGTGAATGGCCACAGAGTCAGACGGCAACGTCACGCACGCATCCATCCATCCATCGTGTTCCATCTATGATCTGTGTGTCGGTCCTCTACCGCGACGTCGCTTATGCCAATGTAAGCGACGCACGCGCGCTCGCCTCTACATGCTCGCAAACTCGCCCGATGCGTACGACGTCATGTTGTGAACGCTGCTGCGTCGCGGCACGGGCGGAAAGTCTGCGGCAATGAGCGCGTCGATCGCGTCTTCGGACAGTCCCTGCTGCCGGTATCGCTGGATCGTGCGCAAGAGCACGTCGAGCTGCCGCGCGCCGCTCGAGAGCCGCGTCGGCAAGCCAAGGTTGCTGCTCGTCGTCGAAAACGTCGACGTGCGTTCGACACTGTCGTCCATGTCAAACTCCGAGTCGGCAGTCGGCGGCGCGCTCATGGTGTACTGGTTCAGTGCATACGGCGTCCGCTGTGGTGGCTGTGGAGGGTACATCTGGGGCGCGGGAGGGTACATCTGCTGTTGGTACGGATCGTACGGCCGTGCAACTTCTGACGCAATGTCTTCGTCTTCGTCGTCGTCTTCATCGTCATCGTCGTACTCGTCATCGTCGTAGTACTCGTCGTCGTACTCGTCATCGTTGTACTCGCTCCCCATCGAGTACATCGACGGCACTTCACTGCGACTCACGCTCCCAATGCGCGATGCACGGACGCTACTGCCAGCGTAGCTCCGCGTGTATCCCTGCGACGTCCGGTGCGTCATGCTCCCGCCTGCGAGGCGGTGCCACGGCCCGCCGTGGTTACAGCACTCGCACACGCCGCCCGGGTTGAGCTGTCCGCGGATCTTCTTCTTCTTGTAGCTCGTGCAGCCGCAGATCGAGTCCGTGTCGCGGCCGTAGACGCACTGCCCGCGCTTCCCAATGCGACTCCGCTCGTTCCGCGCGAGCTCTTCCCACAAGAGCGTCCGCGCAGGGACAGGGATCGACGGCACGAGCCCTGCAGCACGCTTCGCAGCGTACTCTTTCGCAATCTCCTCCAAGATCTTCTCGGCCTGGCGCTTGCGATGCGCGCGCTCGCGCTCAGCGTTCTCTGGCGCGACGCTCGACGTTGTCGACCCGCCACTCGCAGTCGCGAACCGGCGAAAGCTGTTCATGGGCGAGTCGAGCGAGTCAATAGACCGGAGCGACCGCGCAGACGAGAGCTTGCGCACGAGGTCGCGTCGGAGCGACGTCGGTGCGGCTGCTGCATTCGTGATTGTGTGTGTGCTCCGACTGCTCGGAGCTGGCATAGACGCTTGCGGTACTGGAGCAGGCGCTCGCGACGCTGGCGCTGTGGAGTTCATACGGTAGCTCGTTGTGCTGGACGAGTTCGCAGTGCTCGCGTCGCTGCTGCGGCCGCCAGCAGTCGTAGGGGTACTCGTCGTGCGACGGTGGACTGACGAACCAGCGCGCGGCGGACGGTGCGGCGTGTCGGCGTCAGTTGTAAACTGCGGCCGTCCCGGCACGGGCGGCGCCTCGGTGGAGTACCCGCCATTGCTGTGCGTTGCCGCCACTGGCTTGTGTGTGGTGTTGCCGCTGCTGCTGCTGCGCTTCGTGCGCTGGACGCCCAGGCGGCTGCCCATAGTACTCATGCACGGTGTGGTCAGCAGGCGCGCAGGAGTACCGGCAGAATGGAGCTGCGCTGCTCGTGGATGTGGATGTGTGTGTGTGTGTGTGTCGCAGCGCGTCGTCGTCGTCCGTCCGTCCTGCTGCGCGATGTCGCTTCGTTGCTCGTCGCTCGTGTGCGCTCTCTGTCGCTCGTGTCTTGCGTCGTACGTCTCGTGCGAGAGAGAGAGAGAGAGAGCGCTCAGTTGAGGCGCACGCGTGCTCCGGACTCAGTAGCTGCAGCACGACGAGCAGTTGGGTGAGGACGACAGCAACGTCGGTGTCGTTCGTCTCGAGTGCTTCGCGATTGAAAGTGATCGCGCGCGGTGCTCGTGACGCTCGCGAGCGGCAGCGACGGCGGCTGTGGGGCTGGGGAGAGGCAGTCGCCGCGCTGCGCACTCGGTCCGTCCGTCGGTCGGTCGTCCGTGTCGCGGGAATGACAATGCGAACGAGCCAGCTCACTGACGCCAAATTGCATGTGTGCTCGCATATTCTAACTGTTCACTTGCATATAGTATGCAGCTGTGAGAAATAGATGCGAATGGACCAACCAGCCCAGTTGTTTACAAGCTGCTTTGCCTCCACTGCTCTCGGTCTCTCGTAGCCGCTCAGTTGCTCTCTCGGTCTCTCGGTCTCTCATCGCCGTCATGCTCCAAGCCCAACGCTCGAGATCGCTCGAGATCGATGCACACTAAGGCAGGCAAAGGCAGTCCCAGGTCCAGACGACCACGATCGCATCGTGTCCATCGTAGCAGCAACAACAGGAGCAAGCAAGGCTCAACAACAACAATGTCCAGCCCCACAATGTCCACGTCGACAAGGTCTCTGATCTATGGAACGCAGGAGCGTAACAACGCCGGCAAGCGCAACGTAGCGTAGTAAGTGAAGTTCTGTCTGTAAGCCAGCACGCCCTCCTGACTCTTTGCCCTATGGCTGGCTCGATCCGATCTCACCGCCACGAGGCGAGATCACCAAGCGCTCGCCCACCTCGTGAGCTGCAGCGCGAGCATTGCCGCTGTTGCTGTCGCTGCTACTACTGGGGGCGGTGGCCGATCCGATCCGACTACATCCTCCTCGCCTCGTACCCAGGCTCGCATGCACACGCGATCCTGAGCTGCGTGTGTGAGAATGGGCGAGCGAGCGAGTGGATGTTCATGCCGTCCAGCGCGAGACTGCCGACGCGAAAGTCTGTGCGCGTGTGCAACGAGTCGACGCATGGCGCGCACCAAACCTCCGATCTCTACGCGCGCTCGGTGTCCACGGCCAGCTCTGTCTTGCTGTCTTGCAGAGCGTTCAAATGCCGGTGACCAACCACGAACCGCACGATCGTAGCATTGTCAGCTTGTTGGATACGACCACCTCATCGGCCAGACCGACTTGCTCCTCAGTGCATGGACAGCTACTGAAGTGCAACGACCTCTGAGTCTTTGACAAGCCGCTTTGTATGCACAGAGACCAATGAGCGCGTACATCGACGTCACGGCGCCGCTACATGCAAACCGCAGGAAGCCGTCAAAGCAAGTCGCGACCCGCCGTGACGAGATGCGAGGTCGCCAGCGACTGGCCATCCACAGGTACACAGGTACACACACATGGTGGTTGTCAGTGACCGCGAGCTCGAATTTCATGGCACCAGCCCGCGAAGCAAGTCACAAGGACACAAGAGCTTGAGAAGTGCTTCGACAACAAGAGGTGGTGTGTGTGTGACTCGAAAGGCGTGCTAGCAACTACTGTACGCTAAGGACGAGCACGGGTAGACTAGCGTACATGAGCGTCGGTGAAGCAGGAACCGAGCGCAGTGGTTGCTACGTTGACAGAAGTCGCTCAGCACAACCAAATGATGTGGCTCGATGAAGCTATGGCCACACGGGCATAGCAACATGTCTTCCGTCAGTCGACCACCGAGGTTGCCTTTTCCGAATCAGCAGACCATGCAGTCCATGCAGTGTGAAGCACGGCAGCTTTCGCCAGCCTGCTACACCATGTGCCGCCAAAGAGACCAGCACCACTACAGCGCTACCAACAACTAACGACGTCAGGAGCGCCAGGGGCTAGACATGAGTTCGCTTCGTCTCGTGAACCAGAGGCCATAAGGGCGATTCGCTCGATCGCTCGAGTCAGTCACTTTCTTCTCGAAGCAGCACTACCACATCCAGTCCTTGCACTTTAACGACCAGACATGCAAGGCTTGCAGTGCAGCTTCAGTGCAAACCTTGCTTTTGCTTGCTCTGGAGTCGATGGACTGGTGTGGCGCAGCTGGGTATTGATGAGAGGCACCGGCAAATACACGATGCATGAGCCTGAAGCAAGTGCAAGTGCTGTCAAAACAAGCGAGCAAGCTGACCGAGGGCAGCTGGGTCTTGGCTCTGCATGCTGCGATGTTGCTGCGAGCGGACTAGAGTGTTGAGCATGCGTTGTCGAGCGTCTCAAAGCTTCAAAGCTGTCATGTCTTCGCCACCTTTCTCTCTTCTCTCTCATACGATCTCTTGCACTTTTCTCTCCTCAAAACTGCGGACGTGCGTCTGTCGTCGTCCTACGGCGTCGCGACCATGAACTCGGCCGCTTTCGTCACGACGCTCGCCACGACGTCGACGTGCGCCTGGATCGCCGTCGCGTTGTCACCAAATGCGATCGCGTCGTCGATGCCTGGGAACGCCGTGCCGCTGTAGCCTTCGTAGAAGCCCGGGCCGAAGATCACGTGCTTGAACCACGGCCGGTGCGGCAGACCCTCGGGCGAGAGCAAGTGGCGCTCGAGCATCACGAGCTTGAGGTTCCACGCGCGGCGCTCAGTCGCAGCGCCGGCGTCTGTCGCCGATGTCGTCTTGGCAAAGTCCGCGACGCGCGCCTGGAAGAGCTCGGCGTTGGCGCTGAAGCGCTTGATCGCGTCGCGGAGCTTTGCAAAGTCGACTGCGCCGCCGAGCGTCGCGCCGACTTGCGTCTCGTACGCCGCGAGGTCTTCGTCCATGACGAGGCCGTACGTCGAAAAGTCAAACGGCACGAGCGCGCTGTCGGCGAGACGGAGCGCGAGAAGTCCCCACCACTTGGTCGTCGTCTCGTGCGTCTTGTACTGCGGATCCCCGACGCTCTCCATGTACGCGAGGCTGTCCATCGTGCTGTGGTACGTCCCGTACATGCCGGCGCCGATGACGTACCCGAGGTTCGCTGAGATCACGCCCAAGTGCTGGTAGAACGCCGTAAAGTCCGTGCCAGAGCCCATGAAGCCGATCATGTGGTCCGGCCCGAGCGTTCCGTCCTTGATGCCGCCAAGCGCCGCGCGCCGCTGCTGCGTCTGGTTCACCCACTGCTCGTACAGCGACGTCGCCGTGTCGTTGGCAAAGTACCGGTTCGCCGGCACGGCCTTGGCCGTCTCGAGCAAAAAGCCAGCGATCGACGGCGTGCCGCTCGCCATGACGTACGGACCCACGACGTTGTCGACGTTGATGTACGCCACGGCGTGCTTCTTGAGCACCTCGGCGTGGTCCTCAGCGTACTCGGTGCTCCCGAGCAGGCCGTACTCCTCGCCGTCCCACGACGCGAGCACGAGCTTCCGGCGCGGACGCCAGCCGGTCTTGAGCAACTCACCCAAGTTACGAGCGAGCTCGAGCATCACGGCCGAGCCGCTCGACGGGTCCACGGCGCCGCAAACCCACGCGTCGCGGTGGTTCCCGATCAAGACGTGCTGCTCGGGCTCCTCGGTGCCGTCAATCGTCCCAATGACGTCCCAGATCGGACCAACCTTGTTGTCCATCTCCAGGTCCAAGGTCAGGACCGTCGCTTCGTCGTCGCCGACGTGGTAGCCGTCTGGGAACGTCAGTGCGCCTTGCCACGCCGTCGGCGCCTTCTTGCCGCCGAGCGAGGCCAAGATGAACTGCGCCTGCTCGTACGAGAGCGGCAGCGCCGGGATGTGCGGGATCGTCGGCGCCGTGCTATAGTTCAAGTACGGCGCGCCGAGCGTCGACGGGAAGCCGGGCGTGAGCGGGTCACCGCCCGCGAGCGAGTTGTACTGGATCGAGCCGCGCTGGAACGACGCCTCCGGACGCCACGGACCCTTCGGGTACACCTCGCCCTGCGCAAAGCCGTCCTCGTGCGGGTCCGAGTAGATCAGCACGCCCGCCATGCCGTGCTCCTCTGCCGCCATGACCTTGAGGCCGCGGAAGTTGCCGCCGTAGCGCACAAGCGCGATCTTGCCCTTGAGCGTCACGTTCTGCGCCATGAGCCACGCAAAGTCCGCCGGCGTCCCGAAGTTCACGTACACGACCGACGCCGTCACGTTGCCGCTCGCAGCGTACGCCAGGAACGGCGGCAGCGCGTCCTTGTTGCTCGTGCACGCGTCGCCTTTGATTGCGGCTTCCGTGAGGTTGAGCACGCGCGCAGCACTCGTCGGCGCGACGATCGCGACGTGTCGACGCACTGGGAGCGACAGCAACGGGTAGTACTCTTTGATCGTCGCGTTGATGCCGAATGACTCAAACTGCTTGGCCGTGTACACCGCCGTGGCGTAGTCCTGCTTGCTGCCGGCCGGGTGCGGCACCGAGGCGTACGCGTGGAGGTACTCGCGGATCTGCTTCGTGTCGACGCCGTTGAGGAACGTGCGCTCGGTCGCAGTCGTAGGCGCGGTTGGCGTCGCTGATGACGCAGCGTCGAGCTCGACGAGTCCTTGCGGCGGCGCGACTGCGCTGTTGCTGGTCGCAGACGAGCTCGTGACAGCGTCAGGAGCGCGCGCGACGGGGTCTTGCGCCGTGAGGATGTAGCTCATCGCAAAGAGCAAGAAGCCGACGACTGCGATCGTGCGCAGCGTCGTCGCGTGCGCGCGGATGTCGCTTGCGCGGTGCGCCGGCACGCGCGAGGGCACATCAAAATCGTCGCTCGCGTCGGCGTGGAACGTGCCGTAGAGCTCCGAGTGGTCGCGGACGTGGCCACTGGCAGTCAGCGCAGTGCGCTGCTGCTTGCGCGCGCTCGTGGGTGTCGCGGGCATTGTGGCACGAGCAACTGGTGCAAAGCAGCACTTGCTGGCTGGCGAGGAAAGTGGTCGTCGTCGCCGTGTGCGCTTGAGCTCGAGCGAGCAGATTGCGAACTCTGTCGACCTGGCATTGCTTGCGCCGTCCTGGGCTGCTCGTCTTCGAAGCCACAAGGACTGATTTTTGGCGCGCGACATGTGGAACCAGCCGTGGCTCGTAAACGCTATGTGAAGCAAAGGAAGCTTGTCTGACCACCGAGGCATTTGCTAATCAAGACATGGAGGCGATCGTATCGATGCTTTTCTATTCAAGAGGCGGGAAGATGTCCTGCAGTGCTGTCATCACATTGACAACCTAGAGCGCCAAGCAAATCCTTTCGCGCACAAGATGAGTGAGTGTTTCATGCATCTGATGCTGGTTGAGTGTGTACACACTCACTCATACGTGAGCACAGCCAGGTGGACGCTCAACCCGTCGAGAGCTCCCGCGCGCTACGCTCTTTATGGATCGCAGGCAGAGACTCAAAGAGACTCAAGGCTGTAGGACGACGACAGATGGACGTCCGCAGTGTTGAGGAGAGAGTAGTGCAAGAGATCGCAAGAGATCGTATGAGAGAAGAGGAAGAGGAAGATGGCGAAGACATGACAGCGCCGTGAGACGGAAGGATCTTGTCTCTCTATTGGACTCGAACATCCATGCGCTCACGCCTGGGAGTCTGTGGCATTCGAAGTGTCGGACGGCGAGCTCGCAGTGGCATCGCCCAATGCCGTCGCTGTCACGTCCTTTGCCTGTGCGCCATCTGTCGCCACCAAGTCAGTTGCATCTGCTGCGACGCTTGGTGTGCTGACGTGACCATCGAGACGCGCGTCGGCCGCGAGCTTCTGCGCTGCTTGGAGCACAGCGCCGTGCTCGTCGTCGAGCGCATCTTTCTCCGCTTGCTCGGCGCTCGCGCTCTTGGGCAGGAACGCGTCGTCTGGACAGAGCTGGTCGAAGATCGCCCGCGCATTTGCACTCGCGCTCTCGAGGTGGATCTCCAGTGGGTTCACTGGCATCACCGCGTGCTTCGTCGCCTCGGCGTCCGTGTCAATGCGCGTCTCGCACGGCCACACGTTCACGGGCAAGTGCGACGCTGCGGCTCTGTGCGCGAGCGACGTCGTCGTGCTCGTCGACGATGCGAGGTGGTCCATCGTGTAGACAACACGCCAAGCCACCGCGTCTTCCCACGACGGCGACACGGACGACTCTTTCTCTTGATCACTACTACTGTCTGGATCAGCCAGTGGTGGCGTCGCCTTCGCTGTCGTGCGCTTGTCAGCGCCATGTTCTGCACGCGCGCTCATGAGGAGCTGCGCCATGACGCCGTTCACGAGCGCGAGCTGCCGCGCCGTGTCATCGATCCAGTCACGCGGCAGTGGCATCGACAGGTGCACGAGGTAGTAGCCGCGCGGACAGACGCACGCGCCGCTGTCGAGCTGCACGACTTGGATCGCAAATGGATTCTTCAGCGCTGCGTCTTCCGGCGGGACGACGATCAGGAGCCGCGCCATGTCGCGCCGGAGCGACGTCGAGAGCAGGAACACGCCGCGGAGGATCTGTCCGTGCGTCAGACGTCCCTGCAGCCCCTCGGTCGGCTTGAACGAGTCGACGTAGCTGCCGTTCACAATGAACTGCTTCGCGCGCAAGACGCCGCCGTCTGTCGTGCGAATGCCAATGACTCTGCTCTTGGTCGTCGCTGGCGATGGCGTTGCGGGTGCTGGACCATGACTCGCTGGCGCCGCATCTGCGTCTTCGTCGCCGCTATCATCTCGCACAATGAACGCAGTAATCGGCGCGCGCAGGACGTAGATGCCGCCGTAGACCGCGCACAGACGACAGAAGCTCTGAGCGATTTCGCTCACGCCGTAGAGCGGCGCGAGGAACGCCGTGCTCGTGAACCGCCCGATCGACGCGACGTACCGGTAGACTGCAGCCAGACCGTCGCGGCCCGAGATCTGGTTCTTCGCAGCTGGGAAGCTCGCGAGTCCGACGCAGTAGACCACGACTTGCTGGAGCTTCGGTGAGAGCTTAAAGTGCGTCTCGAGCAGCGCTTGGAATGGCGCGTCGAGGTATGTCGCGACGTCGTCGACAGCAGTGGCTTGATTCACTTTGTTCTGCGGGCGCTTGAGTGCGCGACCGAGTGCGAGCGACCGCTCGTTCTTTGTCTCGACGTCTTCGCCGACAATGTGCGTCTCGCCATAGTCTGCGACGAACTGGAGGAACTTCATGAGCTGCCGCTTCTCGACCATGCTCAAGAGCGTGCTCTGGAACACGTCTTTCTTTGAGCACGGGACGCTCCAGACCGTATCTTGGAGAACCGTATTTAGTGAATCCGTTTTTAGTGCTGCCGTATTTGGCAAGTGCACGTACGTGTGCTGCACAGCCGTGAACTCGAGGTACTGCCCGACACCGGACGTAATGAGCGTCTCCACGAGCGCCTCGGACGAGAGCACGAGTCGCGGGTTGATGTCGATACTGAACGCTGACGACTGCGCCACGAGCAACTCCTCCATTGCTGCGTCTTGGAACCCAGACGCAAGCAGCGTGCACTGGAGCGAGCTCACGAGCGGGACGTCGCGCTCGCCCGGCACCGCTACGACAGACGCGGGTGGCGGCGCTGCAGACGCGTTGTTGTCATCGCCGCTCGTGAACGACCGCGGCGCGGCGCTTTCGTTCTGCGTCCACTGGAGGAACTGCTTGAGCGGGAACGACGCGTAGTTGCTGCCATAGTAGTCGTTCTGCACACGTACGCATGGACAGAGTCAGTTCTGCGACGCGTCTAAAGCGAGCGATTGGAGAAGTAGTGAGCGGAGCGCACACATACGCACCTGGTCGAGGTGCAGCACTTTCTTGCCCACGCGCGCGAGAGCACTGGAGCAGAGGATCGTGGATACAAACACGGGCGTGAGCACACGCACGAGCACGCGCACGAGTGGATCAAGCGCAGCGCCTCGCACGGACAGACGGACGGACGTACCCGGCGAGGATGGCCTCGGACATGCCAGTGCCCACGAGCACTGCGTCGTACTCGACGTCGAGGAGACTCGCGTCCATGATCTCGCACTCTCACGTTGGTCGCTTTAACGTGCTTTCTCGCTTTGGCTAGTGTTCCTATTGCATTTGATAGTGACAAAAGCAAGTTTGGCTTCAAATGATTCTACCTGATGTGACTTGCTATTGTATCCAATCACAGTAGACTCTGTTGCTATCGTTTATCTGGATGCAACAGCAGAGCGAGCGAAAAACAAGGGAACCAAGCATCTCAAAGCTAGGTGTCCTGGTCGATGTCGGTGCTCGTGCCGCCGCGGCCGCTGCGCTTGGGACTCGCGAGCGCGCGCTTGTAGATCGTCGCCCACGCCTCGGCCTTTTCGCGGTCGCCGCGGGTCACGGAGCTAAAGTCGAGCTGCTGGAGCTTCGGAAAGCACGCGATCACGTAGTTGCGGTAGTGCTTCTTCTCCTCGACGGGGTTCCCATGGAGCGTGAGTGCATGGAGCCGCGGGAGGCACGCCGCGAGACTATCAATATCGGCGTACCGCTGGAGATTGTTTCCGTGCAGATGGAGCGTGTAGACGTCCGGGTATGGTGCAAACACCGTGGTAGCGATGCTCGTGAGCGCATTGCCCGAGAGGTCGAGCCACTGGAGCTTGCTCGGGTCGTCAAAAACTGCGCCGAGTGCCTCGTGCATGTCGTCGAGCGTGCTGATCTTGTTGTTGTTCACTCGGAGCGACACGGACGTGCCAGATGAAGACGTTGACGCTTTGCCTCGAGCAGTTGATAGCGACCCGCCTCCTCTTGCGTCTAGCGGACTCGAAGCTGAGTCGCCTGTGCCTCCCGCTTTCCGATTCGCAACGCCGCCGCTTGCGCCGTCGTCGTCGCGCGCTGCTTTCTTCTTGCCGCTGACAGGATCGTGCAGCGTCATGTCTGTTTGGCATAAGTAGTGAGATGTATAAAGGGTGCACGCTCGCGTGTGATAGCGAGAGCGCGATGCACAAGACTTTGTGCCACGTTGTGTACGGGGCAAGCGTACCAGAGAGTGCTGAGAGTCCCATGAATGAGTAGTCTAGTGGTACGGTGTGCGGCCGCGCTTTCAGCGACGACGGCGGCGACGTGCTCATGACAGGCTCGACAGGTGTGCAACCAGAAGCTCCAGAAGCTCCAGAAGCTCCAGAAGAGCTGAAGTGCTGAGGAGCCGAGGAGCTGAAGCGGCGGGCGGTTAGTATTAGCGGTTAGTATTTGAGACACCCGATACAAATGGTCTGCCGCTTTTATGCTACAAAAGATCTACAATCCAATCCAATCCTCATTAAATTGTACACCTTTTGTAGCATATCAGCACTAATTTTCGGATAATGTATATTGCACTCGAATATATAGGGAATACGCGATATTCCGTCCGTTTTGGTTAACGTAATAAATCAATTCATGACCCAAATATCGACCCTTAGCAAAATCGGTACTGCAACCAACAACCAATTCAACTTTAGTATGACGTGCGACGGTTCGACCTTGTATATTTCACTATCGAAATATGTATTATTGTAACATGTCCGAGAAGTGAAGAATACGGCGTTTTTTGTCTCTATGAGACATGCTTAAAGTGCTGGACAAAATCTTACGACCACCCATTTGAATGTCATTGTGCGACCAAAAAGACGGAACGCGTTTTATCTTTAAAAAACTATGTGGAGGTGCTCAAACTTTGTGAATACAACAAATCATGTATCGTTTTTTCTTATAAGTGGATTTTTCCTTTTATGTGGATTATGTGGATTTTTCACTCATGGTTTCTCGCATCGTAATACAAACTTTAACATAACATGCGCAATCAATGGGTGAACGGTTTTCAAGTGTGGGAGGTCATGTTTGCCGCTCACCAGTTGATTCCGCCAGCAACATTATGTTTGGTATGTCACAAGGAGAATTAACGGGTAACTATCATTTCCGCAGTCTGCGTCTGAGCTATTTGCAGACAAGCGCGTGAATAGTGAACACATTAGTAAGAATTTATCCCCGGTATAACGATTCACCTGTGTTAGTTATTTTTGGTATCCACTGTCGACTTTTGAACACAAAATGACTCAAAACACGTGTCTAGATTGGAGGTCGACATTGTTTTGGCATTCTTAAACAGGAAATGGCTCAGCATCGTGTTCTCTTCTCGACACACCAGTATTTTTATCAATGTAAATTCCGAAAACTCATGTATTCTCGCTCCACATGTTTGATTTGCGTCCACTAATGAACAGCTAGACACACTGTTGACAACTGATACAAACGATTGCCTGGAGTCGTCTACACTTAAAGTCATCGACATAGCGATCATATGTTTTGATATGTCAGCGCGAGGTGTCGCGACATCTGAATGGATCAAAGTGGAAGTGGATGAAAACGGTAACCAAATGGAACTCAGATATATTCTTTTGTAACTCTGATCTACCTCAGATGGAACACTGTTTATCTGAAGATAATCGAAAATATATAGGCAATATAAGGTATTACGTCCGTTTTTGGGTATGTTTCGGACTTTTGATGTAATTCAATATCATATTTGTGTTGGAAAAACAATAACTTACATATATTATGTAGAGCCTATGCAAATGCCCATAACCCAAACATAAATCATTTCCTTTCAACCGCTTAGCCAGTTAGCGCCAGTTGGATATATCTTTGTGTAAGCAATCGAATCGTCATAGGAACTCCTAAAGAGAGGCTGGAGCTGGGGTACGAGTTGTTTCAGTACATATATAAAGCAGAAATGTTAGGGTGCCAAGTCAGCACAGCTAGCGGCGCCACTCGTGACCTGTTTAAGCTGTTCCAACAACCAAGGATTACTGCGCGGAGGTCACAACACCGACATCCAAATTTTTCGTCTAGAGTTAGCGCCCGAAGGGCTGGAGCGCGGAAAAATATTTAGTGGGTCCTACGCAGGTCTGATCTTGAACTTGGTCTTGTCCGCAATGACCAAGAACAGCAAACTTCACATCTACTTATGGCCATTATATCATTGACCAACACTGACAGCATGTTAAACACGCAAATCATTGATATTCATGTCCCTGATGCAAAAACAGATCAAACCATCGTGCTCATGTGACCCGTGCTCGACAATGAGCCGCGCTCGAGCCGAGCGACTCAAACAATAGCAAGACGCAGAAGCTAGTGTAGTCGCTTGTACTATTCATTTTTGATTGGTTAACTTTGCTACAACTCGAGATCATAATTGTCGAAAGAAACACTGCTGAACTGCGTGTCTACCACCTCATTCGCCAAACCAATGTTGCTTGGGTCATCATTTTCGGACTCGCTGATCGCGTCGTTGTCGCTATGCGTGCCTACGCCGCTCTCATCGCTCGACGCGGCCGTGTCGCTTTCGTTGCTCCGCGCGAAGTCGTAGAAGTCCACCGACTCATGAAGCTCAACCAATGCGCGTACTTGGGGACGTGCTCGGCGCTGGTCGATATCGTTGAGTTGCCGTATGTGTTGACGCGACGTCGACTGCATCATGTTTGGATGTGGAGTTGAAAATACCGCGTTGAGCTCCCGATTGAACCTCTCTAGAGGGTTATTCGTTTGGCTGACAGGCGCTTGGTCCTTGCCGTTCCAGATTTCGACCTGGTACGTCTTCGTCCACAACCGACAGAAGTACCTCCAGAAAGTGCTCGACCTTGGGGCCGAGTAGCGAGTGCCGCAACGTCCAGAGGCTTGCTCCCTTCACTCACCAAGGTTCGCCATGTGCCGGCGAATTGGTTGCTAACGAGGAACGACCGGTGGCGCTCGACGCTGAGAAGCGTCAACTCAAAGTCGCACACGATGTTGTGCGGGTCGGCTTGAGTGCTGCAAAACCGTTTGAAGAACTGCACTGCGTTGAGGTACAGTTGAGTTCGCTTGGAGGTGCAGACCGCGTAAAACCCAGGAACGTAGCACTCACTTTCTCGGTCGTACATATTGAAGATGAGACACTGGAAGAAGCTGCTGGTCACGCACCGAAAGGTGTCATCGACAAATACAGTAGTTTGGCGGTACTTGAACAGACGGAGTAGCTAAGGATGCGCCGAGCCGACGACACGCTCAACATTGCCGCGCCCGCCTTCATAACATGTGTGCTGGAACTGAAAAATCTCAGCGGTGAACAGGCGACAAGGGACGGAGTCAGTACCATGACGACGATGTGGACGTGCCACCGAAGTGGATTCGGCGCGCTGGTAGACTTGTTTGATGACCTGCTTGTTAGTCAAGCCGTGCGCGACTCACAGCAGCGGACTGAAGAACTGTTAACTGTTCACTGACCTCAGTCCAAATGCTGACAGCTTGCGCAGTCAGCTCAGTTATCCCGACGCGATCTACAGCAATCGCCACTGCGCTGGACATATCTTGAACCGGTTATGCGGTTGTTGTCGTGCTGGCGTTGCTAGTATTCGTTAGGTTGCTATATGAGTCGCTAAAATTCAAAATAGCAAACCTCGATTTTGAGGGGTTTTGTGATATATTCGGATGTTGGAAAACCTGATAAAGATACAGGTAACGTGTGCCTCGGTGGCAATTTCATCTGTGCCACGTTGATGGAGGAAACAACTGATAAAAGAGGCTGGTCTGGTTTTAAGTTATCGATTCTCATTCTCATTCTCAGTGGGTCAATTAGATCAAGCATAACCCGACTTCAGTACTGTTTACACTTGAAAATTTCTTGTCCATTCTGAGAGCGAGTGGAGAGATGCAAACCGCAAGTCAACAACGCAGCAGGAGCAACAACATGGGCCATAACGAAGCCGTGAACCTCGCTGTCACTTCCACAGCTGTTGCTGTCTGAAACAAAACTAGCCCGCTACGCCACGTACACGTGCTTGTGAGGAAGCAGTGGTTTGGTCGCGCGTGGAGCGCGACAAAGGAGGGGCTGCAAGACGTGAAGGTTGTGAGGTAATATCTCTTATGAATATATTTCGCCATAGCTTACTTGATCATGTAAACTAAGTGATACGTTTCGCAACTAAATGCATGCTCCAGTGAGCTCTGATAGGCTGAAACCTCAGACTCACCAGCCAATGAAAACAATCCAGACGCGTGGACTCGAGACGCACACGACTCACACGAGAGTGTCGTAATCTTGCCTACAAAAATATATACCTAAATAGTCAATGTCCACCAAGGCCCGTTACACGGTCGCTGTGCTCATCGCTGCAGCGGACGGAAGAGTTTTCAACACCCGGCGCACTGGCACACACACCGCTCAAAGCTCGCGATTTTTTCCCGAGCGTCCGAGGGCGGCGCGGACGGATGGTTTGTGCGAACACTCCGCTACGACGTTGGCATGTTCCTGCTCGTGTTGAAATTCCAGAGCCAGTGGGAATCTGCCCAAGGCGCTCGAAGCAAGTGCGGTCGCAGCACCAGGATTACAAAAAGACTTGCTCTTTGTTAGCACTACCTCTCGACCAGCGGCGCCATGCACGCAGCAGCCTCTCACCCACCTTGGTGGCACAGTGAACGTATGTCGCACAGACCTGCTATTTGGGCAGCAGCCAAACCTCACGCAACCTACTTTCGCGACAGATCAACATGAAAATTACGAACGCAGAATCGCAACGCACAACGAGTTAACTTTGTTCTTTCAATACACGCGTCAGCTCGACAAATAAACATCTACTTTCACTATAGTGCTTGCAGCATTTGCTGGGCTTCTACTAGACGTTACATGGACTCTGTAGGCGACCATGCTCAGTGATGACTGTCGTCGTGTATCGAGCACGTTAAGCTCGAGTCCGTTCAGATATGACTGGCTTGTTGATTGCACTGGCGTTGGCCGCGCGAGCGCCCGACGTAGCAGTAGAGATCGTACAGTCGACTGTGTGAGTGATAGATAGAGAGAGTTAGCGAGGAGAGTTAGCGTAGATCAAGCGTTTTGGGCTCTCGAGATCACCATCCAGCTCGCGCTACGCCCGTGGCATGCACGAAGCATGTTGGAAAGACAAGTGCTCGATTCGTGCTTTGTAGCGTGTATGCTATCGCCCACATTCCTTGACCCTTTGCACGTGCGTGAGCGGTGATACCTGCTACCCGCTTCTTTGCTTTTGAAGTGCGTATCCGGCTTTGTTTGAGCTCGGGCTTGCTTACCCGCGTCGTCTGCGCTCGCCTCCTCAGCTGTTCCTTCGATCGCTGTATTGTTTCGGACAGCAGCACCTCAGTCAGCAAACCACACGTGCAAAACGCCATTTTACGACGGCGGGTTGGATGCCGGTGCTTGTTTCTCACGGCGTTCAGGAGACGCCGTGCATTCGTCGAATCTTCAAATCGGAGTCAGAACATCGCGACAATAATTCTGTCGCTCCAAGTGAACTTGCTACTTCATGTTCGTGTTGGGTCCGCTATGCCTGCCGCGTCCAGCGTATTAGCGTCACACTCTCGCTCTTGCTCCCCCACGATCGCAAGCTGACCGCATCCATCGCTCGCCTAGTGGCCACCTCGCTTGTTCACATTCCGTGCGCCACTCGGCGCTTCATCACCAGAGACGCCTCGCTCGTTGTGTCACATTGGTTCTGACGAAATGAGGTCGCTTTGAATTTCGGCGCGTGGGCAAAGCGTGGGAGCTGCACGGGACGCACATCAGCCATCTCTACCTTGCTGGTTTGAGATTGCATCTTTTTTCAGCAAATCTAGACTTTGTGCGAGAATGAGTTTTCGTGGTCCCATGGATATCGATATCATACTAATATCGATACCGAGCTAGAATAGGAACGTGAAACGAGACCTGTCTCTAAGATATCGATCATGTCCAACTTCGTTTTAGACCACGAGTTATGACTTTGTGAAATGGCTTCGAAAAAAGAACTCCTTTTAACAAAACATAATCGTTTGAATTCGTTCTTTAAACAATATCTCGGTTTTTACTGAAGATGAGTGGAAGGACACGAAAGGTGCGGTTACATTCGTCATCACATACGTTTAGATCTACACAACATAATCGTAACCCCTAACCCAAGAGCACCCAGGAGCCTGTACGCTACAACATAAGATGTTTGTTTTGCTATTCGCTACACCATAAGGATGCTTAGGTATCAGATGCAATATGAGGGTATAATGAAGTCAAGTCACTCGGTTTGGTGAATATAGGCGATGAAACACCATGTTCATGTACATATGCAACACTTGTTTGGCCAACTATTGTTTTCATATTAATTAGAAATGGAGATTGACACAACATCCTGTACCGAAAACTTGAAATACAACCTTAGGGGTGCAAAATCAACTGGGTTACGGGGGGGGGTTGACAGTGTTACCGACAAAGCAAACAATATCCGAAGACATCACTTGCTCAAACTAAGGCAGACTTCGACTTGTCGTCCTCGGCTTGCATGCAGCGTGATGCTTGTTCGCAGTGCGTCGACTTGATGCGCTAGGTGCTCTCTTCGGTGTCGCCGTCGGGGGCGGCGTAGATCGGGTCTATCGCAAACTCTGCAGGCACAAATGAAATAATTTTCTAGTGTGCACATCTGACATATTGACGTCTGGCGGGGAGGGGGATCCAAGAGTCACGCGACACCGTAGCATGATGCTGACCGTTGAGATGAAGGTCTATCATCTTTTCTTCGTTTGCTGTCGATCGCTGGCATTGTATGTGGCCGTTCTTGTCAGCCATCATTGCGAGTTTTAGTGACGAATACCGTTGAGCTTCGCAAAGTAGCGAGGAATGAGC
The DNA here is from genome assembly GCA_003730235.1 of Pythium guiyangense. Taxonomy (NCBI): domain Eukaryota; phylum Oomycota; class Peronosporomycetes; order Pythiales; family Pythiaceae; genus Pythium; species Pythium guiyangense. The sequence continues at coordinate 828,214 of QXDM01000026.1, forward strand.
GAAAGAAACCCGTAGAACGACAGCTCTTTCTCCTCGAGGATCACGACCTCCATTGCGGTCCTTGGCGCAGACACTGCGTCAACGAAGATGCCGATTCTGCAACTATACTTCTTGCTGACTTGGGTGCGTGAGTAGCAGACGCTACGGTCGCAGGGTTGTTTCGAAAGTAATTTCACAAAAACTTGACCGCCGTAGACTTCACGGCGTAAAGCACGACCAAAATGCGATAAAAAGGAGAGCGTAGAAGCTCTTTTTCTAGCTGATGCAGTTCTTTTAAAGGAAGACGACTCTGCGGGTTGGTGTGCTTGGCTTGGTGTGCTGCGAGTCAACGCTTGGTGCGTCTGTGACGCCTTATAGCTCGAGCGCGGAAATGAGCATGCGAGCGACGTCATAAAGCCCTTCTCGCCCGTTCGATCACTGTATATGAAGTTGTAGCGCAGGCGGTCGATCGCGCAGTAGTCGCCAAACATGGATAAGCTGATCAGTGACATGTAGTGCCAACTCGGGGTGTGTCTGTGACAGTCCGCGCAGTCATATTTTGCGTATTCCGTTATGAGCACGATCACGTCTTTAAGAGCATAAGACATGTCTTGTACTTAGATAAAACATAAGTCGTGAGATTTCGAGAGTATCTCAAACCTCTGCCGGTCACATCAAAATGGACAGAAACTCGCCGCATCGATAGCAAGGTGCTTGCGTGGTCTATTTCCGTCTGGTAGATTGTTGGTCCTTAACTCGTGTGCAAGCGATAGATCGCGCAAAGTTCGCACACGTTGTCTCTGGGGTTGCGAAACTTGATCGTCACTTGGCCATTGAGGCTCATCATCGTAGCCCAAAACACCTCACCCCAAAACTAAACGATTCAGGATGTCATGGAATAACGCGCGGTGCAACTCAACCGTGCATACGTTTGCTTCTCGTCGGTACCAAATGTACTCCCAAACCACGTCAGGTTTGGCGGCAACATGGTGTAAAATGTGATCGTGTCAAGGAAACGTGCTTGGCCGTTTGTCGATTTTGTCAAATGAACGCGGGCAATAACAGGCTCTATGATATCCTCTGCAAACGTCTCGACCCAAAACGCCTTCGTCAGCACATTGCGCGTCTGTGTTGCCCGTGTTGCCGCGCCGCTTGGCTGTGATTCACATTAATATTGTAAATCTGGAGTGAGCGACACGAGACAAATCAGAAGGCCATGAACCTGGTCTAGCACACCTTGCCGACATAGGGAATGTAGTTGTCGAAAAGCAAGCACTCGCGCTACGTTGGTCGTTTGCGGGCCCACCGAACTGTCGTGCTCCCGCGCTGCTATGTGCTAACCATCACTGTCATGTTCTGCACTGTCCTCCGCGTCACTGCGGGCGTCGCTGTCGCTGTCACTGCGCGCTTCCTATTGTCAGTCGCTGTCTCTGCACGCTTCCTCCTGTCAGTCGCTGTCGCTGCACGCTTCCTCCTGTCAGTCGCTGTCGCTGTTACTCGTCAGCTTTGTTTTGGGTGGCGTTTTGGATGATGAATCGTGCTCTATCATTTAATCGCTCCTGTGAAACGACCCAAAATCACGATACGGATACTTAGGCGGTGACTCATTTCCGCTTAGACACACCACACTAATCCGTGCACTGCGCTCGAGGCAGCAGTCTCCAACAAGCCAGCACAAAGCACAAGCATGAGGCCTCAGTCGACCGCTTGCTCTGAGCAACAGCAGCAGAGCGACACAGATGTCACCGGGACACGTGTGTGAGCAAGACCTCGACCAATGACTTGGTCGTGGGCTCGTCTTACCTCATGGCGTCAAGCGCTGGACGTTGCAGTCGTGACAGCGATGCCAAGGCGCATTCACCACAGCGTGCTCTAGCGAAAGCGTGAGAACAAGGATGACAGGGAAAATTGGGCGAGGTATCCCCGGTATGCAGTGTCCAATACACCCTCATTACATTTACTAAATGAGAGACGACGTGACGAGCTACCCGTGTCCCACTCAGCGATCGTTGCTGGGCTTCATGGACGACAAGAGCAAGTCTCGCGCCTCACAGGGTGCGACAAGTTTATGCAGAATAGGTATTATGATTCGCGCAATCACGCACGCTGGCCTTAAGACCAAGAAATTTTTGCCAGGTACAGTAACTATTTGCGTCCTAGGTGTGTGTGCTGATATGTGCTCAAGTAATGACTGTTGGCTTGCAAAACTACCGTTGAATTATCTCTACTATATGGACCAAAACGTTGGTGTTGTAATCTCGGTGTTTGCACAACTGTAGATGTGGTGGAAGCAAAACGATTGCCTTGCTCTGATGTGTGGTGCAGGTCGTTGCGCTGCCCTCTTGCGCTTCTTGGTAACGCAGATGGTCGACTGCTGCCGCCGCACTTAGTCTTCAATTGCAATCCAGGTCACGACGTGCACTCGCACGTACTCAAGTTGTATGGCTCGTTCGCTGCGTCAGCATCGGTGCAGAATATCGCGTGGATATATAACCGTGCTTTGCTCGAGTGGATCAACGTCGTGTGGCTCTACATCATCAGCGTCGTGTTCGTTCTCATCTTCGACGCTCTACTAGTACACCAAGCTCCGAACGTGCAGGACGCGCTCGCACATGTCGGCACAGTGCCTGTGTATGTGCCGGATGTCGCGACAAGTGTCGCGCAGCCACTCGATGTTGGCCTCATTGTACTATTTTAGCGTCGATCGCGCGTTCTCTACGTCGATCGACACGCTCAACTTCAAACCTCTGCAAGTGCCGCACCGAGACGTATGGACATATTAGACAAACCGCTACAATTACTGCAATAGATCGGACCGAATGTCGTTCGAAACGCGTTTTAAAAAGTAGGGCCATTTGTGCCGTTTGACCCATGCATTCAGTAACGTACTTGTACACATTGATGGTATATAAAACACGGTGCAGAATGAAGCGTGCGATTTGTACGTATTGGATTGTTTCGCGAAGCGCATCGTCCTTCACAGTGCCTCATTTATAGTGATTTGTGTGTTTCCTGTGTTTCACGATGTAGAATAATTGGGGTTGTCGAAGTTTGACATTTTCGATACGAGTTCATCGCCCTGAATGGCCACGCGGTTCTGCATTCTAGTCTTGTCTAGGTTATCCCACCATCAACCGGATTCTCATATTACACGTATCAAAATCTCACATGTTGTAATTACAAAATGTGAAAATAGAATCTATACTAGGTTTTGATTTGCTTACGACAAGAGCGATGCCTATGCTCGGAAAAAGTGACATGAAATAGTGGCACAAGTTGGACATGGACTTGCTGATACAACATACAAGCCGTTGCATGTTGTATTTGAAGGTTTTTGTGCATCAGATGTTGTATCTACAGCAGGTTTGAAACGGCCCTATTATCAGGAATCCCACTATGAGCACGCCAAAGGATTTTGCAATCAAGTGTAACTGGACAAAGTGAGCCAAAAAAGAGAGGGATAATGTATTGTGATAGTTTGGGTTGCTGCAAGACGCATACCACATCCATCGAATCAAGCTTACTCATCCTCGAAATCGTCCGACTTGTCGCCATCGCGTGTGTTGATCGACACATCGTCCGCATCCTCCCACTTGCTTGGCACAGAGCTGGCCTCACTGTGATCGCTTTCATCGTCGCTGTCGTTTCACGGGATTGCTGCAGCGAGCATGCCTCGCGTGGGCGGTCGCACGTCACTCGTGTTTGCGGCGTCGTCGCGCTCGACATGCTCTGTGGTCGTGGAGAGCTCGCTGTCGCCGCTAGGCTCCTCGCCAGTTCCACCGTCGCAGTCGTCGCCTTCACTCGACGCGTCGCGCTCGTTGTCGTCGCCACTCGAATAGCACTGGAGCCACGCTTGCGTTTGCCGAGAGCACGACTGGAACGTCGCATCTGCATCCCGCCCCGAAGATGGACTGCGGCTGGTTCGTGCCATTTCCCTAAACGTCGTGCCAGGTCTGGTGGCAAGTAACGCGTAGTTGATATCGCATTGCCCTGTTACAGAGGTTCAATCTGCACAGCACAGCGAGTTAGCACGAGCGTAACGCACCAACACGTACAGCATAGATTGTAGTCGACTCACCGCATAGTGTCCTGCTGCATGCTGGGCAAAAGTACCCTTTGTTCATGCGCTCGCTCTTCGTAGTCTTCAGCAGTGAGCACACCTTGCACTGACGCAGACGACGGCACCCGAATTCGCCGATTTGCTGGTAGTTGGAGCATCCATCGAGCGCATGATCCAGTCCGACTGGTCGCAGTTGCGTCGCAAGGTTCGTGTTCTGTGATTGTGCACAAACAAGCGTGCAAGATAGTTTGACAACATGTAAGTAATTGCACATGTTGTATGCACAACGTACTGCTGGAGCAAAGTCGTTCGCCACTGCTTGCGAGCAGCTCCACTCGCCTTGGCATCCGGAACTTTGCGTGATCCATAGCCTTCTCTCCAGCGCGCTTCTTCACCTCGCGGTGGACGGTGAACACGTTGACTATCACCACGTCAACAAGTCCAAGAAACACCCCTCGGCTGTACATTTTGAATGCCACCGCCTGCTGGAGGGAGTAACGTTGCAACCGAAACTGATCGTGAACGTCGAATCCCCCATCCAGCGTTGATAGTCGAGCACTAGCGCTGGGCAAAGCATTGTGATATTCGCTCCGTCCGACAAGCGTCGTTCTGTTATCACATGGTGTACAAACAAAACCAGGTCAGTGCGCATGACGCAGATACGCCATGCGCGCCTTCGCAAATGCATAAACGTACCACAAGACACGATCTCTCGACTGCCCCCTGTTACTAGGAGCTGGACGGGACAGTTGTCCCACCACACACACGCGGTCATTCTTGGGCAGCTCTTGGACACAACGAACCGGAATGTGCCTCGCTCGATAGACGCAGGTCGCGGGCGGTTCTTCTTTGCGATCGCGTCGGTGTAGCCCTGTCTGTTTGCCTGGATGGTCTCGATGGGGTAGACGTTGCGGTGCAACAACTTGAGCTCCATCTGGAACGAAGTATAGGATATATCGGTGACGACGGCAAGGTACACCCCGCCGCTTCGAGCCAGTAACATCGTTTTAATGTTCCTGACCACCCCTGCTGACCCGATTTTCGTGTCGATAGCGCTCACCGCATGCTCTGCCTTGCCACAGTACACTTCAAGTCTTGTTTGCAGTGCATTCAACATTGACCCCAACATTATTATAAAGATACGTCGTGTCAAACTTGTTCAAAAAGTGGAGCAACATGCACACATGCCCACAAGAAAACAAGCACGTATGCAACGCACCGGATCCAGTACGCTGCACATAAAGAACCCCACTTATGTGGCTTATCGTTGAGGTACTGGCGCGTTGGGTTGAAACGAAGTCGACTTAGGAATGCTGCTTCGTCGAATGACAGCACGCCAGGGTTTGTGAAGCTCGATTTGAACGTGCATAGGAGTGTGTTCACCGTCGTCCGGATCTTCCACGCGCGGTCGTTGTCACTTCGCGGATCTGCGTTGTTCGTAAAGTGCAAGTTCCGCATGATGTCTGCTAACTCGGTTCTAGTCCATGAGGTGGCCGAAGGTGCCCGCTGGCACGGCTCCAGTCTGGTTTGTTGTCCAATGGTCTCAAAATCGGCGCGCCTGCGGCGCTAGCATAAACGCGACTAGCAACTCGAAGTCCACGAGCAGATTGTGCGGCTTGACGTCCTTCTTCCGCGCTTCCTGTATCATTTTATCGTCCTTTATCCGCGTGTCTGCATCGTCCTAGTTCGCGAAGATGCTGTCAGCTCTCTGGATCAGATTCTGTGCGCCATACCGGTTTGACTCGCGCGCAATCTTCTTCCACAGTGACTGTAGCGTGCAGTAGAGGTAGAGATCGCGTGTCGAGTCGATTAGCACATTGACTGTATGTGATGGTACTTCATTGCCACGTCGTAATCCTGGGTAGTTGAGTTACGCTGAAAAGACAAGTTCGTCTGTCTCACAAACATCAAAGCCCATGTTAGCACCACATCCTGTACATACAACATGTCGATGCTGTATGTACAACTTACCAGTCTCTCATAGGCGCTGGCGTCGTCGCGCGACTTTCTACCCGCGTTCTCATTTCTTTCTGGCGACTCGCTGCTTGATTTCATTTCGCTTGCGGACAACCACGCGCAATCAGGTATGCCGCGTCCTTGCGTATCGGGCGCCGCGACTAAGCCGGACCATTGGTGCGCTTTCGTTGTTAGCATCGCGCTGCCACAGCATGTGCTTTGCATTCTTGTTCGCTCTGGGATGCGTTTAGACATCACTCCCTTCGGAGACACACATGCAACAAGCACATGAGATCATGAGTCTATATACATACACATATGTACGCATACACGCACGCAGCGCACGCACCGTTGACCAGGGGTACTTTCGACAATGTATTAAATGAATGGCTGAGACTCATGTCGGTGATTCACACTGCTTTGATTTCGTGTCATTTTTCAAACTGACGTGCTCTCAGCACCCTTGATTGCTTTCCACAATGCCTTTGTGACTGTTTGGCCACCTAATCCCGTGCATTTTGACGAAAATCCTGAAATGGCTGTTTTCGTGCAAACCAAAGTTTATCTTGATATTTGTATCGAATACTTTTTATCTTGATATTTGTATCAAATACTTTTTTCAAGCCATTGCTGTTAAAACATGTTGTAGGTACAACATGATAGATTTCCCAGCATGTTGTCAGATACAACATCGGCCTTGGAGGGTTAGCCCACCACCGACCGCTTCACCGCGTTTCATGACGTAGTATAACAAGGGCGTTGCGCACGTTTTTGATAGACCAGCAAGCCACCCATAAGTGCTTCGGTGTGCAAACCTTCAGTTACGAGCCTGAACGCGAGAGTTTGAGCGCGAGTATGAGCTCGAGTACGCAAGTGTGAGTGTGCGTGCGCGATCGAGTTCAAGTGCGAGCGACATAACTGGTGCTACCGTCACGAGTGTGAGTGAGATGGCGTGTGTGAGCTCGAGAGTGTGTGTGAGTGCACGACGCGAGCGCAAGTACGCTTATTGCTACGAGCAAAGGATGCGGTCACAACTGTGAGCGCAAGTGCTTGTGAAGACGAGCTGTTTGTATGTGAGGTAGGTGATCCAGACGTCAGATATGAATGTAACATTGTGCTCGTTGAACTTTGGCACAAGGAAATCACACATACAAATGGCGCCCTTTCATTCGCAAAACTTGAAAAGATTTGCCAAAAACAGTACTGGAACTAAACACCTGTCCACCATTGTAGTTAAGTAATACATTGTATCCAAATTATTGGTTATTCTTTGTAAGAATTCAAATATGTATGATATTGAATTGTGCGCAGCCGTGACTATACAGACAACACGGATCGTTTTAATTGGTTCAGATCGCAAGGCCAAATTTGCTGTTTAGTGGGCTGAATTGTATCATCGATAGAACAAGCAAGTGCAAGTGAATTTGTGTGTGATGGTTTGAGATTCATGTCAGTGCAAGATCAAAAGCCAGTGTGGGCTGCTATGCATGTCGTCCTCCTCTGTCAATTTTTGTACGCTTAATTGTCATACTCGCGCTTGCTACTGCAAACGGCTGCTTCAGCACTCTTCTCACGCCTCAGGGAAGGCGAGAATTGTTGATTCGGCAGCTCGACCGATTTGCTAGACGTCGTCTCAATAACCAGCAGCAGCATCGCCGAGACTGAAGTCTCAGACGAAGAGCTTCATGTATGGACAGTGTGGAGATAAAGCAACTTCCTCTGTTTCGAGAGCCTGGACGACCAGGGCCTGGCCTTCAATGGTTACCACTCGTATCAAAACGTGGACAACCACTTTGCTGGAGACTTAATGCGTGTGATACGTGACGTGCTGGATGAGCTGCGATTCTTGCTAGGACTGACCCTGGTGCTGTTGGTCGCGCAGCTGTCACTTCGGAGCGAAGAGTCAGGCGGTGGCGGCAGAGCTTCTCGATCACTGCTGCTTGGTGCAGATCTAGAGCCCACTTCGTATCATCTTCGGCGATCAGTGTGGACTCGCTTCGTGGTGTCTACGCGCGTACAGTAACAACTTGCGCGGACCAAGCAAGCAGCTCGGCCACCGAGGCTCCATACGCCACTACTCACTCCTCAATTTGACCTGGTGCTTCATGGCAGGTCCACTCCGCACCGAATCTTCAAGCACAGCGACACGTATGGTCGCTGTGACGCATGAGCTTTAAGACCGCTCATTGGTTAGGAGGCACTCAGTGTCTAGCCAATCAGAGTAGGAGGTCTTAGGTTTTTAGGTCTTTCTTTTAAGTGCGAGCTGCTGGAAGCTCGTACACCAATCTCACTCTTCTTTCACCTACGATCGTAGCTTTTCCGTCTTCTTCCTCGTCGGCGAGACATTCTCGCAGGCGCACACAAACTCCAAGACAAGCGTAGACTTTGGGTGCAAAGACTACGAGACGCTTCCTCGCGCAGTACTGTGTTACGAGAGGGCCCGTGACAGGCGGTGTGTACAGCACTTCGTGCCCATGGCTTCTCGCTATCCCGACAGCGACGTACGTCGCTGGCTGGCGCATCTGCGCTACGATGCCCATGGGGAGCGCTTTAGCCGTCTTCTGTGCGTCGGAGAGCGGCACGCCAGCACAATTGAGCCATTCGATGACCTCTTGTCTTTTGTTGCTGCTGTTGGTGCTCGGTTAGAGAGACGCTTGTGGTACGAGGCGCCGTCAACGTGGATCCGACACGACCCATAGGACGAGCGCAGCACCTTGCACATGTGCTAGAACCATTTCTCAACGATCGCGGCAGCGAAGTTGCTGCGGTAGTCTGCGTCGCCCGTCAGGTTCGCCGGCCATGCTTTCACCAACTCGCTCACCCACTCACCAACGAGAGAGTTGTTGCGGACTACGATGATGCCTGCACCAACGATGTAAAACCTTGGTCCTGCACCGGCCGGCTTAAGTCGCGTCGTGCCTTTCATGACCCACATCCTGTCCGCGGTGTGGCCGAGGTTGCAGTAGGACTCGTCGAGGTACATCTCGGGTTGATGTGGGCGTGCGCGCGTCGAGAGATTGCTGCGCTTGTTGAGCACGTACGCGCGTCGGTAGTCCACGTTGCACTGCTGGTCCGCTCGGGGATCTCTAGCAAGCCCTAGCACGTACGTGTGGTTCATGCGCTTGAGCTCTCTGGTGAGATTACGATTTGGAATCGCTCTCCCTGTCTGCTGAAACACTTCGCTGATTATTTGGCGTGATGTGGCAGGCATCTTCTGTAAAATGCGTTTTTTATTACACCAGCATTTACCTTGCGTATGCTGTCGTCGATGAATCGTGGTGGTTTGCAGTGAACGCCCTCAGTCGAACTGCTCTTGCTGGACGATCTGTCGCGGACGATGCGAGAAACCGAGACGTACGGGATCGAAATTGCAGTGGCGACGCGTTGCAGTAGACCGCGATGTACTGGGTCGTTCCCTTCTTTTGCTTCTTGCTCGAAATACTCGTGTAGACGCACGACAAGGTCCTTCTTGGCATTGCTTCGATGCCGTATGACGACTTTGAGAATGAAGCATAATGATGAAGCAAGTGTACCGTAACCAGAGAGACTATGCTTGCCATCTCACGCTTGATCCTTTGCACTACTTCGCATTCTCGTCCGATGCCCACAAGAACAGTTACGAGTATTCTTGTGGTGGTTGGTATCATTTCATTTGGCCTGTATAATAGCGCAATAGCATTGATAGGACACGTAGTGAACGAGATGTCCGGTGAAGGCGATAAGTCCTGCTCCTCTACCGTTTATATTCGAACAGGCCGCACATACACCACGTCGCTTGCACCTACAGATAAATGAAAGTAAGAAGCGCCACATCAGACGCTCTTCCAAGGACATGCCACAACAGACACAACACAGCAGCATTTTGATAACTAGTCACCGACGTAGCATTCACATACAACTAGCCGTTCAACAGACTCAAATCGCTCTTTGTACATGCGTCAGCTTTCTTCACTAAGCCTCCACTCACTTGCTTCAGACAGTACTTCTTGAGAGTAGTTTCCATCTTCTGCAATTGAACATAAATCAATGCAACCACATGAGGCGTCATGCCAAGGTCTTTGTGCAACCGCCTCGTTGCTTGTCGAAAGTATGACAAGTGTCATGGGAGTGTTCTCCGTGACGTAGCTTACACGTGGTCTTACGAGGAAGCGATGTGGTGAAGCGCAGAGGGACTGCGCTGAACTCGGTATTTTCAACTCTGAGGTTTTGCATTAGGACCATGCATAGTGATGTAAGTGAGGGAGCTAACCTAAATAGTGAGCTGTCTGATGGGACGACCAGGGTCGTCCAGAAATCAGGTTGAGCCACTAATTGGGTGTCTGCTGTGCTACTTCGTACTTAGCACAGCAACCCCGTTACACCATCCCCCACACAAGCTTGCAGACACGCAAGCGAAAGAAAGCAAAAGCACACAAGAAGAAGCAACACGACACGCACACGTGGCGCGACGCAGCGAGCAACAGCAGCGACGACCTCGAAGACCATGCAGCACGGCGACGAGTGCCGAGCTATGTGCGACGCCTGCCGCCAGCCTCTGCCGAGCTCGAGCGTGATCGCAGCGACGGCGACATACGCCGACGCGCTTCGCCGCCTGTCGCTGTACGACTGCAGCACTGTGTGCGACTCCCCTGGCGACGAGGAGCTCGCCGACATGTGGCGCCGATGGCGCCAGTCGCGCGGCAAGATCATCACGACGACCGGCCAGGTGACGAAGGGGGCGCTCGACGAGTCGTGGACGCGCTTTGTCGCGCGTTGGAACCTGGACCCAGGCATGGCGCTCGCCCTCGAGCGCCGCGAGTCCCAGCACGGACGATACCATCTCGGCGAGCTCGCCGAGCGTGTGTGCTCTGCGTCGTGGGACGCAGACCGGCTGTGCTGCTTCGTGCACGTCGTCGCGTACTGTCGCATCTGCGCGCACCGCGAGAAGCCGACGCTCGATCAGTGGGAGGCGATGCTCGCGGAGTATCCGCTCGACGAAGACGAGAAGGCTCTCCTCGCCCAGTATCGACGCGCGCTTGCGGCGAACCGCCCTGCGCGCGGTGACCGCCGAGGCGTCTCGCCACCACTTCGCGCGACAAGCACGCGCTCTTTGTCTCGAGGGCGCAGCCCGCGCGCTCTTTGTCTCGAGGGCGCAGCCCGCGCGCTCCCCCCAGCCGGCGTATCCGGGCAGCGCGCGCGTCGCGCGCTCGCAGGAGCGGCATGTGGCGTGGCAAGAGTCGTGCCGACGATCGTGTTCACGCTCTCAGTCGCGTGGTCGCGCGCGCGCCGTCGCCTTGGCGCGAGCAGTGGCCTCGTACGCCGTCACCAAGTCGGGGACATCCTCAAGCAGCGTGGCGCGAGGCTCCCACGAGTCACTGGCCGAGTCGAAGCCCAGCCAGCGAACGCGATACTCGCGGCGACTGGCACCGCGACCACGGTCGCGGTGTTCAAGCAGACGATCGACGATCCAGCGCGGGTGACCCGCGCTGTCAACAAGCGGCGGCGGACCATCGCGGCGGAACGTGGCGCGACGAGACGACAGTCGCGCCTGTGCCTGATCGGCTGGAGATGGTGTCGCACGACGCCGACGTTGCTCTGAGCCGCGCCGATGACGCCATTGCGGAGGCGGATCGACTCGACCAAGAGGTTGCTGCGCTTCGAGCGCAGCTGGCGAAGGTGGTCCAGGCAAACGAGGCTCTTCGCGCGGACAATCGGGCGTTCCGCGCGGGTCAGACGCCGCCAAGCGCTTTGACGAAGCCGCGTCCTCGTCACGTCGGGTCGCGCTTCGAGCCTGGCGAGGCAGCTCGTCCGCAGGCGGCATAGCCGGTACATAGCGCTTTAAGCGCCCGACATAGAATGTCGGGTGCAGACGTAATGCACTTGGCATGTCGAGTGTGTACGCCTCGCCTTTGCATCGTACGATCGTGAACGGACCGATGAAGCGCGGCGCGAGTTTGGTCGCGCCAAGGTTCGTGACAGAACCAGGTGCAATGCCGGACGCCGATAGCAAAACACGGTCACCGACCGCGAACTTCTCGAAGTTCTTGCGCCCACGCTGGTCGGCTGCGGTTTTCTGTCGATCGACTGCTGCGGCGACTGCATCGCGCACAAAGCGAGCGACAGACTCGCGCTTTTGAACGAACTCGAGCACACGGTCCTCGTCGATCGTAGCTGAATGCGCGGATGGTTTGTCCGCGCCAGTGCGCGTGGTGATGGCGATCGCGCGTCGCGATGAGTGCCGCGTTCACCCAAGCCGTCGCTTCGTTTGGTGACATCGCGACTGTGCAGCGCGCGGACCGGTCACCGCACGAGCTCTTCTCTTTTGCTGAAGGAGCGCCGCCTTGCGATACCGATGTACTCGGTGTCCCTCCCCCTTCAAGAGAGCCGCCGTCGTCAAAGCCAAGAACCGCGGGAACGCGCGGGTGGCGCGAGTTATTGATGAAGATCGGCGTGTGACCGGTCGACTCGTGCACTGCGTTGTTGATCGCAAACTCGACTATCGGCAACAGCGCGCTCCACGACGTGTGCGACGACGCGTAACTGCGCAGCACGTCCTCGACGACACGGTTGACGCGCTCGGTCTGCCCGTCGGTCTCTGGGTGCGACGCGGTCGACATGAGCAGCCGCGTCCCGAGGAGCTGGAAAAGGCGATCCCAGAACGATGCCATGAAGCGCGGGTCGCGGTCAGAGACGATCGACGTTGGCATGCCATGGTGTCGATACACCATGGAGAGGAAGAGCTCAGCAGTCTCCTGCGCGGTGATGCCGACCGCGACTGGCGCAAGGTGTGTCATCTTGCTGAAGCGATCGACAACCACAAAAATGCCCGTGCGACCAGCTTGATCACGAGGCAGCCCGAAGATGAAGTCCATGCTCACGGATCGCCAGGCGTCCGCGGCGATTGGGAGCGACTGAAGCGGGGCCTGCGACGACTGCGAAGGCTTGACCCTTTGGCATGTCTCGCATGAACGGACCCACTTGCGAACCCACTTGTACATGTGGGGCCAGTAGAAGTCGCGTGCAAGAGCGAGATACGTCTTCTCGCGGCCAAGGTGACCGCCAGGCGCAGCGTCATGGTACTCGTGCAAGATACGAGCGCGCAGGTCGTCGTCGAGCGGCACGACGACGCGAGGGCTGTCGAAGCGATCGATCTGGTACTTGAGTAAGTCGCCGGATACCGAGTAGCGCGGTGCTTGACTCCGCGCTGAAGGCGTCAGCTGCAGCAGCACCGACGGAGACGGGTCTCGACAGTACTTGAGGATTGCGGCGCACGACGGGTCGCGGGAGTACGCCGCGGCGATCTCATCTCGAAGCAGGCTCACAGCTGTCGACGTTGTCGCGCTTATACCAAGCGCGACACACGCGCTGCACTCTTCGTCGTCATCATCGACAGCGTGTTGCGGCGAGTCCGGTCGCGGGTCGTAATCGGGACGCCGCGACAGTGCGTCAGCGGTGATGTTCGTCGCGCCCGGCTTGTAGAAGACGACGAAGTTGTTCTCGGCGAAGAACGACAGCCAGCGCGCCATGCGCTGGCTCAAATGCGGCGACTTTGTCGCGGTTCGGAGAGACGCGTGGTCGGTGTAGATCGCGAACGTCTGCTCACCCAGCAGATACACGCGGAACTTTACCAGCGCGTAGCGCATCGCGAGCAGCTCCTTGTCGTGCACGGGGTAGTTGCGCTCCGCGGGCTTCAGCTCTCGCGACTGGAAGCTGATGACGCGCTCTCGTCCCTCGTCGTCGTGCTGCATGAGCGCGCAGCCGATCGCAAAGTCACTCGCATCGCAAACGACATGGAACGCCTTGGCGTGATCCGCCAGTGCAAGAACCGGCGCGGTGGAGAGCCGCGTCTTGACGTCATCAAACGCTGTCTGGTGCTCGCGACGCCACTCCCACGTGGCGACTTTCTTCAACAACTGCGAGAGTGGGAAGATGACGGACGCGAAGTCTTTCGCGTAATGATGAAGGTAGTTCGCCAGCCCAAGCCACTGCCGGAGCTCCTTTTGGTCGCGAGGTACCGGCCACGCGACGATCGAAGCCACCTTCTCTGGATCAGCGCGGACGCCGTCCGCGCTCACGTAGCTGCCGAGCACTGGGATCTCGGGAGCGCAGAAGATGCACTTCTTCAAGTTGGCGTACAGCTTGTTCTCGCGCATGGCTTCGAACACCTTGCGCAAGTGCCCGAGATGGACGTCCAGGTCTGTCGCGCCCTCGGTGGCGCGACTGTGCACGAAGATGTCGTCAAAGTAGCTTGGGGCAAAGTCGCGCAGCGGGCGAAGCACGTGCGACACCATGCGGTTGAACGTGGCAGGGGCGTTCTTCAGCCCCTGCGGCATCACCAGCCACTCCCAGAGCATGCCGCTGGGAGTACTGACTGCCGTCAGCGGAACATCGGACTCGCGCATGAGGATCTGGTAGAAGCCGTCGGTGAGATCGATGGTACTAAAGATCGTGCTGCCAGATATGGTGTCGAGGACCATGTCCTTGCGCGGGATCGGCGTCTGTGCTGGGATCGTCGCGTCGTTGAGCTTGTTGAACGCGTGGACGATGCGCCATCCTCCAGTCGCCTTTTTCACGCAGAACGTTGGACTCGAGTGCGGTGATGTCGACTCGCGGACATGGCCGGCGGCTCGCCGGCCTTCGAAGAACGCATCGATCGCTTCGACTTGATCGCGAGGCAGCGGCCACTGCCGCGTCACGCAGTACTTCGCTCCGGGCACGAGATCGATCTCGTGTCGCACGCCCCTGTCCGCCGGAAGCACCGGCGGAATGGTGTCAGGAAAGATGTCGGAGAACTCGCGGGCGAGATCCAGGACGGGATTTCCAGAGGCTTCGAGCTCGCTCCATGACTGCGCAGCGTAGCGTTCTTCGCGATCGGACTTCGGCTCTGCTCCGGCAGGCCGCTCGCTGACAACAACCGCAGGATCCGCTGGGTCGATCACGACGGCGCACAGTTGCTCGATGTGGCCGAGTTTGATCTCGCTGAGCATGTTCTTCCAAGACATCACAGGCAGCCGAGTGAGTTCGGCTGCTGCGCGTGGTGGGGATGCGACCTTCATGCCGTGGCGCGGCGGGCCGTGGCCAGTCATGTTGACGACGTGGATCGTGTCGAACGTCGGCACCGGCGCGACGGGCCAAGCCGGCGCGTGTGGATGTCTCTCGCGCGCCTGAGAATCTGGAGCGCGAGCCACTGCTCGTGCTGTGTCGGCTTTGGAACGGCCGGGGGCCTCTCCGCTTCTCGCCGCAGGATCGGTCTGCTTCCTGCGGCACACTGTGACCCACTGGTCATCATCGATCTCTTGTCTCGTTGTCGTGGCGCACGGTACTTTACAGCAAACCGCGCATGAAGGGCCATCGCTCACTTCGTGCGGGTTGAGGGTCGTGGAGTCCGGGTCCACGACAGCCACGTGCGGCCAGATGCTCGCGCAATCGCTCAAGTGAGCGAGAACACCGTCGACGTCGATGTCGCGCGGCTTTACAGTGCGACTCAGCCAGTCAATGTCAGGCCGGTGGCGCGCCAGCCACGGCATTCCAAAGATGCAGTCGAACGAGCCGCCGAGGTCGACGACGAGGAACGTGTTGGTGCTCTTGAATCCGTCGAACTCGTACTGGAACTCGACCAATCGCAGCGGGAGCGACCGTGGCTCGCCGTCTGCGAACTTGACGATCATCGCACCTGGTTGCTCGCGGGCGCGCACCCGCGAGGCCAGGAGCTTCAAAGACTCGGCTCGGGCGAAGTTGTTCGTCGCACCGGAGTCGACGAGGGCGCGAAGTGATCGCTTTGCGCCGGCGACATGCAAGCTGAGTACTATCAGTCGCTTGTCGCTGCTTGAGGTGGTGGCAAAGAGCTGCGCATGAAGCGCGGCGTTGGAGGGGCTAGCAGAAGGTGACGCCGCCGGAGGCATGTTCCGCTGGATGAGCCCAGTAGGTCGCCCTGCACCTACTGGGAGCCCGCGTTTTTTGCATGCGCGGGCTGCTCGGACTCGTCTTCGACCTCAACAGTAGCAAGTACTGGAGCTGGCGCGCGGCACGCCGCCGCGCGATAACCGACCTTACGGCAGCGAAAGCAAATGAGCTGCTTGTTGCTTGTTCCACTGCGTCGGTTGCCGTTGCCGTTGCCGTTGCCACTGCTGGCGCGCTGCGGGGTTGCGTCGTGCTCGATCGCGTCGATCTCCATCGGCTCGGCGCCGTTGTCAGCTCGCGGGACTACCGCGTGGTGGCCCCGCGAGGCGGATACGCTGAAGTCTTCGCGAATCGCGATCGCAAAAGCCTCTTCGAGCGACGCCGGAGGCTTCCGGGTCAAGTACAGACGCTGGTGTCCAGCGTTCAGACCGGAAATGAAGACATGGACTTGGGTCGCCATGTCGATTGGGGCCGATGTCACGCATGACACGAGGTGGCGAGCGCGTTGTACGTAGTCGCGCATGGACGCGCGACCTTGCTTGAGCGCGAGGAACGAAGTGCGATGGTGCATCTCGTCTTGTGGCGGCTCGAATGCGAGTCGCAGGTCGCTTTTGAGCGCGTCAAGCGTCGGGAAGCAATCGGGGTCGGCGACAAGCCGGCCCAAAGCCCACTCCTTTGCACGGCCACCGAGCATGGACAGGAGGAAGTGGGTGCGCGACACTTCGGACGTGAGCTGCCACGCGTGAATGGCAATGTCGACCTCGCACAGCCAGCGGTTCAAAGCGAGTCGGTTGGGACCTTCGCCGTTGTAGCTGGTTACGTCGAGCTTGACGACGTCGCTCCTTGATGATGCCGCGGGAGTTGAGCCTCGCCGACGCGCGTCGGCGAGTTCGCGGACCATGAACTCTTGTGCAGCTGCACGTTGGTGCTCCTGCGACATCGCGGACAGCATTGCCGCGACAGCCGTCAGGCCGGACACGTCGGCGAGGCGGCGCAGCGCGTCCCACTCGTATGGTGTCAGGTGCGCGAAGTCGCTGTAGTTGAGCGACGTTCCGTTGTCACCTTCGATCGGGAGCGTGCTCATCTAGGTCGTTAGACGGACTACGAAGTGCTACCAGGTGTCACGGGAGTGTTCTCCGTGACGTAGCTTACACGTGGTCTTACGAGGAAGCGATGTGGTGAAGCGCAGAGGGACTGCGCTGAACTCGGTATTTTCAACTCTGAGGTTTTTGTATTAGGACCATGCATAGTGATGTAAGTGAGGGAGCTAACCTAAATAGTGAGCTGTCTGATGGGACGACCAGGGTCGTCCAGAAATCAGGTTGAGCCACTAATTGGGTGTCTGCTGTGCTACTTCGTACTTAGCACAGCAACCCCGTTACAACATGGCAGTGTTGCGAGCCAAAGTATTCCTATTCTTCCTCACAAATAACGCAAGATGCATGCCAAACATATATAATAGAAATTTGAACGCTTTGTCGTTGTCATCACGCTCGGTACACTCTTTCACGATCTCAATCGTTGCACCTTCACTCCTCAAGAAGCGCACTAGCGAGCATATTTAGAAACCCATTTGGACTTAATCGCACAATCGCGATACACCTACCCCTGCTGTAATTTACTTATTTAATATTGTCAAAAAGATTGAATAAATGGTCAAAAACAAACGAACTTATCGTATTGGTGGGATACATGGCATTTTGAAATCAAGACACGCCCCAATACACAACGACGGAAAAAAACACAGCATCCAAAAAACTCGGCAACGACAAGTCGTCCAAAATCTCTTAATACAAACATTGGGTTACAAATACTTTGGAGGACAAACAACTGAGTTTTAGACAATCATTTATCTCAATTTAGGCGATCAGTTTGTGTTTCATACTTTTATGCAAAGCGGTCTTGTTTCTTGTACACACTTCTCGACAAGGTGGTGATTTTTGTCCAGTGAAAATCATCGTGCCACACGAGTATTTTTGTTGGCAAGACCTGCCGCCTTTTTCCGTCGTTTTTACTGATCATATATATTTATCCGTATTGTTGTTCACATTGTGCGTGAGATCTGGGTGTGCGCGATGGTGTGCGCGGAGTGCGTTCTTCTGCGCACGTTTCAAGCGTGCGTGCATTGTGGGCCTTGGTGTTTGTTTTGCTTTGAATGGCGCTCGCACTCTGTCTGAATTTTCCTCACAAACATGATTCACTCGCCTATTAGAGGATATCGATTTAGCGTGGTGTCAAATGCCGTATCCCAATTATTGATTTTTGTTTTGAGCCTAAAAATATTTATGACATTGACTATTGTACCGCTCTGGTCACACAGCGACTTCAGCCAAATTACTTGCCCAATTCCTTGATGGTCTTCACGCTGTTCGTACTGTAGTCAGACGGTCACACTCGTGCAGACTGCATGGGATCGCGCGTAGCGACTCGCACAGCATGTCCATGCGTGCTCCAGTCCCTAGCAGTCCGCTCGACGTCAAGCGCGCAAGACCTCAAGACCTCAAAAGCGGAACCCCACACTCCATTGTATGACTAACAACACAGCAGCCCCTGCAGCTACTCGACTTTCCGATCTCGCGCCTGGCGTGTGAGAACGCATAGCAGTCGCGCACGATTCTTCTTGCGCACACAGCAAGAGCACGACTTGTACTTACTTGCTCTTTCGACGGACGGTCGGTCTCCTATCATCCAGAACGCCCGAGTCGTGGCGGCGGCCACATCCACTTGGGTAGCGACGAGAGCGACGAGAGCAGGCGGTGTGCGCCACACGCGCTACTACCGCGCTCTACAACATCGGTATACGCTTGTCGAGTCAGGCGCCTGTGTGTTCCCTCGACGAGCCGACCTGTGGCAGCAGTATGATCGCGGATGGTGTCCGTCCGTTCGTTAGAGAAATGTCCGCATGGGCGCAATCACGTCATAGCCGTCGGTGACTACAATGCCGGATGAGTAGCCGAGCGATGACCGCGCACTTGCAGCAAATCTGCGATGAACTGCTTCTTCGTCCACCGAACGCTCACGATACGATATGGTTGTCGTGTGTGCCTGTGCGTGTGTGTGCGTGTGTGTGTGTGCGCGCGCCTCGCAGCTCTATGTCTACAGCATCAACACCACCCGTGACTATGAGTGCGAGACACTGTCGGTAGAGGCGGTCACGAGCGTGGCCGTGATCAAGCAGAGCTCATGTACGACGGAGCGCTAAGATTGATATCTATGTGTGCACAAAACGCTTGTTTGCTGTTCGTGACGGTGTCTGTAGATTATAGCAAGTGTACTAGTTTTGTATTGAGGTGTCGAATGCTTGGGCGAGAGATTACCGACATCGACTTTTCAAGTCCACACAATCAAACAATCACACACACAGCAAGACGCTCCGAGTCAATCGTGTGCTCGCAGTCGCTCCAGCACACTCCACGCGACCTGGAGCAGTCGCTGTGTGTATGACGTGTGTGCCTCGCGTCGTCGTCTGCGCCGTGAACAACAACCCAGGCAGGCAGCGCTACCGGCGCCAGGATCTTTCGACATTCATGGCTGCTGTCGCGCTTGATCAAGTTGCTCTCAGACACACAACACACACACGTGTGTATTGTGTTGTGTTGATACTAATTGTTGATCCGTTGCTCGGTGTCGGTCGATGCTGACCTGGCAGCGTCTTGGCGCGACAGCTCCTGTGTGTCTTGCCGCTTGCTGGCAATTAACATCTCGTGCAGCGCTCTCGCTGTCAACACCAGCCAGCCAGCACTTTGTGCTTGCTTGGCACCACTGACTCAAGATCGAGTCCGTGCTAGTGCGAGCTCGCAACGCCTGCACCCACGCCTCGCATTGATTGCACGCCTGATCGAGCTCGCTCTCAGAGCCTCAAAAGCCTCAGACGCACACGCTTTGTTGTGTCCCTGTTCCGTAATCCGTTCTAATCGGAGCTGCTGTTTGCTCGCTCGCTTTGACGGGTCGCCGCCTCTCAAGCGAATGGCAGCAGCGGCATCCATCTGCGACTCTCTCCGTCGCACGCAGTGCACCCGGCAGCGCGCACACACGAGTCAAAGCAACAACCGCGAGCGCGAGACTCGCGACTCGTACAGCGCGCACCCACCCACTCACACTCACTCACTCGCTCGCTCGCCCTCCGCGTGCCAGAGCCACAACAGCCTCAGCAAAGCCGCCACCACTACTGTCGCCGCCGCAGCAGCAGTCGACACGACACAGACAGACACCAGCCGACTAGCCGCAGCTGGCGCGCACGAGGGCACGCAGCACCGAGTGAATATTGGGGCTGCAGCGCAGCGCGAAGCGACAAGCAAGCGCCACATCACATTCCGCGAGCCGCCCCGGCGCCTACTCAACGTCTGCAGCGGGCATATCACGCAGCACGAGCAGCAAATTCACTCAGCAGTCGTGCCTGCAAGAGCGAGCGCGTGCGTGCGCGCTCGGCCTTGTCTCCGCGTGTAGTCATGCCGCAGCGCAGCGACCTAAGGAAGCCGAGCGACAGCGAGCGCAGGCAGTCGCACAGACTGCAATACCAGTACCAGCAACAGCAGCAGCAGCAGCCGTCGCCTGAGCCGGAGCAATTGCTCTCGCGTTCCCACCAGCATCACCACCGCGATCGCGATGCAGCTGCAGTGCCAATGCTACGAAGCGCGTGGAGCACTGCGCCGACAAGAAACGCAAGTGAGCACCAAGATCGACATCGCCACCAGGGAGCGCCGCATGCGTCCCGTCCGTTTGTGCCGATGACGGACAACACCATGGCTCGACAGACTCCGCATGAGCAGCCCCACAGCCACTTCACGGTCCAGACGCCGATCCTGCTGCCGCCTGCGAAATGGCAGCAGCAGCACCATCCGCACTCCCCGTTCCTAGCAGGAACTAACAGGGGCGTCCGCGAACGACATGGAACAGATGACAGTGCTGCAGTGTATCTGGAAGAGAAGACGGCGTTCGAGCAAGTGCGCTCAAGTCCTCTCCGACACTCTCCTGGCGCCGACATGCACGAGTCATCCTCGACCGAATCGCTCGTATCACAGCTCCACCGCCAGACGCTACGTTCGCTAAGACCTCCAGCAACACCATCAACAACACCGAGACGGCTGAACGAGACATCAACGACAACACGAGCGGAGCCCAATGGCATCACAAAAAACATCAGTCCTGTGACAACATCTCCAATCGTGGATACGACCACAGCTGTTGGCAAGAAGCGTCCGCGGTACTTGCGCGACACGGACCGACGCAACATCATCCAGCGCATCGACGACGGCGAGAAACAGGCGACGCTCGCGCGCGAGTTCGGCGTCACGCGCGCGGCGATCTGCCACATCAAGAAGAACCGCGAAGAGATCATCGCGCGCTACGACCTGCTCATGCAGTCGGTCAAGGAGCTGTACGTACAACTTCGAAGTGCGTGCTGTGCATGACACGCTTTGCCAGACTCGAGACTGACTGACTCACATCACGTGCTTCTCTCATCTCTGTGTCTCTGTCTCTTGCTTGCTTCTTGGCTTGTTTGTTTATTTGTTTGTTTGCTTGTTTGCTTGTTTGGCTTGTTTGTTTGCCTATCTGTGTGTTCGTGGTTGCGTTCGCCTGTGTGTGCGTGTGTATGCTTGCGATGCAATAGCGAGAGCTCGGCGCGACTGTCCACGGCCTCGAGCGCAGCGACAACCTCGACCTCTGCACTCGAGGCGATGCGGCTAGACGAGTCCACGTCGGAGGCCGCCGCGGTCGTGGTGTTCGAAGACCGCTCTCGCGCAGTCCCGGTCTTGCTCACGACGCTTCGAGACGCGAGCACGAGCTCCACGGCTTTCCGCCGCACTGCGAGCCGTATGATCATGTACGTGGTAGCACCCGTGTCTATATGTGTGTGTACGTGTGTGTACGTGTGTGTACGTGTGTGTACGTGCGTGTGTGACTATGTATGCGCCAGAGCCTGGGACTTATGCATGGTTGCTCTATCTCTCGCTATTCCCGATATCTCATTGCATTGCCTTGTTGTCTTGCGCGCACGCACGCACACAGCCTTTTGCTGGAAGAAGCGATTGCGCGACTCGGGTCCGAGAGCGTGGAGGTCACGACGCCGTCCGGTCACGCGTTTTCCGGGCCGAGAGATCGAGTCGCTGGGAGCAATAGTAGAAGGTACTAGTACGTGTTGAGCTGGTTGAGTGACATCGGAGGCGAGGATCCTGAGATCATGAGCTGACACTGACGTCACGGTGCAGAGCCACATGGCTGCACACGCCTTCGTGGCTGTTTTGTGTCTTGCTCTGTATCAGGTTCAATTACTTTGTCGATCCGACCTCAACGTCACCCTGTTCTTGCCTGCGCTTCAGTGGCCAAGACCAATGTGCTTCACATCTCATGTCTCAGGATGGACCTGGAGGTTCGTCTGCCTAGAGATTCAGCAGTTCGATGGTCAACTAACTGGAGGCGCTTCGATCTTGCTAGTTTGCTTGGACGAGTCAGCTCTCTACATGAAACGTGAAGCGCCAGCGACCGTGTCGTCGCTATCACTGGTCGCGCTCCTTGCGGTGCTTACGATGTGCGAAACGCGCCTCGGGTTGAGCGCCACTGCACAGCACATTGAAGCAAGCATCAGCCGTGGCGACTCGGACTGGAGGGCTAGACGACCCGCAAGCCGTTGCATCGTGCTACAAGCTGATGTATCCCTGTAGCGACCAAGAAGCAGCGACATCGAGACGGAACGAAGCAAGCTCCAGGTCACTCACTACGAGTCCACGACAGCAAACAGCATCGACCGACCAAGTAGGCAAACATGCACATGAGCAGACGTGAGCAGACGATAGCAGACGTGAGCAGTCAAGGGCAGTCAAGAGCATACGATAGTTGACGATAGCAGACGAGAGCCAACGAAAGTAGCCGATAGTAGTCGAGGGTAGATGAAAGCATGCTACAGGTTGACTTCTTGGCAACTAGCGATCCATTGTCTCTATACTTTGAGAGATCTCAAAGCGACCTACAACTGTAGTTGTGATGTTGGATGGCGATCGATCGCAGGTCGCGCGCCAGCATCGGACGGAGCAAGAGGAGGGAGTGCGAACTTGATCCAGACCGAACGCCACGGTCAACGACACCACCTCACGTCGAGTCGAGCATCCCGCAGTCAGACACACATGCGCGCATGTTAGACTTTTGTCGTTCGAGGACTGGTGTGAGTGTCTCGTTCTCTATTGCACTCGCTCGCAGTCACTCTGGCACCGACTTCGTTGCGCCAACGCTCTCTCACTATCTAGCTCTCTTGCTCCTTAGCATTCCCACTGGTCGCTCACTCGCTGTTGTACCGCGCGACAAAGTCGCCAAGACCTGGAAGCAGCTCGCCCGTGCTCGCGTCCACGTCCGTGTCGACTGCAGCCGTCACGATCTGCACATCTGTGCAGCGAGTGCACGGCAAAACAAGCAAACAAACAGGCAAGCAGCGCGCGATGTGAGGCTGTGGGGTTGCAATCAAACCAGCAAGCAGCCAAGCAAACAGCTAAGCAAACTGGTGCAATCGCAGACGTACATACCTGGAAACCGAGCTCGGATGAACTCAAGCGCGTTTGCTCCGCACAGCATCGTCACGACGCACACGTGCCCTT
This sequence comes from Pythium guiyangense, assembly GCA_003730235.1. Taxonomy (NCBI): domain Eukaryota; phylum Oomycota; class Peronosporomycetes; order Pythiales; family Pythiaceae; genus Pythium; species Pythium guiyangense. Next base: position 851,674 of record QXDM01000026.1, read on the forward strand.
CAGGTACGTGCAGCCTGCGCAACGCCGTGATGGCACCGCACACGCGCTCGCTGTCGTCGACTGTGGCGCTGAAGAGCAGCACCTTACACTCGGCGATGTGTGGTGGCAGGTCGCATCGCTCGACGCACCAGCGGTCGTTGTCTGCACTTGCACTGGCGTTGTTGTCGAGGTAGGCGTCCTGTCTCGGACTTGCGACATCGCTGCTAATATTGCTGATGTTGCTGCTCGCGTGTCGACTGGCGCTGTTCGTGCTGCTAAAGCTGATAGCGGTGGTCCTGCTCGCGCTGCCGATGTCGCGGTTGCTTCGGGATATGCCGAAGATGCTGCCCATAGACTGGGTCATGAAGACTGTACTCCGAGCGGCTTCCGGCTCCATCTGACCCAGGATATTGAGGAACGGGTACTCGGACTCGCCCATCGCTACGCCACAGAGCGGATTTGTCTGGCGACGACCGAGGTACGCGTGACCGGACGGCGTCGTGACCTCCACGCTCTCGGACCCGAGTCGCGCAATCGCTTCTTCCAGCAAAAGGCTGTGTGCGTGCGTGCGCGCAAGACAACAAGGCAATGCAATGAGATATCGGGAATAGCGAGAGATAGAGCAACCATGCATAAGTCCCAGGCTCTGGCGCATACATAGTCACACACGCACGTACACACGTACACACACGTACACACACGTACACACACATATAGACACGGGTGCTACCACGTACATGATCATACGGCTCGCAGTGCGGCGGAAAGCCGTGGAGCTCGTGCTCGCGTCTCGAAGCGTCGTGAGCAAGACCGGGACTGCGCGAGAGCGGTCTTCGAACACCACGACCGCGGCGGCCTCCGACGTGGACTCGTCTAGCCGCATCGCCTCGAGTGCAGAGGTCGAGGTTGTCGCTGCGCTCGAGGCCGTGGACAGTCGCGCCGAGCTCTCGCTATTGCATCGCAAGCATACACACGCACACACAGGCGAACGCAACCACGAACACACAGATAGGCAAACAAACAAGCCAAACAAGCAAACAAGCAAACAAACAAATAAACAAACAAGCCAAGAAGCAAGCAAGAGACAGAGACACAGAGATGAGAGAAGCACGTGATGTGAGTCAGTCAGTCTCGAGTCTGGCAAAGCGTGTCATGCACAGCACGCACTTCGAAGTTGTACGTACAGCTCCTTGACCGACTGCATGAGCAGGTCGTAGCGCGCGATGATCTCTTCGCGGTTCTTCTTGATGTGGCAGATCGCCGCGCGCGTGACGCCGAACTCGCGCGCGAGCGTCGCCTGTTTCTCGCCGTCGTCGATGCGCTGGATGATGTTGCGTCGGTCCGTGTCGCGCAAGTACCGCGGACGCTTCTTGCCAACAGCTGTGGTCGTATCCACGATTGGAGATGTTGTCACAGGACTGATGTTTTTTGTGATGCCATTGGGCTCCGCTCGTGTTGTCGTTGATGTCTCGTTCAGCCGTCTCGGTGTTGTTGATGGTGTTGCTGGAGGTCTTAGCGAACGTAGCGTCTGGCGGTGGAGCTGTGATACGAGCGATTCGGTCGAGGATGACTCGTGCATGTCGGCGCCAGGAGAGTGTCGGAGAGGACTTGAGCGCACTTGCTCGAACGCCGTCTTCTCTTCCAGATACACTGCAGCACTGTCATCTGTTCCATGTCGTTCGCGGACGCCCCTGTTAGTTCCTGCTAGGAACGGGGAGTGCGGATGGTGCTGCTGCTGCCATTTCGCAGGCGGCAGCAGGATCGGCGTCTGGACCGTGAAGTGGCTGTGGGGCTGCTCATGCGGAGTCTGTCGAGCCATGGTGTTGTCCGTCATCGGCACAAACGGACGGGACGCATGCGGCGCTCCCTGGTGGCGATGTCGATCTTGGTGCTCACTTGCGTTTCTTGTCGGCGCAGTGCTCCACGCGCTTCGTAGCATTGGCACTGCAGCTGCATCGCGATCGCGGTGGTGATGCTGGTGGGAACGCGAGAGCAATTGCTCCGGCTCAGGCGACGGCTGCTGCTGCTGCTGTTGCTGGTACTGGTATTGCAGTCTGTGCGACTGCCTGCGCTCGCTGTCGCTCGGCTTCCTTAGGTCGCTGCGCTGCGGCATGACTACACGCGGAGACAAGGCCGAGCGCGCACGCACGCGCTCGCTCTTGCAGGCACGACTGCTGAGTGAATTTGCTGCTCGTGCTGCGTGATATGCCCGCTGCAGACGTTGAGTAGGCGCCGGGGCGGCTCGCGGAATGTGATGTGGCGCTTGCTTGTCGCTTCGCGCTGCGCTGCAGCCCCAATATTCACTCGGTGCTGCGTGCCCTCGTGCGCGCCAGCTGCGGCTAGTCGGCTGGTGTCTGTCTGTGTCGTGTCGACTGCTGCTGCGGCGGCGACAGTAGTGGTGGCGGCTTTGCTGAGGCTGTTGTGGCTCTGGCACGCGGAGGGCGAGCGAGCGAGTGAGTGAGTGTGAGTGGGTGGGTGCGCGCTGTACGAGTCGCGAGTCTCGCGCTCGCGGTTGTTGCTTTGACTCGTGTGTGCGCGCTGCCGGGTGCACTGCGTGCGACGGAGAGAGTCGCAGATGGATGCCGCTGCTGCCATTCGCTTGAGAGGCGGCGACCCGTCAAAGCGAGCGAGCAAACAGCAGCTCCGATTAGAACGGATTACGGAACAGGGACACAACAAAGCGTGTGCGTCTGAGGCTTTTGAGGCTCTGAGAGCGAGCTCGATCAGGCGTGCAATCAATGCGAGGCGTGGGTGCAGGCGTTGCGAGCTCGCACTAGCACGGACTCGATCTTGAGTCAGTGGTGCCAAGCAAGCACAAAGTGCTGGCTGGCTGGTGTTGACAGCGAGAGCGCTGCACGAGATGTTAATTGCCAGCAAGCGGCAAGACACACAGGAGCTGTCGCGCCAAGACGCTGCCAGGTCAGCATCGACCGACACCGAGCAACGGATCAACAATTAGTATCAACACAACACAATACACACGTGTGTGTGTTGTGTGTCTGAGAGCAACTTGATCAAGCGCGACAGCAGCCATGAATGTCGAAAGATCCTGGCGCCGGTAGCGCTGCCTGCCTGGGTTGTTGTTCACGGCGCAGACGACGACGCGAGGCACACACGTCATACACACAGCGACTGCTCCAGGTCGCGTGGAGTGTGCTGGAGCGACTGCGAGCACACGATTGACTCGGAGCGTCTTGCTGTGTGTGTGATTGTTTGATTGTGTGGACTTGAAAAGTCGATGTCGGTAATCTCTCGCCCAAGCATTCGACACCTCAATACAAAACTAGTACACTTGCTATAATCTACAGACACCGTCACGAACAGCAAACAAGCGTTTTGTGCACACATAGATATCAATCTTAGCGCTCCGTCGTACATGAGCTCTGCTTGATCACGGCCACGCTCGTGACCGCCTCTACCGACAGTGTCTCGCACTCATAGTCACGGGTGGTGTTGATGCTGTAGACATAGAGCTGCGAGGCGCGCGCACACACACACACGCACACACACGCACAGGCACACACGACAACCATATCGTATCGTGAGCGTTCGGTGGACGAAGAAGCAGTTCATCGCAGATTTGCTGCAAGTGCGCGGTCATCGCTCGGCTACTCATCCGGCATTGTAGTCACCGACGGCTATGACGTGATTGCGCCCATGCGGACATTTCTCTAACGAACGGACGGACACCATCCGCGATCATACTGCTGCCACAGGTCGGCTCGTCGAGGGAACACACAGGCGCCTGACTCGACAAGCGTATACCGATGTTGTAGAGCGCGGTAGTAGCGCGTGTGGCGCACACCGCCTGCTCTCGTCGCTCTCGTCGCTACCCAAGTGGATGTGGCCGCCGCCACGACTCGGGCGTTCTGGATGATAGGAGACCGACCGTCCGTCGAAAGAGCAAGTAAGTACAAGTCGTGCTCTTGCTGTGTGCGCAAGAAGAATCGTGCGCGACTGCTACGCGTTCTCACACGCCAGGCGCGAGATCGAAAGACAATGTGTTGATGGTCATACAATGAAGTGCGTTTGAGGTCGCTCACGTTCCGTCTTAAACCAAGTTGCACTTTTTGACCAGGGGTATATAATATTCAACGTCATAAATATATGCTCAAATAGAAAAATCAATAGTTGGTATAGATATTGTATTGTATTTTCCTCGCTTATCGAACGTGCGCATTTGATTATCATTCTCAAACGCATACTATCGTTTAAGGAAATGCAGGTGTGATTTTGGCAAAAATAGTCACACCTGTCTTTCAAAAGGGCCATTCAAGAGCTTGACGATGAGTGCAGCAGCGTCGCGCCAACCGGCGTGCGTCTCTCACGTGACCATCAACGGCAGCTCTACCAACACCACATCACCAACTAGTCGCTCACACTAGTCGAGCTCGGCGAGTGAGCGCAACTGCAATTTGCGCTGCAGAAGCCGCACGCACAATCAAGCGTCAGCACGTTGCTCAAGCGCTTCCGCCGACTCCGCGACACACGCAGCGACGAGCTCCCTGAACCATATTCCTCCAAGCTCCTCGACAATGAGCTGTCAGAGCGAGTCCAGCTATGTGCAGAGCGTCGACTGCGACTCACTGGCACGATCATTCCTATTATGGCCAAGCGTCTGCGCGACGCGATGCTCCGCTCGGGCGTGGGCAGCGCGACTGGCCGTCGCCAAAAGCAGTTCACGTTTTTGAAAGGCTAGCTTCACGGCTTTCAGAAGGGCCACTAGCTGAGGTCAAGGCGTGTACATGGCGAAGCAATATCAGTGAGCAGCGACGCAGTCCAAGCAGCGCGAGACTGAATGTGTCAGATCGCCAGCGCCTAAGACCCAGAAAACATTTACAATCTTGACGAGACCGCACTATACCACAGCCGGGCGCCGTCCATGACTATCTCTCGCGACCCTGTACTAGGCACCAAACAGAGCAAACAGCGGATCACAGTTGCGGTTGCTACGAATGCTACGGCAGCTACAAGTTGCCTCTGCAATTCGTAGGAACTGAGCGGCGGCCTCGCTGCTTTGACCGACTCACTGGCGAGCAACGCGGTGTGGTTTACGCGAACACAAACAAGGGCTGGATGGCACGAGTCATTTTTTACTTCGTGGGTACACGATATGAACACGCGCATGGGACTAAAAAGCGTCGCATTCTCTTTCTTCAAGGTTGGGCATCTCCACACCACATTGTTGAGCGACTCAGTCACGTTGAAGCATTTTTTCTCCGAACACTAAATCGGTTTTGAGCAGATGGACGCAGGTGTCATATCGGCTCTTAAAGTGGGTTCGAACGTGAAAACGGTCGCATCTGCGCAGGAGCAGTACAAAGTCGACGTGTTGACTGCGATGCGTTGGTGTCAGGACGCTTGGGAGCGGTCACCACGTCTACTATAGAGAACTGCTGGACTCATGATGGTATATTGCCTGAGGACATCTATGACCTCGTCAGTAACTTTGCAAAAGTAGCGATCAAATACAATCTTTCCTCATGCCATTATAGTTTGGAATTGATTTGTCGAATTGATTGTAGCTTAACCCTTATAGCACCCTATCCTGTAAGTGCCAGGAGAAGCATTTTCGTGTCCTGGCAGTGCCAGGATAACGTTTTCCAATACTTAATTAGATGAAGTTTACAAATTCAACGTGAGCCCTATATATAAAGTTTCCAAGGTTTGTAAAGGGACATCTGGCCAATAATTCCGCTTTCTCGTCAAATAAGTTCACGACAACACAACAGCATTTGTAGAGAATACGGTTTGAATTAGCGCTTTCGCGCCAAACGTTCGCGCGTCCAGGCCACTCATTCGACGATTTTCAGACAACCGCATAGACGTCATGATGCCGCCGAAGCGGCCGTTGCAAGCAGGTGTCCCATTTCCGGCGGTTTGGAAGAACATGCGCGCGCGTGGATGGCGATCAAAGCCAGAGGGGGGGGGTCTCTCGGATGTTACTCTGTACTTCGCCCCAACTGGGTGGGCAGATCGAGCGAACGCGAAACGCTACGTGGACCTGTTCTATGGCGCTGACGAGCTGCTTCTGAAAGAACCTCGAGATGGTGCGTGGATAGAGCGACAACGATGTGAATGACGGCGAGCAACTGACGTATGCGCATGCTCTACGTGTTGTAGCGATCTTAGGTGTGATGCAGCCGAAGCGGGTGAAAAGAGATGCAAGCAGCTCAAGCGGTTCGTCTCCCGCGTTCGGCTCACCGAGGCCTGGTTCTGCAGCGTCTGTGTCGTCCCGACGAGCGGCCGCGACCGCGCCGACGACCACGCCGACGATCACGCCGACGATCACGCCGACGATCACGCCGACGACCGCGCCGACGACCACGCCGACGACCGCGCCGACGACGACGCCGACGATCACGCCGCCTGCCACTGCACCGAAGACCCCGCCTGCCACCACGCCTGCCACTGCGCCGACGCCCGCGGCCACTGCGCCGACAGCATTTACGTCAACCACACTGACGACGACGCCGACGACCGCACACAAACGTGGGCAAGGCAAGCAGAAGGCACGAGCAACGCCGACATCAAAACCTACGCCATCGCCGAGACCATCTCGATCGACAGCTCGAAGTACCCATGCTTCCTCGCCACCACGAGCAGCCGTCGATGTTGATGTCACAACTGGCGGCGATATTTTCGGATCAGATGACAAGCTGGACTTTTGTGTCGACGACGTTGGCTTGGACTCCATCGACACGAGCGATAAAGATCAAGACGACGACGAAGAGGATGCACCAGACGTCGCACACGAAGTCGTGCATGTACCAATCATGTCTCCAGCAGAGCTCCACCAGCACTCGCAGTCCGGATGGACAGTGCTCGACGAGATCCAAAGTACGTGTGCAAAACGATATGGACTGTACAGGATACGGACACATCTGACTGATTCTTATCCTGTCACTTCAGACACGAGAGATAGAATCCCAGCGTTGCAGCTTGAACAAGATCCGGCGAAGCCTACACTACTCAGCGACGCGTTAGTGATGAGCATGGAAGGGCTCTTCTTCCTCTTCCTACCCAAAAATCTGTGGATCAACATTGCCAAAGAATCGAATCGGTATAAGCGCCAGCTCTCGGCTCATACAACTGCCGAGATTGCCGAGCGAGAGAAGCGACTGCGCCGAGAACACCCAGGCTATCGCCCGAAGAGCGTAGCGCGCGAGAAGAAGCAACGCGGTGAAATGCGCGACATCCAGCCTCACGAGTTGGTCAACTTCATCGGCCTTTTGGCTGCGCGAGCGCTTTGCCCGTACCGCGAGCGCTTGGCAAAGCACTGGAGCGTCGCGTAGGTCGGTGCAGTGCCGAAAGGCACGTTTGGTCGCAGGATGACCAAGGAGCGATTCCAGGAGATCGTTCGCTTCCTGCACTTAAGCGACAACAGCAGTGCACAGGCGAACTCCTCAAAGACGTGGAAGATCAAGTCCGTTGAAGATGCCGTCAACGCCAGCTTCATGCGAGGCATGACGGTCGGCCCTCGCATCGCGTTTGACGAAGGCATGATCCCGATGAGAAGCCGTTACAATCCAGTCCGGCAGTATCTCCAAGTGAAACCGCATCCGTGGGGCACCAAGTGCTTCTTGACATGCGACTCAGACACGGGCTACTGCTACCGGAACGCCCGCGTGTAGTGTTTTGGCGCCTAAGTCTCTTATCCTTTACCTGGCAGCTTTGTGCGCGACTGTGCTTATCCTGTACAGGGCCGAGATCTACCAGGGCAAGCTCGACAGCGACCAACCCGACACGAACCAAGGCCAAACGCGGTGCTGCGCAACATTGACAAGGTGCTCTGTGGAACGAACAAGCGCCTGATAGTGACGGAATAGTTCTACTCTAGTGTTCTCTTGTTGTCGATCCTGCTCGAGCGCCAGAGTTACCACGTCAGGCTGATTCGTCTGGACAGACTCGGCTACTGCAAGACGATCGCGTACACACAAGCGCGCCACCCGAAGTTGATGCCTCGCGGACGGTATTGACAGGCAACCTCGCGGGTGTACTCTGAAATGGTCGCTGTCTCATGGATAGTCCCTCGGCCCGTCCACTTCCTCGCCACTGGCTGCTCTACAACGGCAGTAACGCTCGCACGTTGAGACAGCGCCGACGTGGTCCAAGGACCTGCGCCACAACTAGTCGCTAAGCACCAGCGATGCATGTGCGGTGCTGACGGACACGACTAGATGCGACTGCTACAGTACTCGCTTCAGCGCGTCATGAAGATGTCCAAGTACCACACGATCTTTCTGGGTCTCGTCGACCTTGCGTTGGTCAACGCGCTCGTACTACACAAGACAGTGTTCGCACAGCTTAATCCCGGTCTAGCGTTGCCCATGCTAGCGCAGTTCATGACCAATCCGCACCAAGCATTGCTCAACGTCACTAAGAGCGTTTTCATCGACGCCTCAGCTTCTAAGCGCTAATGACGACGCCGTTCAATGCATTAGCGCAGTCGTTCAAGCACGCCATTCACACGCCTCTACACGTCAACTCATTCTGAGCGGTCATGGAGCACGGCAAACAGGTCTCAAAGTATTTTTTCTTTACTACGACTCACTTCTCAAGCAGCACCAAATCGACCCAAGCGATCGACCGATCGACGTGTAAGGCGACATGTCCAGCCCGAACTTCTAAGCGGGGGTTCACTACCTCTGTCTCTCGTGTATATTAGAACATATGTGTGTGCGTCTGCTTGTGACCATTGAGACTCGCCACGCGCTCACAAGGGAGTGATCACGTTAGTATGTATGTCCGAGGAGCGGCCGAACGAGTCTGGAGTCTCGCTCCCATTTCATACTATAGTAGCAGAGAATTCTTTTGTAGTGCTGGCAGTTTACAATAGTCTAGAAGACAGCGAGTAAATGGGTGAGTGAACGATTGAGAAGTGGTGCATCGTAACCACACCACGCATAGCTCTCGAAAATATCAAGTGCCAGTTGACTTATTTACCACCACAACGTCTTGACTTGACCATAAAGAAGAGGTTAACGAGTGAGTGCACAACACAGGCCTCACAGTAATGGAGGTAGACTGTGATGATATCAAAGACGCATAGAGGATGAACCAGCGTCTCCACCCCCAGTGGCTCATTGGCGACTTCAACAAGTGTTTGGCGATACTGTGATGCCTTAATAAAGTCTGAAAGCTCAAACTGAGACCCAATTTGACTGAAGCGATCGATCGAGTGATTGACGCTCATGGTAATGCCGCGCGTCGCGCCAGTGAACAAGACGGTGCTTGTCACAGACGCGACGCGACGCTCAGACTTGGACTCGCATTTGCGACTCACTACGCTGCGCGTGGCTGGAACGTCGTTGGCGCCGCTCATGCCCTGGACAGCGCAGAGAACGTGTGTCTGCTTGTGACCAAACAGGCTTGAGTCTCACATTCCGACGACAGGGCCATGGCGTCGCATTTTCCTGTGTACCAATAGCTCGAGAAGATACCGCTGAACAAGCTCGTGCTGAAGATGTTACCGCGAGGTATGCGCCGATGAGTCTCGTCCTTGCGAGAGATCTGATTCACAAGAACTCGAACCTTGGCGTTGAGACCGCGGAAGTCGTGAACAATTCGCCACTCACCGCTCTGTGTGGGACGCAAAACGTCGGCGCACAGTACGGAGAAGACGAGAGCCGGATGATCTTCGCCTTTAGCATTTCCTGCGCCCACCGGATTCTTCGGCTTACTGCTCCGGCGACAAATGGAACTGCTTTCTGTATACGGGCATCGCGTCTTCGACCTCGATACAGGCAACCACACCGTCGAGGTATGTCTGTGGGACGGCAGGAACCTCCGAGCGAAACAATGAGTCGCGAGGTAGCATAGTGTACGCTGGGTTTGCCTCGAGGCGCGTCAATGCGTCGTCGACGGCTGGTGGCTTGTCCGAAGACGCGAGCAGGAGCAGAATTCGTAGTCCGGTTCGCACATCAAACTCTCCAGCTGGCCGACCACGACGACGGATGTCGTACCATGCACCGAGTTGCGCGAGAACTCTTCGAGTTGTGATGAGAGATCGTTGTCGTGAGCACGCGAGTGCTTTCGTCGCCTGTGACCCACATCCCGCGAGGGTGGCGGCAAAGCAGCACTGCCTGTAACGGGGTTGCTGTGCTAAGTACGAAGTAGCACAGCAGACACCCAATTAGTGGCTCAACCTGATTTCTGGACGACCCTGGTCGTCCCATCAGACAGCTCACTATTTAGGTTAGCTCCCTCACTTACATCACTATGCATGGTCCTAATACAAAAACCTCAGAGTTGAAAATACCGAGTTCAGCGCAGTCCCTCTGCGCTTCACCACATCGCTTCCTCGTAAGACCACGTGTAAGCTACGTCACGGAGAACACTCCCGTGACACCTGGTAGCACTTCGTAGTCCGTCTAACGACCTAGATGAGCACGCTCCCGATCGAAGGTGACAACGGAACGTCGCTCAACTACAGCGACTTCGCGCACCTGACACCATACGAGTGGGACGCGCTGCGCCGCCTCGCCGACGTGTCCGGCCTGACGGCTGTCGCGGCAATGCTGTCCGCGATGTCGCAGGAGCACCAACGTGCAGCTGCACAAGAGTTCATGGTCCGCGAACTCGCCGACGCGCGTCGGCGAGGCTCAACTCCCGCGGCATCATCAAGGAGCGACGTCGTCAAGCTCGACGTAACCAGCTACAACGGCGAAGGTCCCAACCGACTCGCTTTGAACCGCTGGCTGTGCGAGGTCGACATTGCCATTCACGCGTGGCAGCTCACGTCCGAAGTGTCGCGCACCCACTTCCTCCTGTCCATGCTCGGTGGCCGTGCAAAGGAGTGGGCTTTGGGCCGGCTTGTCGCCGACCCCGACTGCTTCCCGACGCTTGACGCGCTCAAAAGCGACCTGCGACTCGCATTCGAGCCGCCTCAAGACGAGATGCACCATCGCGCTGCGTTCCTCGCGCTCAAGCAAGGTCGCGCGTCCATGCGCGACTACGTACAACGCGCTCGCCACCTCGTGTCATGCGTGACATCGGCCCCAATCGACATGGCGACCCAAGTCCATGTCTTCATTTCCGGTCTGAACGCTGGACACCAGCGTCTGTACTTGACCCGGAAGCCTCCGGCGTCGCTCGAAGAGGCTTTTGCGATCGCGATTCGCGAAGACTTCAGCGTATCCGCCTCGCGGGGCCACCACGCGGTAGTCCCGCGAGCTGACAACGGCGCCGAGCCGATGGAGATCGACGCGATCGAGCACGACGCAACCCCGCAGCGCGCCAGCAGTGGCAACGGCAACGGCAACGGCAACCGACGCAGTGGAACAAGCAACAAGCAGCTCATTTGCTTTCGCTGCCGTAAGGTCGGTTATCGCGCGGCGGCGTGCCGCGCGCCAGCTCCAGTACTTGCTACTGTTGAGGTCGAAGACGAGTCCGAGCAGCCCGCGCATGCAAAAAACGCGGGCTCCCAGTAGGTGCAGGGCGACCTACTGGGCTCATCCAGCGGAACATGCCTCCGGCGGCGTCACCTTCTGCTAGCCCCTCCAACGCCGCGCTTCATGCGCAGCTCTTTGCCACCACCTCAAGCAGCGACAAGCGACTGATAGTACTCAGCTTGCATGTCGCCGGCGCAAAGCGATCACTTCGCGCCCTCGTCGACTCCGGTGCGACGAACAACTTCGCCCGAGCCGAGTCTTTGAAGCTCCTGGCCTCGCGGGTGCGCGCCCGCGAGCAACCAGGTGCGATGATCGTCAAGTTCGCAGACGGCGAGCCACGGTCGCTCCCGCTGCGATTGGTCGAGTTCCAGTACGAGTTCGACGGATTCAAGAGCACCAACACGTTCCTCGTCGTCGACCTCGGCGGCTCGTTCGACTGCATCTTTGGAATGCCGTGGCTGGCGCGCCACCGGCCTGACATTGACTGGCTGAGTCGCACTGTAAAGCCGCGCGACATCGACGTCGACGGTGTTCTCGCTCACTTGAGCGATTGCGCGAGCATCTGGCCGCACGTGGCTGTCGTGGACCCGGACTCCACGACCCTCAACCCGCACGAAGTGAGCGATGGCCCTTCATGCGCGGTTTGCTGTAAAGTACCGTGCGCCACGACAACGAGACAAGAGATCGATGATGACCAGTGGGTCACAGTGTGCCGCAGGAAGCAGACCGATCCTGCGGCGAGAAGCGGAGAGGCCCCCGGCCGTTCCAAAGCCGACACAGCACGAGCAGTGGCTCGCGCTCCAGATTCTCAGGCGCGCGAGAGACATCCACACGCGCCGGCTTGGCCCGTCGCGCCGGTGCCGACGTTCGACACGATCCACGTCGTCAACATGACTGGCCACGGCCCGCCGCGCCACGGCATGAAGGTCGCATCCCCACCACGCGCAGCAGCCGAACTCACTCGGCTGCCTGTGATGTCTTGGAAGAACATGCTCAGCGAGATCAAACTCGGCCACATCGAGCAACTGTGCGCCGTCGTGATCGACCCAGCGGATCCTGCGGTTGTTGTCAGCGAGCGGCCTGCCGGAGCAGAGCCGAAGTCCGATCGCGAAGAACGCTACGCTGCGCAGTCATGGAGCGAGCTCGAAGCCTCTGGAAATCCCGTCCTGGATCTCGCCCGCGAGTTCTCCGACATCTTTCCTGACACCATTCCGCCGGTGCTTCCGGCGGACAGGGGCGTGCGACACGAGATCGATCTCGTGCCCGGAGCGAAGTACTGCGTGACGCGGCAGTGGCCGCTGCCTCGCGATCAAGTCGAAGCGATCGATGCGTTCTTCGAAGGCCGGCGAGCCGCCGGCCATGTCCGCGAGTCGACATCACCGCACTCGAGTCCAACGTTCTGCGTGAAAAAGGCGACTGGAGGATGGCGCATCGTCCACGCGTTCAACAAGCTCAACGACGCGACGATCCCAGCACAGACGCCGATCCCGCGCAAGGACATGGTCCTCGACACCATATCTGGCAGCACGATCTTTAGTACCATCGATCTCACCGACGGCTTCTACCAGATCCTCATGCGCGAGTCCGATGTTCCGCTGACGGCAGTCAGTACTCCCAGCGGCATGCTCTGGGAGTGGCTGGTGATGCCGCAGGGGCTGAAGAACGCCCCTGCCACGTTCAACCGCATGGTGTCGCACGTGCTTCGCCCGCTGCGCGACTTTGCCCCAAGCTACTTTGACGACATCTTCGTGCACAGTCGCGCCACCGAGGGCGCGACAGACCTGGACGTCCATCTCGGGCACTTGCGCAAGGTGTTCGAAGCCATGCGCGAGAACAAGCTGTACGCCAACTTGAAGAAGTGCATCTTCTGCGCTCCCGAGATCCCAGTGCTCGGCAGCTACGTGAGCGCGGACGGCGTCCGCGCTGATCCAGAGAAGGTGGCTTCGATCGTCGCGTGGCCGGTACCCTCGCGACCAAAAGGAGCTCCGGCAGTGGCTTGGGCTGGCGAACTACCTTCATCATTACGCGAAAGACTTCGCGTCCGTCATCTTCCCACTCTCGCAGTTGTTGAAGAAAGTCGCCACGTGGGAGTGGCGTCGCGAGCACCAGACAGCGTTTGATGACGTCAAGACGCGGCTCTCCACCGCGCCGGTTCTTGCACTGGCGGATCACGCCAAGGCGTTCCATGTCGTTTGCGATGCGAGTGACTTTGCGATCGGCTGCGCGCTCATGCAGCACGACGACGAGGGACGAGAGCGCGTCATCAGCTTCCAGTCGCGAGAGCTGAAGCCCGCGGAGCGCAACTACCCCGTGCACGACAAGGAGCTGCTCGCGATGCGCTACGCGCTGGTAAAGTTCCGCGTGTATCTGCTGGGTGAGCAGACGTTCGCGATCTACACCGACCACGCGTCTCTCCGAACCGCGACAAAGTCGCCGCATTTGAGCCAGCGCATGGCGCGCTGGCTGTCGTTCTTCTACAAGCCGGGCGCGACGAACATCACCGCTGACGCACTGTCGCGGCGTCCCGATTACGACCCGCGACCCGACTCGCCGCAACACGCTGTCGATGATGACGACGAAGAGTGCAGCGCGTGTGTCGCGCTTGGTATAAGCGCGACAACGTCGACAGCTGTGAGCCTGCTTCGAGATGAGATCGCCGCGGCGTACTCCCGCGACCCGTCGTGCGCCGCAATCCTCAAGTACTGTCGAGACCCGTCTCCGTCGGTGCTGCTGCAGCTGACGCCTTCAGCGCGGAGTCAAGCACCGCGCTACTCGGTATCCGGCGACTTACTCAAGTACCAGATCGATCGCTTCGACAGCCCTCGCGTCGTCGTGCCGCTCGACGACGACCTGCGCGCTCGTATCTTGCACGAGTACCATGACGCTGCGCCTGGCGGTCACCTTGGCCGCGAGAAGACGTATCTCGCTCTTGCACGCGACTTCTACTGGCCCCACATGTACAAGTGGGTTCGCAAGTGGGTCCGTTCATGCGAGACATGCCAAAGGGTCAAGCCTTCGCAGTCGTCGCAGGCCCCGCTTCAGTCGCTCCCAATCGCCGCGGACGCCTGGCGATCCGTGAGCATGGACTTCATCTTCGGGCTGCCTCGTGATCAAGCTGGTCGCACGGGCATTTTTGTGGTTGTCGATCGCTTCAGCAAGATGACACACCTTGCGCCAGTCGCGGTCGGCATCACCGCGCAGGAGACTGCTGAGCTCTTCCTCTCCATGGTGTATCGACACCATGGCATGCCAACGTCGATCGTCTCTGACCGCGACCCGCGCTTCATGGCATCGTTCTGGGATCGCCTTTTCCAGCTCCTCGGGACGCGGCTGCTCATGTCGACCGCGTCGCACCCAGAGACCGACGGGCAGACCGAGCGCGTCAACCGTGTCGTCGAGGACGTGCTGCGCAGTTACGCGTCGTCGCACACGTCGTGGAGCGCGCTGTTGCCGATAGTCGAGTTTGCGATCAACAACGCAGTGCACGAGTCGACCGGTCACACGCCGATCTTCATCAATAACTCGCGCCACCCGCGCGTTCCCGCGGTTCTTGGCTTTGACGACGGCGGCTCTCTTGAAGGGGGAGGGACACCGAGTACATCGGTATCGCAAGGCGGCGCTCCTTCAGCAAAAGAGAAGAGCTCGTGCGGTGACCGGTCCGCGCGCTGCACAGTCGCGATGTCACCAAACGAAGCGACGGCTTGGGTGAACGCGGCACTCATCGCGACGCGCGATCGCCATCACCACGCGCACTGGCGCGGACAAACCATCCGCGCATTCAGCTACGATCGACGAGGACCGTGTGCTCGAGTTCGTTCAAAAGCGCGAGTCTGTCGCTCGCTTTGTGCGCGATGCAGTCGCCGCAGCAGTCGATCGACAGAAAACCGCAGCCGACCAGCGTGGGCGCAAGAACTTCGAGAAGTTCGCGGTCGGTGACCGTGTTTTGCTATCGGCGTCCGGCATTGCACCTGGTTCTGTCACGAACCTTGGCGCGACCAAACTCGCGCCGCGCTTCATCGGTCCGTTCACGATCGTACGATGAAAAGGCGAGGCGTACACACTCGACATGCCAAGTGCATTACGTCTGCACCCGACATTCTATGTCGGGCGCTTAAAGCGCTATGTACCGGCTATGCCGCCTGCGGACGAGCTGCCTCGCCAGGCTCGAAGCGCGACCCGACGTGACGAGGACGCGGCTTCGTCAAAGCGCTTGGCGGCGTCTGACCCGCGCGGAACGCCCGATTGTCCGCGCGAAGAGCCTCGTTTGCCTGGACCACCTTCGCCAGCTGCGCTCAAAGCGCAGCAACCTCTTGGTCGAGTCGATCCGCCTCCGCAATGGCGTCATCGGCGCGGCTCAGAGCAACGTCGGCGTCGTGCGACACCATCTCCAGCCGATCAGGCACAGGCGCGACTGTCGTCTCGTCGCGCCACGTTCCGCCGCGATGGTCCGCCGCCGCTTGTTGACAGCGCGGGTCACCCGCGCTGGATCGTCGATCGTCTGCTTGAACACCGCGACCGTGGTCGCGGTGCCAGTCGCCGCGAGTATCGCGTTCGCTGGCTGGGCTTCGACTCGGCCAGTGACTCGTGGGAGCCTCGCGCCACGCTGCTTGAGGATGTCCCCGACTTGGTGACGGCGTACGAGGCCACTGCTCGCGCCAAGGCGACGGCGCGCGCGCGACCACGCGACTGAGAGCGTGAACACGATCGTCGGCACGACTCTTGCCACGCCACATGCCGCTCCTGCGAGCGCGCGACGCGCGCGCTGCCCGGATACGCCGGCTGGGGGGAGCGCGCGGGCTGAGCCCTCGAGACAAAGAGCGCGCGCTTGTCGCGCGAAGTGGTGGCGAGACGCCTCGGCGGTCACCGCGCGCAGGGCGGTTCGCCGCAAGCGCGCGTCGATACTGGGCGAGGAGAGCCTTCTCGTCTTCGTCGAGCGGATACTCCGCGAGCATCGCCTCCCACTGATCGAGCGTCGGCTTCTCGCGGTGCGCGCAGATGCGACAGTACGCGACGACGTGCACGAAGCAGCACAGCCGGTCTGCGTCCCACGACGCAGAGCACACACGCTCGGCGAGCTCGCCGAGATGGTATCGTCCGTGCTGGGACTCGCGGCGCTCGAGGGCGAGCGCCATGCCTGGGTCCAGGTTCCAACGCGCGACAAAGCGCGTCCACGACTCGTCGAGCGCCCCCTTCGTCACCTGGCCGGTCGTCGTGATGATCTTGCCGCGCGACTGGCGCCATCGGCGCCACATGTCGGCGAGCTCCTCGTCGCCAGGGGAGTCGCACACAGTGCTGCAGTCGTACAGCGACAGGCGGCGAAGCGCGTCGGCGTATGTCGCCGTCGCTGCGATTACGCTCGAGCTCGGCAGAGGCTGGCGGCAGGCGTCGCACATAGCTCGGCACTCGTCGCCGTGCTGCATGGTCTTCGAGGTCGTCGCTGCTGTTGCTCGCTGCGTCGCGCCACGTGTGCGTGTCGTGTTGCTTCTTCTTGTGTGCTTTTGCTTTCTTTCGCTTGCGTGTCTGCAAGCTTGTGTGGGGGATGGTGTAACGGGGTTGCTGTGCTAAGTACGAAGTAGCACAGCAGACACCCAATTAGTGGCTCAACCTGATTTCTGGACGACCCTGGTCGTCCCATCAGACAGCTCACTATTTAGGTTAGCTCCCTCACTTTCACCACTATACATGATCCTAATACAAAAACCTCAGAGTTGAAAATACCGAGTTCAGCGCAGTCCCTCTGCGCTTCACCACATCGCTTCGTCGTAAGACCACGTGTAAGCTACGTCACGGAGAACACTCCCGTGACACTGCCGCTCGCCTCTGCACGTGGCCGTACGGCCTGAGCGCTCCAGTCGATCACTGGATTGAACATGCGCAGCCACGGCATGCCAAGTAAGGCGTCGCGCGATTCGGGAACGTCAAAGACAAAGGCATCCGCTGCGACGGGATCTAATCCGGGCAAGTGGAGCATAACGTTGGTCCTCCCGCGTCCGGCAACAGGCGCCTTGCCGCCACCAAGGCGGCCAGCCAAATGTTTTGTCTCGTCAAGTACCGGTTGCGCGAGTCGTAGGGCGAGCTGCGGTGAGATCACATTGAACGACGCGCAACAGTCGATGAACGTAGTGACGGGCGTGTCTGCGGGGACACTGGGTTGCTGAAGATGACCAAAAGATGATGTGGATCAAGCAGAACTTGTGTGCGGAAGCGCGACATGCTCCGTGGCGACTTGCATCGCTTCCGCCGCTTGGTCGACGACTGGACGAGCAGTCTCGATGGGTCGCCAGTCCACCGAGGCACTTGTGCTTTTGCCGCGCTGGTGCCCGTGATCAAGCAAGCAGGCGACTTGTGGTCAACAACGACTTGAAGCACAGGCGTGCGTTCAGCTGTGGTGGTGCGTGGGCTGTTGCTCGTTCTTAAGCGCATTCGGGGCTGCGGACGCGTGTCTGTGCGAGCAGGTGTGCTAGTCGGCGTCTGGCGCGACTTCGACGAGCGTCTAGTGTCTAGCGTCCTCGAAGTGTCGTGCAAGCATAGTTGTCTCTGCGGTCGTTGACGGGATATTCTGCGAGACGAAGGCGCTTGTATCCGACCGGGGATTCTGCTGGTACATTCAGCGCTTCGTGACCTCGGCTCAGTCGATACTGGACTGTGACGGCAGGACCATGAACTTCGACATGTACTCCTGCTGCGACGCTGTCGGCGCGAGCTTGAGCATCTTTGTGCGCAGCTTGAACTCGAAGTCACTGTTGCGGAAGTGAGCACGGATCTGCGGCTTAAAGAGAGTCCACGGACGCGGAGTTTCGCCAGCTGCTGTGCGGAACTCGCGATACCACGACGCCGCATCGTCAGACAGAAATCGAGACGCCCGGTCGACAAAGCTAGGGTCGTGACTGGTGCGCTCGTGGTCAAAGGACGATAGCGCTTCCTCGACCTGAAATAGCTACAGCTCGAGGTCGTCACTTGCGCAACCGTGAAATTTGGGAGGATATGGTACTTGCTTCTACTCGTTTGCTCGAGCCTGGTGAGCGAACATCTCGCGTTGGAACGTGGCCTGATGCGCAATGAACCTCTGCATGTTCTCAACCGTGGACTGGAGCGGCTGTTGCTGCGTCGCGAGCATCTGCACTACTGCGCAAGCATCTGCTCGGTTGGTGACGGTGACGGAGGTGGGCCTGGTGGATTGGATGGCTGGCGTGAAGCGTTCTCAGCCGACATGTTTGTTCCGCGGCTGGTGCTAGTAGCGTCAGGCTCTGGACGATCTTGCGCAGGAATTAGTTCAGCTTCCGCCTCGCTTGATGCTGAGATCGTGCGAGGACAGATGCTCGGCGACTCGGCCTCCTTGTAGCGAGGTGACTTCTTCGCGCTCCTTGGTCGTCGGTCCATACAGCGGCTACGTGGCGCAGGACGATCTGGTCGACGACGGCGACGCCTGAGCGTGCAGCTCGGAGTGAGTCACTCTAATTTCAAAAATGCCACATGTGTCCGTGGGCAGACCCACGGGTAGTCACCATGTAGATAGATAGAGACTAGGGGAGAGGATGGCTGGGGCGGAACGCCACAGCGGGGACGGCGTCGACGTCGGGTAAATCGCAGAGTGCGGTTGCCGTCCCCTTACATGTATTTGGTTGTTCGTGTGTACTGCTACTGCTGTCTGCAACGGTTGGTTGTGCTGCGTTGTGTGATCGCAAGACCTGGTCGAGAGGCGAGTGGTGACGCGACGAGCGTGGCGAGTCTGACTCGCTGACAACGTGCTCTGCACGGAGCTGTGAATCGTAGAAGGCGAATCAAAGACTGAGCATTTAGTAGCAGTGTCGCTAGCTACTGCTGATCAAGCATGAGCTGTATCAACCGACTAATGAATGTATGATATGCAAGCGCTCGTAACGACTGCGCATAGTCGAATAGCGGCACGATTGAGAGCATGTGGAGCTCGATCGCACCGCGGTCATGACAGGCGTCGCCTTTGTCTGTGTGCCAATAGCTCGAGAAGGTGCCGCTGTGCAAGCTCGTGCAGCTCGATGTGGGCGACGAAATCTCAATCCAGCGCGCAGCAGAGCAACTCGTGGACGAACTGACCGACTTGCTCGTCAACAACGCGGGGATCCTCATTCGCGCAGACATGGCTGCGACGACAAAGCCCGACCTCATGCGCATGTTAACGCAGTGGGTCCGTTCTTGGTCGCGTGAGCGTTCGTATCGCACCTGAAAGTCGCAGTTGCAGCGCGCGGCGAGAGCGCTGCGATCGTCCAGATCTCGTCGTTGCGCGGAAACATCGAGCGCAACACGAGCGGCAGGTCGTACAGCTACCGTGCCTCAAAACCGGCGCGCAATATGCTCAGCCCGAGCCTCGCAGCCGATCTCCAGCGCGCCGACATCGCGGCGTTTGCGTTCCATCTAGGCTTTGTCGCCATCAACGAGTACCGCGGCACGATCATCACAGATGATAGCGTCCAAGGACTCATGCGCGTCATCGACTCGCTGAGCATCGAGGACACTGGCAAGTTCTTCGACTGGAATGGCGAGCGCCTGCCGTGGCGAGTACGAGCGCAGGACCCCATACAGACGAGGTTATGTATGTGCGTCTGTGTAAGACGCACACGAAGGTGGAGCTCAAGAGTGTGAAGACGGACCTTGTGCGCACCCACGTTTTGTAGTTGTCTCCATGGACCGGAAAGCGCATACACCTGATCACAGGTGCAGCACTGTGCATCGTTGTGTGTCGCGTTGTCTTTGGCAATGACCACTCAGTTGAGACTGACTGCGTGCGCTGAATGGTCTGTTGTGCGATGACTGCTATAGAAGATACTGTGGAGATACTGGAGCCACGAGCCACGAGCCACACGTGAGCAGACCTTGAAAAGTCACACCCACGATTCGCCTCAAAGCACAATCAGAGACGTCTCGCACACAAGTCCAGCACACCAGAACTGCCACAGTCACGCCCTCTCTCTCTCTCTCTCTCTCTCTCTCTGTCGATTGCTTGCGACGCGCCATGCACGTGTGTCGCCGTGCCGTTGCCTCCGCTCTGGTGCTCGCACTCAGCGCATGCGCCATTGGCGCCACTGAGCGCCACCAGCAAGCGCTCTCAGCAGAGCACAACCTGCTCGATGCGACCCAGTTCTACGTCTGCGGTTCGGCGGTCGCTGGCATGGACGGCAAGTACGTGCTCCAGACGGACAGCAGGACGCAGTCGGACCCAGACACGCCCGTCTTCTTTCGCGAAGACGACGGTGATGATGACGAAGTCAGTGCGATCGCACTTGCTGCAGCAGCGCAGCAGCAGCACGACATGCGTCTCTTTCGCCACAACGGCTTCTGGATGTTTGCCGACGTGAGCTCCTGGCCGCCTGCGACGCACTACCGCTGCGATCCGACCAAACGCCACCTCGTTCCACGCACGC
Organism: Pythium guiyangense; assembly: GCA_003730235.1. Classification (NCBI taxonomy): domain Eukaryota; phylum Oomycota; class Peronosporomycetes; order Pythiales; family Pythiaceae; genus Pythium; species Pythium guiyangense. The sequence continues at coordinate 872,444 of QXDM01000026.1, forward strand.
TCGACCTCATGGAGGTGTGCGGACCAGACCAGCCGACGCCGCCACGCGCAGGGTACACACTTGCGCGACCACAGCACACAGCGTCGCACCTCGTGCTCTCGCAGCGACCGTGCAAAGGTAGCGCTAGCACTACGAGCGACGAGAACGGATCAGCTGCAGTGCTGGCGTCACTTGCACGCAGCAGCCGCGTCTCGGAGCTCTAGCGTTGAAGCAGTCCACACAACCCACTGATCGAATGAACGAACGAACGCTGTCGATCGCTCTCTACGTGTCTTCTTCTTAGTTCCACGACACAGCGAGGTCGTCGCTCTTCACCGCAAACACACACGCAAGTGCGAGGTGGTCGGACGGATACACTGCGTTTGGGAGCCACGATGACGGACGCTCGACGACATTGAAGAGCTCTGGCGCGACCCACTCGCCCATGTACCGCCGCTCGTCGCTCGGTGTCACAAGTGCGTCGTGCCAGTCGCGCGGCTTGTGCTTCGTCCACTCGACGTCAGTCGCGAGGAGTGGCGCACGAACGTCGTCGCCGAGCTCGAGCAGCTCGTCCACGCTCGGGAGTGCGAGTATTTGGAACGGCGCGAGCTGGCCAGCAGAGTAGAAGATGTAGTCGACCGTGCCTTGGAACGCTGGACTCGCAAACGTCAGCTCTGGCTCGCTGATGTATTCGAATGCCTCGGCGTAGGCGCTCGCCAGCTGCTCGCCATGCACGAGCACGTCGTCTCGGTACGCTTGGGGCTTCAGTGTTGCGTACGGCTTTGCGTCGGCTGCGCCGTGGTCGCCGCGGTCGAGTCTGCGTGGGCACACGTCCAAGTTGAGTGCCTTGGAATCGAAGCGTGGCGTCCGCCCAGACCCAAACGATGCGTCGTACGGCTTGACCTGAGGCGCGACGTCGCCAACGACAAAGAGCTTCGGCGAGTCGTCATCGCTACCATCGTTTTCACCATCGCTCGTTGCTCGCTTCGCCGCAGCTTTTGCTCCAGCGAGCTTGACTGAGACAGCCGTCGCGAGTGGCGCAGTGGGCTGACTAAAGTGGCTCCAGCCATGGGCATTGCGAGCAGCGAGGCGACACTGGTACGTGACGCCAGCGCTCAGCATCGTCAGGACAAACGCATTCGCTGGTGCTGGCACGAGCACTTCGTGCGAGAACCCCATCGTCGCGCTCGTGCAGTTCTTCACGCCGATTTTGTACTCGAGCACTGGCGCGTCTGGGTCGAGACACTCGGGCGTTGTCCACTCGATCGTGAGCGACGTCGGGGTCGCGTCGCTCAGGACTGGACGCTCAGGCGGACTCGGGACGTGCGGTACTGGACGTCGTCTGCCAGTGTGGATGATGTGGTAGACGTCGCTGCTCGGGAGCGCGTTGAACGAACCGGCGAGCACGATCGGGAGGTGAAAGTCGGCGTTGAACACCGCAGTTGCTCGACAGAGGAACTCGGTCTGCAAGACGCGCACGGCTTCGAGCGTCGGACCGGATGCGAGCTGTGTGTTCGCGACGCAGAGCGCACTCGGAAGTCGCGACGTTTCCCATGGCTGGAGACACAGCAGCAGCGCCGTGTTGTCTTGCTGTGCGCGTGCGCGGAGGTTCGCATCGCTGATGTTCGCGCACACGTCGTTCAAGTCGACTTGCAAGGACCGAAAGAGCTGGAACGTCTCGCGTCGGAACGCAGTCACGAGGCCTTCGTCCAGCGTCGCTGCGCTACTTGTGCTCACTCGCGGCGCATACACGCTGTCGTACCCTGCAGAGATGAGCTTCGCTGCCCACCAGTCTTCATAGTCGTCCACCTCCTGCCATGTACACGAGTGCGCAGTCAATAATCCGCACAGTATGCGCGCTGCCTTGCATAGACTGAGCTTGGAACGTTTGTGTGTACCTGGAGACACAAGATGTCGGCGTCGTAGCTCACGAGTTCGCTTGAGTCACACAAACACAATCATGAGCGTGTGAGCCAGAGGTGGACTACACGCAGCTGCAGATCGATCGTAGCCATCTCCTGACGTGCGCACATACACACACACATACATACCGTAGCAGCTTCTCTCGCCGTCCTGCGATCGTGAGGATCGATGGGTCGACGTACCCGCCGCCATTACCACTGACGCCGACACGCTGGAGCCGCCGCGCACCCATCTGCGAGAGCACATTGTACGACACGACAGCGACTTTCTCGAGGTCTGCGAGCGCGCTCAGGTCCGCGACGTCGCGTCGCACAGGCACGAACGCGCGGCTTGGCTCACACTCGTCGTTCAGCTCCATCGCGGTGAGCGAGTTGCATGTGGCTGCACGCGCAGGCTTGAAGCCTTGAAGCGACGCGAGTGCACTGTGTGCGAAAGAAGTATACTGCTTCAACTCGCTCACATGTACATGTTCATGTACATCTATATGCACGACCACAAGAACATACTTGCGGTCGTCCTTTTTCATCTGCGCTGTCGATCTTGACTTAGTCAAAGTATGCAGACTCCGCTCGTCTATAAACCATGTCCATAGTGCATACACAGTCCAAGTTCATGTGATCATTATTGATAGCGATGCGATGTGTGGCGCAGCGCGTCTCCCCATTTGCATTTGCACAGACGCATCCGCAGACACAAGAGACAGCAGCAACAGCAAGCATGGACGCGATCGTTCCTGTCGCCCCAAAGACTGTGGCGCCGACGCTCTTCCGCCGCAGCCGCATCCGCATCAAGGAGCTCCTCGCGCGCGGCCTCGAGATCGAGGGCCAGAGCGTGACGGTCAAGGGCTGGGCCAAGACGCTCCGTGAAGCTGGCGCCGGTGCGTTCGCGTTCCTCGAAGTGCACGATGGCTCGTGCTTCTCGAGCGTTCAGGTCGTGATCACGCGCGACGAGACCGAGGGCTTTGCTGCGGCGCTCGAGTCCGGCGGCGTGGGCTCGAGCTTCAGCGTCATTGGTACGGTCGTGAAGAGCCCGGCGAAGGGCCAGCTCATTGAGATCAAGGCGACGAAGGTCGAGCTGTACGGTGGGATCCCAGACCCTGCGACGTACCCGATGTCGAAGAAGCGCCACACGCTCGAGCACTTGCGTCAGCACGCGCACTTGCGCCCGCGCTCGAACATCCATGGCGCGGCCATGCGCGTGCGCAACGCAATGGCGTTTGCGACACACGAGTTCTTCCACTCGCGCGGCTTCCTCTACATCCACACGCCGATCATCACCGAGTCGGACTGCGAAGGCGCCGGCGAGATGTTTGCAGTCACGACGCTGCTGTCGAAGCACCCGGACGGACAGCTCCCAGTCACGAAGCCAGCAGACGGCGCCGCGGCGACGATCGACTACAAGGCCGACTTTTTCGACCGCCCGAGCTTCCTCAGTGTCTCGGGCCAGCTCAACGTCGAGACTCACTGCTGCGCGCTCTCGGACGTCTACACGTTCGGTCCGACGTTCCGCGCCGAGAACTCGAACACGTCGCGCCACTTGGCCGAGTTCTGGATGGTCGAGCCCGAGATCGCGTTCGCTGACTTGAAAGACGACATTGACCTGGCCGAGGACTACCTCAAGTTCTGCGTCCAGTACGCGCTCGACCACTGCGCCGACGACCTCGCGTTCTTCAACCAAAACGTCGAGAAAGGGCTGCTCGAGCGCCTCGGCAAGACGATCGACGCGCCGTTTGAGCGCATCTCGTACACGGACGCCGTGGCGCTCCTGTGCGAGCCAGCGCACTTGAAGAAAGGCAAGTTCAGCGTCAAGCCGGTCTGGGGCGTCGACCTCGGCTCGGAGCACGAGCGGTACTTGACCGAGGTCGTTTTCCAGAAGCCAGTCGTGATCTTCAACTACCCGAAGGCGTTCAAGAGCTTCTACATGCGCTTGAACGACGACGGCGAGACCGTTGCAGCAGCCGACGTGCTCGTGCCGAACGTCGGCGAGATCATTGGCGGCTCACAGCGCGAAGAGCGCTTGGACGTGCTCGAGCAGCGCATTCGCGAGTCGGGTGCGAACCCAGAGGACTACAAGTGGTACCTCGACTTGCGCAAGTACGGCACCGTGCCGCACGCTGGCTTTGGTCTCGGCTTTGAGCGCCTCGTGCGCTTCGTCACGGGCATTGAGAACATCCGCGACGTGATTCCGTTCCCGCGGTGGCCAGGCAACGCCGCGTTCTAAGCGGCTCAAGGCCATGCAGACGACTGGACTCGGCTGCGAGATGCGAGTGACGAGAGTGAGCGAGAGAGCGAGTGTCGACGGTAGTAAAGCACAGAGTGCGATCGACCGAGCGCAGTTGCTGCTCACAGATGCATCCTCATACACACACCTGCGTCTTGTTGCTCTGTCTACGGTCAGTCTTCAGTCGTCCTGTCCGTGAGAGGAAGCTACAGGTGACGAAAGAGCACGATGCACTTCTTCCCGACGTTGAAGCGCACCACGTTCACGTCTGCAGATGCGAGTCATGCGAGCAATGTGAGGCGACATCTCTCGACATCTCTCGCATTGTTGCATCGATTGCAGCACGATCATGCAAGTGCACACGTACTTTGATGTGCTTGGCGATCTCTTTCTCTTGTGTGAACTGATCGAGCGCCACTCCTGCTTGGGCGATCGCATCGTTCTACACGCAGCAGTTCATGTATGCTGTGAGCGACACACCACATCCATCCCAAGCACAATGCAAGCGAGCTAAGGCAGCACCTTCATGTCCCCGTGCTCGTCCACTGTCCTCACGATTCAAGCATGCATTCGACAGGCATTCGATGGTTATCCGAGTAGCACGGACAGCAGCAGCCTCTGAGCTAAGTGAGCTACTTGATGCCAGGACGTACTGTCGGTCTCCATCTGCTTGCCGTTCTCGCGCGGCATCGTGCTCAGTCTGTCTGTCTGTCTGTCGTTGTCCTCGTCGAGGTCGTCTTGGTATCACTGTGCAGCCAAGTGCTGAAAGATACACGACGTCCTTTCGATCTCGCAACGCAAGTAAAGAATCCTTCATACATTTATATGTGACAAGCGATCGGAGATGCAATGCGCACTATTTACGAAAAATAGTAGAACCTCAAAAAGAGTGATGGTAATTTATCGACAAGTATACATTTTCAAGTACAACCCGGTAAAACCTCAAAACCTCGATTACCAGATTTGTTTTTGTCACTATACGATTTCCTGTTTTAACGCACTTTTAGTTGATAAAACCTCGGTCATTTTTTGCTACCTCAAAACACCTCAAAACCTCAAGCTCGCATTGCAATTCAATTTTGAGTTGCAACTGTCAATGTGGTGTCGACCACACAAACATGTTGCATAGTGACAAAACCAAGGGTTCTAGACCACTCGCAGTCACTGCGCACTCACATTGCGCAGACGAACGCAGCGCGACATCGCTTGCTTGCCGCAGACGAACGCAGCTCGTGCAGCTCGTGCATCGACGCGCGTGTGAGTGTGAGTGCGTGCGTCCTCTGCTTGGAGCCCCGATGGCGCACGATCTCTCGGCCCGCATCGAGTACTCGGAGAAGTACGTCGACGACACGCACGAGTACAGGTACACGCGCGCACGTGCGTGCTCGATCTGCGTTTCCTCAGCTGTTGCTGTTGCTGCTGCTGATGCCGCCGACCAGTACTCTGTGCTGGAGGCTTGCAAGAGATGCCATGCCTCCATGCAGCTCCGGGACGAGTACTCAGTAGAATGTTCTGGAGCACTCGACTTGCTGCTGTATGCGCCGTCGCGCTGCTCGTCTTGCCGGCGTCGCCAGTGCCACTCGACGATCCGGCGCTGCTTGGCACTGGTGCTTTCGTGCCGCTGACTCTCGTTGGCACCGACAGGAGCAAGCACCGTGCTTTGCTGGCGGCGCTACTCCCTGACTTGCTGCTCGGCTGCGAGATGCTGTACGAGTTGATCGACCACATGCACATGGTCGGCGCTTGGATCGCAAGGCCCGTCGCGCTCGTGTACGACGTCATGGAGACGAGATAGTCCTGAGCGACCGTGACGCCAGCAGCAGCTTGGATCTCGCTGACTTGGACTTGGAGACTGCCCGAGCTTGTGACGCGGAAGACCGCGTCAGCGACGTACACGGCGCTGCTGTTCGCGACGACAAAGACGTTGCCGCTGCCGTTGACGAAGATCGAGAGCGCGTCGTCAGGGAACGTGACGTTCAGCGGCGCGAGCGGCTTGGACGACGTCGTGCCGTTCGCTGTGACTGTCGTGATCGCTCGGACATCGACACTCGGCGCGAGATGCACCCACACCGTCGTGTTCTCACTATTGCTGCTGTCTGTCTTGGGCTGAATCACGAGCGAGCTCTCGCTCGAGGTCGTGAACGCGCTTGAGACGTCCATCGCACTGTCACGGACCTCAACAGTAGCGATAGCGCCGTCCGGGAGCAAGTCACCATCGACGCGACGCACATACACTGCGCCTGGCTCTGAGACCCGGATGTCGTCGAGCGCGAACGGGTCAAAGCTCGACTTACCAAGCGCTGGCGTGACGATCGTCCAGTTCGCGCGCGCTTGATTCGTCAGAGCGCTCCAGTTGACACGGCGCTCGACCTCTTGCTTCATGAACGTCGCGGGTGCGCTGTCTTGTGCGAGGCGACGACGGCGGCGAGTCATGAACTTGTAGTCCGCCTTTGTCTTTGTGAAGAGCACATCGTCCGCGACCACGACGCTCGCATCGCCGTTCGCGATCACTTTCTTCAATGCTATCTTGCGCTGCAGCACGACTTCTGTGAGCAAGTGTGCAGGCGCGTTGGTGGTCATCGCGGTTGTGGGCCACAACCAGCAGCGGCAGCGGTGGCAGCGCTCGGGTGCGAGACTGCGAGCTTTGCGCCTCGCATCGCGCGCTTGCTGGCGACTGCGACAGCATCGACGAGCTCGGCGGTTGCGCCAAAGACGGTGATCGTCCCGAGTTACTTGGACGTACTTGATGTCGAAGACGTAGCGGTGGCGGCAGCGTATGCGATGAAGACTTGGCCAGGCAAGTCGAGTGCGAGCGTCTCGATCGCTGTGAGCGAGGAACCTGCGTCGCTGCTGATCGTCCACTGCTTTGAGAACGCCTGACTGGACAGAGCTGGGTTGCTCACTTGCGCCGCAGCGCTCGATGCGATGACAAAGCTCGGTGTTGTTGTTGTTGTTGTTGTTGCGCCAGCCCCGTGCTGCATACACACTGCATGGAGCAGCAGTGCGAGTGCAAGCAATGGACGAAATGAGACTCGACGCATCGCTGTCTGTCTGCCTTTGTTGTCAGCGGCACTGCTTGTGATCCAGCAAGCACGAGAGTTCGCAAATGCGTCATGATAGGCGTGCGTTGATCTCCTTGAGATGCTTCCTCTCTGTGCACTGCCACTGTCAGATCAGCCAGCCAGCCAGCCATCTACCTGGCGAGCGGCATCTTGTCGATCCGAGAGACCAAGTTTGGTAGCAGCACTTTCATCGTATCTGCTTGCAACGCTTGAGTTTGCCATCCTCCAACTCACGACGACACCAACTTACGACGACAGCAACACCTACGGGAACAACAGCGACGTAGGCTTCAGCATAGCAGCACCAGCACCAGCACCAGCACCAGCACTCTTTGGTCTGTGCATTGACAGGTCCGATGCAGGTACAAACCGAATGCCGATGTGGTCTTGCACACGCCGACAGACACGATGCGAGCTTGCTTTGCTTCACTCGAGTTGCATTTGCCAGGCAAGTCTTGTCAAGTTGTTCAACGTGGTGCAGACTTGGTGTCAAATAGTAGCAAATGAAAACCAGTCTGCGCTTTCGAGCCAAAGTCAGTGTTAACGGCATGTCATTATTTGTTTGAAGAACAAGGCCAAATGGAATTGTTGTCTGTACCAAGTGTATTTGTTTGCACAGCAACAAAACATTAGCAGTACAAAAGCGATTGTCCAAAATCAAAGCATCAAGCAATTGATTCGATATCTGCAACAACTATGATCCTTGTTCATATGCAATGAAAAGAAATCAACCGATATTGTTGTTGATGGTTATATACATCCGTACAAAACGTTCAACTAAAGAAGAATTTGACGAGAAAAAGACATGGTGGTTGGATATTGCTATTGAATGCGCAAATGTGCCTTTACAACAACGGATGTACGCTTGCAACAAGATATATACTTAGTGATTTTGATAAAATGCTCGTCTCTATTTTGCTATGAATTTGAATGTTACTACATGTTCAAATTTGTCGCTTTCAAACTGTAATAAAGCCGTTGCAGCAACAAACGCGTCCACACTCGAAAAGCGTGCTTCAAACAACGACTTGACTTTTGCTGCTCGTCGATGCGTGATGGCGATCATGACCATGAAGACAACAACAACAGCGACAACGTACTACGCTTGGCTCGAACGCGCAAGTAGATGATCGTACAACTAGGCAGACGGACGACGATGGCGCTCTTGATCACCTATCAAGCTACAACTACAACTACAACTTGCGCAGCATGAGCTCTTTGTTCGCCTGTGTGATCGCGTAGACGTGGTGCGCAGCAGTCTGGAGCGCCACCATGCGATGGAACAGCTCGACTTGTGTGTGCCCAAGCGCTTCGGGCGTCGGCGGCGGGCAATACATTCGCGGCATCGGCATCGGTATTGGTGGTGGTGGCATCGGCTGTGTCTCCCACCGCACTGACTGATTGAACGAGCGCGTGGGGCGCCATCTTCGTTTTCTATTGCCGCTATCGTCGCTACCGTCGCCATTGCCTTCTCCGCCATCGCCAGCGTCTTCGTCGCCATCGCCATGCATGTCAATCGATCAATCACTTGCGTCGACTTTGGTTTTGTCAGTTGCAGTGGTGTGGTGTGGTCAGTGTCAGAGTTTAGTGAGGCAGCACAGTATCGACAAATAGCAGTTGTTGAAGGTGACTGCCAGTCTTTGCACAGGAAGCACAGCAAGCCACTGGAGCTGGAGTCTCTGGTTCATCCGCTCATGCGTCTTGGGCATTGTCTACCTAAGTGCCGCTTGTGCGAGATCTGCGTCGCGCTTTCACTCAATAGTCTCACGATTAGTATACATACCGCGCAAGCTCTTCTCGACATTCCTCTTGTATGTTTTGGGGTGTGCAGTGTGCAGTGTGTATGCTCCTGAGCTCAGACACTGTGATTATACATTGATTATACATGACATCGTACTCGTATACACCACTCGACTTTGCACAGCTCAACAACCAATACTGTAGTAGACGCTCTCAGCTGCTATATTGTGAAGTAGGAGCGAGACCCCTCTAGACTCATTCGGCCGCTCGCTCCTCTTACATACATAAACACACACACTTGCACGCCTTCATGCATGCTTGTACAGTTGTTCACTCCCGTGTGAGCGCATGGCGCGCCTCGGTCATCGCAAGCAGACGCACAGACACTGGAGTGTGCGTCTGTACGCGCTTGCGAGACACAAAGACAGAGACAGCGAAGATCCCTCGCTTAGAAGTTCGGACTGGACATGTCGCCGTACATGTTGCATGTGCCCTGGCCGCCGCCCGTGCGCTTGAGACGGATGTAGCCGCCTTCGCCCCAGCGCGTGCCCCACGAGTTCTTGATCTTGAACGACGTGGCGTCGTAGCCGACCGCGAGCACGGCGTGGTCGAGCTGCATGGTCTGGCACGACGAGAGCACGCCGCCCGAGTACTGCTTCCACGCGTTGTTGCCGGCCGCGACGGCGATGACGACGGGCCGCGTGCGCACGGCCTGGACGAGTCCCGTCTCGCCCGTGACGCGCGTGGATCCCTTGAGGCCCGTCTGCGCCTTCGAACACGAGTTCTGGCAGTTCCCGCGCTGGCCGCCGCTCGACGAGTACGGGTACGCCGCCGACGTGCACAAGCCGTTCTGCTGGATGTACCGGTACGCGTACACCGGCACGCCGCCGTTGCAGCCCATGTTCTGCGTGTCGCAGCTCGTGAGCTGCTGCTCCGAGTACTTGGTCATCGACGTCTTGCCGTTCGCGATGCACTGGCCAGCCTCCACGGCCGCGACGGTCGCGAACGCCCAGCACGAGCCGCACTGGCCCTGGTTCTGCGGCGGCGCCACGCACTTGCTCGACGACCAGTCGAACGAGTTGGCGTCGTTCGCAATCGGCACGGCGCTCGATGCCGGACCCGTCGAGTCATCTGGCGCAACTGGACCCGTCGTCGGACGGTTGCTCGGCGTCTGCGTGCGGATCGGCGCCACCGGGAAGTCTGCGTCGTCGCCCGTGTTGTCACCGTTGTCAATTGGCGACGAGGTTGGCGGCGCGTACGTCGGACGCCACGTGAACCAGTTGGACCAGTCAAAGTCGTAGCCACTCACGCGGCCGTTGCTGTTGCCATTGCTCGATGGCTGGCTGTCCCACCAGTTGTCGCCGCGGAGACGACGGTCGCCGTCGGCCTTGCGGTAGGCGTTCCCGACGTACGTGTGGAACTCTTCGTCCGTGAGGAGCGTGAACGGCGACTTGGTCGAGAACGTCGCGTCCGGGTTCTGCTTCTCGAGCTCCTTGATCTTCTGCTTGGTGAGGAAGAAGCGCTGGCGCTGGTCCTCTTCCTGCTCGTCCGTGCTTCGCGCCTCCGAGTGCGGGATCCAGCCGTTCTCCTCTGCCTGCTCCTTGAACTCGGACATCCACTCGGCCAGCTCCGCGGCGATGTTGTCCTTCTCCTGCAAGTATCGGTGGTAGTCAATGCCGGCGTGCATGGGGCGAGCCGCAGTGAGCGCCGCGAGGCTGCTCGCGATCGTCGCGACAAGTGCGCTGGCGCAGATCAGAGACGATGGAGCCTTCATGCTTTGTTGGTAGATCGATGGATGACTGAGTCGCTTGGTGGCGTTGTGGTTTGGTGGGTAGTGCGTCGGGGTGCTGCTGCTAGTCGCGAGCGATGGAGATGCGGTCGGCAGTCGAGGTGTGGTGCGCACAAGCTGGCAAGTTGCAGAATGAGTCTCTCTGCGTGTGAGATGCGATGCGTACCGATCTTGATCGTGCCGGTAGTGCCCGCGCTAGCTTTGACCTGGCTAGTCTCGGATGGCCGAGATCGTTCTTCAGTGAAGGACACTCAAGTGTGCTCAAGAGTGCACTGCTCTGGCCGAGTCCGACACATGGACGCACGGATCACGTCGAGTATGAGTCCCGGTCGTTTGCGCTCGTCAGTGGTGCTTCAGTAGCAGCTGGCCTGGATACCGGCGCTGTTAGTGTGAACGCGCGCTGCAGTACACTGGTGCGGCCACACCCTTCAAGAGAGACGTCGCACGGTCGTGCTTCAGTCACCGATGCAGGACCTGATCTTATCACTGCACTCGTCGCAGGTGGCTGTGCGTCGCGTGGCTCGCTCGCTTGCTTGCTTACTCGCCTTGTGTTGTTGTTGTCGTTGTTGTCGTTGTTGTTGTTGCTGCTGCTGCCATTATCCTTGCCGTCGTTGGAGCTGGTGTCGCGGTGTCGCGGTGTCGTAGCGATTGCACCGCTGCTCAAGACTGTTGGAAGCACCCAGTGCAGACTGGCGGCATGTGCTTAGTACCGGAGCTGCATGCGGGTGGACGACAAGCACCGACGCATTCATGTCCGATGGCATCGCTGCAGCGCTCGTTTACTCGCGTTGGTCGTCTAGGCTGACTGGCACTCGCTTGAGGACTGCATGCATGCACGCGAGCGTCGTGTGTTCTGAGCTCCTCAAGGACAATTTGCACGAACAACAAGCTTGAGCTCGTGATGGCGCGCGGGTTCGTTGAGGTGAGCAGCGCCGAGAGCGCGTTCTCTGCAGTCAGCTGGCACTGCGGCGCGCGTCGATCGGATGCCAGTCACAGTCGGAACCATCTCTCTCTCTCTCTCGCGTGCGCGCTCGACTGGACCAAAGCCGAGGCCAACGCGATGTTGTTGTCGGGTGTTCTTGGTGTGTGTGCTGGCTGGTCTTGAAGTTGGTGTTGCTCTTGGTGAGCCTCAGCAAGCAAAGCCCTGCTATCATTGTATTGCTATAAATTGTACTAGTACTTGTGTTGTTGTTGTTGTGTTTCATCGTCAGTGGGAACATGAGAGGACTTGTTGCATCAATTTAGGGATTCCACGTTTGTGCAGATGCTGGTGTCGACAGCAGCAACGTTGTTTCGGACAGCGAGCGCAGTATCAAATGAAGCAGTCGATCACAACACTCGAGCGCCACGCTTTTCCTCCAATCTAAACTCAAAACTCAAAACATCATCATCGGATGCGACTCGTACCTCGTACCTCTGACCTCTGACCTGACCTGACCTGACCTGACCTGACCTGACCTGACCTGACCTGACCAAGATGCTGAGCGAGCGTGAGCGTGTCAGTCAACTCGATCAACAACAACGCAACGCAACTCAGACCCGGCGTCGTCGCTGCGCTGACTAGTTGGCTCGCTCACTGCGCTGCTCGCGCACAGGCATGTGCTTGTACTTGTACACTTGGTGCAATGCACGAGTGTCTGTGCGACTTGGCTCAAAGACATCGAGTCGAATGCTCAACACCACACAACTCTTTGCAACTCGGAGCTGAGGCGAGCAAGCGCGTGGTGACGGAAGCGAGTGCCTGGATTTCCAAGCGAGCGAGCATGCGAGTGAACAACAAAACGAGTGAGTGAGCAAATGTGCGAGTAGGACCAAGAGCGAGAGTCGGTGCAACATGTAGCACTCGGATGTGCGCCAGTCAGAGCCAGCAGCAGCACATGTACAACAGACAGACACACGAGTCCGTGTCGACTCACATATTGCAAGTGTTCATGCAAAGATAGATCAAGCGTGCGCGTGTCGTCCTGCTGCACAGTGGGTAGTGCGCGCGCGTGGCGACTCGCCCGTCTTCGAGACAAGCGCTCCGCGACTGGTGTCTGTTGTCTGTTTGTCTGTTTGCCTGCTGCTCTCTCGCTGGTGCTGGTGCTCGACTGGCTGACAGATTGCTTGCTCGGTCGCGATAGTATAAGCGAGCAGCAGCAGACAAGCACGCGAACTCTTGCCACCACATGCGAGCAAGACCAGATGTCCGCGAGCAGTGTTGCTCCGTGCGTGCTGGCGACAAGAGTAATGGTCACGCGTGTGCGCCAGCACTTGCTTGCTTGCTTGTGCTTGCGCTTGCTTGCTTGCTTGTGCTTGCGCTTGTTTGCTTGCTCTAGCGTCGAGATTCTCAGACGCGTGCATCGCACAAGCATGCAAGTGGTGAGTGTCCCTTGCTGCGCATACAATGCGATTTATTGCGCGCTTGGACGGACAACGGGCGGATGGACAGATGCGCACTGGCAGACAGATGCGTGGCGGTCGGACAGGTGTGAGCTCTCTTGTCTTGCAGTTGACTTCGTTTGCGGCGACGGTCAAGAGAACGTCTGAGTGGTTGACTCCTCTGCCAGCTTCCAACAGTCTTGAGCAGCGGTGCAATCGCTACGACACCGCGACACCGCGACACCAGCTCCAACGACGGCAAGGATAATGGCAGCAGCAGCAACAACAACAACGACAACAACGACAACAACAACACAAGGCGAGTAAGCAAGCAAGCGAGCGAGCCACGCGACGCACAGCCACCTGCGACGAGTGCAGTGATAAGATCAGGTCCTGCATCGGTGACTGAAGCACGACCGTGCGACGTCTCTCTTGAAGGGTGTGGCCGCACCAGTGTACTGCAGCGCGCGTTCACACTAACAGCGCCGGTATCCAGGCCAGCTGCTACTGAAGCACCACTGACGAGCGCAAACGACCGGGACTCATACTCGACGTGATCCGTGCGTCCATGTGTCGGACTCGGCCAGAGCAGTGCACTCTTGAGCACACTTGAGTGTCCTTCACTGAAGAACGATCTCGGCCATCCGAGACTAGCCAGGTCAAAGCTAGCGCGGGCACTACCGGCACGATCAAGATCGGTACGCATCGCATCTCACACGCAGAGAGACTCATTCTGCAACTTGCCAGCTTGTGCGCACCACACCTCGACTGCCGACCGCATCTCCATCGCTCGCGACTAGCAGCAGCACCCCGACGCACTACCCACCAAACCACAACGCCACCAAGCGACTCAGTCATCCATCGATCTACCAACAAAGCATGAAGGCTCCATCGTCTCTGATCTGCGCCAGCGCACTTGTCGCGACGATCGCGAGCAGCCTCGCGGCGCTCACTGCGGCTCGCCCCATGCACGCCGGCATTGACTACCACCGATACTTGCAGGAGAAGGACAACATCGCCGCGGAGCTGGCCGAGTGGATGTCCGAGTTCAAGGAGCAGGCAGAGGAGAACGGCTGGATCCCGCACTCGGAGGCGCGAAGCACGGACGAGCAGGAAGAGGACCAGCGCCAGCGCTTCTTCCTCACCAAGCAGAAGATCAAGGAGCTCGAGAAGCAGAACCCGGACGCGACGTTCTCGACCAAGTCGCCGTTCACGCTCCTCACGGACGAAGAGTTCCACACGTACGTCGGGAACGCCTACCGCAAGGCCGACGGCGACCGTCGTCTCCGCGGCGACAACTGGTGGGACAGCCAGCCATCGAGCAATGGCAACAGCAACGGCCGCGTGAGTGGCTACGACTTTGACTGGTCCAACTGGTTCACGTGGCGTCCGACGTACGCGCCGCCAACCTCGTCGCCAATTGACAACGGTGACAACACGGGCGACGACGCAGACTTCCCGGTGGCGCCGATCCGCACGCAGACGCCGAGCAACCGTCCGACGACGGGTCCAGTTGCGCCAGATGACTCGACGGGTCCGGCATCGAGCGCCGTGCCGATTGCGAACGACGCCAACTCGTTCGACTGGTCGTCGAGCAAGTGCGTGGCGCCGCCGCAGAACCAGGGCCAGTGCGGCTCGTGCTGGGCGTTCGCGACCGTCGCGGCCGTGGAGGCTGGCCAGTGCATCGCGAACGGCAAGACGTCGATGACCAAGTACTCGGAGCAGCAGCTCACGAGCTGCGACACGCAGAACATGGGCTGCAACGGCGGCGTGCCGGTGTACGCGTACCGGTACATCCAGCAGAACGGCTTGTGCACGTCGGCGGCGTACCCGTACTCGTCGAGCGGCGGCCAGCGCGGGAACTGCCAGAACTCGTGTTCGAAGGCGCAGACGGGCCTCAAGGGATCCACGCGCGTCACGGGCGAGACGGGACTCGTCCAGGCCGTGCGCACGCGGCCCGTCGTCATCGCCGTCGCGGCCGGCAACAACGCGTGGAAGCAGTACTCGGGCGGCGTGCTCTCGTCGTGCCAGACCATGCAGCTCGACCACGCCGTGCTCGCGGTCGGCTACGACGCCACGTCGTTCAAGATCAAGAACTCGTGGGGCACGCGCTGGGGCGAAGGCGGCTACATCCGTCTCAAGCGCACGGGCGGCGGCCAGGGCACATGCAACATGTACGGCGACATGTCCAGTCCGAACTTCTAAGCGAGGGATCTTCGCTGTCTCTGTCTTTGTGTCTCGCAAGCGCGTACAGACGCACACTCCAGTGTCTGTGCGTCTGCTTGCGATGACCGAGGCGCGCCATGCGCTCACACGGGAGTGAACAACTGTACAAGCATGCATGAAGGCGTGCAAGTGTGTGTGTTTATGTATGTAAGAGGAGCGAGCGGCCGAATGAGTCTAGAGGGGTCTCGCTCCTACTTCACAATATAGCAGCTGAGAGCGTCTACTACAGTATTGGTTGTTGAGCTGTGCAAAGTCGAGTGGTGTATACGAGTACGATGTCATGTATAATCAATGTATAATCACAGTGTCTGAGCTCAGGAGCATACACACTGCACACTGCACACCCCAAAACATACAAGAGGAATGTCGAGAAGAGCTTGCGCGGTATGTATACTAATCGTGAGACTATTGAGTGAAAGCGCGACGCAGATCTCGCACAAGCGGCACTTAGGTAGACAATGCCCAAGACGCATGAGCGGATGAACCAGAGACTCCAGCTCCAGTGGCTTGCTGTGCTTCCTGTGCAAAGACTGGCAGTCACCTTCAACAACTGCTATTTGTCGATACTGTGCTGCCTCACTAAACTCTGACACTGACCACACCACACCACTGCAACTGACAAAACCAAAGTCGACGCAAGTGATTGATCGATTGACATGCATGGCGATGGCGACGAAGACGCTGGCGATGGCGGAGAAGGCAATGGCGACGGTAGCGACGATAGCGGCAATAGAAAACGAAGATGGCGCCCCACGCGCTCGTTCAATCAGTCAGTGCGGTGGGAGACACAGCCGATGCCACCACCACCAATACCGATGCCGATGCCGCGAATGTATTGCCCGCCGCCGACGCCCGAAGCGCTTGGGCACACACAAGTCGAGCTGTTCCATCGCATGGTGGCGCTCCAGACTGCTGCGCACCACGTCTACGCGATCACACAGGCGAACAAAGAGCTCATGCTGCGCAAGTTGTAGTTGTAGTTGTAGCTTGATAGGTGATCAAGAGCGCCATCGTCGTCCGTCTGCCTAGTTGTACGATCATCTACTTGCGCGTTCGAGCCAAGCGTAGTACGTTGTCGCTGTTGTTGTTGTCTTCATGGTCATGATCGCCATCACGCATCGACGAGCAGCAAAAGTCAAGTCGTTGTTTGAAGCACGCTTTTCGAGTGTGGACGCGTTTGTTGCTGCAACGGCTTTATTACAGTTTGAAAGCGACAAATTTGAACATGTAGTAACATTCAAATTCATAGCAAAATAGAGACGAGCATTTTATCAAAATCACTAAGTATATATCTTGTTGCAAGCGTACATCCGTTGTTGTAAAGGCACATTTGCGCATTCAATAGCAATATCCAACCACCATGTCTTTTTCTCGTCAAATTCTTCTTTAGTTGAACGTTTTGTACGGATGTATATAACCATCAACAACAATATCGGTTGATTTCTTTTCATTGCATATGAACAAGGATCATAGTTGTTGCAGATATCGAATCAATTGCTTGATGCTTTGATTTTGGACAATCGCTTTTGTACTGCTAATGTTTTGTTGCTGTGCAAACAAATACACTTGGTACAGACAACAATTCCATTTGGCCTTGTTCTTCAAACAAATAATGACATGCCGTTAACACTGACTTTGGCTCGAAAGCGCAGACTGGTTTTCATTTGCTACTATTTGACACCAAGTCTGCACCACGTTGAACAACTTGACAAGACTTGCCTGGCAAATGCAACTCGAGTGAAGCAAAGCAAGCTCGCATCGTGTCTGTCGGCGTGTGCAAGACCACATCGGCATTCGGTTTGTACCTGCATCGGACCTGTCAATGCACAGACCAAAGAGTGCTGGTGCTGGTGCTGGTGCTGGTGCTGCTATGCTGAAGCCTACGTCGCTGTTGTTCCCGTAGGTGTTGCTGTCGTCGTAAGTTGGTGTCGTCGTGAGTTGGAGGATGGCAAACTCAAGCGTTGCAAGCAGATACGATGAAAGTGCTGCTACCAAACTTGGTCTCTCGGATCGACAAGATGCCGCTCGCCAGGTAGATGGCTGGCTGGCTGGCTGATCTGACAGTGGCAGTGCACAGAGAGGAAGCATCTCAAGGAGATCAACGCACGCCTATCATGACGCATTTGCGAACTCTCGTGCTTGCTGGATCACAAGCAGTGCCGCTGACAACAAAGGCAGACAGACAGCGATGCGTCGAGTCTCATTTCGTCCATTGCTTGCACTCGCACTGCTGCTCCATGCAGTGTGTATGCAGCACGGGGCTGGCGCAACAACAACAACAACAACAACACCGAGCTTTGTCATCGCATCGAGCGCTGCGGCGCAAGTGAGCAACCCAGCTCTGTCCAGTCAGGCGTTCTCAAAGCAGTGGACGATCAGCAGCGACGCAGGTTCCTCGCTCACAGCGATCGAGACGCTCGCACTCGACTTGCCTGGCCAAGTCTTCATCGCATACGCTGCCGCCACCGCTACGTCTTCGACATCAAGTACGTCCAAGTAACTCGGGACGATCACCGTCTTTGGCGCAACCGCCGAGCTCGTCGATGCTGTCGCAGTCGCCAGCAAGCGCGCGATGCGAGGCGCAAAGCTCGCAGTCTCGCACCCGAGCGCTGCCACCGCTGCCGCTGCTGGTTGTGGCCCACAACCGCGATGACCACCAACGCGCCTGCACACTTGCTCACAGAAGTCGTGCTGCAGCGCAAGATAGCATTGAAGAAAGTGATCGCGAACGGCGATGCGAGCGTCGTGGTCGCGGACGATGTGCTCTTCACAAAGACAAAGGCGGACTACAAGTTCATGACTCGCCGCCGTCGTCGCCTCGCACAAGACAGCGCACCCGCGACGTTCATGAAGCAAGAGGTCGAGCGCCGTGTCAACTGGAGCGCTCTGACGAATCAAGCGCGCGCGAACTGGACGATCGTCACGCCAGCGCTTGGTAAGTCGAGCTTTGACCCGTTCGCGCTCGACGACATCCGGGTCTCAGAGCCAGGCGCAGTGTATGTGCGTCGCGTCGATGGTGACTTGCTCCCGGACGGCGCTATCGCTACTGTTGAGGTCCGTGACAGTGCGATGGACGTCTCAAGCGCGTTCACGACCTCGAGCGAGAGCTCGCTCGTGATTCAGCCCAAGACAGACAGCAGCAATAGTGAGAACACGACGGTGTGGGTGCATCTCGCGCCGAGTGTCGATGTCCGAGCGATCACGACAGTCACAGCGAACGGCACGACGTCGTCCAAGCCGCTCGCGCCGCTGAACGTCACGTTCCCTGACGACGCGCTCTCGATCTTCGTCAACGGCAGCGGCAACGTCTTTGTCGTCGCGAACAGCAGCGCCGTGTACGTCGCTGACGCGGTCTTCCGCGTCACAAGCTCGGGCAGTCTCCAAGTCCAAGTCAGCGAGATCCAAGCTGCTGCTGGCGTCACGGTCGCTCAGGACTATCTCGTCTCCATGACGTCGTACACGAGCGCGACGGGCCTTGCGATCCAAGCGCCGACCATGTGCATGTGGTCGATCAACTCGTACAGCATCTCGCAGCCGAGCAGCAAGTCAGGGAGTAGCGCCGCCAGCAAAGCACGGTGCTTGCTCCTGTCGGTGCCAACGAGAGTCAGCGGCACGAAAGCACCAGTGCCAAGCAGCGCCGGATCGTCGAGTGGCACTGGCGACGCCGGCAAGACGAGCAGCGCGACGGCGCATACAGCAGCAAGTCGAGTGCTCCAGAACATTCTACTGAGTCTCGCGGCTGTGGCGGTCTGCTTCCAGTAGCGACCTCGAGATGCATGACTAAGACGACACTGCTCCAGCTCATTCGCCTTACGACTGACTCGTCTCTTGGCTCTGACGACGATGCAAGTGACCTGATAGAGAGAGAGCTCATTGTTCAAACTACACACGAGCGCTCACGAGAGCACGAGCACGTCGGCAGCGCGTGTGATGACGCGAGCGACTTCGTCGACGTGGGCTTGGATCACACCCACACTATCGCCAAATGCAATGGCGTCGTCGATGCCTGGGAACGCCGTGCCGCTGTAGCCTTCGTAGAAGCCCGGACCAAAGACCACGTGCTTGAACCACGGCCGGTGCGGCAAGCCGGCGTCCGTGAGCAAGTACCGCTCGAGCGCAATGAGCTTGGCGTTCAGCGTGCGGCGTGTGGCGTCCGTGACATTGCTGTCAGTCGCCGATTCGGACGCCTTGGCAACGTCTGCGACGTGTGCTTGGAAGCGCTCGGCGTTGGCGCTGAAGCGCTTGATCGCGCCATCGAGCGCTGCGAACGCGACGTCTTTGGCCGCGACCTGCGCCTTGAAGTCTGCGAGCGCGTCGGTCATGATCGGACCGTACGTCGCGTAGTCGAACGGCAGCACACGCGCGTCTGCGAGCCGGAGCGCGAGGAGTCCCCACCACTTGGCCGTCGTGACTTGCGTCGCGAAGAGCGGGTCGCCGACACGCTCGACGTACGTGAGACTGTCCATCGTGCTGTGGTACGCCCCGTACATCGCCGACGTGCCGACCGCAAAGCCGACGTTCGCCGACACGACGCCCAAGTGCTGGTAGAACGGCGTAAAGTCTGTCCCGGAGCCGAGGAAGCCGATCATGTGGTCCGGACCAAGCGTCCCGCGGTCGCGCACGTCCGCCGCCAGCAGCGCGCGCTTGGCCGCCGTCTGCTCGCGCCACTGCTCCAGCAGCGACGTCGCGGTCTCGTTGCCGCTGAACGCGTTCGCAGGAATCGCCTCGGCCGTCTCGAGCAAGAACGACGCGATCGACGGCGTGCCGCTCGTGGCGATGACCGACCCGACGACCGCGTCGACGTTGATGTACGCCGTTGCGTGATTCGTGAGCGCCGCGGCGTTGTCTTCGACGAACTCGGTGCCTTCGCTGCATGGACATTGCCGACTTCAAGTTTGTAAACTATTCTCTGTCAATAGCGCTACTGTAGTGTAGACGTCCATTTGTATACTCATAATCACACGACAACGATAAACTACGACGAGCAGATCCACAATCGTAGTTTACTGTTTGCACATCAACAAGGTTTGCAGCTGCGTCACCAACTACTGCTCGCCACTCAAACGTCGCGCTTGTACAAACGTCACGCTCGAGCATGCGCACTCATCACTTCGCCGCCGCGCGCACACTCATCACCGCGTCATGATGACCCGAGCGCAGCTGATTCAGGAGCTGCGCGAGCGCTTTGCGATCTTCGCGCGAAGCATGTCATTCTGCAACTTGCGCTCGACGTCGCACGTGTTTGAGTGAGCTTGAACGAGGAGAAGCAGTGAAGACGATCATCGCAGCGATGGTGCCGTTCGTGACTCCGCCGCCGAGCAGCAAGAAGCGCGGGTCTGTGCTCACCGGCAACAGCGACGCCGAGAGCGAGGTCTATGGCACGTTTGCCGGTCGCGCACCGAATGCGCACGCTTCAAGCGCCGCGCAGTCGAGCAGCCGAGGACGCGTGCTGCGTGCTGCAGGACTCGCTGGCGCATTCCTGCTCGCCGCGGGGCTTGTGTCAAACAGCGTGCCGTCGCTCGCGCCAAGTGCACTCGAGACGCTCAACGGCGCTGTCATCGACGACAACGTGATCGCCGCGACGTCGAAAGTCAGTCTCAGCGGCGTCTTGAGCGACACCGAGAGCGCGTTCGTGAACGGCATTGACAAGACGAAGCTCCGCGAGCACTTGCACTACTACGCCAGTGCACCGCACAGCGCTGGCACGGAGCGCGACTACGACACCGCAGTGTACACGGCCAAGCAGTTTGAGTCGTACGGCATCAACGCGACGATCAAGACGTACTACACGCTCCTGTCCAAGCCAGTGCGCCGCCGCCTGGTGATCCTCGCCCCCAAGGCGCACGCGCGCGAGATCGACTTGGCTGAAGCCGAAGTCAAGGGCGACGCGTGCACGAGCAACAAGGACGCTTTGCCACCGTTCCTGGCGTATGCTGCAAGCGGCAACGTCACGGCGTCGGTCGTGTACGCGAACTTTGGCACGCAGGAGGACTTCCAGGCGCTCGCGGACCAGAACGTGACGCTCAAGGGCAAGATTGCACTCGTGCGCTACGGCGGCAACTTCCGTGGTCTCAAGGTCATGGCCGCGGAGCAGCACGGCGTCGCCGGTGTGCTCATCTACTCGGACCCGCTCGACGACGGCTTTGTGCAAGGCGAGGTGTACCCGAACGGTCCGTGGCGTCCAGAGGGGTCGTTCCAGCGCGGGTCGCTCCAATACCTCTCGATCGCCGGCGGCGACCCGCTCACGCCAGGTTTCCCGTCGAACTTGGGGGCGCCGTACCTCAAGTACGAAGACGTCAAGTCGATCCCGCACATCCCAGCGCTACCGCTGTCGTACGGCCAGGCTGCGCACATTCTCAAGTCGCTCAAGGGCAAGAAGGCGCCTGGTGCGTGGCAAGGCGGTCTCTCGATCCCCGGCGGCTACCGCGTCGGCGATGACGAAGCCACAGTCCTGAACTTGGACCTGGAGATGGACAACAAGGTCGGGCCGATCTGGGACGCGATTGGGACGATCGATGGTGCCGAGGAACCGGACCAGCAAGTGCTGATCGGGAACCACCGCGACGCGTGGGTCTGCGGCGCTGTGGACCCGAACAGCGGCTCTGCGGTGCTCCTTGAGATCGCGCGGAACCTCGGCGCGTTGCTCAAGAGTGGCTGGAAGCCGCGCCGGACGCTCGTGCTCGGGTCGTGGGACGGCGAAGAGTACGGCTTGCTCGGGAGCACTGAGTACGCAGAAGACAACGCCGAGGTGCTCAAGAAGCAGGCGGTCGCGTACATCAATGTCGACAGCTCGCTCGGTCCGCTCGTGTCTGCCGGCGGGACGCCGTCGATCGCGGCGTTCCTGTACGAGACGGCAAAGGCGATCCCAGCAAACCGTTTCTACGGCAACGAGACCGAGACGACGCTGTACGAGCAGTGGTCAACGCAAGCCGCCGCGCGCCGCGCGCGCCGCGGTGGCGCGAGCGACGGCACGCTCGGACCGGAGCACCTCATCACGCTCCTTGGCTCGGGCACGGACTTCACGGCGTTCTACCAGCACCTCGGGATCATCTCGGCCAACTTGGCGTTTGGGCTCTCGGAGCACCCGTACGGCGTGTACCACAGCACGATGGACAGCGTGCCGTACTACGAGAAGTTTGCCGACCCGCACTACGAGACGCAGCGCACGACGGCGCGGTGGTGGGGTCTCTTGGCGATCCGCCTAGCCACGAGTCCGCTCGTGCCATTTGACTTTTCCACGTACGCACTCGTCATGACCGAGGACCTCGCGGCGTTCGAGACGAAGCTCGCGGCGCGCAAGCAAGCGGTGGACTTTGCAAAGCTCCACGGCGCGATCCAGGCGTTCGCGACGAGCGCCGACCTCCTGCACGCGACTGTGCGCGCGTTTGCGAACGACGCAGCGGCGCCGAACGATCTCCGCCTCGCGCTCAACACGAAGCTCGTGACGCTCGAGCGCCACTTGCTCACGGACGCCGGCTTGCCGCACCGGCCGTGGTACAAGCACGTGATCTTCGGTCCAGGCTTCTACGAAGGCTACAGCGGCGCGGCGTTCCCTGGCATCGACGACGCCATTGCATTCGGCGACAGCGCGAGTGTGATCCAAGCGCACGTCGACGACGTTGCGCGCGTGGTGCAGCGCGCAGCAGACTACTTGTCGTCGTGAGAAGCGCGAGCGTTGCTGTTGTGCGTATGAGAGAGAGAGGGAGACAGCGTCTGTAGGTCGTCTGTGCAGTCGAGAGAGAGAGCGAGCGAGAGGGTGTCGATTGGCAATGAGCAGCATGCACCATGCTCTGTCGTCTACGTGCTTGCGCATCAGCGCGCGCGTCTCCTATCGCTCTACGCCAGTCGCCAGTGTTGAGTGTACCGGTCCGTTCAACGAGCGCGCGCGTGCGCGAGTATGGTCCGCCATCGCTTGCAGCGCTTGTGGCCACGTGCGCTCGGTGCGGTTATCGTCAATCAGAGCCTCGAGACAGCAAGTCGAAGCCGCCGCCGCTCGTCGTTCCGGCGCCGCGGTCAGTCAGTCTGATCGGCAACCGCCATGAGGTGTCGACGCACGGAACGCAATGGCGACGCAAGTGCCACGTTGCGCCTCAGCGATGAACGTGGCAGCAGTGTTTCCATACTGAGTCGCAGTCAAAACGCAACGAGCAGTGCTCGTGCAAGCGTCAAAAATTGCGCACGACGACTGAGATGACGCTCGATGCGTCAAGACCGGTTGCCTTTGCAGTGTCTTCATGGCACTTCGCTTCGCTGACGCTCGTGGACTCGCTCGCTGCTGCCACGCTCGTCGTCGTCAACGGCGGTAAGGTTTGCGCGCGACGCGGTCCATGCGGCTGCGTGCGCTCGGTCGAACCGCGCTCGAGCCCTCGCCTGTCACGAGCACTCGACCGATCGATCGATCGATCGATCCCTTCCCTTCCCACGCGCCAACCTCGCGCTCACTCTCTCACTCGGTCACTTTGGAACTCGCGCTGCGATGGCCACACGCCCGACGTTCCCACTGCCGCGCGGCTACTTTGCCGCCACGAGCGGCGCGGCGCAGCTCTCAGTCGACGAGCGCGCGCACTGCGACAGCATCGTGCGCACACAGCTCGACGCAGTCTTGCGCGCCGAGCATGCGTTCGCACACACGCAGGAGCGACGCGTGAACACGCGCAAGTGGCGACTCGCGCGCAAGGAACACAAGCTCCGGATCTACCGCCGCCGCACCAACATCCTCCACGACACGGACCGCGGCGTGATTCCGTCGCTCCTCGCTGTCGGTCGCGTCGACGGCTCGATCGAGAGCGTCCTCGCAGGTCTGTTCGCCAAGTCGCACGACGAGCTCCACGCCACGGTGACGTACCTCGACGCCAACACGCGCGACGCGGCGCTGCTGCAGACGCTTGAGCGCGCGCAACTGAACGACCCGTTCCACTCGCGCGCGCTCAAGTGGACGCTCGCGCGCATGCCGTCGTCGCCGTTCGCAAAGCCGCGTGACTGGTGCTTCCTCGAAGCGCTCGGGACAGCGCGCGACCGCATCGGCGTACGCTACGGCTACATCATCTTGCACTCGGTCGACACACCTGCGTGTCCAGCGTTCGACGAGGCTGTCGCAGTGCGCGCACGCGGGTCGTTCGCATGCGTCCTACGCGACGGAGCAGCAGGGACGACAGACGTCTACGCCCACGGACTGTTCGACGCCATGGGCGACCTCCCGCCGCACACGAGCGTCGCGACTTCGAGCGACATCTTTGCGCGTCTCGACAAAGCGGCGCAGTGCGCAGAGGCGAAGAAGCTCACGCTCCTGGCCGTGCGCAACTACACTGCGCACGCAGCGAGTGACGCGCCGAGCGAGCTCCAGTCCACGTGCTACTTGTGCATCAAGAGCCCTGGGATGTTTGCGTCACTCAAGCTCTGCAACGTCTGCGGCGCGACGGCGTGCGCCAAGTGCCGCGTCAAGCGCCTCGTGTTCGCCGGCGTCGACCACACGCTCTGCGAGATCATCAGCTGCAAGACGTGCGTGCTCGTGGCGAAGGACACGGCGCTGCACGTCGCGGACGAGTCGTTCATCCTCTGTGGCGGCAGTCAAGTCGCTGGTGACGACCAGTCGAATCAGCGCGAGACGATCTGGCGCGGCACGGAGCTCGGCGCGACGCTGCCGACCGAGTCAACGGATTCAACGGAATGCAACAGCACAGACGAGAGCACAGTGCCAGTGGCGCGCCGTCGGTTCTCTAATTGCCCTTCGGACAGCGTCCATGGCGACGACGCCGAGCCAGCAGACGTTGACGATGACGACAATGACGAAGTGCTCGGGTCGCTCTCAATGGCGTCCGAGGAAGACGTCGAGCGCCTCATCGAAGGCCTGGTGATTGAGAAGCAACGGCGGAAGAATCAGTGGCGCGCGCAGTCCGCAGAACCAAGTGCTGTGACTCGGAAAGCGACGAGCGCCGCCGCCGTATCTGGCACGCCGTCCACGCGCTCGTTCAATCAGTCAGTGCGGTGGGAGACACAGCCGATGCCACCACCACCAATACCGATGCCGATGCCGCGAATGTATTGCCCGCCGCCGACGCCCGAAGCGCTTGGGCACACACAAGTCGAGCTGTTCCATCGCATGGTGGCGCTCCAGACTGCTGCGCACCACGTCTACGCGATCACACAGGCGAACAAAGAGCTCATGCTGCGCAAGTTGTAGTTGTAGTTGTAGCTTGATAGGTGATCAAGAGCGCCATCGTCGTCCGTCTGCCTAGTTGTACGATCATCTACTTGCGCGTTCGAGCCAAGCGTAGTACGTTGTCGCTGTTGTTGTTGTCTTCATGGTCATGATCGCCATCACGCATCGACGAGCAGCAAAAGTCAAGTCGTTGTTTGAAGCACGCTTTTCGAGTGTGGACGCGTTTGTTGCTGCAACGGCTTTATTACAGTTTGAAAGCGACAAATTTGAACATGTAGTAACATTCAAATTCATAGCAAAATAGAGACGAGCATTTTATCAAAATCACTAAGTATATATCTTGTTGCAAGCGTACATCCGTTGTTGTAAAGGCACATTTGCGCATTCAATAGCAATATCCAACCACCATGTCTTTTTCTCGTCAAATTCTTCTTTAGTTGAACGTTTTGTACGGATGTATATAACCATCAACAACAATATCGGTTGATTTCTTTTCATTGCATATGAACAAGGATCATAGTTGTTGCAGATATCGAATCAATTGCTTGATGCTTTGATTTTGGACAATCGCTTTTGTACTGCTAATGTTTTGTTGCTGTGCAAACAAATACACTTGGTACAGACAACAATTCCATTTGGCCTTGTTCTTCAAACAAATAATGACATGCCGTTAACACTGACTTTGGCTCGAAAGCGCAGACTGGTTTTCATTTGCTACTATTTGACACCAAGTCTGCACCACGTTGAACAACTTGACAAGACTTGCCTGGCAAATGCAACTCGAGTGAAGCAAAGCAAGCTCGCATCGTGTCTGTCGGCGTGTGCAAGACCACATCGGCATTCGGTTTGTACCTGCATCGGACCTGTCAATGCACAGACCAAAGAGTGCTGGTGCTGGTGCTGGTGCTGGTGCTGCTATGCTGAAGCCTACGTCGCTGTTGTTCCCGTAGGTGTTGCTGTCGTCGTAAGTTGGTGTCGTCGTGAGTTGGAGGATGGCAAACTCAAGCGTTGCAAGCAGATACGATGAAAGTGCTGCTACCAAACTTGGTCTCTCGGATCGACAAGATGCCGCTCGCCAGGTAGATGGCTGGCTGGCTGGCTGATCTGACAGTGGCAGTGCACAGAGAGGAAGCATCTCAAGGAGATCAACGCACGCCTATCATGACGCATTTGCGAACTCTCGTGCTTGCTGGATCACAAGCAGTGCCGCTGACAACAAAGGCAGACAGACAGCGATGCGTCGAGTCTCATTTCGTCCATTGCTTGCACTCGCACTGCTGCTCCATGCAGTGTGTATGCAGCACGGGGCTGGCGCAACAACAACAACAACAACAACACCGAGCTTTGTCATCGCATCGAGCGCTGCGGCGCAAGTGAGCAACCCAGCTCTGTCCAGTCAGGCGTTCTCAAAGCAGTGGACGATCAGCAGCGACGCAGGTTCCTCGCTCACAGCGATCGAGACGCTCGCACTCGACTTGCCTGGCCAAGTCTTCATCGCATACGCTGCCGCCACCGCTACGTCTTCGACATCAAGTACGTCCAAGTAACTCGGGACGATCACCGTCTTTGGCGCAACCGCCGAGCTCGTCGATGCTGTCGCAGTCGCCAGCAAGCGCGCGATGCGAGGCGCAAAGCTCGCAGTCTCGCACCCGAGCGCTGCCACCGCTGCCGCTGCTGGTTGTGGCCCACAACCGCGATGACCACCAACGCGCCTGCACACTTGCTCACAGAAGTCGTGCTGCAGCGCAAGATAGCATTGAAGAAAGTGATCGCGAACGGCGATGCGAGCGTCGTGGTCGCGGACGATGTGCTCTTCACAAAGACAAAGGCGGACTACAAGTTCATGACTCGCCGCCGTCGTCGCCTCGCACAAGACAGCGCACCCGCGACGTTCATGAAGCAAGAGGTCGAGCGCCGTGTCAACTGGAGCGCTCTGACGAATCAAGCGCGCGCGAACTGGACGATCGTCACGCCAGCGCTTGGTAAGTCGAGCTTTGACCCGTTCGCGCTCGACGACATCCGGGTCTCAGAGCCAGGCGCAGTGTATGTGCGTCGCGTCGATGGTGACTTGCTCCCGGACGGCGCTATCGCTACTGTTGAGGTCCGTGACAGTGCGATGGACGTCTCAAGCGCGTTCACGACCTCGAGCGAGAGCTCGCTCGTGATTCAGCCCAAGACAGACAGCAGCAATAGTGAGAACACGACGGTGTGGGTGCATCTCGCGCCGAGTGTCGATGTCCGAGCGATCACGACAGTCACAGCGAACGGCACGACATCGTCCAAGCCGCTCGCGCCGCTGAACGTCACGTTCCCTGACGACGCGCTCTCGATCTTCGTCAACGGCAGCGGCAACGTCTTTGTCGTCGCGAACAGCAGCGCCGTGTACGTCGCTGACGCGGTCTTCCGCGTCACAAGCTCGGGCAGTCTCCAAGTCCAAGTCAGCGAGATCCAAGCTGCTGCTGGCGTCACGGTCGCTCAGGACTATCTCGTCTCCATGACGTCGTACACGAGCGCGACGGGCCTTGCGATCCAAGCGCCGACCATGTGCATGTGGTCGATCAACTCGTACAGCATCTCGCAGCCGAGCAGCAAGTCAGGGAGTAGCGCCGCCAGCAAAGCACGGTGCTTGCTCCTGTCGGTGCCAACGAGAGTCAGCGGCACGAAAGCACCAGTGCCAAGCAGCGCCGGATCGTCGAGTGGCACTGGCGACGCCGGCAAGACGAGCAGCGCGACGGCGCATACAGCAGCAAGTCGAGTGCTCCAGAACATTCTACTGAGTCTCGCGGCTGTGGCGGTCTGCTTCCAGTAGCGACCTCGAGATGCATGACTAAGACGACACTGCTCCAGCTCATTCGCCTTACGACTGACTCGTCTCTTGGCTCTGACGACGATGCAAGTGACCTGATAGAGAGAGAGCTCATTGTTCAAACTACACACGAGCGCTCACGAGAGCACGAGCACGTCGGCAGCGCGTGTGATGACGCGAGCGACTTCGTCGACGTGGGCTTGGATCACACCCACACTATCGCCAAATGCAATGGCGTCGTCGATGCCTGGGAACGCCGTGCCGCTGTAGCCTTCGTAGAAGCCCGGACCAAAGACCACGTGCTTGAACCACGGCCGGTGCGGCAAGCCGGCGTCCGTGAGCAAGTACCGCTCGAGCGCAATGAGCTTGGCGTTCAGCGTGCGGCGTGTGGCGTCCGTGACATTGCTGTCAGTCGCCGATTCGGACGCCTTGGCAACGTCTGCGACGCGTGCTTGGAAGCGCTCGGCGTTGGCGCTGAAGCGCTTGATCGCGCCATCGAGCGCTGCGAACGCGACGTCTTTGGCCGCGACCTGCGCCTTGAAGTCTGCGAGCGCGTCGGTCATGATCGGACCGTACGTCGCGTAGTCGAACGGCAGCACACGCGCGTCTGCGAGCCGGAGCGCGAGGAGTCCCCACCACTTGGCCGTCGTGACTTGCGTCGCGAAGAGCGGGTCGCCGACACGCTCGACGTACGTGAGACTGTCCATCGTGCTGTGGTACGCCCCGTACATCGCCGACGTGCCGACCGCAAAGCCGACGTTCGCCGACACGACGCCCAAGTGCTGGTAGAACGGCGTAAAGTCTGTCCCGGAGCCGAGGAAGCCGATCATGTGGTCCGGACCAAGCGTCCCGCGGTCGCGCACGTCCGCCGCCAGCAGCGCGCGCTTGGCCGCCGTCTGCTCGCGCCACTGCTCCAGCAGCGACGTCGCGGTCTCGTTGCCGCTGAACGCGTTCGCAGGAATCGCCTCGGCCGTCTCGAGCAAGAACGACGCGATCGACGGCGTGCCGCTCGTGGCGATGACCGACCCGACGACCGCGTCGACGTTGATGTACGCCGTTGCGTGCTTCGTGAGCGCCGCGGCGTTGTCTTCGACGAACTCGGTGCTCCCGAGCAAGCCGGGCTCTTCGCCGTCCCACGACCCGAGCACGAGCGTCCGGCGCGGTCGCCAGCCACTCTTCAGGAGCTTGCCGAGACCGCGCGCAAGCTCGAGCATGACCGCTGAGCCGCTCGACGGGTCCACGGCGCCGCATACCCACGCATCGCGGTGGTTCCCAATGATCACGTGCTGCTCTGGCTCCTCGAGGCCGTTGATCGTGCCCATGACGTTCCAGATCGGACCGACCTTGTTGTCCATCTCCAGGTCCAAGTTCAAGATGGTGGCCTCGTCGTCGCCGACGTGGTAGCCGTCTGGGAACGTCAGTGCGCCTTGCCACGCATCAGGCGCCTTCTTGCCCTTGAGCGACTTGAGAATGTGCGTTGCCTGGCCGTACGAGAGCGGCAGCGCTGGGATGTGCGGGATCGTCGGCGCGTCCTCGACGCTCAAGTACGGCGCCCCCAAGTTCGCCGCGTACCCTGGCGTGAGCGGATCACCTGGTGCGAGCGAGAGGAACATCGTACCGCCGCGCTGGAACGAGTCTGCTGGGCGCCACGGACCCTTGGGATAGACCTCCCCAAGCGCAAAGCCGTCGTCCATCGGGTCCGAGTAGATCAAGACGCCCGCCATGCCGTGCTGCTCGGCGACCATGACCTTGAGGCCGCGGTAGTTGCGGCCGTAGCGCACGAGTGCGATCTTGCCCTTGAGCGTCACGTTCTGGTCCGCGAGCGCCTGGAAGTCCTCCTGCGTGCCAAAGTTCGCGTACACGACCGACGCCGTGACGTTGCCGCTTGCAGCATACGCCAGGAACGGTGGCAAAGCGTCCTTGTTGCTCGTGCACGCGTCGCCTTTGACTGCGCCTTCGGTCAAGTTGAGCTCTCGAGCAGCTCCTTCGGGCGCGACGATCGCTAGACGGCGGCGCACGGGCGTCGACAGCAGCGGGTAGTACGTCTTGATCGTCGCGTTGATCCCGAACGACTCGAGCTGCTTGGCCGTGTACACTGCGGTCGCGTAGTCCTGTTTGCTGCCGGCTGGATGCGGCACAGATGCGTACGCGTGGAGATACTCGCGGATGTGCTTCGCGTCGATCGCATCGAGGAATGACTGCTCGCGAGGACTCAGGAGTGACGCGCGGTCCTCTTGCTCGCGCTGGAGCGCCAGTACGTTGGTCAGTGGCACATGCTGCGCCTCGGAACGGACGTGCGCGTGCAGTGGTGTGTGCGAGTGATCCGTGTCTCCGTCATGGTCAGGAGCGGCTGCGGTTGGCGCTGCATTGTGGCGATGGCTCGCAGGCGTCGACAACGCTTGCTCCTCCTGCAGCAAGAGCATGCAGCTCACGCCAACGACAAACAAACCGACGAGTGCAATCGCTCGGATCGTCGTGATGTGCGACGCAAAGCGCTTGGTTCGCCGCACGGGCGAGTGCGCTGTCGCCACGTGGTCGCGGCTGTAGAGCTCGTCGCCTGCGTCGAACGTGCCGTACGCGGCGTCTACTGCGCTGCTGCTCGCGCGCACGTGGAGCGAGCGCTCGTGCGTCGGAGACGCGAGTGCCATCATCGTTGCTTCTTCTTCGCCTGCTCTGAAGAATGGAGCGATCGTCTAGCAAAAGTCGGTGACGCGACAATTCTATCTTGATTAATGTATAAAATGAGAACACTACGTCGTTTCTCGCTCGAGCATCACGGCTGCTGGAGCGGCCGCATCTTCTCGGTCGGGTACCGTCCGTGCGTGTACGGGTTCGTGTCGACGCACGTGATGACTGCGTCCGGACCAAAGCGCGCGGCGATCTCCGCGGCAGGCTTGACCTGGCAGAACGGCGTGCCTGCGAGAAAGACCTTGAACGCCTGCGCCTCGATCTCGTAGACCCAGTCCGGCAACTCCGTGACCTGCGTGTGCTCGAGCGCCACGAGCTGGAGGTCGCGCAAGGCGCCAATGTCGTTTGGGAGCGTCGCGAGCGGGTTCCCACCGAGCGCGAGTCGGAAGAAGCCGCTGTCGTGGTCAGGCTTTAGGTCTGGGAGCTCCGTGATGCGGTTCCCCACGAGCGAAAAGTCGGAGATCGCGCGGCGCCAGAGCGCCGGCGGCATCGCCGTTAGCTGCGCGTGCTCGATGTAGATGATCCCCGCTCGCGCCCAGCGCGCATCGAGGTCGTCTGGTAGTGTCGTGAGGTTGCTCCGGATGATCTCAATGTCGTAGAGGTCCTCTGGGAGGTCGTAGAGGAGACCGTCGGGGATGCCCGCGGTGAAGTTGACATCCACAAGACACGTGTACTGCAGGAACGGATGCGCGTGCTGCGTGAGTCCCGACTCGTTGCGCCACGCGACGATCGTCGAGTTCCAGACCTCAAAGCCAATCAAGCGGTGGAATCGCTGGATCGCCGGCGGGACGATGAGCGCAGGGCAGTGCGAGAGCACGAGGAACGACAGGATAGTGTCGTCGAGGAACGCGAGGAAGTCGGTATCGCTCGGCGGGCTCGACGTGCCTTGGCGATAGCAGTTGTACTCGTACACGGAGCACGAGTACGCCGTGGAGAACCACGGCCGGTAGAGCAGCTTGCACCCCGGCAGATGCACGTTGTAGGACGGAAAGATTGCTGCGACGTGGAACACGACGACGCAGCAGCCCCAGAGAAAGAAGACGGCGTGGATGCCGGACCACACGCGCGACGGCGTGAGCGACGGCGGGAGTCGCTCGTGCCACGTACTCGCGCGCTGGAGGCCGCCTCGGCGCTTCACGAGCGACTTGCGGGGCGAACTCGCCGCAGCTTCCGGTGGTGCACCAGCCGTGCGACTCGTAGTCGTCGAACGCAGCAGCGCTTGGATGCTGCCCAAGCACCCAAAGATGCTCACGTGCGGGAGCACTTTCATGACCAAGTCGAAGTTGTTGCGCACGAAGATCTGGCGCAGCTCCATGATGAGGCTCCCGAACTTGGACATGTCGTAGAGGATCGTGATCTCGAGCATGAGCGTCGCCATGTCGAACGCCGCGTAGTACGGAAAGATGATGAGGAGCGGAATGACCATCGCGGCGATGACGTCGATGACCGTGTCGGCGACCAAGCACGCGAGGCGCTTGTGCGCGCGCGACTGGCGCACCAAGCGCTGTGCCAACGGCGTCGAGAACGAGTTGATGAACACGATCGTCACAAAGAGCGAGTTGATCCAGTGGCGCGCAATGAGCGTGCTCGACGAGTACACTTGCACGGTCTGCGAGACCATCTCGAGGAGCTCGCGCGCGAGGAAGAGCGCTTCAAAGTGCGGGCTCTCCGTGCCGAACAGACCCTTGCGACCAAACAGCCGCGCGAGCGCTGATCGCACGCGATGGACGCACGCGCGGAGAGAGCACGGCGCAGCGCTCTGCTCGCTCGTAGATCGCCGTCGGCTATAGAACGTCAGTGCGCGCGCTCGGATCGAGCACTCGACCATTTTGCTGATCTTGTAGCAGTGCGCGAGTCCGATGGTCGCTGCGAGCCACGACGTGAGCGTGAAGAGCGACAGCGACGTCGGCGCAATGAGCGACGCGTAGTACTCCATCTCGGGCGTCGCGAGCGCATAGTTGGTCAAGCAAAACGTCACGAGCGTCGCGACGCACGCGAGGCGCACGACGAGCACAGCGAGCCACGCGCACGCAAACTGGAGCGGCGGGAGCTCCACGCTCGCGTCATCGCGCGATGTTGGCACTAATGTGCTCGCGTACGTCAGTGGCGCGACCGACACCATGGCGCGATGCACGACGGACGCAGCGTGGTGACCGCCAGACACGCACAAAGCACGAGCTAAATGCGGCTCTTGACGTTTGTCAGCGCGACAACAGCGAGCTCCGCGCTCGAGTCCAAGATCGCGACGTACCAAGCGCCATCATGATCACCATGTTCACCACTCGCCACTCGTGCCGAGTCGGTCACAATGGACGCTCTGTGTCGAGTCGAGTCGCAGCCAGCCACATGCACTGTACTTCCATCACGACATGCGCACGATGGCGATGCGTCCCAAGCGAGTCATGACATACGAGAGATGATCAGTCAAGGACGCTACACGTCGATTAGGAGTGCGTTAAGTGGCCATGGCGCCGCCGTCGACGAGCAAGTTGGTGCCGTGGATGTACCGTGCGTCGTCCGAGACGAGGAAGAGCACGGCGTTCGCAACGTCGATTGCTTTCCCTGGCGCTTCGGCGGCGATGCGGTTCGTGGACGCAGGCGCGAGGCAGTCGTCGCGGTTGATCGAGTCGTCAATGAAACCTGGCGCAACGGCGTTGCAGACGATGCCGCTCGCGGCGTACTCGGCGGCGACCTGGCGCGTCAGCTGCACGATCGCCGACTTGCTCACGCCAAACGTAAAGTGCCCTTTGCGCGCGACCATGCCGTACATGGACGAGATGTTGACGATGCGGCCGCGAATGGCGCTGTTGTCTTGCGCGAGCATGATCTGGACCGCGCGCTTGCAGCTCAGGAACACGGCTTTCGCTGACACGTTCATCGCGTCGTCCCACTCCTTGTCAGTCACTTCGTGCAGCGCGCGGCTCTTGCTCGCACTGCCGCTCGGCGCCGCGACGCAGTTCACGACAAAGTCAATGCGCTTGTGCTCTTTCGCGACTGATGTGTACGCTGCGTCAATGAACGCTGCGTCGTGCAAATCGCCGTGTGTGAGCGTCGTGGCTGGCGCGCCGGCTTGCGCTGCGACCTGGTCGACGACGCTCTTGCCATTCGCGCCAGCTGCTGGCTTTGCGTCGAGCACGACGAGTGTCGCGCCTTCTTTCGCGAGACGCACAGCAATGAGCTGGCCGAGACCAGTGTTGCCACCGACGATGACACCGATGCGGCCCTTGAGGCGCTCGCCTGCGACTGCGCCAGTCTGCGTGTGGGAGGAGAGAGCGAAGCAGAGCACAGATGCGTGAGCGCGACTGTATCACATCGTGCATCAGCGACTCCAAACACTGAGCGAACGTACCACGGACGCAACAGCTTGCTCTGCGCGCGCAGCGTTCTGCTCGTCGTTGAGCTTGAGCGCTTTCGCGATCTCCTGTGGC
The DNA here is from genome assembly GCA_003730235.1 of Pythium guiyangense. Classification (NCBI taxonomy): domain Eukaryota; phylum Oomycota; class Peronosporomycetes; order Pythiales; family Pythiaceae; genus Pythium; species Pythium guiyangense. Next base: position 906,825 of record QXDM01000026.1, read on the forward strand.
GTGAGGCCTTTCTTCTCGAGGAAGAGCAGGCGCTCCGAGAGCTGCGAGTCCTGCACTTTTGGGTGCTGCAAGAAGCGCACGCCTTGCGTCACGAGCTCGTCGCGGATCGCCATCGTGCGTGCGTGTGTATGTAGTGGAGGTGGAAGTGGAGGTGGCGGTCGAGGAGCGCGCGAGCAGTTGATGCAGATTTGGATGTGAGCTTTTGGTGTTGACGTTGCATGCAGCAGTCATGGATTGAACCTGCTCGCTGCATATGAAACAAGCGATCTGTTGACTTGACGTCAAGGTGCGTAATTACTTCCATTGTAAAAAAGCTGAGTGTTGAGACTAAACAAATGGAATTTAGAGTCTCAAAATAAAAACTAACTTGTCATAGTTGCTGCGTTCCTTCACCAGTCAATTGCGAGCCTGGAAGAGCTTGCATTGTAGCACCTCGCATCGCTCGAACGTGCACGCGCGTGTCGACGTACGAACGCCTCAAGCAGCTCCTCGCATCGCATCGTCATATCTACTAAACAACTCAGCTATGCGCGTGCTCATTGGTGACGAAACCGGTCTGCTCAAGTCGGTCGAGCTCGAGACCGAGCAGCAGCATGTGATCTCGAGTCGCCAGCAGCCGCAGTCGCGCGAGCGCGGCGTGCAGTCGATGTGCTGGTACGAGGACGAGAACCAGCTCGCAGGTGCACAGGAGAACGTCGTGATTGCGCGCGCGATCGGCATTGTCGAGAGCTACGCGAGTCACCACGGCAAGAGCGCTGCGACCGCGGCGCGCGAAGCGAACTGGTCGTTCAGCGCTCCAGCTGGCAAGACCGTCGGTCTCGGTATGATCCAAAAGTTCGGCTCGGTCGTGCGGTGCTCGGATGTCGGCGACGTCATGGTCAAGAACACGCTCAAGGACGCCGCTAAGCCCGCGAGCTTCAGCGTCGGTCCAGACATCTGCCGCATGCGCATTGAACCGTCGCAGCAGACGCACATTTGCGTCGGCGGCAAAGAGCGCGACTTGAGCATCTGGTCGCTCGAGACGCAGCAAGCGGTGTTCAAAGCGAAGAACGTGACGCACGACTCGCTCGACATGCGCGTGCCCGTGTGGGTGAAAGACCTGCAGTTCCTCTCGCACGGCAGCAGCAACGGCTTCCGCGCGGTCGCAGGCACAGGCTACCGTCACGTGCGGATCTACGACACGAACACGAAGCGCCGACCTGTGCAGGAGATCACGTTCGGCGAGTACCCAGTGAACGCGCTGTGCGTGTCGCCGGACGAGACGCGCGTGTTTGTCGCCGACACGGCCGGGAACCTCGACATCTTGGACCTCCGGACGCTCAAGCACTTGGGCCGCTGCACGGGTCCTGTCGGTGCGCTCCGGGACATTGTGTGCCACCCGACGCTGCCGTACGTCGCAGCCGTCGGTCTGGACCGCATGGTCCACGTGTTCAACGTGAACACGCGCAAGTACCAGCACATGGTGTACGTGAAGCAACGCGTGAACACGGTCGCGTTCTGCAACGACGGCGTGAAGGACGTCCCAGTGCCCGAGACCGCGGCGCCGAGCGCGAAGAAGCGCAAGACCGAGGACGTCGACATGGAGGACGACGATGATGACGAAGAGGAGGACGAAGAGGCTTACGAAGGACTCGAGCTCAGCGACAACGACTACGACCAAGACGACGACGATGACGATAGCGACGACGACGAAGACGATGGCCACGAAGGCAGCGACTAGAGCTTCACTGGTGTCTTTATGTGCAGCCAGTGTGCGGACGTAGCAGCGAGTGCGGACTCTACGACGCTGGAGATAGATTTATTATGGAATAGACAGACGGACATCCGACAGTGCGATGACAGTCCACGTACTGCGCACTTGTCCACGCGTGCGGACATTGCGCGTGCCATTTTTCGCTGTATGTGCAGACTTGTGTCTAGGAGACGATGCGCTTGTGCAGCGCCTTGCCGCGGTGGTTGAACACGTGGAAGTCGGGACTCGAGATCACGTTTGCGAGCGACCTGCGCACGCACGCGGAGCACGATCCGAGCAAATGAGTACAGACGGATGCGCACGTACAAGGTGAAGGAACAGGAGCAGTCGATAGAGACGTACCGCGAGTGCAGTGCGCGGTTCGAGCGAATCGGGAGCATCTCGCCAGCAGTGATCAGCACGCCAACGAGGCTGATCACGAACGACAGCACGAGCTCCACGACGACCTGCATACGACATGCGAGTATATGCAGTCAGTTTGCTGTATCTAGTGCATGGGCAATAGCGCTCGTATACGCAACGCGCGTACCTCGAATGGCGGCATCTTGGCGTCCGTCACTTCGGTCAGCTTGACATACTCGGCATCTGCACGCGAGTGCATCACGCGCAGGAGCTCATCGCGTGAGCAAATTGAAGCCGATCCCAGCGCGTGAAAAGCAAGCGCGGCGGCAAGACGTACACTGAACTGAGTAGTAGCCGGCGTGCAGCAGCAGGAGCGAGCCGACTGCGATGAGGAGCTTGCCAAGCATCGTGGCAACGTCGATGGTGATGTGGTCGATCGAGTGATGCGAGGGAGTCTGTGCGTTTGTGTTGCTGCTCCCTTTGTGTTGGGATCCTGAGGTTTAGCACTATCACTTTATACACGATACATACTCATCTCAAGTGTATTTGTTGATAACATAGTGCGAAATACGAGGGAGCATTCTCACGAAGTGCGACTTCCTCGATGTAGCTGCACAACATCCGATCCGCAGACAGCCCGACAAGACACGATGATGTTCTGGAAGAGCGCGAGCGCTACGACGACGACAAAGACCACATCATCAACTACTGCAGCACGTGCAACAACACGCGCAAGCAATGGATCCACTGCACCTGCTCCTGCTGTAACGATCCCGTCGTATGTGCTCTCGGAGCAGCGCCGCAATGAGCTCCTCCTTGCTGCGCGCGCGAACCGCGTGTCGTGGATCGACGGCGTCGACGAAGCCACTGTCGCTGCAACCGGCGCGCTCGAGCGCAGTCACAAGCGCGCGCTCAACAAACACGCGGGCTCGAGCATTCCGCCGCACTGCCAGCAAGCCCTCGAGGCGATCTCGACCGAGATGCAAGCAGTCCTCAGCTCGCTCGACGAGCTCAAGCAGCAGATCATGCCGAACCGTCTCGGTCTCGACGCTCCGTCGACCACTACATCGAGTCGCTCGGCTGCGGCGCTCATGTACTGCAGTGCAGACGGGACATCTGTGCCGTACCGTACGATCTTCCAGGACCTGTACGAGCTCGACGCGAAGCTGCGGACGTGGCAGCGCACGCACAGCGAGAGCATCGCGTCGTCGCCGCAGCGGCGCAAGCGCATGACTGCAGACGATAAAGAGATGGTCTTTTTGCTTGCATATCGCGAGTTCGTGACACTGCTCAAGAGCCCTCGCGCCGCGGAGCTCGTGTACCAGATCCAGTCGTTCGTCAAGACGTTCGAGTCGTCGTGGGACCTCGCGCGCATGCTCGAGCACCGAGCGCCGAGCGAACGTCCAGGCGCGCAGGTCCAGGCGTTCGTTGACAAGCTCGTGACGCAGCTACGACACAACGACAAGCTCTTGGACTTGCTCGACGACGAGTGTCTGCCTCACATCGACGACGACGACGACGCCTCGACTGCGCTCCGGCCGACCGAGTTCCTCACTGGCACGGACGACTGGAGCGCCGACTTGCTTCACGAAGTCCTCGAGGCGTTCGTGATGGAGAAAGTGTACGCGAAGGCGCTGACGCCGTCGCCGCAAGCAGCAGCGGCCGACGCTGCGCTCTACGACCGCCTCGCGACGCTGGCGTTTGTCGACTTTTGCCACTTGGACCTCCCGACGCCGCAGACCGACGCTGCGAAGGCGCAGTGGCGCCAGCTTGTGCGCGAGCTCCAGGACCTGCCGCTGTTCCTCTCGCCGCGGCGCAAGATGGACTGCGTCCTGCGCGTGTGTCAAGGGCTCACGACGCTCTTGGCGAGCGAGCGCAGCAACTACGCGTTCCCGTCAGCAGACGAGTTCCTCCCAGGACTCATCTACTTGCTCCTGCAAGCAAACCCGCGCGAGCTCCAGCGCAACGTGAGCTACATCTTGGAGTACCGCTGTCCCTCGAAGCTCGTGTCTGAGCCTGGCTACTTCTTCACGCACGTGCGGTCGAGTCTCGAGTTTCTCGAGCACGTCGACGGCTCGCTCCTCACGATCGCTCCCGACGACTTTGAGCGCGGCTTGCGCGCGAGCAAGCAGCAGGTCATGGCCGCAGTCGCAGCGCCAGCAGCCCCAGTCAAAAGCCCACGCGCTGCGACGACGTCAGCACCGGAAGACGCGAGTCTCCCAAGTGTCCTCGACGTTCGCGAAAGACGCTTGGCACTCCAGGCGCGTCTCGCGTAGTTGCTAAAACCCAGCGACGCGTGGGTGATTGGGTGATTGGGTGCATGCACCAACTCAATGACCGTGTCGTTCTAGCCATGGCACTGTGAGAAAGACCGACAAGTCTTATTCGTTCAAGCGTCATTGCCTAGTGCACACACGGCGCAGTGTGCGATCGCCAGTCTCCAAGACGCACACGACGCGACGCATGCGCTTCACAACGTTCCGAGCGCGTCCTGGCGGTGGCGCGCTACCGAAGCCGTCGTCGAACTACACTGAGCGCATGTACAAGCACTTCGCGAGTCTCCGCAGCGCGCGCGTGCGAAAGGACTCGAGTACTCTCGAGAAGCGCAGTGGCAGCAGCGAGCGCAGCGCTGTCGACACGAGCGATCGTGACGCCATTGTACGGCTTGACGACTCTGAGCTCTGCTTCCCAGTCGCAAACAGAGATGGCGAGACGACGATTGACCGCCCGAGCGACGCACGTGACACCACTGCGACGCCACCGTCGCAGCCGAAGCGGTCTCCACTCGTGCTCCTGCAGTCGGCAGCGTGGGGACGGGATACGCGCACGCGATTGCACGAGACTGCAGTGCGTCTCCGCTCTGCGTGTGCGGCGACGCGCAGTCACCTCCTCAAGCGCATGTGGCGAGCGCGCGCTCCGTCGCGATCGGACCGCAGCGTCTCGCCTTCGTCGTCATCGCCATCGTCCGCTGCCTCGTCGCCTCGTCACCGGCGTCGCGTATTCAGCACAACGGACCAGCGAGCGCTCGACGCGGCGCGCGAGAGCTTGATTAGCATTCGGATGTCGTACTTCAGCTCGCGGTCGCTCTCGGACCCTGTCGTCGCGGAGCCAGAGCGTTACAGTGACTCGAGTGACGACGACGGCGATCGAGAGAGCTCGCGCAGTGCTCGTCAGGACGCAGCGCTGCAGATGCAATCGAGTGCGACCGATCTCTTTCGCCGTCGGTGCTCGTCGGCGAGCAGCTATGCGAGCGAGTCGGACCCGCACAAGTACGCGCTGAACCGCTCGAGCGCGCTCAGCGACTGCGACGACGCTGTGCGCAGCAGCCTCATGGTCAGTAGCAGCGACGACGACAGCGAGAGCGACGACGACGAGTCGTACGCGACGCCCGTGCGCGACTCGCTGTTTGAGCTCCCAGACGGCACGACTGTGTGGGTCCGCAGCCAGTGGATCTAGCTAGCGCTAGGAGCGACAACAACAATGAGAGACACGAACACATGCATTGTCTTGTCAAGTGGTTCGCGTGTGTGTTCACAAGCGGCTGTCGCCTCCATCCATTTCGCTGGTCGTTCGTACGCACAGCGCGCGCTTGTCGCGACGACAACAACCTCATCGCGCGCATGACGACCACAATGTGCCTTGCCTTGCGCAAGGAACTTCAATGCGGATTTGCAGTGAGTGTGGCCATTTCGACTCTCACATACGTTGTTCAAGATCTCACTGCTCTTCATTGTAAATCCAATACAAGCCCATTTGTCGAAAGTCGAGCTTCAGGTCGATCCCCTCACAGAAACGTGCAGGCGGCAAGATGAACCAGCTCGCGCTCCTTCGACCCGCGGCGCGCCGCAGCATCCTCGCTGGCCCCGCACCAGCGCAGCGCCGTAACACGACAGATGAACGAGATGTCCACGACCCTCTCGCGGTTGTCGTTCGGCGGCGCAGCAGACGCTCCAAGAACTGCAAGCGCGCACGCGCTGGACAGCAGCAGCAGCAGCAGTCGCGACGGCAACACCAACACCCACGTTCAGGCCAGGAATCTGCGCCAGACAGCAACATGGAGGAGCAGCTCGCACGCATGCGAGAGCAGCTCGCGGCTCTCGACCGGCGCCTCACGATCCTCGACTCGGTCGCGCTCGTGTCGCGCCAGAACGCACAGGCAGCCGCAGTCCAGATGATGGCGACGTACCATCGGTTTACATCGCGCGGCTACGCAACGCACGACGCTGCGTCGACGCGGTTCCTTCGGTCGTTCTTCGCAGACGACGTGCGGTGCACCGACTTCACTGGGCTCACAGTCTTCTTGCAGCAATGGGAGCACTTCTCGCTCTGCCACGCGAGCATCACTGTCTCGCCCAAGAAACTGGACGTCCTCGCAACGGAGACACTCGAAGCGCGGAGTAACAGCGCGAGCCGCTACAGTGACGACGTGTTCGTTGTCCGGAGCGTCGGGACCACAACGCTCCGGATCTCGCGCGTCACGATCGAGCGCATTTTCCCACACGTCCTCACGAACGAGCCGCTCGTGCAGTGGCTCATTGGGAAAGAGTACGCATTCGCGTACACCATGGTCGTGCACGTGAACGCAGACGGCCGGATCTTCCAGCTCGAGTCCCGCGTGGACCTCACATCGGCGCTCTTGGATTTGCTCAAAGACCCGCTCGTGACGCTCCAGATGATCGAAGCCGCTGCGATGACGCGCGCTGGCAACTTGCTCCTGCAGACGGAAGTCCGCGACGCGCAGAACACGATCGAGAACGGCGTGTTATGAGAGAGAGAGAGAGAAAAGACGAGTGGACAGACTGCGTAGGTGTATGACGTAAGAGAACCAGGCGAGGGTGCTCGCCATAGGCTTGGAGGACATCCTACAGGTCCATGCGACTGCCAGAAGCGCTGTTTGTCTCTGATCCAAGGTCTGTTCGACCCCATGCGCTCCCTCTCACACATACATATTGTCGCCATCCTGGTCATGCGCGTCGGCATCCAGCCGATTGCGACGTGAGTCTTGCTCGAGTAGTGCGAAGAGCATGCAATCGCGAGTCAACGACACGCATGTCAAAGACTTCGACCTGCTTGAAGCTATCAGCAACGTATGACGTGATGCGTTGGTGGTGCTGCTGCTCTCGAGGCTCGAGTCTCGATGAAGCCAACACGTCCCTTCGACGCGTCTGGGGACCAGTCGCAGGTCATGCTCGAAGTGCTCAGCCAGGTCAAGCGAGTTGATGCACGGTCGGCCGGACGAGACAATATCGGACGCACCACTTCGAATCACGCCTCCCCAATGTCGCGTTTTGCTGATGTTCGCGGGCGTCGTGAGGCGATGGCTGCATCAAGACTTCAGTCATGCGGTCACAAATTCGTTAGTTTGGGGATGTCGTACGTACCAGCGTCGAAGGCGACGATCCAAGGCACGAAGTACTGCGCGTCGTCGAACTCGTCGTACGTGGCCGCATGCGACCGTGGGAGCAGCAGCTCAAGCACAGATGAGGTTACATAGCTGGGCCTCGCGATGCAGTGAGCTTGTTGTGACAACGAAGATCGGCGGGTCAGAGGCACCAAGCAGCGCAGCACAAAACAAGTCTGCAGCGCCAGCAAGCAGCTCGATCTGGGGAACGATGTCTCTGCTCGTCGCTGTCGTGATCGCAGCACTCGTGTAGTTTTGCAACAATACACAAGCAAGAGCTGCAAGCCAGTAAGTACCTCGTGTCTCAAGTCCAATGTCGAGTTGCGCCAGTGACGAGCATCGTCTTCTTAGTCATCTCTGTCGCTATCGTCGCCATTGCCATCGTCCCCGACAGAGCAATGAACGCTCAATCCTGTGCCTTGTGTGTGTGTGTTAGTCCAGCGAGCGAGCGCTGCACGTGCGTCGCTGTCTCGAGAGAGAGTTCATTCACTGGACGTCGGTGCTTGCTGCCTCTCACTCGCTCGCTCTACTTACACTCGTTCAAGTACGTCTGCAGCCGTTGTCACCATGGCACGATCTTGGCATCGTAGCTGATGAACTTACCGCTGTCGGCTGGCGCGAGTCGCGCCAGCACCCGAGTCGAGTGTGTGTCGTGTCATTGATTTATTCTTGCTTCATTTCCTTTTGATTTCGTTCTGATTGTCAACAACTTATTGATTCATTTGAGTTTGTAGGAATTTTACAGTATTTCGGCGATACAAAAGAAGTACAGTGAATCGTTACGATAACTTCCTACATAAAACCAAGTCAATAACTAGTCAACTTGAAATTTCAAGAAAACATGACTTGGTTTTATGATCAGAATTCATGTGCACGTGAAAAACAAAAAACAATGATTCAAAATTGCAAATCATAGACATGTGATCGTTTTATACTTTATTCAAGTGAGTGGAACGAGACATGAATAGTTCGTGCCAAAGTATACTTCAATCAAGACGAATGTTCCAAAGTTCGTTTTCCGTGCTTTTCGCACTATCGAAAAATCATTAGAAGTCTATAGATATACTTTAATCAAGACAAACCACATCTGTCTGGCGAAACACTCGCGATACAACACAAAAGACGTCTATACCCATACTTTAATCTAGATAAACAACGTCTCTTTCCCTTATATGCGCATGCGAATCGCACTTTACGCTGATTTGCTCGAGCCGAACAAGCTGAACGAGTACAGGACCGACATCCGACATGCTGCCGCAGAAGAGGGCGGCGCTCGCGCTCAAAGCTGCCGAGTACATGATCTTGGCGCTTGGGCGCTCCCCAGGCGATGTCAGCACGGTTCTGTCGGCCAAAGGCGTCTCCAAGACGAACCTGACCTCGAGAGTTGGCGCGCAGTATCAAGCAGATCAACTGCGCCGCGCCGAGAAATCAGCAGTGGCATCTTCTCAGCTCGCAACAAGAAGCAAAACAAGCACCGCAACCACCACCAGCACAAGATCAAGTGTTGTAATCACAAGCACAAGATCAGCGTTCCTCTCCTTTGTAGGAGCGAACTGTCTACCTAGTGGTCGTGCTCGACTGCGCGCTGTCGCTCATTGCGCTCTTATTCGGGCTGCACGTGAAGAAGGTGCGCATGTATTATGTTGACCTATAAGAAGCCCATACAATCTGCAAGCGTACATGGCTCGCATTGTCTATCAAGCAGTTTACCAGCGTAGACAGCGGCACTACTACAGTGCTTGAGGTGCGAAGTTGTCGGGTTCAATCGATTCTCATGAATTTCATTTCATCGATGCAGTGTCGCTTTATCTAATTGTTTAAGCGGCGTGCAAAAAGACGCCATCACTATATGAAGTACTATATGCTTATTATGGCACTATAGTTTTCACCACTGGGCACAATTGATTGTTTGTTCAGGAGCATCATCATGAAGTGCGCAGTTGAACACGTCGATGCGTGCAGCCAACAGCATATTAGAGTGAAAACCACACATTTACACAGCATTGGTTAATTCGCAATGCTCACCGCGCAAAACAATTTTTGTGGCACTGTCATGTTTGTCATCAGTGTAGCAGTATCTAACACTTAACTTCTGTCGTAATGTGTCTGTTCGTGCGTGCGTGTGCGCGTCCGCACGTCAAAGGGACAGCCAGAATATGTCACGCTTTTTACGGCAAGAGGCAATTTTTGACTGGCTTTTTATGGGTGCGGTTCGAGACATGAAACCACATTTTGATTTATCCACACATGAAATAATATTCGGGACTGTCCCGAACTGTCCCGGCTTTCAGCCGAGGGCACCTCGCGCGGACCGAAGCAGTGCCATGCAGCTCGGAGCATGCCACGGCGGGGCGGAGGTCGGCAGCACTGCTTAGTATGGTGCGACTGAGGTTTTGCGCGGTGGTGATGAGGCCCACACAGCGATATACATTACACAAATGACTCCAACCAAGCATTATTGTTCCGCCCACACAGCGGGCGGCACTCGGCTAGTTTCTTAAACCATGCTCGTAACGTTGCATCCCCTATTTCTTGAATTTTGATTATTTGTGGACCAACTATATATGCACTTTAGGTATAGCTACGTTAATACCTGTCGGACAGAACACATAGTTTGCAGTAACCTCAAAACGATATGATACAGGCTTTGCTGGCAGATGTGGAGCAACTGTGACGGCGAGCGGAACGACTAATGGTCAATCGCATCTTGCGCTTATTTCTGTGCGTGTCCTGACCAACACTTGAGTGTATCAGTCATATAGCACGTGTCAACCTTGTATACGTGTTGAAATCGTGTGATGGCAACAATGACCGTTTGTTGGTCACTTTTGACTAAAATAGACTTGTTTTTGTAGTCGCTGGCTTCAAGCAACTGTAGCGATTGGCGTGATGTTGATGTAATCTTTTCACGCTCAAATGTCAGCAATGTCAGCCAAAACGTGTCTACAAAATCAAATCTGAGCATATCGCTGGATTCGTCTAAACAAGAGGACTTAAACTGAGCCCTCCACTGTCCGGACTGAGTTTCTGCCCCGTCCTAGTGCAGCACGTAACATGTCAACATTTTATACATGTTGTATGATATACCAAGTTTAATATGAAATATTGTATACATTGTGAAGTAGAAAGACATATTTTCTACACTTGCTTAATGTATATGAATAATGTTGTATGTGTGGACATGGATCAGATAATCAGGACGGATGTCATTTCTAATACATGTCTACAACATCGGACACTGGAGGGTTAAACTAAAACAGTCCAAACTGAAGTAATCGTACTTTAAGTTACCATATTTTGCCTGTAGAGTACTTTTGTACAAAATTTTTAATTTAGTATTTCATGCGACGTGTGAGCAACTTGATGCTTTGTCACATTCTTGCACTGTCACTTCGTCACTTCAGATTCGCCAATCAAGCGCTCAGGTCGCTTCGCACACACACACACACGCACGCATCGTCCTCGTCCTCGTCCTCGTCCTTGAACGCTGACGACGACGGACAGCACTACCATGACCGCTACGACGACCACGAAGACGGTTCTCATCACCGGTTCGACGCGCGGCATTGGGCTCAAGCTCGCTGAGCGCTACATCCAGCGCGGCTGGAACGTCATTGGCGCTGCGCGCGACCCCACCAAGGCAGACCTGGTATGTACGCTTACCATTGCCAGCACTTGTGTACGTACTCTTGGTCACGACTGACGTTGAGCGTGTTTGGTATTGAAACACAGCTAAAGGCGCTGTCGCCATTCAAGATCGTGCAGCTCGATGCGACTGACGAAGCGTCGGTTGCACGCGCAGCAGCAGACCTCGCCGACGAACCGATCGACTTGCTGATCAACAACGCTGGGATCTTTGGCGGCAGTGGACTCGCGGACACTACGAAAGCCGACTTGCTCCAGCAGTTCGAAGTGAACGCGGTCGGTCCGTTTGTCGTCACGCGCGCGTTCGTGCCGCACCTCCAAGCAGCAGCTGCAGTGCGCGGCGAAGCGTTCGTTGCGCAGATCTCGTCGCGCATGGGGAGCATCGAGCTGAACAGCGGCGGGAGCTACGCCTACCGCACCTCGAAGGCTGCTGTGAACATGATCAACGCGAGCTTGGCGGCCGACCTCAAGAGCGACAACATCGGTGCATTCGTGCTCCACCCTGGCTACGTCAAGACGGACCTCACAGGGTACAAGGGCGACGTCACGACCGACACGAGCGTCCAGGGCCTCGTGCAAGTTATCGAGTCGTTCTCGCTCGCAGACAGCGGCAAGTTCTACGACTTCACTGGCAAGCACCTGCCGTGGTAGATCGAGCCCATAGCGATACGATCACATAGAGAAGCAAACGCGTTTGATCATCACGTGCTGCCACTCGTCCACTTCATCGTCAACGTGTCAGTCAGAACTCTGTCGAAGCGCTTCATGCGGTCGTCTTGCTCCTGACTCGCTCATGCTCAGTCGTTCGAAGACCAGACCAACACGAAGAAGCTAAGCGATCGGACTCACACTGCTGCTGACGATCATCGAGAGAGAAGGCGCATGACGAACCGAAGGACGTCTCGGATGTGCATGTGCTCTGGACGAACGGTCAACGACACACTTTGCTCGCTCTGCATGGAGTGGGACGATGGTGCATCCTCTTCGAGCCACTTGCCATACACACTACTGACCTACGGACCTACGGACCTACTGAGGTCTAGCTGGACGCCTCGACCGGCGCCTCGTAGCTAGGAAAGTCCGTGTAGCCCGTTGCGCCGAGCGCCGAGTTGTAGTACACGTCAAAGCTCGCGGGCGGGTTGAGCGGCCAGTCGTTCGCAAAGCGCTCGGCCAGGTCCGGGTTCGAGATGTACGCGCGTCCAAAGCCAACGAGGTCTGCGGCGCCGCTGCGGATCGCGCCTTCGGCCGTGTCGCGCGCGTAGCTGTTCGTCGCGATGACCACGCCCTTGAACAGCAGCTTGGCCTCGAACGCAGTCATGTTGCGGCACTTGCCGTGGTACCCAAAGCCCTCGCCGTCGAGCATCGCGAGGTACGCCAGTCCGTGGTGGCTCAGCCGCTCCATCACGTACGAGAACGTCTCGACGTTGTCCTCGGAGCCAATGTCTGCGAACGCGCCGTTCGGCGACAAGCGCACGCCGATGCGGTCTGCTGGCCACACGGTCTTGACTGCGTCCACGACCTCCATCAAGAACCGCGCGCGGTTCTCGAGTGAGCCGCCGTACTTGTCCGTGCGCTTGTTCGAGACAGTCTGGAGGAACTGGTCGATGAGGTACCCGTTCGCGCCGTGGATCTCGACGCCGTCGAAGCCCGCCTCCTTCGCGAGCGCTGCGCTGCGACGGTAGTCTTCAACAACGCCCGGGATCTCGTCGGTCTTGAGCGCGCGCGGCGTCTCGTACGGCCCTGCGACGTAGTTGACGTCGCGCGTGTGGCCGCTCACGACGCGGATCGCCGACGCCGACACGATCTCGCCCTTGGCGTTGAAGCTCGAGTGCGACTGGCGACCCATGTGCCACATCTGCACAAAGATCTTGCCGCCCTTGGCGTGCACGCGGTCGACCACGCGCTTCCAGCCAGCGGCGTGCTCCTTCATGTACAGCGCAGGCGCGTGGTGCCAGCCGTAGCCTTGCTCCGAGACTGCGGTCGCTTCCGTCACGATGAGTCCTGCACCCGCGCGCTGCTCGTAGTACACTGCGTTGTTCTCGTTCGGCACGCGCGTGGGGTCCGAGCGGCCGCGCGTGAGCGGCGAGAAGACGACGCGGTTCTTGAGCGTGAGGCCGTCGCCGAGCGTGATCGGCGTGAAGAGCTTGTAGCCAGCGGTAGCCTTGGACATGATGGTGATATGGATGGTTCGGTGCGTTGGGAAGCGTGTGGGCGATTCGTGAATGGCGCTGTACGAGGCGAGGACGCAGTGCTTCGAGCGCTCGCTCCGTGTCTTGTGACTCGTGTGTCTTGATGTGATTGCGACCAAGTTGTGCGCTGTGGTGATTGCGACCGCGCAGCGCTTGACTGGCGCAAAGAGCAAAGAGCGCGGACAAGCAGCTCTTGGGCGTAGCCATCTGTTGTTGCGTGAGTAGTGAGTGAAGTGCGTGTTCACGTAGTCGCATTGCGTTGATCCAATCAAAAGAATCACTTGATTGTGTGAGAATGCTCGAGATCGAGATGCAGACGACGGACTGGAGCAATGGACGCTCGGTCGTTCCTGTGCCTCGGTCGTTCCTGAGCCTCGTGCATGTGTTCGTCCAGCGAGTGCTGCACGTGTGTCGCTGTCTCAAGAGAGAGAGAGAGAGAGAGAGAGCTCATTCTCTGGACGGTGCTGGCGGCCTCTCGCTTGCTCGCTCGCTCTCTTCTTACACATTCTTGTACGTACGTACGCACACACTACTCCTGCTCCTGCTAGTACTTGCTAGCCCTTGCTAGTACAAGCACTCATAAGCACTCGCTCAAGTACGTCTGCAGCCGTTGTCACCATGGCACGACCTTGCCGTCGTAGCTGATGAACTTGCCGCTGTCGGCTGGCGCGAGACCCGCGATGACGTCCGCGAGTCCAGCGACGCTCTCGTCTGGCTGCAGCGCGCCACTAAAGCCTGTGATGCGCGTCACGACGTAGCCCGGGTGCAGCGCGACTGCGATGATCTGGTCGCGCTTGAGGTCTGCTGCAAGACTGGCGTTGATCATGTTCACGCCCGCCTTGGACGCGCGGTAGCCGTAGAGTCCGCCGCTCGTGTTGTCGTCGATGCTGCCCATGCGCGACGAGACTTGGGCAACGACCGCCGAGCCGCTCGCGGCAGCAGCGAGCTTCAGGTTCGGCAAGAGCGCGCGCGTGACGAGGAACGGCCCGACCGCGTTCACTTCGAACTGGCGCATGAGACTCGCTTTCGTCGCGCTCTCGAGCGAGTCCTTCTCGCCGACGCCCGCGTTGTTGAGCAAAAGGTCGATCGGCACGCCCTGGAGCTCGTTCGCGACTTTCGTGATCGACGCCTCGTCGCTCGTGTCGATCTGCACGAGCATGAACAGCGACAAGTGCTTGAGCTGCATCGAGCATCGAGCGTATAGCGTCACACGCAGACACACAAGCGGTGTGTTGTGCACATAGTCGATCGTGAGTGAGTAGAGCGACCAATCACTTGCGTCGACTTTGGTTTTGTCAGTTGCAGTGGTGTGGTGTGGTCAGTGTCAGAGTTTAGTGAGGCAGCACAGTATCGACAAATAGCAGTTGTTGAAGGTGACTGCCAGTCTTTGCACAGGAAGCACAGCAAGCCACTGGAGCTGGAGTCTCTGGTTCATCCGCTCATGCGTCTTGGGCATTGTCTACCTAAGTGCCGCTTGTGCGAGATCTGCGTCGCGCTTTCACTCAATAGTCTCACGATTAGTATACATACCGCGCAAGCTCTTCTCGACATTCCTCTTGTATGTTTTGGGGTGTGCAGTGTGCAGTGTGTATGCTCCTGAGCTCAGACACTGTGATTATACATTGATTATACATGACATCGTACTCGTATACACCACTCGACTTTGCACAGCTCAACAACCAATACTGTAGTAGACGCTCTCAGCTGCTATATTGTGAAGTAGGAGCGAGACCCCTCTAGACTCATTCGGCCGCTCGCTCCTCTTACATACATAAACACACACACTTGCACGCCTTCATGCATGCTTATACAGTTGTTCACTCCCGTGTGAGCGCATGGCGCGCCTCGGTCATCGCAAGCAGACGCACAGACACTGGAGTGTGCGTCTGTACGCGCTTGCGAGACGCAAAGACAGAGACAGCGAAGATCCCTCGCTTAGAAGTTCGGACTGGACATGTCGCCGTACATGTTGCATGTGCCCTGGCCGCCGCCCGTGCGCTTGAGACGGATGTAGCCGCCTTCGCCCCAGCGCGTGCCCCACGAGTTCTTGATCTTGAACGACGTGGCGTCGTAGCCGACCGCGAGCACGGCGTGGTCGAGCTGCATGGTCTGGCACGACGAGAGCACGCCGCCCGAGTACTGCTTCCACGCGTTGTTGCCGGCCGCGACGGCGATGACGACGGGCCGCGTGCGCACGGCCTGGACGAGTCCCGTCTCGCCCGTGACGCGCGTGGATCCCTTGAGACCCGTCTGCGCCTTCGAGCACGAGTTCTGGCAGTTCCCGCGCTGGCCGCCGCTCGACGAGTACGGGTACGCCGCCGACGTGCACAAGCCGTTCTGCTGGATGTACCGGTACGCGTACACCGGCACGCCGCCGTTGCAGCCCATGTTCTGCGTGTCGCAGCTCGTGAGCTGCTGCTCCGAGTACTTGGTCATCGACGTCTTGCCGTTCGCGATGCACTGGCCAGCCTCCACGGCCGCGACGGTCGCGAACGCCCAGCACGAGCCGCACTGGCCCTGGTTCTGCGGCGGCGCCACGCACTTGCTCGACGACCAGTCGAACGAGTTGGCGTCGTTCGCAATCGGCACGGCGCTCGATGCCGGACCCGTCGAGTCATCTGGCGCAACTGGACCCGTCGTCGGACGGTTGCTCGGCGTCTGCGTGCGGATCGGCGCCACCGGGAAGTCCGCGTCGTCGCCCGTGTTGTCACCGTTGTCAATTGGCGACGAGGTCGGCGGCGCGTACGTCGGACGCCACGTGAACCAGTTGGACCAGTCAAAGTCGTAGCCACTCACGCGGCCGTTGCTGTTGCCATTGCTCGATGGCTGGCTGTCCCACCAGTTGTCGCCGCGGAGACGACGGTCGCCGTCGGCCTTGCGGTAGGCGTTCCCGACGTACGTGTGGAACTCTTCGTCCGTGAGGAGCGTGAACGGCGACTTGGTCGAGAACGTCGCGTCCGGGTTCTGCTTCTCGAGCTCCTTGATCTTCTGCTTGGTGAGGAAGAAGCGCTGGCGCTGGTCCTCTTCCTGCTCGTCCGTGCTTCGCGCCTCCGAGTGCGGGATCCAGCCGTTCTCCTCTGCCTGCTCCTTGAACTCGGACATCCACTCGGCCAGCTCCGCGGCGATGTTGTCCTTCTCCTGCAAGTATCGGTGGTAGTCAATGCCGGCGTGCATAGGGCGAGCCGCAGTGAGCACCGCGAGGCTGCTCGCGATCGTCGCGACAAGTGCGCTGGCGCAGATCAGAGACGATGGAGCCTTCATGCTTTGTTGGTAGATCGATGGATGACTGAGTCGCTTGGTGGCGTTGTGGTTTGGTGGGTAGTGCGTCGGTGTGCTGCTGCTAGTCGCGAGCGATGGAGATGCGGTCGGCAGTCGAGGTGTGGTGCGCACAAGCTGGCAAGTTGCAGAATGAGTCTCTCTGCGTGTGAGATGCGATGCGTACCGATCTTGATCGTGCCGGTAGTGCCCGCGCTAGCTTTGACCTGGCTAGTCTCGGATGGCCGAGATCGTTCTTCAGTGAAGGACACTCAAGTGTGCTCAAGAGTGCACTGCTCTGGCCGAGTCCGACACATGGACGCACGGATCACGTCGAGTATGAGTCCCGGTCGTTTGCGCTCGTCAGTGGTGCTTCAGTAGCAGCTGGCCTGGATACCGGCGCTGTTAGTGTGAACGCGCGCTGCAGTACACTGGTGCGGCCACACCCTTCAAGAGAGACGTCGCACGGTCGTGCTTCAGTCACCGATGCAGGACCTGATCTTATCACTGCACTCGTCGCAGGTGGCTGTGCGTCGCGTGGCTCGCTCGCTCGCTTGCTTACTCGCCTTGTGTTGTTGTTGTCGTTGTTGTCGTTGTTGTTGTTGTTGCTGCTGCTGCCATTATCCTTGCCGTCGTTGGAGCTGGTGTCGCGGTGTCGCGGTGTCGTAGCGATTGCACCGCTTCTCAAGACTGTTGGAAGCACCCAGTGCAGACTTGCGGCATGTGCTTAGTACCGGAGCTGCATGCGGGTGGACGACAAGCACCGACGCGCTCATGCCCTGTGGCATCGCTGCAGCGCTCGTTTACTCGCGTTGGTCGTCTAGGCTGACTGGCACTCGCTTGAGGACTGCATGCATGCACGCGAGCGTCGTGTGTTCTGAGCTCCTCAAGGACAATTTGCACGAACAACAAGCTTGAGCTCGTGATGGCGCGCGGGTTCGTTGAGGTGAGCAGCGCCGAGAGCGCGTTCTCTGCAGTCAGCTGGCACTGCGGCGCGCGTCGATCGGATGCCAGTCACAGTCGGAACCATCTCTCTCTCTCTCTCGCGTGCGCGCTCGACTGGACCAAAGCCGAGGCCAACGCGATGTTGTTGTCGGGTGTTCTTGGTGTGTGTGCTGGCTGGTCTTGAAGTTGGTGTTGCTCTTGGTGAGCCTCAGCAAGCAAAGCCCTGCTATCATTGTATTGCTATAAATTGTACTAGTACTTGTGTTGTTGTTGTTGTGTTTCATCGTCAGTGGGAACATGAGAGGACTTGTTGCATCAATTTAGGGATTCCACGTTTGTGCAGATGCTGGTGTCGACAGCAGCAACGTTGTTTCGGACAGCGAGCGCAGTATCAAATGAAGCAGTCGATCACAACACTCGAGCGCCACGCTTTTCCTCCAATCTAAACTCAAAACTCAAAACATCATCATCGGATGCGACTCGTACCTCGTACCTCTGACCTCTGACCTGACCTGACCTGACCTGACCTGACCTGACCTGACCTGACCTGACCTGACCAAGATGCTGAGCGAGCGTGAGCGTGTCAGTCAACTCGATCAACAACAACGCAACGCAACTCAGACCCGGCGTCGTCGCTGCGCTGACTAGTTGGCTCGCTCACTGCGCTGCTCGCGCACAGGCATGTGCTTGTACTTGTACACTTGGTGCAATGCACGAGTGTCTGTGCGACTTGGCTCAAAGACATCGAGTCGAATGCTCAACACCACACAACTCTTTGCAACTCGGAGCTGAGGCGAGCAAGCGCGTGGTGACGGAAGCGAGTGCCTGGATTTCCAAGCGAGCGAGCATGCGAGTGAACAACAAAACGAGTGAGTGAGCAAATGTGCGAGTAGGACCAAGAGCGAGAGTCGGTGCAACATGTAGCACTCGGATGTGCGCCAGTCAGAGCCAGCAGCAGCACATGTACAACAGACAGACACACGAGTCCGTGTCGACTCACATATTGCAAGTGTTCATGCAAAGATAGATCAAGCGTGCGCGTGTCGTCCTGCTGCACAGTGGGTAGTGCGCGCGCGTGGCGACTCGCCCGTCTTCGAGACAAGCGCTCCGCGACTGGTGTCTGTTGTCTGTTTGTCTGTTTGCCTGCTGCTCTCTCGCTGGTGCTGGTGCTCGACTGGCTGACAGATTGCTTGCTCGGTCGCGATAGTATAAGCGAGCAGTAGCAGACAAGCACGCGAACTCTTGCCACCACATGCGAGCAAGACCAGATGTCCGCGAGCAGTGTTGCTCCGTGCGTGCTGGCGACAAGAGTAATGGTCACGCGTGTGCGCCAGCACTTGCTTGCTTGCTTGTGCTTGTGCTTGTGCTTGTGCTTGTGCTTGTGCTTGCGCTTGCTCGCTTGCTTGTGCTTGCGCTTGCTCGCTTGCTTGTGCTTGCGCTTGTTTGCTTGCTCTAGCGTCGAGATTCTCAGACGCGTGCATCGCACAAGCATGCAAGTGGTGAGTGTCCCTTGCTGCGCATACAATGCGATTTATTGCGCGCTTGGACGGACAACGGGCGGATGGACAGATGCGCACTGGCAGACAGATGCGTGGCGGTCGGACAGGTGTGAGCTCTCTTGTCTTGCAGTTGACTTCGTTTGCGGCGACGGTCAAGAGAACGTCTGAGTGGTTGACTCCTCTGCCTGCTTCCAACAGTCTTGAGCAGTGGTGCAATCGCTACGATACCGCGACACCAGGTGCAACAACAACAACAGCAACACAAGGCGAGTAAGCAAGCGAGCGAGCGAGCCACGCGACGCACAGCCACCTGCGACGAGTGCAGTGATAAGATCAGGTCCTGCATCGGTGACTGAAGCACGACCGTGCGACGTCTCTCTTGAAGGGTGTGGCCGCACCAGTGTACTGCAGCGCGCGTTCACAACAACAGCACCGGGATCCGAGCCAGCTGCTACTGAAGCACCACTGACGAGCGCAAACGACCGGGACTCATACTCGATGCGATATCGGATCTCCAAACCGAGTCAGAGCAAGACGTACAAGCAAGGCATAGTCGAGATCGGTGCGCATCGCATCTCACACGCAGAGAGACTCATTCTGCAACTTGCCAGCTTGTGCGCACCACACCTCGACTGCCGACCGCATCTCCATCGCTCGCGACTAGCAGCAGCACACCGACGCACTACCCACCAAACCACAACGCCACCAAGCGACTCAGTCATCCATCGATCTACCAACAAAGCATGAAGGCTCCATCGTCTCTGATCTGCGCCAGCGCACTTGTCGCGACGATCGCGAGCAGCCTCGCGGTGCTCACTGCGGCTCGCCCTATGCACGCCGGCATTGACTACCACCGATACTTGCAGGAGAAGGACAACATCGCCGCGGAGCTGGCCGAGTGGATGTCCGAGTTCAAGGAGCAGGCAGAGGAGAACGGCTGGATCCCGCACTCGGAGGCGCGAAGCACGGACGAGCAGGAAGAGGACCAGCGCCAGCGCTTCTTCCTCACCAAGCAGAAGATCAAGGAGCTCGAGAAGCAGAACCCGGACGCGACGTTCTCGACCAAGTCGCCGTTCACGCTCCTCACGGACGAAGAGTTCCACACGTACGTCGGGAACGCCTACCGCAAGGCCGACGGCGACCGTCGTCTCCGCGGCGACAACTGGTGGGACAGCCAGCCATCGAGCAATGGCAACAGCAACGGCCGCGTGAGTGGCTACGACTTTGACTGGTCCAACTGGTTCACGTGGCGTCCGACGTACGCGCCGCCAACCTCGTCGCCAATTGACAACGGTGACAACACGGGCGACGACGCAGACTTCCCGGTGGCGCCGATCCGCACGCAGACGCCGAGCAACCGTCCGACGACGGGTCCAGTTGCGCCAGATGACTCGACGGGTCCGGCATCGAGCGCCGTGCCGATTGCGAACGACGCCAACTCGTTCGACTGGTCGTCGAGCAAGTGCGTGGCGCCGCCGCAGAACCAGGGCCAGTGCGGCTCGTGCTGGGCGTTCGCGACCGTCGCGGCCGTGGAGGCTGGCCAGTGCATCGCGAACGGCAAGACGTCGATGACCAAGTACTCGGAGCAGCAGCTCACGAGCTGCGACACGCAGAACATGGGCTGCAACGGCGGCGTGCCGGTGTACGCGTACCGGTACATCCAGCAGAACGGCTTGTGCACGTCGGCGGCGTACCCGTACTCGTCGAGCGGCGGCCAGCGCGGGAACTGCCAGAACTCGTGCTCGAAGGCGCAGACGGGTCTCAAGGGATCCACGCGCGTCACGGGCGAGACGGGACTCGTCCAGGCCGTGCGCACGCGGCCCGTCGTCATCGCCGTCGCGGCCGGCAACAACGCGTGGAAGCAGTACTCGGGCGGCGTGCTCTCGTCGTGCCAGACCATGCAGCTCGACCACGCCGTGCTCGCGGTCGGCTACGACGCCACGTCGTTCAAGATCAAGAACTCGTGGGGCACGCGCTGGGGCGAAGGCGGCTACATCCGTCTCAAGCGCACGGGCGGCGGCCAGGGCACATGCAACATGTACGGCGACATGTCCAGTCCGAACTTCTAAGCGAGGGATCTTCGCTGTCTCTGTCTTTGCGTCTCGCAAGCGCGTACAGACGCACACTCCAGTGTCTGTGCGTCTGCTTGCGATGACCGAGGCGCGCCATGCGCTCACACGGGAGTGAACAACTGTACAAGCATGCATGAAGGCGTGCAAGTGTGTGTGTTTATGTATGTAAGAGGAGCGAGCGGCCGAATGAGTCTAGAGGGGTCTCGCTCCTACTTCACAATATAGCAGCTGAGAGCGTCTACTACAGTATTGGTTGTTGAGCTGTGCAAAGTCGAGTGGTGTATACGAGTACGATGTCATGTATAATCAATGTATAATCACAGTGTCTGAGCTCAGGAGCATACACACTGCACACTGCACACCCCAAAACATACAAGAGGAATGTCGAGAAGAGCTTGCGCGGTATGTATACTAATCGTGAGACTATTGAGTGAAAGCGCGACGCAGATCTCGCACAAGCGGCACTTAGGTAGACAATGCCCAAGACGCATGAGCGGATGAACCAGAGACTCCAGCTCCAGTGGCTTGCTGTGCTTCCTGTGCAAAGACTGGCAGTCACCTTCAACAACTGCTATTTGTCGATACTGTGCTGCCTCACTAAACTCTGACACTGACCACACCACACCACTGCAACTGACAAAACCAAAGTCGACGCAAGTGATTGGTCGCTCTACTCACTCACGATCGACTATGTGCACAACACACCGCTTGTGTGTCTGCGTGTGACGCTATACGCTCGATGCTCGATGCAGCTCAAGCACTTGTCGCTGTTCATGCTCGTGCAGATCGACACGAGCGACGAGGCGTCGATCACGAAAGTCGCGAACGAGCTCCAGGGCGTGCCGATCGACCTTTTGCTCAACAACGCGGGCGTCGGCGAGAAGGACTCGCTCGAGAGCGCGACGAAAGCGAGTCTCATGCGCCAGTTCGAAGTGAACGCGGTCGGGCCGTTCCTCGTCACGCGCGCGCTCTTGCCGAACCTGAAGCTCGCTGCTGCCGCGAGCGGCTCGGCGGTCGTTGCCCAAGTCTCGTCGCGCATGGGCAGCATCGACGACAACACGAGCGGCGGACTCTACGGCTACCGCGCGTCCAAGGCGGGCGTGAACATGATCAACGCCAGTCTTGCAGCAGACCTCAAGCGCGACCAGATCATCGCAGTCGCGCTGCACCCGGGCTACGTCGTGACGCGCATCACAGGCTTTAGTGGCGCGCTGCAGCCAGACGAGAGCGTCGCTGGACTCGCGGACGTCATCGCGGGTCTCGCGCCAGCCGACAGCGGCAAGTTCATCAGCTACGACGGCAAGGTCGTGCCATGGTGACAACGGCTGCAGACGTACTTGAGCGAGTGCTTATGAGTGCTTGTACTAGCAAGGGCTAGCAAGTACTAGCAGGAGCAGGAGTAGTGTGTGCGTACGTACGTACAAGAATGTGTAAGAAGAGAGCGAGCGAGCAAGCGAGAGGCCGCCAGCACCGTCCAGAGAATGAGCTCTCTCTCTCTCTCTCTCTCTCTTGAGACAGCGACACACGTGCAGCACTCGCTGGACGAACACATGCACGAGGCTCAGGAACGACCGAGGCACAGGAACGACCGAGCGTCCATTGCTCCAGTCCGTCGTCTGCATCTCGATCTCGAGCATTCTCACACAATCAAGTGATTCTTTTGATTGGATCAACGCAATGCGACTACGTGAACACGCACTTCACTCACTACTCACGCAACAACAGATGGCTACGCCCAAGAGCTGCTTGTCCGCGCTCTTTGCTCTTTGCGCCAGTCAAGCGCTGCGCGGTCGCAATCACCACAGCGCACAACTTGGTCGCAATCACATCAAGACACACGAGTCACAAGACACGGAGCGAGCGCTCGAAGCACTGCGTCCTCGCCTCGTACAGCGCCATTCACGAATCGCCCACACGCTTCCCAACGCACCGAACCATCCATATCACCATCATGTCCAAGGCTACCGCTGGCTACAAGCTCTTCACGCCGATCACGCTCGGCGACGGCCTCACGCTCAAGAACCGCGTCGTCTTCTCGCCGCTCACGCGCGGCCGCTCGGACCCCACGCGCGTGCCGAACGAGAACAACGCAGTGTACTACGAGCAGCGCGCGGGTGCAGGACTCATCGTGACGGAAGCGACCGCAGTCTCGGAGCAAGGCTACGGCTGGCACCACGCGCCTGCGCTGTACATGAAGGAGCACGCCGCTGGCTGGAAGCGCGTGGTCGACCGCGTGCACGCCAAGGGCGGCAAGATCTTTGTGCAGATGTGGCACATGGGTCGCCAGTCGCACTCGAGCTTCAACGCCAAGGGCGAGATCGTGTCGGCGTCGGCGATCCGCGTCGTGAGCGGCCACACGCGCGACGTCAACTACGTCGCAGGGCCGTACGAGACGCCGCGCGCGCTCAAGACCGACGAGATCCCGGGCGTTGTTGAAGACTACCGTCGCAGCGCAGCGCTCGCGAAGGAGGCGGGCTTCGACGGCGTCGAGATCCACGGCGCGAACGGGTACCTCATCGACCAGTTCCTCCAGACTGTCTCGAACAAGCGCACGGACAAGTACGGCGGCTCACTCGAGAACCGCGCGCGGTTCTTGATGGAGGTCGTGGACGCAGTCAAGACCGTGTGGCCAGCAGACCGCATCGGCGTGCGCTTGTCGCCGAACGGCGCGTTCGCAGACATTGGCTCCGAGGACAACGTCGAGACGTTCTCGTACGTGATGGAGCGGCTGAGCCACCACGGACTGGCGTACCTCGCGATGCTCGACGGCGAGGGCTTTGGGTACCACGGCAAGTGCCGCAACATGACTGCGTTCGAGGCCAAGCTGCTGTTCAAGGGCGTGGTCATCGCGACGAACAGCTACGCGCGCGACACGGCCGAAGGCGCGATCCGCAGCGGCGCCGCAGACCTCGTTGGCTTTGGACGCGCGTACATCTCGAACCCGGACCTGGCCGAGCGCTTTGCGAACGACTGGCCGCTCAACCCGCCCGCGAGCTTTGACGTGTACTACAACTCGGCGCTCGGCGCAACGGGCTACACGGACTTTCCTAGCTACGAGGCGCCGGTCGAGGCGTCCAGCTAGACCTCAGTAGGTCCGTAGGTCCGTAGGTCAGTAGTGTGTATGGCAAGTGGCTCGAAGAGGATGCACCATCGTCCCACTCCATGCAGAGCGAGCAAAGTGTGTCGTTGACCGTTCGTCCAGAGCACATGCACATCCGAGACGTCCTTCGGTTCGTCATGCGCCTTCTCTCTCGATGATCGTCAGCAGCAGTGTGAGGCACACGGCCGAGCGTCCGTTACGCTGTCGGGGGCGATGGCAATGGCGACGATAGCGACAGAGATGACTAAGAAGACGATGCTCGTCACTGGCGCAACTCGACATTGGACTTGAGACACAAGGTACTTACTGGCTTGCAGCTCTTGCTTGTGTATTGTTGCAAAACTACACGAGTGCTGCGATCACGACAGCGACGAGCAGAGACATCGTTCCCCAGATCGAGCTGCTTGCTGGCGCTGCAGACTTGTTTTGTGCTGCGCTGCTTGGTGCCTTTGACCCGCCGATCTTCGTTGGCACAACAAGTCCACCGCATCGCGAGGCCCAACTACGCTCACCGGCGCTTGAGTTGCTGCTCTCAAAGTCGCCCATGGCCACGTGCGACGAGTTCGACGACGCGCAGTACTTCGTGCCTTGGATCAGCGCCTTCGACGCCGGAATGTACGCCGCCATCAAGCCAGCGAACTCGCGGCTGAACGATAGCCCTTCTCTCGCAAACATCTCCTTCATCTCGAGTTGGAGGTTGCCAGAGCCAGCGGCGCGGAACCGTGCGCTCTGGACGTACATGACACTGCTGTTCGCGGCGATGTACACGTCGCCGCTGCCGTTGACGAAGATCGAGACCGCGTCGTCCGGGAACGTGACGTTTGTGGAATCAAACACGCTTCGGTTGCCATCCTTCGAGTCTTGCATGACGCTCCCAAGCTCGACGCTTGGCGCGAGGTTGATCACGATCCAAGTGTCGACGGAGGTGCTCGACGCGTTGTGCTTGGGACTGACCACGAGTGTCTCGCGACCTCCTGCGAGCTTTGTCGTGATGCTGACAGCGCCTTGCAGCGTTGCGACAGTGCCGATGGTGCCTTCCGGGAGCAAATCGCTGTCAATGCGGTTGACCGTCGCGTGCCCTGGCGTCGCGAGCTCCACGTTGAGCGTGATCGTGCTGTCGTTGCTGCTATCGCTTGCAGTGGACGAGATGAGTGTCCAGTACGGGCTCACAACTAGCGAGCCAACGCTCACAGGTGATGCTGACCGCTTCATCTCTTGGACAACAAGCGTCGACGAGTTCTCGGCCGCACTCGAACTAGCAGCAGCACTGGCGTTCGCGCTGGCAGCGCGCAGTGTGCGGCGTCTGGTGAGCTTGTAGTCCGCCTTTGTCTTTGTAAAGAGCACGTCGTCCGCGACCACGACGCTCGCATCTCCGCTCGTGACCACTTTCTTCAGCGCTGTCTTGCGCTGCAGCACGACTTCTGTGAGCAAGTGTGCAGGCGCGTTGGTACTCATCGTGGTCGTGCCGGTGGTGGCAGCACTCGGGTGCGAGACTGCGAGCTTCGCGCCCCGCATCGCGCGCTTGCTGGCGACTGCGACAGCATCGACGAGCTCGGTGGTTGCGCCAAAGACGGTGATCGTCCCGAGTTGCTTGGACGCACTTGATGTCGAAGACATAGTGGCGGCAGCAGCGTATGTGATGAAGACTTGGCCAGGCAAGTCGAGTGCGAGCGTCTCGATCGCTGTGAGCGAGGCACCTGCGTCGCTGCTGATCTTCCACTGCTTGGAGAACGCTTGGCTGGACAGAGCTGGGTTGCTCACTTGCGCCGCAGCGCTCGATGCGATGACAAAGCTCGGTGCTGTTGTTGTCGTTGTCGTCGTCGCTGCGGATGTTGCGCCAGCCACGTGTTGCATACACACTGCATGGAGCAGCAGTGCGAGTGCGAGGATGAGCGTAGAGTGACGCGACTTGGCGCGCATGATCAGCGTGGAGGAGGTGACTGGGAGCGAATGCAAGTGCTCGAGTTGAGTTGTGTCGTGGAGAGCGCAGGTTGGAGACTGCGGGAAGCGAGACCGAGAGCTCGCATAAGCAGCTGATGTCGATGTTCATCGAGACGGTCCAACGGACCACATCGGGTATATGCATCCACAATGTTTGGAACCTTGCGCGTCGACCTTGAAGGAGACACGAGCACGGCGATAGCTCGCTCCATGAGCTGGCGTCGACCATCGCGCGCGCGTCCGACGAGCATGAACATGAGCACAAGTCCAACAGGAGTCGCATCATTGCTAATACACCAAGAGAGATATTCTAGTGTACTTGATATTTGGATGTCTTAATATTAATATTTGTCTGCGCGATATAAACAAGAAGCAAAAAAGCGATCTTGGCGCTTTTGTAGCTGTTACGCCTTCTTCTCTTCGACCACAAGCAGCAGCAGCAGCGCTCGTGCGCGTGTGGTCTCTTGCTCTCGACCTCTCTCTCTCCTCTCCATCTCTCTCGCTTCCTCGTCGCGTCATGGCGCGCTCGTCTCTCAAGAAGCATGACAGCGCCGTCGAGTCGCGCGCGCTCAAGGCCCGGCGCGACCGCGTGACGACGCAAGTGCGCAAGGACAAGCGGCGCCAAGCCGTGCAGACAAAGCGCCGGCGTCTCATGTCGAGCGACAGCGAGATGGCGCTCACCGGCCGCGACATCACGGAGCTCGTGCAGATCCTCTCCGACACGAGCTCGGCGTCGATCGACTCGCACCAAGAGCGCTTCGACGTCCTGCGCGAGATCCGCGTGCTCCTCGCGACGCACGAGCACGACTACGACGCGGTCGAGAAGATCATCGAGTCTGGCGTACGTCTCGCTCTCTTGCTGTATCTGTACGTGTCGTAGAGCTAACAAGCGGCACATGTGGTCGTCGCTAGATCGTGCCGATCATGGTGAACCTGCTCAACTCGGCGTCGCCGCTCGCGAGCGCCACGCGCACGGGCGGCGAAGTGTACCGCGAGATCCTCTGGTGCCTCACAAACATTGCGAGCGGGCAGTACGAGCACACGAAGCTCGTGCTCCCAGCCGTGCCGCGCTTGCTCCAGTTCCTCGACGGCGCGAACCACACGCTCGCAGAGCACGCGGCGTGGGTGCTTGGGAACATCGCGGCCGACTGCGACGAGTTTCGCCAGCAGCTCATTGCGAGCGGCGCCGTCGCTGCGCTCGTCAAGCAGCTCGGGAGCGCCGAGCCAGAGCTCGCGAAGAACAGCGCGTGGGCGCTCTCGAACATTGCGCGCGGCCACGAGACGTCAGCGAAGGCGTTCATTGACGCCGGGATCGTCGCGGCGCTCGCAACGGGCTTGGCGACGTCGCCGCGCGGCGCAAAGACGTTCAGCGACGACACGGTGATCGAAGTCGCGTGGCTCTTGAGCTTCCTCACGGCGCGCGAGGAGCAGTACTTGCAGCTCCTGCTCGAGAACGGGCTCGTGGCGTGGCTCTTACCGTTCTTCTCGAGCGCGAACGAGCTCCTCGTCACGCCGATCCTGCGCGTGTTTGGGAACGTCTGCTGCGGCGCCGCGGACCACCACACGGACGAGTGGCAGCTCCCGTACGTCCACGCGCTGCTGCAGCCGACGTCGCCGTTCTTGCCCAAGCTCGTGGCGTTCCTCGCGCCTGACGTCGCTGCGAGCCACGCGCACTTGGCGAGCGAGAGCGCGTGGGTGCTCTCGAATCTCGCGGCGCTCGACGCACAGGTCGTCGACGTCCTCGTGCTCGCCGGTGTGCTCCCGCTCCTCGGCGCGCAGTTCCGCGACGGGAGCTTTGAAGTGCGTCGTGAAGTCGCGTTCGCGCTCACGAACATTGCGCTCACGAGCGCTGGGCACTTGGACCAGGTCCTTGCGCTCGGCGTCCTCAAGGGCTTCCTCCAGTACTTGAGCGCCGCAGACGTCGCAGTCGTGGGGAACTCGCTCCGGTTCATCGAGAACGTCCTGCGCGTCGCGCCGCGCGGCGTCCACGTCGTCGAAGTGAACGACGGCATCGATGCGCTCGAGACCGTGCAGTTCCAGTCGAGCGAGGAGCACTTGGCCAAGTGGGCCGCGGCGCTCGTGAACGAGTTCTACGGCGAGAACTACGGCGTCAACTCGCCGCCGAGTGCGCCTGCGACTGGCGGCTTTGTGCCAAACCTCTCGGTGCTCCAGCCACCGCCCGCGCAGTTTGCATTCAGTGGCGCGCAGTCGGCGATCGGCATGAGCTCGCCTGGCGGTCGTGGCCGCGGCGCGCACATGACGACGCCAGCGTGGAAGAAGTGACCGAGACGACAAGACGCGTGACGAACCGAAGGACGTCTCGGATGTGCATGTGCTCTGGACGAACGGTCAACGACACACTTTGCTCGCTCTGCATGGAGTGGGACGATGGTGCATCCTCTTCGAGCCACTTGCCATACACACTACTGACCTACGGACCTACGGACCTACGGACCTACTGAGGTCTAGCTGGACGCCTCGACCGGCGCCTCGTAGCTAGGAAAGTCCGTGTAGCCCGTTGCGCCGAGCGCCGAGTTGTAGTACACGTCAAAGCTCGCGGGCGGGTTGAGCGGCCAGTCGTTCGCAAAGCGCTCGGCCAGGTCCGGGTTCGAGATGTACGCGCGTCCAAAGCCAACGAGGTCTGCGGCGCCGCTGCGGATCGCGCCTTCGGCCGTGTCGCGCGCGTAGCTGTTCGTCGCGATGACCACGCCCTTGAACAGCAGCTTGGCCTCGAACGCAGTCATGTTGCGGCACTTGCCGTGGTACCCAAAGCCCTCGCCGTCGAGCATCGCGAGGTACGCCAGTCCGTGGTGGCTCAGCCGCTCCATCACGTACGAGAACGTCTCGACGTTGTCCTCGGAGCCAATGTCTGCGAACGCGCCGTTCGGCGACAAGCGCACGCCGATGCGGTCTGCTGGCCACACGGTCTTGACTGCGTCCACGACCTCCATCAAGAACCGCGCGCGGTTCTCGAGTGAGCCGCCGTACTTGTCCGTGCGCTTGTTCGAGACAGTCTGGAGGAACTGGTCGATGAGGTACCCGTTCGCGCCGTGGATCTCGACGCCGTCGAAGCCCGCCTCCTTCGCGAGCGCTGCGCTGCGACGGTAGTCTTCAACAACGCCCGGGATCTCGTCGGTCTTGAGCGCGCGCGGCGTCTCGTACGGCCCTGCGACGTAGTTGACGTCGCGCGTGTGGCCGCTCACGACGCGGATCGCCGACGCCGACACGATCTCGCCCTTGGCGTTGAAGCTCGAGTGCGACTGGCGACCCATGTGCCACATCTGCACAAAGATCTTGCCGCCCTTGGCGTGCACGCGGTCGACCACGCGCTTCCAGCCAGCGGCGTGCTCCTTCATGTACAGCGCAGGCGCGTGGTGCCAGCCGTAGCCTTGCTCCGAGACTGCGGTCGCTTCCGTCACGATGAGTCCTGCACCCGCGCGCTGCTCGTAGTACACTGCGTTGTTCTCGTTCGGCACGCGCGTGGGGTCCGAGCGGCCGCGCGTGAGCGGCGAGAAGACGACGCGGTTCTTGAGCGTGAGGCCGTCGCCGAGCGTGATCGGCGTGAAGAGCTTGTAGCCAGCGGTAGCCTTGGACATGATGGTGATATGGATGGTTCGGTGCGTTGGGAAGCGTGTGGGCGATTCGTGAATGGCGCTGTACGAGGCGAGGACGCAGTGCTTCGAGCGCTCGCTCCGTGTCTTGTGACTCGTGTGTCTTGATGTGATTGCGACCAAGTTGTGCGCTGTGGTGATTGCGACCGCGCAGCGCTTGACTGGCGCAAAGAGCAAAGAGCGCGGACAAGCAGCTCTTGGGCGTAGCCATCTGTTGTTGCGTGAGTAGTGAGTGAAGTGCGTGTTCACGTAGTCGCATTGCGTTGATCCAATCAAAAGAATCACTTGATTGTGTGAGAATGCTCGAGATCGAGATGCAGACGACGGACTGGAGCAATGGACGCTCGGTCGTTCCTGTGCCTCGGTCGTTCCTGAGCCTCGTGCATGTGTTCGTCCAGCGAGTGCTGCACGTGTGTCGCTGTCTCAAGAGAGAGAGAGAGAGAGAGAGAGCTCATTCTCTGGACGGTGCTGGCGGCCTCTCGCTTGCTCGCTCGCTCTCTTCTTACACATTCTTGTACGTACGTACGCACACACTACTCCTGCTCCTGCTAGTACTTGCTAGCCCTTGCTAGTACAAGCACTCATAAGCACTCGCTCAAGTACGTCTGCAGCCGTTGTCACCATGGCACGACCTTGCCGTCGTAGCTGATGAACTTGCCGCTGTCGGCTGGCGCGAGACCCGCGATGACGTCCGCGAGTCCAGCGACGCTCTCGTCTGGCTGCAGCGCGCCACTAAAGCCTGTGATGCGCGTCACGACGTAGCCCGGGTGCAGCGCGACTGCGATGATCTGGTCGCGCTTGAGGTCTGCTGCAAGACTGGCGTTGATCATGTTCACGCCCGCCTTGGACGCGCGGTAGCCGTAGAGTCCGCCGCTCGTGTTGTCGTCGATGCTGCCCATGCGCGACGAGACTTGGGCAACGACCGCCGAGCCGCTCGCGGCAGCAGCGAGCTTCAGGTTCGGCAAGAGCGCGCGCGTGACGAGGAACGGCCCGACCGCGTTCACTTCGAACTGGCGCATGAGACTCGCTTTCGTCGCGCTCTCGAGCGAGTCCTTCTCGCCGACGCCCGCGTTGTTGAGCAAAAGGTCGATCGGCACGCCCTGGAGCTCGTTCGCGACTTTCGTGATCGACGCCTCGTCGCTCGTGTCGATCTGCACGAGCATGAACAGCGACAAGTGCTTGAGCTGCATCGAGCATCGAGCGTATAGCGTCACACGCAGACACACAAGCGGTGTGTTGTGCACATAGTCGATCGTGAGTGAGTGAGTGAGTGAGTGAGTGAGTGAGCGAAAAGAGCGAGGTAGTGCTCTTGCCGCATGCCTCTACTGGCACAGCACAAGGCAGTAGCCACACAAGCAGCGCTAGAAGCAAGCAAGACTAGCCATAGTAGCAACAACAACTACACCAACGACACACCTCTTCTGCGGTCGCGAGGTCCCGCACTGCAGCGATGACGTTCCAGCCGAGCGCAGCGTAGTGCGTGGCGAACGCGAGTCCGATGCCGCGGTTGCTCCCCGTGACCAGCACGGTTTTCTTACCTGTGCTCGCCATCTCGCACACCGTCCGTCGCCTCGACCTGCTCTGCTCTGCTTCGCTTCGACGCGATCCGATGCGTTGGTGCTCCGACGCAGTGCAAAGCGTGACAAGATCTGTGCGACCACAACAACAACACCAACACACTGCGAGTGGACGCAAATTGTATGTGGATTTGTATGATGTGCGAACCGGCGCGAGCCAATCGAATCGCTCAGATTCGATTGCGTGAACACGCCAGTT
Organism: Pythium guiyangense; assembly: GCA_003730235.1. Classification (NCBI taxonomy): domain Eukaryota; phylum Oomycota; class Peronosporomycetes; order Pythiales; family Pythiaceae; genus Pythium; species Pythium guiyangense. The sequence goes on from QXDM01000026.1 coordinate 938,354, forward strand.
TTTGACTTTCTAAACGTGGTAAATTCTTGATTTCGAGCCGAGCCATTTTTCTATTTCATTTTCCGAGCCTGAGCATGTTTGCAACATGAAAATACTTGACTATTGTATCGAATTTGCAATACCAGCGATCCGATACTTAAAAACTTTGGCGAAAAAGCGGACACTTTGGCATCCAAGCGTCCCACTGTTGATGGCACCAAACTTGTCCTCGTCATCGATCGATCGATCGTCGCATATCTGAGGTCGCGACGCAAGATCGCAAGAGGCAGAGGCACCAGCAGCAGCGTCGTGTGTGTTACTTCGTAGTGCTTCGCAGCGCTTCGCGCGTCAAGAGACTCGATGCGCGCGTGTCTACACGTGGCGCCGCTGCGTGCGTCGGACGTCGCTCAGCGCACCCCGCGCACTCGCCCTCGCCTTCGTCGCACTCCTCAACTCGCCGTTGAACACGCACACCGCTCCAAGCAAGCAAGCAAGCGCCAGGCTACAAGCTCCAGGCTTCGTCCTGTTCACGCAGCCACATCACACGCACCACACGCACTACCCACACTACGATCAAGATGTCCAAGGCTACCGCTGGCTACAAGCTCTTCACGCCGCTGCAGCTCGGCGAAGGCCTGACGCTCAAGAACCGCGTCGTGATGGCGCCGCTCACGCGCGGACGCTCGGACCAGGTCACGCGCGCGCCGAACGAGCACAACGAGGTCTACTACGAGCAGCGCGCGGGTGCCGGGCTCATCATTGCGGAAGCCACGTCCGTGTCCGAGCAAGCGCACGGCTGGTTCGGCGCACCGGGACTGTACACGGAGGAGCACGCCGCGGCGTGGAAGAAGGTGACGGACCGCGTGCACGCCAAGGACGGCAAGATCTTCATCCAGTTCTGGCACATGGGTCGCCAGGGCCACTCGAGCTTCAACGCCAAGGGTGAGCTCGTGTCGGCGTCGGCGCTCGCTGTGCCGGGCAGCGGTCTCGCGAAGAACAGCAAGGGCGAGGCCGTGCCGTACGAGACGCCGCGTGCGCTGCGCACGGACGAGATCGCCGGCGTGGTCGAGAGCTTCCGCCACGCGTCGGAGCTCGCAAAGGCCGCGGGCTTTGACGGTGTCGAGATCCACGGCGCGAACGGGTACCTCATCGACCAGTTCCTGCAGTCGGTCACGAACCAGCGCACGGACCAGTACGGCGGGTCGTTTGAGAACCGCGCACGCTTGCTGCTCGAGATCGTGGACGCAGTCAAGACCGTGTGGCCAGCAGACCGCATCGGCGTGCGCCTCGCGCCGAACGGCGGCTTTGGCGGCATGGGCTCGCCGGACAACGCCGAGCAGTTCACGTACGTGCTGCAACAGCTGAGCCAGCACAAGCTCGCGTACGTCGCGATCCTCGATGGCTTTGGCTTTGGGTACCACGACAAGGACCGCCTGCTGACGGCGTTCGACGCGAAGAAGCACTTCAAGGGCACGGTGCTCGCGAACAACAGCTACACGCGCGACATTGCGGAAGGCGCGATCCGCAGCGGCGCCGCCGACTTTGTCTCGTTCGGCCGGCCGTACATCAGCACGCCAGACCTGGCCGAGCGCTTCGAGCAGGACCTGCCGCTGAACCCCGACGCGACGTACGACACGTACTGGGACGCGTCGAAGGGACCGGTCGGGTACATTGACTTCCCGTTCTACAAGGCGTAGACATAGAGAGAGAGAGAGAGAGAGAGACCGAATGAACGACTGACTGACTGACTGACTGACTGAACGAGCCGTGGCGTGACGTGCATCTTGCGTTCGCTTGCATGCTTCTCGACGTCGAACTAGCGCTGTCTCGGTGTAGTGGCGGCGGTCGCACCTGTCCTTGCTTGGTCTGACGCAGTGTCTAGCTCTTGTCCTGGTCTTGGTCTTTCGCTTTGTCTTGGTCGTCGTACTCGTTGACATAGCCTCAGTCAGTGTCATGGCGTTGGCCAGTGTCGTGGGCCTTGTTCTTCCCACTGCTTTGGTCTCTTGCGTTGCCTCATCGACATCATGCTCGTACTTGCGGCGTCCGCCTCGACCTCGATACGATGCTCATGCTCCTCTGGCAACGCTGTCGCGATTCGCACAGCTCTACTACGCACCAAGTTGGGTCGTTTGAGTGCCTTGCTCTCGACCGATGGGTGACTGTCTCGACAGGAGCCGCTCGAGCACCGAGTGCTCAACATGTAAGGCCACCTGAGCGCTGTAGCGAGCGGCATAGGATGCAGAGTCGAGTTTGCCCGAAGGCACAGCAGCACTCGTCGATACGAAAGGATCGAGACGGACATGAACAGACGTCATCGTATGTGCATTGCCAGCTATTGACATCGTGCTCTTCGTCACTATCACTTACGCACTACGAGACCCGATTGTGCTTCCGACAGCGAAGTCATTGTTGTCTTTGTGCCTTCGTACACATCGAGCGTCGCTCGGCTTACCATGGGAACGCCTTGCCAGTGTAGTCGTAGTACTTGCCCGTCTCTGCGAGCGTGAGCTTCTCAATGAGCGCAGCCAAGCCGCTCACGCTCACGTCGGTCGTGATGTCGCCTGCACCTCGCGTCATGTCGGTCTGGACCCAGCCTGGGTGCAGCACGTACGCTGCGACACCGAGACGCTCGAGGTCCACTGCGAGGCTCTTGTTGAGCATGTTGAGCGCAGCCTTTGACGCGCGGTAGCTGTAGTGGCCACCCGTGTTCATCTCGACGCTTGCCATGTCCGACGAGATCTGCACGACCTTGGCGCTCTCGCCGCGCGTCGTAGCTGCGAGCTGCAGGTTCGGCGCAAACGCGCGCGAGACGAGGAACGGGCCGACTGCGTTCACTTCGAAGCTGCGCATGAGCTCCTCCTTGGTCGTCGTCGCAAACTCTGCGCGCAAGAAGATACCGGCGTTGTTGATGAGCAGATCGATCGGTTCGCCTTCGAGCTCCTTCGCGGCGCGCGTGATCGATGCCTCGTCGCTCGCATCGAGCTGCACGAGCTTGTAAAGCGCGAGCGCCTGGAGCTGCGCCGCAGCGTTGAGATCGCGCGCTGCGCCAATGACGTTCCAGCCAAGTGCGACGTAGCGCTGCGCGAGCGCAAAGCCAATGCCGCGCGTCGCGCCAGTGATCAGCACAGTCTTCTTGCTGCTGCTGCTGCTCATGATCAATCAGTCGGTCGAAGATGCGAGCGCTTGTTGTCGTGTTGATGAGTGAGCAAACGACAGTTGATGCGCATCAAAAGACAATAATATGGTGCTTCGAACACCACCGAGCAATACATTGAGCAATATATTGCTCAAGTACCTTGGTGAACGAACCGCGACCGATCCAGGGGCAGTTCAGTGTGACGGCCTGGGCCCTACGTTCTGTGTCGCACTACGTTCTGTGCCGCTCGCTACAGCGCTCAGGTGGCCTTACATGTTGAGCACTCGGTGCTCGAGCGGCTCCTGTCGAGACAGTCACCCATCGGTCGAGAGCAAGGCACTCAAACGACCCAACTTGGTGCGTAGTAGAGCTGTGCGAATCGCGACAGCGTTGCCAGAGGAGCATGAGCATCGTATCGAGGTCGAGGCGGACGCCGCAAGTACGAGCATGATGTCGATGAGGCAACGCAAGAGACCAAAGCAGTGGGAAGAACAAGGCCCACGACACTGGCCAACGCCATGACACTGACTGAGGCTATGTCAACGAGTACGACGACCAAGACAAAGCGAAAGACCAAGACCAGGACAAGAGCTAGACACTGCGTCAGACCAAGCAAGGACAGGTGCGACCGCCGCCACTACACCGAGACAGCGCTAGTTCGACGTCGAGAAGCATGCAAGCGAACGCAAGATGCACGTCACGCCACGGCTCGTTCAGTCAGTCAGTCAGTCAGTCAGTCGTTCATTCGGTCTCTCTCTCTCTCTCTCTCTCTATGTCTACGCCTTGTAGAACGGGAAGTCAATGTACCCGACCGGTCCCTTCGACGCGTCCCAGTACGTGTCGTACGTCGCGTCGGGGTTCAGCGGCAGGTCCTGCTCGAAGCGCTCGGCCAGGTCTGGCGTGCTGATGTACGGCCGGCCGAACGAGACAAAGTCGGCGGCGCCGCTGCGGATCGCGCCTTCCGCAATGTCGCGCGTGTAGCTGTTGTTCGCGAGCACCGTGCCCTTGAAGTGCTTCTTCGCGTCGAACGCCGTCAGCAGGCGGTCCTTGTCGTGGTACCCAAAGCCAAAGCCATCGAGGATCGCGACGTACGCGAGCTTGTGCTGGCTCAGCTGTTGCAGCACGTACGTGAACTGCTCGGCGTTGTCCGGCGAGCCCATGCCGCCAAAGCCGCCGTTCGGCGCGAGGCGCACGCCGATGCGGTCTGCTGGCCACACGGTCTTGACTGCGTCCACGATCTCGAGCAGCAAGCGTGCGCGGTTCTCAAACGACCCGCCGTACTGGTCCGTGCGCTGGTTCGTGACCGACTGCAGGAACTGGTCGATGAGGTACCCGTTCGCGCCGTGGATCTCGACACCGTCAAAGCCCGCGGCCTTTGCGAGCTCCGACGCGTGGCGGAAGCTCTCGACCACGCCGGCGATCTCGTCCGTGCGCAGCGCACGCGGCGTCTCGTACGGCACGGCCTCGCCCTTGCTGTTCTTCGCGAGACCGCTGCCCGGCACAGCGAGCGCCGACGCCGACACGAGCTCACCCTTGGCGTTGAAGCTCGAGTGGCCCTGGCGACCCATGTGCCAGAACTGGATGAAGATCTTGCCGTCCTTGGCGTGCACGCGGTCCGTCACCTTCTTCCACGCCGCGGCGTGCTCCTCCGTGTACAGTCCCGGTGCGCCGAACCAGCCGTGCGCTTGCTCGGACACGGACGTGGCTTCCGCAATGATGAGCCCGGCACCCGCGCGCTGCTCGTAGTAGACCTCGTTGTGCTCGTTCGGCGCGCGCGTGACCTGGTCCGAGCGTCCGCGCGTGAGCGGCGCCATCACGACGCGGTTCTTGAGCGTCAGGCCTTCGCCGAGCTGCAGCGGCGTGAAGAGCTTGTAGCCAGCGGTAGCCTTGGACATCTTGATCGTAGTGTGGGTAGTGCGTGTGGTGCGTGTGATGTGGCTGCGTGAACAGGACGAAGCCTGGAGCTTGTAGCCTGGCGCTTGCTTGCTTGCTTGGAGCGGTGTGCGTGTTCAACGGCGAGTTGAGGAGTGCGACGAAGGCGAGGGCGAGTGCGCGGGGTGCGCTGAGCGACGTCCGACGCACGCAGCGGCGCCACGTGTAGACACGCGCGCATCGAGTCTCTTGACGCGCGAAGCGCTGCGAAGCACTACGAAGTAACACACACGACGCTGCTGCTGGTGCCTCTGCCTCTTGCGATCTTGCGTCGCGACCTCAGATATGCGACGATCGATCGATCGATGACGAGGACAAGTTTGGTGCCATCAACAGTGGGACGCTTGGATGCCAAAGTGTCCGCTTTTTTCGCCAAAGTTTTTAAGTATCGGATCGCTGGTATTGCAAATTCGATACAATAGTCAAGTATTTTCATGTTGCAAACATGCTCAGGCTCGGAAAATGAAATAGAAAAATGGCTCGGCTCGAAATCAAGAATTTACCACGTTTAGAAAGTCAAAAACTGGCGTGTTCACGCAATCGAATCTGAGCGATTCGATTGGCTCGCGCCGGTTCGCACATCATACAAATCCACATACAATTTGCGTCCACTCGCAGTGTGTTGGTGTTGTTGTTGTGGTCGCACAGATCTTGTCACGCTTTGCACTGCGTCGGAGCACCAACGCATCGGATCGCGTCGAAGCGAAGCAGAGCAGAGCAGGTCGAGGCGACGGACGGTGTGCGAGATGGCGAGCACAGGTAAGAAAACCGTGCTGGTCACGGGGAGCAACCGCGGCATCGGACTCGCGTTCGCCACGCACTACGCTGCGCTCGGCTGGAACGTCATCGCTGCAGTGCGGGACCTCGCGACCGCAGAAGAGGTGTGTCGTTGGTGTAGTTGTTGTTGCTACTATGGCTAGTCTTGCTTGCTTCTAGCGCTGCTTGTGTGGCTACTGCCTTGTGCTGTGCCAGTAGAGGCATGCGGCAAGAGCACTACCTCGCTCTTTTCGCTCACTCACTCACTCACTCACTCACTCACTCACGATCGACTATGTGCACAACACACCGCTTGTGTGTCTGCGTGTGACGCTATACGCTCGATGCTCGATGCAGCTCAAGCACTTGTCGCTGTTCATGCTCGTGCAGATCGACACGAGCGACGAGGCGTCGATCACGAAAGTCGCGAACGAGCTCCAGGGCGTGCCGATCGACCTTTTGCTCAACAACGCGGGCGTCGGCGAGAAGGACTCGCTCGAGAGCGCGACGAAAGCGAGTCTCATGCGCCAGTTCGAAGTGAACGCGGTCGGGCCGTTCCTCGTCACGCGCGCGCTCTTGCCGAACCTGAAGCTCGCTGCTGCCGCGAGCGGCTCGGCGGTCGTTGCCCAAGTCTCGTCGCGCATGGGCAGCATCGACGACAACACGAGCGGCGGACTCTACGGCTACCGCGCGTCCAAGGCGGGCGTGAACATGATCAACGCCAGTCTTGCAGCAGACCTCAAGCGCGACCAGATCATCGCAGTCGCGCTGCACCCGGGCTACGTCGTGACGCGCATCACAGGCTTTAGTGGCGCGCTGCAGCCAGACGAGAGCGTCGCTGGACTCGCGGACGTCATCGCGGGTCTCGCGCCAGCCGACAGCGGCAAGTTCATCAGCTACGACGGCAAGGTCGTGCCATGGTGACAACGGCTGCAGACGTACTTGAGCGAGTGCTTATGAGTGCTTGTACTAGCAAGGGCTAGCAAGTACTAGCAGGAGCAGGAGTAGTGTGTGCGTACGTACGTACAAGAATGTGTAAGAAGAGAGCGAGCGAGCAAGCGAGAGGCCGCCAGCACCGTCCAGAGAATGAGCTCTCTCTCTCTCTCTCTCTCTCTTGAGACAGCGACACACGTGCAGCACTCGCTGGACGAACACATGCACGAGGCTCAGGAACGACCGAGGCACAGGAACGACCGAGCGTCCATTGCTCCAGTCCGTCGTCTGCATCTCGATCTCGAGCATTCTCACACAATCAAGTGATTCTTTTGATTGGATCAACGCAATGCGACTACGTGAACACGCACTTCACTCACTACTCACGCAACAACAGATGGCTACGCCCAAGAGCTGCTTGTCCGCGCTCTTTGCTCTTTGCGCCAGTCAAGCGCTGCGCGGTCGCAATCACCACAGCGCACAACTTGGTCGCAATCACATCAAGACACACGAGTCACAAGACACGGAGCGAGCGCTCGAAGCACTGCGTCCTCGCCTCGTACAGCGCCATTCACGAATCGCCCACACGCTTCCCAACGCACCGAACCATCCATATCACCATCATGTCCAAGGCTACCGCTGGCTACAAGCTCTTCACGCCGATCACGCTCGGCGACGGCCTCACGCTCAAGAACCGCGTCGTCTTCTCGCCGCTCACGCGCGGCCGCTCGGACCCCACGCGCGTGCCGAACGAGAACAACGCAGTGTACTACGAGCAGCGCGCGGGTGCAGGACTCATCGTGACGGAAGCGACCGCAGTCTCGGAGCAAGGCTACGGCTGGCACCACGCGCCTGCGCTGTACATGAAGGAGCACGCCGCTGGCTGGAAGCGCGTGGTCGACCGCGTGCACGCCAAGGGCGGCAAGATCTTTGTGCAGATGTGGCACATGGGTCGCCAGTCGCACTCGAGCTTCAACGCCAAGGGCGAGATCGTGTCGGCGTCGGCGATCCGCGTCGTGAGCGGCCACACGCGCGACGTCAACTACGTCGCAGGGCCGTACGAGACGCCGCGCGCGCTCAAGACCGACGAGATCCCGGGCGTTGTTGAAGACTACCGTCGCAGCGCAGCGCTCGCGAAGGAGGCGGGCTTCGACGGCGTCGAGATCCACGGCGCGAACGGGTACCTCATCGACCAGTTCCTCCAGACTGTCTCGAACAAGCGCACGGACAAGTACGGCGGCTCACTCGAGAACCGCGCGCGGTTCTTGATGGAGGTCGTGGACGCAGTCAAGACCGTGTGGCCAGCAGACCGCATCGGCGTGCGCTTGTCGCCGAACGGCGCGTTCGCAGACATTGGCTCCGAGGACAACGTCGAGACGTTCTCGTACGTGATGGAGCGGCTGAGCCACCACGGACTGGCGTACCTCGCGATGCTCGACGGCGAGGGCTTTGGGTACCACGGCAAGTGCCGCAACATGACTGCGTTCGAGGCCAAGCTGCTGTTCAAGGGCGTGGTCATCGCGACGAACAGCTACGCGCGCGACACGGCCGAAGGCGCGATCCGCAGCGGCGCCGCAGACCTCGTTGGCTTTGGACGCGCGTACATCTCGAACCCGGACCTGGCCGAGCGCTTTGCGAACGACTGGCCGCTCAACCCGCCCGCGAGCTTTGACGTGTACTACAACTCGGCGCTCGGCGCAACGGGCTACACGGACTTTCCTAGCTACGAGGCGCCGGTCGAGGCGTCCAGCTAGACCTCAGTAGGTCCGTAGGTCCGTAGGTCAGTAGTGTGTATGGCAAGTGGCTCGAAGAGGATGCACCATCGTCCCACTCCATGCAGAGCGAGCAAAGTGTGTCGTTGACCGTTCGTCCAGAGCACATGCACATCCGAGACGTCCTTCGGTTCGTCATGCGCCTTCTCTCTCGATGATCGTCAGCAGCAGTGTGAGGCACACGGCCGAGCGTCCGTTACGCTGTCGGGGGCGATGGCAATGGCGACGATAGCGACAGAGATGACTAAGAAGACGATGCTCGTCACTGGCGCAACTCGACATTGGACTTGAGACACAAGGTACTTACTGGCTTGCAGCTCTTGCTTGTGTATTGTTGCAAAACTACACGAGTGCTGCGATCACGACAGCGACGAGCAGAGACATCGTTCCCCAGATCGAGCTGCTTGCTGGCGCTGCAGACTTGTTTTGTGCTGCGCTGCTTGGTGCCTTTGACCCGCCGATCTTCGTTGGCACAACAAGTCCACCGCATCGCGAGGCCCAACTACGCTCACCGGCGCTTGAGTTGCTGCTCTCAAAGTCGCCCATGGCCACGTGCGACGAGTTCGACGACGCGCAGTACTTCGTGCCTTGGATCAGCGCCTTCGACGCCGGAATGTACGCCGCCATCAAGCCAGCGAACTCGCGGCTGAACGATAGCCCTTCTCTCGCAAACATCTCCTTCATCTCGAGTTGGAGGTTGCCAGAGCCAGCGGCGCGGAACCGTGCGCTCTGGACGTACATGACACTGCTGTTCGCGGCGATGTACACGTCGCCGCTGCCGTTGACGAAGATCGAGACCGCGTCGTCCGGGAACGTGACGTTTGTGGAATCAAACACGCTTCGGTTGCCATCCTTCGAGTCTTGCATGACGCTCCCAAGCTCGACGCTTGGCGCGAGGTTGATCACGATCCAAGTGTCGACGGAGGTGCTCGACGCGTTGTGCTTGGGACTGACCACGAGTGTCTCGCGACCTCCTGCGAGCTTTGTCGTGATGCTGACAGCGCCTTGCAGCGTTGCGACAGTGCCGATGGCGCTGTCCGCGTGAAAGTCGAGACTGCGAACTCAGTCGCTTCTGATGCACGCTTAAGCGGCACTGACTCAAGCCCTCACGATGAGATACATCTCTACGCTTTGCTGCAGCAGCTCGCAATGCCACTTTCCTCCTTTGCCGCGCAACTAGGTTCTTGTTCACTCGATTCTCGCGTCCCTCTTGTTCAGGTCACTCCCTTCGCAACACGTAGGCTGTTCCTCTTCCTCACGCTCCGCTCTCGTATGTTCGTGTGTGCGCACGCGGCTCAGTGCACGTGTTTGTACTCACCACGGCAGGCGCTCGCCATTCCAGTCGAAGAACTTGCCAGTGTCTTCGATGCTCAGCAAGTCGATCACGCGCACGAGTCCTTCGACGCTATCGTCTGTGCTGATCGTACCGCGGTACTCGTTGATGTCCGTGGCGACAAAGCCCGGGTGGAACGCAAACGCCGCGATGCTGTCGCGCTGGAGGTCGGCTGCGAGGCTCGCGTTGAGCATATTGAGCGCCGCTTTCGAGGCGCGGTAGCTGTACGACCCACCACTCGTGTTGCGCTCGATGCTCCCGAGTAGCGACGAGATTTGGACGATCGCAGCGCTCTCGCCGCGCGCTGCAACTGCGGCTTTCAGGTGCGATACGAACGCTCGCGCGACCAAGAACGGGCCCACTGCGTTCACCTCGAACGTGCGCATGAGGTCGGGTTTTGTCGTCGCAGCCATGTCTGCGCGAATAAAGATCCCCGCATTGTTCACGAGCAAGTCGATCGGTTCGTCCACGAGCTGCTCTGCTGCGCGCTGGATCGAGGCTTCGTCTCCCACATCGAGCTGCACGAGCTTGTACAGCGGCACCTTCTCGAGCTATTGGCACACAGACAAAGGCGACATCAGTGTGCTCCCGTCTGGAAACGAGACACAAGCAGACTCACCTTCTCTGCGTTGCGCAGGTCGCGAGCAGCGCCAATGACGTTCCAGCCGCGAGCAGCGTAGTGAGTCGCAAGTGCGAGTCCGATGCCGCGCGTCGCGCCAGTGACGAGCACCGTCTTCTTCATCGCCGTCGTCGTCATTGCCATGCGTGTCAATCGATCGATCACTTCCGTCGATTTGCGTTGATTTGGTCACAGTGTAAATCGGACTTAATTGACGTATCACAGTATCACCAAACAGTGTTGTTGAAGATGATTGTCAGTCTTTGCACAAGAAGCTACTGGAGATGGAGTCTCTGGTTCATCCGCTCATGCGTCTTTGATGTCATCGCAGTCTTACTCTTGTTGTGCTCTCAATCGGTAGCATTTTCTTTATGGTCAGGTTACGCATTCTACACAGCTCTAGTACAACGAATACGGCAGTACTATGTAGGAATCGGTCGGTGCACAGGCATCTTGGCAGCCAAGCAAACAACACATATGCACCAGCGCCTCATGCACAGCAAGTTCGCATTGCCTTGACTCGTTCAAGACCACAAGACCACTCAGTTCGCACCCGGCGTCACGCACTTGATCCAATTAATGCACGGCACAAGACTGTGCTATTCGTAGCCTGCGTCGTGCTACGGAGTAGCCGTGAGTTGACGTCTGGCGAACTCAACTACCAGGCAGTCGGATACATACTGCCAAAGCGTCGAGGTCTTGAGCAAGCACGTCAACTACAAAGTGTTCGCGAACAACAGCAACACGCGTGAACATTGCGGGAGGCACGACCCACAGTGGCGCCACCGACTATCTCTCGTTCAGCCGGCCGTACGTCAGCACGCCGAACCCGGTCGAGCGCTTGGAGCAGGTATCTAGTCACACACTCTTGCACTCACAGGATTCTAACCAAGCAAATCACGTTGCTCTGTCAACCGAGCAAATGAACCGAGTGCAAGCGCGTTCTCAGACCAGGTTACGCATTCTGTACTAGCTCCAATTCTATACTCTATATGGTCAAGTCGAGACGTCGCGTAGTGGTAGTGGTGGTAGTAAAGAAGACAACTGACACTTGCTTGTTTCGAGCACTGTGAGCGATGTGGTCGTGGTTGCAAGTCGCCTCAAGCACCACTCACTCACGCACTCACTCACTCACTTACACACACACTCGCTGTCTTCTAGACTACTATGAACAACTACTATGAACTACTAGTACAAGCACTGCAGACGAAGTTCTCAGCTACTATATTGAGAATGAAATGGGAGCGAGACTCTAGACTCGTTCGCTCGCTCGCTCCTCTTACATGCATCCATACACACTTGCACGCCCTCATATACAGGCTTGCACACTTGATCATTTTCTTGTGAGTGTGTGGCGCGCCTCGATCGTCACAAGCAGACACAGAGACACTGGAGTGTGCGTCTGTACGCGCTTGCGAGAGACAGAGACAGAGACAGCGAGAGGATCCCTCGCTTAGAAGTTCGGGCTGGACATGTCGCCGTACATGTTGCACGTGCCCTGGCCGCCGCCCGTGCGCTTGAGACGGATGTAGCCGCCTTCGCCCCAGCGCGTGCCCCACGAGTTCTTGATCTTGAACGACGTGGCGTCGTAGCCGACCGCGAGCACGGCGTGGTCGAGCTGCATGGTCTGGCACGACGAGAGCACGCCGCCCGAGTACTGCTTCCACGCGTTGTTGCCGGCCGCGACGGCGATGACGACGGGCCGCGTGCGCACGGCCTGGACGAGTCCCGTCTCGCCCGTGACGCGCGTGGATCCCTTGAGACCCGTCTGCGCCTTCGAACACGAGTTCTGGCAGTTCCCGCGCTGGCCGCCGCTCGACGAGTACGGGTACGCCGCCGACGTGCACAAGCCGTTCTGCTGGATGTACCGGTACGCGTACACCGGCACGCCGCCGTTGCAGCCCATGTTCTGCGTGTCGCAGCTCGTGAGCTGCTGCTCCGAGTACTTGGTCATCGACGTCTTGCCGTTCGCGATGCACTGGCCAGCCTCCACGGCCGCGACGGTCGCGAACGCCCAGCACGAGCCGCACTGGCCCTGGTTCTGCGGCGGCGCCACGCACTTGCTCGACGACCAGTCGAACGAGTTGGCGTCGTTCGCAATCGGCACGGCGCTCGATGCCGGACCCGTCGAGTCATCTGGCGCAACTGGACCCGTCGTCGGACGGTTGCTCGGCTTCTGCGTGCGGATCGGCGCCTGCGTACGGATCGGTGCCGAGGTCGTCGGAGGGCGGGTGCGGATCGGCGCCGAGGTCGTCGGGAAGTCCGCGTCGTCACCCGTGTCGTCGCCGTTGTCAATTGGCGCCCGTGTCGGCGGCGCGTACGTCGGTCGCCACGTGAACCAGTTGGGCCAGTCAAAGTCGTAGCCACTCACGCGACCATTCGTGTTGCTGTTGGTCTTGGGTTTGTTGTTGTTGTTGCGATTGGCGTTCATGTTGCCATTGCCATTGCCATTGCCATTGCCATTGCCATTGCCATTGCCATTGCCATTGCCATTGCTCGATGGCTGGCTGTCCCACCAGTTGTCGCCGCGGAGACGGCGGTCGCCGTCGGCCTTGCGGTAGGCGTTCCCGACGTACGTGTGGAACTCTTCGTCCGTGAGGAGCGTGAACGGCGACTTGGTCGAGAACGTCGCGTCCGGGTTCTGCTTCTCGAGCTCCTTGATCTTCTGCTTGGTGAGGAAGAAGCGCTGGCGCTGGTCCTCTTCCTGCTCGTCCGTGCTTCGCGCCTCCGAGTGCGGGATCCAGCCGTTCTCCTCTGCCTGCTCCTTGAACTCGGACATCCACTCGGCCAGCTCCGCGGCGATGTTGTCCTTCTCCTGCAAGTATCGGTGGTAGTCAATGCCGGCGTGCATGGGGCGAGCCGCAGTGAGCACCGCGAGGCTGCTCGCGATCGTCGCGACAAGTGCGCTGGCGCAGATCAGAGACGATGGAGCCTTCATGCTTTGTTGGTAGATCGATGGATGACTGAGTCGCTTGGTGGCGTTGTGGTTTGGTGGGTAGTGCGTCGGTGTGCTGCTGCTAGTCGCGAGCGATGGAGATGCGGTCGGCAGTCGAGGTGTGGTGCGCACAAGCTGGCAAGTTGCAGAATGAGTCTCTCTGCGTGTGAGATGCGATGCGCACCGATCTCGACTATGCCTTGCTTGTACGTCTTGCTCTGACTCGGTTTGGAGATCCGATATCGCATCGAGTATGAGTCCCGGTCGTTTGCGCTCGTCAGTGGTGCTTCAGTAGCAGCTGGCTCGGATCCCGGTGCTGTTGTTGTGAACGCGCGCTGCAGTACACTGGTGCGGCCACACCCTTCAAGAGAGACGTCGCACGGTCGTGCTTCAGTCACCGATGCAGGACCTGATCTTATCACTGCACTCGTCGCAGGTGGCTGTGCGTCGCGTGGCTCGCTCGCTTGCTTGCTTACTCGCCTTGTGTTGCTGTTGTTGTTGTTGCACCTGGTGTCGCGGTATCGTAGCGATTGCACCACTGCTCAAGACTGTTGGAAGCAGGCAGAGGAGTCAACCACTCAGACGTTCTCTTGACCGTCGCCGCAAACGAAGTCAACTGCAAGACAAGAGAGCTCACACCTGTCCGACCGCCACGCATCTGTCTGCCAGTGCGCATCTGTCCATCCGCCCGTTGTCCGTCCAAGCGCGCAATAAATCGCATTGTATGCGCAGCAAGGGACACTCACCACTTGCATGCTTGTGCGATGCACGCGTCTGAGAATCTCGACGCTAGAGCAAGCAAACAAGCGCAAGCACAAGCAAGCGAGCAAGCGCAAGCACAAGCAAGCGAGCAAGCGCAAGCACAAGCACAAGCACAAGCACAAGCACAAGCACAAGCAAGCAAGCAAGTGCTGGCGCACACGCGTGACCATTACTCTTGTCGCCAGCACGCACGGAGCAACACTGCTCGCGGACATCTGGTCTTGCTCGCATGTGGTGGCAAGAGTTCGCGTGCTTGTCTGCTGCTGCTCGCTTATACTATCGCGACCGAGCAAGCAATCTGTCAGCCAGTCGAGCACCAGCACCAGCGAGAGAGCAGCAGGCAAACAGACAAACAGACAACAGACACCAGTCGCGGAGCGCTTGTCTCGAAGACGGGCGAGTCGCCACGCGCGCGCACTACCCACTGTGCAGCAGGACGACACGCGCACGCTTGATCTATCTTTGCATGAACACTTGCAATATGTGAGTCGACACGGACTCGTGTGTCTGTCTGTTGTACATGTGCTGCTGCTGGCTCTGACTGGCGCACATCCGAGTGCTACATGTTGCACCGACTCTCGCTCTTGGTCCTACTCGCACATTTGCTCACTCACTCGTTTTGTTGTTCACTCGCATGCTCGCTCGCTTGGAAATCCAGGCACTCGCTTCCGTCACCACGCGCTTGCTCGCCTCAGCTCCGAGTTGCAAAGAGTTGTGTGGTGTTGAGCATTCGACTCGATGTCTTTGAGCCAAGTCGCACAGACACTCGTGCATTGCACCAAGTGTACAAGTACAAGCACATGCCTGTGCGCGAGCAGCGCAGTGAGCGAGCCAACTAGTCAGCGCAGCGACGACGCCGGGTCTGAGTTGCGTTGCGTTGTTGTTGATCGAGTTGACTGACACGCTCACGCTCGCTCAGCATCTTGGTCAGGTCAGGTCAGGTCAGGTCAGGTCAGGTCAGGTCAGAGGTCAGAGGTACGAGTCGCATCCGATGATGATGTTTTGAGTTTTGAGTTTAGATTGGAGGAAAAGCGTGGCGCTCGAGTGTTGTGATCGACTGCTTCATTTGATACTGCGCTCGCTGTCCGAAACAACGTTGCTGCTGTCGACACCAGCATCTGCACAAACGTGGAATCCCTAAATTGATGCAACAAGTCCTCTCATGTTCCCACTGACGATGAAACACAACAACAACAACACAAGTACTAGTACAATTTATAGCAATACAATGATAGCAGGGCTTTGCTTGCTGAGGCTCACCAAGAGCAACACCAACTTCAAGACCAGCCAGCACACACACCAAGAACACCCGACAACAACATCGCGTTGGCCTCGGCTTTGGTCCAGTCGAGCGAGAGAGAGAGAGAGAGAGAGATGGTTCCGACTGTGACTGGCATCCGATCGACGCGCGCCGCAGTGCCAGCTGACTGCAGAGAACGCGCTCTCGGCGCTGCTCACCTCAACGAACCCGCGCGCCATCACGAGCTCAAGCTTGTTGTTCGTGCAAATTGTCCTTGAGGAGCTCAGAACACACGACGCTCGCGTGCATGCATGCAGTCCTCAAGCGAGTGCCAGTCAGCCTAGACGACCAACGCGAGTAAACGAGCGCTGCAGCGATGCCATCGGACATGAGCGCGTCGGTGCTTGTCGTCCACCCGCATGCAGCTCCGGTACTAAGCACATGCCGCAAGTCTGCACTGGGTGCTTCCAACAGTCTTGAGAAGCGGTGCAATCGCTACGACACCGCGACACCGCGACACCAGCTCCAACGACGGCAAGGATAATGGCAGCAGCAGCAACAACAACAACAACGACAACAACGACAACAACAACACAAGGCGAGTAAGCAAGCGAGCGAGCGAGCCACGCGACGCACAGCCACCTGCGACGAGTGCAGTGATAAGATCAGGTCCTGCATCGGTGACTGAAGCACGACCGTGCGACGTCTCTCTTGAAGGGTGTGGCCGCACCAGTGTACTGCAGCGCGCGTTCACACTAACAGCGCCGGTATCCAGGCCAGCTGCTACTGAAGCACCACTGACGAGCGCAAACGACCGGGACTCATACTCGACGTGATCCGTGCGTCCATGTGTCGGACTCGGCCAAAGCAGTGCACTCTTGAGCACACTTGAGTGTCCTTCACTGAAGAACGATCTCGGCCATCCGAGACTAGCCAGGTCAAAGCTAGCGCGGGCACTACCGGCACGATCAAGATCGGTACGCATCGCATCTCACACGCAGAGAGACTCATTCTGCAACTTGCCAGCTTGTGCGCACCACACCTCGACTGCCGACCGCATCTCCATCGCTCGCGACTAGCAGCAGCACACCGACGCACTACCCACCAAACCACAACGCCACCAAGCGACTCAGTCATCCATCGATCTACCAACAAAGCATGAAGGCTCCATCGTCTCTGATCTGCGCCAGCGCACTTGTCGCGACGATCGCGAGCAGCCTCGCGGCGCTCACTGCGGCTCGCCCCATGCACGCCGGCATTGACTACCACCGATACTTGCAGGAGAAGGACAACATCGCCGCGGAGCTGGCCGAGTGGATGTCCGAGTTCAAGGAGCAGGCAGAGGAGAACGGCTGGATCCCGCACTCGGAGGCGCGAAGCACGGACGAGCAGGAAGAGGACCAGCGCCAGCGCTTCTTCCTCACCAAGCAGAAGATCAAGGAGCTCGAGAAGCAGAACCCGGACGCGACGTTCTCGACCAAGTCGCCGTTCACGCTCCTCACGGACGAAGAGTTCCACACGTACGTCGGGAACGCCTACCGCAAGGCCGACGGCGACCGCCGTCTCCGCGGCGACAACTGGTGGGACAGCCAGCCATCGAGCAATGGCAATGGCAATGGCAATGGCAATGGCAATGGCAATGGCAATGGCAATGGCAATGGCAATGGCAATGGCAACATGAACGCCAATCGCAACAACAACAACAAACCCAAGACCAACAGCAACACGAATGGTCGCGTGAGTGGCTACGACTTTGACTGGCCCAACTGGTTCACGTGGCGACCGACGTACGCGCCGCCGACACGGGCGCCAATTGACAACGGCGACGACACGGGTGACGACGCGGACTTCCCGACGACCTCGGCGCCGATCCGCACCCGCCCTCCGACGACCTCGGCACCGATCCGTACGCAGGCGCCGATCCGCACGCAGAAGCCGAGCAACCGTCCGACGACGGGTCCAGTTGCGCCAGATGACTCGACGGGTCCGGCATCGAGCGCCGTGCCGATTGCGAACGACGCCAACTCGTTCGACTGGTCGTCGAGCAAGTGCGTGGCGCCGCCGCAGAACCAGGGCCAGTGCGGCTCGTGCTGGGCGTTCGCGACCGTCGCGGCCGTGGAGGCTGGCCAGTGCATCGCGAACGGCAAGACGTCGATGACCAAGTACTCGGAGCAGCAGCTCACGAGCTGCGACACGCAGAACATGGGCTGCAACGGCGGCGTGCCGGTGTACGCGTACCGGTACATCCAGCAGAACGGCTTGTGCACGTCGGCGGCGTACCCGTACTCGTCGAGCGGCGGCCAGCGCGGGAACTGCCAGAACTCGTGTTCGAAGGCGCAGACGGGTCTCAAGGGATCCACGCGCGTCACGGGCGAGACGGGACTCGTCCAGGCCGTGCGCACGCGGCCCGTCGTCATCGCCGTCGCGGCCGGCAACAACGCGTGGAAGCAGTACTCGGGCGGCGTGCTCTCGTCGTGCCAGACCATGCAGCTCGACCACGCCGTGCTCGCGGTCGGCTACGACGCCACGTCGTTCAAGATCAAGAACTCGTGGGGCACGCGCTGGGGCGAAGGCGGCTACATCCGTCTCAAGCGCACGGGCGGCGGCCAGGGCACGTGCAACATGTACGGCGACATGTCCAGCCCGAACTTCTAAGCGAGGGATCCTCTCGCTGTCTCTGTCTCTGTCTCTCGCAAGCGCGTACAGACGCACACTCCAGTGTCTCTGTGTCTGCTTGTGACGATCGAGGCGCGCCACACACTCACAAGAAAATGATCAAGTGTGCAAGCCTGTATATGAGGGCGTGCAAGTGTGTATGGATGCATGTAAGAGGAGCGAGCGAGCGAACGAGTCTAGAGTCTCGCTCCCATTTCATTCTCAATATAGTAGCTGAGAACTTCGTCTGCAGTGCTTGTACTAGTAGTTCATAGTAGTTGTTCATAGTAGTCTAGAAGACAGCGAGTGTGTGTGTAAGTGAGTGAGTGAGTGCGTGAGTGAGTGGTGCTTGAGGCGACTTGCAACCACGACCACATCGCTCACAGTGCTCGAAACAAGCAAGTGTCAGTTGTCTTCTTTACTACCACCACTACCACTACGCCACCTCTTGATTTGATCACGTACTACGAAGTAGGAGATATTTGAGAACGTAGCTAAAGACCTCGTTTGCACTCGATACAATCGACGCGCTTTACAAACTGGCCTTAGTTGACACACAATAGCCGAGCGTTTACTTCAAGCCGACCCAGACCTCGGACTTCTCCCAGAGCTCTTTCCCGAGCTTGGTGTCTTTTGCGAGTGCAGACGGCTCCCACGCCTCGTCGATGCGCACGTACGTGCCGTTCGGATACACTGGGATGTTTGGGTCGCTCGACGCGATCTTTGCCATGTAGCCGCCAGTGTACGCAGACGTTGTGACCGGTGAGCCGCCCCACCAGCACGCAAGGCGGAAAAGCGGCATGAGCGCGAGTAAGACGAGCCAGTGGCGGTCGCGAAAGAGGCCCGTGTCTGGCGTGAGTCCCGGAGTGTAGGCGTAGATCGTCGGGCCGTTCGGGTAGCGCCGCGCAAACTCGTTTGTGAACACGAGGTTGAGCAGTTTGCTCGTCGAGTACGCCTCCATGCCGTCAAACGGGTTGAGTCCGCGCGCGAGCTGCTCGAGGTTGGCGACATTCGGCGCCGGAACACCCGTCTTCTCGGCTGGGTCGTGCGTGCCGGAGCTCACGACGAGGATCCGGTCCGTGTGTTCGCGCAAGAGATGCCCGAGCAAGAAGTGACCGATGTGGTTGATACCGATCGTCTTCTCAAAGCCGTCGACCGTGAACTCCCTCCCGACCATCTGCACGCCGGCGTTGCACACGAGTGTGTGCAAGGGGAGCTTGCGCGCGACGAGCGTCTCGGCGAACTGGCGCACAGAAGCGAGGCTCCCAAGGTCGACGATGCCTGCTTCGACGATGCTCGAGGGCGACGCCGCAGCCGTGACTTTCGCGACTGCGTCGTGCACGCGTGCTTTGTCTCGACCAGCGAGGACGACGTGCATGCCCGGCAGCTTTGCGAGTGCGAGGCAGCACTCGTATCCGAGTCCCGAGTTGCCGCCAGTGACGAGCACGATCTTCTTGGCTGACGACATGTTTGCTTGAATGGAGCGTGTTGACCGTCGAAGGTAGCAGACGTGGCGTTGAGTTGTGTTGCGTGGAGTGGCGTGGCGTGCGGTTGCGCAGTGTCGCTTGAGAGGCTCAGCGAGTGTTAGAGAATGAGGACCGTCGAGGCTGAACGTGAGCTCGAGACTAGCAAGAGCAATGCTAGGATGCTCGTTGTTGACATGGCGAGGCCATCGCAATCGGGCCATCACTCTGCTTGGTCGATTGCGATGTCGAAAATACTACGGTACTGTAGTGCTATAATATATGTGAGTTGTTACTAAGGCCTACACATTTTATGCAACGACAACCCTCGACATCGATGCTTGAGCCACAACACTTGTGGAGAGCAGACTGTGCTACAACGAATACGGCAGTACTATGTAGGAATCGGTCGGTGCACAGGCATCTTGGCAGCCAAGCAAACAACACATATGCACCAGCGCCTCATGCACAGCAAGTTCGCATTGCCTTGACTCGTTCAAGACCACAAGACCACTCAGTTCGCACCCGGCGTCACGCACTTGATCCAATTAATGCACGGCACAAGACTGTGCTATTCGTAGCCTGCGTCGTGCTACGGAGTAGCCGTGAGTTGACGTCTGGCGAACTCAACTACCAGGCAGTCGGATACATACTGCCAAAGCGTCGAGGTCTTGAGCAAGCACGTCAACTACAAAGTGTTCGCGAACAACAGCAACACGCGTGAACATTGCGGGAGGCACGACCCACAGTGGCGCCACCGACTATCTCTCGTTCAGCCGGCCGTACGTCAGCACGCCGAACCCGGTCGAGCGCTTGGAGCAGGTATCTAGTCACACACTCTTGCACTCACAGGATTCTAACCAAGCAAATCACGTTGCTCTGTCAACCGAGCAAATGAACCGAGTGCAAGCGCGTTCTCAGACCAGGTTACGCATTCTGTACTAGCTCCAATTCTATACTCTATATGGTCAAGTCGAGACGTCGCGTAGTGGTAGTGGTGGTAGTAAAGAAGACAACTGACACTTGCTTGTTTCGAGCACTGTGAGCGATGTGGTCGTGGTTGCAAGTCGCCTCAAGCACCACTCACTCACGCACTCACTCACTCACTTACACACACACTCGCTGTCTTCTAGACTACTATGAACAACTACTATGAACTACTAGTACAAGCACTGCAGACGAAGTTCTCAGCTACTATATTGAGAATGAAATGGGAGCGAGACTCTAGACTCGTTCGCTCGCTCGCTCCTCTTACATGCATCCATACACACTTGCACGCCCTCATATACAGGCTTGCACACTTGATCATTTTCTTGTGAGTGTGTGGCGCGCCTCGATCGTCACAAGCAGACACAGAGACACTGGAGTGTGCGTCTGTACGCGCTTGCGAGAGACAGAGACAGAGACAGCGAGAGGATCCCTCGCTTAGAAGTTCGGGCTGGACATGTCGCCGTACATGTTGCACGTGCCCTGGCCGCCGCCCGTGCGCTTGAGACGGATGTAGCCGCCTTCGCCCCAGCGCGTGCCCCACGAGTTCTTGATCTTGAACGACGTGGCGTCGTAGCCGACCGCGAGCACGGCGTGGTCGAGCTGCATGGTCTGGCACGACGAGAGCACGCCGCCCGAGTACTGCTTCCACGCGTTGTTGCCGGCCGCGACGGCGATGACGACGGGCCGCGTGCGCACGGCCTGGACGAGTCCCGTCTCGCCCGTGACGCGCGTGGATCCCTTGAGACCCGTCTGCGCCTTCGAACACGAGTTCTGGCAGTTCCCGCGCTGGCCGCCGCTCGACGAGTACGGGTACGCCGCCGACGTGCACAAGCCGTTCTGCTGGATGTACCGGTACGCGTACACCGGCACGCCGCCGTTGCAGCCCATGTTCTGCGTGTCGCAGCTCGTGAGCTGCTGCTCCGAGTACTTGGTCATCGACGTCTTGCCGTTCGCGATGCACTGGCCAGCCTCCACGGCCGCGACGGTCGCGAACGCCCAGCACGAGCCGCACTGGCCCTGGTTCTGCGGCGGCGCCACGCACTTGCTCGACGACCAGTCGAACGAGTTGGCGTCGTTCGCAATCGGCACGGCGCTCGATGCCGGACCCGTCGAGTCATCTGGCGCAACTGGACCCGTCGTCGGACGGTTGCTCGGCTTCTGCGTGCGGATCGGCGCCTGCGTACGGATCGGTGCCGAGGTCGTCGGAGGGCGGGTGCGGATCGGCGCCGAGGTCGTCGGGAAGTCCGCGTCGTCACCCGTGTCGTCGCCGTTGTCAATTGGCGCCCGTGTCGGCGGCGCGTACGTCGGTCGCCACGTGAACCAGTTGGGCCAGTCAAAGTCGTAGCCACTCACGCGACCATTCGTGTTGCTGTTGGTCTTGGGTTTGTTGTTGTTGTTGCGATTGGCGTTCATGTTGCCATTGCCATTGCCATTGCCATTGCCATTGCCATTGCTCGATGGCTGGCTGTCCCACCAGTTGTCGCCGCGGAGACGGCGGTCGCCGTCGGCCTTGCGGTAGGCGTTCCCGACGTACGTGTGGAACTCTTCGTCCGTGAGGAGCGTGAACGGCGACTTGGTCGAGAACGTCGCGTCCGGGTTCTGCTTCTCGAGCTCCTTGATCTTCTGCTTGGTGAGGAAGAAGCGCTGGCGCTGGTCCTCTTCCTGCTCGTCCGTGCTTCGCGCCTCCGAGTGCGGGATCCAGCCGTTCTCCTCTGCCTGCTCCTTGAACTCGGACATCCACTCGGCCAGCTCCGCGGCGATGTTGTCCTTCTCCTGCAAGTATCGGTGGTAGTCAATGCCGGCGTGCATAGGGCGAGCCGCAGTGAGCACCGCGAGGCTGCTCGCGATCGTCGCGACAAGTGCGCTGGCGCAGATCAGAGACGATGGAGCCTTCATGCTTTGTTGGTAGATCGATGGATGACTGAGTCGCTTGGTGGCGTTGTGGTTTGGTGGGTAGTGCGTCGGTGTGCTGCTGCTAGTCGCGAGCGATGGAGATGCGGTCGGCAGTCGAGGTGTGGTGCGCACAAGCTGGCAAGTTGCAGAATGAGTCTCTCTGCGTGTGAGATGCGATGCGTACCGATCTTGATCGTGCCGGTAGTGCCCGCGCTAGCTTTGACCTGGCTAGTCTCGGATGGCCGAGATCGTTCTTCAGTGAAGGACACTCAAGTGTGCTCAAGAGTGCACTGCTTTGGCCGAGTCCGACACATGGACGCACGGATCACGTCGAGTATGAGTCCCGGTCGTTTGCGCTCGTCAGTGGTGCTTCAGTAGCAGCTGGCCTGGATACCGGCGCTGTTAGTGTGAACGCGCGCTGCAGTACACTGGTGCGGCCACACCCTTCAAGAGAGACGTCGCACGGTCGTGCTTCAGTCACCGATGCAGGACCTGATCTTATCACTGCACTCGTCGCAGGTGGCTGTGCGTCGCGTGGCTCGCTCGCTCGCTTGCTTACTCGCCTTGTGTTGTTGTTGTCGTTGTTGTCGTTGTTGTTGTTGTTGCTGCTGCTGCCATTATCCTTGCCGTCGTTGGAGCTGGTGTCGCGGTTGTCGCGGTGTCGTAGCGATTGCACCGCTTCTCAAGACTGTTGGAAGCACCCAGTGCAGACTTGCGGCATGTGCTTAGTACCGGAGCTGCATGCGGGTGGACGACAAGCACCGACGCGCTCATGCCCTGTGGCATCGCTGCAGCGCTCGTTTACTCGCGTTGGTCGTCTAGGCTGACTGGCACTCGCTTGAGGACTGCATGCATGCACGCGAGCGTCGTGTGTTCTGAGCTCCTCAAGGACAATTTGCACGAACAACAAGCTTGAGCTCGTGATGGCGCGCGGGTTCGTTGAGGTGAGCAGCGCCGAGAGCGCGTTCTCTGCAGTCAGCTGGCACTGCGGCGCGCGTCGATCGGATGCCAGTCACAGTCGGAACCATCTCTCTCTCTCTCTCTCTCGCTCGACTGGACCAAAGCCGAGGCCAACGCGATGTTGTTGTCGGGTGTTCTTGGTGTGTGTGCTGGCTGGTCTTGAAGTTGGTGTTGCTCTTGGTGAGCCTCAGCAAGCAAAGCCCTGCTATCATTGTATTGCTATAAATTGTACTAGTACTTGTGTTGTTGTTGTTGTGTTTCATCGTCAGTGGGAACATGAGAGGACTTGTTGCATCAATTTAGGGATTCCACGTTTGTGCAGATGCTGGTGTCGACAGCAGCAACGTTGTTTCGGACAGCGAGCGCAGTATCAAATGAAGCAGTCGATCACAACACTCGAGCGCCACGCTTTTCCTCCAATCTAAACTCAAAACTCAAAACATCATCATCGGATGCGACTCGTACCTCTGACCTCTGACCTGACCTGACCTGACCTGACCTGACCTGACCTGACCTGACCTGACCTGACCTGACCAAGATGCTGAGCGAGCGTGAGCGTGTCAGTCAACTCGATCAACAACAACGCAACGCAACTCAGACCCGGCGTCGTCGCTGCGCTGACTAGTTGGCTCGCTCACTGCGCTGCTCGCGCACAGGCATGTGCTTGTACTTGTACACTTGGTGCAATGCACGAGTGTCTGTGCGACTTGGCTCAAAGACATCGAGTCGAATGCTCAACACCACACAACTCTTTGCAACTCGGAGCTGAGGCGAGCAAGCGCGTGGTGACGGAAGCGAGTGCCTGGATTTCCAAGCGAGCGAGCATGCGAGTGAACAACAAAACGAGTGAGTGAGCAAATGTGCGAGTAGGACCAAGAGCGAGAGTCGGTGCAACATGTAGCACTCGGATGTGCGCCAGTCAGAGCCAGCAGCAGCACATGTACAACAGACAGACACACGAGTCCGTGTCGACTCACATATTGCAAGTGTTCATGCAGAGATAGATCAAGCGTGCGCGTGTCGTCCTGCTGCACAGTGGGTAGTGCGCGCGCGTGGCGACTCGCCCGTCTTCGAGACAAGCGCTCCGCGACTGGTGTCTGTTGTCTGTTTGTCTGTTTGCCTGCTGCTCTCTCGCTGGTGCTGGTGCTCGACTGGCTGACAGATTGCTTGCTCGGTCGCGATAGTATAAGCGAGCAGCAGCAGACAAGCACGCGAACTCTTGCCACCACATGCGAGCAAGACCAGATGTCCGCGAGCAGTGTTGCTCCGTGCGTGCTGGCGACAAGAGTAATGGTCACGCGTGTGCGCCAGCACTTGCTTGCTTGTGCTTGTGCTTGTGCTTGTGCTTGTGCTTGTGCTTGTGCTTGTGCTTGTGCTTGTGCTTGTGCTTGCGCTTGCTCGCTTGCTTGTGCTTGCGCTTGTTTGCTTGCTCTAGCGTCGAGATTCTCAGACGCGTGCATCGCACAAGCATGCAAGTGGTGAGTGTCCCTTGCTGCGCATACAATGCGATTTATTGCGCGCTTGGACGGACAACGGGCGGATGGACAGATGCGCACTGGCAGACAGATGCGTGGCGGTCGGACAGGTGTGAGCTCTCTTGTCTTGCAGTTGACTTCGTTTGCGGCGACGGTCAAGAGAACGTCTGAGTGGTTGACTCCTCTGCCTGCTTCCAACAGTCTTGAGCAGTGGTGCAATCGCTACGATACCGCGACACCAGGTGCAACAACAACAACAGCAACACAAGGCGAGTAAGCAAGCAAGCGAGCGAGCCACGCGACGCACAGCCACCTGCGACGAGTGCAGTGATAAGATCAGGTCCTGCATCGGTGACTGAAGCACGACCGTGCGACGTCTCTCTTGAAGGGTGTGGCCGCACCAGTGTACTGCAGCGCGCGTTCACAACAACAGCACCGGGATCCGAGCCAGCTGCTACTGAAGCACCACTGACGAGCGCAAACGACCGGGACTCATACTCGATGCGATATCGGATCTCCAAACCGAGTCAGAGCAAGACGTACAAGCAAGGCATAGTCGAGATCGGTGCGCATCGCATCTCACACGCAGAGAGACTCATTCTGCAACTTGCCAGCTTGTGCGCACCACACCTCGACTGCCGACCGCATCTCCATCGCTCGCGACTAGCAGCAGCACACCGACGCACTACCCACCAAACCACAACGCCACCAAGCGACTCAGTCATCCATCGATCTACCAACAAAGCATGAAGGCTCCATCGTCTCTGATCTGCGCCAGCGCACTTGTCGCGACGATCGCGAGCAGCCTCGCGGCGCTCACTGCGGCTCGCCCTATGCACGCCGGCATTGACTACCACCGATACTTGCAGGAGAAGGACAACATCGCCGCGGAGCTGGCCGAGTGGATGTCCGAGTTCAAGGAGCAGGCAGAGGAGAACGGCTGGATCCCGCACTCGGAGGCGCGAAGCACGGACGAGCAGGAAGAGGACCAGCGCCAGCGCTTCTTCCTCACCAAGCAGAAGATCAAGGAGCTCGAGAAGCAGAACCCGGACGCGACGTTCTCGACCAAGTCGCCGTTCACGCTCCTCACGGACGAAGAGTTCCACACGTACGTCGGGAACGCCTACCGCAAGGCCGACGGCGACCGCCGTCTCCGCGGCGACAACTGGTGGGACAGCCAGCCATCGAGCAATGGCAATGGCAATGGCAATGGCAATGGCAATGGCAACATGAACGCCAATCGCAACAACAACAACAAACCCAAGACCAACAGCAACACGAATGGTCGCGTGAGTGGCTACGACTTTGACTGGCCCAACTGGTTCACGTGGCGACCGACGTACGCGCCGCCGACACGGGCGCCAATTGACAACGGCGACGACACGGGTGACGACGCGGACTTCCCGACGACCTCGGCGCCGATCCGCACCCGCCCTCCGACGACCTCGGCACCGATCCGTACGCAGGCGCCGATCCGCACGCAGAAGCCGAGCAACCGTCCGACGACGGGTCCAGTTGCGCCAGATGACTCGACGGGTCCGGCATCGAGCGCCGTGCCGATTGCGAACGACGCCAACTCGTTCGACTGGTCGTCGAGCAAGTGCGTGGCGCCGCCGCAGAACCAGGGCCAGTGCGGCTCGTGCTGGGCGTTCGCGACCGTCGCGGCCGTGGAGGCTGGCCAGTGCATCGCGAACGGCAAGACGTCGATGACCAAGTACTCGGAGCAGCAGCTCACGAGCTGCGACACGCAGAACATGGGCTGCAACGGCGGCGTGCCGGTGTACGCGTACCGGTACATCCAGCAGAACGGCTTGTGCACGTCGGCGGCGTACCCGTACTCGTCGAGCGGCGGCCAGCGCGGGAACTGCCAGAACTCGTGTTCGAAGGCGCAGACGGGTCTCAAGGGATCCACGCGCGTCACGGGCGAGACGGGACTCGTCCAGGCCGTGCGCACGCGGCCCGTCGTCATCGCCGTCGCGGCCGGCAACAACGCGTGGAAGCAGTACTCGGGCGGCGTGCTCTCGTCGTGCCAGACCATGCAGCTCGACCACGCCGTGCTCGCGGTCGGCTACGACGCCACGTCGTTCAAGATCAAGAACTCGTGGGGCACGCGCTGGGGCGAAGGCGGCTACATCCGTCTCAAGCGCACGGGCGGCGGCCAGGGCACGTGCAACATGTACGGCGACATGTCCAGCCCGAACTTCTAAGCGAGGGATCCTCTCGCTGTCTCTGTCTCTGTCTCTCGCAAGCGCGTACAGACGCACACTCCAGTGTCTCTGTGTCTGCTTGTGACGATCGAGGCGCGCCACACACTCACAAGAAAATGATCAAGTGTGCAAGCCTGTATATGAGGGCGTGCAAGTGTGTATGGATGCATGTAAGAGGAGCGAGCGAGCGAACGAGTCTAGAGTCTCGCTCCCATTTCATTCTCAATATAGTAGCTGAGAACTTCGTCTGCAGTGCTTGTACTAGTAGTTCATAGTAGTTGTTCATAGTAGTCTAGAAGACAGCGAGTGTGTGTGTAAGTGAGTGAGTGAGTGCGTGAGTGAGTGGTGCTTGAGCCGACTTGCAACCACGACCACATCGCTCACAGTGCTCGAAACAAGCAAGTGTCAGTTGTCTTCTTTACTACCACCACTACCACTACGCCACCTCTTGATTTGATCACGTACTACGAAGTAGGAGATATTTGAGAACGTAGCTAAAGACCTCGTTTGCACTCGATACAATCGACGCGCTTTACAAACTGGCCTTAGTTGACACACAATAGCCGAGCGTTTACTTCAAGCCGACCCAGACCTCGGACTTCTCCCAGAGCTCTTTCCCGAGCTTGGTGTCTTTTGCGAGTGCAGACGGCTCCCACGCCTCGTCGATGCGCACGTACGTGCCGTTCGGATACACTGGGATGTTTGGGTCGCTCGACGCGATCTTTGCCATGTAGCCGCCAGTGTACGCAGACGTTGTGACCGGTGAGCCGCCCCACCAGCACGCAAGGCGGAAAAAGCGGCATGAGCGCGAGTAAGACGAGCCAGTGGCGGTCGCGAAAGAGGCCCGTGTCTGGCGTGAGTCCCGGAGTGTAGGCGTAGATCGTCGGGCCGTTCGGGTAGCGCCGCGCAAACTCGTTTGTGAACACGAGGTTGAGCAGTTTGCTCGTCGAGTACGCCTCCATGCCGTCAAACGGGTTGAGTCCGCGCGCGAGCTGCTCGAGGTTGGCGACATTCGGCGCCGGAACACCCGTCTTCTCGGCTGGGTCGTGCGTGCCGGAGCTCACGACGAGGATCCGGTCCGTGTGTTCGCGCAAGAGATGCCCGAGCAAGAAGTGACCGATGTGGTTGATACCGATCGTCTTCTCAAAGCCGTCGACCGTGAACTCCCTCCCGACCATCTGCACGCCGGCGTTGCACACGAGTGTGTGCAAGGGGAGCTTGCGCGCGACGAGCGTCTCGGCGAACTGGCGCACAGAAGCGAGGCTCCCAAGGTCGACGATGCCTGCTTCGACGATGCTCGAGGGCGACGCCGCAGCCGTGACTTTCGCGACTGCGTCGTGCACGCGTGCTTTGTCTCGACCAGCGAGGACGACGTGCATGCCCGGCAGCTTTGCGAGTGCGAGGCAGCACTCGTATCCGAGTCCCGAGTTGCCGCCAGTGACGAGCACGATCTTCTTGGCTGACGACATGTTTGCTTGAATGGAGCGTGTTGACCGTCGAAGGTAGCAGACGTGGCGTTGAGTTGTGTTGCGTGGAGTGGCGTGGCGTGCGGTTGCGCAGTGTCGCTTGAGAGGCTCAGCGAGTGTTAGAGAATGAGGACCGTCGAGGCTGAACGTGAGCTCGAGACTAGCAAGAGCAATGCTAGGATGCTCGTTGTTGACATGGCGAGGCCATCGCAATCGGGCCATCACTCTGCTTGGTCGATTGCGATGTCGAAAATACTACGGTACTGTAGTGCTATAATATATGTGAGTTGTTACTAAGGCCTACACATTTTATGCAACGACAACCCTCGACATCGATGCTTGAGCCACAACACTTGTGGAGAGCAGACTGTGCTACAACGAATACGGCAGTACTATGTAGGAATCGGTCGGTGCACAGGCATCTTGGCAGCCAAGCAAACAACACATATGCACCAGCGCCTCATGCACAGCAAGTTCGCATTGCCTTGACTCGTTCAAGACCACAAGACCACTCAGTTCGCACCCGGCGTCACGCACTTGATCCAATTAATGCACGGCACAAGACTGTGCTATTCGTAGCCTGCGTCGTGCTACGGAGTAGCCGTGAGTTGACGTCTGGCGAACTCAACTACCAGGCAGTCGGATACATACTGCCAAAGCGTCGAGGTCTTGAGCAAGCACGTCAACTACAAAGTGTTCGCGAACAACAGCAACACGCGTGAACATTGCGGGAGGCACGACCCACACTGGCGCCACCGACTATCTCTCGTTCAGCCGGCCGTACGTCAGCACGCCGAACCCGGTCGAGCGCTTGGAGCAGGTATCTAGTCACACACTCTTGCACTCACAGGATTCTAACCAAGCAAATCACGTTGCTCTGTCAACCGAGCAAATGAACCGAGTGCAAGCGCGTTCTCAGACCAGGTTACGCATTCTGTACTAGCTCCAATTCTATACTCTATATGGTCAAGTCGAGACGTCGCGTAGTGGTAGTGGTGGTAGTAAAGAAGACAACTGACACTTGCTTGTTTCGAGCACTGTGAGCGATGTGGTCGTGGTTGCAAGTCGCCTCAAGCACCACTCACTCACGCACTCACTCACTCACTTACACACACACTCGCTGTCTTCTAGACTACTATGAACAACTACTATGAACTACTAGTACAAGCACTGCAGACGAAGTTCTCAGCTACTATATTGAGAATGAAATGGGAGCGAGACTCTAGACTCGTTCGCTCGCTCGCTCCTCTTACATGCATCCATACACACTTGCACGCCCTCATATACAGGCTTGCACACTTGATCATTTTCTTGTGAGTGTGTGGCGCGCCTCGATCGTCACAAGCAGACACAGAGACACTGGAGTGTGCGTCTGTACGCGCTTGCGAGAGACAGAGACAGAGACAGCGAGAGGATCCCTCGCTTAGAAGTTCGGGCTGGACATGTCGCCGTACATGTTGCACGTGCCCTGGCCGCCGCCCGTGCGCTTGAGACGGATGTAGCCGCCTTCGCCCCAGCGCGTGCCCCACGAGTTCTTGATCTTGAACGACGTGGCGTCGTAGCCGACCGCGAGCACGGCGTGGTCGAGCTGCATGGTCTGGCACGACGAGAGCACGCCGCCCGAGTACTGCTTCCACGCGTTGTTGCCGGCCGCGACGGCGATGACGACGGGCCGCGTGCGCACGGCCTGGACGAGTCCCGTCTCGCCCGTGACGCGCGTGGATCCCTTGAGACCCGTCTGCGCCTTCGAACACGAGTTCTGGCAGTTCCCGCGCTGGCCGCCGCTCGACGAGTACGGGTACGCCGCCGACGTGCACAAGCCGTTCTGCTGGATGTACCGGTACGCGTACACCGGCACGCCGCCGTTGCAGCCCATGTTCTGCGTGTCGCAGCTCGTGAGCTGCTGCTCCGAGTACTTGGTCATCGACGTCTTGCCGTTCGCGATGCACTGGCCAGCCTCCACGGCCGCGACGGTCGCGAACGCCCAGCACGAGCCGCACTGGCCCTGGTTCTGCGGCGGCGCCACGCACTTGCTCGACGACCAGTCGAACGAGTTGGCGTCGTTCGCAATCGGCACGGCGCTCGATGCCGGACCCGTCGAGTCATCTGGCGCAACTGGACCCGTCGTCGGACGGTTGCTCGGCTTCTGCGTGCGGATCGGCGCCTGCGTACGGATCGGTGCCGAGGTCGTCGGAGGGCGGGTGCGGATCGGCGCCGAGGTCGTCGGGAAGTCCGCGTCGTCACCCGTGTCGTCGCCGTTGTCAATTGGCGCCCGTGTCGGCGGCGCGTACGTCGGTCGCCACGTGAACCAGTTGGGCCAGTCAAAGTCGTAGCCACTCACGCGACCATTCGTGTTGCTGTTGGTCTTGGGTTTGTTGTTGTTGTTGCGATTGGCGTTCATGTTGCCATTGCCATTGCCATTGCCATTGCCATTGCCATTGCTCGATGGCTGGCTGTCCCACCAGTTGTCGCCGCGGAGACGGCGGTCGCCGTCGGCCTTGCGGTAGGCGTTCCCGACGTACGTGTGGAACTCTTCGTCCGTGAGGAGCGTGAACGGCGACTTGGTCGAGAACGTCGCGTCCGGGTTCTGCTTCTCGAGCTCCTTGATCTTCTGCTTGGTGAGGAAGAAGCGCTGGCGCTGGTCCTCTTCCTGCTCGTCCGTGCTTCGCGCCTCCGAGTGCGGGATCCAGCCGTTCTCCTCTGCCTGCTCCTTGAACTCGGACATCCACTCGGCCAGCTCCGCGGCGATGTTGTCCTTCTCCTGCAAGTATCGGTGGTAGTCAATGCCGGCGTGCATAGGGCGAGCCGCAGTGAGCACCGCGAGGCTGCTCGCGATCGTCGCGACAAGTGCGCTGGCGCAGATCAGAGACGATGGAGCCTTCATGCTTTGTTGGTAGATCGATGGATGACTGAGTCGCTTGGTGGCGTTGTGGTTTGGTGGGTAGTGCGTCGGTGTGCTGCTGCTAGTCGCGAGCGATGGAGATGCGGTCGGCAGTCGAGGTGTGGTGCGCACAAGCTGGCAAGTTGCAGAATGAGTCTCTCTGCGTGTGAGATGCGATGCGCACCGATCTCGACTATGCCTTGCTTGTACGTCTTGCTCTGACTCGGTTTGGAGATCCGATATCGCATCGAGTATGAGTCCCGGTCGTTTGCGCTCGTCAGTGGTGCTTCAGTAGCAGCTGGCTCGGATCCCGGTGCTGTTGTTGTGAACGCGCGCTGCAGTACACTGGTGCGGCCACACCCTTCAAGAGAGACGTCGCACGGTCGTGCTTCAGTCACCGATGCAGGACCTGATCTTATCACTGCACTCGTCGCAGGTGGCTGTGCGTCGCGTGGCTCGCTCGCTTGCTTGCTTACTCGCCTTGTGTTGCTGTTGTTGTTGTTGCACCTGGTGTCGCGGTATCGTAGCGATTGCACCACTGCTCAAGACTGTTGGAAGCAGGCAGAGGAGTCAACCACTCAGACGTTCTCTTGACCGTCGCCGCAAACGAAGTCAACTGCAAGACAAGAGAGCTCACACCTGTCCGACCGCCACGCATCTGTCTGCCAGTGCGCATCTGTCCATCCGCCCGTTGTCCGTCCAAGCGCGCAATAAATCGCATTGTATGCGCAGCAAGGGACACTCACCACTTGCATGCTTGTGCGATGCACGCGTCTGAGAATCTCGACGCTAGAGCAAGCAAACAAGCGCAAGCACAAGCAAGCGAGCAAGCGCAAGCACAAGCAAGCGAGCAAGCGCAAGCACAAGCACAAGCACAAGCACAAGCACAAGCACAAGCAAGCAAGCAAGTGCTGGCGCACACGCGTGACCATTACTCTTGTCGCCAGCACGCACGGAGCAACACTGCTCGCGGACATCTGGTCTTGCTCGCATGTGGTGGCAAGAGTTCGCGTGCTTGTCTGCTACTGCTCGCTTATACTATCGCGACCGAGCAAGCAATCTGTCAGCCAGTCGAGCACCAGCACCAGCGAGAGAGCAGCAGGCAAACAGACAAACAGACAACAGACACCAGTCGCGGAGCGCTTGTCTCGAAGACGGGCGAGTCGCCACGCGCGCGCACTACCCACTGTGCAGCAGGACGACACGCGCACGCTTGATCTATCTTTGCATGAACACTTGCAATATGTGAGTCGACACGGACTCGTGTGTCTGTCTGTTGTACATGTGCTGCTGCTGGCTCTGACTGGCGCACATCCGAGTGCTACATGTTGCACCGACTCTCGCTCTTGGTCCTACTCGCACATTTGCTCACTCACTCGTTTTGTTGTTCACTCGCATGCTCGCTCGCTTGGAAATCCAGGCACTCGCTTCCGTCACCACGCGCTTGCTCGCCTCAGCTCCGAGTTGCAAAGAGTTGTGTGGTGTTGAGCATTCGACTCGATGTCTTTGAGCCAAGTCGCACAGACACTCGTGCATTGCACCAAGTGTACAAGTACAAGCACATGCCTGTGCGCGAGCAGCGCAGTGAGCGAGCCAACTAGTCAGCGCAGCGACGACGCCGGGTCTGAGTTGCGTTGCGTTGTTGTTGATCGAGTTGACTGACACGCTCACGCTCGCTCAGCATCTTGGTCAGGTCAGGTCAGGTCAGGTCAGGTCAGGTCAGGTCAGGTCAGGTCAGGTCAGAGGTCAGAGGTACGAGTCGCATCCGATGATGATGTTTTGAGTTTTGAGTTTAGATTGGAGGAAAAGCGTGGCGCTCGAGTGTTGTGATCGACTGCTTCATTTGATACTGCGCTCGCTGTCCGAAACAACGTTGCTGCTGTCGACACCAGCATCTGCACAAACGTGGAATCCCTAAATTGATGCAACAAGTCCTCTCATGTTCCCACTGACGATGAAACACAACAACAACAACACAAGTACTAGTACAATTTATAGCAATACAATGATAGCAGGGCTTTGCTTGCTGAGGCTCACCAAGAGCAACACCAACTTCAAGACCAGCCAGCACACACACCAAGAACACCCGACAACAACATCGCGTTGGCCTCGGCTTTGGTCCAGTCGAGCGAGAGAGAGAGAGAGAGAGATGGTTCCGACTGTGACTGGCATCCGATCGACGCGCGCCGCAGTGCCAGCTGACTGCAGAGAACGCGCTCTCGGCGCTGCTCACCTCAACGAACCCGCGCGCCATCACGAGCTCAAGCTTGTTGTTCGTGCAAATTGTCCTTGAGGAGCTCAGAACACACGACGCTCGCGTGCATGCATGCAGTCCTCAAGCGAGTGCCAGTCAGCCTAGACGACCAACGCGAGTAAACGAGCGCTGCAGCGATGCCACAGGGCATGAGCGCGTCGGTGCTTGTCGTCCACCCGCATGCAGCTCTGGGTACTGAGCACACGCCACAGGGTCCGGCACTGACTTCTGCGCTTGCTCTTCCTTTGTCGATCGCAAACCACCATCTAGATCGGAACGCATCGCATCTCACACGCAGAGAGACTCATTCTGCAACTTGCCAGCTTGTGCGCACCACACCTCGACTGCCGACCGCATCTCCATCGCTCGCGACTAGCAGCAGCACACCGACGCACTACCCACCAAACCACAACGCCACCAAGCGACTCAGTCATCCATCGATCTACCAACAAAGCATGAAGGCTCCATCGTCTCTGATCTGCGCCAGCGCACTTGTCGCGACGATCGCGAGCAGCCTCGCGGTGCTCACTGCGGCTCGCCCTATGCACGCCGGCATTGACTACCACCGATACTTGCAGGAGAAGGACAACATCGCCGCGGAGCTGGCCGAGTGGATGTCCGAGTTCAAGGAGCAGGCAGAGGAGAACGGCTGGATCCCGCACTCGGAGGCGCGAAGCACGGACGAGCAGGAAGAGGACCAGCGCCAGCGCTTCTTCCTCACCAAGCAGAAGATCAAGGAGCTCGAGAAGCAGAACCCGGACGCGACGTTCTCGACCAAGTCGCCGTTCACGCTCCTCACGGACGAAGAGTTCCACACGTACGTCGGGAACGCCTACCGCAAGGCCGACGGCGACCGCCGTCTCCGCGGCGACAACTGGTGGGACAGCCAGCCATCGAGCAATGGCAATGGCAATGGCAATGGCAATGGCAATGGCAACATGAACGCCAATCGCAACAACAACAACAAACCCAAGACCAACAGCAACACGAATGGTCGCGTGAGTGGCTACGACTTTGACTGGCCCAACTGGTTCACGTGGCGACCGACGTACGCGCCGCCGACACGGGCGCCAATTGACAACGGCGACGACACGGGTGACGACGCGGACTTCCCGACGACCTCGGCGCCGATCCGCACCCGCCCTCCGACGACCTCGGCACCGATCCGTACGCAGGCGCCGATCCGCACGCAGAAGCCGAGCAACCGTCCGACGACGGGTCCAGTTGCGCCAGATGACTCGACGGGTCCGGCATCGAGCGCCGTGCCGATTGCGAACGACGCCAACTCGTTCGACTGGTCGTCGAGCAAGTGCGTGGCGCCGCCGCAGAACCAGGGCCAGTGCGGCTCGTGCTGGGCGTTCGCGACCGTCGCGGCCGTGGAGGCTGGCCAGTGCATCGCGAACGGCAAGACGTCGATGACCAAGTACTCGGAGCAGCAGCTCACGAGCTGCGACACGCAGAACATGGGCTGCAACGGCGGCGTGCCGGTGTACGCGTACCGGTACATCCAGCAGAACGGCTTGTGCACGTCGGCGGCGTACCCGTACTCGTCGAGCGGCGGCCAGCGCGGGAACTGCCAGAACTCGTGTTCGAAGGCGCAGACGGGTCTCAAGGGATCCACGCGCGTCACGGGCGAGACGGGACTCGTCCAGGCCGTGCGCACGCGGCCCGTCGTCATCGCCGTCGCGGCCGGCAACAACGCGTGGAAGCAGTACTCGGGCGGCGTGCTCTCGTCGTGCCAGACCATGCAGCTCGACCACGCCGTGCTCGCGGTCGGCTACGACGCCACGTCGTTCAAGATCAAGAACTCGTGGGGCACGCGCTGGGGCGAAGGCGGCTACATCCGTCTCAAGCGCACGGGCGGCGGCCAGGGCACGTGCAACATGTACGGCGACATGTCCAGCCCGAACTTCTAAGCGAGGGATCCTCTCGCTGTCTCTGTCTCTGTCTCTCGCAAGCGCGTACAGACGCACACTCCAGTGTCTCTGTGTCTGCTTGTGACGATCGAGGCGCGCCACACACTCACAAGAAAATGATCAAGT
The DNA here is from genome assembly GCA_003730235.1 of Pythium guiyangense. NCBI lineage: Eukaryota > Oomycota > Peronosporomycetes > Pythiales > Pythiaceae > Pythium > Pythium guiyangense. Next base: position 974,037 of record QXDM01000026.1, read on the forward strand.
GTGCAAGCCTGTATATGAGGGCGTGCAAGTGTGTATGGATGCATGTAAGAGGAGCGAGCGAGCGAACGAGTCTAGAGTCTCGCTCCCATTTCATTCTCAATATAGTAGCTGAGAACTTCGTCTGCAGTGCTTGTACTAGTAGTTCATAGTAGTTGTTCATAGTAGTCTAGAAGACAGCGAGTGTGTGTGTAAGTGAGTGAGTGAGTGCGTGAGTGAGTGGTGCTTGAGGCGACTTGCAACCACGACCACATCGCTCACAGTGCTCGAAACAAGCAAGTGTCAGTTGTCTTCTTTACTACCACCACTACCACTACGCCACCTCTTGATTTGATCACGTACTACGAAGTAGGAGATATTTGAGAACGTAGCTAAAGACCTCGTTTGCACTCGATACAATCGACGCGCTTTACAAACTGGCCTTAGTTGACACACAATAGCCGAGCGTTTACTTCAAGCCGACCCAGACCTCGGACTTCTCCCAGAGCTCTTTCCCGAGCTTGGTGTCTTTTGCGAGTGCAGACGGCTCCCACGCCTCGTCGATGCGCACGTACGTGCCGTTCGGATACACTGGGATGTTTGGGTCGCTCGACGCGATCTTTGCCATGTAGCCGCCAGTGTACGCAGACGTTGTGACCGGTGAGCCGCCCCACCAGCACGCAAGGCGGAAAAGCGGCATGAGCGCGAGTAAGACGAGCCAGTGGCGGTCGCGAAAGAGGCCCGTGTCTGGCGTGAGTCCCGGAGTGTAGGCGTAGATCGTCGGGCCGTTCGGGTAGCGCCGCGCAAACTCGTTTGTGAACACGAGGTTGAGCAGTTTGCTCGTCGAGTACGCCTCCATGCCGTCAAACGGGTTGAGTCCGCGCGCGAGCTGCTCGAGGTTGGCGACATTCGGCGCCGGAACACCCGTCTTCTCGGCTGGGTCGTGCGTGCCGGAGCTCACGACGAGGATCCGGTCCGTGTGTTCGCGCAAGAGATGGCCCGAGCAAGAAGTGACCGATGTGGTTGATACCGATCGTCTTCTCAAAGCCGTCGACCGTGAACTCCCTCCCGACCATCTGCACGCCGGCGTTGCACACGAGTGTGTGCAAGGGGAGCTTGCGCGCGACGAGCGTCTCGGCGAACTGGCGCACAGAAGCGAGGCTCCCAAGGTCGACGATGCCTGCTTTCGACGATGCTCGAGGGCGACGCCGCAGCCGTGACTTTCGCGACTGCGTCGTGCACGCGTGCTTTGTCTCGACCAGCGAGGACGACGTGCATGCCCGGCAGCTTTGCGAGTGCGAGGCAGCACTCGTATCCGAGTCCCGAGTTGCCGCCAGTGACGAGCACGATCTTCTTGGCTGACGACATGTTTGCTTGAATGGAGCGTGTTGACCGTCGAAGGTAGCAGACGTGGCGTTGAGTTGTGTTGCGTGGAGTGGCGTGGCGTGCGGTTGCGCAGTGTCGCTTGAGAGGCTCAGCGAGTGTTAGAGAATGAGGACCGTCGAGGCTGAACGTGAGCTCGAGACTAGCAAGAGCAATGCTAGGATGCTCGTTGTTGACATGGCGAGGCCATCGCAATCGGGCCATCACTCTGCTTGGTCGATTGCGATGTCGAAAATACTACGGTACTGTAGTGCTATAATATATGTGAGTTGTTACTAAGGCCTACACATTTTATGCAACGACAACCCTCGACATCGATGCTTGAGCCACAACACTTGTGGAGAGCAGACTGTGCTACAACGAATACGGCAGTACTATGTAGGAATCGGTCGGTGCACAGGCATCTTGGCAGCCAAGCAAACAACACATATGCACCAGCGCCTCATGCACAGCAAGTTCGCATTGCCTTGACTCGTTCAAGACCACAAGACCACTCAGTTCGCACCCGGCGTCACGCACTTGATCCAATTAATGCACGGCACAAGACTGTGCTATTCGTAGCCTGCGTCGTGCTACGGAGTAGCCGTGAGTTGACGTCTGGCGAACTCAACTACCAGGCAGTCGGATACATACTGCCAAAGCGTCGAGGTCTTGAGCAAGCACGTCAACTACAAAGTGTTCGCGAACAACAGCAACACGCTGTGAACATTGCGGGAGGCACGACCCACACTGGCGCCACCGACTATCTCTCGTTCAGCCGGCCGTACGTCAGCACGCCGAACCCGGTCGAGCGCTTGGAGCAGGTATCTAGTCACACACTCTTGCACTCACAGGATTCTAACCAAGCAAATCACGTTGCTCTGTCAACCGAGCAAATGAACCGAGTGCAAGCGCGTTCTCAGACCAGGTTACGCATTCTGTACTAGCTCCAATTCTATACTCTATATGGTCAAGTCGAGACGTCGCGTAGTGGTAGTGGTGGTAGTAAAGAAGACAACTGACACTTGCTTGTTTCGAGCACTGTGAGCGATGTGGTCGTGGTTGCAAGTCGCCTCAAGCACCACTCACTCACGCACTCACTCACTCACTTACACACACACTCGCTGTCTCTAGACTACTATGAACAACTACTATGAACTACTAGTACAAGCACTGCAGACGAAGTTCTCAGCTACTATATTGAGAATGAAATGGGAGCGAGACTCTAGACTCGTTCGCTCGCTCGCTCCTCTTACATGCATCCATACACACTTGCACGCCCTCATATACAGGCTTGCACACTTGATCATTTTCTTGTGAGTGTGTGGCGCGCCTCGATCGTCACAAGCAGACACAGAGACACTGGAGTGTGCGTCTGTACGCGCTTGCGAGAGACAGAGACAGAGACAGCGAGAGGATCCCTCGCTTAGAAGTTCGGGCTGGACATGTCGCCGTACATGTTGCACGTGCCCTGGCCGCCGCCCGTGCGCTTGAGACGGATGTAGCCGCCTTCGCCCCAGCGCGTGCCCCACGAGTTCTTGATCTTGAACGACGTGGCGTCGTAGCCGACCGCGAGCACGGCGTGGTCGAGCTGCATGGTCTGGCACGACGAGAGCACGCCGCCCGAGTACTGCTTCCACGCGTTGTTGCCGGCCGCGACGGCGATGACGACGGGCCGCGTGCGCACGGCCTGGACGAGTCCCGTCTCGCCCGTGACGCGCGTGGATCCCTTGAGACCCGTCTGCGCCTTCGAACACGAGTTCTGGCAGTTCCCGCGCTGGCCGCCGCTCGACGAGTACGGGTACGCCGCCGACGTGCACAAGCCGTTCTGCTGGATGTACCGGTACGCGTACACCGGCACGCCGCCGTTGCAGCCCATGTTCTGCGTGTCGCAGCTCGTGAGCTGCTGCTCCGAGTACTTGGTCATCGACGTCTTGCCGTTCGCGATGCACTGGCCAGCCTCCACGGCCGCGACGGTCGCGAACGCCCAGCACGAGCCGCACTGGCCCTGGTTCTGCGGCGGCGCCACGCACTTGCTCGACGACCAGTCGAACGAGTTGGCGTCGTTCGCAATCGGCACGGCGCTCGATGCCGGACCCGTCGAGTCATCTGGCGCAACTGGACCCGTCGTCGGACGGTTGCTCGGCTTCTGCGTGCGGATCGGCGCCTGCGTACGGATCGGTGCCGAGGTCGTCGGAGGGCGGGTGCGGATCGGCGCCGAGGTCGTCGGGAAGTCCGCGTCGTCACCCGTGTCGTCGCCGTTGTCAATTGGCGCCCGTGTCGGCGGCGCGTACGTCGGTCGCCACGTGAACCAGTTGGGCCAGTCAAGTCGTAGCCACTCACGCGACCATTCGTGTTGCTGTTGGTCTTGGGTTTGTTGTTGTTGTTGCGATTGGCGTTCATGTTGCCATTGCCATTGCCATTGCCATTGCCATTGCCATTGCTCGATGGCTGGCTGTCCCACCAGTTGTCGCCGCGGAGACGGCGGTCGCCGTCGGCCTTGCGGTAGGCGTTCCCGACGTACGTGTGGAACTCTTCGTCCGTGAGGAGCGTGAACGGCGACTTGGTCGAGAACGTCGCGTCCGGGTTCTGCTTCTCGAGCTCCTTGATCTTCTGCTTGGTGAGGAAGAAGCGCTGGCGCTGGTCCTCTTCCTGCTCGTCCGTGCTTCGCGCCTCCGAGTGCGGGATCCAGCCGTTCTCCTCTGCCTGCTCCTTGAACTCGGACATCCACTCGGCCAGCTCCGCGGCGATGTTGTCCTTCTCCTGCAAGTATCGGTGGTAGTCAATGCCGGCGTGCATAGGGCGAGCCGCAGTGAGCACCGCGAGGCTGCTCGCGATCGTCGCGACAAGTGCGCTGGCGCAGATCAGAGACGATGGAGCCTTCATGCTTTGTTGGTAGATCGATGGATGACTGAGTCGCTTGGTGGCGTTGTGGTTTGGTGGGTAGTGCGTCGGTGTGCTGCTGCTAGTCGCGAGCGATGGAGATGCGGTCGGCAGTCGAGGTGTGGTGCGCACAAGCTGGCAAGTTGCAGAATGAGTCTCTCTGCGTGTGAGATGCGATGCCGCACCGATCTCGACTATGCCTTGCTTGTACGTCTTGCTCTGACTCGGTTTGGAGATCCGATATCGCATCGAGTATGAGTCCCGGTCGTTTGCGCTCGTCAGTGGTGCTTCAGTAGCAGCTGGCTCGGATCCCGGTGCTGTTGTTGTGAACGCGCGCTGCAGTACACTGGTGCGGCCACACCCTTCAAGAGAGACGTCGCACGGTCGTGCTTCAGTCACCGATGCAGGACCTGATCTTATCACTGCACTCGTCGCAGGTGGCTGTGCGTCGCGTGGCTCGCTCGCTTGCTTGCTTACTCGCCTTGTGTTGCTGTTGTTGTTGTTGCAACCTGGTGTCGCGGTATCGTAGCGATTGCACCACTGCTCAAGACTGTTGGAAGCAGGCAGAGGAGTCAACCACTCAGACGTTCTCTTGACCGTCGCCGCAAACGAAGTCAACTGCAAGACAAGAGAGCTCACACCTGTCCGACCGCCACGCATCTGTCTGCCAGTGCGCATCTGTCCATCCGCCCGTTGTCCGTCCAAGCGCGCAATAAATCGCATTGTATGCGCAGCAAGGGACACTCACCACTTGCATGCTTGTGCGATGCACGCGTCTGAGAATCTCGACGCTAGAGCAAGCAAACAAGCGCAAGCACAAGCAAGCGAGCAAGCGCAAGCACAAGCAAGCGAGCAAGCGCAAGCACAAGCACAAGCACAAGCACAAGCACAAGCACAAGCAAGCAAGCAAGTGCTGGCGCACACGCGTGACCATTACTCTTGTCGCCAGCACGCACGGAGCAACACTGCTCGCGGACATCTGGTCTTGCTCGCATGTGGTGGCAAGAGTTCGCGTGCTTGTCTGCTACTGCTCGCTTATACTATCGCGACCGAGCAAGCAATCTGTCAGCCAGTCGAGCACCAGCACCAGCGAGAGAGCAGCAGGCAAACAGACAAACAGACAACAGACACCAGTCGCGGAGCGCTTGTCTCGAAGACGGGCGAGTCGCCACGCGCGCGCACTACCCACTGTGCAGCAGGACGACACGCGCACGCTTGATCTATCTTTGCATGAACACTTGCAATATGTGAGTCGACACGGACTCGTGTGTCTGTCTGTTGTACATGTGCTGCTGCTGGCTCTGACTGGCGCACATCCGAGTGCTACATGTTGCACCGACTCTCGCTCTTGGTCCTACTCGCACATTTGCTCACTCACTCGTTTTGTTGTTCACTCGCATGCTCGCTCGCTTGGAAATCCAGGCACTCGCTTCCGTCACCACGCGCTTGCTCGCCTCAGCTCCGAGTTGCAAAGAGTTGTGTGGTGTTGAGCATTCGACTCGATGTCTTTGAGCCAAGTCGCACAGACACTCGTGCATTGCACCAAGTGTACAAGTACAAGCACATGCCTGTGCGCGAGCAGCGCAGTGAGCGAGCCAACTAGTCAGCGCAGCGACGACGCCGGGTCTGAGTTGCGTTGCGTTGTTGTTGATCGAGTTGACTGACACGCTCACGCTCGCTCAGCATCTTGGTCAGGTCAGGTCAGGTCAGGTCAGGTCAGGTCAGGTCAGGTCAGGTCGTCAGGTCAGAGGTCAGAGGTACGAGTCGCATCCGATGATGATGTTTTGAGTTTTGAGTTTAGATTGGAGGAAAAGCGTGGCGCTCGAGTGTTGTGATCGACTGCTTCATTTGATACTGCGCTCGCTGTCCGAAACAACGTTGCTGCTGTCGACACCAGCATCTGCACAAACGTGGAATCCCTAAATTGATGCAACAAGTCCTCTCATGTTCCCACTGACGATGAAACACAACAACAACAACACAAGTACTAGTACAATTTATAGCAATACAATGATAGCAGGGCTTTGCTTGCTGAGGCTCACCAAGAGCAACACCAACTTCAAGACCAGCCAGCACACACACCAAGAACACCCGACAACAACATCGCGTTGGCCTCGGCTTTGGTCCAGTCGAGCGAGAGAGAGAGAGAGAGAGATGGTTCCGACTGTGACTGGCATCCGATCGACGCGCGCCGCAGTGCCAGCTGACTGCAGAGAACGCGCTCTCGGCGCTGCTCACCTCAACGAACCCGCGCGCCATCACGAGCTCAAGCTTGTTGTTCGTGCAAATTGTCCTTGAGGAGCTCAGAACACACGACGCTCGCGTGCATGCATGCAGTCCTCAAGCGAGTGCCAGTCAGCCTAGACGACCAACGCGAGTAAACGAGCGCTGCAGCGATGCCACAGGGCATGAGCGCGTCGGTGCTTGTCGGTCCACCCGCATGCAGCTCTGGGTACTGAGCACACGCCACAGGGTCCGGCACTGACTTCTGCGCTTGCTCTTCCTTTGTCGATCGCAAACCACCATCTAGATCGGAACGCATCGCATCTCACACGCAGAGAGACTCATCTGCAACTTGCCAGCTTGTGCGCACCACACCTCGACTGCCGACCGCATCTCCATCGCTCGCGACTAGCAGCAGCACACCGACGCACTACCCACCAAACCACAACGCCACCAAGCGACTCAGTCATCCATCGATCTACCAACAAAGCATGAAGGCTCCATCGTCTCTGATCTGCGCCAGCGCACTTGTCGCGACGATCGCGAGCAGCCTCGCGGTGCTCACTGCGGCTCGCCCTATGCACGCCGGCATTGACTACCACCGATACTTGCAGGAGAAGGACAACATCGCCGCGGAGCTGGCCGAGTGGATGTCCGAGTTCAAGGAGCAGGCAGAGGAGAACGGCTGGATCCCGCACTCGGAGGCGCGAAGCACGGACGAGCAGGAAGAGGACCAGCGCCAGCGCTTCTTCCTCACCAAGCAGAAGATCAAGGAGCTCGAGAAGCAGAACCCGGACGCGACGTTCTCGACCAAGTCGCCGTTCACGCTCCTCACGGACGAAGAGTTCCACACGTACGTCGGGAACGCCTACCGCAAGGCCGACGGCGACCGCCGTCTCCGCGGCGACAACTGGTGGGACAGCCAGCCATCGAGCAATGGCAAATGGCAATGGCAATGGCAATGGCAATGGCAACATGAACGCCAATCGCAACAACAAACAACAAACCCAAGACCAACAGCAACACGAATGGTCGCGTGAGTGGCTACGACTTTGACTGGCCCAACTGGTTCACGTGGCGACCGACGTACGCGCCGCCGACACGGGCGCCAATTGACAACGGCGACGACACGGGTGACGACGCGGACTTCCCGACGACCTCGGCGCCGATCCGCACCCGCCCTCCGACGACCTCGGCACCGATCCGTACGCAGGCGCCGATCCGCACGCAGAAGCCGAGCAACCGTCCGACGACGGGTCCAGTTTGCGCCAGATGACTCGACGGGTCCGGCATCTAGCGCCGTGCCGATTGCGAACGACGCCAACTCGTTCGACTGGTCGTCGAGCAAAGTGCGTGGCGCCGCCGCAGAACCAGGCCAGTGCGGCTCGTGCTGGGCGTTCGCGACCGTCGCGGCCGTGGAGGCTGGCCAGTGCATCGCGAACGGCAAGACGTCGATGACCAAGTACTCGGAGCAGCAGCTCACGAGCTGCGACACGCAGAACATGGGCTGCAACGGCGGCGTGCCGGTGTACGCGTACCGGTACAATCCAGCAGAACGGCTTGTGCACGTCGGCGGCGTACCCGTACTCGTCGAGCGGCGGCCAGCGCGGGAACTGCCAGAACTCGTGTTCGAAGGCGCAGACGGGTCTCAAGGGATCCACGCGCGTCACGGGCGAGACGGGACTCGTCCAGGCCGTGCGCACGCGGCCCGTCGTCATCGCCGTCGCGGCCGGCAACAACGCGTGGAAGCAGTACTCTCGGGCGGCGTGCTCTCGTCGTGCCAGACCATGCAGCTCGACCACGCCGTGCTCGCGGTCGGCTACGACGCCACGTCGTTCAAGATCAAGAACTCGTGGGGCACGCGCTGGGGCGAAGGCGCTACATCCGTCTCAAGCGCACGGGCGGCGGCCAGGGCACGTGCAACATGTACGGCGACATGTCCAGCCCGAACTTCTAAGCGAGGGATCCTCTCGCTGTCTCTGTCTCTGTCTCTCGCAAGCGCGTACAGACGCACACTCCAGTGTCTCTGTGTCTGCTTGTGACGATCGAGGCGCGCCACACACTCACAAGAAAATGATCAAGTGTGCAAGCCTGTATATGAGGGCGTGCAAGTGTGTATGGATGCATGTAAGAGGAGCGAGCGAGCGAACGAGTCTAGAGTCTCGCTCCCATTTCATTCTCAATATAGTAGCTGAGAACTTCGTCTGCAGTGCTTGTACTAGTAGTTCATAGTAGTTGTTCATAGTAGTCTAGAAGACAGCGAGTGTGTGTGTAAGTGAGTGAGTGAGTGCGTGAGTGAGTGGTGCTTGAGGCGACTTGCAACCACGACCACATCGCTCACAGTGCTCGAAACAAGCAAGTGTCAGTTGTCTTCTTTACTACCACCACTACCACTACGCCACCTCTTGATTTGATCACGTACTACGAAGTAGGAGATATTTGAGAACGTAGCTAAAGACCTCGTTTGCACTCGATACAATCGACGCGCTTTACAAACTGGCCTTAGTTGACACACAATAGCCGAGCGTTTACTTCAAGCCGACCCAGACCTCGGACTTCTCCCAGAGCTCTTTCCCGAGCTTGGTGTCTTTTGCGAGTGCAGACGGCTCCCACGCCTCGTCGATGCGCACGTACGTGCCGTTCGGATACACTGGGATGTTTGGGTCGCTCGACGCGATCTTTGCCATGTAGCCGCCAGTGTACGCAGACGTTGTGACCGGTGAGCCGCCCCACCAGCACGCAAGGCGGAAAAGCGGCATGAGCGCGAGTAAGACGAGCCAGTGGCGGTCGCGAAAGAGGCCCGTGTCTGGCGTGAGTCCCGGAGTGTAGGCGTAGATCGTCGGGCCGTTCGGGTAGCGCCGCGCAAACTCGTTTGTGAACACGAGGTTGAGCAGTTTGCTCGTCGAGTACGCCTCCATGCCGTCAAAACGGGTTGAGTCCGCGCGCGAGCTGCTCGAGGTTGGCGACATTCGGCGCCGGAACACCCGTCTTCCTCGGTGGGTCGTGCGTGCCGGAGCTCACGACGAGGATCCGAGTCCGTGTGTTCGCGCAAGAGATGCCCGAGCAAAGAAGTGACCGATGTGGTTGATACCGATCGTCTTCTCAAAGCCGTCGACCGTGAACTCCCCCTCCCGACCCATCTGCACGCCGGCGTTGCACACGAGTGTGTGCAAGGGGAGCTTGCGCGCGACGAGCGTCTCGGCGAACTGGCGCACAGAAGCGAGGCTCCCAAGGTCGACGATGCCTGCTTCGACGATGCTCGAGGGCGACGCCGCAGCCGTGACTTTCGCGACTGCGTCGTGCACGCGTGCTTTGTCTCGACCAGCGAGGACGACGTGCATGCCCGGCAGCTTTGCGAGTGCGAGGCAGCACTCGTATCCGAGTCCCGAGTTGCCGCCAGTGACGAGCACGATCTTCTTGGCTGACGACATGTTTGCTTGAATGGAGCGTGTTGACCGTCGAAGGTAGCAGACGTGGCGTTGAGTTGTGTTGCGTGGAGTGGCGTGGCGTGCGGTTGCGCAGTGTCGCTTGAGAGGCTCAGCGAGTGTTAGAGAATGAGGACCGTCGAGGCTGAACGTGAGCTCGAGACTAGCAAGAGCAATGCTAGGATGCTCGTTGTTGACATGGCGAGGCCATCGCAATCGGGCCATCACTCTGCTTGGTCGATTGCGATGTCGAAAATACTACGGTACTGTAGTGCTATAATATATGTGAGTTGTTACTAAGGCCTACACATTTTATGCAACGACAAACCCTCGACATCGATGCTTGAGCCACAACACTTGTGGAGAGCAGACTGTGCTACAACGAATACGGCAGTACTATGTAGGAATCGGTCGGTTGCACAGGCATCTTGGCAGCCAAGCAAACAACACATATGCACCAGCGCCTCATGCACAGCAAGTTCGCATTGCCTTGACTCGTTCAAGACCACAAGACCACTCAGTTCGCACCCGGCGTCACGCACTTGATCCAATTAATGCACGGCACAAGACTGTGCTATTCGTAGCCTGCGTCGTGCTACGGAGTAGCCGTGAGTTGACGTCTGGCGAACTCAACTACCAGGCAGTCGGATACATACTGCCAAAGCGTCGAGGTCTTGAGCAAGCACGTCAACTACAAAGTGTTCGCGAACAACAGCAACACGCGTGAACATTGCGGGAGGCACGACCCACACTGGCGCCACCGACTATCTCTCGTTCAGCCGGCCGTACGTCAGCACGCCGAACCCGGTCGAGCGCTTGGAGCAGGTATCTAGTCACACACTCTTGCACTCACAGGATTCTAACCAAGCAAATCACGTTGCTCTGTCAACCGAGCAAATGAACCGAGTGCAAGCGCGTTCTCAGACCAGGTTACGCATTCTGTACTAGCTCCAATTCTATACTCTATATGGTCAAGTCGAGACGTCGCGTAGTGGTAGTGGTGGTAGTAAAGAAGACAACTGACACTTGCTTGTTTCGAGCACTGTGAGCGATGTGGTCGTGGTTGCAAGTCGCCTCAAGCACCACTCACTCACGCACTCACTCACTCACTTACACACACACTCGCTGTCTTCTAGACTACTATGAACAACTACTATGAACTACTAGTACAAGCACTGCAGACGAAGTTCTCAGCTACTATATTGAGAATGAAATGGGAGCGAGACTCTAGACTCGTTCGCTCGCTCGCTCCTCTTACATGCATCCATACACACTTGCACGCCCTCATATACAGGCTTGCACACTTGATCATTTTCTTGTGAGTGTGTGGCGCGCCTCGATCGTCACAAGCAGACACAGAGACACTGGAGTGTGCGTCTGTACGCGCTTGCGAGAGACAGAGACAGAGACAGCGAGAGGATCCCTCGCTTAGAAGTTCGGGCTGGACATGTCGCCGTACATGTTGCACGTGCCCTGGCCGCCGCCCGTGCGCTTTGAGACGGATGTAGCCGCCTTCGCCCCAGCGCGTGCCCCACGAGTTCTTGATCTTGAACGACGTGGCGTCGTAGCCGACCGCGAGCACGGCGTGGTCGAGCTGCATGGTCTGGCACGACGAGAGCACGCCGCCCGAGTACTGCTTCCACGCGTTGTTGCCGGCCGCGACGGCGATGACGACGGGCCGCGTGCGCACGGCCTGGACGAGTCCCGTCTCGCCCGTGACGCGCGTGGATCCCTTGAGACCCGTCTGCGCCTTCGAACACGAGTTCTGGCAGTTCCCGCGCTGGCCGCCGCTCGACGAGTACGGGTACGCGCCGACGTGCACAAGCCGTTCTGCTGGATGTACCGGTACGCGTACACCGGCACGCCGCCGTTGCAGCCCATGTTCTGCGTGTCGCAGCTCGTGAGCTGCTGCTCCGAGTACTTGGTCATCGACGTCTTGCCGTTCGCGATGCACTGGCCAGCCTCCACGGCCGCGACGGTCGCGAACGCCCAGCACGAGCCGCACTGGCCCTGGTTCTGCGGCGGCGCCACGCACTTGCTCGACGACCAGTCGAACGAGTTGGCGTCGTTCGCAATCGGCACGGGCGCTCGATGCCGGACCCGTCGAGTCATCTGGCGCAACTGGACCGTCGTCGGACGGTTGCTCGGCTTCTGCGTGCGGATCGGCGCCTGCGTACGGATCGGTGCCGAGGTCGTCGGAGGGCGGGTGCGGATCGGCGCCGAGGTCGTCGGGAAGTCCGCGTCGTCACCCGTGTCGTCGCCGTTGTCAATTGGCGCCCGTGTCGGCGGCGCGTACGTCGGTCGCCACGTGAACCAGTTGGGCCAGTCAAAGTCGTAGCCACTCACGCGACCATTCGTGTTGCTGTTGGTCTTGGGTTTGTTGTTGTTGTTGCGATTGGCGTTCATGTTGCCATTGCCATTGCCATTGCCATTGCCATTGCCATTGCTCGATGGCTGGCTGTCCCACCAGTTTGTCGCCGCGGAGACGGCGGTCGCCGTCGGCCTTGCGGTAGGCGTTCCCGACGTACGTGTGGAACTCTTCGTCCGTGAGGAGCGTGAACGGCGACTTGGTCGAGAACGTCGCGTCCGGGTTCTGCTTCTCGAGCTCCTTGATCTTCTGCTTGGTGAGGAAGAAGCGCTGGCGCTGGTCCTCTTCCTGCTCGTCCGTGCTTCGCGCCTCCGAGTGCGGGATCCAGCCGTTCTCCTCTGCCTGCTCCTTGAACTCGGACATCCACTCGGCCAGCTCCGCGGCGATGTTGTCCTTCTCCTGCAAGTATCGGTGGTAGTCAATGCCGGCGTGCATAGGGCGAGCCGCAGTGAGCACCGCGAGGCTGCTCGCGATCGTCGCGACAAGTGCGCTGGCGCAGATCAGAGACGATGGAGCCTTCATGCTTTGTTGGTAGATCGATGGATGACTGAGTCGCTTGGTGGCGTTGTGGTTTGGTGGGTAGTGCGTCGGTGTGCTGCTGCTAGTCGCGAGCGATGGAGATGCGGTCGGCAGTCGAGGTGTGGTGCGCACAAGCTGGCAAGTTGCAGAATGAGTCTCTCTGCGTGTGAGATGCGATGCGCACCGATCTCGACTATGCCTTGCTTGTACGTCTTGCTCTGACTCGGTTTGGAGATCCGATATCGCATCGAGTATGAGTCCCGGTCGTTTGCGCTCGTCAGTGGTGCTTCAGTAGCAGCTGGCTCGGATCCCGGTGCTGTTGTTGTGAACGCGCGCTGCAGTACACTGGTGCGGCCACACCCTTCAAGAGAGACGTCGCACGGTCGTGCTTCAGTCACCGATGCAGGACCTGATCTTATCACTGCACTCGTCGCAGGTGGCTGTGCGTCGCGTGGCTCGCTCGCTTGCTTGCTTACTCGCCTTGTGTTGCTGTTGTTGTTGTTGCACCTGGTGTCGCGGTATCGTAGCGATTGCACCACTGCTCAAGACTGTTGGAAGCAGGCAGAGGAGTCAACCACTCAGACGTTCTCTTGACCGTCGCCGCAAACGAAGTCAACTGCAAGACAAGAGAGCTCACACCTGTCCGACCGCCACGCATCTGTCTGCCAGTGCGCATCTGTCCATCCGCCCGTTGTCCGTCCAAGCGCGCAATAAATCGCATTGTATGCGCAGCAAGGGACACTCACCACTTGCATGCTTGTGCGATGCACGCGTCTGAGAATCTCGACGCTAGAGCAAGCAAACAAGCGCAAGCACAAGCAAGCGAGCAAGCGCAAGCACAAGCAAGCGAGCAAGCGCAAGCACAAGCACAAGCACAAGCACAAGCACAAGCACAAGCAAGCAAGCAAGTGCTGGCGCACACGCGTGACCATTACTCTTGTCGCCAGCACGCACGGAGCAACACTGCTCGCGGACATCTGGTCTTGCTCGCATGTGGTGGCAAGAGTTCGCGTGCTTGTCTGCTACTGCTCGCTTATACTATCGCGACCGAGCAAGCAATCTGTCAGCCAGTCGAGCACCAGCACCAGCGAGAGAGCAGCAGGCAACAGACAAACAGACAACAGACACCAGTCGCGGAGCGCTTGTCTCGAAGACGGGCGAGTCGCCACGCGCGCGCACTACCCACTGTGCAGCAGGACGACACGCGCACGCTTGATCTATCTTTGCATGAACACTTGCAATATGTGAGTCGACACGGACTCGTGTGTCTGTCTGTTGTACATGTGCTGCTGCTGGCTCTGACTGGCGCACATCCGAGTGCTACATGTTGCACCGACTCTCGCTCTTGGTCCTACTCGCACATTTGCTCACTCACTCGTTTTGTTGTTCACTCGCATGCTCGCTCGCTTGGAAATCCAGGCACTCGCTTCCGTCACCACGCGCTTGCTCGCCTCAGCTCCGAGTTGCAAAGAGTTGTGTGGTGTTGAGCATTCGACTCGATGTCTTTGAGCCAAGTCGCACAGACACTCGTGCATTGCACCAAGTGTACAAGTACAAGCACATGCCTGTGCGCGAGCAGCGCAGTGAGCGAGCCAACTAGTCAGCGCAGCGACGACGCCGGGTCTGAGTTGCGTTGCGTTGTTGTTGATCGAGTTGACTGACACGCTCACGCTCGCTCAGCATCTTGGTCAGGTCAGGTCAGGTCAGGTCAGGTCAGGTCAGGTCAGGTCAGGTCAGGTCAGGTCAGAGGTCAGAGGTACGAGTCGCATCCGATGATGATGTTTTGAGTTTTGAGTTTAGATTGGAGGAAAAGCGTGGCGCTCGAGTGTTGTGATCGACTGCTTCATTGATACTGCGCTCGCTGTCCGAAACAACGTTGCTGCTGTCGACACCAGCATCTGCACAAACGTGGAATCCCTAAATTGATGCAACAAGTCCTCTCATGTTCCCACTGACGATGAAACACAACACAACAACACAAGTACTAGTACAATTTATAGCAATACAATGATAGCAGGGCTTTGCTTGCTGAGGCTCACCAAGAGCAACACCAACTTCAAGACCAGCCAGCACACACACCAAGAACACCCGACAACAACATCGCGTTGGCCTCGGCTTTGGTCCAGTCGAGCGAGAGAGAGAGAGAGAGAGATGGTTCCGACTGTGACTGGCATCCGATCGACGCGCGCCGCAGTGCCAGCTGACTGCAGAGAACGCGCTCTCGGCGCTGCTCACCTCAACGAACCCGCGCGCCATCACGAGCTCAAGCTTGTTGTTCGTGCAAATTGTCCTTGAGGAGCTCAGAACACACGACGCTCGCGTGCATGCATGCAGTCCTCAAGCGAGTGCCAGTCAGCCTAGACGACCAACGCGAGTAAACGAGCGCTGCAGCGATGCCACAGGGCATGAGCGCGTCGGTGCTTGTCGTCCACCCGCATGCAGCTCTGGGTACTGAGCACACGCCACAGGGTCCGGCACTGACTTCTGCGCTTGCTCTTCCTTTGTCGATCGCAAACCACCATCTAGATCGGAACGCATCGCATCTCACACGCAGAGAGACTCATTCTGCAACTTGCCAGCTTGTGCGCACCACACCTCGACTGCCGACCGCATCTCCATCGCTCGCGACTAGCAGCAGCACACCGACGCACTACCCACCAAACCACAACGCCACCAAGCGACTCAGTCATCCATCGATCTACCAACAAAGCATGAAGGCTCCATCGTCTCTGATCTGCGCCAGCGCACTTGTCGCGACGATCGCGAGCAGCCTCGCGGTGCTCACTGCGGCTCGCCCTATGCACGCCGGCATTGACTACCACCGATACTTGCAGGAGAAGGACAACATCGCCGCGGAGCTGGCCGAGTGGATGTCCGAGTTCAAGGAGCAGGCAGAGGAGAACGGCTGGATCCCGCACTCGGAGGCGCGAAGCACGGACGAGCAGGAAGAGGACCAGCGCCAGCGCTTCTTCCTCACCAAGCAGAAGATCAAGGAGCTCGAGAAGCAGAACCCGGACGCGACGTTCTCGACCAAGTCGCCGTTCACGCTCCTCACGGACGAAGAGTTCCACACGTACGTCGGGAACGCCTACCGCAAGGCCGACGGCGACCGCCGTCTCCGCGGCGACAACTGGTGGGACAGCCAGCCATCGAGCAATGGCAATGGCAATGGCAATGGCAATGGCAATGGCAACATGAACGCCAATCGCAACAACAACAACAAACCCAAGACCAACAGCAACACGAATGGTCGCGTGAGTGGCTACGACTTTGACTGGCCCAACTGGTTCACGTGGCGACCGACGTACGCGCCGCCGACACGGGCGCCAATGACAACGGCGACGACACGGGTGACGACGCGGACTTCCCGACGACCTCGGCGCCGATCCGCACCCGCCCTCCGACGACCTCGGCACCGATCCGTACGCAGGCGCCGATCCGCACGCAGAAGCCGAGCAAACCGTCCGACGACGGGTCCAGTTGCGCCAGATGACTCGACGGGTCCGGCATCGAGCGCCGTGCCGATTGCGAACGACGCCAACTCGTTCGACTGGTCGTCGAGCAAGTGCGTGGCGCCGCCGCAGAACCAGGGCCAGTGCGGCTCGTGCTGGGCGTTCGCGACCGTCGCGGCCGTGGAGGCTGGCCAGTGCATCGCGAACGGCAAGACGTCGATGACCAAGTACTCGGAGCAGCAGCTCACGAGCTGCGACACGCAGAACATGGGCTGCAACGGCGGCGTGCCGGTGTACGCGTACCGGTACATCCAGCAGAACGGCTTGTGCACGTCGGCGGCGTACCCGTACTCGTCGAGCGGCGGCCAGCGCGGGAACTGCCAGAACTCGTGTTCGAAGGCGCAGACGGGTCTCAAGGGATCCACGCGCGTCACGGGCGAGACGGGACTCGTCCAGGCCGTGCGCACGCGGCCCGTCGTCATCGCCGTCGCGGCCGGCAACAACGCGTGGAAGCAGTACTCGGGCGGCGTGCTCTCGTCGTGCCAGACCATGCAGCTCGACCACGCCGTGCTCGCGGTCGGCTACGACGCCACGTCGTTCAAGATCAAGAACTCGTGGGGCACGCGCTGGGGCGAAGGCGGCTACATCCGTCTCAAGCGCACGGGCGGCGGCCAGGGCACGTGCAACATGTACGGCGACATGTCCAGCCCGAACTTCTAAGCGAGGGATCCTCTCGCTGTCTCTGTCTCTGTCTCTCGCAAGCGCGTACAGACGCACACTCCAGTGTCTCTGTGTCTGCTTGTGACGATCGAGGCGCGCCACACACTCACAAGAAAATGATCAAGTGTGCAAGCCTGTATATGAGGGCGTGCAAGTGTGTATGGATGCATGTAAGAGGAGCGAGCGAGCGAACGAGTCTAGAGTCTCGCTCCCATTTCATTCTCAATATAGTAGCTGAGAACTTCGTCTGCAGTGCTTGTACTAGTAGTTCATAGTAGTTGTTCATAGTAGTCTAGAAGACAGCGAGTGTGTGTGTAAGTGAGTGAGTGAGTGCGTGAGTGAGTGGTGCTTGAGGCGACTTGCAACCACGACCACATCGCTCACAGTGCTCGAAACAAGCAAGTGTCAGTTGTCTTCTTTACTACCACCACTACCACTACGCCACCTCTTGATTTGATCACGTACTACGAAGTAGGAGATATTTGAGAACGTAGCTAAAGACCTCGTTTGCACTCGATACAATCGACGCGCTTTACAAACTGGCCTTAGTTGACACACAATAGCCGAGCGTTTACTTCAAGCCGACCCAGACCTCGGACTTCTCCCAGAGCTCTTTCCCGAGCTTGGTGTCTTTTGCGAGTGCAGACGGCTCCCACGCCTCGTCGATGCGCACGTACGTGCCGTTCGGATACACTGGATGTTTGGGTCGCTCGACGCGATCTTTGCCATGTAGCCGCCAGTGTACGCAGACGTTGTGACCGGTGAGCCGCCCCACCAGCACGCAAGGCGGAAAAGCGGCATGAGCGCGAGTAAGACGAGCCAGTGGCGGTCGCGAAAGAGGCCCGTGTCTGGCGTGAGTCCCGGAGTGTAGGCGTAGATCGTCGGGCCGTTCGGGTAGCGCCGCGCAAACTCGTTTGTGAACACGAGGTTGAGCAGTTTGCTCGTCGAGTACGCCTCCATGCCGTCAAACGGGTTGAGTCCGCGCGCGAGCTGCTCGAGGTTGGCGACATTCGGCGCCGGAACACCCGTCTTCTCGGCTGGGTCGTGCGTGCCGGAGCTCACGACGAGGATCCGGTCCGTGTGTTCGCGCAAGAGATGCCCGAGCAAGAAGTGACCGATGTGGTTGATACCGATCGTCTTCTCAAAGCCGTCGACCGTGAACTCCCTCCCGACCATCTGCACGCCGGCGTTGCACACGAGTGTGTGCAAGGGGAGCTTGCGCGCGACGAGCGTCTCGGCGAACTGGCGCACAGAAGCGAGGCTCCCAAGGTCGACGATGCCTGCTTCGACGATGCTCGAGGGCGACGCCGCAGCCGTGACTTTCGCGACTGCGTCGTGCACGCGTGCTTTGTCTCGACCAGCGAGGACGACGTGCATGCCCGGCAGCTTTGCGAGTGCGAGGCAGCACTCGTATCCGAGTCCCGAGTTGCCGCCAGTGACGAGCACGATCTTCTTGGCTGACGACATGTTTGCTTGAATGGAGCGTGTTGACCGTCGAAGGTAGCAGACGTGGCGTTGAGTTGTGTTGCGTGGAGTGGCGTGGCGTGCGGTTGCGCAGTGTCGCTTGAGAGGCTCAGCGAGTGTTAGAGAATGAGGACCGTCGAGGCTGAACGTGAGCTCGAGACTAGCAAGAGCAATGCTAGGATGCTCGTTGTTGACATGGCGAGGCCATCGCAATCGGGCCATCACTCTGCTTGGTCGATTGCGATGTCGAAAATACTACGGTACTGTAGTGCTATAATATATGTGAGTTGTTACTAAGGCCTACACATTTTATGCAACGACAACCCTCGACATCGATGCTTGAGCCACAACACTTGTGGAGAGCAGACTGTGCTACAACGAATACGGCAGTACTATGTAGGAATCGGTCGGTGCACAGGCATCTTGGCAGCCAAGCAAACAACACATATGCACCAGCGCCTCATGCACAGCAAGTTCGCATTGCCTTGACTCGTTCAAGACCACAAGACCACTCAGTTCGCACCCGGCGTCACGCACTTGATCCAATTAATGCACGGCACAAGACTGTGCTATTCGTAGCCTGCGTCGTGCTACGGAGTAGCCGTGAGTTGACGTCTGGCGAACTCAACTACCAGGCAGTCGGATACATACTGCCAAAGCGTCGAGGTCTTGAGCAAGCACGTCAACTACAAAGTGTTCGCGAACAACAGCAACACGCGTGAACATTGCGGGAGGCACGACCCACACTGGCGCCACCGACTATCTCTCGTTCAGCCGGCCGTACGTCAGCACGCCGAACCCGGTCGAGCGCTTGGAGCAGGTATCCAGTCACACACTCTTGCACTCACAGGATTCTAACCAAGCAAATCACGTTGCTCTGTCAACCGAGCAAATGAACCGAGTGCAAGCGCGTTCTCAGACCAGGTTACGCATTCTGTACTAGCTCCAATTCTATACTCTATATGGTCAAGTCGAGACGTCGCGTAGTGGTAGTGGTGGTAGTAAAGAAGACAACTGACACTTGCTTGTTTCGAGCACTGTGAGCGATGTGGTCGTGGTTGCAAGTCGCCTCAAGCACCACTCACTCACGCACTCACTCACTCACTTACACACACACTCGCTGTCTTCTAGACTACTATGAACAACTACTATGAACTACTAGTACAAGCACTGCAGACGAAGTTCTCAGCTACTATATTGAGAATGAAATGGGAGCGAGACTCTAGACTCGTTCGCTCGCTCGCTCCTCTTACATGCATCCATACACACTTGCACGCCCTCATATACAGGCTTGCACACTTGATCATTTTCTTGTGAGTGTGTGGCGCGCCTCGATCGTCACAAGCAGACACAGAGACACTGGAGTGTGCGTCTGTACGCGCTTGCGAGAGACAGAGACAGAGACAGCGAGAGGATCCCTCGCTTAGAAGTTCGGGCTGGACATGTCGCCGTACATGTTGCACGTGCCCTGGCCGCCGCCCGTGCGCTTGAGACGGATGTAGCCGCCTTCGCCCCAGCGCGTGCCCCACGAGTTCTTGATCTTGAACGACGTGGCGTCGTAGCCGACCGCGAGCACGGCGTGGTCGAGCTGCATGGTCTGGCACGACGAGAGCACGCCGCCCGAGTACTGCTTCCACGCGTTGTTGCCGGCCGCGACGGCGATGACGACGGGCCGCGTGCGCACGGCCTGGACGAGTCCCGTCTCGCCCGTGACGCGCGTGGATCCCTTGAGACCCGTCTGCGCCTTCGAACACGAGTTCTGGCAGTTCCCGCGCTGGCCGCCGCTCGACGAGTACGGGTACGCCGCCGACGTGCACAAGCCGTTCTGCTGGATGTACCGGTACGCGTACACCGGCACGCCGCCGTTGCAGCCATGTTCTGCGTGTCGCAGCTCGTGAGCTGCTGCTCCGAGTACTTGGTCATCGACGTCTTGCCGTTCGCGATGCACTGGCCAGCCTCCACGGCCGCGACGGTCGCGAAACGCCCAGCACGAGCCGCACTGGCCCTGGTTTCTGCGGCGGCGCCACGCACTTGCTCGACGACCAGTCGAACGAGTTGGCGTCGTTCGCAATCGGCACGGCGCTCGATGCCGGACCCGTCGAGTCATCTGGCGCAACTGGACCCGTCGTCGGACGGTTGCTCGGCTTCTGCGTGCGGATCGGCGCCTGCGTACGGATCGGTGCCGAGGTCGTCGGAGGGCGGGTGCGGATCGGCGCCGAGGTCGTCGGGAAGTCCGCGTCGTCACCCGTGTCGTCGCCGTTGTCAATTGGCGCCCGTGTCGGCGGCGCGTACGTCGGTCGCCACGTGAACCAGTTGGGCCAGTCAAAGTCGTAGCCACTCACGCGACCATTCGTGTTGCTGTTGGTCTTGGGTTTGTTGTTGTTGTTGCGATTGGCGTTCATGTTGCCATTGCCATTGCCATTGCCATTGCCATTGCCATTGCTCGATGGCTGGCTGTCCCACCAGTTGTCGCCGCGGAGACGGCGGTCGCCGTCGGCCTTGCGGTAGGCGTTCCCGACGTACGTGTGGAACTCTTCGTCCGTGAGGAGCGTGAACGGCGACTTGGTCGAGAACGTCGCGTCCGGGTTCTGCTTCTCGAGCTCCTTGATCTTCTGCTTGGTGAGGAAGAAGCGCTGGCGCTGGTCCTCTTCCTGCTCGTCCGTGCTTCGCGCCTCCGAGTGCGGGATCCAGCCGTTCTCCTCTGCCTGCTCCTTGAACTCGGACATCCACTCGGCCAGCTCCGCGGCGATGTTGTCCTTCTCCTGCAAGTATCGGTGGTAGTCAATGCCGGCGTGCATAGGGCGAGCCGCAGTGAGCACCGCGAGGCTGCTCGCGATCGTCGCGACAAGTGCGCTGGCGCAGATCAGAGACGATGGAGCCTTCATGCTTTGTTGGTAGATCGATGGATGACTGAGTCGCTTGGTGGCGTTGTGGTTTGGTGGGTAGTGCGTCGGTGTGCTGCTGCTAGTCGCGAGCGATGGAGATGCGGTCGGCAGTCGAGGTGTGGTGCGCACAAGCTGGCAAGTTGCAGAATGAGTCTCTCTGCGTGTGAGATGCGATGCGTACCGATCTTGATCGTGCCGGTAGTGCCCGCGCTAGCTTTGACCTGGCTAGTCTCGGATGGCCGAGATCGTTCTTCAGTGAAGGACACTCAAGTGTGCTCAAGAGTGCACTGCTTTGGCCGAGTCCGACACATGGACGCACGGATCACGTCGAGTATGAGTCCCGGTCGTTTGCGCTCGTCAGTGGTGCTTCAGTAGCAGCTGGCCTGGATACCGGCGCTGTTAGTGTGAACGCGCGCTGCAGTACACTGGTGCGGCCACACCCTTCAAGAGAGACGTCGCACGGTCGTGCTTCAGTCACCGATGCAGGACCTGATCTTATCACTGCACTCGTCGCAGGTGGCTGTGCGTCGCGTGGCTCGCTCGCTTGCTTGCTTACTCGCCTTGTGTTGCTGTTGTTGTTGTTGCACCTGGTGTCGCGGTATCGTAGCGATTGCACCACTGCTCAAGACTGTTGGAAGCAGGCAGAGGAGTCAACCACTCAGACGTTCTCTTGACCGTCGCCGCAAACGAAGTCAACTGCAAGACAAGAGAGCTCACACCTGTCCGACCGCCACGCATCTGTCTGCCAGTGCGCATCTGTCCATCCGCCCGTTGTCCGTCCAAGCGCGCAATAAATCGCATTGTATGCGCAGCAAGGGACACTCACCACTTGCATGCTTGTGCGATGCACGCGTCTGAGAATCTCGACGCTAGAGCAAGCAAACAAGCGCAAGCACAAGCAAGCGAGCAAGCGCAAGCACAAGCAAGCGAGCAAGCGCAAGCACAGCACAAGCACAAGCACAAGCACAAGCACAAGCAAGCAAGCAAGTGCTGGCGCACACGCGTGACCATTACTCTTGTCGCCAGCACGCACGGAGCAACACTGCTCGCGGACATCTGGTCTTGCTCGCATGTGGTGGCAAGAGTTCGCGTGCTTGTCTGCTACTGCTCGCTTATACTATCGCGACCGAGCAAGCAATCTGTCAGCCAGTCGAGCACCAGCACCAGCGAGAGAGCAGCAGGCAAACAGACAAACAGACAACAGACACCAGTCGCGGAGCGCTTGTCTCGAAGACGGGCGAGTCGCCACGCGCGCGCACTACCCACTGTGCAGCAGGACGACACGCGCACGCTTGATCTATCTTTGCATGAACACTTGCAATATGTGAGTCGACACGGACTCGTGTGTCTGTCTGTTGTACATGTGCTGCTGCTGGCTCTGACTGGCGCACATCCGAGTGCTACATGTTGCACCGACTCTCGCTCTTGGTCCTACTCGCACATTTGCTCACTCACTCGTTTTGTTGTTCACTCGCATGCTCGCTCGCTTGGAAATCCAGGCACTCGCTTCCGTCACCACGCGCTTGCTCGCCTCAGCTCCGAGTTGCAAAGAGTTGTGTGGTGTTGAGCATTCGACTCGATGTCTTTGAGCCAAGTCGCACAGACACTCGTGCATTGCACCAAGTGTACAAGTACAAGCACATGCCTGTGCGCGAGCAGCGCAGTGAGCGAGCCAACTAGTCAGCGCAGCGACGACGCCGGGTCTGAGTTGCGTTGCGTTGTTGTTGATCGAGTTGACTGACACGCTCACGCTCGCTCAGCATCTTGGTCAGGTCAGGTCAGGTCAGGTCAGGTCAGGTCAGGTCAGGTCAGGTCAGGTCAGGTCAGGTCAGAGGTCAGAGGTACGAGTCGCATCCGATGATGATGTTTTGAGTTTTGAGTTTAGATTGGAGGAAAAGCGTGGCGCTCGAGTGTTGTGATCGACTGCTTCATTTGATACTGCGCTCGCTGTCCGAAACAACGTTGCTGCTGTCGACACCAGCATCTGCACAAACGTGGAATCCCTAAATTGATGCAACAAGTCCTCTCATGTTCCCACTGACGATGAAACACAACAACAACAACACAAGTACTAGTACAATTTATAGCAATACAATGATAGCAGGGCTTTGCTTGCTGAGGCTCACCAAGAGCAACACCAACTTCAAGACCAGCCAGCACACACACCAAGAACACCCGACAACAACATCGCGTTGGCCTCGGCTTTGGTCCAGTCGAGCGAGAGAGAGAGAGAGAGAGATGGTTCCGACTGTGACTGGCATCCGATCGACGCGCGCCGCAGTGCCAGCTGACTGCAGAGAACGCGCTCTCGGCGCTGCTCACCTCAACGAACCCGCGCGCCATCACGAGCTCAAGCTTGTTGTTCGTGCAAATTGTCCTTGAGGAGCTCAGAACACACGACGCTCGCGTGCATGCATGCAGTCCTCAAGCGAGTGCCAGTCAGCCTAGACGACCAACGCGAGTAAACGAGCGCTGCAGCGATGCCACAGGGCATGAGCGCGTCGGTGCTTGTCGTCCACCCGCATGCAGCTCTGGGTACTGAGCACACGCCACAGGGTCCGGCACTGACTTCTGCGCTTGCTCTTCCTTTGTCGATCGCAAACCACCATCTAGATCGGAACGCATCGCATCTCACACGCAGAGAGACTCATTCTGCAACTTGCCAGCTTGTGCGCACCACACCTCGACTGCCGACCGCATCTCCATCGCTCGCGACTAGCAGCAGCACACCGACGCACTACCCACCAAACCACAACGCCACCAAGCGACTCAGTCATCCATCGATCTACCAACAAAGCATGAAGGCTCCATCGTCTCTGATCTGCGCCAGCGCACTTGTCGCGACGATCGCGAGCAGCCTCGCGGTGCTCACTGCGGCTCGCCCTATGCACGCCGGCATTGACTACCACCGATACTTGCAGGAGAAGGACAACATCGCCGCGGAGCTGGCCGAGTGGATGTCCGAGTTCAAGGAGCAGGCAGAGGAGAACGGCTGGATCCCGCACTCGGAGGCGCGAAGCACGGACGAGCAGGAAGAGGACCAGCGCCAGCGCTTCTTCCTCACCAAGCAGAAGATCAAGGAGCTCGAGAAGCAGAACCCGGACGCGACGTTCTCGACCAAGTCGCCGTTCACGCTCCTCACGGACGAGGAGTTCCACACGTACGTCGGGAACGCCTACCGCAAGGCCGACGGCGACCGCCGTCTCCGCGGCGACAACTGGTGGGACAGCCAGCCATCGAGCAATGGCAATGGCAATGGCAATGGCAATGGCAATGGCAACATGAACGCCAATCGCAACAACAACAACAAACCCAAGACCAACAGCAACACGAATGGTCGCGTGAGTGGCTACGACTTTGACTGGCCCAACTGGTTCACGTGGCGACCGACGTACGCGCCGCCGACACGGGCGCCAATTGACAACGGCGACGACACGGGTGACGACGCGGACTTCCCGACGACCTCGGCGCCGATCCGCACCCGCCCTCCGACGACCTCGGCACCGATCCGTACGCAGGCGCCGATCCGCACGCAGAAGCCGAGCAACCGTCCGACGACGGGTCCAGTTGCGCCAGATGACTCGACGGGTCCGGCATCGAGCGCCGTGCCGATTGCGAACGACGCCAACTCGTTCGACTGGTCGTCGAGCAAGTGCGTGGCGCCGCCGCAGAACCAGGGCCAGTGCGGCTCGTGCTGGGCGTTCGCGACCGTCGCGGCCGTGGAGGCTGGCCAGTGCATCGCGAACGGCAAGACGTCGATGACCAAGTACTCGGAGCAGCAGCTCACGAGCTGCGACACGCAGAACATGGGCTGCAACGGCGGCGTGCCGGTGTACGCGTACCGGTACATCCAGCAGAACGGCTTGTGCACGTCGGCGGCGTACCCGTACTCGTCGAGCGGCGGCCAGCGCGGGAACTGCCAGAACTCGTGTTCGAAGGCGCAGACGGGTCTCAAGGGATCCACGCGCGTCACGGGCGAGACGGGACTCGTCCAGGCCGTGCGCACGCGGCCCGTCGTCATCGCCGTCGCGGCCGGCAACAACGCGTGGAAGCAGTACTCGGGCGGCGTGCTCTCGTCGTGCCAGACCATGCAGCTCGACCACGCCGTGCTCGCGGTCGGCTACGACGCCACGTCGTTCAAGATCAAGAACTCGTGGGGCACGCGCTGGGGCGAAGGCGGCTACATCCGTCTCAAGCGCACGGGCGGCGGCCAGGGCACGTGCAACATGTACGGCGACATGTCCAGCCCGAACTTCTAAGCGAGGGATCCTCTCGCTGTCTCTGTCTCTGTCTCTCGCAAGCGCGTACAGACGCACACTCCAGTGTCTCTGTGTCTGCTTGTGACGATCGAGGCGCGCCACACACTCACAAGAAAATGATCAAGTGTGCAAGCCTGTATATGAGGGCGTGCAAGTGTGTATGGATGCATGTAAGAGGAGCGAGCGAGCGAACGAGTCTAGAGTCTCGCTCCCATTTCATTCTCAATATAGTAGCTGAGAACTTCGTCTGCAGTGCTTGTACTAGTAGTTCATAGTAGTTGTTCATAGTAGTCTAGAAGACAGCGAGTGTGTGTGTAAGTGAGTGAGTGAGTGCGTGAGTGAGTGGTGCTTGAGGCGACTTGCAACCACGACCACATCGCTCACAGTGCTCGAAACAAGCAAGTGTCAGTTGTCTTCTTTACTACCACCACTACCACTACGCGACGTCTCGACTTGACCATATAGAGTATAGAATTGGAGCTAGTACAGAATGCGTAACCTGGTCTGAGAACGCGCTTGCACTCGGTTCATTTGCTCGGTTGACAGAGCAACGTGATTTGCTTGGTTAGAATCCTGTGAGTGCAAGAGTGTGTGACTGGATACCTGCTCCAAGCGCTCGACCGGGTTCGGCGTGCTGACGTACGGCCGGCTGAACGAGAGATAGTCGGTGGCGCCACTGTGGGTCGTGCCTAATGCGATGTCCAGAAGCTAGGCACGACACGTACTGCGGCGTCGAAGTGGTCATTCGACGTCATTGCTTTTCCGTCGTGCAATGCATTGTAACACCGGCGCTTGTGCCGAGTCTGATGTAACGAGCGATAGTCTTGCGTCCTTCGCCTCTTTGAGCGACAGCATCGTCGCGGCGCCTCACATCGATGATCGTTCAATGTCAAGCACCAGTTCTATCAAAGAGACAATGAACGCTGCACACTTCGTCGTCGTCGTGGGTCATACCATAGCGTATACAAAGCACATGCACGCGCGTCTCTCTCTGCTCTCTTCTCACTCCGTCACTCGCTCTTGCCTCTCGCGTGTGCTCAGCTCGCTTCAGCGGCTTCGTGCTCCGTGCCTGGGTTCGGGTTCTGGATCACAATCAGCGCGTACTCTTTGTCTATCGGTCGCGACCGCAGCAGCAGCGACGGTGGCCACGTGAGTCTCCACTACATAGTGAAAGCCATACAAATGCACACACGGACATACCTGGTGCGATCATGATCTCGTGCTTCTTGGAGCGAATGCGCAGGAACGTCATGTCGTTCGTCGGGTCGAGCGTGCGGATCGTCGACTTGGCTTTCGCTGCGAGCTGCGAAATGAGCGCAGCGTGGTCGATCGCAAACTCCTCGTCGCTCGTGGACGAGTAGATCGGCACGCCTTCGTGGTTCACGATCAGCACAGCCTGCACGCCCTTGTGGCTCTTGATGCGCTTGATCGTCTCTTCGGCTTCGTATCCCGGCTGTAGTGCACGTATTGGGCGTGCGTGTGCGTTAGCGTGCGCACGAGGTCTGTAGTACAAGTACGTGTAGATGCAGCAGTCACTGCGAAAGAAGCACACGCGGATGCGGACGTACCATGGCGACTCTCCTGCTACTCGTCGCTTGAACTGCTTGCTGCTGCTGCTGATGTGGTGGCGCTTTGCAGCAGAGCGCGTTGTGGAAGTCCGATTTGATAGTGATAAAAACGAAGGAGATACTCATCAGAACTAATAGGATACTATATTTTGACTCAAACTACGTATGTGAATATCACAAACGATTTTGAACTACCAAACGTCGCGACTTGCCTGTCTACCTCAAGTCGCACTCGACACGTACATGAGCTGATGCGATCGCTTGTTGCAAGCGAGAGCTCGGTCATCTCTTCTCTATTTGTTTGCACTCTTACACACACTCGCCTTGCTCCGTTCGCACGCACAAGTCACCGCGAGACGTGCTGCTTGAGCGCAACTGACTCGGGATTGAACTCGGGATTCTCAATGAACTGCAGAAAGAGGTTCCCAAGACGCTTGCGCAGCCCTTCGAGGCTCTTCTCCTTCCGCCCGCGGTTGAGCATGTCGGCTTCGCGGTCAATCAGCTCAACGATCTCCTTCGTCAGCGCGCACTCAAACTCTTTCACGGTCCACTTGACGTGCAAAAGCACGTCCAAGCGTTCATCCACCGACGCGAGCGGCATCTTCAATCCGTGGTACAGATCCATGAGCTCCTTCGCGCGCACTGTGAACGGTGTGTGCACTTCTTTGACGCCCCCGTCGCCCATTTGCCACTGCTTGGGCCGCGCCATGAACTGCAGCATTGACTCGATGCGCTGCTTCCTGTTCGCGTCCGTCGCTGTCAGCTTGAGGCGATCGATCGTCTGAAGGAGCTTCGTCTCTTTCGCCAAGATCGCTTCCAGCGCCACGTGGCGCGCTGCGCTGTCAAGCGACGTGTCGTCATCGAGCTTTCGCGTCTCGAACTGCCGCCACTTGTCGAGCTCGTTGTATAGCACTTCAAAGTCGCTCACAGTCTTCGGATGCATGCGGCGGTGGATCTCGCGCTTCTGGTAGTTGGCGTCTTCGACTGCGTTCTCGTGCGCTTCGAGCTCGCCGACGACGAGAACGCGGCGCTTCTGCTCGCGCACACTGCAGACGTACGCACGCGCTTTGTAGCCGCGCCAGAGACGTTCAATGAGCAAAGCCGAGTCTTCGCGGAGACTGTCGAGCTGGTACGAGTCAAAGTACGGCTTTGCCGTCAGTTGCCGGTCGCACGACGTGTCGAGACGCAAGTCGTGTCGCGCCATCTGCGTTCCAGACTCGCGGGACGTCTGAAGCGATCGTGTGACGAGCTCCTGGGTCTGCGTCTCGCGATGTGCTCGCGTGATGCCCAAGTTTCGCCGTGCGCGAGAGAGGAACGTCTACATCATAGCACGAGAGAGATCCAGCCATGCGCCGCTGTCAGGCATCAGTGCTCACACAAACAAACCGATGACAGAGACCCGAACCTGCGCAGACGCGTGGTGAAAGAGCTGCTGGGTCTTGCGGTGGCGAAAGCCGCCCAAGTATGGCTTCCGCCCTGTGAACTTCTCGACGTCCACGACGATCGTACGGTACCGATCCTGCTCCTCTGTGCATCCACCACGCACGCACACACAACGCCGTTCTTCCAGTCAGCGATACACAAGCACACTCTTGCTGCAAGAGCTATGATTGCAATCGCAACCACTCGCACCGTCGTAGACTTGAACTTGAATCCGGTCTGGCATGACGTACTCGCTCGAGTTTGTCTTTCGAGCGACGAACGCTTGGAGAACACGCTCGTCGCCGCTTTCTATGCTGCCATTGAAGCCGTACACTTCAAGTGGTGTGTCCGCGAGACTGAGTCCGACAGCGGGGTTGAGCCCTGGGAACGTCACAAGGTCAGCATCGAGCTTGAGGTCGGTGCAGATCGTGGCAGTGAGATCTGCGATCGTCATCTCGGGCGTCGCAACGACACGATGGCGCACGTTATCTGGCTGCAAGATAATCAAGAGCGAGAACTCGAGCGCGCTCGTCGCTGGGTCGCCGTCGTGGTCGACATCACTCGTGGTGTCGTCTGCTGCGCTGCTGTGCTCAGGCGTCGACGCACGAAAGAACGCCGACATGGCGCCGTTGTCGGACGTTTGTGCATCGGCTTCGAACGACGCCGCGTCTTCGTCCGTTTGGATCTGCTGCTCGTCATGCACGTTGTCGTCGCCAGCCTCCATGGTAGCTACGCGGTCGTCGTCGCCAGTGTTGTCGAGAGGACGCGTCGGGAGTGAGGAAGAGGCGCACTCGATGCGACGGAGTTGAAGCGCGTGTGATGTGGTCCACATGTAAAACTAGCAAGTCCTAAGTCAAAGAAATCGGCGTCAAGGATGTCACGCCGAAGCCGACGGACTCGGGCGCGTCGAGCGCCAAGCAGAGCGCAATGCAGAGCGGTGTGTACGGTCGTGCGCGCAACCTCCGCTCGGAGTAGATACTCGTAGTGTCGATCTGAGATTGACCTTGTTGTTGTAAATGTAGTGATTGTATCTTGAACGGACTTGGACACTTGTGCGTCATGTGTAGTTGTTGTTGTTGGGGTGGTGGTGGCGGTGGCGGAGGTAGTGGTTGTTGGTGGTCTACGTTGTCGTCACGTCCAGTTGAGTGTACTTGTAGTGTGTTGCTTGTATTGGTCGCGTTACACCTCGCCTTGCGTCATTTTGCTCTGCAACTTCCTTCGACGCACAGGTGCAGCGGATGCGGCCGAGCTTGACCTCATTGCCGAGTCCCTCAGCGCTCGGGGTAGTGGCGGTGCCATTTTCCAGCGCTTTCCGCGCCTGCTCGCCTCGCGAGACGTCACACAGATCGTCCCCGTCGACACTCTCCGCGCAATCTTCTCCTGCAATGACTGACGTCTCTCCAGCTACAGCGTACTCCTGCGCTCTGTATAGTAGCTCTAAGTAGTAGCTGACTGGTAGTTGAGAACTCTAGGCTAATCGTCAATCGAGCCACTTCAACAACAACAGGCAGAGCAAGTCGATCGATCGATTGATGATTGGTGAGATTGCAAGTGCAAAAGACCAAAAGATCAAAAGACCGCAAAATATCAAAAGATCAAATCGAGTCGGTCCACGCACACGTGAAATTTACGCTGAAAGCCAGCGAGATGGACCATCGGTGCGAACAACAGACCGACCGACCGACCGACACTCAGCGTGATCGACACTGAGCATCAGCCAGCCAGTCCGTCCGTCCGTCCGTCCGTCAGTATGTTACTCGACGACGAGAAGTGTCTGTCTGTCCATTTCCACCAGCGAAATGCTGCGCAGCACGCATTATGTATGTGTGCAAAGAGCGCCTCGCAGTCGTTGATTCATTGACCTGCTGCTCCATTGACTTGGGATCGATCGATCGCGCACAGCAGCGATCCTTTACACGACGCGCTGAATTATTCTGGCCAGTCGAGCCATTTGGTCGTGAGCGCGACCGGCTCCTTTCATGCGAGTGGCTCAGGCGGGCGGCGCGACCGAGCAGATGTATGTACATATGCCTCAATGCATCCATGCCTCCGTGTCCCGACTCCTCAGTCTTCACGGTTCAAACAATGTCTCCTCTGGTAATCACCATTCACCCCGCTCGCTTGCACCACTTTGTAGAATCGCACTATGCTACGCACACAATGAGGCACGGCACGAACAGGTACAGTCAAGCCACCTGCTCGCTTCAACAGACGCAGCGCACTTGCTCTCTCTCTCTCGTTTGCTGGGTTTGTCTGTGTGTGTGTGTCGCTGTCCTCAGTCGTCCACTCCAGCTCAACAACAGTATCCCGTCCCGTCGAGCATCTCGTCCCGTCGAGCATCCCCAGCAGCAGGCGCAGACATAGATGCAGACAGGCATCGATCCAGCTCTGCCGTGGGATTGAGGAGCAGTGCTCAAGTCTTTGAACACCCGACTCAAGCTCAAAGACTCGAGCTCGAGTGGCGCTGACGTTATTGCTCGACGTTGGTTTGACGTTGGCTTTGGTTCGGTCGGGTCCTGCGATCCCCGAGCGCTCATTATCAAAAAGCAGCCCGGCAGCGCAAGTCACTTTGCCTGCCACCTCGTTCTGGTCGTGTTCCAGTCGACTCGACTCGACTCCATCCTCTTCGTCAAGTCTCCACGTCGTCCACGTCATCAAATCAAGTATGTTCTCCAGCAAGCAGTTCCTCGCTCTCTGTGTCCTCAGTGTCGCTGTCGTCTCGGGTGGCGTGAACGCATCAAGTGAAGTCGCCGAGACGTTCTTCAACTACGGCTCGCCAAGCATCGGCGCCAACGCAAAAGCCAACGGTAATGCCAACGTCAACGCCAACGTGAACGGATACGCGCATGGCAACATCAACGTCAACGGAGCCGCTGGGTTCCACGCCGGAGCGCTCCTCAACGGGTACATCAGTCCAGTCGTCCAAGCAGCCACGAACATTGGCGCGAGCATCCACGCAAGCGGAGCTGGCCAGTCCAAGTACACACCGGCAGTCACGCCATGCGCAAACAAGAACAGCGGTGCGAGTGCCGGCGTCAAGCTCGACGTGAGCAAGGGCGTGAGCGGCGGTGTCAGCGGCGGTGTCAGCGGTGGTGCCGGCGCGAGTGCGAGCATCGGCGTGGACGGCAAGGGCGACGCCAAGGTCGATGTGAGCAAGAACGCGAGCGGCGGTGCGAGTGCCGGCGTCAAGGTCGACGTGAGCAAGGGCGTGAGCGGCGGCGTCAGCGGTGGTGCGAGCGGCGGCATTAGCGGCGGTATCAGCGGCGGTATCAGCGGCGGCGTCAGCGGTGGTGCCGGCGCGAGTGCGAGCATCGGCGTGGACGGCAAGGGCGACGCCAAGGTCGATGTGAGCAAGAACGCGGGCGGCGGTGCGAGTGCCGGCGTCAAGGTCGACGTGAGCAAGGGCGTGAGCGGCGGTGTCAGCGGCGGCGTCAGCGGTGGTGCGAGCGGCGGCGTCAGCGGTGGTGCCGGCGCGAGTGCGAGCATCGGCGTGGACGGCAAGGGCGACGCCAAGGTCGATGTGAGCAAGAACGCGAGCGGCGGTGCGAGTGCCGGCGTCAAGGTCGACGTGAGCAAGGGCGTGAGCGGCGGTGTCAGCGGCGGCGTCAGCGGTGGTGCGAGCGGCGGCATTAGCGGCGGTATCAGCGGCGGCGTCAGCGGTGGTGCCGGCGCGAGTGCGAGCATCGGCGTGGACGGCAAGGGCGACGCCAAGGTCGATGTGAGCAAGAACGCGGGCGGCGGTGCGAGTGCCGGCGTCAAGGTCGACGTGAGCAAGGGCGTGAGCGGCGGTGTCAGCGGCGGCGTCAGCGGTGGTGCGAGCGGCGGCGTCAGCGGTGGTGCCGGCGCGAGTGCGAGCATCGGCGTGGACGGCAAGGGCGACGCCAAGGTCGATGTGAGCAAGAACGCGAGCGGCGGTGCGAGTGCCGGCGTTAACGTCGTCACGCCTAAGTCGACGGACTCGGGCGCATCGAGCGCCAAGCAGAGCGCCAAGCAGAGCGGTGTGTACGGCCGTGCGCGCAACCTCCGCTCGGAGTAGATACTCGTAGTGTCGATCTGAGATTGACCTTGTTGTTGTAAATGTAGCGATTGTATCTTGAACGGACTTGGACACTTGTGCGTCGTGTGTTGTTGATGTAGTTCAACATGTTGGAGCTTTGCGTTGTGCGTTGTTTGTTGCTTGACGTCGACCTCTGCTTGCGAGAGGATCGCGCACGACGAGAGGGAGTCCTTGGGCGTTGCAGATCAACTGGGTCGGTTCGTCAGTATCTGGGAAATGGCTACATGGACATACGTCCCTCTCTTTTCGCACTATCACAAACCAACAGCGACTTGCACTCTTGCACCCGCGCTTTCATTCACACTTCTGAGCTCTTTGCAGCAACAGTAAGCAAGCAAGTACTAGCAGGAGCAGAGCACATCGGAGATGGCGACGACGCACTACTGCGTGAGTGTGTTCGCGACGCACGGCGGCTACGAGAGCTACAGTGACAGCTACGACAGCGACACGTCGAGTGAGGCCTCGTACGCCTCGCCGGTGTGCCGAGGCGTGAACCGCTTTGGGAACGACTGCCGACAGCCAGCGAAGCACGGCTATGACTACTGCTGTGCGCCGCACGTTTGCGCCGCACATGTTCAACCAGAGCGGCTTGCGCTACGCCATGGAAGACGAGCTCATGCAGGAGCAGAATGGCGAGGACTTTTACCGCAAGAACTCGCTCCTGCCGCTCGACACGGAGCGCTGGCAGCTCGACCACATCCTCGAGCTCCAGTGCTTTGCGTTCGCGTTCAACGCCGTGTGCGCGTCTCGGCGCCGCTGCGGCGCGAGCGTCCAGCCGCTCATGCAGCTCAAGGCGCTCGTGCGCGAGGCGGTCGCGAACAGCGAGTTGAACGTCTGCCTCACGCGCACGAGCACGAACCAGCTCAAAGGCGCGGCAGTGTGGCGGTTCCTCGACGACTCGTCCACGGGTCATCGCCACGGCCGCAGTCTCTAAGCTACTTGGCGAGCGAGCAGCTCCGCGAGACCGGCGTTGCGTTCCAACACTCTGAGATGCGCAGTATCTGCTGCAACATGGGGGCCGCGCTGCGGCGGTGTCAGCGCGCGCTCTACCAGTACACGGGCGTCCCTCACGCGGCGCGGAACGAGGTGCACGACGCGCTCGACACCCTCTTTGACGTCATGGCGCTCGGCAACGTGATGTGAAGAGTGGAGACAAGGCGCGATCAGCGATGACCGCAGCTTGCGTGAGCTGCTCGTGCTCGTGTGTGTGGATACGACTGTGTGGTGATGCGTGTGAGTAAAGGAGCGACTGGCTGGTTCGTTGGCTGGATGCATGTGTATGTGTGTGAGAGCGAGTGTGTGCGTGACTGTGTGTATGAATGAATGCGTGGACGCCACTGAGTGTCAGAAGGTCCGACTGCGTGAAGACCGAGACGATGGCAATGGCATCTCTCGCTCTCTCGTAGTTGCTTTCGACCTTCTTGTCTTCTTGACTGACTGACTGACTGCGGTACTGAATGGATGGATGCATGTGGATGAGTCGCTGTCTTCGACTCGCTCACTGTCTGTTTGACTCGCTTCGCAAACTCAGCTCCTGCAGCGACCAACGCCGTCTTGACGCCGATGCTACTTGCTCTTCTCTCTCTCACACTTTCTTGTCTGCAACTGCACGTCACCACTTGGTGCGGCAGCAAGGATCGCTCGACGCTCGCGAGCACGTTCGAGCGAGCACACAGAGCGGCAGTGCGCGCTTGAGCCGCAAGTCGTGGACCACGAGGTCGATGCGAATGCCCGAGTTGTAGTCGTTCATGTTTGTGCCAGCGCTCGAGCTGCTGCTGGCGATGTCACCGACGACTGTGTATGGGTGCGAGCTGCGGACTCTGGGAAACGAGATTGGCGCAGTGCCGCCTGCGTGGTGCAGTGCGACGACTGTGTGGTCGCGCTGGCTCAGCACCGGCGATCCAGACGACCCAGGACGCGTGTCGGCGTTGTAAAACACGTTCGGGTTCACTGGATCGCGGGTCGCATCGCCACTGTCACTTCCACTGCTGCTGCTCGCTGTCGACCTCGTGCTCATGATACTCTGGTCCGTTGAGACGGACAGTGACGCTGCGCTCACAGCCGATGCATCCGTGTCCACGAGTGACGACTGTGTTGGAAAGAGTCGAATGACTGCCGCGCGTCCATTCTTCGTCGCGGCGATCTCCTTTGCTTCGCCGTTCGGGTGCTGAGGGATGTACACCGCTTCGCCATCGACTGGACCGGTCAGGCGAAGTTGGAGGTAGCCGTACTTGCGCGCCAAGTCGACGCTCGTGTCGTTCGGCTGCAGTCGGAGCAGCGCGTAGTCGAGCGCAGGGTTCGACGCGACAACAACTGCACGCGTCGCTTCGATCACACCGAGCTGCTCGCCGATCGAGCTCGCGTCGCTGCATCGCTTCGTCTCGACCATGAAGTTCGCAGTCGCCGCTTCGAGCACGCACTCGGTGCTGTTGGACGGCAAGTCAGCTCCGACTGTCGTGGATGCTGACGAAGACGATGAGAGCGACGACAGCACGCTGCTGCTCCCACTCGATCGATGGCTCGGCGAGTCTTCTTGACCTTGACACGGCAACGGCGACTGAAGCGCGACAGTGTGACTGCTGTCGCGGACACCAGTGACAGTCGACGGCAGGTCCGCGATGCAGTGGTAGTTTGTCAGCATGTGATTGCCTCGACCCACGAGCCAGCCGGTGCAGTAGAGCGACTCGCGTGTCCGCGGATGACGCAAGCTCGATGCCGCACTGTCAGCGCTGCGGCTCGGCAGTGGCGAGGCACTGCGTGTCGGTCGTCGGATGAGCAGACGTGCGACAGCTCTGGCTTTCGCGTACATCGCCGGCTCGCGCTTCTTGTAGCAAATCGCTTCGCGGAGTTCGCTGGAGCCTCCAACAACACTCTCGAGCGGCTCTGGCGTCGTTGCGTCGCTTCCATTGTGTGTGTTGTTGCCGTCGCCGCCGTTGCTGTTGTTGTTGTTGTTGTCGGTGCTGCTGGTGTCGTCGTTGCCGACCCAAAACGGCGCTCGATAGGCAAACACGTACGAGTCGATCGCAACTACTGGTCGAGCGCGCGCTTGCGCGGGTATTGGCAGCATGAGCGTCGGGACACTCGCGATGTACGTGACGGTGACCGTATTGCCTTGGAACAGGAACGGATGGTCCCAGAACGACGCAGTCTTCCACGCGCGCTCTGCGAGACTCGCGTTCGCGGCCGTGACGACGACTGTCCGGTGGTCGCCATTACCATTACCGCGGAACTCGAGGCGATCGCCGCGCAGTAAGTGGCACTCGCGGACATTGAGTGCGATCCACAGCGCTTTTGGTTCGCGCACTTGCAGGACTTGCAGCGCTTGGTGCGTTCGGACGATCTGCACCGGTCCAGAGCTCTCGTGCGTCGCACGGTCTTCACGTTGCTCGAGTCGCTCGATCGTGAGCGACGTCACTGCGAGCTCAAGTGGCGCATCTTGCCGAGTTGCTGCTGTCGCGAGCTCTGAAGCGAGTGCTTCGCGCGCGACGACGACGAGTGTGAAGAAGAGCACAATAGCGAGTCCAGTCGCTCGGAGCAGTAGTCGAGATAGCGCGAGCGCCATTGCGATCACAAGTAGCACTGCGTGGTCGTCGCGCTGTAGTCAAAGAAGCGAGTGCAAGAGTGCTAGCGCTCTAGCGAGTCCTCATAGACTCCTGTGTGAAGAGAGGAGCTCCAACTGCCACATCATCAACAACAGCAGCACTCACTGGTGCACAGACAGCGTTGTCGTGTGCGACGGAGCGCAGTCAGAGGCTCTAGCTCTGAGAAGAGACGTACTAGTACAGTAGCTGTGCGTGAGCATGAGATACTGACAGAATGTGTCTTGTTGCGCGTGAGTCTCAGTATCAAGTGCGGTCACAGCGACGACAACGAATGTGAGTCGGCTCGCGATGTTCGCTCCAGCTCCGATCGGCGCCGCTTGACGTCCAAACGCACAGCGACGTTGACGACGGACGGACCGAGCACCGGGAAGAAACGAACGAACGTGACTGCGAGGAGATGCGCAGTGAATGGCAATGACGCAGCGCAGTGTTCGCGAATCAGAGCCTGCGCAATGCCAGTCATACAAAGACAAAGTCGCAACGAAGCAGCGCGGGCTCCATGACGTCATGTGAGCGCTCGAAGCTTCGAGCGAGTTGTGGCGACGCACGTGCGCATGGAGGCGCGCGCGCACGCTGCGCTCCGTGTGGCGCTCATTGCGCGACTTCGTCTCTCCAGCTCACAACGCAGACAGGTGGGAGGGGGCTAATTATGAGTACTTTTTAGATGAATCACGAAGTACCGCCACAAAAGAGGTACAATTGGAAGTAAATCGATCGAATTTTGAATTGTCGTGTAATGGATGAAAATGAGAGTCCATCAAAATGTGTTTTTACCGTACGAGTGTAATTGTATATTTTTCGGATGTTGAAGAGTGTGTAACCCATTGACAACAGCGTTTACCCGGGTCGGCACTCTCACTCACGACATGTGTTCATCGGTATAGGTGCCGTGAACACGACTGGCTGCGGCACGGTTGTCTAACGACACAACGAGTCATGAGCAGGCCCACAGTCAAAAACAACCTCATCAACATCTACTACCAAGAACGACAATGCTATTCGGAGACATAGAGATCGACATTCCGGCGGCCTAAGGCTCGAGCAGCATGCATGCCTCGTTAGCGAGCGAGGTACGAGCGGAGACCAGCCCGTGACGCGATCTGTCTGATGAACACGTCACTCAGCACGCACGAAGCGGGCATAGAGTGTTCAAGCACGTGTCGTCGCACTCTAGCGTCGAAGCAGCAGAGCGTTCGATGCACGATTCGAACGAGTTTGACTGGCGCGTGCTCTACAACTACGGAGCAAATGCACAGGGCAGCCGAGTCTTTGTGTGCGCATCGGACACGTCCTGCGACTTCCGCTTCCGCATCAAGACGTGCAAGGCAACAGGCTGTGTGACTCTCAAAGAAAGCGGTGACCACTATCACGACGATGCGCCGCTGTCCGGCGCACGCGCAGCGGATGATCGGGAATAAGCTCCCATCTGAAGCGCGAATTCGATGACCTCCTCAAAGACGGGTCGGTCCAGTAAAGTGCCGTCGACTGCTGACTCTACGATATGCGAAAGACACGACAGCGCTCGCTCGAATCCCGACCGTTCCATAGCTGAAGTCGCGGAAGGCAAACCTAAAGAAGCCCCTCGAGGAAGGTTGAATTATGAAGCACTTTGACACGCTCTTGGAATGGGCGCATCCGAAGATGTGCACACCGAAGACCGTTCTACGGGCTCGAAGATAGTAACACGTTCGCGGAAGACTGCCCGGCCTTCATGAACGAGACCCTCGTTCTCCGCTGCTTTGAGAATCAGTGCCCGGACGTCGGTCATTCGTTCTGTCTGGTTCTGACTTCGAGGCGCATGTTCTCCAACTTGGCCAGAGCTGTGACGCCTCAAGGACAAGATGGAGTCCTCGGAGCTACGGACGGAACGTACAAGCTGCACTTCGGTACGTGTTTATGTTTCTGTCACGGGAGTGTTCTCCGTGACGTAGCTTACACGTGGTCTTACGAGGAAGCGATGTGGTGAAGCGCAGAGGGACTGCGCTGAACTCGGTATTTTCAACTCTGAGGTTTTTGTATTAGGACCATGCATAGTGATGTAAGTGAGGGAGCTAACCTAAATAGTGAGCTGTCTGATGGGACGGCCAGGGTCGTCCAGAAATCAGGTTGAGCCACTAATTGGGTGTCTGCTGTGCTACTTCGTACTTAGCACAGCAACCCCGTTACAGTTTCCTTCGCATTGCGTACGAACGCTAACGCAGCGGCGTTGCTGTAGGCGGCTGGGTCCTAGTGTGCTTCGGCACCTACACCACCCACTTCAAGAGGATCAAGCACTCCAAGACATTTGTGCCCTGGCGCCTTATGTTTGTGCGGACAGAAAGCTGCGCTTCTTATGTGCAAATGTTCGAGTGTTCAAGACACTTCGCGACTGTCTTTTTCGCGGTCGACCTGGACCTGACGCTTGGAATCCTCGATCACTCAGCCACAATCGCGAAAGCGTTCAAGACTGTCTGACCGCGAATCCGACTCTTGAACTGCTACACGCACATGATCCGGAAGTCAAGATAACAAGCGCAAAGCCAAGGTATGCTCCTGTTTTATGAAGCTAACGTCCACGCCAACATTGTTCAGTTGCGGAACGCCCGGTCGACAGAGCAGTTCGACGTACTCTCCGCTCTGATCACAGAGTACTGGCGAAGTCAAGGAGAGGAACAGTACACCGAGTGGTTCGCCAGCGTCTACCTCACCAGCTAATTGTGATGGAACGACCACAGCAAATTCTTGTCCTCAGTGTCAGACCCTTGCCGCTCCGTCGTATACCGGATCGCAGGGCGCGATCCGCTTTACCGGCGTGTAGTGTCGACCGTGGAGGTGGAGAAGACGGTACTCGGAGGGAGAGAGGGACTTGGGGTCGTGCGGTCTTGCTGTTCCGGCGAGATGCACTGCGCGATCGTCGAGGGGTCTTCAACGATCGCGGATCGTGATCGTGGTTGTGAGGCACGATCACGGACGCACGGCGCGATCAAATGAGCCGTGCGGGGCGCAGAGCTTCTTTAGCGGACGGGTTGTGAGGCCTCCTTGATGCTCTGCTGGGGTTTCGCTGGTGCGTGCGATGATCGTCGCACGAAGCCGGCGGTGTTCGAAGATCGCGGTCGCGATCCCAAACGGCGCACAAAGATCTGCAAGCGTAGACGCTGCAGACAGTAGCAGGGGACGATCTGGCCAAAGCTTCCAGGCTCGTCGCGTGCTCTTGATCGTCGGTGATCGCCAAGATCGCCAGACGATCGCCAATGTCAATGCCGATCCGATGGCCCACGTCGGTCGATCGGAGCGGTTCTTCGGAGCTTTCAATTCCGGACCTGCGCGTCGCAGGTGCTGGGCGTGAGGGTGAGAACAGGCCCTGCGAGGCTGGTCACTTACGATCCCCTATCGACTGGATCGGACGTGTGCTGGACAAGGAGAATTCCATACTGAATTACTTTGCTTAACTATCTACCGCTTTGACTTGACTCACTATGCTTGACTAGCTTGCACTATCGCGGACCTCTGCTCACCTTGCGCTTCGCCAGATCGTCGGGAGATGGGTCGATCCCCTGTCGCTCCGCGATCTTCCAATCATGCTGATGGGACGAGCACGCTCGCTGCGAGTCGATCGCGCTTGCTGAGTCACTTGTTGCGGTCGCTGACGATGGTGTCGGCATACACCTTCACGTTCGATTCCCTGCTCGGCTCCGGACCGCACGGGATCGCCGATGTAACCGCACAGGATCGCCGATGGCAGCCGTGCGCGATGATCGACGGCGATTGTGATCGAACGACGATCATGGAGACTTCGTCGCTCGTGCGCAACAACGCCGATGTCTCACAGCTTGAACTGCATCATGCTGAGTCGTCGCGATCGCTGCTGGCGTGCTCGATTGTCGAACTGCTTCTGCTCTCCACGACCTCGGGTTACTTGGGCGATCGCCTGTCGTCCCTGTCCACTGGACACAGTTGTCGCGTTGCGCGTCCCTCTTGCGGCGTACGTGTCGTCGTCACGCGCAAGCTCGTGCTGACAGGATCGTCGGTCACCACACCCGATCGCCGGTATGCCGTCTTGCTTCGCGATCCGCGTTGGCTTGGATGATCGCACGTTGTCTCGGACGATCGGCCATCTCCCTCGCGTAGCGTGTTGCTTGGGTGGAGCGTCTAACGCTGTCGCACACTTGCACCTGCCGATCTGATTGCTGATGTGATCGCCGTTCCCGGTTTTCGATCGCCGCTGCACGATCGTGGATCTAGCCGGATTTTTCTGACCGCGTTCTACCACATAATGAAGGAACTGGTTCCTGACGCCCGGAGTTCCTGGGGTTACACCGTGCCAGAACCCACTCGAAGCGTTCAACCGTGCAATCAAAGAGTCTTGTGTTGCGCCGACGAAAGCGACCACACGTAACTGGAGTACACATTTGCGCAATTGCGATACTATCATATTAGTTGGCACGTAGCCCAAACAGCAGAGCCGATGTAGTACATACTGCCAACACTCACAACAATTCAGCTCGGTCCTATTACAATTGATTAGCAAAAGTCACGCGAGCAAAGAGCAGTTGTGTGAAATATTTAAAAAATGGTTTGAATCAATATTCAAATGCAAAGACAAAAAACTTGTAAGCTCAACGAGTTTTGATTCGAAAATGGCTACGTTGAGCAAACTGAACGGTCCTGAGCTCAATGGTTCTGAGCGATGTGGCTGTTCAACGAATTGATGTTTGTGTACTGTTTCCGCAGTTCTTGCACGCACAATCCTTGTAGAAGCGCCTCTTCTTCGTCTCGTGGTCCGGGTCGACCGAGCACGACTCGCGGTGGCGGCATATCTTGCGGGAGATTGACGACTCGAACTTGCACCGCTTGCGCCTGTACACGGTGTCAGCCACACCACAAACCATGCCGGCCTTAAAGCCGCGCTCGCCGACGTGCCACAAGTACGCGTGCAATCGGTAGTTCGTGTCGTCGTAGCTCGCACCGCTGTGCACTAGGTCGCCTCGAAAGAAGACCGTGAATTCGCGCGGAATCGCGATTGTTCGTTCTTGAAAGATCCTGACCTTGGTACCGTGCTGTAAGCTTGCTGACACGAGACTGCTGCCTATACGGATCGTCACGTTTCTTCTTCGTGCTCTCGAACACAGCCGTGTACACGGCTGCTTTGGCCTCTTCCAAGGCGGCATCGAGCACGTCGTCGAGGAGGCTGAGGAGGACGATGACGTAGCCGCAAGACGGTAGGTTGAGCTGCTTGTCCATTTTCCAAATGACAACAATCGCATGTTTGTCTAGAGTATTGACTTGCATCCGGCGGCATAATGTGTTCAAAATCGCACGAATCAGCGCTGGATGCAAACTACGCATTTTCCCCATACAAAATCCAAAATGCGTCCGGCAGACGATGTACAAAAACTCGCACGAATCGGCGCCGGATTCAAATCCCGCATTTTCTACACTCAAGAGTCGGGGGCTGAACCTGCCCAAAATCGGTCAACGTGAAGCCGGACGCACATGTGCGCATTTTCTGCGCGGGCTACTTTCTAGCTCGCCAAACACTGCCTTTCATGAGCACTTTTGATTCACCCTTGGTACTCAGCCATTCGACTGTTTCTGACGTACTCATGATTCATCTCTTCAGTACTAATAAATAGCCCCCACCCCAGACAGATACTCTGTAGTTCAATCGACACCTACACGCGCGCATTGACGCTCGACTCGGCACTCACGCTCGCGGGCACGCGCTGCACAGAGGTCTCGCGGCACGGCTGGCGCCTCGCACTCGTGCTCGCGCGCACAGGCTTCCACGCACTCGCGCTGCTCTGCATGCTGCTCTTCTCGGCGTTCTTCCTCGTCTTTGTCGTGCGCGAAGTGATGCTCGTGTGCGCGCAGCTACTGCGGCACTGCGCGCGCGTCGGCGGCGTGCTCCTCGGCGTCGTGCACCACGCGCGCGTGAACGACTCGGTCTACGTCTGGACAAAGGTGCTCAGCAGCGGCGAGCTCTCGAGCATGCAGTGAGCAGTGAGCAGCG
Source organism: Pythium guiyangense (assembly GCA_003730235.1). Taxonomy (NCBI): domain Eukaryota; phylum Oomycota; class Peronosporomycetes; order Pythiales; family Pythiaceae; genus Pythium; species Pythium guiyangense. Next base: position 1,016,211 of record QXDM01000026.1, read on the forward strand.
AGCGACAAATCGTTGCATGTGACTCGGAGCGTTCCACAACGAGTGGCGCGCGCTACGCGCACGTCACAGATCGCTGAAGAGACGCAAGCAAGCAAGCGGCTTGACAACTTGTCTGTAAGACAGACAGCAAGAGCGTATCCACCTCGATCGTCAGTGGACCCAGCACTGGTGACGTGGCGCCATGCTCGCAACGCGCAGCGAGTGCGCCAAGCGCGCACTTCTCTGCCTGCTCAACCTCGTGATCGTGCTCGAGAGCTGCGTCGCGGTCCTCGTGTTCGACCAGTCGGCGCACTGGCGCAGCAGCAATAGCAATAGCGGCAAGTCCAAGCACCCGAGCGCGCTCATGTCGCTCTGGCTCGGCGCGCAGTACGCGTCGTTTGGCGCGAGCGTCGTGTTTGCAGCCGCCATGTGGCTCTCGCAGCGCTCGCAGTTCTTGCGCTTGCACACATTGACTCATGCACTAAAGTACGTGCGGACACTGCGTCACGAGGTCATTGTGGATCGCCATTGTACGTGCATAGACTGACTGGTATGAGTAGTGGTGAAGGAGCGTTGATGTAGATGGGGAGATTTTGGTGTTGACCATTACGTTGCATGCCCTAAATTCGTTCGTCTACAACATGTTGAAATCAATCTACTTATGGTGCTGCAAAACCATCACAAGCTGTTGTTGAAAGAAAGTACTAGTTTTGTAATGACAACTTTGTCACATGACAATGTGACAAACACATCTATGTTTCATTCAGGTGTTTGCGGTTGCAAGCTTGCTAAAGTACAATTGAAACAAGCTGAATTAAACGCTTTGGATACACAACTGTCAGAGTGTGTAGTGTCGCAATGCTCCCCCAAGTACGCATGAGCGCTTGGGTGAGAGATGCAATGTTGCTGTTTTGGGTCTCATTATTGTTAATACTATTCTACAATCAAACTATGGTCTTAAAAAACCCTCTTTCGTTTTTGTGGAAGAAAGTGGATTTAAATATACAGTGTATATGAGGTATTGCTAGTACTCATTGATTTATCAATGGTATTATTTGTACTATGAATGATTTGAATTGAAATAAGTACAAATAAGGTAAACGACCAATTTTCACAGTGGAAAATGGATGCCTAAGCTTTTCTTGCGTAACTCACTTCAAACACAATCTCTTCGAGCCCAAACAATATCAATCGAAATTGCGATAGAAGCACTATCTAATCAGGTGCTTTGCATATCTTAGACATCACTTAAAGAGGAGTTATGTTCGTTTTCGTGATAGAGTTTTATGGCTGCGATTTTTGAACGGAATATTCGTTGGCTGGTGAAAATGAATACAAAAATCAAGTGAAAAATGATCATTCCTGTGATACGATCCAAAATCTACAAAGCTTTCATCCCAACAGTGCAGTGCGATAGTGTTTGCAAAAACAACTGCTTTTCAGTCGCTTGCACCCATTTTGGCAAAACTGTTGTTATTCAACAGCGTATTTTGTGAGGCAACATTTGACTTGATGTTTGTATAATATGACACACCATACGTTTTCCTCACATTCGGCCATAAACTGATAGCCCCTGGTATAGACCAATCTGACTCGTCAATTTCTTATTCCTGCGATTCGATTGGATAATGCCAAAATTCCGCCAATATTTGGTCGTCAGCCATGATGTGATCGTTTACCTTACCATTTTTACAACATTTCGGTAACATCGAGTCAAACGCGTTGCAGCGCAACTGTAGCTGAGTACGAAATGTACGTGATTGAACGCTGCTTCGGCACACCTTGCGAACCTTCTCCCTTTGACGATGTCGTTTTATAGGGACGAGTGGTGAACATGCAGTTAAAAACTCGGAATATCGCATTAGGACCCGATGTGTTGCATCTGTCTGGGGCTTGATGTGTTGCCCATCGTTGAATTGACATGAGTCGACTGGAATCAAGTGCAGTTTGTGCCGCACAGCTCGCGAAGTATATTGTAAGAGAAGGCGAGCAAGGCGATCGAGGCGAGTTTAAAGACACCACGAGGCGTGCTGAAGTAGATGCGACACAAAGGCAAATGCCTCAACTGCACCCAGTTGACTGCACCAACCCCTCAAAACGATCACGATTTTGGCTCCTACTCTCCAAGAGGAGCTCTCCAGAAGAAAGGCCTGGATAGAAGCTGACCATTCATGCATGCGTAGTCAACCGTGGATACTTTGACGGCTCTGGACCAGGAAGCCTCAGTTATTACAACAGTCGCTATGCAAAGAGTGACGCAAGTCGCGAAGCACACATGGCGACCCTAGACAAAAACTTGGCGTGTTGGGTCCGGACTAGCCCTGTTTGGCCACTATCTAGGTAGTGATGTTCAGCTTTGGTGGCGGGTCCGAGTGGCGGCTTTACAACTGTGTACATGTGTTGTCGTCGCGCAGTGAAGTTAGTTTGATCGCGCGCGTATGACGATTGTGAGAACTCGCTGACCATCCTGCCAACTAGTACGATTGTTTGCCGTCAAGGGCTCACTCACAAATAGTAGAGAACTACCCTCCAGCCGAACAAATTTATCATCGAGGAAGGTAGGTTAGACTCGCACACGTTTGAGGTAGCAAGGCGAGCGTATCCATGAGATACCAATGAATGAGCGAAAAAATGCCCATGATGATAAGAACTAGAAAAATGACGAACTAACGACGAGACAATAATTATGGACAAATTAGATGTCACTGCAGAGAGAGAAAAACAAAGCAGCCCGAATGCTCCGTTTAGCACAAGTACTGTGCTTATGGACTACAAGGTAATACCAGCTTCGCCAAGGTTGACACCACCTCATCATCTTCCTATTAGTGTTCGTTGTTGGTACCACATCCGCTTTTTTACATATTTGTGTGTTTACAGGACTGACTTCGCGTGCTATGCGTGCTGTCACTATGTCGTTTGACAGGGTGTGTAAAGTGGAGAGAGAGAGAGCGCTTGAGCAAGATCGCGGGAGGTGAGTGAACAAGCAGACTCTCTCTTGTCTGGCCCGTTTTCTCGTACTACACTCTCCCTTGTTTATGATATGGCGTAAACCGCTAGAGGTGACGGCTAGTTGTTGGAATTTCCTGCGAGGTTAAATTTGCCATGGTGCTGACCCAAGACGCGAGCGTCTACCGTCTTTGTGATTGCAAGCTCTTTTCGCTTGTTCGTGTCTGCTGTGCACATTGCGGTGTGAATGTAGTTGTAGAGTGTTCAAGATCAAGATACGCATTTAGTGTAGAAGAGTCGCAGTGAAGCAAGCTGCAGGGTGTTGTGCTCATTTGACGCCGACAAGGATGCCGGGCTCTTTCGCTACAGCCATGCAACAGCGCGCCTCACTGCTGGGCCTTTATCTTCGAGAATTTTTGCAGCACGGCTCGCTGTGTCACAACACAACTAGTACTATCAGCCATGGGTATTTCGTTAGGTATTGATAAAACGCCGCCCTATTTGAGTGCTAGCAACTCAGTTTGATTCGGTTGAGGCAATATCGTGCTTCTAGTTTACTATATACAACACAACTTTTTCTGTTTCACACTGACAACACAATCCTACACAAAGTGGCAGTCTACATCCATCTCTTTTGTAGCCGCTCGTTCGCCTGATGTTTCTCTATTGCTTCTCGCGCAGTCAGACGCTCACATCGGTTTGATCGCCCTAGCACCCAGCCGCTTGCCTCTCCACGCACCACAGTGGCCCAGACCACTGACATTTGCCGCGTTCTCTTTGCTCGACTCGAAGATCACCGCATCAAGTGCAACTACCGCGGCAGCGTCCGCCGCCAACTTGCAAATGGCTATGGAAAAATGGTAAGCCACTTGCGGGACGAGCACGCCGACTGCTACATGGAAGGCTAACTTACTCACGCACAGGCGTCCGTCAGCAACCTTCACTCGTTTGGCTAGCTGACGACAAGCGTGTACAAGTGAATCAGCTGGGCCATCAACCGGAACATGCCTTTGTCCGAAGTCGACAACGATGCACACGTGGGATCGCTCGCCTCGCGACGGCGTCATCAAGGCTCAAGCGGTACGTCACTAGGACAACATCGTCAGTCGAGAAAATATGCACTAGTGCTCCTGTTTCAGTTCGCAAACATATTTGACGTTTTGCGAGCTGACTTGAAGCCTTGACAGCAGATAAAAAGCTGGCGCTCAAGTCGCTCTTCCTGACAAAAACACTGATGAGAGATGTGCGAGCGATATTGACCGTCGTCATAATCTCCACGGCGAAGACTTTGCGACCTCAATAATCAAGCACCCAGTGGAACCTGTAGGCAACCAGGCTGCTACATCGAGCTTCTTTTAGCTCTGCCGTCGACGAGCTACAGCTGCGAGCGCATGTTTTCGCAACGCAAGCTTGTGACCACACCGCAGCGATTGTTGTTGCTGCCAATCAACTTTGATATGCTAACATTCTTGAAGGTCAATCAGTCGAACTGGACAATCAACACTGTTGTAGGTGTTGAAGGCGACGTCTCGAGCAGCACGTCAAGTCTAGACCGTTGTTTATAGGAGCACGTACACTTGGCAATGTCAGAGCTCTCTCGTTTGCATTTTCCATGCTGGTTGGATGTTCGAAGTTTCAAGTACAGTGGCCGAGCCGAGACCGACGTACGCGTGGGGCGTATCGCACACCCATCATCTTGCCGATCTGTGCTGATTATTGTTGTATCGCGCATTGGTTTGTCATGCCAAGTGCGTTAATACACGGCCAGCCCCCTGTATGCACGAGAATGTATGGCGTATCTTGCGCTAATGCTGTACTCTACTTCAAGTCCGTATGTCAGCCGGAACGCGAGTGCAAGCGTCCCACGATAGGTTATAGCGAGTCGACCAGGTTCGAGCTTGCGAGCCTTCACGCAAAGTCTCAAAACCGCACAACCGAGCGTGGGCTCCATCGAGTCTCAGATCGTTTTCACGTCGTTTGAGCCTTGAGTGGAAGTCTGCGCACTGCGTCATTCTTCTGTACAAGTGTGTATTCGTGCGAGTTTGTTCGAGCTAGTTGTGATGCATCTGCATCGCGGTCCTCAAGGTGAGCAGTTAGAGCTAGACGCAAACGCGTACTCGACCTCGCGCCCACCCTCGCGCTCAAATCCATGCTCGACTCAAGCAGCCCGCGTGCTCCCTCAGCGTGTGCTGACAGGTTCTGGACTTCTTGCGTCTAGGATTGTCACTATATTTTTCTATGCATATTCTATATTTATTTACTATTGACACGTGAGGAAACCATTTATGTGTTATTGCAGGTCATTGAAATACAATAGTATGTTAATAGTGTGTGTTCGTGCAAGTTTGTTCGAGCTAGTTGTGTTGCTCCTGTAGCGTTGTCCTCGAGCTCATTGGGAGCGATTAGACTAGAGGCGAGAACGTATTTGATGTTGCGCCCATCCCCACGCTCAAACTTGTGCTTGACTTGAGCAGCCCACGAGCGTGTCAGCGAGTGGTGATAGGTACTCGGCTTCTTCCGTCTAAATTGTCACGACCGCTTTACATTACATATTCTTCATTGGAAGCCATATATGTGTTGTTACAAGTCTTTGGAATACGATAAGTAGTCTATTGTAGTGTCCGCGCGCTGCACTTAATTGCTCCCACCGCCTCACAGCTCGCATCTCTTGCGCTTGCACACGTTTTCTCCTGCACTAGAGCTCGTGAGAATACCGCGTCACGAGCTCATTTACACTATTGTGCCGAGTCAAGTGACACGTGTTGTTACAGTTGTAACCAATCATGTGTCCTTCACGTGATGTTCGAATATCTCGGACATTTCTTGTCGGAATCGTAACGAGAATTTTTCAATCTGTATATTTAACACATAATATCCCGATTCTATATTTTTTCACCTGGCTTCGAGCTGCTCGGACATGACGGACATGACGGTGAGTGGCAAAGTCCAACACTTCATTTCACACCACACATAGCAACGACAACAACGAAAGCAACAACCCCATATCCATAACTAGCATGCTCGCATCCGGCTTGCTACACGCAGACTAAAACGCTCTAAGCACGCTGGACACATTTCGTGCAGACAAGCGGACGTAGCGTGAAGCAGGTATTAAGCAGGCATGAGCTCCTTTGCAGAGGACAGCACATGCAACGCGCTCGAGGTTCTACTTGACAAGTTCGCCATGCACCTTGACTTTGGAGCTGGACGCTCGGGCTGGCGTGTAATAGCGAACACAGCTCTCTCATACCTCGGCCAAGTCAAAAACTACCTGTTCGTCAGAAACGAGGTGCTGCGCCCGCTCACTGAGCGCAAGCTGAAAAAGATCTTTTACAACCTCTGAAGTGACTGCGTCAAGCGAGAAAGCTTGTTCGTGACGCAAGCGCCGCCATCCATTACGAACATCCTCGAGTCACTTGTGACAGAGCTGTTCAAGAACGCAACCTCTTCACTCGACTACCAGGACAAGGCATTTCTAGTTCCAATGTGATTTTCTTCAGGCGAAAATCAGATGCGTCTCACCTACGCGAAGCGCAAGTCTTGGTCTAACTTGGTGCACAGTGTGTTCAGAGCAATTTCTTTGTCCATATCAACGACTAAACAATGTATGCGAAAATGATGCTCAGGTGGATCTTTGTTCATTTGATTGAAGGGCGCCAAGATTGGTTCTGAGCAAGGGATCGCTCTCTACTAGGACGTCACTTGCGCAGTTGTCTGATCCATGCGATTGTAGTCGCTCTCGCGACGCAGGACGCTCCATGCGCAAGTCTCCTCTGGTTAGGACTTTGGCAAGACCTAGAGCAGGAAGCGCCTCTCAACGACAGTGACGATGAAGACGACAATCCAAGCTTGCTCGAGGCAATGGCGTCTGGTGTTGCAGCAACGCAGAGCTAATATCCACGCATACGTGAACCGCATTACCACGCGGCTCAGACCAACATGCACGAGCATCACCCTCGCGCTCACGTCGGTTCTCACTTCGTATTCATATCGCCTCGGCGTGGTAATGTACGCGAACTCAGACAGCAACCTTTACAAGCAGTGAATACTTGACTGAAGATGGTGGAGCCTGAGCTCGCCGAGTGAGGGGTTCGCCTACATCGTGAACACCACCAAAGACGATCAGAGAGTGGCACGGTTGTTGAGTGGATGGGACTGCAACAGCACAGCAGTCATACCAAGCCTCGCACAATTCGAAGCAGTGGTCGGCGCTCACGTTCGAGCGGTCTTTAGAGATTTCTTCTCTTGTGCGTCGCAGTACGGCCTAGCAGTCAGCTTACGCGGTGACGTCTTTGAAGTGCTAGCAGATATGACGCTCACAGTTGACATGCAAAACGCAAAACATACTGTACACAAATCAAACGCAAACAATCACAAACACAAACACGGACACGAACAGCGCGCACGAGCTCAGCACATGGTCAATTGTAGCGCGCTCCTCGATGCTAAACGCCGCAAGAGATCAGGTGCTATATAAAAGACTCCCCGCGACGCCGAACGAAACTGCGGCCACTCGCAAGTGACGCTGGTCAAGCAACCGGCGGCGCAGAATACAGCGTGCGTCGGCCAGATCAAGACATTGGTGGCACTTGTAGCGCCCATCGAACAGCAGCTGCGCAAGGCCAAACACTTTCCCAACGCTGACGCTCACACATCGTCAAGCTCGGCGGTCTCAAACACTTCACCAGCGCATAAACCTATAGCGAAAGGAAGCACAAAGCGCAAAGCACAGCGATGCAGTTTGTTGCCAGGGCGGTGCGAATGATTCGGCAGCGGCCGGACGCTTACGACGACACTTACGAGCTCAGGCGACGCGTGCACGACGACAAACTCACCATGGCGTTCATGATGCTGTTACTCGACCAGCGCTGCATATGCAGTGATGGCGAAATCGGCAAGGGGGTCGTACTTAACGCCGACCATCAGGTCGAGACAAGAGCCCTTGAATTCGTGAAAGCGCACTGGTACAACAGTAAGGCATTCAGAACGGTGGTGACAGCTGCTAAATCCATTCCACAAGCGCGGTGCACTCGACGAGCTTGTGCGTGTCCATGACAATAGTGTCCAACAAGGCCTCATAAACGACCTCGCGCAAAGATTATAGCAACATCTCTTTGCAGTCACTCAGTGACGTAAATGTACATTTAGTTTTGGCCCTAGCGTCATTCGCGTTTGTTTGCACTCAGCTTCGTGGCTGTAGTACAGTCAGCAAGACACAACACAAACAAAGGCTCCTCACCTCACACTGCGCGTTCAGCCCGAGCAGCGGGTGCCAGGCGCCGCTTTCTGCCTGTGCGCACCGCTGGCCGCTCAATTTGGGGGGAAATGACAGAAGAAGCAGACTTTGAAAATTTGTTGACAAACTGAGCAAAAACTGTCCAAACAAGCGTACCAGAAAACTTCAAACGTCCAATCAAGCTCATTTCTCAAAAAGAGCAAAAGACCCCACAAGCAGCAGCGATCAACACAACACAGGACGGCATGAGCGACATTCCAACTTATGCCCAGCGGACAAGGAAAGCCAAGAAGGCTCGAGCGATGAAGTCGAGCTGGCTTGTACCACGCTCCCGAAAAAAGCGGTACGAGACGTCTCGCATCGCTGTACGCGACAGCAAAAGGACGTACCGTCGGCACGCTATTCTCAAGGTTGAGCCGCTAAGTGGCGCTCAGCGAGCACATGAGATTGAAGTGATCGACCTCACTCAAGAGAGTGACATGACAGCAATACAACGCTGGAACCTCTCCGCACCAGCTCAGTCAGCTTTGTCGACGTCGTTGACAACTACTATAGTGTCGATGCCAGCACTGTCGAAATCGATATCGACAACTCCGTCGAGAACGAAGTTGACGTCGAGAACGATGCCGACAACGAGATCAACAGCGAAAGCGAGGGTGATTGCGTTCAACTCTACCTGCCTACCGACGAAGCGCTGCTTGTACTCAAGTGTTAAGAATTGCGTCTGAGGGATGTGTTTGAAAATTGCATTTTGAACATCATTCACAATCGTGTATTGATGAATTGTTGAGTTACACGGACCCTACGAAGATGAGGACGCGCATGTGCGGCTATAGTGGCTGCTACTTCCGCATTTGCAGCATCTGTACGCCATTTTCGCTCCAGTCTTACCGTTACTCTGAAAGCGCCGCTTGGCGTGGCGTCATCGGTGAACTACGAAGGCCGCCGCCTTTCACGAACTGTTGCTTTTGGGCTCGGCCACGACGGAGACGTGAACGCTCGCGCCTTCAAATGCATCGATGTACGACGACACCAAGCACTCTTCGCCAAAGGTGCCCCATATCACCGGCATCCTTCCGAAATGGTGGAGCGCAGCGATAACGTGGCGGCACGGAGTGCGCATTTGGTCGAAGAAAACGCATGTACACGACCGTACGCAGATTGTGACGTGCCGCGTAACCTGAGGAGTCGCGTGTGCAGACCGCATGTAAGCGACATCAGCCATCGCAGCGGTTGCATCGTACTCACCCATTCTTATGTTCTCTTGCTCATACAACTTGACCGCCTCTGGAGTCATGATTCTTCCTTGCTCTTTTCACGTACTCGCTTGAGCACTACGGCGATACGAATTGTGCGTCATTGCCATCATGAACTCCTGTAGAAATTTGAAAGGAGCCATGTCGCGAATGCCTTCGACAAGCGTCGCACCGTTCTCCGATTCGACAGAGTTCGACGTCCGCCACTGATACATTGGTATTTTGCCAAGGTTAGCGAATACCACCCAGTGTTTGGAGTCGATTGAGCGGAGGTAGTCGGCAACGGTCTTGCCACACTCGATCTTGGTGATTGCGAGTTGGCTGTTGTACCCTTCAACGCTTGTGCCGCCTTGAATGCGCCAAACCAACGCTCGTTGCCGCCGAGTAAAGCGCGCAAACCCGCTGATCACGTTCCGAACGGTGTGGAGCGTACAGAACACGAGTTGGATTCCGCGCTCTGCGCACACCCTGATCAGCGAGGCGTTGCGGTCCGACATGAGCGGGCAGTCGAACCGAATCCCCCCGCGCTCGCAATGGCTGATGAACCAGTCGTATTTGTCGATCGTCTCGCCGTCCACGAGGGCGACAGCCAACGTGATGTTCTCGTAGTTGCCACCGCGCCCAACTAGGTGAAGTTGCGTGCCGTTGTAGAATGCGTTCTTGGAGTGAGCTTCGTCAACGCCGACAATGCGCTGTGAAAACGGGAGAGCGCTCGCTGCCATTGCTGGAACGATGCCGGCGCGACTAAATCGGCCTTAACCCTCCTACGACCAGACTCACTAAAGTTCGTTTATCTATAATCTCACATGTTGTACCTACACCATGTGAAACAAGAATCTATACTAGGTTTTGAATAGTTTACGCTAAGTGGGACGCCTGTGTTTGGAAACGCACATGCAAACAGTGTCACTTCATGTGCATGGAATTGCCGTTTGATAAATTTAACATCTGATTCTGTGTTTGACTATATCTGCTGTAATTGTAATTTAGGACAGTTAATGTCAAACTGGAACACGTGGGCAATAGTTGCCTATACATATACCACTCCGTTCCGAAAAAAATGCATGAAATACCTTTTGCTCTGTTCCAAAACAAATGCATGACGATTCATTTGTCATTTGTATGCAACGTGTAAGGGACGAGACACATCTGAGCATTTAGTGGTAAAAATTTGACATTTGCGCATAATCTGGACAAAATCGGTCAGATTAACGTTGAGATAGTCCAGTGCTTAACCCTACCAGCAGGTTATATAAAAGGGATTACTCACCATTCGACAGATCTCGACGCAACGAATCTAAAACTGCTCATTTTAGTACAATACGATCTAATTTAAATACATGCGCACTGACGACTGTTGTCACAGGCCCTCCCATGACACAGCACTGCGCGAGGAAGCGTGTCGTAGTCTTTGCGGTGCAAAGTCTACATTTGTCTTGAAGTTTGTATGCGCCAGCGAGAATGTCTCACAGACGAAGCGGAAGACGGAACAGGTACGATCGTAGGAAAAAGAAGAGTGAGATTGGTGTGCGAGCTTCCGGCAGCTCACACTTAAAAGAAAGACCTAAAACCCTACGACCTCCTAGTCTGATTGGCTAGACACTGAGTGCCTCCTAACCAATGAGCGGTCTTAATGCTCATGCGTCACAGCGACCTTTCGTGTCGCTGTGCTTGAAGATTCGGTGTGGAGTGGTCCACACTTACTTAAAGTGGCACACGCCAATTAGTGTGACACTCTAAAATTATGTGGTCCACAAAACCTGAGGTGGACCACACTATGTAACACCCCGTTACAACTTTCATGCATTTGTTTCGGATCACCACAACAACATTTCTACAGTCATATTATGACTGTAGAAACGTTGTTGGTGATTCTCTCACGGATGACATCGTGTATTACACAAGATTAGATTTTCTCAATATTATGTACTGCCTTTCCAGAACTACTGCACCAAACTCAATGTTTGATCTCTGAATGGCAGATTGATCATTCCTCACTACCTGATTGGCACCATTCAAACAAGCATGATCAAAAGGATGCGTTTTATGTGCGTATTCCAACATAAAAAGCAGAATCTCAGCCAATCGAACCATTTAAGAGCTCATATTGACCCACATCATACATACGCAATTTCAAGGCACGCTATGTTGTTACAAACAAATCTTGCATAAAATATACAATTGTTACAAGCTACGATAAACCGGTGACAAGCTGCAACAAGCTGACTATATAGCAAGGTGTGTATACCTGGATATTATCTCACTTGTTGTTGTATGGTCACTTGGCGGTGTGGCTGGGCGAACAACTCAGTCAATGTCTGAATTTCTCTAAGTCTTGCGCGAGTTCAGGCGATTAACCAGCATCGCACACGCATGTGTGAAGTACTTGTGTCATGGCTGAGTGCAACGAGCATCAGTCTGAAACCAACAGTCACTCTTGACACTCATGAAACGAAGTACAAGCGCACAAGACCATAAGATTGCAAGTATTACTACATGCACATGCACAAATAGCGAAAGCGCAGATACTGCCCAGGTGGCGGTTCACGGCGCCGACGTCTCTGTCGTACACCATATGCTCAATGAAGAGCAGCTGCCGCAGTTGTAGTTGTCAGTTTGGACAGTCATGGCGTTGTGGGACCGCAAGCGGAAGTCGCGTCCGAACAAAGAGGACAACAGCCGCGCCAAGTCGCCACCACACCGTTTAAGGTCGACGATATACGACGACAGCATCGGATCGAACGCGAACAGCTCGCCCGAGGAGATGCGCGTGTACACGCACACCGAATGCTTGTTCGCGATGTTAATCGACATCACCACGTGCTCCGACGCCGTCAAGTCCACGATCTTGAGGATTCGTTCGCGGCCGGAGTCAGCAGGCACGAGATCTACCGGAGGGCTCGGAATAACTGCAGCGCTATAGTCGCCGCTGAACAGACGCAGCAACACCGAGGTGAGCGCGCCGTCACTGAGCGGTGTAAGTCCTGCGAAGTCGAGCACGTTTGCCAAGACAAGTTGGCACGGTCAGCGTAGTGAGCGATAATGCGGAGCAGCGCGTTGCTTAATCAAATGAACACGTATCACTTCGTCTTGTAGGCTCATTGACTCGACACGATGATTGATCTCGTCACATGCTGGTTCTTGAAACGCGGCTCACAGATGGCTCGCGACGTCGTGCTCTATCGTCTCAGACCACATGGCAGAAGTCACCGCGAGGCTCATCTTCTGCATTGCTTTGTGCCACAGTTTCATGACCTGCAGTGCTTCTCTGTCGAAGATCCCAAGCGATGGATTCTCGACAGCGATGTCGACCTCGGCTAGTCCTTTTCGCTGCGTCTGAAGTCGAACAACTTGCTCGCCGCTCATCTTCAACATCGACAGAGGTAGATCAAAGCCAATGTCTTTGAGGCGCATCGTTTGCTTGTTGCTCGTGCGCGAGGCGTACGCCTTCGGTACCGCGATTAGCTCTAGAGCTGTCACCTGCAGGCTTCTCGAGACCGATCCGAAACCACTGAACGTCATTGGACTCTTTTGTACGTACGCTGCCGTCGACAGCGACAGGTTTTCCATAGAGCCTGTTGTCACAGACTCGGCGCGCTCGAGACACGACTTGTTCTTTGCTTTGCAAGGCTTCGCAGTTGTCTTGGGCCGACGTTTGGGTCGAGGAGGGCGCTTGATCACGCACTGCGGCATGCCGTCGCTGTCCTTTTCGGCCAAGCTGAGCGCACGAGTGGCGCGTGTGCCGATCAGTTATGACTGTGCGAGGCGATTGCTGAGATGATCGTCGAGGTCGTCCGAGTCGATGCCATCGAACGCACACACTCCGTTACTGTCTGACAGTGTCGATAGTGCAGCGCTGTCTTGCTCGTTGGCTATTGTTTGTTGCGCAACAAACTCTACCTTGTGGTCGCTGCCATTACTGATTTGTTGCGCAACAGTCCCGCTGCTCTCGAAGTTTACGTTGGCCTGTGAGGGCTGCACTGGTCACGCTGGTGTCTGGTGCTCGACTGGCTCCGACGCGACATCCTCACTCTCGTCTGCTGTCGCCGCGTCTGCAGCTGCGTCACCGCTATGCAGTGCCGTTTTAAGATCGAAGAAGCGGCGAGATGCGATGAGTTCTTCGACTGTCGACAGCAAGCGCATCGACTTGAGGAACTCGGGGGTGCCGTAGTCACTGAGCAAGTCGCAGATTCGTCTGATCTGCAGTTGCACCGCGCGATACCTGCGTTTTGACCGTGAGGCGCACGCGCTCGTGGCAGTACAGGAGCCTCGCGGTACGGCATAACGACTGGTACATCGACGGATTCTGGCGAACGCGCCGTCGATAGTAGCCATCTGGGGTTCAGCTGCTGCACTGGGTTCACTGTCTCCATGTCGAGGCTCTTGCGGATGTACATAACGTGACGACATGACAGTAGTCGTGTGGATATGAACATGCAGGAGCAAGTCCAACTCGACTTTTCAACCGCGCGCTCAACAGGTGGTTCGTCGTACGCATCTTCGTTGTCGCTCACGCCCTTGATGAAGATAATGTTCTGGACAGCTTCGTAGAACTGGTAGCTCGCACGTGTCGTCGCGTACATGTACTGCTCGTGTATGAGCGTGCATGCGTGCTCGCTGACAAGATTGGCCACGAGCGCCATCTCCGCGTCGTACGTCGGATTCCGCACGATCGTCAGCTTACTGGGTCGGCTTTGTAGTTCTTCTCAATGATCGACTGGATGTACATGATCGTTGCAATGAACTCGTCGACTGACATGGACACTGAGAATGCTAAATTGTATCTGCTTCCAGAATGCCTAAAAAAGACGGTTGTTCGTGTCGTTCCTGAGCGTGACGGTGCTCCGGTGCGTATGCGCACGACATGTCGACGCAGCTGTCCCAGTTGCGTGTGACGTACGCCTTGTAGTCGTTGGACTGCGTCGCCGAGCTCGGGTGTGTTGTGCTACAATCCGAGTCTTCATTGTCGGTAGTCTGATTTGTCGCGCGACGGACAGCAGTCGATGAGCGCACCTCGAGCAAGTGGCGCATAAACTCGCGGTGTCTGCGGTACTGCTGCTCCGTCTTCGCGTAGACTATGAACTCAATGACGCTGTTGAGCCTGTCCTTTTGGCACAAGCTGAGTCGGTACGATTCGGACGCGAACTCCTTTTTCAGCCACTTGATCACATGGAACTGACAGAGGGGCACATGGGCAAGCGGGAGCGCGTCGGTGACGACACTGATCTCGGTGAAGTCCTTTTTCACGATCACGCACTGGATCCGCCTCCACTCTGGATTGCTCTCTTTGAATGCCTCCAGCTCTGTTCGAAGCGTCTAGCTGCGCTCGTTCTGGATGAGCGCGTTCCTCGGCCGAACAAGTCTGTCGACATAAAGCTGAAGACTTTGTACTTCGATGTATTCGTGTCGTGTGTTGCGTCGATGAGCACGACCTTGGGAAACCGAGCGAAGAGCTAGCGCATTCTTGCTGACTGCAACGTGATGCAGGTTGCAACGTTCTGTATAATGCACAAACAGCGCAGTTAGGTAGCGTCCATGTATTGCGGGTTGTGCATGCTGCTAACCTACCTTGTCGCCCAGTTGTTCAGTGTAGATGCGGCCGACATTGCCGCTCTCTTCTTCACAGTACTCTTTTATCCACAGATGCTGCAGCTCAGCGCTAGTCTAGTTGCCGTTCTCGCGTTTCTTGAGCCGCGTAACCAAGTTCACGACGTCTTTCATTGTCGGCTCGGCAGATGAGTGCTCGTTTATGTGACGCTGGATGATCTTCTTCTCGACACCTGTCTTTCGGAGCAGATCCACCGTCTCGAGCATTTGCTCCGAGAGGTTCATGCGAGCCGAGGAGTACTGCTTGAACCCGCACTTGCTGAGATTGCGACTGTAGCGAGTGTGCTCTTGGTGATGGCGATGCGCGGCTCTCCATCGGTCTCTAGCAGGCATGCACTGACCTGTCGACACACACGCGCGCGTGCACTTCCGTCAGACCATGTTCAAGACAAGCGCGACTAGCTCGCTCACGTATGCACACACACACACACACCTGCACTGGACATTCCATCGCACGAGTCTCCTGCTGCGGTCACTTGCCGCTACCGCGATACGCGTACGTGCCAGCATGTGTACACGCGAGTGTCATGGAGTAGAAGGTCCATGCCGACGGCAAGGATGTCTTGTTTGAGCTTGTCGAAGGCGCTATCTTTTTGTTTCTCTGTTAGTGCAGGCTGTGGCGATGGTGTGAGGGGGCGCCACAGCACACGCTTGCAACGTGAAACGTAGACGCACAAACAACACAAACACTTGCCTGGAACGTACTTGCCGAGAATACAAATAAGTATGCGTAGAACGCGCCCCACGACGCAAATTCGATTATCCCTGGCGCAGCCGCTTCACACGTGTCCGCCTCCTCCTCGCTTAGCGACAGCTCTTCACTCGACAGAGCTGCGCGCAGAGCGATCCGCCTATCGAGAACATGCGGCAGCGCAGCACCAGTCTTCTACTTACGCGAGCGACGATCGCGTACGGTCGCAACCGCTGCACGCCACGGCGATAACATGGCGCTTTCTGCGTGCTGGACGGTCGACAGTCGTTTGAATGGTGAGGGGGCGTTTTTGGCGCGCGCGCGAGTATACGACGGGTGTACAAGCCACCCGCTGTCGGAAAAATAGGGATAGGTGATGAATCGCTTTGGACAGGGAGGATGCTCTTTTTTGTAACAACAGATACTCTCTAATTTTATTTCCAAATGTACTCGTTAATATATTGGCCTATACAAATTGCGACACAAAACATGGTGCAGTTGATCTGGGATATAGTCTACACCTTTTCCAGCTCAGCTTTAACAAACCAGCAGCCAATGTGAGCAACATATATATTACAAATGTGAGCTTTTCTATACGCCAGGTTGATGTAAAAAAGCAACCAATGTGAACAAACCAGCGTCCAAAAGGAACACATGTTGCTGGAACCGCGCACAACCACCAATCTTACAGGGCATTTTGCGCACACTGCTATTCACACTGCCACGCACTCCACATCTGAACTTGCCATGAAGACACCGCCTACTCCCGACGAGAAGCGCCGAGGGATGGCTGGCCTCGAGAGGCGCGACGACTGGTGGGCTGTGGCGCGGCACAATGGCATGTACCGCTCAACAGCGTGGCGTGTCGTTCAAAGTGGTCGTGTCGAAAACAAGCCAAGAGGCGGCGCTCGCGTGGGGCCTTCCCGCTGCACCCAGGCTATGATCGACAGTCTTGTAGGCTATGTCGAAGAGAACAGCATATACTCGCTAGCAGAGCTACAGAAGATGCTCGAGTTTGACCACAACTTTCGTTTGTCCAAGTCGACAATCAGTCGCAAGCTACACGATGAAGCTGCTCTTGCACGACGCCGCAGGCGACTACATCGTTTTCTACGACGAAACGAACTACAACATGTACTGCAAGATTGTGTGGGGGATGGTGTAACGGGGTTGCTGTGCTAAGTACGAAGTAGCACAGCAGACACCCAATTAGTGGCTCAACCTGATTTCTGGACGACCCTGGTCGTCCCATCAGACAGCTCACTATTTAGGTTAGCTCCCTCACTTACATCACTATGCATGGTCCTAATACAAAAACCTCAGAGTTGAAAATACCGAGTTCAGCGCAGTCCCTCTGCGCTTCACCACATCGCATCCTCGTAAGACCACGTGTAAGCTACGTCACGGAGAACACTCCCGTGACACCTGGTAGCACTTCGTAGTCCGTCTAACGACCAAGATGAGCACGCTCCCGATCGAAGGTGACAACGGAACGTCGCTCAACTACAGCGACTTCGCGCACCTGACGCCTTACGAGTGGGACGCGCTGCGCCGCCTCGCCGACGTGTCCGGCCTGACGGCTGTCGCGGCAATGCTGTCCGCGATGTCGCAGGAGCACCAACGTGCAGCTGCACAAGAGTTCATGGTCCGCGAACTTGCCGACGCGCGTCGGCGAGGCTCAACTCCCGCGGCATCATCAAGGAGCGACGTCGTCAAGCTCGACGTAACCAGCTACAACGGCGAAGGTCCCAACCGACCCGCTTTGAACCGCTGGCTGTGCGAGGTCGACATTGCCATACACGCGCGGCAGCTCACGTCCGAAGTGTCGCGCACCCACTTCCTCCTGTCCAAGCTCGGTGGCCGTGCAAAGGAGTGGGCTTTGGGCCGGCTTGTCGCCGACCCCGACTGCTTCCCGACGCTTGACGCGCTCAAAAGCGACCTGCGACTCGCATTCGAGCCGCCTCAAGACGAGATGCACCATCGCGCTGCGTTCCTCGCGCTCAAGCAAGGTCGCGCGTCCATGCGCGACTACGTACAACGCGCTCGCCACCTCGTGTCATGCGTGACATCGGCCCCAATCGACATGGCGACCCAAGTCCATGTCTTCATTTCCGGTCTGAACGCTGGACACCAGCGTCTGTACTTGACCCGGAAGCCTCCGGCGTCGCTCGAAGAGGCTTTTGCGATCGCGATTCGCGAAGACTTCAGCGTATCCGCCTCGCGGGGCCACCACGCGGTAGTCCCGCGAGCTGACAACGGCGCCGAGCCGATGGAGATCGACGCGATCGAGCACGACGCAACCCCGCAACGCGCCAGCAGTGGTAACGGCAACGGCAACGGCAACCGACGCAGTGGAACAAGCAACAAGCAGCTCATTTGCTTTCGCTGCCGTAAGGTCGGTCATCGCGCGGCGGTGTGCCGCGCGCCAGCTCCAGTACTTGCTACTGTTGAGGTCGAAGACGAGTCCGAGCAGCCCACGCATGCAAAAACTGCGGGCTCCCAGTAGGTGCAGGGCGACCTACTGGGCTCATCCAGCGGAACGTGCCTCCGGTGGCGTCACCTTCTGCTAGCCCCTCCAACGCCGCGCTTCATGCGCAGCTCTTTGCCACCACCTCAAGCAGCGACAAGCGACTGATCGTACTCAGCTTGCATGTCGCCGGCGCGAAGCGATCACTTCGCGCCCTCGTCGACTCCGGTGCGACGAACAACTTCGTCCGAGCCGAGTCTTTGAAGCTCCTGGGCTCGCGGGTGCGCGCCCGCGAGCAACCAGGTGCGATGATCGTCAAGTTCGCAGACGGCGAGCCACGGTCGCTCCCGCGGCGATCGGTCGAGTTCCAGTATGAGTTCGACGGATTCAAGAGCACCGACACGTTCCTCGTCGTCGACCTCGGCGGCTCGTTCGACTGCATCTTTGGAATGCCGTGGCTGGCGCGCCACCGGCCTGACATTGACTGGCTGAGTCGCACTGTAAAGCCGCGCGACATCGACGTCGACGGTGTTCTCGCTCACTTAAGCGATTGCGCGAGCGCCTGGCCGCACGTGGCTGTCGTGGACCCGGACTCCACGACCCTCAGCCAGCACGAAGTGAGCGATGGCCCTTCGTGCGCGGTTTGCTGCAACGTACCGTGCGCCACGCCAACGAGACAAGAGATCGCTGATGACCAGTGGGTCACAGTGTGCCGCAGGAAACAGACCGATCCTGCGGCGAGAAGCGGAGAGGCCCCCGGCCGTTCCAAAGCCGATACAGCACGAGCAGTGGCTCGCGCTCCAGCGTCTCAGGCGCGCGAGAGACATCCACACGCGCCGGCTTGGCCCATCGCGCCGGCGCCGACGTTCGACACGATCCACGTCGTCAACATGACTGGTCACGGCCCGCCGCGCCACGGCATGAAGGTCGCATCCCCACCACGCGCAGCAGCCGAACTCACTCGGCTGCCTGTGATGTCTTGGAAGAACATGCTCAGCGAGATCAAACTCGGCCACATCGAGCAACTGTGCGCCGTCGTGATCGACCCAGCGGATCCAGCGGTTGTTGTCAGCGAGCGGCCTGCCGGAGCAGAGCCGAAGTCCGCTCGCGAAGAACGCTACGCTGCGCAGTCCTGGGATGAGCTCGAAGCGTCCGGGAACCCAGTCTTGAACCTCGCGCGCGAGTTCTCCGACATCTTCCCCGACAAGATCCCGCCGGTGCTTCCGGCTGACAGAGGCGTGCGGCACGAGATCGACCTCGTGCCTGGGACGAAGTACTGCGTAACGCGGCAGTGGCCACTGCCGCGTGATCAGGTCGAAGCGATCGACGCGTTCTTCGAAGGCCGGCGAGCCGCCGGCCATGTCCGCGAGTCGACATCACCGCACTCGAGTCCAACGTTCTGCGTGAAAAAGGCGACTGGAGGATGGCGCATCGTCCACGCGTTCAACAAGCTCAACGACGCGACGATCCCAGCACAGACGCCGATCCCGCGCAAGGACATGGTCCTCGACACCATGTCTGGCAGCACGATCTTTAGTACCATCGATCTCACCGACGGCTTCTACCAGATCCTCATGCGCGAGTCCGATGTTCCGCTGACGGCAGTCAGTACTCCCAGCGGCATGCTCTGGGAGTGGCTGGTGATGCCGCAGGGGCTGAAGAACGCCCCTGCCACGTTCAACCGCATGGTGTCGCACGTGCTTCGCCCGCTGCGCGACTTTGCCCCAAGCTACTTTGACGACATCTTCGTGCACAGTCGCGCCACCGAGGGCGCGACAGACCTGGACGTCCATCTCGGGCACTTGCGCAAGGTGTTCGAAGCCATGCGCGAGAACAAGCTGTACGCCAACTTGAAGAAGTGCATCTTCTGCGCTCCCGAGATCCCAGTGCTCGGCAGCTACGTGAGCGCGGACGGCGTCCGCGCTGATCCAGAGAAGGTGGCTTCGATCGTCGCGTGGCCGGTACCTCGCGACCAAAAGGAGCTCCGGCAGTGGCTTGGGCTGGCGAACTACCTTCATCATTACGCGAAAGACTTCGCGTCCGTCATCTTCCCACTCTCGCAGTTGTTGAAGAAAGACGCCACGTGGGAGTGGCGTCGCGAGCACCAGACAGCGTTTGATGACGTCAAGACGCGGCTCTCCACCGCGCCGGTTCTTGCACTGGCGGATCACGCCAAGGCGTTCCATGTCGTTTGCGATGCGAGTGACTTTGCGATCGGCTGTGCGCTCATGCAGCACGACGACGAGGGACGAGAGCGCGTCATCAGCTTCCAGTCGCGGCAGCTGAAGCCCGCGGAGCGCAACTACCCCGTGCACGACAAGGAGCTGCTCGCGATGCGCTACGCGTTGGTGAAGTTCCGCGTGTATCTGCTGGGTGAGCAGACGTTCGCGATCTACATCGACCACGCGTCTCTCCGAACCGCGACAAAGTCGCCGCATTTGAGCCAGCGCATGGCGCGCTGGCTGTCGTTCTTCGCCGAGTACAACTTCGTCGTCTTCTACAAGCCGGGCGCGACGAACATCATCGCTGACGCACTGTCGCGGCGTCCCGATTACGACCCGCGACCCGACTCGCCGCAACACGCTGTCGACGATGACGACGAAGAGTGCAGCGCGTGTGTCGCGCTTGGTATAAGCGCGACAACGTCGACAGCTGTGAGCCCGCTTCGAGATGAGATCGCCGCGGCGTACTCCCGCGACCCGTCGTGCGCCGCAATGCTCAAGTACTGTCGAGACCCGTCTCCGTCGGCGCTGCTGCAGCTGACACCTGCAGCGCGGAGTCAAGCACCGCGCTACTCGGTATCCGGCGACTTGCTCAAGTACCAGATCGATCGCTTCGACAGCCCTCGCGTCGTCGTGCCGCTCGACGACGACCTGCGCGCTCGTATCTTGCACGAGTACCATGACGCTGCGCCTGGCGGTCACCTTGGCCGCGAGAAGACGTATCTCGCTCTTGCACGCGACTTCTACTGGCCCCACATGTAGAAGTGGGTGCGCAAGTGGGTTCGGTCGTGCGAGACATGCCAAAGGGTCAAGCCTTCGCAGTCGTCGCAAGCCCCGTTGCTGCCCCTCCCAATCGCCGCGGACGCCTGGCGATCCGTGAGCATAGACTTCATCTTCGGGCTGCCTCGCGATCAAGCTGGTCGCACGGGCATTTTCGTGGTTGTCGATCGCTTCAGCAAGATGACACATCTTGCGCCAGTCGCGGTCGGCATCACCGCGCAGGAGACAGCTGAGCTCTTCCTCTCCATGGTGTATCGGCACCATGGCATGCCAACGTCGATCGTCTCTGACCGCGACCCGCGCTTCACGGCATCGTTCTGGGACCGTCTCTTCCAGGTCCTCGGGACGCGGCTGCTCATGTCGACCGCGTCGCACCCAGAGACTGACGGGCAGACCGAGTGCGTCAATCGTGTCGTCGAGGACGTGCTGCGCAGTTACGCGTCGTCGCACACGTCGTGGAGCGCGCTGTTGCCGATAGTCGAGTTTGCGATCAACAACGCAGTGCACGAGTCGACCGGTCACACGCCGTTCTTCATCAACAACGCGCGTCACCCGCGCGTTCCCGCGGTTCTTGGCTTTGACGACGGCGGCTCTCTTGAAGGGGGAGGGACACCAAGTGCATCGGTATCGCAAGGCGGCGCTCCTTCAGCAAAAGAGAAGAGCTCGTGTGATGACCGGTCCGCGTGCTACACAGTCGCGATGTCACCAAACGAAGCGACGGCTTGGGTGAACGCGGCACTCATCGCGCCGTCGCGACGCGCGATCGCCATCACCACGCGCACTGGCGCGGACAAACCATCCGCGCATTCGGCTACGATCGACGAGGACCGTGTGCTCGAGTTCGTTCAAAAGCGCGAGTCTGTCGCTCGCTTTGTGCGCGATGCAGTCGCCGCAGCAGTCGATCGACAGAAAACCGCAGCCGACCAGCGTGGGCGCAAGAACTTCGAGAAGTTCGCGGTCGGTGACCGTGTTTTGCTATCGGCGTCCGGCATTGCACCTGGTTCTGTCACGAACCTTGGCGCGACCAAACTCGCGCCGCGCTTCATCGGTCCGTTCACGATCGTACGATGCAAAGGCGAGGCGTACACACTCGACATGCCAAGTGCATTACGTCTGCACCCGACATTCTATGTCGGGCGCTTAAAGCGCTATGTACCGGCTATGCCGCCTGCGGACGAGCTGCCTCGCCAGGCTCGAAGCGCGACCCGACGTGACGAGGACGCGGCTTCGTCAAAGCGCTTGGCGGCGTCTGACCCGCGCGGAACGCCCGATTGTCCGCGCGAAGAGCCTCGTTCGCCTGGACCACCTTCGCCAGCTGCGCTCGAAGTGCAGCAACCTCTTGGTCGAGTCGATCTGTCTCTGCAATCGCGTCATCGGCGCGGCTCAGAGCAGCGTCGGCGTCGTGCGACACCATCTCCAGCCGATCAGGCACAGGCGCGACTGTCGTCTCGTCGCGCCACGTTCCGCCGCGATGGTCCGCCGCCGCTTGTTGACAGCGCGGGTCATCCGCGCTGGATCGTCGATCGTCTGCTTGAACACCGCGACCGTGGTCGCGGTGCCAGTCGCCGCGAGTATCGCGTTCGCTGGCTGGGCTTCGACTCGGCCAGTGACTCGTGGGAGCCTCGCGCCACGCTGCTTGAGGATGTCCCCGACTTGGTGACGGCGTACGAGGCCGCTGCTCGCGCCAAGGCGACGGCGCGCGCGCGCGACCACGCGACCGAGAGCGTGAACGCGATCGTCGGCACGACTCTTGCCACGCCACATGCCTCTCCTGCGAGCGCGCGCTTGTCGCGCGAAGTGGTGGCGAGACGCCTCGGCGGTCACCGCGCGCAGGGCGGCTCGCCGCAAGCGCGCGTCGATACTGGGCGAGGAGAGCCTTCTCGTCTTCGTCGAGCGGATACTCCGCGAGCATCGCTTCCCACTGCTCGAGCGTCGGCTTCTCGCGGTGCGCGCAGATACGACAGTACGCGACGACGTGCACGAAGCAGCACGGCCGGTCTGCGTCCCACGACGCAGAGCACACACGCTCGGCGAGCTCGCCGAGATGGTATCGTCCGTGCTGGGACTCGCGGCGCTCGAGGGCGAGCGCCATGCCTGGCTCCAGGTTCCAACGCGCGACAAAGCGCGTCCACGACTCGTCGAGCGCCCCCTTCGTCACCTGGCCGGTCGTCGTGATGGTCTTGCCGCGCGACTGGCGCCATCGGCGCCACATGTCGGCGAGCTCCTCGTCGCCAGGGGAGTCGCGCACTGTGCTGCAGTCGTACAGCGACAGTCGGCGAAGCGCGTCGGCGTATGTCGCCGTCGCTGCGATCACGCTCGAGCTCGGCAGAGGCTGGCGGCAGGCGTCGCATATAGCTCGGCTCTCGTCGCCGTGCTGCATGGTCTTCGAGGTCGTCGCTGCTGTTGCTCGCTGCGTCGCGCCACGTGTGCGCGTCGTGTTGCTTCTTCTTGTGTGCTTTTGCTTTCTTTCGCTTGCGTGTCTGCAAGCTTGTGTGGGGATGGTGTAACGGGGTTGCTGTGCTAAGTACGAAGTAGCACAGCAGACACCCAATTAGTGGCTCAACCTGATTTCTGGACGACCCTGGTCGTCCCATCAGACAGCTCACTATTTAGGTTAGCTCCCTCACTTACATCACTATGCATGGTCCTAATACAAAAACCTCAGAGTTGAAAATACCGAGTTCAGCGCAGTCCCTCTGCGCTTCACCACATCGCTTCCTCGTAAGACCACGTGTAAGCTACGTCACGGAGAACACTCCCGTGACAAAGATGGCGCAAGGACGAGTGAAAGTCGGTGAGCGCGCCACTGTGACGCTGCCACCATCGAAGGGCGAGAACCTGCAGTTATGGTGCATCGTGTCGGTTGCCGACGTGCTTCTCCTGCACCGCATCGAGCGTGAAAGCATTCGCATGGAGTAGAACGCAGCATATTTCGATGCGGTGTCCGAGGCTACTAAGGGAGCGGCTGGGTACAATGACCACTTCCTTGGCAAGAAAGTGGTCATTGTCATGGATATTGCGCCTGCACACGTGCAGACAGAGAACAGAGTGTGTGAGCGCGACGACTTGGTGCAGGTGCGACTTGCACCGTACAGCCCAATGTGAAATCAAATCGAGAACCGTTTCAGTGTTCTGAAGGCAAAGATCAACGCGTACCTTTGCCTCGCAATGGACGAGCTTGACGCTCTCTCTGCCGATGATCACTCCACACTTTGTCCGCGTCCAGTATGGGCACGCGCTTAAAGCGATCGAAGCAGCACAGCGTCTCGAGGATATGCAGTACGGTAAATAGATGGCCACTTTGCTTGCAAATGAGTTCACATTGCTTGCTCGTTTTTGACTGATCTTTGTCAAAAGTAATTCAAAATTTTGACGTTATCAGATTCCACGCTGCTTTGGTCACACTGAGCTGGAACTGTTGTATAGTGGAATGGTCCAGTAGTAAATATAATTAGATTTTGCTCAATATTGATCGGTTATGGAGGTGTTAACTTAAATGTCCGATTCTGCATTTGACATTTCATTTCGTCAAATTTTGAGGGAAATAACTGTTAGTACAAGACACTTGATTGAACAATAGTGCAGAAACGTTTTGGTGGACGGCACACACACACTGCAGTATACTTCAGCACCACGCGCACTATGACGTTCCTGGGCAAGATCGGCTGGTCATCGCCAACCACGTGGAGGTAGTCGACGCGCAGCGGGTTGACCATCGTTTAGGAGCAGCGAGGGACGGAACAAGCCGTTCTCGACTTGGTGTACAAATGCACAGCCATTAGGATAAAGAGCGGGTACGTCGCAGGCTTGGTGTTGTAGAGCGAATCGATGCGTGCGCTTCGCGTGGGAATATTGCTACGCGACGGTGCGTGCGCAAAGCATAGCAAAGTACGGGCACGAGCGCGAGGCTCGTCAAAATCGTCGATGGTGGTCATTCCACTGGTGCTGGCTGGCGATAGTGATGATGTTAGGGAAAGAGCTGATCCAGCCATTGCTGGTCAGCGCTGAGGTGTCGTGCTAGCATGGGCACACCGATGTCCATACTAGCAAAACGATGTAAAGTACCACAGCAGCATGTAGTGCAATAGTATACTAGTACACCATTGCAGTTTCGTCGAACGAGAGTTGCCTTGAATGGTTTGTGTCAATAGACAATACCGCTATAATATGTTATACACTATCCTTGTCACCTTTTAGCCAAACAAACTGATGAGTCACATTTTGGAATTTTCCCTTGGTAGACGCTTTTGACATGTGCCCACCTTTGACATGAGGGAGACGGTAGCGTAAGACCGATCAGTCGTAATCGGAAATGCGTGCAATAACTGCCCGTAAAGATACTTGGCTGAAGTATACGTGTAGAAAATATTTTTGATTTTTCGAGAATGACACGCACGTCAAGTTAAAGACTTGAGGACCATCGAGTTCGTCGGACGACGTCGTGCTCGCTGCTGCGTGACGATGACGATGCTCGCTGCACACAGTCGACTCGTCCAGCGCGCCGCACTTCGGATATGCAGGCGGAAGCAACACCCGCTCGCGTCGCAGCTGCAGACGACGACCAGACGCTGCTTTGCAAGTGGCATGGACGCGTTCATGGAGTTTGAGCGCGAGATGGCGCTCAAGCGGATGCAAAACGAGGTGCGCAGTGTATCATGTCGCTCGTGTCCGTCAACGAGCCGCGCTCATCAGTAGCTCTGTGCATGCGCATGCGTTTGCGTATGGCTGGGACACGTCGAACTGCAGCCTCGGGCAGCTCGTCTCCAGCGCGTGGCACCACTGGAGCCGCCAGAGAAGCCCAAGGACGACGAGTGCTGCAAGTTGGACTGCCCAAACTGCGTGCTGCTCGTCTACCAGGTCGGTGACTCTGGTCAGGAGTCTCACACTGCACGCCGTACTTACATCGCCTCTGCTTGATGTGTGCGCTGTTTGCTCTCGCTAGGAGAAGCTGCTCGAGTACGAGCTGAGTCTCCAGCGCCAGTCCGTCAGTCAGGTGCTCGTGCCGCTCAAGCCCGAGCCCAAGTACACTGTGCGCTTTCTCGACTCGGACGCCCTGACGCCTGTGCAGCGCGCGCTTCTTCACGAGAACGACCTCGTCGTGTTTCCGATTGTCGCGAACGACGTCATCAGCGCGCCGCACCGGACCAAAGACGACTGGTGGCGGTCAGTGCGCCACATCGACTTGCGCGTCACCGAAGCCCAGAAGCGCTACGTCGGCGACGACGCGTCAAACGTCGCTGTGTTCGTCCCAAACAGCGCTGCGACGGTCAACCGCATGCTCGCGCACCTCCACGTCGACCCGGACCTGGTCTTCACAGCGGAGCCGATCGTCCGTAGCGACAGTGACCAGAGCCGCGCACCACCGCCAGTCGTCGCGCGGCCGTTTGAGCGCATTGGCTCGGTCCGCGATGCGCTCACGTGGTCGCTCGACCTCGAAGGTGGCCCGCGTCCTGGGTTTCTCAAGACCCTCGCAGCGTTTGCGAGCGACGCAGACGACGTCGACGCACTGAGCATGCCGCAAGCGCTCGATGCGCTCCAAGCGGAACGGTACGCGCCTTCTCGTTGCGTCAGCCACTCCTGATCGCCTTCTCAGTCACCACCATTGGATGTTTGATTGACGCTCGGGCGTTTGGACTGCACCGTTGACTGCAGACCTGGACACGCTGTGACGATCGCCGACGTCTTTGACCGGTTCCCGTCGCTCCACGTGCCGTTCACTGAGTTCCTCCAGTTCGCACCGCCGAATGCACCGCGGTTCTACACCGTGTCGTCGTCGCGCGCGTTCTTCCCTGACCGCATCTCGATCACGCTCGGGCTCAAGAAGCGCGCAAAGCAGCCTGTGCCACGCTGCTCGAGCTACCTCGCAGCGCTCTCGCCTGGCCGCGACGCGATCCGCGCGGCGTTCTTCCGCTCGTCGTTCGTCTTTCCGCGAGATGATCGCCGCCCGATCCTCCTCGTGAGCGCAGGCACGGGCATTGCGCCATTCCGAGCGTTCATTCAAGACCTCGAGCACGAGCGCGAGGCCGAATGCGCGGACGGCGCGAGCCACCGCCAAGCGTACCTCTTCTACGGCTGTCGGTCCCCTGACGTTGACTTTCTGTACCGAGATGAGATCACGCAGGCGCACGAGCAGCGCGTGCTCGATGCGCTCCACGTCGTGTACTCGAGCGCCGCGACGGAGACGTCGCAACCCAAGCGCGTAAGTACTTGCGTCTGAACGGACTGACTCGTAACGTTGAGGGAGCAAGAGACTTACGCTGTCGCGATTGCTATGGGTGCGTCTCTGTTGTGTGCGCTGGGCACCGATGAACTGATGCAGTACGTCCAAGACGCACTCGCTGACGAGAGTGCGCTCGTCGTGCGCCACCTCGTGCACGAGCAAGGCCACGTGTTTGTGTGCGGGAGCCTCGCGATGGGTCGCGCTGTGAAGCAGACGATCGCCGCTGCGCTCGTGGCGCACGGCGCAGCTGCGAGTGAGCGCGAGGCAAAGGCGCTCGTGACGCAGTGGATCGCAAGCGGCCAGATCGTGACGGAGCTCTGGTGAGCTGCTGCTGCTGCTGCTGCTGCTGCTGCTCGTGCGTGCAACGCATGGGAATAGGGAGCGGCAGTCAGCGAGACGCGTCTGCCGATGCATATGCGCAATAGAGCTTCTTGCACACCCATCGACCGGTCACGGCGCTCGCGACGTGCATCGTCACGAAGGACGTGAGCTCTTCGCAGTCGTGTAGCCATTCAGTCGGTCGGTCGGTCGAGTGTGTATCGCGTGAGAATTACGCATAGTGTTTTCAATGATCGATTCGCGCGATACAAAATCCAAGACACCGGTCGCGATGGAGCGAACATCCAGTCATTTGCGAGCCGAGCGCCAGTCTTTTCAGCTCCAGCACCAGGAGCTCCGCACGACGACCCCACGCCTCGGTCGCCACTCCACACACGCGCGCACCGACGACGCGCTCGCGTCTGCTCTCGCTGTCGACAGCTGCGCCTGAGGCTCCGAGCATTGCAACTACGCACTGCGAACGCGCTCCCTTCCTGAGCTGCTGCTCGCACTCGCACACACTGCCGTTCGCACCAGTTGAAACGACGCACAGTAGACTGACCGCTGTACCACATCGGCACACTCTCACACAATGATGGTCATGGCGCCGCAGACGAGCGTCAAGCTCGCGACGCCAGGCGCTGCTCCGGCCCACGGCGTCGTGTTCAACGCCAAGTCGGCGGTCGCACTCGTGAACGAGCGCCGCATTGACTTTGTCCGTGCGCGCAACGTGCGCGTGATCGGCAAAGTCGACGACGCCACGGGCGCGATCGTAAGCACTGGCACGACGAGCAAGAAAGCGGCCAAGGTGCTCGTCGAGCGCGACGCGATCGAGCGGTTGCTCACATGGAAACACGCGCGCAAGATCGGCCCGGGCTTTGCGAACCTCGGGAACACGTGCTACCTCAACTCGGTGCTCCAGTGCCTCGCGTACACGCCGAGCCTTGCGCAGTACTTGCTCGAGAAGGACGTGATTGCGATGTTCGGTAGCGGCGGCGCCAGCAGTGCAAGCAGCGCCTTCAAAGGCTTCCACAAGCACCAGCAGCAGCACACGAGCGCGAAAGGTGCCGGTGGCTTTTGCGGCGTCCGCGTCATGTCCCGACTGCTCCAGACGATCCACAGTAGCGGCAGCAACGGCGCTGGCCGCGTGCTCCAGCCGCGCGAGCTCGTGATGAACCTGCGCCACGTGTCCAAGAGCTTTCGCATCGGGCGGCAGGAGGACGCGCACGAGTTCTTCCGCTTGCTCGTCGACGCGATGCAGCGCTCGTGTCTCCGGAAAGCGCACATCAAGCTCGAGACGCACCCCGCGGCGGCGACGACGCTCGTGGGCCGCACGTTCCGCGGCACACTCCGCAACACGCTCAAGTGCGCCAAGTGCGCGTTCGTGTCGGAGCGCCACGACGACTTCTTCGACCTCTCGCTCGAGCTCTCGCACGGTGTCTCGAGCGTCCGCTCGGCGCTCAAGCACTTCACGGCGGTCGAGACGCTCGACGCGTCGAACGCGTGGAAGTGCTCGAGCTGCAAGCAGCTGAGCTGCGCCGAGAAGGGCCTGACGATCGCGTCGTGTCCGAACGTCTTGGTGCTGCAGCTCAAGCGCTTCGACGCGCTCTACGGCAAGATCAAGAAGCACATTGCGTTCGACACGACGCTCGACTTGGCGCCGCGCATGGCGAAAGGCACGGCGGACCGCACGCGCGGCCGGTGCAAGTACGACCTCTACGCCGTGCTCGTGCACGCGGGGTACTCAACCGACTGCGGTCACTACTACGCGTTCGTCCGCGGGTCGTCCGGTCAGTGGTACGAGATGAACGACGAGAGCGTGCGGTGGGTGAGCGTCGAGACCGTGCTCCAGCAGAAGGCGTACATGCTCTTCTACACGCGCGTGCTCCCGGCGTCCGAGCGGCCAGCTGCGAAAGCCAAAGCGGATGCGCCCGAGACGAACGGCAGCAGTGTTGCGAGTGGCGCCAAGGCGACAACAGAGGAGATCCCAGTCAGAGTGGACGCCGCCGCTCCGGCAAACGGCGCCAAACCCAAGACGCTCGACATGAACGGCTTCCTCGCGAGCCTCAAGACTACGATCACGAGCGCCTCGGACGCAGCGACTGCAGCAGCAGCAGACAACACCGCCGTGTGCGAGACGACGAGCGCGGCGATCCAGAAGAAGCCTAAGCAGGTCGTTGTGACGTTCAACGTGACCAAGCGGCGGCCACCTGTGGCGCCTGCTGCCGGCGGTGCGAGCCGCCGCACAGTCGCGACGCCCGTGTTTAGCGGCCGCGTCGGTCGGTTCACCAAGTTTGCGCGGTCGGCGTGGCGCTCGAGCGCGTCGACGCTCGAGATGACGCGCGTCGTCGCCCACGTCGCTGACGCAGTGGATGCGGACGAGGCGGTCGCGACGGTGGCGCCAAAGCCAAAGGTCACGGTCGAGGACGTCGTCGCGGCGACTGCTGCGGTCGTGGCGCCGCTCGTGGCGCCTGCAAAGACCATGAAAGTCCACTTTGACCCGCGGCAGATGAAGAACATTGGCGTGAAGAGCGCCGCGCTCTTTGGCAAGTCGGTCGACAAGTGGAACGAGACGCACGGCTGGGCAGACGGCAGCGGCGACGCGAATAGCAGCGCAGATGCGACGAGTACGACGACGACGGCGACGGCGACAGCGACTGAGGACTTGGACCGCACGTTGGCGGCGCAGCACGACCGCGTGATGAACAAGCTCAAGAGCGAGGACTGGAAGCACCGGAACGCGGCGCGGCAGGACTACTGGGACGAGACGCTCGACGCCGGCAAAGTGAAGAAGGTGAAGAAGCGCAAGGACTTTGTGGCGAACCAAGGCGCGGCGAACAAGTTCCAGCTCCAGCTGAGCCAGAAGAAGCAGCGGCGCCACGCGTGACGCGAACACGAGTGACGGGTTCGTGCCGCGCAGCGCACGCGCAGTGATTGATAGAGCGAGCGCGTCGCGCGTGCTGCCAACGAGAGCGAGCGAGAGAAGAGAAGAGAAGAGAGAGAGCGACCAGTGCGGTCGTCCTATGCCGTAGATATACTTCATTCTTGATCTAAGGTTTATCAGCCAGCGCCCCCCGTATCTAACTATCGCCGCCCACATGTCTATCAACCGTTGCAAACGCATCGATGAAACAAACCAGTGTTTACTTATGTTAGTAACATTACTTTCGGACGTATGTATGTACTTGAAAATATGTGCATAAATATGATTATCATAACACTGAAAACCAAACTCGTTTTGGGCATTGGACCAGTTTCAGATTCACGATACCATCGTACAAAAGTCAAGTCATCATATATTCCACGCTGTGAAATTTGTGAGGTAATGGATCTGTGCCCTACATGCTTTGTTTATCTGACATGGAGCAACGTTGCTAGTGCTTTGCGGGTATGTTTGACGCATCCTCAGTTTGTTTGTGCTCTTTGAAACGTAAAACTGTGTGCACTATGCTTTCTCAGCGATCTACCGGTCGTGTTTGGAGTTGACAGCAACAGTGTATGGTTGTGCGAAAAACTCTTGTTAACAACAAAAGTGGTTCCAGAAAAACCAAAACTTGTTTTAGGGAACCACATGACGTCCTATGTATGTTAAATCGGCAAAAACTGAATCTGTGAGTCCTTTTCAAGCCCACAAAATCCAAATAGCGCGTCCAGAGATCAAAAACTGATTGAGATACAGATTGAAAAGTAGGTGGAACTAAAACCTGTCCAAGACGAGAGAGGTCTACAAGAATGGGACCTAACATATAGCAGCGTTGCATCTCTCACCCAAGCGCTCATGCGTACTTGGGGGAGCATTGCGACACTACACACTCTCACAGTTGTGTATCCAAAGCGTTTAATTCAGCTTGTTTCAATTGTACTTTAGCAAGCTTGCAACCGCAAACACCTGAATGAAACATAGATGTGTTTGTCACATTGTCATGTGACAAAGTTGTCATTACAAAACTAGTACTTTCTTTCAACAACAGCTTGTGATGGTTTTGCAGCACCATAAGTAGATTGATTTCAACATGTTGTAGACGAACGAATTTAGGGCATGCAACGTAATGGTCAACACCAAAATCTCCCCATCTACATCAACGCTCCTTCACCACTACTCATACCAGTCAGTCTATGCACGTACAATGGCGATCCACAATGACCTCGTGACGCAGTGTCCGCACGTACTTTAGTGCATGAGTCAATGTGTGCAAGCGCAAGAACTGCGAGCGCTGCGAGAGCCACATGGCGGCTGCAAACACGACGCTCGCGCCAAACGACGCGTACTGCGCGCCGAGCCAGAGCGACATGAGCGCGCTCGGGTGCTTGGACTTGCCGCTATTGCTATTGCTGCTGCGCCAGTGCGCCGACTGGTCGAACACGAGGACCGCGACGCAGCTCTCGAGCACGATCACGAGGTTGAGCAGGCAGAGAAGTGCGCGCTTGGCGCACTCGCTGCGCGTTGCGAGCATGGCGCCACGTCACCAGTGCTGGGTCCACTGACGATCGAGGTGGATACGCTCTTGCTGTCTGTCTTACAGACAAGTTGTCAAGCCGCTTGCTTGCTTGCGTCTCTTCAGCGATCTGTGACGTGCGCGTAGCGCGCGCCACTCGTTGTGGAACGCTCCGAGTCACATGCAACGATTTGTCGCTCGCTGCTCACTGCTCACTGCATGCTCGAGAGCTCGCCGCTGCTGAGCACCTTTGTCCAGACGTAGACCGAGTCGTTCACGCGCGCGTGGTGCACGACGCCGAGGAGCACGCCGCCGACGCGCGCGCAGTGCCGCAGTAGTTGCGCGCACACGAGCATCACTTCGCGCACGACAAAGACGAGGAAGAACGCCGAGAAGAGCAGCATGCAGAGCAGCGCGAGTGCGTGGAAGCCTGTGCGCGCGAGCACGAGTGCGAGGCGCCAGCCGTGCCGCGAGACCTCTGTGCAGCGCGTGCCCGCGAGCGTGAGTGCCGAGTCGAGCGTCAATGCGCGCGTGTAGGTGTCGATTGAACTACAGAGTATCTGTCTGGGGTGGGGGCTATTTATTAGTACTGAAGAGATGAATCATGAGTACGTCAGAAACAGTCGAATGGCTGAGTACCAAGGGTGAATCAAAAGTGCTCATGAAAGGCAGTGTTTGGCGAGCTAGAAAGTAGCCCGCGCAGAAAATGCGCACATGTGCGTCCGGCTTCACGTTGACCGATTTTGGGCAGGTTCAGCCCCCGACTCTTGAGTGTAGAAAATGCGGGATTTGCATCCGGCGCCGATTCGTGCGAGTTTTTGTACATCGTCTGCCGGACGCATTTTGGATTTTGTATGGGGAAAATGCGTAGTTTGCATCCAGCGCTGATTCGTGCGATTTTGAACACATTATGCCGCCGGATGCAAGTCAATACTCTAGACAAACATGCGATTGTTGTCATTTGGAAAATGGACAAGCAGCTCAACCTACCGTCTTGCGGCTACGTCATCGTCCTCCTCAGCCTCCTCGACGACGTGCTCGATGCCGCCTTGGAAGAGGCCAAAGCAGCCGTATACACGGCTGTGTTCGAGAGCACGAAGAAGAAACGTGACGATCCGTATAGGCAGCAGTCTCGTGTCAGCAAGCTTACAGCACGGTACCAAGGTCAGGATCTTTCAAGAACGAACAATCGCGATTCCGCGCGAATTCACGGTCTTCTTTCGAGGCGACCTAGTGCACAGCGGTGCGAGCTACGACGACACGAACTACCGATTGCACGCGTACTTGTGGCTCGTCGGCGAGCGCGGCTTTAAGGCCGGCATGGTTTGTGGTGTGGCTGACACCGTGTACAGGCGCAAGCGGTGCAAGTTCGAGTCGTCAATCTCCCGCAAGATATGCCGCCACCGCGAGTCGTGCTCGGTCGACCCGGACCACGAGACGAAGAAGAGGCGCTTCTACAAGGATTGTGCGTGCAAGAACTGCGGAAACAGTACACAAACATCAATTCGTTGAACAGCCACATCGCTCAGAACCATTGAGCTCAGGACCGTTCAGTTTGCTCAACGTAGCCATTTTCGAATCAAAACTCGTTGAGCTTACAAGTTTTTTGTCTTTGCATTTGAATATTGATTCAAACCATTTTTTAAATATTTCACACAACTGCTCTTTGCTCGCGTGACTTTTGCTAATCAATTGTAATAGGACCGAGCTGAATTGTTGTGAGTGTTGGCAGTATGTACTACATCGGCTCTGCTGTTTGGGCTACGTGCCAACTAATATGATAGTATCGCAATTGCGCAAATGTGTACTCCAGTTACGTGTGGTCGCTTTCGTCGGCGCAACACAAGACTCTTTGATTGCACGGTTGAACGCTTCGAGTGGGTTCTGGCACGGTGTAACCCCAGGAACTCCGGGCGTCAGGAACCAGTTCCTTCATTATGTGGTAGAACGCGGTCAGAAAAATCCGGCTAGATCCACGATCGTGCAGCGGCGATCGAAAACCGGGAACGGCGATCACATCAGCAATCAGATCGGCAGGTGCAAGTGTGCGACAGCGTTAGACGCTCCACCCAAGCAACACGCTACGCGAGGGAGATGGCCGATCGTCCGAGACAACGTGCGATCATCCAAGCCAACGCGGATCGCGAAGCAAGACGGCATACCGGCGATCGGGTGTGGTGACCGACGATCCTGTCAGCACGAGCTTGCGCGTGACGACGACACGTACGCCGCAAGAGGGACGCGCAACGCGACAACTGTGTCCAGTGGACAGGGACGACAGGCGATCGCCCAAGTAACCCGAGGTCGTGGAGAGCAGAAGCAGTTCGACAATCGAGCACGCCAGCAGCGATCGCGACGACTCAGCATGATGCAGTTCAAGCTGTGAGACATCGGCGTTGTTGCGCACGAGCGACGAAGTCTCCATGATCGTCGTTCGATCACAATCGCCGTCGATCATCGCGCACGGCTGCCATCGGCGATCCTGTGCGGTTACATCGGCGATCCCGTGCGGTCCGGAGCCGAGCAGGGAATCGAACGTGATGGTGTATGCCGACACCATCGTCAGCGACTGCAACAAGTGACTCAGCAAGCGCGATCGACTCGCAGCGAGCGTGCTCGTCCCATAAGCATGATTGGAAGATCGCGGCGCGACAGGGGATCGACCCATCTCCCGACGATCCGGTGAAGCGCAAGGTGAGCAGAGGTCCGCGGTAGTGCAAGCTAGTCAAGCACAGTGAGTCAAGTCAAAGCGGTAGATAGTTAAGCAAAGTAATTCAGTCCGGAATTCTCCTTGTCCAGCACACGTCCGATCCAGTCGATAGGGGATCGTAAGTGACCAGCCTCGCAGGGCCTGTTCTCACCCTCACGCCCAGCACCTGCGACGCGCAGGTCCGGAATTGAAAGCTCCGAAGAACCGCTCCGATCGACCGACGTGGGCCATCGGATCGGCATTGACATTGGCGATCGTCTGGCGATCTTGGCGATCACCGACGATCAAGAGCACGCGACGAGCCTGGAAGCTTTGGCCAGATCGTCCCCTGCTACTGTCTGCAGCGTCTACGCTTGCAGATCTTTGTGCGCCGTTTGGGATCGCGACCGCGATCTTCGAACACCGCCGGCTTCGTGCGACGATCATCGCACGCACCAGCGAAACCCCAGCAGAGCATCAAGGAGGCCTCACAACCCGTCCGCTAAAGAAGCTCTGCGCCCCGCACGGCTCATTTGATCGCGCCGTGCGTCCGTGATCGTGCCTCACAACCACGATCACGATCCGCGATCGTTGAAGACCCCTCGACGATCGCGCAGTGCATCTCGCCGGAACAGCAAGACCGCACGACCCCAAGTCCCTCTCTCCCTCCGAGTACCGTCTTCTCCACCTCCACGGTCGACACTACACGCCGGTAAAGCGGATCGCGCCCTGCGATCCGGTATACGACGGAGCGGCAAGGGTCTGACACTGAGGACAAGAATTTGCTGTGGTCGTTCCATCACAATTAGCTGGTGAGGTAGACGCTGGCGAACCACTCGGTGTACTGTTCCTCTCCTTGACTTCGCCAGTACTCTGTGATCAGAGCGGAGAGTACGTCGAACTGCTCTGTCGACCGGGCGTTCCGCAACTGAACAATGTTGGCGTGGACGTTAGCTTCATAAAACAGGAGCATACCTTGGCTTTGCGCTTGTTATCTTGACTTCCGGATCATGTGCGTGTAGCAGTTCAAGAGTCGGATTCGCGGTCAGACAGTCTTGAACGCTTTCGCGATTGTGGCTGAGTGATCGAGGATTCCAAGCGTCAGGTCCAGGTCGACCGCGAAAAAGACAGTCGCGAAGTGTCTTGAACACTCGAACATTTGCACATAAGAAGCGCAGCTTTCTGTCCGCACAAACATAAGGCGCCAGGGCACAAATGTCTTGGAGTGCTTGATCCTCTTGAAGTGGGTGGTGTAGGTGCCGAAGCACACTAGGACCCAGCCGCCTACAGCAACGCCGCTGCGTTAGCGTTCGTACGCAATGCGAAGGAAACTGTAACGGGGTTGCTGTGCTAAGTACGAAGTAGCACAGCAGACACCCAATTAGTGGCTCAACCTGATTTCTGGACGACCCTGGTCGTCCCATCAGACAGCTCACTATTTAGGTTAGCTCCCTCACTTACATCACTATGCATGGTCCTAATACAAAAACCTCAGAGTTGAAAATACCGAGTTCAGCGCAGTCCCTCTGCGCTTCACCACATCGCTTCCTCGTAAGACCACGTGTAAGCTACGTCACGGAGAACACTCCCGTGACACCTGGTAGCACTTCGTAGTCCGTCTAACGACCAAGATGAGCACGCTCCCGATCGAAGGTGACAACGGAACGTCGCTCAACTACAGCGACTTCGCGCACCTGACGCCTTACGAGTGGGACGCGCTGCGCCGCCTCGCCGACGTGTCCGGCCTGACGGCTGTCGCGGCAATGCTGTCCGCGATGTCGCAGGAGCACCAACGTGCAGCTGCACAAGAGTTCATGGTCCGCGAACTTGCCGACGCGCGTCGGCGAGGCTCAACTCCCGCGGCATCATCAAGGAGCGACGTCGTCAAGCTCGACGTAACCAGCTACAACGGCGAAGGTCCCAACCGACCCGCTTTGAACCGCTGGCTGTGCGAGGTCGACATTGCCATACACGCGCGGCAGCTCACGTCCGAAGTGTCGCGCACCCACTTCCTCCTGTCCAAGCTCGGTGGCCGTGCAAAGGAGTGGGCTTTGGGCCGGCTTGTCGCCGACCCCGACTGCTTCCCGACGCTTGACGCGCTCAAAAGCGACCTGCGACTCGCATTCGAGCCGCCTCAAGACGAGATGCACCATCGCGCTGCGTTCCTCGCGCTCAAGCAAGGTCGCGCGTCCATGCGCGACTACGTACAACGCGCTCGCCACCTCGTGTCATGCGTGACATCGGCCCCAATCGACATGGCGACCCAAGTCCATGTCTTCATTTCCGGTCTGAACGCTGGACACCAGCGTCTGTACTTGACCCGGAAGCCTCCGGCGTCGCTCGAAGAGGCTTTTGCGATCGCGATTCGCGAAGACTTCAGCGTATCCGCCTCGCGGGGCCACCACGCGGTAGTCCCGCGAGCTGACAACGGCGCCGAGCCGATGGAGATCGACGCGATCGAGCACGACGCAACCCCGCAACGCGCCAGCAGTGGTAACGGCAACGGCAACGGCAACCGACGCAGTGGAACAAGCAACAAGCAGCTCATTTGCTTTCGCTGCCGTAAGGTCGGTCATCGCGCGGCGGTGTGCCGCGCGCCAGCTCCAGTACTTGCTACTGTTGAGGTCGAAGACGAGTCCGAGCAGCCCACGCATGCAAAAACTGCGGGCTCCCAGTAGGTGCAGGGCGACCTACTGGGCTCATCCAGCGGAACGTGCCTCCGGTGGCGTCACCTTCTGCTAGCCCCTCCAACGCCGCGCTTCATGCGCAGCTCTTTGCCACCACCTCAAGCAGCGACAAGCGACTGATCGTACTCAGCTTGCATGTCGCCGGCGCGAAGCGATCACTTCGCGCCCTCGTCGACTCCGGTGCGACGAACAACTTCGTCCGAGCCGAGTCTTTGAAGCTCCTGGGCTCGCGGGTGCGCGCCCGCGAGCAACCAGGTGCGATGATCGTCAAGTTCGCAGACGGCGAGCCACGGTCGCTCCCGCGGCGATCGGTCGAGTTCCAGTATGAGTTCGACGGATTCAAGAGCACCGACACGTTCCTCGTCGTCGACCTCGGCGGCTCGTTCGACTGCATCTTTGGAATGCCGTGGCTGGCGCGCCACCGGCCTGACATTGACTGGCTGAGTCGCACTGTAAAGCCGCGCGACATCGACGTCGACGGTGTTCTCGCTCACTTAAGCGATTGCGCGAGCGCCTGGCCGCACGTGGCTGTCGTGGACCCGGACTCCACGACCCTCAGCCAGCACGAAGTGAGCGATGGCCCTTCGTGCGCGGTTTGCTGCAACGTACCGTGCGCCACGCCAACGAGACAAGAGATCGCTGATGACCAGTGGGTCACAGTGTGCCGCAGGAAGCAGACCGATCCTGCGGCGAGAAGCGGAGAGGCCCCCGGCCGTTCCAAAGCCGATACAGCACGAGCAGTGGCTCGCGCTCCAGCGTCTCAGGCGCGCGAGAGACATCCACACGCGCCGGCTTGGCCCATCGCGCCGGCGCCGACGTTCGACACGATCCACGTCGTCAACATGACTGGTCACGGCCCGCCGCGCCACGGCATGAAGGTCGCATCCCCACCACGCGCAGCAGCCGAACTCACTCGGCTGCCTGTGATGTCTTGGAAGAACATGCTCAGCGAGATCAAACTCGGCCACATCGAGCAACTGTGCGCCGTCGTGATCGACCCAGCGGATCCAGCGGTTGTTGTCAGCGAGCGGCCTGCCGGAGCAGAGCCGAAGTCCGCTCGCGAAGAACGCTACGCTGCGCAGTCCTGGGATGAGCTCGAAGCGTCCGGGAACCCAGTCTTGAACCTCGCGCGCGAGTTCTCCGACATCTTCCCCGACAAGATCCCGCCGGTGCTTCCGGCTGACAGAGGCGTGCGGCACGAGATCGACCTCGTGCCTGGGACGAAGTACTGCGTAACGCGGCAGTGGCCACTGCCGCGTGATCAGGTCGAAGCGATCGACGCGTTCTTCGAAGGCCGGCGAGCCGCCGGCCATGTCCGCGAGTCGACATCACCGCACTCGAGTCCAACGTTCTGCGTGAAAAAGGCGACTGGAGGATGGCGCATCGTCCACGCGTTCAACAAGCTCAACGACGCGACGATCCCAGCACAGACGCCGATCCCGCGCAAGGACATGGTCCTCGACACCATGTCTGGCAGCACGATCTTTAGTACCATCGATCTCACCGACGGCTTCTACCAGATCCTCATGCGCGAGTCCGATGTTCCGCTGACGGCAGTCAGTACTCCCAGCGGCATGCTCTGGGAGTGGCTGGTGATGCCGCAGGGGCTGAAGAACGCCCCTGCCACGTTCAACCGCATGGTGTCGCACGTGCTTCGCCCGCTGCGCGACTTTGCCCCAAGCTACTTTGACGACATCTTCGTGCACAGTCGCGCCACCGAGGGCGCGACAGACCTGGACGTCCATCTCGGGCACTTGCGCAAGGTGTTCGAAGCCATGCGCGAGAACAAGCTGTACGCCAACTTGAAGAAGTGCTTCTTCTGCGCTCCCGAGATCCCAGTGCTCGGCAGCTACGTGAGCGCGGACGGCGTCCGCGCTGATCCAGAGAAGGTGGCTTCGATCGTCGCGTGGCCGGTACCTCGCGACCAAAAGGAGCTCCGGCAGTGGCTTGGGCTGGCGAACTACCTTCATCATTACGCGAAAGACTTCGCGTCCGTCATCTTCCCACTCTCGCAGTTGTTGAAGAAAGACGCCACGTGGGAGTGGCGTCGCGAGCACCAGACAGCGTTTGATGACGTCAAGACGCGGCTCTCCACCGCGCCGGTTCTTGCACTGGCGGATCACGCCAAGGCGTTCCATGTCGTTTGCGATGCGAGTGACTTTGCGATCGGCTGTGCGCTCATGCAGCACGACGACGAGGGACGAGAGCGCGTCATCAGCTTCCAGTCGCGGCAGCTGAAGCCCGCGGAGCGCAACTACCCCGTGCACGACAAGGAGCTGCTCGCGATGCGCTACGCGTTGGTGAAGTTCCGCGTGTATCTGCTGGGTGAGCAGACGTTCGCGATCTACACCGACCACGCGTCTCTCCGAACCGCGACAAAGTCGCCGCATTTGAGCCAGCGCATGGCGCGCTGGCTGTCGTTCTTCGCCGAGTACAACTTCGTCGTCTTCTACAAGCCGGGCGCGACGAACATCATCGCTGACGCACTGTCGCGGCGTCCCGATTACGACCCGCGACCCGACTCGCCGCAACACGCTGTCGACGATGACGACGAAGAGTGCAGCGCGTGTGTCGCGCTTGGTATAAGCGCGACAACGTCGACAGCTGTGAGCCCGCTTCGAGATGAGATCGCCGCGGCGTACTCCCGCGACCCGTCGTGCGCCGCAATGCTCAAGTACTGTCGAGACCCGTCTCCGTCGGCGCTGCTGCAGCTGACACCTGCAGCGCGGAGTCAAGCACCGCGCTACTCGGTATCCGGCGACTTGCTCAAGTACCAGATCGATCGCTTCGACAGCCCTCGCGTCGTCGTGCCGCTCGACGACGACCTGCGCGCTCGTATCTTGCACGAGTACCATGACGCTGCGCCTGGCGGTCACCTTGGCCGCGAGAAGACGTATCTCGCTCTTGCACGCGACTTCTACTGGCCCCACATGTAGAAGTGGGTGCGCAAGTGGGTTCGGTCGTGCGAGACATGCCAAAGGGTCAAGCCTTCGCAGTCGTCGCAAGCCCCGTTGCTGCCCCTCCCAATCGCCGCGGACGCCTGGCGATCCGTGAGCATAGACTTCATCTTCGGGCTGCCTCGCGATCAAGCTGGTCGCACGGGCATTTTCGTGGTTGTCGATCGCTTCAGCAAGATGACACATCTTGCGCCAGTCGCGGTCGGCATCACCGCGCAGGAGACAGCTGAGCTCTTCCTCGCCATGGTGTATCGGCACCATGGCATGCCAACGTCAATCGTCTCTGACCGCGACCCGCGCTTCACGGCATCGTTCTGGGATCGCCTCTTCCAGCTCCTCGGGACGCGGCTGCTCATGTCGACCGCGTCGCACCCAGAGACCGACGGGCAGACCGAGCGCGTCAATCGTGTCGTCGAGGACGTGCTGCGCAGTTACGCGTCGTCGCACACGTCGTGGAGCGCGCTGTTGCCGATAGTCGAGTTTGCGATCAACAACGCAGTGCACGAGTCGACCGGTCACACGCCGTTCTTCATCAACAACGCGCGTCACCCGCGCGTTCCCGCGGTTCTTGGCTTTGACGACGGCGGCTCTCTTGAAGGGGGAGGGACACCAAGTGCATCGGTATCGCAAGGCGGCGCTCCTTCAGCAAAAGAGAAGAGCTCGTGTGATGACCGGTCCGCGTGCTACACAGTCGCGATGTCACCAAACGAAGCGACGGCTTGGGTGAACGCGGCACTCATCGCGCCGTCGCGACGCGCGATCGCCATCACCACGCGCACTGGCGCGGACAAACCATCCGCGCATTCGGCTACGATCGACGAGGACCGTGTGCTCGAGTTCGTTCAAAAGCGCGAGTCTGTCGCTCGCTTTGTGCGCGATGCAGTCGCCGCAGCAGTCGATCGACAGAAAACCGCAGCCGACCAGCGTGGGCGCAAGAACTTCGAGAAGTTCGCGGTCGGTGACCGTGTTTTGCTATCGGCGTCCGGCATTGCACCTGGTTCTGTCACGAACCTTGGCGCGACCAAACTCGCGCCGCGCTTCATCGGTCCATTCACGATCGTACGATGCAAAGGCGAGGCGTACACACTCGACATGCCAAGTGCATTACGTCTGCACCCGACATTCTATGTCGGGCGCTTAAAGCGCTATGTACCGGCTATGCCGCCTGCGGACGAGCTGCCTCGCCAGGCTCGAAGCGCGACCCGACGTGACGAGGACGCGGCTTCGTCAAAGCGCTTGGCGGCGTCTGACCCGCGCGGAACGCCCGATTGTCCGCGCGAAGAGCCTCGTTTGCCTGGACCACCTTCGCCAGCTGCGCTCGAAGCGCAGCGACTTCGGAGTCGAGCCGATCTGTCTCTGCAATCGCGTCATCGGCGCGGCTCAGAGCAGCGTCGGCGTCGTGCGACACCATCTCCAGCCGATCAGGCACAGGCGCGACTGTCGTCTCGTCGCGCCACGTTCCGCCGCGATGGTCCGCCGCCGCTTGTTGACAGCGCGGGTCATCCGCGCTGGATCGTCGATCGTCTGCTTGAACACCGCGACCGTGGTCGCGGTGCCAGTCGCCGCGAGTATCGCGTTCGCTGGCTGGGCTTCGACTCGGCCAGTGACTCGTGGGAGCCTCGCGCCACGCTGCTTGAGGATGTCCCCGACTTGGTGACGGCGTACGAGGCCACTGCTCGCGCCAAGGCGACGGCGCGCGCGCGACCACGCGACTGAAAGCGTGAACACGATCGTCGGCACGACTCTTGCCACGCCACATGCCTCTCCTGCGAGCGCGCGCTTGTCGCGCGAAGTGGTGGCGAGACGCCTCGGCGGTCACCGCGCGCAGGGCGGCTCGCCGCAAGCGCGCGTCGATACTGGGCGAGGAGAGCCTTCTCGTCTTCGTCGAGCGGATACTCCGCGAGCATCGCTTCCCACTGCTCGAGCGTCGGCTTCTCGCGGTGCGCGCAGATACGACAGTACGCGACGACGTGCACGAAGCAGCACGGCCGGTCTGCGTCCCACGACGCAGAGCACACACGCTCGGCGAGCTCGCCGAGATGGTATCGTCCGTGCTGGGACTCGCGGCGCTCGAGGGCGAGCGCCATGCCTGGCTCCAGGTTCCAACGCGCGACAAAGCGCGTCCACGACTCGTCGAGCGCCCCCTTCGTCACCTGGCCGGTCGTCGTGATGGTCTTGCCGCGCGACTGGCGCCATCGGCGCCACATGTCGGCGAGCTCCTCGT
This sequence comes from Pythium guiyangense, assembly GCA_003730235.1. NCBI lineage: Eukaryota > Oomycota > Peronosporomycetes > Pythiales > Pythiaceae > Pythium > Pythium guiyangense. The sequence goes on from QXDM01000026.1 coordinate 1,058,926, forward strand.
CGCCAGGGGAGTCGCGCACTGTGCTGCAGTCGTACAGCGACAGTCGGCGAAGCGCGTCGGCGTATGTCGCCGTCGCTGCGATCACGCTCGAGCTCGGCAGAGGCTGGCGGCAGGCGTCGCATATAGCTCGGCTCTCGTCGCCGTGCTGCATGGTCTTCGAGGTCGTCGCTGCTGTTGCTCGCTGCGTCGCGCCACGTGTGCGCCACGTGTGCGCGTCGTGTTGCTTCTTCTTGTGTGCTTTTGCTTTCTTTCGCTTGCGTGTCTGCAAGCTTGTGTGGGGATGGTGTAACGGGGTTGCTGTGCTAAGTACGAAGTAGCACAGCAGACACCCAATTAGTGGCTCAACCTGATTTCTGGACGACCCTGGCCGTCCCATCAGACAGCTCACTATTTAGGTTAGCTCCCTCACTTACATCACTATGCATGGTCCTAATACAAAAACCTCAGAGTTGAAAATACCGAGTTCAGCGCAGTCCCTCTGCGCTTCACCACATCGCTTCCTCGTAAGACCACGTGTAAGCTACGTCACGGAGAACACTCCCGTGACAGAAACATAAACACGTACCGAAGTGCAGCTTGTACGTTCCGTCCGTAGCTCCGAGGACTCCATCTTGTCCTTGAGGCGTCACAGCTCTGGCCAAGTTGGAGAACATGCGCCTCGAAGTCAGAACCAGACAGAACGAATGACCGACGTCCGGGCACTGATTCTCAAAGCAGCGGAGAACGAGGGTCTCGTTCATGAAGGCCGGGCAGTCTTCCGCGAACGTGTTACTATCTTCGAGCCCGTAGAACGGTCTTCGGTGTGCACATCTTCGGATGCGCCCATTCCAAGAGCGTGTCAAAGTGCTTCATAATTCAACCTTCCTCGAGGGGCTTCTTTAGGTTTGCCTTCCGCGACTTCAGCTATGGAACGGTCGGGATTCGAGCGAGCGCTGTCGTGTCTTTCGCATATCGTAGAGTCAGCAGTCGACGGCACTTTACTGGACCGACCCGTCTTTGAGGAGGTCATCGAATTCGCGCTTCAGATGGGAGCTTATTCCCGATCATCCGCTGCGCGTGCGCCGGACAGCGGCGCATCGTCGTGATAGTGGTCACCGCTTTCTTTGAGAGTCACACAGCCTGTTGCCTTGCACGTCTTGATGCGGAAGCGGAAGTCGCAGGACGTGTCCGATGCGCACACAAAGACTCGGCTGCCCTGTGCATTTGCTCCGTAGTTGTAGAGCACGCGCCAGTCAAACTCGTTCGAATCGTGCATCGAACGCTCTGCTGCTTCGACGCTAGAGTGCGACGACACGTGCTTGAACACTCTATGCCCGCTTCGTGCGTGCTGAGTGACGTGTTCATCAGACAGATCGCGTCACGGGCTGGTCTCCGCTCGTACCTCGCTCGCTAACGAGGCATGCATGCTGCTCGAGCCTTAGGCCGCCGGAATGTCGATCTCTATGTCTCCGAATAGCATTGTCGTTCTTGGTAGTAGATGTTGATGAGGTTGTTTTTGACTGTGGGCCTGCTCATGACTCGTTGTGTCGTTAGACAACCGTGCCGCAGCCAGTCGTGTTCACGGCACCTATACCGATGAACACATGTCGTGAGTGAGAGTGCCGACCCGGGTAAACGCTGTTGTCAATGGGTTACACACTCTTCAACATCCGAAAAATATACAATTACACTCGTACGGTAAAAACACATTTTGATGGACTCTCATTTTCATCCATTACACGACAATTCAAAATTCGATCGATTTACTTCCAATTGTACCTCTTTTGTGGCGGTACTTCGTGATTCATCTAAAAAGTACTCATAATTAGCCCCCTCCCACCTGTCTGCGTTGTGAGCTGGAGAGACGAAGTCGCGCAATGAACGCCACACGGAGCGCAGCGTGCGCGCGCGCCTCCATGCGCACGTGCGTCGCCACAACTCGCTCGAAGCTTCGAGCGCTCACATGACGTCATGGAGCCCGCGCTGCTTCGTTGCGACTTTGTCTTTGTATGACTGGCATTGCGCAGGCTCTGATTCGCGAACACTGCGCTGCGTCATTGCCATTCACTGCGCATCTCCTCGCAGTCACGTTCGTTCGTTTCTTCCCGGTGCTCGGTCCGTCCGTCGTCAACGTCGCTGTGCGTTTGGACGTCAAGCGGCGCCGATCGGAGCTGGAGCGAACATCGCGAGCCGACTCACATTCGTTGTCGTCGCTGTGACCGCACTTGATACTGAGACTCACGCGCAACAAGACACATTCTGTCAGTATCTCATGCTCACGCACAGCTACTGTACTAGTACGTCTCTTCTCAGAGCTAGAGCCTCTGACTGCGCTCCGTCGCACACGACAACGCTGTCTGTGCACCAGTGAGTGCTGCTGTTGTTGATGATGTGGCAGTTGGAGCTCCTCTCTTCACACAGGAGTCTATGAGGACTCGCTAGAGCGCTAGCACTCTTGCACTCGCTTCTTTGACTACAGCGCGACGACCACGCAGTGCTACTTGTGATCGCAATGGCGCTCGCGCTATCTCGACTACTGCTCCGAGCGACTGGACTCGCTATTGTGCTCTTCTTCACACTCGTCGTCGTCGCGCACGAAGCACTCGCTTCAGAGCTCGCGACAGCAGCAACTCGGCAAGATGCGCCACTTGAGCTCGCAGTGACGTCGCTCACGATCGAGCGACTCGAGCAACGTGAAGACCGTGCGACGCACGAGAGCTCTGGACCGGTGCAGATCGTCCGAACGCACCAAGCGCTGCAAGTCCTGCAAGTGCGCGAACCAAAAGCGCTGTGGATCGCACTCAATGTCCGCGAGTGCCACTTACTGCGCGGCGATCGCCTCGAGTTCCGCGGTAATGGTAATGGCGACCACCGGACAGTCGTCGTCACGGCCGCGAACGCGAGTCTCGCAGAGCGCGCGTGGAAGACTGCGTCGTTCTGGGACCATCCGTTCCTGTTCCAAGGCAATACGGTCACCGTCACGTACATCGCGAGTGTCCCGACGCTCATGCTGCCAATACCCGCGCAAGCGCGCGCTCGACCAGTAGTTGCGATCGACTCGTACGTGTTTGCCTATCGAGCGCCATTGTGGGTCGGCAACGACGACACCAGCAGCACCGACAACAACAACAACAACAGCAACGGCGGCGACGGCAACAACACACACAATGGAAGCGACGCAACGACGCCAGAGCCGCTCGAGAGTGTTGTTGGAGGCTCCAGCGAACTCCGCGAAGCGATTTGCTACAAGAAGCGCGAGCCGGCGATGTACGCGAAAGCCAGAGCTGTCGCGCGTCTGCTCATCCGACGACCGACACGCAGTGCCTCGCCACTGCCGAGCCGCAGCGCTGACAGTGCGGCATCGAGCTTGCGTCATCCGCGGACACGCGAGTCGCTCTACTGCACCGGCTGGCTCGTGGGTCGAGGCAATCACATGCTGACAAACTACCACTGCATCGCGGACCTGCCGTCGACTGTCACTGGTGTCCGCGACAGCAGTCACACTGTCGCGCTTCAGTCGCCGTTGCCGTGTCAAGGTCAAGAAGACTCGCCGAGCCATCGATCGAGTGGGAGCAGCAGCGTGCTGTCGTCGCTCTCATCGTCTTCGTCAGCATCCACGACAGTCGGAGCTGACTTGCCGTCCAACAGCACCGAGTGCGTGCTCGAAGCGGCGACTGCGAACTTCATGGTCGAGACGAAGCGATGCAGCGACGCGAGCTCGATCGGCGAGCAGCTCGGTGTGATCGAAGCGACGCGTGCAGTTGTTGTCGCGTCGAACCCTGCGCTCGACTACGCGCTGCTCCGACTGCAGCCGAACGACACGAGCGTCGACTTGGCGCGCAAGTACGGCTACCTCCAACTTCGCCTGACCGGTCCAGTCGATGGCGAAGCGGTGTACATCCCTCAGCACCCGAACGGCGAAGCAAAGGAGATCGCCGCGACGAAGAATGGACGCGCGGCAGTCATTCGACTCTTTCCAACACAGTCGTCACTCGTGGACACGGATGCATCGGCTGTGAGCGCAGCGTCACTGTCCGTCTCAACGGACCAGAGTATCATGAGCACGAGGTCGACAGCGAGCAGCAGCAGTGGAAGTGACAGTGGCGATGCGACCCGCGATCCAGTGAACCCGAACGTGTTTTACAACGCCGACACGCGTCCTGGGTCGTCTGGATCGCCGGTGCTGAGCCAGCGCGACCACACAGTCGTCGCACTGCACCACGCAGGCGGCACTGCGCCAATCTCGTTTCCCAGAGTCCGCAGCTCGCACCCATACACAGTCGTCGGTGACATCGCCAGCAGCAGCTCGAGCGCTGGCACAAACATGAACGACTACAACTCGGGCATTCGCATCGACCTCGTGGTCCACGACTTGCGGCTCAAGCGCGCACTGCCGCTCTGTGTGCTCGCTCGAACGTGCTCGCGAGCGTCGAGCGATCCTTGCTGCCGCACCAAGTGGTGACGTGCAGTTGCAGACAAGAAAGTGTGAGAGAGAGAAGAGCAAGTAGCATCGGCGTCAAGACGGCGTTGGTCGCTGCAGGAGCTGAGTTTGCGAAGCGAGTCAAACAGACAGTGAGCGAGTCGAAGACAGCGACTCATCCACATGCATCCATCCATTCAGTACCGCAGTCAGTCAGTCAGTCAAGAAGACAAGAAGGTCGAAAGCAACTACGAGAGAGCGAGAGATGCCATTGCCATCGTCTCGGTCTTCACGCAGTCGGACCTTCTGACACTCAGTGGCGTCCACGCATTCATTCATACACACAGTCACGCACACACTCGCTCTCACACACATACACATGCATCCAGCCAACGAACCAGCCAGTCGCTCCTTTACTCACACGCATCACCACACAGTCGTATCCACACACACGAGCACGAGCAGCTCACGCAAGCTGCGGTCATCGCTGATCGCGCCTTGTCTCCACTCTTCACATCACGTTGCCGAGCGCCATGACGTCAAAGAGGGTGTCGAGCGCGTCGTGCACCTCGTTCCGCGCCGCGTGAGGGACGCCCGTGTACTGGTAGAGCGCGCGCTGACACCGCCGCAGCGCGGCCCCCATGTTGCAGCAGATACTGCGCATCTCAGAGTGTTGGAACGCAACGCCGGTCTCGCGGAGCTGCTCGCTCGCCAAGTAGCTTAGAGACTGCGGCCGTGGCGATGACCCGTGGACGAGTCGTCGAGGAACCGCCACACTGCCGCGCCTTTGAGCTGGTTCGTGCTCGTGCGCGTGAGGCAGACGTTCAACTCGCTGTTCGCGACCGCCTCGCGCACGAGCGCCTTGAGCTGCATGAGCGGCTGGACGCTCGCGCCGCAGCGGCGCCGAGACGCGCACACGGCGTTGAACGCGAACGCAAAGCACTGGAGCTCGAGGATGTGGTCGAGCTGCCAGCGCTCCGTGTCGAGCGGCAGGAGCGAGTTCTTGCGGTAAAAGTCCTCGCCATTCTGCTCCTGCATGAGCTCGTCTTCCATGGCGTAGCGCAAGCCGCTCTGGTTGAACATGTGCGGCGCAAACGTGCGGCGCACAGCAGTAGTCATAGCCGTGCTTCGCTGGCTGTCGGCAGTCGTTCCCAAAGCGGTTCACGCCTCGGCACACCGGCGAGGCGTACGAGGCCTCACTCGACGTGTCGCTGTCGTAGCTGTCACTGTAGCTCTCGTAGCCGCCGTGCGTCGCGAACACACTCACGCAGTAGTGCGTCGTCGCCATCTCCGATGTGCTCTGCTCCTGCTAGTACTTGCTTGCTTACTGTTGCTGCAAAGAGCTCAGAAGTGTGAATGAAAGCGCGGGTGCAAGAGTGCAAGTCGCTGTTGGTTTGTGATAGTGCGAAAAGAGAGGGACGTATGTCCATGTAGCCATTTCCCAGATACTGACGAACCGACCCAGTTGATCTGCAACGCCCAAGGACTCCCTCTCGTCGTGCGCGATCCTCTCGCAAGCAGAGGTCGACGTCAAGCAACAAACAACGCACAACGCAAAGCTCCAACATGTTGAACTACATCAACAACACACGACGCACAAGTGTCCAAGTCCGTTCAAGATACAATCGCTACATTTACAACAACAAGGTCAATCTCAGATCGACACTACGAGTATCTACTCCGAGCGGAGGTTGCGCGCACGGCCGTACACACCGCTCTGCTTGGCGCTCTGCTTGGCGCTCGATGCGCCCGAGTCCGTCGACTTAGGCGTGACGACGTTAACGCCGGCACTCGCACCGCCGCTCGCGTTCTTGCTCACATCGACCTTGGCGTCGCCCTTGCCGTCCACGCCGATGCTCGCACTCGCGCCGGCACCACCGCTGACGCCGCCGCTCGCACCACCGCTGACGCCGCCGCTGACACCGCCGCTCACGCCCTTGCTCACGTCGACCTTGACGCCGGCACTCGCACCGCCGCTCGCGTTCTTGCTCACATCGACCTTGGCGTCGCCCTTGCCGTCCACGCCGATGCTCGCACTCGCGCCGGCACCACCGCTGACGCCGCCGCTGATACCGCCGCTGACGCCGCCGCTGACACCGCCGCTCACGCCCTTGCTCACGTCGACCTTGACGCCGGCACTCGCACCGCCGCCCGCGTTCTTGCTCACATCGACCTTGGCGTCGCCCTTGCCGTCCACGCCGATGCTCGCACTCGCGCCGGCACCACCGCTGACGCCGCCGCTGATACCGCCGCTAATGCCGCCGCTCGCACCACCGCTGACGCCGCCGCTGACACCGCCGCTCACGCCCTTGCTCACGTCGACCTTGACGCCGGCACTCGCACCGCCGCCCGCGTTCTTGCTCACATCGACCTTGGCGTCGCCCTTGCCGTCCACGCCGATGCTCGCACTCGCGCCGGCACCACCGCTGACGCCGCCGCTGATACCGCCGCTGACGCCGCCGCTGACACCGCCGCTCACGCCCTTGCTCACGTCGACCTTGACGCCGGCACTCGCACCGCCGCCCGCGTTCTTGCTCACATCGACCTTGGCGTCGCCCTTGCCGTCCACGCCGATGCTCGCACTCGCGCCGGCACCACCGCTGACGCCGCCGCTGATACCGCCGCTAATGCCGCCGCTCGCACCACCGCTGACGCCGCCGCTGACACCGCCGCTCGCGTTCTTGCTCACGTCGACCTTGACGCCGGCACTCGCACCGCCGCCCGCGTTCTTGCTCACATCGACCTTGGCGTCGCCCTTGCCGTCCACGCCGATGCTCGCACTCGCGCCGGCACCACCGCTGACGCCGCCGCTGATACCGCCGCTAATGCCGCCGCTCGCACCACCGCTGACGCCGCCGCTGACGCCGCCGCTCACGCCCTTGCTCACGTCGACCTTGACGCCGGCACTCGCACCGCCGCTCGCGTTCTTGCTCACATCGACCTTGGCGTCGCCCTTGCCGTCCACGCCGATGCTCGCACTCGCGCCGGCACCACCGCTGACGCCGCCGCTGACGCCGCCGCTGATACCGCCGCTAATGCCGCCGCTGACGCCGCCGCTGACACCGCCGCTCACGCCCTTGCTCACGTCGACCTTGACGCCGGCACTCGCACCGCCGCCCGCGTTCTTGCTCACATCGACCTTGGCGTCGCCCTTGCCGTCCACGCCGATGCTCGCACTCGCGCCGGCACCACCGCTGACGCCGCCGCTGATACCGCCGCTAATGCCGCCGCTCGCACCACCGCTGACGCCGCCGCTGACGCCGCCGCTCACGCCCTTGCTCACGTCGACCTTGACGCCGGCACTCGCACCGCCGCTCGCGTTCTTGCTCACATCGACCTTGGCGTCGCCCTTGCCGTCCACGCCGATGCTCGCACTCGCGCCGGCACCACCGCTGACGCCGCCGCTGACGCCGCCGCTGATACCGCCGCTAATGCCGCCGCTGACGCCGCCGCTGACACCGCCGCTCACGCCCTTGCTCACGTCGACCTTGACGCCGGCACTCGCACCGCCGCCCGCGTTCTTGCTCACATCGACCTTGGCGTCGCCCTTGCCGTCCACGCCGATGCTCGCACTCGCGCCGGCACCACCGCTGACGCCGCCGCTGATACCGCCGCTAATGCCGCCGCTCGCACCACCGCTGACGCCGCCGCTGACGCCGCCGCTCACGCCCTTGCTCACGTCGACCTTGACGCCGGCACTCGCACCGCCGCTCGCGTTCTTGCTCACATCGACCTTGGCGTCGCCCTTGCCGTCCACGCCGATGCTCGCACTCGCGCCGGCACCACCGCTGACGCCGCCGCTGACGCCGCCGCTGATACCGCCGCTAATGCCGCCGCTCGCACCACCGCTGACGCCGCCGCTGACACCGCCGCTCACGCCCTTGCTCACGTCGACCTTGACGCCGGCACTCGCACCGCCGCCCGCGTTCTTGCTCACATCGACCTTGGCGTCGCCCTTGCCGTCCACGCCGATGCTCGCACTCGCGCCGGCACCACCGCTGACGCCGCCGCTGATACCGCCGCTAATGCCGCCGCTCGCACCACCGCTGACGCCGCCGCTGACGCCGCCGCTCACGCCCTTGCTCACGTCGACCTTGACGCCGGCACTCGCACCGCCGCTCGCGTTCTTGCTCACATCGACCTTGGCGTCGCCCTTGCCGTCCACGCCGATGCTCGCACTCGCGCCGGCACCACCGCTGACGCCGCCGCTGATACCGCCGCTAATGCCGCCGCTCGCACCACCGCTGACGCCGCCGCTGACGCCGCCGCTCACGCCCTTGCTCACGTCGACCTTGACGCCGGCACTCGCACCGCCGCTCGCGTTCTTGCTCACATCGACCTTGGCGTCGCCCTTGCCGTCCACGCCGATGCTCGCACTCGCGCCGGCACCACCGCTGACGCCGCCGCTGATACCGCCGCTAATGCCGCCGCTCGCACCACCGCTGACGCCGCCGCTGACACCGCCGCTCACGCCCTTGCTCACGTCGACCTTGACGCCGGCACTCGCACCGCCGCTCGCGTTCTTGCTCACATCGACCTTGGCGTCGCCCTTGCCGTCCACGCCGATGCTCGCACTCGCGCCGGCACCACCGCTGACGCCGCCGCTGATACCGCCGCTGATACCGCCGCTAATGCCGCCGCTCGCACCACCGCTGACGCCGCCGCTCACGCCCTTGCTCACGTCGACCTTGACGCCGGCACTCGCACCGCCGCTCGCGTTCTTGCTCACATCGACCTTGGCGTCGCCCTTGCCGTCCACGCCGATGCTCGCACTCGCGCCGGCACCACCGCTGACGCCGCCGCTGATACCGCCGCTGATACCGCCGCTAATGCCGCCGCTCGCACCACCGCTGACGCCGCCGCTCACGCCCTTGCTCACGTCGACCTTGACGCCGGCACTCGCACCGCCGCTCGCGTTCTTGCTCACATCGACCTTGGCGTCGCCCTTGCCGTCCACGCCGATGCTCGCACTCGCGCCGGCACCACCGCTGACGCCGCCGCTGATACCGCCGCTGATACCGCCGCTAATGCCGCCGCTCGCACCACCGCTGACGCCGCCGCTCACGCCCTTGCTCACGTCGACCTTGACGCCGGCACTCGCACCGCCGCTCGCGTTCTTGCTCACATCGACCTTGGCGTCGCCCTTGCCGTCCACGCCGATGCTCGCACTCGCGCCGGCACCACCGCTGACGCCGCCGCTGACGCCGCCGCTGATACCGCCGCTGATACCGCCGCTGACGCCGCCGCTGACACCGCCGCTCACGCCCTTGCTCACGTCGACCTTGACGCCGGCACTCGCACCGCCGCCCGCGTTCTTGCTCACATCGACCTTGGCGTCGCCCTTGCCGTCCACGCCGATGCTCGCACTCGCGCCGGCACCACCGCTGACGCCGCCGCTGATACCGCCGCTGATACCGCCGCTAATGCCGCCGCTCGCACCACCGCTCACGCCGCCGCTCACGCCCTTGCTCACGTCGACCTTGACGCCGGCACTCGCACCGCCGCTCGCGTTCTTGCTCACATCGACCTTGGCGTCGCCCTTGCCGTCCACGCCGATGCTCGCACTCGCGCCGGCACCACCGCTGACGCCGCCGCTCGCACCACCGCTGACGCCGCCGCTGACACCGCCGCTCACGCCCTTGCTCACGTCGACCTTGACGCCGGCACTCGCACCGCCGCTCGCGTTCTTGCTCACATCGACCTTGGCGTCGCCCTTGCCGTCCACGCCGATGCTCGCACTCGCGCCGGCACCACCGCTGACGCCGCCGCTGATACCGCCGCTGATACCGCCGCTAATGCCGCCGCTCGCACCACCGCTGACGCCGCCGCTCACGCCCTTGCTCACGTCGACCTTGACGCCGGCACTCGCACCGCCGCTCGCGTTCTTGCTCACATCGACCTTGGCGTCGCCCTTGCCGTCCACGCCGATGCTCGCACTCGCGCCGGCACCACCGCTGACACCGCCGCTGACACCGCCGCTCACGCCCTTGCTCACGTCGAGCTTGACGCCGGCACTCGCACCGCTGTTCTTGTTTGCGCATGGCGTGACTGCCGGTGTGTACTTGGACTGGCCAGCTCCGCTTGCGTGGATGCTCGCGCCAATGTTCGTGGCTGCTTGGACGACTGGACTGATGTACCCGTTGAGGAGCGCTCCGGCGTGGAACCCAGCGGCTCCGTTGACGTTGATGTTGCCATGCGCGTATCCGTTCACGTTGGCGTTGACGTTGGCATTACCGTTGGCTTTTGCGTTGGCGCCGATGCTTGGCGAGCCGTAGTTGAAGAACGTCTCGGCGACTTCACTTGATGCGTTCACGCCACCCGAGACGACAGCGACACTGAGGACACAGAGAGCGAGGAACTGCTTGCTGGAGAACATACTTGATTTGATGACGTGGACGACGTGGAGACTTGACGAAGAGGATGGAGTCGAGTCGAGTCGACTGGAACACGACCAGAACGAGGTGGCAGGCAAAGTGACTTGCGCTGCCGGGCTGCTTTTTGATAATGAGCGCTCGGGGATCGCAGGACCCGACCGAACCAAAGCCAACGTCAAACCAACGTCGAGCAATAACGTCAGCGCCACTCGAGCTCGAGTCTTTGAGCTTGAGTCGGGTGTTCAAAGACTTGAGCACTGCTCCTCAATCCCACGGCAGAGCTGGATCGATGCCTGTCTGCATCTATGTCTGCGCCTGCTGCTGGGGATGCTCGACGGGACGAGATGCTTGACGGGACGGGATACTGTTGTTGAGCTGGAGTGGACGACTGAGGACGGCGACACACACACACAGACAAACCCAGCAAACGAGAGAGAGAGCAAGTGCGCTGCGTCTGTTGAAGCGAGCAGGTGGCTTGACTGTACCTGTTCGTGCCGTGCCTCATTGTGTGCGTAGCATAGTGCGATTCTACAAAGTGGTGCAAGCGAGCGGGGTGAATGGTGATTACCAGAGGAGACATTGTTTGAACCGTGAAGACTGAGGAGTCGGGACACGGAGGCATGGATGCATTGAGGCATATGTACATACATCTGCTCGGTCGCGCCGCCCGCCTGAGCCACTCGCATGAAAGGAGCCGGTCGCGCTCACGACCAAATGGCTCGACTGGCCAGAATAATTCAGCGCGTCGTGTAAAGGATCGCTGCTGTGCGCGATCGATCGATCCCAAGTCAATGGAGCAGCAGGTCAATGAATCAACGACTGCGAGGCGCTCTTTGCACACATACATAATGCGTGCTGCGCAGCATTTCGCTGGTGGAAATGGACAGACAGACACTTCTCGTCGTCGAGTAACATACTGACGGACGGACGGACGGACGGACTGGCTGGCTGATGCTCAGTGTCGATCACGCTGAGTGTCGGTCGGTCGGTCGGTCTGTTGTTCGCACCGATGGTCCATCTCGCTGGCTTTCAGCGTAAATTTCACGTGTGCGTGGACCGACTCGATTTGATCTTTTGATATTTTGCGGTCTTTTGATCTTTTGGTCTTTTGCACTTGCTCTGCCTGGCTGGCTGGTGCTCAGTGTGCCAGTGTATTGCCTGTTGCCTGTTGCCTGTTGCCTGTTGCCTGTTGCCTGTTGCCTGTTGCCTGTTGCCTGTTGCCTGTTGCCTGTTGCCTGTTGCCTGTTGCCTGTTGCCTGTTGCCTGTTGCCTGTTGCCTGTTGCCTGTTGCCTGTTGCCTGTTGCCTGTTGCCTGTTGCCTGTTGCCTGTTGCCTGTTGCCTGTTGCCTGTTGCCTGTTGCCTGTTGCCTGTTGCCTGTTGCCTGTTGCCTGTTGCCTGTTGCCTGTTGCCTGTTGCCTGTTGCCTGTTGCCTGTTGCCTGTTGCCTGTTGCCTGTTGCCTGTTGCCTGTTGCCTGTTGCCTGTTGCCTGTTGCCTGTACTAGTGCGAAAAGCGACGGACTTCAAAGCGCATCTACTTGCTTGCTCGATCGCTCGATCGATCTTCCAACAGTAGCTGCAGCACAAGCAGCAGCAGCAGCAGCAAGTTGCTGTCGATGACAGTATGTAGGTCCATTCATCCGACCAAGTTGAAGGCGCCATTGCGCGAACAATCCCCCCATCGACTTTGACATCGTCATGGGCATTGGCTTTGATATCGCCATGAACGCCAACGTCGTCGCCGACGAAATGACACCGACGAGAATGACAAGTCGCAAGCAAACGCGTGGAGTACATGCGTGTGTGTGCTTGTGCATTGAGAGAGACTGCACATCCTGTGTGAGATATTGGCGCTGAAGTTAGTTCGTTCATACGCACTATGATGTACGAAGAAGCGATGAGCTGCTCAACCAGTCGGTCCGTCAGTCAATTCGCGTATGCTACTCGTGCGTGCTGATGTGAACGCAATGTGACTTGCCTGTTGACGCGTTGGAGACGTCGCGCATCGATTCCATTCGCTTCGGGTCCGCAAGAGCAAGAGAGCAAAAGCAAGCGACCAAGGCGCGCACAAACACACACAAACACACATTATCAAAGAGACGATTTTGTGTACATGCATCCACGCACTCGTGTTAATGAAGCGCACTTACAGCAGCTACTTTGCTGCTGCCAACAGTATGCAAACAAAGAGAGACGCTGACTACGAACACTAGCGCCGAGCGTCTTCGAGTTGGAAGAAACGACGCTCCACTTAGTTGGCGACTTGGCGCAGGTTGCGACGGCCGTACTTGGACGACTGCTTTGCGTTGCTCGATCGAGGGGTCTCGCTTGGAGGCGCACTTGCAGGAGCACTTGGTGGCGCAGTCGAGGACTCCATCATTGTCGGCGACGGAGTGGATGGCGCATCACTCGGAGCATCCGTGGTGGCGTCGTTGCCAGTCGCCGAAGCGCTATCGCCGGTACTGGAGCTGGAGCTGTTGCTGGTGCTCGTAGCAGCAGCAGGCGCTGACGTCGTCACAATGCCGTCCTTGGACTCGATCGACACGTCCACGTTTCCGTTGTCGCTGCTCTTCGTGACTGTAGTCGCAGTGCCGCTAGGCTCTACGCTGGTCACTGTCGCCGTAGCAGTCGCCGTCGACGGCAATATCGTTTGACTCGTTAGCTTAAAAGCTGCAGACGCTGGGTTCATAGTTGACGCGCCAAGATCAAGATCAAGACCCGCCGACGCACCGATGCCTGCCTTGGCGCCGACGCCCGCTGACGCGCCGAGTCCAGCCGACGCGCCAAGACCAAGACCAAGACCCGCCGACGCACCGATGCCTGCCTTGGCGCCGACGCCGACGCGCCGAGTCCAGCCGATGCACCGAGACCGACAGTTGCTCGGGCTTGTTGATGTCCTTGGACTGGTTGACTGTTGTAGCTGGTCGGTTTTGTGGCGCGGTTGAGATCAACGCCGGTGTCAACCGTGGTGGTCGTCTTCACGTGTGTGTCTGCTTTGATGCCGACGTTCGCGCCGAGCTTGGTGCCAACGCTTGCATCAGTGTTTGCGCCGCCGTAGCTGTGGCCGAATCCGTAGTTGTGGTCGTAGTCATAGCCGTTGCTCGCGCCGTAGCCGTAGGTGGTGTGGAAGGTCGCTGCAGCCTCGGTGACCGCGTTCGCGCTGGACATCACGGACACGCTGAGCACGCACAGAGCGAAGAACTGCTTGCTGGAGAACATACTGGGTGGATGGATGGGTGGATGTTGACTGCGAAAGTTGGACGCTGGTCGTGCTGAAGTGCAGATGAGGCGGTAAGGGTCAAAGAGCTGAAGAGCTGAAGAGCTGAAGAGCTGAAGAGCTGAAGAGCTGAAGAGCTGAAGAGCTGAAGAGCTGAAGAGCTGAAGAGCTTGATAACTGGAGGGCTGGAAGAGTCTTGGAGACCGACAAAGTCTTGAAGACTGGAAGCTCGTGCGTTTGTGTGCGTGTGTGTGTGCTTGTGCGTGCGGAAGCGTTGGAAATGGGAAATGAGCAGGCGAGTGATGATGCACGACGAGCAGCGGCAGTGTGTGTGCGTGTGTGTTTGCGAGCGCTGTCTGGTCTTGTGTGTGCTGCTTGAGCTGGTAAGGCTGGTAAGGCTGGTAAGGCTGGCAAAGACGAGAAGAGAGAAGATACCGAGTCATGAAACGTGGCGGATCGCTTCCTCTTGCTCGCACACTTGCTCGGGCACTTGATCACAACAACAGCGACAACATCATCGACAGCAATTCGACATCGCTGGCAAACACAGTAAGCTCGCTGGCTCTGCTGGTGACCAGAAGATCAGAGCATGCCGTCTGAATAGGGTCCCGACCACGAACGACTGCTGCTAGTGCGTGAGTGCGCTCGCGAGCGGGTGTTAACCAGTCGCTACGCGCACGATTCTGTCAGCGATGGTCAACACACCGTGCACCGCAGCTCAGCGAGCCACGTGACGATGCGCGCACATACGCTCGTGTGTCTGGCGTGACCATTCCAGTGAGCGAGTCGCACCGCAACATCAGTGCAGCAACAGCAGCTGGTGCTGATTGTGTCTATCTGTCTGTCGCTCATCACAAACGCTTGACCAGTCAGTCAGTCGATTTGTATGCATGTTCGCTTGTTCGTTTGTTTGTTGCTTTGTATATTTGTTTGTATGTAGCCAAACATCTAGATCTACAAATATCTGTGTCGATATCTGTCTACCTATCTAGTGTGTCTGTCTGTCTGTCTGTCTACATGTACACAAAAAATGTGGCGCTCCAATTTTCAGACTGTGGTTTCAGACCGCTCTCGCTCGTCAAGTAGCCTCGACCTCTGACTGACCTCTGCACTTTGTCGTCCACCACCTCCACGATCGTCTACGACCCTCACAATTGCCGTCGCCACCATCACCACCACCACCATGACACTGCAGCCAAGCTTCGCTTGTGAGCATCTACTGACTGGCGTCCATGACACAGTGGCAACAACACGCTGCTACCTGCATCTGGAATACACACTCTCCAACGTCGAGGACACTCCTTCGAGACACCCTCTTCGTTCTTTGCGTGCGACTCACTCGCCGACAACCAAACTCGCCGACTTGTTGTCTAGCAGACATAACACATAAACACACACAAGACTGGATGGCCCACCACTGACCGACCGACCACTATGGCTGACATTTGCCTGCACCTGCATACACTCTCTCGCTCTCTTTGTCTCTCTCTCTCTCTCTCTCTCTCTCTCTCTCTCTCACTCACTCATACTTATGCCGTGCATCTATTGTGCCTCGTGCGGTCTGTCCCTCATTCGCCCCTCCAGACCACGTCAGAGCATGTCGTACGACACTTGGCTGCGCAAGTGCGTCTGGAGACTGCGCAGCGTTGCGATCGTGTGCGCGTCGGCGCCAGCAAAGTCGCTCAGCATCAAGAGCACCGTGCGCACGCGGTCGAGCTTCTCGGCCACCGAGTACGACGCGAGCACGCCGCCCGCACTATCGTCTGCCGCGTGCCGCGCCGCCGCCTCTTCGTCCGGCGTGAGCTGGTCGACAAAGTCCGCGGGGTTGAACGTCTGGTGCACCGGACCTGCGCGCTCGGCCTCGTCGGCCGCCAACACCGCCGCGTCCACGAGCGCGTCGTGCGCGCGCAGGTCGTCCAGCTTGTACAGCACGCTCGCTTCGAGCTCGCGCTCGAGCTGCAGCACCGACTGACGCGTCTTCAGGCGCTCCGACACGAGGCGCTGGAGCTGGAAGCCGTGCACGACCGCGTCCGCCGGCACGTCCTGCCACGCGCTGCGGATCCAGCGCATCGCCGTGAGCTGCGAGATGTGCAGCACACTCGCCGTGGACGGCTGGAGCGGCCGCCGCACGCTGCCGTCCGCGGCGCTGTGCGTCCACCGCTGCACCTCTTCCGCTTGCTCGAGCGCGTGCTGCAGCAGCAGACTGCGGTACTGCAGCTTGAACATGCGCGTGGCGCCGACGTCGAGCGGGTGCAGCGTCGTCGTCGTGGACGCTCCTGCTGCGTGCGCAGCGCTCGCGCTCGCTCCTGCAGCAACACCCGCGCCAACGCCAGCGCCAACAGACAACGACGCAGCCGCACTGCGCACGCCCAGCGGCAAGAACTGTACATGCACATTCGTGAGCTCGAGACCCGTGACGACGTGCGACGTCGCCGCGTCGAGCAGCAGCAGCACGCGGCGGCCCGCGGCGAGCATGGCCGAGTTGAACCGGATCACCCAGTCGCGGAAGAGCAGCCCGGTCATCCACGCGTGCTTGTTGCTGCGGTAGTAGAAGCCGTAGTGCGCCGGCGCCTTGTCCCCAAAGCTCGCCGGCTGCCGCTCACGCCCGACCACGAGCGGCTCGCGCCGGTCCGACGCGTCGGCGTTCGCGCACAACACGACAGTGACGCGGCTGCGCGGCGAACTCGGCCCCCGCGCCTCCGTACCCGTACCCGTACCCGACTCGCTCTCGCTCTCGACTTCGAGCTTGTACACGAGCGCCGTCTCTTGCATCGCGTACACGTCGCACGGCGCGAACGCCGCGATGCGCGCGCGGATCGTCTCGAGCCGGTCGTCCAGCGCGACGTGGCCGTAGCCATGGCCGTGGTCCGAGCCGCTCTCATCGTCACCGCCTGGCGCCATCGCCGGCGACACCTCCATCGCCACCGCCGCTGCCGCTACCACTGCCGCGGACTCGCCCGCAAGCGACATGCCCGATGGCGTCGACGCGCCTGGGAGCAGCAGCCCCAGTCCCGACGCGTCACCCAGCATCGCGCTCGTCGCAGTCGCGTCCATGCCGAGTGCCTTTCCGCTCATGGCAGCACTACCGACGTGGCTCGCGCCATAGCTACTGCTGCTGCTGCTGCTAGTGCTAGTGAGACTGCTATAGCTCGCGCCCGTGCCGCTGTTGTTCTTGTTTGCGCGGCCAAAGACCGTGAAGGCGTTGAAGCCGTGGCGGTCCTTGAACGACTCGAGCCAGCCGCCAGAGAAGCGAATCGCGTTCGGCGCAATACCCAGGAGCTCGCAGAGCGTCGCCGCCTGCGTCTTGATGAGGTCGTTGTAGATCTTGACGTTGCGCGCCTCGCACTGCAGCACCCAGTTCGCGAGCGCCGTATCGAGCTCCGGGTACGTCACGCTGCGCACGCGCTTGTTCTCGAGCGCGCGGGCGTCGAGCGCCAGGATCGCGTCGGCGTTCTTGAGAATGTCCGAGATCGTGGACTGACCTGGCGGCTTGAGCAGCGTGAACTCGGCTTGCGCCCACAGCCGCAGCGCCTCCTGCGTCATCCCTGGCGACGACTGCTTCTTGAGGCAGATCGCCTTCTTCTGCTTGTAGTCCAGCTGCCGCGTCTGGTACGCGCGCTTCTTCGGCTCGCCGTACGACGACGCAGTGGCGCCGCCGGGCGTGGCTGCAGACATTGCGCCAGCAACGGTCGTTGTTGTCGTAGCAGCGACGCCAGTCGTGCTCGCAGCCATCGCAGCAGTCGCGGCGGCAAGGGTCATGGCCATGCTGCAGCTCTCGCTCTCGGTCTCAGTCTCGAGACTCTCGATGCCGCTGCTGCCGCTCGCGTCGCCATCGTGGAGCGCGCTGCTGAGCGTGCTGACGACGTCGCCGCTCACGTCTCCGCCGCCGTCGCTCGCACTAGCGCTTGTGTCCTTGACGCTCTCGACGCTCTCGTCGCTCGTGGCAGTCGCAGCCGCAGCGACGGCGGCTGCTGCTGCTGCCAATGCGCTGCTGACGACGCTGTTGCTCTCCATGAGACTCGGCTCGCCGTCGCCTGTGAACGCCGGTGTTCTCTCTACGCCGGTAGAGTGGTTTACGAGTGGCGCTG
This sequence comes from Pythium guiyangense, assembly GCA_003730235.1. Classification (NCBI taxonomy): domain Eukaryota; phylum Oomycota; class Peronosporomycetes; order Pythiales; family Pythiaceae; genus Pythium; species Pythium guiyangense. The sequence continues at coordinate 1,077,002 of QXDM01000026.1, forward strand.
CTCGCGTGGGAATCTGCTGCGTCAAGAGACGCGTAGCATTCTCACTCGACCGCTGGCATACAAAATGCCAGACACACACACTTGAACCTGAGTTCAACTGGGCTTCAGGCTTCACTACATGTACTACGCCTCGCTGCTTCCGCAAGCAAGCTAGCCTCCCTCACGCTGCCTCACACCGTCGTCTCACGCACGCGTGTGCCCACCCACTCACTCGCTCGGCCATTGCGACATTGTCAGCGGTATCCTTGATCATCACCATTGTCAGCGGTATCTTCGCCACTACCACCACCACGACGCGACTGCTACGTGCCACGCTCAGCAGCACGGGAGCGGAGCCACGCAAACTGGAAGCTGTAGTCGGCGCCAAAGTGCTCGAGCGACGTCTGCGCGACGATCGCGACCCAGAGCACGAGCTTCGACTGCACCATGGGCCACTGGCGCTCGAGCACAAACGCGAGCTGACGAGCCGACGAGACACCGAGGCTTCGACCGAGGGCCGACCCGAGCGCCAGGAACGTCACGAGCTCCAGCGCAGCGTACATCAGGATACTCGCCACGTCCTGACGCACCTCGTCGTCTGACAGCTCGCTCAGCAGCGCATAGAACTCACGGTTCGACATATGCGTCATCGCGAGCAGGTACAGGCAAAACACGACGGGGATCATCACCTCCGTGTACTCGATGAGGACGGGCAGTGGTGCTATCTGGTGGTCGTGAATCAAGTCTTGTCGTGACGCTTTGGGATCGAAATAGTGCTCGTGGGGCTCTCGTCGGACGTCGACAACTGATGGAATGACGTGCGAGGCAAGCACAGGAGCAGCAGCGACAGACATGCGCAACTCGCAGCGTCGCGAGCGTTGCATGAGGGTGCATCGTGTGTGTACGTCTCTCGCTCGCGTGTGGGCGGCGCTTCAAGTCGAACGCTACGGCAAGTACTCGGTCGAGCGGCTCGACCAGCTCTACGCGTACCAGCGCGCGACGTCGCGAGCGCGAGCGTGGTTTGTTATCCTCGTCACACCAATGCCGTGCGTCGCAGTGATCGCACTGCTCGATGCGATCCCTCTCGAGTCGCCGAGCTTGGGGATCAAGCGCAGTCGCACGTTCTGGCTCCGCGACTACTTTCTCATTTGCGTGATCGTGAGCGCGTTTGTGATCCAGCTCCGCCACTACATCCCTCGTCTCCCAGTCACAAGCGCGCAAGTCGTGGCTTTCTCGCTGCTCGTCGCAGCGGCTGGGACGCTCGCGACGTTCGGACTCGCGCACGTGATTGGGTACCCGCTCCCGTTCACAAACATCTTCAGCTCCTTAGCGACCTTCATCGCGTTCTGCGTGAGCGCCGCAGTTGCATGGGGCTCGTTCTTGCGCACCGACTCAGACGTCCGACGCGAGCTCGCATACTTTGCTGGGCTCATCGTGAAGCTCATGACTCTCATGTACATCTACGCAGCCTTTAGCTCAGTGTTCAAGAACGCGTCTACGAACGAGCAGACTGCGCTGGTATTCCTGCTACCAGTGCTCAAGCTCGCGTTCAAGAACTGGATCAGCCAGAGCATGCGGCATCACCACGACCTCAAGCCCGAGCTGATCATCTTCAACGTCGAGGTCTTCCACGCTCTCTACGTCGCGTTCTCGATGCAGTCTGCGACGTCTCGGAGCACGATCTTTGTCTTGATCGCGATCGACTGTGCGCAAGCGTGCTTTGCGCTGCGGCGCATGCGCAAACTCGCGAGCTCGTGGTCCTCACTGCTGCGCTCTCCAAGCAAACATGACAACTCACCGAGTCCGGCGCGTGTTCATCCGCTCGATGCGGAGCTGCCTGTTTCGAGAGATCGCGAACTGGTTCGGCTCGTGCTGTGCGTTCTGGAAGCGGACAAGACCCTTCGAGCCCACTTTGCAAGTCGGCAACCGGCTGTACACATCGTAGTCGGCGCTCGCACTTCACCAGAGCTCAGCAGCACAGCGATCGAGTCCGCCCATGGGGTCGTTCCGTCTCCAAGTCTGCACAAGGTCACCACCAAGTCCCAGCAGCAGTATACAACTCTTGGACTTCCCTTGACAAACGACGAGATGAACGCCGTGCTCACGCTCAAACCATCCGAGCGCCGCGACATGATCGACAACGCGCTCGAGCTGCTGCACCTGACCGAGTTCCACGTACTCATCGAGTACACGGAGGTGATGATCCCCGTCGTGTTTTGCCTGTACCTGCTCGCGATGACGCATATGTCGAACCGTGAGTTCTATGCGCTGCTGAGCGAGCTGTCAGACGACGAGGTGCGTCAGGACGTGGCGAGTATCCTGATGTACGCTGCGCTGGAGCTCGTGACGTTCCTGGCGCTCGGGTCGGCCCTCGGTCGAAGCCTCGGTGTCTCGTCGGCTCGTCAGCTCGCGTTTGTGCTCGAGCGCCAGTGGCCCATGGTGCAGTCGAAGCTCGTGCTCTGGGTCGCGATCGTCGCGCAGACGTCGCTCGAGCACTTTGGCGCCGACTACAGCTTCCAGTTTGCGTGGCTCCGCTCCCGTGCTGCTGAGCGTGGCACGTAGCAGTCGCGTCGTGGTGGTGGTAGTGGCGAAGATACCGCTGACAATGGTGATGATCAAGGATACCGCTGACAATGTCGCAATGGCCGAGCGAGTGAGTGGGTGGGCACACGCGTGCGTGAGACGACGGTGTGAGGCAGCGTGAGGGAGGCTAGCTTGCTTGCGGAAGCAGCGAGGCGTAGTACATGTAGTGAAGCCTGAAGCCCAGTTGAACTCAGGTTCAAGTGTGTGTGTCTGGCATTTTGTATGCCAGCGGTCGAGTGAGAATGCTACGCGTCTCTTGACGCAGCAGATTCCCACGCGAGCAGCGCCACTCGTAAACCACTCTACCGGCGTAGAGAGAACACCGGCGTTCACAGGCGACGGCGAGCCGAGTCTCATGGAGAGCAACAGCGTCGTCAGCAGCGCATTGGCAGCAGCAGCAGCCGCCGTCGCTGCGGCTGCGACTGCCACGAGCGACGAGAGCGTCGAGAGCGTCAAGGACACAAGCGCTAGTGCGAGCGACGGCGGCGGAGACGTGAGCGGCGACGTCGTCAGCACGCTCAGCAGCGCGCTCCACGATGGCGACGCGAGCGGCAGCAGCGGCATCGAGAGTCTCGAGACTGAGACCGAGAGCGAGAGCTGCAGCATGGCCATGACCCTTGCCGCCGCGACTGCTGCGATGGCTGCGAGCACGACTGGCGTCGCTGCTACGACAACAACGACCGTTGCTGGCGCAATGTCTGCAGCCACGCCCGGCGGCGCCACTGCGTCGTCGTACGGCGAGCCGAAGAAGCGCGCGTACCAGACGCGGCAGCTGGACTACAAGCAGAAGAAGGCGATCTGCCTCAAGAAGCAGTCGTCGCCAGGGATGACGCAGGAGGCGCTGCGGCTGTGGGCGCAAGCCGAGTTCACGCTGCTCAAGCCGCCAGGTCAGTCCACGATCTCGGACATTCTCAAGAACGCCGACGCGATCCTGGCGCTCGACGCCCGCGCGCTCGAGAACAAGCGCGTGCGCAGCGTGACGTACCCGGAGCTCGATACGGCGCTCGCGAACTGGGTGCTGCAGTGCGAGGCGCGCAACGTCAAGATCTACAACGACCTCATCAAGACGCAGGCGGCGACGCTCTGCGAGCTCCTGGGTATTGCGCCGAACGCGATTCGCTTCTCTGGCGGCTGGCTCGAGTCGTTCAAGGACCGCCACGGCTTCAACGCCTTCACGGTCTTTGGCCGCGCAAACAAGAACAACAGCGGCACGGGCGCGAGCTATAGCAGTCTCACTAGCACTAGCAGCAGCAGCAGCAGTAGCTATGGCGCGAGCCACGTCGGTAGTGCTGCCATGAGCGGAAAGGCACTCGGCATGGACGCGACTGCGACGAGCGCGATGCTGGGTGACGCGTCGGGACTGGGGCTGCTGCTCCCAGGCGCGTCGACGCCATCGGGCATGTCGCTTGCGGGCGAGTCCGCGGCAGTGGTAGCGGCAGCGGCGGTGGCGATGGAGGTGTCGCCGGCGATGGCGCCAGGCGGTGACGATGAGAGCGGCTCGGACCACGGCCATGGCTACGGCCACGTCGCGCTGGACGACCGGCTCGAGACGATCCGCGCGCGCATCGCGGCGTTCGCGCCGTGCGACGTGTACGCGATGCAAGAGACGGCGCTCGTGTACAAGCTCGAAGTCGAGAGCGAGAGCGAGTCGGGTACGGGTACGGGTACGGAGGCGCGGGGGCCGAGTTCGCCGCGCAGCCGCGTCACTGTCGTGTTGTGCGCGAACGCCGACGCGTCGGACCGGCGCGAGCCGCTCGTGGTCGGGCGTGAGCGGCAGCCGGCGAGCTTTGGGGACAAGGCGCCGGCGCACTACGGCTTCTACTACCGCAGCAACAAGCACGCGTGGATGACCGGGCTGCTCTTCCGCGACTGGGTGATCCGGTTCAACTCGGCCATGCTCGCCGCGGGCCGCCGCGTGCTGCTGCTGCTCGACGCGGCGACGTCGCACGTCGTCACGGGTCTCGAGCTCACGAATGTGCATGTACAGTTCTTGCCGCTGGGCGTGCGCAGTGCGGCTGCGTCGTTGTCTGTTGGCGCTGGCGTTGGCGCGGGTGTTGCTGCAGGAGCGAGCGCGAGCGCTGCGCACGCAGCAGGAGCGTCCACGACGACGACGCTGCACCCGCTCGACGTCGGCGCCACGCGCATGTTCAAGCTGCAGTACCGCAGTCTGCTGCTGCAGCACGCGCTCGAGCAAGCGGAAGAGGTGCAGCGGTGGACGCACAGCGCCGCGGACGGCAGCGTGCGGCGGCCGCTCCAGCCGTCCACGGCGAGTGTGCTGCACATCTCGCAGCTCACGGCGATGCGCTGGATCCGCAGCGCGTGGCAGGACGTGCCGGCGGACGCGGTCGTGCACGGCTTCCAGCTCCAGCGCCTCGTGTCGGAGCGCCTGAAGACGCGTCAGTCGGTGCTGCAGCTCGAGCGCGAGCTCGAAGCGAGCGTGCTGTACAAGCTGGACGACCTGCGCGCGCACGACGCGCTCGTGGACGCGGCGGTGTTGGCGGCCGACGAGGCCGAGCGCGCAGGTCCGGTGCACCAGACGTTCAACCCCGCGGACTTTGTCGACCAGCTCACGCCGGACGAAGAGGCGGCGGCGCGGCACGCGGCAGACGATAGTGCGGGCGGCGTGCTCGCGTCGTACTCGGTGGCCGAGAAGCTCGACCGCGTGCGCACGGTGCTCTTGATGCTGAGCGACTTTGCTGGCGCCGACGCGCACACGATCGCAACGCTGCGCAGTCTCCAGACGCACTTGCGCAGCCAAGTGTCGTACGACATGCTCTGACGTGGTCTGGAGGGGCGAATGAGGGACAGACCGCACGAGGCACAATAGATGCACGGCATAAGTATGAGTGAGTGAGAGAGAGAGAGAGAGAGAGAGAGAGAGAGAGACAAAGAGAGCGAGAGAGTGTATGCAGGTGCAGGCAAATGTCAGCCATAGTGGTCGGTCGGTCAGTGGTGGGCCATCCAGTCTTGTGTGTGTTTATGTGTTATGTCTGCTAGACAACAAGTCGGCGAGTTTGGTTGTCGGCGAGTGAGTCGCACGCAAAGAACGAAGAGGGTGTCTCGAAGGAGTGTCCTCGACGTTGGAGAGTGTGTATTCCAGATGCAGGTAGCAGCGTGTTGTTGCCACTGTGTCATGGACGCCAGTCAGTAGATGCTCACAAGCGAAGCTTGGCTGCAGTGTCATGGTGGTGGTGGTGATGGTGGCGACGGCAATTGTGAGGGTCGTAGACGATCGTGGAGGTGGTGGACGACAAAGTGCAGAGGTCAGTCAGAGGTCGAGGCTACTTGACGAGCGAGAGCGGTCTGAAACCACAGTCTGAAAATTGGAGCGCCACATTTTTTGTGTACATGTAGACAGACAGACAGACAGACACACTAGATAGGTAGACAGATATCGACACAGATATTTGTAGATCTAGATGTTTGGCTACATACAAACAAATATACAAAGCAACAAACAAACGAACAAGCGAACATGCATACAAATCGACTGACTGACTGGTCAAGCGTTTGTGATGAGCGACAGACAGATAGACACAATCAGCACCAGCTGCTGTTGCTGCACTGATGTTGCGGTGCGACTCGCTCACTGGAATGGTCACGCCAGACACACGAGCGTATGTGCGCGCATCGTCACGTGGCTCGCTGAGCTGCGGTGCACGGTGTGTTGACCATCGCTGACAGAATCGTGCGCGTAGCGACTGGTTAACACCCGCTCGCGAGCGCACTCACGCACTAGCAGCAGTCGTTCGTGGTCGGGACCCTATTCAGACGGCATGCTCTGATCTTCTGGTCACCAGCAGAGCCAGCGAGCTTACTGTGTTTGCCAGCGATGTCGAATTGCTGTCGATGATGTTGTCGCTGTTGTTGTGATCAAGTGCCCGAGCAAGTGTGCGAGCAAGAGGAAGCGATCCGCCACGTTTCATGACTCGGTATCTTCTCTCTTCTCGTCTTTGCCAGCCTTACCAGCCTTACCAGCTCAAGCAGCACACACAAGACCAGACAGCGCTCGCAAACACACACGCACACACACTGCCGCTGCTCGTCGTGCATCATCACTCGCCTGCTCATTTCCCATTTCCAACGCTTCCGCACGCACAAGCACACACACACGCACACAAACGCACGAGCTTCCAGTCTTCAAGACTTTGTCGGTCTCCAAGACTCTTCCAGCCCTCCAGTTATCAAGCTCTTCAGCTCTTCAGCTCTTCAGCTCTTCAGCTCTTCAGCTCTTCAGCTCTTCAGCTCTTCAGCTCTTCAGCTCTTCAGCTCTTCAGCTCTTCAGCTCTTTGACCCTTACCGCCTCATCTGCACTTCAGCACGACCAGCGTCCAACTTTCGCAGTCAACATCCACCCATCCATCCACCCAGTATGTTCTCCAGCAAGCAGTTCTTCGCTCTGTGCGTGCTCAGCGTGTCCGTGATGTCCAGCGCGAACGCGGTCACCGAGGCTGCAGCGACCTTCCACACCACCTACGGCTACGGCGCGAGCAACGGCTATGACTACGACCACAACTACGGATTCGGCCACAGCTACGGCGGCGCAAACACTGATGCAAGCGTTGGCACCAAGCTCGGCGCGAACGTCGGCATCAAAGCAGACGCACACGTGAAGACGACCACCACGGTTGACACCGGCGTTGATCTCAACCGCGCCACAAAACCGACCAGCTACAACAGTCAACCAGTCCAAGGACATCAACAAGCCCGAGCAACTGTCGGTCTCGGTGCATCGGCTGGACTCGGCGCGTCGGCGTCGGCGCCAAGGCAGGCATCGGTGCGTCGGCGGGTCTTGGTCTTGGTCTTGGCGCGTCGGCTGGACTCGGCGCGTCAGCGGGCGTCGGCGCCAAGGCAGGCATCGGTGCGTCGGCGGGTCTTGATCTTGATCTTGGCGCGTCAACTATGAACCCAGCGTCTGCAGCTTTTAAGCTAACGAGTCAAACGATATTGCCGTCGACGGCGACTGCTACGGCGACAGTGACCAGCGTAGAGCCTAGCGGCACTGCGACTACAGTCACGAAGAGCAGCGACAACGGAAACGTGGACGTGTCGATCGAGTCCAAGGACGGCATTGTGACGACGTCAGCGCCTGCTGCTGCTACGAGCACCAGCAACAGCTCCAGCTCCAGTACCGGCGATAGCGCTTCGGCGACTGGCAACGACGCCACCACGGATGCTCCGAGTGATGCGCCATCCACTCCGTCGCCGACAATGATGGAGTCCTCGACTGCGCCACCAAGTGCTCCTGCAAGTGCGCCTCCAAGCGAGACCCCTCGATCGAGCAACGCAAAGCAGTCGTCCAAGTACGGCCGTCGCAACCTGCGCCAAGTCGCCAACTAAGTGGAGCGTCGTTTCTTCCAACTCGAAGACGCTCGGCGCTAGTGTTCGTAGTCAGCGTCTCTCTTTGTTTGCATACTGTTGGCAGCAGCAAAGTAGCTGCTGTAAGTGCGCTTCATTAACACGAGTGCGTGGATGCATGTACACAAAATCGTCTCTTTGATAATGTGTGTTTGTGTGTGTTTGTGCGCGCCTTGGTCGCTTGCTTTTGCTCTCTTGCTCTTGCGGACCCGAAGCGAATGGAATCGATGCGCGACGTCTCCAACGCGTCAACAGGCAAGTCACATTGCGTTCACATCAGCACGCACGAGTAGCATACGCGAATTGACTGACGGACCGACTGGTTGAGCAGCTCATCGCTTCTTCGTACATCATAGTGCGTATGAACGAACTAACTTCAGCGCCAATATCTCACACAGGATGTGCAGTCTCTCTCAATGCACAAGCACACACACGCATGTACTCCACGCGTTTGCTTGCGACTTGTCATTCTCGTCGGTGTCATTTCGTCGGCGACGACGTTGGCGTTCATGGCGATATCAAAGCCAATGCCCATGACGATGTCAAAGTCGATGGGGGGATTGTTCGCGCAATGGCGCCTTCAACTTGGTCGGATGAATGGACCTACATACTGTCATCGACAGCAACTTGCTGCTGCTGCTGCTGCTTGTGCTGCAGCTACTGTTGGAAGATCGATCGAGCGATCGAGCAAGCAAGTAGATGCGCTTTGAAGTCCGTCGCTTTTCGCACTAGTACAGGCAACAGGCAACAGGCAACAGGCAACAGGCAACAGGCAACAGGCAACAGGCAACAGGCAACAGGCAACAGGCAACAGGCAACAGGCAACAGGCAACAGGCAACAGGCAACAGGCAACAGGCAACAGGCAACAGGCAACAGGCAACAGGCAACAGGCAACAGGCAACAGGCAACAGGCAACAGGCAACAGGCAACAGGCAACAGGCAACAGGCAACAGGCAACAGGCAACAGGCAACAGGCAACGAACAGGCAACAGGCAACAGGAACAGGCAACAGGCAACAGGCAATACACTGGCCACACTGAGCACAGCCAGCCAGGCAGAGCAAGTGCAAAAGACCAAAAGATCAAAGACGCAAAATATCAAAAGATCAAATCGAGTCGGTCCACGCACACGTGAAATTTACGCTGAAAGCAGCGAGATGGACCATCGGTGCGAACAACAGACCGACCGACCGACCGACACTCAGCGTGATCGACACTGAGCATCAGCCAGCCAGTCCGTCCGTCCGTCCGTCCGTCAGTATGTTACTCGACGACGAGAAGTGTCTGTCTGTCCATTTCCACCAGCGAAATGCTGCGCAGCACGCATTATGTATGTGTGCAAAGAGCGCCTCGCAGTCGTTGATTCATTGACCTGCTGCTCCATTGACTTGGGATCGATCGATCGCGCACAGCAGCGATCCTTTACACGACGCGCTGAATTATTCTGGCCAGTCGAGCCATTTGGTCGTGAGCGCGACCGGCTCCTTTCATGCGAGTGGCTCAGGCGGGCGGCGCGACCGAGCAGATGTATGTACATATGCCTCAATGCATCCATGCCTCCGTGTCCCGACTCCTCAGTCTTCACGGTTCAAACAATGTCTCCTCTGGTAATCACCATTCACCCCGCTCGCTTGCACCACTTTGTAGAATCGCACTATGCTACGCACACAATGAGGCACGGCACGAACAGGTACAGTCAAGCCACCTGCTCGCTTCAACAGACGCAGCGCACTTGCTCTCTCTCTCGTTTGCTGGGTTTGTCTGTGTGTGTGTGTCGCCGTCCTCAGTCGTCCACTCCAGCTCAACAACAGTATCCCGTCCCGTCAAGCATCTCGTCCCGTCGAGCATCCCCAGCAGCAGGCGCAGACATAGATGCAGACAGGCATCGATCCAGCTCTGCCGTGGGATTGAGGAGCAGTGCTCAAGTCTTTGAACACCCGACTCAAGCTCAAAGACTCGAGCTCGAGTGGCGCTGACGTTATTGCTCGACGTTGGTTTGACGTTGGCTTTGGTTCGGTCGGGTCCTGCGATCCCCGAGCGCTCATTATCAAAAAGCAGCCCGGCAGCGCAAGTCACTTTGCCTGCCACCTCGTTCTGGTCGTGTTCCAGTCGACTCGACTCGACTCCATCCTCTTCGTCAAGTCTCCACGTCGTCCACGTCATCAAATCAAGTATGTTCTCCAGCAAGCAGTTCCTCGCTCTCTGTGTCCTCAGTGTCGCTGTCGTCTCGGGTGGCGTGAACGCATCAAGTGAAGTCGCCGAGACGTTCTTCAACTACGGCTCGCCAAGCATCGGCGCCAACGCAAAAGCCAACGGTAATGCCAACGTCAACGCCAACGTGAACGGATACGCGCATGGCAACATCAACGTCAACGGAGCCGCTGGGTTCCACGCCGGAGCGCTCCTCAACGGGTACATCAGTCCAGTCGTCCAAGCAGCCACGAACATTGGCGCGAGCATCCACGCAAGCGGAGCTGGCCAGTCCAAGTACACACCGGCAGTCACGCCATGCGCAAACAAGAACAGCGGTGCGAGTGCCGGCGTCAAGCTCGACGTGAGCAAGGGCGTGAGCGGCGGTGTCAGCGGCGGTGTCAGCGGTGGTGCGAGCGGCGGCATTAGCGGCGGTATCAGCGGCGGTATCAGCGGCGGCGTCAGCGGTGGTGCCGGCGCGAGTGCGAGCATCGGCGTGGACGGCAAGGGCGACGCCAAGGTCGATGTGAGCAAGAACGCGAGCGGCGGTGCGAGTGCCGGCGTTAACGTCGTCACGCCTAAGCCGACGGACTCGGGCGCATCGAGCGCCAAGCAGAGCGCCAAGCAGAGCGGTGTGTACGGCCGTGCGCGCAACCTCCGCTCGGAGTAGATACTCGTAGTGTCGATCTGAGATTGACCTTGTTGTTGTAAATGTAGCGATTGTATCTTGAACGGACTTGGACACTTGTGCGTCGTGTGTTGTTGATGTAGTTCAACATGTTGGAGCTTTGCGTTGTGCGTTGTTTGTTGCTTGACGTCGACCTCTGCTTGCGAGAGGATCGCGCACGACGAGAGGGAGTCCTTGGGCGTTGCAGATCAACTGGGTCGGTTCGTCAGTATCTGGGAAATGGCTACATGGACATACGTCCCTCTCTTTTCGCACTATCACAAACCAACAGCGACTTGCACTCTTGCACCCGCGCTTTCATTCACACTTCTGAGCTCTTTGCAGCAACAGTAAGCAAGCAAGTACTAGCAGGAGCAGAGCACATCGGAGATGGCGACGACGCACTACTGCGTGAGTGTGTTCGCGACGCACGGCGGCTACGAGAGCTACAGTGACAGCTACGACAGCGACACGTCGAGTGAGGCCTCGTACGCCTCGCCGGTGTGCCGAGGCGTGAACCGCTTTGGGAACGACTGCCGACAGCCAGCGAAGCACGGCTATGACTACTGCTGTGCGCCGCACGTTTGCGCCGCACATGTTCAACCAGAGCGGCTTGCGCTACGCCATGGAAGACGAGCTCATGCAGGAGCAGAATGGCGAGGACTTTTACCGCAAGAACTCGCTCCTGCCGCTCGACACGGAGCGCTGGCAGCTCGACCACATCCTCGAGCTCCAGTGCTTTGCGTTCGCGTTCAACGCCGTGTGCGCGTCTCGGCGCCGCTGCGGCGCGAGCGTCCAGCCGCTCATGCAGCTCAAGGCGCTCGTGCGCGAGGCGGTCGCGAACAGCGAGTTGAACGTCTGCCTCACGCGCACGAGCACGAACCAGCTCAAAGGCGCGGCAGTGTGGCGGTTCCTCGACGACTCGTCCACGGGTCATCGCCACGGCCGCAGTCTCTAAGCTACTTGGCGAGCGAGCAGCTCCGCGAGACCGGCGTTGCGTTCCAACACTCTGAGATGCGCAGTATCTGCTGCAACATGGGGGCCGCGCTGCGGCGGTGTCAGCGCGCGCTCTACCAGTACACGGGCGTCCCTCACGCGGCGCGGAACGAGGTGCACGACGCGCTCGACACCCTCTTTGACGTCATGGCGCTCGGCAACGTGATGTGAAGAGTGGAGACAAGGCGCGATCAGCGATGACCGCAGCTTGCGTGAGCTGCTCGTGCTCGTGTGTGTGGATACGACTGTGTGGTGATGCGTGTGAGTAAAGGAGCGACTGGCTGGTTCGTTGGCTGGATGCATGTGTATGTGTGTGAGAGCGAGTGTGTGCGTGACTGTGTGTATGAATGAATGCGTGGACGCCACTGAGTGTCAGAAGGTCCGACTGCGTGAAGACCGAGACGATGGCAATGGCATCTCTCGCTCTCTCGTAGTTGCTTTCGACCTTCTTGTCTTCTTGACTGACTGACTGACTGCGGTACTGAATGGATGGATGCATGTGGATGAGTCGCTGTCTTCGACTCGCTCACTGTCTGTTTGACTCGCTTCGCAAACTCAGCTCCTGCAGCGACCAACGCCGTCTTGACGCCGATGCTACTTGCTCTTCTCTCTCTCACACTTTCTTGTCTGCAACTGCACGTCACCACTTGGTGCGGCAGCAAGGATCGCTCGACGCTCGCGAGCACGTTCGAGCGAGCACACAGAGCGGCAGTGCGCGCTTGAGCCGCAAGTCGTGGACCACGAGGTCGATGCGAATGCCCGAGTTGTAGTCGTTCATGTTTGTGCCAGCGCTCGAGCTGCTGCTGGCGATGTCACCGACGACTGTGTATGGGTGCGAGCTGCGGACTCTGGGAAACGAGATTGGCGCAGTGCCGCCTGCGTGGTGCAGTGCGACGACTGTGTGGTCGCGCTGGCTCAGCACCGGCGATCCAGACGACCCAGGACGCGTGTCGGCGTTGTAAAACACGTTCGGGTTCACTGGATCGCGGGTCGCATCGCCACTGTCACTTCCACTGCTGCTGCTCGCTGTCGACCTCGTGCTCATGATACTCTGGTCCGTTGAGACGGACAGTGACGCTGCGCTCACAGCCGATGCATCCGTGTCCACGAGTGACGACTGTGTTGGAAAGAGTCGAATGACTGCCGCGCGTCCATTCTTCGTCGCGGCGATCTCCTTTGCTTCGCCGTTCGGGTGCTGAGGGATGTACACCGCTTCGCCATCGACTGGACCGGTCAGGCGAAGTTGGAGGTAGCCGTACTTGCGCGCCAAGTCGACGCTCGTGTCGTTCGGCTGCAGTCGGAGCAGCGCGTAGTCGAGCGCAGGGTTCGACGCGACAACAACTGCACGCGTCGCTTCGATCACACCGAGCTGCTCGCCGATCGAGCTCGCGTCGCTGCATCGCTTCGTCTCGACCATGAAGTTCGCAGTCGCCGCTTCGAGCACGCACTCGGTGCTGTTGGACGGCAAGTCAGCTCCGACTGTCGTGGATGCTGACGAAGACGATGAGAGCGACGACAGCACGCTGCTGCTCCCACTCGATCGATGGCTCGGCGAGTCTTCTTGACCTTGACACGGCAACGGCGACTGAAGCGCGACAGTGTGACTGCTGTCGCGGACACCAGTGACAGTCGACGGCAGGTCCGCGATGCAGTGGTAGTTTGTCAGCATGTGATTGCCTCGACCCACGAGCCAGCCGGTGCAGTAGAGCGACTCGCGTGTCCGCGGATGACGCAAGCTCGATGCCGCACTGTCAGCGCTGCGGCTCGGCAGTGGCGAGGCACTGCGTGTCGGTCGTCGGATGAGCAGACGCGCGACAGCTCTGGCTTTCGCGTACATCGCCGGCTCGCGCTTCTTGTAGCAAATCGCTTCGCGGAGTTCGCTGGAGCCTCCAACAACACTCTCGAGCGGCTCTGGCGTCGTTGCGTCGCTTCCATTGTGTGTGTTGTTGCCGTCGCCGCCGTTGCTGTTGTTGTTGTTGTTGTCGGTGCTGCTGGTGTCGTCGTTGCCGACCCACAATGGCGCTCGATAGGCAAACACGTACGAGTCGATCGCAACTACTGGTCGAGCGCGCGCTTGCGCGGGTATTGGCAGCATGAGCGTCGGGACACTCGCGATGTACGTGACGGTGACCGTATTGCCTTGGAACAGGAACGGATGGTCCCAGAACGACGCAGTCTTCCACGCGCGCTCTGCGAGACTCGCGTTCGCGGCCGTGACGACGACTGTCCGGTGGTCGCCATTACCATTACCGCGGAACTCGAGGCGATCGCCGCGCAGTAAGTGGCACTCGCGGACATTGAGTGCGATCCACAGCGCTTTTGGTTCGCGCACTTGCAGGACTTGCAGCGCTTGGTGCGTTCGGACGATCTGCACCGGTCCAGAGCTCTCGTGCGTCGCACGGTCTTCACGTTGCTCGAGTCGCTCGATCGTGAGCGACGTCACTGCGAGCTCAAGTGGCGCATCTTGCCGAGTTGCTGCTGTCGCGAGCTCTGAAGCGAGTGCTTCGCGCGCGACGACGACGAGTGTGAAGAAGAGCACAATAGCGAGTCCAGTCGCTCGGAGCAGTAGTCGAGATAGCGCGAGCGCCATTGCGATCACAAGTAGCACTGCGTGGTCGTCGCGCTGTAGTCAAAGAAGCGAGTGCAAGAGTGCTAGCGCTCTAGCGAGTCCTCATAGACTCCTGTGTGAAGAGAGGAGCTCCAACTGCCACATCATCAACAACAGCAGCACTCACTGGTGCACAGACAGCGTTGTCGTGTGCGACGGAGCGCAGTCAGAGGCTCTAGCTCTGAGAAGAGACGTACTAGTACAGTAGCTGTGCGTGAGCATGAGATACTGACAGAATGTGTCTTGTTGCGCGTGAGTCTCAGTATCAAGTGCGGTCACAGCGACGACAACGAATGTGAGTCGGCTCGCGATGTTCGCTCCAGCTCCGATCGGCGCCGCTTGACGTCCAAACGCACAGCGACGTTGACGACGGACGGACCGAGCACCGGGAAGAAACGAACGAACGTGACTGCGAGGAGATGCGCAGTGAATGGCAATGACGCAGCGCAGTGTTCGCGAATCAGAGCCTGCGCAATGCCAGTCATACAAAGACAAAGTCGCAACGAAGCAGCGCGGGCTCCATGACGTCATGTGAGCGCTCGAAGCTTCGAGCGAGTTGTGGCGACGCACGTGCGCATGGAGGCGCGCGCGCACGCTGCGCTCCGTGTGGCGCTCATTGCGCGACTTCGTCTCTCCAGCTCACAACGCAGACAGATACTCCGTTGTACACACGACACGTACACGCGCGCAGCGATGCTCGACTCGGCACTCACGCTCGCGTACGCGCACTACACAGAGGTCTCGCGGCACGGCTGGCGCCTCGCACTCGTGCTCGCGCGCACAGGCTTCCACGCACTCGCGCTGCTCTGCATGCTGCTCTTCTCGGCGTTCTTCCTCGTCTTTGTCGTGCGCGAAGTGATGCTCGTGTGCGCGCAGCTACTGCGGCACTGCGCGCGCGTCGGCGGCGTGCTCCTCGGCGTCGTGCACCACGCGCGCGTGAACGACTCGGTCTACGTCTGGACAAAGGTGCTCAGCAGCGGCGAGCTCTCGAGCATGCAGTGAGCAGTGAGCAGCGAGCGACAAATCGTTGCATGTGACTCGGAGCGTTCCACAACGAGTGGCGCGCGCTACGCGCACGTCACAGATCGCTGAAGAGACGCAAGCAAGCAAGCGGCTTGACAACTTGTCTGTAAGACAGACAGCAAGAGCGTATCCACCTCGATCGTCAGTGGACCCAGCACTGGTGACGTGGCGCCATGCTCGCAACGCGCAGCGAGTGCGCCAAGCGCGCACTTCTCTGCCTGCTCAACCTCGTGATCGTGCTCGAGAGCTGCGTCGCGGTCCTCGTGTTCGACCAGTCGGCGCACTGGCGCAGCAGCAATAGCAATAGCGGCAAGTCCAAGCACCCGAGCGCGCTCATGTCGCTCTGGCTCGGCGCGCAGTACGCGTCGTTTGGCGCGAGCGTCGTGTTTGCAGCCGCCGTGTGGCTCTCGCAGCGCTCGCGCGCGCTCGTGCTCCTCGCGAACGCGCTCTTCTTTGCGCTATACGGTCTCCAGTGGCTCGCGCTCGCGCTCTGCACGCTCCTCGCCGGCTACTCGACGTCCGCGGCGCTCTTTGCTGCGCTGTCGCTCCACCCTCTCGTTGGTTGTGTCTTGAGCCGCGCATCCGGTCGCCAAGCGCGCGACGAAGCCGAGCGACAAGAGGCGCTCGAGATCGTCTTTTCACACGAAGAGAGTCTGTACCACCGCGCCGAGGCGTGAAGCTTGCTTTGTATCGTGTACATGTATCAACGTAGAGCTACCAGCACATTGAATTGAATGAACGAATGCGTGAACCGCACATGCACAGAGCGCACAGGAGCGCTTGAGGTCACGCGCATGCGCTTGTCGAGGAAGGAGCTCTTGAAGCTGGACACTGATTTATGTCGAGTCTGGATCTGAGTGCGATTCTGCATACAAATATCAAGATGAATGCTGATCAAAGCAGTCGAATCGCTTGCTGTGAATGTGACTGCAAGAATCCCAACACCAAGAACGACGACCATGAGCATGAGTGTCGTGCTCGGCGTCGATGTCGGCACGACCGCAGTCAAGTGCGTCGTTGCAAGTGTCGAGAGCGATCGCGATGATCTACGATACGAAGTGCTCGCGTCGTCGTACGTTGCGCTCGCAGACATCGCGCTTCCGCATCAGTTGCACAATGTGCAGGGCGAGCAGCACGTTGAGCAAGTGCTGCGAGCAGTGCACAGAGCGATCACCACGCTTCCGCAGTCGAGTCGCGACTGCGTGACGTCAATCGGAATCTGCGGGCAGGTGTGCGCGTGTTGCATACATCTGCGCTTGCTGGTCGAGCTCTCGATACCAGTGTCCAATAGCTCACAGACCCGTTGCTAGATGCACGGCATTGTCTGGTGGAACAGCGCAAGAGTACGAGAACAAGTGCAGCAGCTCTTCATCTCTGAACCAACGACCGAGTTGCAACAGCAGAACGTTGACAAGCCACCAGCGTGGAGCAAGCTCGTGACGTGGCAAGATCAGCGCTGCTCGCCTGCGTTCCTCCAGCAGTGCAATGAGCGCATTGAGCGCGCACTGACTGGATCAACATCGTCGTCGTCGCCACTCGCCACTGGCTACGGCCTCGCAACGTATGCGCACACACTCGCACACGCGCCTGCGACGCTCGATGCGTTCGACGCGTGCGGTACGATCCAAGACCTCGTTGCATTTGCGCTCTGTGGCCACAGCAGCCACGACGCTGCGGCGATCGACACGACGAACGCGTGCAGCTGGGGCGGCTTTGACGTCGCAAGCGGGACGTGGAACACAGCAGCGTACGATCATCTGTTGCACATGGCAATGCTGAACGCGTTTGCGACTTGCGCTAACCGTGTGTGGTTGACAACGTGTAGCGTCTCGGCGCTCGGCATTCCGCTCGCGATGCTGCCAGCAGTGAAGCAGCCAGGTGACGAGGTCGGCTGCGTCCTCACAAGCTCGCTGTTCGAGTTGCCGCTACAAGCGAAGGTGTTTGTGCCGATTGGCGACCATCCGAGCTCTGTGGTCGCTGCACTTGCGCCAACCCGTGCGTTCGTCGATCCAGACGTCACGCGTACGTTCGTTTGCACGTACAGCAGCTGCAATTGTTGTAGTAGTTGTTGTTGCTTGCTTGCACGAGCTAAAGCACTTGACGAGCTGACTCGATCGTCAAACATTATTGTGTGTTGTGTGTGTGTCGATCGGCAGTCGTAAACATCGGGACGTCTGCGCAACTCGCCATGTTGTTGTCTGCAAACGACGTCGCTGCGACCACTGATGGTGCCAGCAACAAGCAGAGCACAAGCAGCTTTGAGATCCGTCCGTTTGTGTTTCCCAGCCAGTTGCTCGGCGTTGCAGCGTCGCTCTCTGGGTGCGTTTGCACATGTTCCTGCGTGTACTGAAGCCACTCTGAACACCCACAGACTGACTTGCAATGCCTTTGGATGAAACAGCGGCGACATCTTTGCGTGGTTCGTAGCGCAGTGTCGAGACTGGATGCGCGAGCTCGGCGCAGATATGGCCGATAACGACCAGGAAGACACTGCGCACTGGTACGCGCAGCTCATTGCGCTCGGACTTGCGAAGACCGACACTGTGCTCGAGTTTTGTCCGACGCTGAGCGGTGAGCGGTCGGACCCGTCAGCACGCGGCGCGATTGCGAACCTGAGCCTCTCGAACGGCTCGCTCGGTGACATGAGCGCTGCTCTCTGCCGAGGCATCGTCGATAACCTCTTTGACATGGTACCGTCGGCGCTCCGAGCTACCGTGACAACGCGAGCGTACGTCTATTGCAGACTGCTGTTCGTGCTTCTTGATGTGTGTGTGTGTGTGTCTATGAGTGAGGATGTGGATGAGCTGACACTACGATGGCTCTGTGAACGTTTTCGTGTGTCTGCGCTTAGCATGATCGGCACTGGCTCCGCACTCGAGCGCAATGCGCTCCTGCGCCACTTTCTCGCAGCGAAGCTCGTTGATGCGTCCCACCAGCTCCAGATCCAGTCTGCCGCCGACGCTGCACTCGGTGCTGCGCTCACGCCATTGCTCGTGCACAGACAACGTGAAGTTTGTGGCTAAAGAGACACTGCCAACTATCCAGCTACTTCGTACGAGTGTTGAGTATTGCAGGAGCTGGTCATAGCTCGAGTGTCCATTGAAAGTGGACATGCAAGTCCAATAGTGTAGCTATTTTTGCGCAGGATCCGAATCCTGTAATATTCAAATTCTAAATGTCCAATTAGGTAGTATTTTAATAAATGTATGCTTATTATGATAGTATTTGAAACATCTCGACCTTGATCCGCAAAAGGTCGCGACGATCCAAGCGCCAACTCGTCGCACGCGCATTGCCTCCCTCACGTAAGACGACGCCATGGGCTGCTGCTTCTCCAAGGAGGACGACCGCTTCGACGCGACCGAGTCGCTCTTGCCCAAGACCACGGGCAAGTACGTGTACGTGCTGCTGCTGCTCTGTATGTGTGTCTATATGTGAATGCAAGCGATCGACTGATCTTGAAAGCGTCTGGGCATCTTGGCATATCGTGGCGACAGAGAGAAGAGTGTGCGCGAAGAGTTTGAGCACATTGACGTCGCGAAGAAGAATGCGACGAGCAGCTCAGGAGCACTCCATGGCGGGTACAAGAGCCCCGAGCCGACAGTCGCAGCAAACTCGCACGGTCATGGTCACAGTCACGGACATGGCCATGGACACAGTCACGGCCATGGTCATGCGCATGGACAGCACCAGACGCACAATCACGCTCACACTTCGCACGAGACAGTGGCTCGCCACGAGGCACCTGCGCCAGTTAAAGCGCCAGTGGTCGAGAGCGTCGACTTGCTTGGTCTGAACAAGCCTGCGGCAGCGCCTGCGCCAGCGAAGCTCTCGGCGCAAGCACCGGCGTTCCATCCGCACGCTGCAGCGCCAGTCGCGAACGCCAAGACACTGAGCACACCTCCAACTACAGCAAAGCCTGTTGCGTCGCCTCCAAAGCCAGTGTCGCCAGCCAAGGCGCCGTCACCGCCCAAGCCAACGACGCCGACAAAGGCGGCGACGCCACCCAAGCCAGTGTCGCCACCAAAGCCAAAGTCCGTGTCTCCGCCAAAGCCAAAGCCAGTTGACGCGCCACTGCCGCGCGTTGTCGAAGCCCCGCGGCCAGTGGAAGTCACGGTCGCACACGTTGCGACACCAGCGCCTCCAGTGCTCGAGAAGAAGCTCTCGCCGGTTGCTGCTGCTGCGCCAGTGGTGCCAAAGGCGCACAAGAAGTCGCCCGAGAGTAGCAAAGACACTCCTGCGCCTGCACCTGTGGCTGCAACGCCAACACCGCCGCAGTCTACTGCGTCGTCGTCTGCGGTATCCGAGTCGACATCGGACGCTCTGGACGAGTCCGAGGCGAGTGCGAGCGTACCTGAGAGCAGCAGCAGCACTGGCGCGGACAAAGCGCCGTCAGCTGCGTCGAGCAGCGCGTCGAAGAAGAGCAAGAAGGCGAAGAAGAAGGTTCGTAGCGCTCGAGTCGCGTCTTGAGCTCTCGCGCGCACGCTAACACTTGCTCCTATGTGTGTGTCTCTCTCTCACTCGCTACAACAGAAAGGGAAGAAGTAGTAGGTGATGCTGAAGAGCGAGTACGTCTGCTGATAGTCGCTTTGAGCGACCACTGAGTAGGACGTGGACCTCAGCGATGTCGACTCTGAAAGATCCTAACCACACACGCGTCTAGCGTCGCAATCGATCGATCGCTCAAGAGCTCGTCGTCGTCCATCAGGAGCTCTTCATGCATGTGATGGCGCGAGGCATGACGGAGAGTAAAGTAGTGACGAGATCCAGATGAAAGGAGCCGTTTCAGACTTGGATCTGCGACACGAGCATACATTTTCACAGATGTCAAATCGAAGCTTGAATGCGAAATACCTCAGGCGTTCTCTGTTGTGGCAGACATAATCGAACGTCCGCCCTCACGCACAAGTCGTCGCAGACGCGACTTGAGGAGGAGGAAGCACTCGCTCAATTGATCGCTGCTCCTGCTGCTGGCGCGTGCGAGCGACCACGAGAGACAACACACATATTCACACGATGCGGCGCGAAGTACCAGTCGAGCGCGTGCTCTTTGCGCTGCTGCTCGGCGTCTCGCTGCTGCTGCTGTCGGTCGCGATGCTCCGGAGTGACATGGGTGAGTGGCGCTGCTCGCGTTGAGTGCGCGATTGAATCTGCAACTCACGCACTCTTGATCTGCTTGTGTACTGCAGCAACACCGTCGACGTCGACGCGCACGTTCCGCGACGGCTTCATCGTCGCTGACCGCGTCGAGCGGCGCACAGAGACAGCGTCGCCTGCTGACGCGACGGAGCTCCTCACCGACGCACCGAGCAGCGCAACGCCGTCGCCAGCGATGCGG
The DNA here is from genome assembly GCA_003730235.1 of Pythium guiyangense. NCBI lineage: Eukaryota > Oomycota > Peronosporomycetes > Pythiales > Pythiaceae > Pythium > Pythium guiyangense. The sequence continues at coordinate 1,097,744 of QXDM01000026.1, forward strand.
CGCCGAGACCCAGAGACCGATGCACTTCCAAGTAGTGCAGCGCCAGCGTCGCCTTCACCTTCACCTTCAGCGGCTGCTGCGATCCGCGTGAGTGGCGCAGACGCGCACACAACGACGATCAAGATGGAGGACGGCGACGAGATCACGATCAAGCGCGCAGCGAGCTCAAAGAACAAGATCACGACCATTTCGACGCACGAGGACGGGAAGATCACGATCGAGAACCACGACCACGACGCTGATGCACTCACGCCGGCGCCGAGCGCAGTCGGCCGACCCGTCGAAGCCATGGCGCCATCGCCAGCGCCAGTGGCTCGACTCCCAATTCCAACAGACGCGAGCGCTGCGAAGACGCGGTCGGTGGACTTTGTCGGCGCGTACGAGCGCGAGATGGAGCCACTCGACCTCGCAGCGACGGCCGCGACAGTAGGCGACGACGACGCAGTGACGGACGAGCCGAGCGGCGGCGACAACACGCACGAGATCGTCGTGGGGCCAAAGAAGGTGGCGGTCGTGAGCGTCGGCCGCGCACAGACGCGAGTGAGTCTCTCGACTGTCGCGGACACGGACGACGACGCGGATACACCGACGAGCGCGCGGTAGTAAGCGAGAGACCGACTGTACGCTATTTATCACCACCAAACAACACTATGGAGTCTTCTTGGATCGCGAGCGTGTGCTCGGTCGTGTTGTCATTTGCAGCTGTGAGAGCGCGCGCGAGAGACTGCGAGGCATCGCTGTACTCTCGTACGTGCTTGTCATGTCGAGAGCTAGTGCTGTGCAGTCGGCGCGTCCTTGAGGCAGCTCCAGAAGCGCTTGACCTTGGTCTCTGGACGCTTCTTCTCGAGCTGAATGTCCGTGCGCATCTCCAGGACCTTGAGCAACTCGCTCTGGTCGAGCGTCCCGTTGTCTGCGGGCCATACACAGTGCATATATGTCATTAAGAGCTGTCAGCTCATGTGGACGAAAGCATCTCAAACGACACGTACCGTTGTTGTCAAAAATACGGAACGCGAGCTGCACGACTGGGAACGACAGCTCAACGCCGCTCACGACACGCGCAGCGCGAATGAAGTCCGCCTCCGTGATCTCCGCGGCGCCCGTGAGCTCAAATGCGAGCTTGATGTCCTCCAAGTTGCTCTGGACATTGAAGTGGAACTTGTAGAAGTCCTCCCACGTCACGAGCTCCTGTTTTCGACACATTGTCGACAATGTGAGTCGCATTATCGACGCAATAGACGATCATTGTAGCGTCACACAACGCACCTCGCTCGCGTGCAATGCGTGGACACGGTCGAGGTACGGCGCGAGGCGCTCAGGGTCAAAGCACGAGATGAGCGTGATGGCAAAGTCGTGCACTGACAGCACAGGCTGCGTCGTCTTCGCGTTCGCGTACGGCTTGGCGTACAAGTCGAACTCGGCGCGCAGGATTTGCTTGCGCAGCAGGTCGAGCGCGGCTTCGAGCTCCTGCGCCTTGATGCGCTTCTTCCCGAACCGACCAAAGAGGTACTTGGTCAAGCGTGGGAGCGTCTCTTCCGCCGAGATCGTCATGGGTCCGCCGACCGCGTCCGCCGTGATCGAGCGCAAGAGGTTTTCAATCACGTGGCAGAACTCCGCCTTGTCGACCGATCCGTCGCCGTCGAGGTCAAACATCGCAAACGCGACGTCAAAGTGCTCTTTCGGGACTGTCCAATACCATCAGATCAAAACAACCGTCCGAGTCAGCTAATTGTCGAAAACCACACTGTCGAAAAAAGCATACTCGACACAACTCAACGTACTCTGGAGCAAGTGGATGAGCAAGTAGCACTCTTCGTACGTGATGAGGCTGTTCGCGTCGCCGACAAAGTCGCACGAGTACTCGAGTTCTGGGCGCTACGGGCACACAAGACAGAGAGAGGTGTCAGCCGTTTGTCCAGTGTCAAGAGCACACTGGGACGCTCTAGGACGCTCTAGGACGCTCAAGGACGCTCAAGGACGAGCCAGGAGGCCGTAGGACGCCAGGTACACACAATGACACGTCGGAAGGACGTACCGGCGACTGGAGGTGGAAGCGCGGAAGGATGAGCGAGTGGAGAAAGTCCGTGAACGTCATCGCGCGCGCCTCTTTCTCGCCCGTCCCGACCGTCTTGCTCGCGTACGCGTCAAAGCGCGCGCGGAGCGAGTCCACTTGGCGCCGGTTCGCGCGGTACTCGTCCAAGTGGAGCTTCATGAGGTCCACCTCTTCGAGCTTCGCCGTGTGCTTCGTGCGCTTCTTGAGCAAGTGGCGACGACCGCGCGGCTTGGGCTCAGCAGCCAGCGCAGCTGCAGCGGCTGCAGCGTGCTGCTCGGCATCCGTCTTCTCAGCGTCCACGACTGCCGCAATGAACGCCGTGCGCGCTTCGCTCTTCGCGGCCGCGCTGTTGTCACTCGACGCGCTCGCTGCGATCGCCGCGCCAGCGAGAGCGAGTGCTGCGAGCGACGGCGTCCACGTGGTGCTGCTCGCGTCCTGCGCTGTGATCGCGCGAAGCACCGTGCGCTCGGTCTGCGCAGACGCAGCGCGCTGAACCTGAAGCGCCGCGCGGACGCCACGCGTCGCCGCCGCCTTCGCAGAAGCCATCATCGCCGCCATCGTCGCGCACTCACTTCGATCGGAGCTCGTCGCTGATTCCCCCTTGTGCTTCAAATACGAGCCTGACTTATTTGTTGCAACTACTGTAAGCGAAAGAAATACACGGTCACTATACTCCAGTCAAGTCAAAAATTCGATGTTATTGTAACGACACCACTGTCAACACTACAATATGGCACCGACGACTGCCACAACGACCTCGACGACGACAACCTCCATGACGACGACTGCAGTCGCGATACAGCGCACGGCAGTGCTGCGCGAACCTGTGCTCTGTAGCCCTGCGCGTGCTGCGCCTGCAACAGAGCAGCGGCTGCGGCGCTTGTCAGCGTCGTACGACCGCAGCGCCGAACAGAGTAGCTACACTCAGCAGCACCGACGCAGCATTAGCCGCAGTAGCGCCGGTGCTGACAGCGAGCGCGACGCAAACTCGAGTGCTGCTGCATCAGCACGCGGTCGCCGCGCATCGCAGCGAGCTGTGAATGAGAGCGAGAGCGCAGACCTCACTGCCTACTACGCGTTCTCGCGTCGACGGAGCAGCAGCGTCAGCGTCTTGCGCGACGAAGCAGGTGCCTATAACTGCTCTTGATGGCGTTTACTGTAGCTTGTACCGCCTGCTTTGTAGCTACTCGGTGGTGTCACTGACTGCGCACGAGACCACGCATGACGCAGGACTCTCGGGCTTTCTCGAGTACAAGAAGCTCGACGGCTCCTGGCGGCCGTTCCTGTTCCAGACAGTGGACTTCCAGCTCATGGTCTACCGCGTCCACGTGCGTGCTCGCTCTTGTGGTTGCCTTAGCCTCGAAACCTGTAGATGCACAAGCCCAAGGCGTTGCGTAGACTGACATTGCTGGTACTTGCGTGCAGCCGACGCACCAAGTGAACGTCATGTCGGCCGACTTGCGCAAAGCCACAGAGATCGCGCTCGTGCACGAGAACAGCGTGTGTGCGTGACGCTACGACTGCGCTGTCCAAGACGCTACGCTTTCGCTTACGACTACGCATTTCAGAAGCTCACGCTCTTGGTACTCGATGTGACGCACTGGCCACCACTGCAGCAGCACCGACCGACACGCGCGTGTTCAAGCTCGGGATCAACGGCACAGTCATCACGCTCCGAGCCGTGTCGCACCACGCAGCGCTCTACTGGATAGAGGTGCGTGGTTGCTGCTACTGATAGTCTTCTTGATCCGGACAGGATCGCTCACATCGCCGTCCGTCGGTACGTGCTGCGGCTGTGGCTGCTGGCGCCATCACAGGGACTCCAGCAGCTCAAGACGGGTCGGTCGCTCGAGATCGTGAGCGACCGGCCGACACTAGGTACGCACTGCAGTCCACTTCGCTCTGTATCACCGTCGCTCTCTCCGTTCTTGTGCGACGAGTGACTCGCACTAACGAGTGCGACTTGCGTTGTCGTCGCCTACATCGGCGACACCGCCGACAGAGTCGGAGGACGACATCTTCCGACAGATCGACCAGCTCACGTACATGCGCGAGTGGGTCCCTGCGCCGTCGAGCTCGTCGCTGTGCTGGTTCTGCCTCCCGCCGCTGCCGCTCTGGCGCACGCGTGCGAAGGACGCGTCGTATTCAGAGGTACGCGCGTGACGTCTCAGCGAATGCGACCGGCGTGTGCTTGAGCTAGCTTTGTCCGTAGCGTGAACTTGCGTGGGCTAGGAGGCGAAGGCAAAGTGGACGAGCAAGGATCTGTGGTGCACGAGCGCTAGATGAACTAACGTACCGATATATGCATGGCTGTGTGGCACATGCTCTGACTTGTGTGCGGATGTGTGTGTGTGACTGGCGCGCGTAGGACCAGAGAGAGATCTGCTGCGCGACCTGCTAACCAAGCGATCGGCTAGTTCACGCCGTCTGCTGCTGCTAATGCGGCTGCTGTTGAGGACCTCGCGTCTTCTCTCAAAGCACTTCATGTCGTACGGTCATGTCGTACAGCGCGCGATGGACGGGATCCTTCTGGGCTCTCACACCATCCATGCGCCTGATGTCACGAGCGACTCGCGGCGGATAGTCGCGCGTGAACCGACCGAGTGACCGAACGAGGAACGAAGCGCTGACAGGACGACAGAGCAGGACAAAGCAAAGAGAAGACGAGCAAAGAGACCGTATCGAGTTGCTATAGTCGCGACAATCGACGACAGCGCCCCGTGTTCGCTCTTGTCACTTGCTTCGCGTCGTCCAGGTGTCTTGACAACCTCCACGTCTTGCGTTGCTGGTGGTGCATACTCCGACTGCTGATGATCATGGATGTCTATTGGTTGTCCCGAGCGCACTTTGAGGTCGTGTGAACGAAATCTACTCGACACTCGACACTCGACGCTCGACAGCGACCTCAGGTGGTCGGCACAAGCAGGATGATGATGACGCCAATGTTTTCCACGCTTCCACGCACACTCCACTCGCTGCGGCGACTCGCCTCCTCACTTGCATGTGTATCGAGACGTCTTTTGCGCACTCGACTCTTTAGTGCGACGCATGCGCTCGCTCGCTCGTGCTTGCTAGTATCGCGATCAACAAGCTCATGAAGAGCGGACAAGTGTGTGCATGCGCATGGCGACTTTGGTGTCGCCAGTCTGGCATAGATGATGGATCTAGCGAGTGAGCGAAGCGAAGCGCATGTCCTGAGTCCTTGGAGTCTCTCACAACACAGCCCTCTCTCTCGATCGATCGATCGACTGACAGTCCTAGGACACAGGCATTCGCATTCAGACGCATGCGCACAGCACAGCGAGTGCGGACGCTCATTCAAACTCCGAAGCGAGACGAAGGTCGATTCAGTCAACACACCAGCGACTCGCGATCCGCCTAGCGATGTGCAAGCATCACGTGCTCGTGCGTCGTGTCCAGAATCGCGCAAGCGTCGGCGAGCAAGCGTGAAGGCAAGTCGAGTCTGGCAAGAGTCCGGCGACGCTGCTGCTCTGATCAAAGCGCGCTGTGCGTGTTGTTGGAAACACAATCGTCTCGATTTGACTAAAATGTGATGAGTGGCAGTGCGTGGGACTGCTTTGGTATGTGCCAATGTCATTGCGGGCGAGCGGCGAAGGCGACGAGTGCTTGTGTGGGAGGACGTCGACCGACGCTTTCTTCTCTCTCTAGCTCTCGCGCGCCCGCTCTTGGCTTGTCGACTGCTCCCATGAACACACGCGCTTGTGAAAGGAGGATCAGAGTGTATCTGCGGCAAGCGATTAATTTAAGCCGAAGCAAAGAAACGCGACCAGCATATATTTTCAGAAGTATGTTCGACACTTGCTAAACAAGTACAACAACCAACCACGTTCTCGAGTGTCGTCGTCGTCGTTGTCGTTGTCGTCGTGGTCGTGGTCACCTTGAGGCGTTGTTGGCGCGCTTTCATTGAGATCGAGTTCGATACCGATCGCGCACAGTGTGTGTGTGTGTGTGGGACAGCGATGCACAATCATTAGCAGGTTGAATGGCGTGTTGTCATTTGCTGCTCGCAGTGCTCAATCTTGTTTTCCAACCGCTAGGACTTGTGTTTGAGCTCGACAACGCATCGAGACTAAATGAACTGTGTCTGTGCTCGTCGATGGGCACAGCCACGGCGACGAGCGTGTATGGATGTCGATCATCAATCCAATCGACTTGCCCAGCATGCGAGAGTCAAGGCCGCGACTAAATAGCATCTCGACGCTCAAGCAACAGCACAGCCGCATCATACGAGCGCTAGGACGCGGGGCAAGAGCGCGCGCACAAGCGGAACCAACTGAACCGTTATTGCGATGGAGGTAAATATTTTGTCAAAAGTATCCGGCGGATTTTCGCTGTGAAACGGTCACTTTATTCCGATATTTAGACATCACAGCTGAGCCCAGCTTCAAAAGCCGAAAACGACTGCTCCGTCGTCCGTCATTCACACTATTTCGCTCACGTGCGCGCATGCTCGCACGGCCGCGTTACGACCACCACCGCCACGACCGTCGCTGCTAAACTGCGGCAGCAGCGGTATCACTGCGCGCCTGGCGCATCACCGACTGCCACGACTCGTAGTCACAGCTATGCTCTCGATCCCACATATCTCGCGCAATGAGCAGCGCCGTCGCCGCCGCGGCACGGCCGACCCGCGCCAGCTCCTTCTCGAGCGCAGCAGCGCGAGCGACGCAGCGTCCTTGTTGCCGCCAGCACCCGCGCCGATCGCACTCACTCTACTGCCAGACTCAGCACAACTCGCGATCGTCGACCAGCCACCACCGCCGCCGTGCGTCGCGCTCCAGACTTCGCAGTCCCATGCGCTCTCGACACGACCGCCACAGACTGCCGCTTCAGTCGTCGCCCGTGCGCGCCGCATGCGCCGCAAAACCAAGAACTGCCGCAACTTGAGCCGCTACGGGTACGACTACGCCGGGTTTCGGCGCGTCTCGGCGCGCGAGACAGCGATGCAGCTCGAGCTCGAGCGCATGCAGCAGCAGATCTGGGAACTCGAGCAGACGCGCGTGCTCATGCAGTCGATTCAGCTTGTGCGCCACGCAAACGCTGCGGGGCTCGTGGCCGACAAGGTCTACGAGTACTACCGGCACTTTGCGCGCGGGTACAACCCGAGCGTGAACCGCGACCACGGCGCGCTGCTCGAGTCACTCTTGCGGTCGATCATGCTCGACGACGTCGAGTCGCCGGCGTTCCACGACCTCGACACGTTCCTGCTGCAGTGGAAGAACTACTCGCGGTACCACGCCAAAGTCGTGCTCGACGTCGAGTCGATCACGCCGATCGCGAGCGACGACCACTCGATGTACTTGATCAAAGTCCAGGGCCAGTCGACGCTCCGGATCTCGCGCGACACGATCAAGCACTTCTTCAAGCCGATCCTGGACGACGAAGCCATGGTCCAGCGCCTCATTGGCCAAGAGTACGTCTTCCCGTTCGTCACGCTCTTCTACTTTAACCTCGATGGCCGCGTGTTCAAGATGGAGCCGCGCGCAGACTTGGCCACCGGTCTGTTCAACCTCGTGAGCGACCCGCTCTCGACTGTCAAGCTCCTCGGCGCGTCGCAGCTCACAGACGACGGCTGCTTGCACGCGTACACAGACCTCGACGACGAGTCTGTGCTTGATACCGATTTTCTTGATACCAGTAGTAGTGTTGATACTAGTCGAGACGACTCGAGTACCAGATCTCGGAGCTTCGATAGCGAGACGGACGACCTCGCATAACGCGACGATCGGTCCGCAGCACAAGTGAACGGTAGCGAAATGAACTGCTTCCATCCATTGCTCTGCTGTCTTGGCACGTGACTCGTCTCGATCTCAGTCTATCCGACTGTACATCGTGAGGATGAGGATCCGCACGACGCTCAGGAAGCGCTCCCAGCTCGCAAGGAGCGCGCCGCGCGTCTTTGGTGCGTGGAGGGTACCAGACATCGAGCTCTGCGAGCGAGCTGCTCCGTCAGGACGAGTCAATTAGAGCAACGGTCCGTCAGTCAAGTGGGATCAGGCACTAAGACAGGAGGCGATACAACTCAGGACGTACTCGATGAGAGCGCTGAAGACGTCGTTGAGCTGCGCCACTTGGACGTGACAGTCTTTCAAGACGCGCACGATCATCACGATGAGGTTCTCGAGCACGTCCTTGAGCTCTTTCGGCTGCGACAGCCCGGCGCCAATCGTCAAGAGCTGCAGTATCACACACACATCGTCAGGTCCGGTCAATCGACTGCTAGCGCCAGTCTGTTCAAGCCACAAAGACGTACGCCGTGGACAATCAAGTAGAGCTTCACGCGAAGGCTGTCGATCGCCTCGGCGCTGTAGCGCGCGCTCAGGTGCGCCATCACTGCCGCGCGGTACACACCGAGCGTCTCGGCGTCGTTGATCAAGTGTGCCTTGAGGTCTCGGAGCGAGTTCGTGAGGCGCGTCCCGAGGTCCAAGCCATTTGTCGCGCGCACGCTCAGCGGGTGCAGACGCTCCTGCAAGAACGCGATCGAGGGCCAGTCGTCGCCCACGCGCAAGCCAATCTCGGCGCCGTTCTCGACGACGAGCGCCACGGGCTGGAGCGACCGCCGCGGCTGCTGCAAGTGGCGAAACAGCGGTGACGGCGGCGCTGGCGATGTCCCTGCGCCTGCTGCCACTGGTGCGTTCTCGTCGCTGCTGTCGCTCACTGTCGTAGCTGACGCTGGAGCAGCAGCAGTGACGCTCCGAGCACGCGCGAGCTGCGACAGTGGCGCACGTTGTGGGATCCAGTGCACCATGAGGACTGCGGCGAAGAAGAGCAGATCTTCCCACGTGAGGAAGCCCGTGGTGCGGTGCGTCGGGTGGATCTCCAAGCGCGCGTGCTGGAGGAACATCACGCACGCGTACTTGCTCGCGAGCTTCTCGGAGATCTGGTACAGCTCGCTGATTGCGTGGCACGACACGCCGTGGAAGCTCCGGTCCTCCATGGCCGAGTACACGCGGCTGAGGTTCTCGAGCTGGCGGCGACAGCTACCACCGTGGCACATAGCGCACAGAGCAGAGTGAGTGTATAGTAATGGGACTGTGTATATGAAGAGAGCAGCACCCAGGGCGCACCTCTTGAGCGTCCGCTGCGCCTGGTCGCTGATTTCGTCGAGGTCTTTCTGGAGCTTCGCTGTGAGCTTCTTGCCCACGAGCCACCGCCCGACTTGACCGTCGAGCGAGTAGTACCGCTCGATCATGTAGTGCTGCTGGATCGGCGGGATCTGGAAGAGGAGCTGCGAGCGGAAGAGACTCGGCTGCATGAGGTAGTGCTCGAGCTTCTCGTACAGTCGGTACTGGTCGACTGTGTCGCGCCAGAGGAGCTCTTGGAGCTTCTGCTCGTCGCCGAGGACAGGCAAGTCGATCGGCGTGCGCAGGCGAATGAGCAGCGCGTCGTTTGCATTGTGCCCCTCGAGCCAGAGCGCGTAGATGTCCTCGTTGATGTGGATCGGGTCTGTCAAGAACGCCTCGAACACCTCGCGCATCATGTTGCTGGTGATCGCCTCTGTTGATCGGTATGTGCGACTTGGCTGTGTTGTACTGCGTGCGAAAAATCTATACAGTCATATGTGGTGTGGACAACACGATGCAACAAATCTGCGACATGTGACCACATGGCTACACTCGAGTGCCCTCCTAGCGGTGCACTGGCGACACTCCTGTTTGCTGCTGCTCTTCGATGCTGTGGTTGTACCGCTCTTGGTGCCGATGGAGCGTCTCGATGCGCCGCGCTTGGCTCTTGTCGTACGCGTCGCGCAGTGGCGCGGTCTGTGCGTCGTAGGCTTGCTGCTGTGTGCGTATCCGCTCGAGTCGACTCGCAAAGCTCGCGTGCTTGCGCTGCTTCTCCTCTTGGCCGATCGTTGTAGCAACAGCAGGTGCTGTTAAGGGCGGCGCTGCTGAGCCATGTGCTGCAGCATTGTCAGGTCGCTGGTGCCGCTGCTGTCCAGCGCCATATAGCCGCGTCTCGGTCGTGAACCGCGACTGCGCTCCTGAACCTCCGCCGCTCGTACCATCAGTGTGCCTGTAGATATACAGCAGCAGGTGAAGCTATGAGTCCTACAGCGATACGCAAAGCCACTTAAGCAGCCAAGGGTCTATGAAGGACGTACCAGAGCATGGCACTCGTGTCGTGCGCTGGAGTGTGACCGCGTCGCGTTGGGATCTTCATCTTCCTGCTCATATCACAGCGCTTGTTAGTCACTTCGCTCCACCTCACACGTGCTTACGTACGCAAAGAGAGCTCGAGACGCACCGCGTAAGGTGCGTGAAGTCAAAGCTCGCAGCCTTTGGACGCATGCTCGCGTCTTTCTCCGGTGTCTCGGGATCGCCAGTGCCATTGCTACCAGCAGCAGGAGTAGCCGTTGATGCACTGCTACCGCTCTGTTGCCCTACCTTGTGGCTGAACAGGTTCGTGAACTCCTTGTAGCTGATCTCGCCGCTGCCGTCCGTATCAACTGCGTGCGCCAAGTGGCGGAACTCGCGCTCCGTGAACTCCAGTCCAAGCTGCTTGAGCTGTTGCAACATCGCGTCGCCACAGACGGTCAGTGTCCGACGGTACAAGACAGAGAAGAGAGAGTTGCGCTCAAAACGCAACGCACGCCTTCGCGGAACTCCGAGTACGACAGGTTCCCGCTGTGGTCGTCGTCAAACGAAGCGTACGCGTCGTTGATCCGCGGTGCGAACGCGCGGACCTTGCACTGCACTGCGGCTCGAATGCCGTCCTCCTATGACACGCGCACACGCGGTCCATCCACTCGGTTGCTGTCAGTCACCGCGTCGTTGCTACCACAGCTCAAGGACGCGCGAGTCAGTGAATCAGAGTCTGTGAGCGACGTACATCGACGCCTGCAGGCTTCTCGAGCGCCGAGTTGCGTAAGATCAGGAACGGGTCGTGCGCTGGGCCGTGGTGCACTGCTTGCGCCTGGATGCGCGCGTGGACACTCGGCTTGCCGTCGAGGTCGAGCACAGGACCAAACAAGAGCTCGACGAACTCGGCGTACTGGAGCCGGCCGTCGCGATCAGTGTCGAACGTCTCGGCGGTCTCGCGCACTTGCTCTGGCGCGAGACACACGCCTTGGCGCCGGAGGTTGCTGTCGAGCTCGTGCATCGTGATGTAGCCGTCTTTGTCGGCGTCCCAGTCGCGAAAGACTTTGCGGCACGGCCGCGACGCGTACTTCTTGCGCAAGAGGTTCACGACGTGCTGCGCATCAGGGTAGAGCGCTTGGTCGCTCGTATTGATGAGAGACGCGTGCGTCTCTGTTGCTGCAGGTGACGATCGTGCTGCTCGAGACGACTTGGTCGCAGTTCCAGTGCGGCTGCTGCCGCTGCTTGCGTCTGGACGACCGTAGATGAACGCACAGAAGTCTTCGTACCGAAGGCTCCTACGACGTTCAGACGCACGGGCGTGTCAGTTTGAGAGCAAGACGCACAGACTTGAAGGGCATAGCGCGGTGACGTACGACGCTGGGAGCGTGCTGATGTGCTCAATGACGCGCTTGACCTTGTCAGGTCCAAGTCGCGACGCAAAGCCGAGTGTCGCGATCATCTCACGCACTTCAGAGCCGCTCAAGTGGCCGTCTTTGTCGCGGTCCCAGTTCAGGAACGCGACGCGGAGACTCCGCTTGCCTTCGTACCGATCGCGCAAGAGGCCACAGAACGCGTCGAGCCCGTTTACGTCGTTTGTCGCGGGCTTTGGGCGACTCGCAGCGCTTGTGAACGTAGCTATGCGCGCGTCTGGGTCGTGCACTTTGACTGCCCACTGCACTTCGCAGCCGCTCTGTGAACGCGAGACGCCGCTCTCGTCCGAGTGGCCATGTGAAGTTGTCGATGATGAGGTCTGCGTTCCGATTCGAGGAAGACTGAAGGCACAGCGCTGTTGTGAGTGAGCCACCCACTGTGGTGAGGACTTGAAGAGCAACAGCGCACCTCTGCTGGAGCTTAGTCGGCTCGTCAGTCGCTCGGTTGCTCTCGTAGCTCTTCCGCTCGCTGCTTCCTCGCGCGCTCTGTGTCATCGAGTTAGAAGACACAAGACACAAGGCACCGTGTTAGATCCAACGCTCGCGTGCGCACATCAGGGCAGAAGAGCAATGACCGCACCTGAATGCGGCGCTTGAACGTCTGCTGGTGCGTCGCTGCAGCTTCGAGTGACGTCGTCGTCGCGCTCGCTCGCGCCGTTACGCATCCGCTTCGCTTCACAGCGTTGACCGAAGTCTTTTGCGTTCCGTTTACTTCTTGATCGACTACAGCCGCGGGTATCGCTGGCGCTGGCGCAGCACTTCGAGGGGACGCTGCTGCAAATGCCACAACCGGGCGATGCAGCCGCGCAGGACTCACAGCAGAGCTCGGTCGCTGGTGCGCAGCATTGCTGCTCCCGCTCTGGTGCCGCCGCGACCGCATGCTCGCTGTGTCACTCTTGTGTGACGTGATGAAGCGCGCGTTGGTAATGTGCACGTGCAGGTCCTTCATGTAGCCATTGACAAGCGCTTGAAGAGCTATGAATAGCCCAAATGTCTGTGATTGGCCAGATAAAGTGCACGTATCTACCATTCACTACCGTCTGCGCTCTCGCTTCCGCTCGTCGGCACGAAGAGGTGGAAGCCCATGGACGCGACGCCGCAGAGCGCAGCGCTCGTGACGATCGCGCGCGGCGTGCGCAGCTCGCCTGGCAGGAGCGCAAGACCGGCTGAGAAGCCGCCGAGGAACGGGTTGAGCAAGTCGCTCTTGCCGCGAATGCGCTCGAGGCTGCACGAGACGCCGCCAAAGATCCCGAGGAAGCTCGCAAAGCCAAACATGTTGCGGCCGCAGAGGAACGCGAATGACTTGGCCATCTCCTTCGCGACTGTCGTGTTGCCTTTGCTTGCGACGCGCTCGACCCAGAGCGCGTCCGGCGCGTTCAATAGCGCGTACCCATCGACGCCGATTGTCCACGCGAGCCCAGCGCCGAGGCCGCGGTACACGAGCAGCGCAGTCGACGACACGCAGTCGGACGACGTCGTCTTGCTGTTCACTGGCGCGGCGGGCTTTGCATTGCGCGCAGCGTGCTCGTCCGCGGCGCGCGCTGCGATGAGAGCAGTGACGACCATCGGCGCGACTGGCCGCGCCGTGCCGGCAGCGAGCGCGAGCGACGGCGCAGGTAGCGCGCGCTTCCCGAGCATCGTCGTCGTCGTTGTCGTCGGTGTCTTGGCTCGTTGCTCGTTGTCGTTGCTGGTGTCTCGCAAGCGGCAAAAACGTAGCGCAACACTGAAGTATACTGAAAGCAAATGTATTTGCAGCTCAAAACAATCGCCATCACTCAAATAGGAAATGCGAGCCAATTGTCTGGCTATTGTTTTGAGCAATATGTCCAATAGTGAAATCAAGTAGTGACGGCTTGAACAGCAAGCCCGAGCAACAACATGGAGATGGCAGCGGGAGACACTGCTGTGCGTGACGACAGCACGCAGGAGCACGAGGTGTCTACGAGCGATGTGCCTGCTACGACAGACGAAAACGACACAGCTAATGAACAACAGAGCGCGTCTGCATCTCCACAGCCAGCAGCAGATGCAACACTCGAGCGTTCACAAGACCTTACGACGCCAACTGCCACCGACACACAGGACGACTACCGCCTCACATTCTCTGCGGCGCAAGTGCGCGTGAAAGAGCAACAGGCGCGACTCGAAGCAAAGATCGCAGCAGACGAGCAGATCCTCGCGCTCCGCAAACAGATCGTTGCGCTCGAACACGACAAGCAGGCGCTCGAGCGGCGCGAGACACAGACGACCGAGCGCCTACAGCGCGTGCAAGAAGGCGTCGATGCAATCATGAGCGAGCACAAGCGCACGCTCAGCGGCATGCGCAACGACTTGCACGTCGCAACACTCGTTGCGGCGCTCGAGACAGAGAAAGCGACGCGCACAGAGCTCCAGGACGCGTTCGCAACGCAGAACACCGCGCTCTTGGCTGCGACTGAGCGCGTCGAGACGCTGAGCGAGCAGGTGCGCAAGTACCAGACGACGGAGACTGTGCTCGCGCAGTCGATCGCGCACTTCCAGCACCGCGTCGAGAGCAAAGACGCGCAGCGCGTTGCGTCGATTGAGCGCATCAAGCGCGAGCGCGACGCTGCGCACTCCGTAGCGACTGAGACGCTGCGCCAGGAGCTCGCAGCAGCGACGCGAGCTGAGCAACTGGCGCAGGAAGAGCTCCTGAATACACAGACTGCGCTCCAGGCGCTCGAAGCGCGCGTCGCCGACACGAGCACGCGCGAACAGGAGCTCGAGACCGAGAGAACAGCGCTCCGCACGCAGATCGAGACGCTCACGACCGACAAAGCCGTGCTCGTGCGCAAAGCCGAGCAGCTCCAGCGCGCCGACGCACAACTCCGGAGCCGCGTGAAGACGCTCGACGACGAGCTCGAGGCCGAACGAGCAAAGTCACAGGCGCTGCGTGACGAAGTCGCAGAGCTCACGAAGATCGCGAGCGATCTCATGGAAATGGCCGAGAAGCACCAGCGCGAGACGCACTTGCGCACAGGCGCGACGCGCAGTGGCGACGACGAGTTCATCGCATCGCGCAAGAAGCGCTTGCGCATGTCGATCGGCTGATGCGCTCTTCAGTATCACGGGAGTTCATCGTCAAGTGTGTCAGTCAGTTGTGTTGTTGGTCTCACTGCCTGTAGCATCACTGGTCATCCTCCCACTGCCTCTTGATGGCCAGCGATGGACGTCGGCTCGAGCCTCAGGCTGCTTATGAGCACGTCCAGTGGCGCTGTAGACGACAGTCATGACGATTGAGTGTGAGAGAGTGATAGCGAAGGATGGTAGTGTATTGCGTGAGTCGATGCGAGACGCGAGCGCTCATAGACTGTCGCTACGTCTGCGATCGACCGTTCGCTGGCGCTGGAGATGCTGGTGAGACCTTGTGAAGCGCTGGGGCGAGTCGTCTACTTGCGACGCTTGCCGCTGAAGAAGTCCTTCTCGCGCTGCTCGAACGCAGCGAGCTTGGCGTTCTGCGCCTGGAGAATGCGGTTGCGCATTTCATTGCGGCGCTCTGCGAGCGACCGTGGTTGCTCGGCACTCGTGTTCGAGAGCGACGCCGCGAGCAAGAGCGCGACGACAACGCAGCGGGCGATCGTGTTCATCTTGAGTGGCCGTGTGAAGTCTTGAGTAGTGCTTGGAAGGCTTGAGAGACTTGATCGGCTTGTGAGGTTGAGCGCCAAAGTCAGAATGCTTGAGCAAGTAGTGCTTCACGAAGAGCACCGAGACATCGGCGGTGCACCAGAGCACCAGAGCACCAGAGCACAGCACCAGAGCTCCAGAGCACAAGCGCATGACCTGCGACGTCGCGGACCAGGATCCAACCAGGATCAGGACTTCCGATGCTGATTGGCTCATTTCAGTGCTATTTTAGTCGCAATAGGAAACCCGATAGTGACAAAATCAACGAAGCGCACACAAAGGCACTTGATTTTATCACTAGGATGATCTTGCAAATCGTTCTGTGTCTTAGGTACTTGGACCTGTTGCTCCGGTGGTCGCGCTCTGCTCGGGCGGGACGTAGCACATCATACGGATCCACCGACGCCGGCGCACAGACGCGCCGAGGCGCTTCATGCTCGACTTGCCGCGCGCGAGGTGGAGCTTGAAGCGCGGGAAGTCGGTCGCGTAGCTCCAGCCTTCGTCGTCGCACTCGGTGTAGTTCTTGTCGATCTTCCACGGCGACGTCCAGATCCAGTGCGGCGGCAGTGCGATCTGCTCAAAGCTGAGCTCAATGTCGCCGTTGCGGTTCGTGAAGCGCTCGCGGTCGGTCGGGAGCAAGTGGTTCGGGCCCCACTTACCAAAGATGCTCACGCGCTGGTTCTCAAAGATCTCTTCGAGCGCGACACTGCCGTCCAAGTTGCTATTGTACCGCGCAAGGACGGCGCGGCGCTGCTGTGGCGTTTGACCAGTGCCATTTGCTGCACGCTGTGGCGTCAGGCCGGTGTCAGACGTGCGTGTTGCGTCGGACATAGTCGCGTCTGACGGTTCCGAGGCATCGCCAGCGTCTGCTTCCTTCTCGAGCGCCTTGTAGAGTTCGTCAAAGAGGAGCTTCGTAGACTTGACGACGCCGTCTTTCGTCGCCGATGCGATCTTGCTCTTGAACATCGTGCTCTTGGAGAACGGCACGCCAATGTACGCGCGCGCGAGGAGCTTCCCGTCGACTTCGCGGCTGATCTCAAAGACCGTCTCGACTGTAAAGCTGTCGCCGTACGGGACGTCGTGGAGCGCGAGCTTCGACTCGACGACAAAGTGGTCGGGGTCTGCAACATCACGCTTGCTCGAGAACAGCACGTGCTGCGCCTGCGTCGCGAGTGTCGACGGTGGTCCGAGGCTCGAGTTCGACTGCGCGCGGTACTTGATCGTCCGGACCTGACCGCCGTGCTCTGGCGAGTCGACCCAGTCGCTCACGTCGTGCTCAGCGTCGCCGCTCGCTTGGTAGTAGCCGGTCCAGCGACTCTGGGAGCCGTTTGCATAGTAGAGATCAAAGAAGTGGAGTCCGTCCTTGACGCTTGGGTGCACTGCGTACTCGCCGAGGAGCGACCGCTCGTCGTCTTTGCTCACGAGGAACGGCGTGGCGGGCGTCGCAGACGCGAGTGCGCCGCCGTTTGGACTCTCAAGCGTCTTGTTGAGCAGCTCAAAGAGCAACTTGGTCGATGACCCGACGCCTTCGCGCGTCGCCGAGATGATCTTGGACTTGAACATGCAGCCTTTCGAGAACGGAATGCCGAGGTAGACGCGCGCAACGAGCGTCCCGGTCGCAGCGCTGCGCTCGAGGACCGTCACCGTCTCGACGTTGAAGCAGTCGCCGTACGGAATGTCGTGGAGAAAGACCTTCGCTTCGAGCACGAGCTTGTCCGCGTCTGCTGCGTCTATGAACGCGACGTGCTGCGTCGTCGTGTTCATCGTCGACGACGGTCCAATACTCGCGTTCGTGAGCGACCGGCAGCTCAAGACGCGCACTTGGCCGCCAAACTCTTTCGACGGCGTCCACTCGCCAATGTCCATCTCTGAGTCGCCGCGCACGCGGTAGTACTCTTGCCACTTGTCCGCTGTGTTGTTGGCGTAGAAGAGGTCAAAGAACGTGCCACAGGTCGTGACCGACGAGTGGATCGCGTACTCGCCCAAGAGCTCGCGTTCTGACTCGGACGACACGAGGAACGGCGTGACAGACGCCCCGGGGGCACTATTCACACTGTACGTCAGTGTCAAGCCAAGGTGGCCGAGGATCGCATCGGACGGCGACGTCACGGGCCACGCGCAGCGCATGTGCGCGTCCTGCATGCCGACAAAGCCAAACATCTCGCGGAGCGAGATCGCGGTCTCGCCGATCTTGGTCGTGAGGTACCGCAAGTGGATCTCGTAGACGTGGAAGACCATGATGTCGGGAAGGCCGCAGAAGCTCCCAGTCGTTGAGCCAACCGCGCGGCACTCGTCGCACTCGCTGCACGCGTGATCCTGGAAGTGCCACGCGAGCGTCTCGCGCCACGTCACGACGCCTTTGTCGCACGGCTTAGGGACCGACTGGCCGACTGGCACGTGCGCGTGGTCGTGGAGCTCCGACTTGTACTTGACGACGACGTAGAACTGCCGAAGGGACCCTTCCTTCGTGTACGTCATGTCGTCCACAGCGACTTCGAGGCGATGCGACTTGAGGTTCAGCGCTGCTGCAGTCGATGGCTCGCTGTTCGATGAGCCGCTCGCAGTGAGCGCTGCTGCCGCGTCGCTGCCATTGCTCTCGCTCGCGTCTTTCACGAGCAGCGCAGAGCTCACAGTCGCGTCGATGCGACCTGAGACGCGACCCTGGATCGCGCGCTTCGTCAAGACGCAGAGCCACTTGCGCGCTGCGAGGTCGTCTTCGGCGCGGAAGAAGTACGTCCCACCGAGCGTCCCGCGCACTTCGAGCGTGTTTGCGCCAAACTCGAGCGGGTCGGCGGGCTTGACTGCGTAGACTGCCAAGGAGCCTTTGATGTTGATGCTCCGGCGCGCGGCGTCGGCGTTCGGGTAGTACTTGATGCGGCCGTTCGCGTCGAGCACGACGTACCGCTTCTTCCAGTGCTTCCCGCGCTGCACGCCTTTCTTCACGAGAAGCCAGCCGTCGAGCGCGTCGTCGCCGAGCGCGAGCAAGCTCTCGATGAACTCGCTCTTGTTCACGACCGAGTCGGACACGAACGGCAGTGCGTAGTACGTCGACCGCCGCGGCAGCAGCGCGCGGATCTCAGACTCTAAGCGCTCTTTCACGCTCGCGTGGCGCTTCAGCGCTGTCGTCTTTGGACCAGCAGATGCACTGAGGTTTGCGCCTGAGCCAGCGCTCGTGCGCGAGCGCGTCCCGCGCGCAGCGCCGTTCGCAGTGCGACTTGTTGCAGTCGTGCCAGTCGGCGCTGCTGCTGCTGGTGGTTGTGACGGAATGCCGGCTGCTTTTGCGGCCGTGACAGGGAAGACTGTGAATGCGACGCGGAAAAGCACGACGACTGTCGCGATGCCGACTGTGATGACCATGAACAGGTCGACGAACTCCTGGTACCCATTGCGGTGCTGCAGTAGCGGTGCGGGACACCCAGGTTGCAGTGCATCGGGTGCTTGCGTCGCCATGCTGGCAGCAGATCGAGCGAGTAGAAGCGAGCGTCAAGGCGCGTAGCAGCAGCAGTCAAGCTCTCTCTCTCTCTCTCTCTCTCTCGTACGCGCTTGCTTCGATGATGGCGACGATGCACGGAGCGGTCAACTGGAGCACGAGCACGGGCAGCAAGAGAGCAAGCACGTTGGCGCTCTTGATTACAACTGCTCGAAGCAAGGTGTCTAGATCCTCGCATTGAACGCCAGTTGCACGATTTAGTATGGACATTTGTATGCTCCTGACCCGGAAAAGTCAGTCTTGAGTATCTCCGAATAAGTACGAAATATCCCTATTTACTTGTAGTTTGTATGCAATCGACCAAATGACGCGTATTGTGACGGAGCGCACAATCAAAGTGCGGTGCAGCAACAGCAGCAGCATCATCGAAAGCAACGCGCCACAAACATTAACCAGCGCAAGCCATCCTTCATACTTGTGAATCGAGAGTATGGGCAATGCTATCATTGCGCGATGCGAGAGTTCGAGCGGTGATCGCCTTGAGATGTTCTGAAGCAGCAAGTTCGAGTTACTACAGTTCCAACACTTGAAGTTAGTACATTATATTGTGTTCATATACAAAAATAAAACATTGTGCGCACCACATAAATTGTGTAGCGTTGAAGCTCTCAAGATCAAGCTCGTAACAGACACATACTCAAGACACTTGACCGACTGCGCACCACACCTCGCGATGGCTGCAGCATCCGACGCGAGCAAGACGCTGCGACGAGCGACGTGTATGCACTGCCTGCTGCATTTGCGCTTGTTTGCACTTGTCTGTGGTGATCGCTACACCGTTGTGTGGTGACAGTGCGAATGAGAACGTGGCGCTTCGATACAATATCTAACGACTGCATCGTCCTTGTCTGTCTGCGCATGTGCTGCAGACGTGCAGGTGAAAGACCTGACACCTGGTTCGCATGGTCACAACCTCGCTCTCCGAGTCGTGTCAGTCGCGCCTGCAGTCGAGAAGAAGCGGTACGACGGCAGCGTGTCGCGACTTGCTGAAGCCGTGCTTGCGGACGAGACCGGCTGCGTGACGTTCACAGCTCGCAATGGTGCGTCTTGTGATTGCACTAACTGTCGTGAGCATTGGGACGGCTACGTGTGGTATACACTGCCAGCACGAACACTCAAGCCCCTTGTTCCTTCTCTCTTACTCCTTGTGACGTACACACAGACCAGATCGAGTTGCTCGCACCAGACGCAGTGCTCGTGGTGCGCAACAGCAACGCCGACATCTTCAACGGCTTCATGCGGCTGAACGTCACGCAGTGGGGTAAACTCTCGCGCCATCCGGACGGCATTGCGTCGACGCCTGATGCGCCAGCGACAGTAAACACGGAGAACAACGTGTCGGCGATCGAGTACGAGCTCGTGACAGTCGAAGACGGAAGCGACGAGTGAGAGAGAGAGAGCAAGTGTGGTGCGAGTGCGAATCGACGCAACTTCAGCTTGCAGTCTCAACTACGAAGTGCACGAACGCTTGCAGTGCCTCCTGTCGCCGTCCCGACAGCTACCGCTACTGCTCGCAGTTCGATCGAGGCCGAATCGCTCAGCTGCTCGTCGCTTGAGGCAGCTGTCGTGTGCATGTGAATGCTCGTTTGCTCGTGAATGTGATGCACGCAGTCGTACGCTCTAGTGTCGTTTGTGTGTGTGTTTGATCTTGCCATGCGCATGAACGTCGTGCTGATCAAAGAGCATCGCCACGGTCAAGCATGTGTCGCTTCATGCTCAACAACTCATATACGTCATCTAAACAGGATTCAAAGACCTGCTTATGTTGATTATAGACTTTGTATTACCAGTACGCATATTTCCGCATGCTAGAATTTGTATTCTTGTTGTTGCACCAAACACTAGCGTTAATGTCTAGCGCACATTGTAGAGTATAAATCCCATACAGCACGGTTGGCTGGCTGAGCTCGAATGCCTTGAACGCAGAGCAACATGGCGTCAAGCGCCTTCGCTTCGACGCATTCCTGCTAATCACACGAACAGAAGAGAGACACCATGGGCGTTCGCACCAAGACCGTGAAGGGCTCGGCCATCAAGATCATCGAGAAGTACTACTCGCGTCTGACTCTCGACTTCGACAACAACAAGCGCGTGTGCGATGAGGTGGCGATCATCCCGTCGAAGCGCATGCGCAACAAGATCGCGGGTTACATCACGCACCTCATGAAGCGCGTGCAGCACGGCCAGGTGCGCGGCATCTCGCTCAAGCTCCAGGAGGAGGAGCGTGAGCGCCGCCTCGACTTCGTGCCGGAGGTCTCGGCCATCAACACGGAGAGCATTGAGATCGACAACGACACCAAGGACCTCCTTGCGCACCTCGACCTCAAGCTCGCGGGTGTCCACGTGCCGCAGGTACGCACGCGACTGCATCTTCTTGCATCACAATCATCCGTTCAATGCCGGAGCCGATGAACAAAGAGCAACAAAGCGCTGCCTGATCGAGAGAGGCTGCTGTCGTCGCTCATCCGAGTGGCGACGCAGAGGATCTCTCAGGCGCCTTTGGTCGGTGTACCCATTGCCCACTGCGCTTGCATGTGCATACACATCACTCTTCTCTTTACGAGAGAGTGATGCGTATGCACGTGCGAGCGACGTCTGCAACGATTGTGTGTATGTGCTGCTGCCTGCTTTGTCTGGTCATGGCTTCTTCGAGTCGACTCCCGACTCGCACGCTTGGCAGCAGCACAGTGACATCGCCACTCGCACGCGCTCGTTCATCGGCTCCCTCGGCACATTTGCTCGCAAAGTGTCGAGGTCGCAGCCTGCTAACGCTCACCGTTTGTCTCTCCTCATAGCCGAAGGCTCGCGAGCACCACCACCACCGCAACTAGACAGCTCGCTCGCGTAGCACGAGCAGTCTGGCAGACGGCGCCTTGTCTGCGTGATTGGACTCGGCAGGAACGGATAGGAGGCCGCGCTCGGTCGTAACACACACTGAATGCACCTCTGACCCCATTAGGTCTTTCTTCGCTCGTGTCTTGTCTCGTTCGTCCTCTGGTGTCTACTGTTGTCGTCTCTAGCCCATGCGGTACTCGTGTGAACCGAGGTCCTTGGCTGCGAGTGCCACCGTCTCAGAACTCGGTCGACTGCTTCATGATCGCAAAGAACTCGGTCTCGTCGATCTCGCCGTCCTGGTTCTGGTCGAACTCGTCGATCATCGCCTGTGGTGCACGACTGAAAGCATCAGTTCACTGCATCACACCACGAGCTGCGCTTGATGGCACTGAAGTGCGAGTGCGCGCACCTGCAGCTCGTCGTCGCCGAGGTTCTCGCCCAGTTCCTTTGCCACTCGCCGCATTTTCTAGATCGAGGAGGACGTCAACCACATACACGAGCGTTGAGTCGCTTGAGAGGCGGCAGTGCTTGGGCAATGACAACGTACGCGCAGTGTGATGTGACCGCTCCCGTCTTCGTCAAAGAGCGCAAACGCCTGCAGATCAACAGATCAGCCGCATGAAGCGTGAGATGCAAGCAAACTCAGCGACAAGTACTGACAGCAAGTAAACGTACGCGCGCGATCTCTTCGTCTGGGTCTCGCGCGAGGATCTTGCGTCGCACTGTGCGTCAGGTCAAGCGTCAGTCCTGCATCTCCAGCGTTTGGTGCTCCTAGCTCTTCCAAGACGCAAACGATGAGCTTTACATGTACGTACTAATCTCCATGTAGTCGCTGAACTCGACGCGACCTGACCGGTTGATGTCGACCTCCTCGACGAGCTCTAGCACTTCGCGCTTCTTCACTTGGAACCCGAGCGCGCGCATCAGCACCTAGTGAACCACATCATTAGATCACTTGACACACAAGGACGCAAACCACACCCGCCGAGTCAACACCATACTTTGAGCTCGTGATAGTCGATGCTGCCATTCTTCTCGGCATCAAAGAGCTCGAACGCCTCTTTGAGCTCTTTCTTCTGGTCATCCTGGAGCTCCTGCTTCACGCGACGATGGCGAGTGTGTGGGACCGCACCACTGCTGCGCACATGGCGCTGCTCGTAGCTGTTGTTGTTATTGTTGCCAGCGCCAGTGCGTCCGCGCAGCGCGTACGATCCGCTCTCGACTGCGCCGCGCCGCATGCCTCTCGCGTGTGTGTGTCGCTTGCTCAAGAGATACCGATTCACACATTCGCGTCGTTTCGATCTTTGTTGATTGAGTGACACGTCAGTATTCCGAGGGTCCTTGGTCAGCGACATCAAGCTTGGCAGCAGCACCAAGCGCACCAAGAGCGCGCTCAAGACGAGGCATGGCGATGAATGCGTCGACGTTCTCGACCGGCATCTCGGTGCAGTGGCCGCGCGCAGAGCGCCAGCACACGGTCGCTGCGTCTCCGTTCTTTGCTGATCTACCGAGCAACGAGTCGACAGCATCTACAGTATCGCCAGACACGCAGCATGACACTAAACGCTTGAGCATGTCCTCTTCACGGAAGCACGACGACGAGGAGAACTACACGGGCTGCCAAGAGCTCGCGTACCAGTACGCTGTCGAGCAGACAAAGTCTGCTGTGCGCGCTGTGCTACTCAAAGCGAACTCGAGCTGCTACCACCAGGTCCTGCGGTACTTTGAAAAGTACATGCGCACGAGTCCACTGGACACGAGCAGCGCGTACGTGACGTTCCCAGAGCTCCACGGCTTCCCGACCGCCGCAGTGCTCGCTGGCACAGACGCGACGTTCAGCGACGTGTGGGTAAGTCCGCTGTGTCAAGTGCTCCAGCGATCGTTCCCGATCGTGTTTGTTGTGAGAGAGGACTTCCCAAACGCGCGGCGCATGGTCGAGTGGATGGCCGAGCAGCTCGACGGCGTCCGGCGCGTGCGTGCGCGCGAAGAAGACTGGCTCGTGGCGCAGATCGACGGCTTTGACATGCTCGACACAACGATGGAGGCCGCTCAGCGCGTGCAGTCGGTCGCTGCGACAGCAGGACGCAAGCAAACGCTCCGGACGCGATCGGCCCGCTCGGCGTACGCCGGTCGTAGCGCAAAGCCGCCGTCTAGCAACGCAAGCAAAGACAAAGAGAGCGAGAGCGACGGCGGTGATGACGATGCGTTCGTTGCGTTTGAAGAAGACGATGCGAGCGACAGTAGCGACGACGACGACGAGGACCAGAGCTGGCGCCGCGTCGGTCCTGGCAAGCGCTCAAAGCGCCCGCGCTCTCGTCGTCCGGTGAAAGCTGCAAAGAAAGCGAGCGTAGCGGACCGTCCGTACTCCAAGTGGACGATGGAGCAGCTCCTCATGCGCATCCAGACCGACTTGGACGTGCCCATGGGCCAGGACGACCCCTGTGCGATGTGGCTCGCGACGCTCCACGACCTCATCCACGTCAAGCTCGACGAGGTCCTCGAGACGCACGCGCACGATCTCGCGCGGTCGATCCAGAGCTACAACGACGCCATCGACTGGCTCAAGACGCGCATCGTCATGTGCCGGTCGCTCCAGAGCAGCCACGCAACGGTCTCGACCGTGAGCGTGCGCTCGACCGAGTACTCGCTCGCGCAGCTCCTGCACGCAGTGCTCACACGCTTCGTCGCGTATCTCGACCACGCGAGCGCATTCGCGGCCGCCGCGGCGTTTGCTCCGACCGAGCCCGCGCCGCTTGAAGCCGAGGCGCCGCTGCCGTCCGAGTCGCTCGCGCGGCGATGGCGCCAGCGCATTGCGAACGTCCTGCAGCGCCACGAAGACTACTACCAGCTGCACCACTTCAGTAGTAGCAAAGGAGAGCGCGCGACACCGCAGCGCTCGCCGTTTGCGCTCGTGTGCATCGAGCAGCTCGAGGCGTTCAGTCAACACGTGCTCGACGACTTCCTCGTCACATGGACGAACCACGTGCGGCAGCAGCAGCTCGCGCGGCCACACGCATCGGAGACTGCGACGCGTTTGGGCTTTGTCGTCGGCGTCGCGTCCGCCGCGTCGCCAGCGCTGCGGCACATCAACGTCTCGATCGCGGCGCACTTGGACGTACAGTTCTTCGCGCTCGAGGACTCGCGCAAATGCTTTGACGACATCCTCGAGGCGCTCGTGGTCGACGCAAGCCTCCCGCTCTGCCTCAGCGGCGACGTCCTGCGCTGGGTCGCGGCGCGCCACCGCACGACGCAGTCGATCACGCGCTTCCTCCACGCGCTCGCGTTCGTGTTCTTTCACCACTTTGCGCACACGCGCTGGAGCTTCGTGAGCCACTTTTGCCTCGACGCGCACGCGCGCAGGCCGCTCCAGAGCGTCCAGGCACCGCCCAAGCGCCTTGTGAACTGGATGCGCCGCCTTGGACTGCGCGCAACGAGCCTCCACGACTACTTGCTCCTCTTTAGCGACGCAAAGCTCCTCGAGCTCGAGCAGCTCGTCGTCCCAACTGGTGTGCGCAGTGGCGACTGGCTCGAGCTGCTGCTCCAGGACGTCGCGTCGCTGCGGCACCAGCGCGTGCGCTGGGGCGTTGGCTGGAAGTGCTTCCGCGCTGCGTGCTCGTGGCTCGACGTTGCGCTCCAAGGCGACGCGTTCACTGCGTACTTGGCCGAGGCGCTCGACGGGAAGCTCGCGAACGCGCGCAAGGTGCACATCGTGGTCCAGCGCCTCGACACGAGCTCGCTCCACGTCGTCGCGGCGCTCGTGGACGACTGGCGCGCAATCTGCGCCGCGAGCGCGCGACTCAGTGCTGCAACAAGTGACGACGACGTCGCGGCCAAGCAGAGCGCGTCGGCGCTCGCTGACACAGTCGCTGTGCTCGAAGAGCTCACGCTCGTGTGCCAGTACGCGATGGCGACCGCCGGCCAGAGCGCAACGCAGCGCATGGTCGCGCGGCTCCGTGACGAAATCAAGAGCGTGTTCATCGACCGCCTGGTCGTCGCGTTCGTGCAGCCGCCGCGGACGCACCGCACGAGCGCGCGCGTACTCGAGTGGCTTGTCGTACGCGCGACGGCGCCGCTCGAGGCGCGGCTCCACATCAACTACTACGACCAGCTCAAGGCCATGCTCTTGGACCTCGACGATGTGAATGGCGGCCACGTCGACGGCACGTCGTGGGTCAACGACGTCAGTCTCGCGTTCCTGTACTACCAAGAGAGCGCTGGGATCTACTTGAGCCTCCGCGAGTGGTACGAGTCGTTCGCGCAGGCGCTCGCAGACGAACTCGGTCGCCCGAGCAAGACGTCAGCGATTGTGAAGCGCTCCGACGGCGCAGCGGATGAAGACGACGATCCAGTCACAGTCGAGACCAAGGCGCGGTTCCTGCGCGCGTTCTGCACGCTGCGGCACTGGGGCTTTGTCAAGAGCCTCGCGAACGGCTCCTCCTCCTCGAAGCAGGACAGCGACACGATCGAGAAGGTCGTGTTCATCTAAGTAGTGCCCCAGGAGGCACTAAAGACAATAAATGAGAGAGGCATAGGACTATTAAAATAGAGAGAGGAGGCAGCGAGCGCACGATGCAAGTGGCGACTGCAGTTGCGGGCGTATGCTGCAGCGCGTGACTGGCGTGGATCGCGCTGTCATGAGGCGCAGACGCAGCGTGTTTGTAGTCGTCTTGCGAGATGCTGTCGTCGTCGTCGTCTCTTCTGGCAATGGCGCTTAGTCGTCGCCCCGCTCAATAGCTGCTCGCGAGAGCAAACACAGAGAGAAGCACAAGCACACAAACGTAAGCAACAGTGCATACATGAAGGTTGAGAAAGCGGCAGCACTCGTCAGGCAATCGAAAGCAGTGGACGCACCGCCTGTGTTGTAATGCAGCAGCTTCTCAATGAGGTCGACGTGCGTGAGCATCATGCGGCGGCAGCAATAGCGCTTGAGCGAGAGCTCGTCGAGCGCGTCGCGCTCCGTGTAGTCCGCGCGCAGGAGGCCGAGGTACGACTCCCACTTGTTCGCGAGCACCTTGCCGCACGTGAAGCAGCGGACAGGGACGATCATGGTGGTGCTTGCTCCTGCAGTCGCTCGCTCGTTGTGTGTGTGTGGAACGAACTGCTGGGCGATCGATCGCTCGAGTGCGACGACTCGACTCGAGCCAATCGAATTGGCGGTGGTACTGTATGTGATTAAACTAAATACGAATACACAGTACTGTAGTTAGTGAAATAAGTACGATGCAAACCACATGGAAATCATCATTGGCATAACCCAAGACGCGCGAGAATGGGCGGAGCCGACGACAGCGACGAGCGCGCGAACGAGAACGCGCAGCCGAACGCGCTGGCAGCGACAGCAGCAGCGCTTGCATCTGCTCAAGCGCTTGCATCGCCTGCTGCAGTCGACGCGGCTGACGACGCAATTGCAAGTGCAAGTGACGCAGCAGCAAGCAAACGCAAGCTTCCGGCAGCCGCAGACGTCGCTTCTTCTGGTTCAGCTCTGCAGCAGAAAGAAGAAGAAGACGAAGCGGCAGTTGATGATGTCCATGACGAGAACGTCAATGCGTCGAACACAGCGGTGCGAGCTGCTGCTGCTGCTGTTGACAACGAGCGCAACACGACAGCTAATGCAGCGCCTGTAGTCGAGAAGACTGTAGCGGATCCGGCTGTGGCGGACCCGCCCATCGCGTGCGTCGACGAGCGATCGACTCCAAGCGACAATCAGGCTCCAGAGAACGAGCTGAAAGCGAATGCGCCAAACGCAATGCCGCTCGATGAAGCACCTACAGCAGCGAAGAGCGAAGACGCGGCGTCGACAGAGGAACGAATGACCGATGCGATTGAAGCAGCACTCGGTGCCGATGCGACTGCAGCAGCTCCGACGCCATCAATTGATGTTGTCGACGTCTCAATGACGAGCGAGCAAGCGACTATTGCAGTAGTTGTAAGCGTCAGCGTCGTCGCGACAGAGACAGCGGACGCTCCGCAGTCTCCAACTGCTGCTGCTGTCACGGCAGATGCGCCAGTGGTAGCGAGATCTCATGATCTCGCTGCAGCAGATGAAGACAGCGCGATGGACGCCGACCAGACGAGCGAGAGTGCGTCTGCAGCAACAGCTGAGACGAGTAACCAGCGCGACGAGACTGAAGCGACCGAGTCAGTACTAGGGCCACAAGCAGATGAGCCGATGAGCGACGCGTCAGCGAATGCAGTGGCGACCGCATCGGCAGCAGAAGCGGCAAGAGGTGCGACTGAGTCAAACAGCGCAGTCAAAGACCACGAGATGGAGACGCCTGCCTCGGTCCTGACAAGCGCTGACGCTCCAGTCACTGCGTCTGACGCGGCACTCGCAACTCCCAGAGTCTCCACTGACGACGCGACTTCAGCGACGGACCAGGTCGTGGAGCCTGAAGCGCGTGAGCCGGAGACCATCGACCTCGTTGACGACGACGCGGCGATGGACGATACCGAGTCTGCGACTGTCAGCACGGAAGCAGCGACGTCCGCCGAGTCTCTGAACGACTCGCCAGCGCCCGCATCTGCCGACGGCGCAGCGAGTGTCCAGTGGTTCGACGACGACGGCGACGCAGACGGCGAAGACGAACTCATTCCAGTGCTCGCGCCGGAGCTGAGCGACGACGACGACGACCCGATCTTCCTCGGCACGACGAGCACGGACGAGACGTTCGCTTTCAGCCACGACGCGCTCGAGAGCTCGAAGCGCAAGCGCACGGACGGCGCTGCGAGTGATTCGACGCTCGAGATCGAGAGCGACTCGGACCAGAAGAAGAGCTCGAGCAGCTCAAGCAGCAGCAGCTCAGGCTCGGGCAGCAGCAGCAGTGGTAGTGGCAGCAGTAGCAGCAGCAGCAGCTCGTCGAGCGACAGCGACGCAAACCCCAAGTCAAAGCAGTCGTTCCCAGGCGCGACCAAGCGTGCGCGGTACACGTCGCCAGCGAAAGCCAAGTCGCCTACGAAGCGCCGTCAGCCTCGTGCCGCAGCGCCTGCTATGCGGCGGACGCTCCCGCCCGAGTTCCGCGACTTTGGGGCTGTCGACCGCGACGGCCGGGACTTGCCGATCCTCCGCGGCGCGTACTCGCTCAAGCGATCGCACCACCGCGCCGTCTTCAGCGGCCACTGGGGCTTTAGCGAGGCCGACTTTGTAGCAGGCGGCGATCGCATCAGCAAGTTCGAGTACACGTCCGTGGCGCTGACCGGTCGCCAGCGCGCGGCGTCGGACCGGCGGCCGTTCTCCGGCAAGTACACTGGGTACTTTAACTTTCGCCAGTTTAGCGGCAAGATCGTGCGCGTGCGTGAGGAGCACGTCGAGCTCCACTTCCTCAAGCTCCGGCGCGACGACGACG
This sequence comes from Pythium guiyangense, assembly GCA_003730235.1. Classification (NCBI taxonomy): domain Eukaryota; phylum Oomycota; class Peronosporomycetes; order Pythiales; family Pythiaceae; genus Pythium; species Pythium guiyangense. Next base: position 1,126,636 of record QXDM01000026.1, read on the forward strand.
CCAGCGCGAGTCACGCGACAGCGGACGAGTACGTCGCCGACAGCGACAGCTACGCCGGCAGTGACGACGAGACCGACGCAGCGTACGCAAATGCGCGGTATGAAGTGTACGGCAAAGGCAAGAACCGGTTCGGACGGTTCCTCATTCGCGGCTACTTGAGCCTCGCGGCCGGTGCGATCACAGTAAAGCGCAAGTACTTAGAGTAGGAGCGTCTTACACGTGGTGATTGTCGTCGTCGTCGTCGTCATTGTGATTGTGGCGTTGTGTCGGAGCGAGCAGGAGAGACTGAGAGTCGCAAGAAGTAGGAGGTAGTGAACACCGTTGTTGAGCAGGAGGCTCGTAGTGGTCGACTGCACATGCGCTCTGTGTTGTGTCCGTTCGTCCCAGTTGTTGCTGGTGGTAGTCTTGGAATGAGTTGAAGCAGTCGGTCGGTCATTTTTGTGAGTGAGTCGATCATGTTGACAGCACCATGAGCGGGCGGCGCCATGCATGATGGAGATCAGTCGGCAACGTCGTGAGGTTCGACGCCACGATCTCAATGTCGTGCAGCGATCGCGGCAGCGGCTGCTGCAAGCCAGCAGGCAGCTCTGTCATGTTGACGCGCGCGAGAATGACGTACCGCAGACGCTCGCGCGTGTGCTCGCTCACTGCTGCGTTGACGTCCCATGCGGCGAGCGTGCAGTTGTACAGCTCGAGGCCAAAGAGGTACCGAAAGCGCACAATGTGCGGCGGCGCCACGAGCGCCGCGCAGTGCGAGAAGATCACAATCATGACTCATTCATGATTCATGAGCACGTCCGGGTCGAGTGCGTCGAGCTCTGACTTGTGCATGTTCGTTGTAGTGAATCGACTGGACTGGATGTGACCAACTCCTCATTCGCGTTGCTATCAGCGCATGATCGTCGATCAGCACGGTCGTCACAGAGCCGAGAGTTGACACCCAACAAGAAGCGTACGAGCGCAAGGCCACCCGAGCGAGGTCATACTGCGACGCTCCTACAACCAAACACGTTAGAGAAATGGTTGGTGGCAAAGCAACAATCGTAAGAAAGGCAGTCTGCCGGTCGGTGTGATCGCAGTGAAGCGCAAGTACTTCGAGTAGGCGTGTCGTGCAGGTGGAGACAATGGCCGTAGTGATCGTCGTCGCCGTCGTCGCGATAGTTGCGTTATGCCGGAGCGATCAGGAGCAGGAGAGACTGAGAGTCGCAGGAGGAAACGATGGATGTAGGGAACACCATCGTTGTTGGTGGTATGGAGGCGACTCTCGTGCGTCGTGTTCGTTGTGTTGTGTAAAGTATTATTGTCAATGACTCGTGGCGATCGACTGCACATGCGCTCCGTGTGCTTTGTGTCGTCGTCAAGTGTGCGAGTGCGATCACTTACGTTGGTCTCTGCTGTTGCTGGTCTTGGTCTTGATCGAGTTGAAGCTGTAGGCAGTTGAAGCCGTCGGTCGGTCGGTCGGTCGGTTGTTGGTCGTTTTTGTGAGTGAGCTAGTCACTCGAGCGAGGGATCGTTTTGAGGGTGTTGCTTTGTCTGAAAAAGTGTGCTCGAATGAAATGGCGCGAGTGATTGGTTGGATCTGGATGTTGGTCAAGCCTCGCAGTTGTCATGGAGTGTGGCACTGACTTGGGTTTGTATCGATTCGACTCGCCTGTCAAAGCGCATGTTATTGTTGTTGTGTGTGTGTGTGTGTGTGTGTATGCAAAGACTGCTTTTTCAGAGTCCACATCGATTGTATTTTCGAGTTGTGTTGTGTTTCGTTTGTGTGTGTTTTGTGCAAGTGAGCAAGACATGACAGCCAGGACGATGATGCTTTGATTTTCAGCGCGCGCATTGGCAGAGACCGCGTTCTACCGAGTTCGCATTGGCTGATGCAGCGCTTTTGCGCGCGCGCATTGGCGCTGGCGGCTCCACCAAAACCCGCTTCGAGCCAATTGCGCCTGACGGGCGAGGGGATGTGCACGCTCTCTTGGCTTCAGTATGCGCCAGTATGCGTCGAGTGTGATCGCGTATCTGCAGCCTTTTGTTTTGTTTGAGCAAGCTTTGCTTTCGCTTCGCTTTCGTGTTGGCTTTTGTAGTGTGTGTGTGTTGGCTTTTGATACGTTGTTCGAGCGAGTTGTGTTGCTCTGATTTGTTGCTTTTGCTTGATTGTTTTGTTTTGTTCGAGTAAGTGACCGAGCCGCCGCCGTTTGAGTTCAAGTTTGAGCGAGCGACTGTGAGTGAGCGTGTGTTGCAAGCCGAGCCAACGAGCGAGCGAGCGGCTCTGCTGCAGTCTGCAGTCTGCAGTCTGCAGTCTGCAGACTCTGCAGTCGCCGCCACAGACGCTCATTCGCCAAGAAGCGTCCGCCTGCGCAGCTCTCTCGACGCTCGACCACCGCCACTCTCTCCACCTCTCCACCTCTCCACCTCTCTCTCTCTCTCTCTCTCTCTCACACACACATACTCACAAGATGCTCTCGGCCGCCTCCCGCACGGTCGCTGCTGCGGCGACGACCACGACGCAGCGCCGCGGCCTCCGCATCGCGCGCGACATGACCGAGCTCATCGGCAACACGCCGCTCGTGTACCTGAACCACGTGACCGAGGGCTGCCACGCCAAGATCGCGGTCAAGTGCGAGTTCATGGAGCCGTGCGCGTCCGTGAAGGACCGCATCGGTCTGTCGATGATCAAGGCGGCGGAGGCGAGCGGCAAGCTGAACAAGGACACGCGCATTGTCGAGCCCACGAGCGGGAACACGGGCATCGGCCTCGCGTTCGCGGCCGCCGTGCGCGGCTACAAGCTCACGCTCGTGATGCCGGACTCGATGTCGATGGAGCGCCGCATCTTGCTCAAGTCGTTCGGGTGCGAGGTCGTGCTCACGCCGGGCGCACGCGGCATGACTGGCGCGCTCATCAAGGCCGAGGAGATCGTCAAGAACACGCCGAACGCCATTTCGCTCGGCCAGTTCGACAACCCAGCGAACCCGCAGGTGCGCCACGTGCCTGCATGCGTGTGTAGATGTGTGTCTGTGTCGATGTGTGAGTGTGTGCATGCGTGGTGGGGTGACAAAAGGACTGGGCAGCAACAGCACGAGTCTTAGACAGACGCTGTGTATCTGGTGCCTGTGGTCGTTGGCTCTGCGCTCGCACTCGACTGCTTGTGGCGCGTACGATGTACTGACTGTGACTGTGACTGTGACTGTGCCGCTCTCTCTCTCTCTCTCTCTCTCTCTCTCTCTCTCTTGTGCGTCGACACTGCAGATCCACTACGAGACGACGGGTCCGGAGATCTGGAACGACACGGACGGCGAGGTGGACTTCTTTGTGAGCGGCGTTGGCACGGGCGGCACGATCACGGGCACGGCGCGGTACCTCAAGCCGAAGAAGCCGAGCATCCAGATCATCGGCGTGGAGCCGGAGGAGAGCCCGGTGCTGTCGGGCGGCAACCCGGCGCCGCACAAGATCCAGGGCATTGGCGCGGGCTTTGTCCCGAGCATCCTCGGCCGCGACCTCATCGACGAGGTCATCACTGCGAGCTCGCCCGAGGCGTTTGCGATGGCCAAGCGCCTGGCGCTCGAAGAGGGCATCCTCGTCGGTCCGTCGTCTGGCGCCGCGGTCGTCGCGAGTCTCAAGGTCGCGAAGCGTCCAGAGAACGCCGGCAAGCTCATCGTCGCGATCCTCCCGAGCTTTGGCGAGCGCTACCTCTCATCGCCGCTCTTTGAGGTCGAGCGCGAGTTCGCCGCGGCGCTCGAGACGTCGACGCTCCCAGAGCCGACCAAGTGAGCGACTGTCTGGTCCTCTGGCTGTTTGTAGGCGTACGAGAGCGCGTCTCTCGCGTGCGCTGTATGGTCCGCACGCGATGAATGAACTACCGACTGCGCTGTCTTCATGCTCTTCCGTGCTGCTGAGTCTCTCACGTGAGTCTCCAGTTGCTAAGAGCGCTCTCGCTGCTCATGTCAACTGCCGTCATGCGCTGTGACGCGATGGTCGTGCGTCTCTTGCAGTCGCTCGCTCGCATCAAGCGCGCACTTGGTCCTTCTCACTACGAAACACGCAAGCAGATGATGAAGCTCCTCACGCTCGCAGCACTCGCATTGCTCTTGCTGCTCCATGATGCAGCACAAGTCAGCGCCACGACCTCGACACTCACGCCCGCAGCACCTGCGCACGCACCAGACGCCACTGCTGCGTCTGCACGTCGCCCAACGAGCAGTGAGGTGACGCAGCAGTTCGCACTTGCGCTGCACGACTTGGCGCGTGCGAAAGCGCGCATCACGCGCGACTGGACGCTCTTCCTCGCGACTGCGAACGCGACGCTGCGCGTGCTCGAGCGATGGTCGTACCAGGTCACGACGCTCCTACCACCCGCATCAACGACAGCAGCAGCACTCGCTCGTGGCAATCGCAACGACGAGCAAGTGCACGAGTGAGTGCCGTACGTGAGGACATCAGTGTGACCAAGTCCCAGAAGCACAAGAGAGAGCGAAAGAGAGCAGTTCATACATGTCATTCGTCAGTTCATCATGTGACGCTATCGTTCGTGAGAGGAGGACCAGACAGTCGCTCACTTGGTCGGCTCTGGGAGCGTCGACGTCTCGAGCGCCGCGGCGAACTCGCGCTCGACCTCAAAGAGCGGCGATGAGAGGTAGCGCTCGCCAAAGCTCGGGAGGATCGCGACGATGAGCTTGCCGGCGTTCTCTGGACGCTTCGCGACCTTGAGACTCGCGACGACCGCGGCGCCAGACGACGGACCGACGAGGATGCCCTCTTCGAGCGCCAGGCGCTTGGCCATCGCAAACGCCTCGGGCGAGCTCGCAGTGATGACCTCGTCGATGAGGTCGCGACCGAGGATGCTCGGGACAAAGCCCGCGCCAATGCCCTGGATCTTGTGCGGCGCCGGGTTGCCGCCCGACAGCACCGGGCTCTCCTCCGGCTCCACGCCGATGATCTGGATGCTCGGCTTCTTCGGCTTGAGGTACCGCGCCGTGCCCGTGATCGTGCCGCCCGTGCCAACGCCGCTCACAAAGAAGTCCACCTCGCCGTCCGTGTCGTTCCAGATCTCCGGACCCGTCGTCTCGTAGTGGATCTGCAGTGTCGACGCACAAGAGAGAGAGAGAGAGAGAGAGAGAGAGAGAGCGGCACAGTCACAGTCACAGTCACAGTCAGTACATCGTACGCGCCACAAGCAGTCGAGTGCGAGCGCAGAGCCAACGACCACAGGCACCAGATACACAGCGTCTGTCTAAGACTCGTGCTGTTGCTGCCCAGTCCTTTTGTCACCCCACCACGCATGCACACACTCACACATCGACACAGACACACATCTACACACGCATGCAGGCACGTGGCGCACCTGCGGGTTCGCTGGGTTGTCGAACTGGCCGAGCGAAATGGCGTTCGGCGTGTTCTTGACGATCTCCTCGGCCTTGATGAGCGCGCCAGTCATGCCGCGTGCGCCCGGCGTGAGCACGACCTCGCACCCGAACGACTTGAGCAAGATGCGGCGCTCCATCGACATCGAGTCCGGCATCACGAGCGTGAGCTTGTAGCCGCGCACGGCGGCCGCGAACGCGAGGCCGATGCCCGTGTTCCCGCTCGTGGGCTCGACAATGCGCGTGTCCTTGTTCAGCTTGCCGCTCGCCTCCGCCGCCTTGATCATCGACAGACCGATGCGGTCCTTCACGGACGCGCACGGCTCCATGAACTCGCACTTGACCGCGATCTTGGCGTGGCAGCCCTCGGTCACGTGGTTCAGGTACACGAGCGGCGTGTTGCCGATGAGCTCGGTCATGTCGCGCGCGATGCGGAGGCCGCGGCGCTGCGTCGTGGTCGTCGCCGCAGCAGCGACCGTGCGGGAGGCGGCCGAGAGCATCTTGTGAGTATGTGTGTGTGAGAGAGAGAGAGAGAGAGAGAGGTGGAGAGGTGGAGAGGTGGAGAGAGTGGCGGTGGTCGAGCGTCGAGAGAGCTGCGCAGGCGGACGCTTCTTGGCGAATGAGCGTCTGTGGCGGCGACTGCAGAGTCTGCAGACTGCAGACTGCAGACTGCAGACTGCAGCAGAGCCGCTCGCTCGCTCGTTGGCTCGGCTTGCAACACACGCTCACTCACAGTCGCTCGCTCAAACTTGAACTCAAACGGCGGCGGCTCGGTCACTTACTCGAACAAAACAAAACAATCAAGCAAAAGCAACAAATCAGAGCAACACAACTCGCTCGAACAACGTATCAAAAGCCAACACACACACACTACAAAAGCCAACACGAAAGCGAAGCGAAAGCAAAGCTTGCTCAAACAAAACAAAAGGCTGCAGATACGCGATCACACTCGACGCATACTGGCGCATACTGAAGCCAAGAGAGCGTGCACATCCCCTCGCCCGTCAGGCGCAATTGGCTCGAAGCGGGTTTTGGTGGAGCCGCCAGCGCCAATGCGCGCGCGCAAAAGCGCTGCATCAGCCAATGCGAACTCGGTAGAACGCGGTCTCTGCCAATGCGCGCGCTGAAAATCAAAGCATCATCGTCCTGGCTGTCATGTCTTGCTCACTTGCACAAAACACACACAAACGAAACACAACACAACTCGAAAATACAATCGATGTGGACTCTGAAAAAGCAGTCTTTGCATACACACACACACACACACACACAACAACAATAACATGCGCTTTGACAGGCGAGTCGAATCGATACAAACCCAAGTCAGTGCCACACTCCATGACAACTGCGAGGCTTGACCAACATCCAGATCCAACCAATCACTCGCGCCATTTCATTCGAGCACACTTTTTCAGACAAAGCAACACCCTCAAAACGATCCCTCGCTCGAGTGACTAGCTCACTCACAAAAACGACCAACAACCGACCGACCGACCGACCGACGGCTTCAACTGCCTACAGCTTCAACTCGATCAAGACCAAGACCAGCAACAGCAGAGACCAACGTAAGTGATCGCACTCGCACACTTGACGACGACACAAAGCACACGGAGCGCATGTGCAGTCGATCGCCACGAGTCATTGACAATAATACTTTACACAACACAACGAACACGACGCACGAGAGTCGCCTCCATACCACCAACAACGATGGTGTTCCCTACATCCATCGTTTCCTCCTGCGACTCTCAGTCTCTCCTGCTCCTGATCGCTCCGGCATAACGCAACTATCGCGACGACGGCGACGACGATCACTACGGCCATTGTCTCCACCTGCACGACACGCCTACTCGAAGTACTTGCGCTTCACTGCGATCACACCGACCGGCAGACTGCCTTTCTTACGATTGTTGCTTTGCCACCAACCATTTCTCTAACGTGTTTGGTTGTAGGAGCGTCGCAGTATGACCTCGCTCGGGTGGCCTTGCGCTCGTACGCTTCTTGTTGGGTGTCAACTCTCGGCTCTGTGACGACCGTGCTGATCGACGATCATGCGCTGATAGCAACGCGAATGAGGAGTTGGTCACATCCAGTCCAGTCGATTCACTACAACGAACATGCACAAGTCAGAGCTCGACGCACTCGACCCGGACGTGCTCATGAATCATGAATGAGTCATGATTGTGATCTTCTCGCACTGCGCGGCGCTCGTGGCGCCGCCGCACATTGTGCGCTTTCGGTACCTCTTTGGCCTCGAGCTGTACAACTGCACGCTCGCCGCATGGGACGTCAACGCAGCAGTGAGCGAGCACACGCGCGAGCGTCTGCGGTACGTCATTCTCGCGCGCGTCAACATGACAGAGCTGCCTGCTGGCTTGCAGCAGCCGCTGCCGCGATCGCTGCACGACATTGAGATCGTGGCGTCGAACCTCACGACGTTGCCGACTGATCTCCATCATGCATGGCGCCGCCCGCTCATGGTGCTGTACATCGAGCACTGCGGGTTCCGACAGCTGCCAGTGGTATCGCGCACATTCGAGTGCTCGAGCTCTTGCTCGTCGGCAACCGCATCGAGTCGCTGGCACCGTACATACTCGCAGACACCGCAGTCTTGCAGTCCTTCCAGTAGATCTCGCTCTCCAGAATGCCATTGCGAGAGCTGCCGGAATGGGACGCGTCCGCGCTCTCGAACCTCCGACAGCTTGGACTTGAGCACACATCAGTCGAGACGCTGCTGTTATGGTTGCACGCGCTCTCAATGTCGAATCCGGCACTCGAGGTGTTTGGGTTCGACTCGCCAGTGTGTGCAGCGACCGTGGCTGAGCAGTCCGGCGACGAGAGCCCGTTGATCTGTGTGCAGCGCGACGACGACAGTGCAGTGTTGGGCAAGTCCGCACTCGCAACGATGGCGACATCGCGCGTGTCGTAATAAGAACGAAAGAAGCTGTTGTTGGTGTCTTTCGCGTCGCTTGTTGTCGATTCGTTCGAGCATCGTCAATCTGGAGGATGCCAGCACGTTGTCAACGAGGGATGCATGCTGTCGCTGTCAACGAGTCTTGTGTGGTGGTGTGGGTCAAGTTGGAGTGGTGCGTTGGAATGTGTCTTCAAGAGTCAACAACATAAACCTGAGTGCGATGTACCGTAATACTCATGTCAAAGGCGGTGACATGTCATAGGCGGTGTGAGTTTTTACGACAAGTAAAAATGCAAGTGTTAATACGAAACATAGTATAGCCAATATACATCAAGAATTTATCTGTTTATAATTGTGTTATGATTCCTTTAGTTTTTACACGCACATTTGGACCGCCTTTGACATGAGGATTACGGTAAACTCTCTACGAGCTGTACAACTATGTGAACTTGTTTGTGGAGCTATTAAAAACAAAGTAACCCGAGATTACGCGTTATGGTACCTGTTGAGTATTAGCCATTTGCTCGAGTCATTTCCCGTACTAGAATGCCGAAATGGTGTCGAGCCCAAACTCGACTCGTTTTCGAGCCGTGTCCTGTTTGAAGGTCGACAGGACACCAAAATGTCTAAAATAGGACAAATCTGTTGAAAGAGGACATCAAATTTTGCCAAACTCGATGGGAAGATACGCCGAAAATTTCGACAATACTTTTTAGAGTGAAAATACGCCGAAAATTTTGCAATACTTTTTAGTATATTATACATTTTCATCTAAAAGTATTGATTTTTCGTAAGTTATTGTGACTAAAACTTCATCTTACATTACACTCTGGTGCCTTACAACCATTATGCCTCCGTTGATTTATGTAAGCTCTTTGTATGAAGTAACACGCATCGTCTCGCTTATTTTCACTAGCATAACCTTCTTTGTATTTAAATCGAGAATCATGAACCACAGACGACAAATGGCAATAACGTAAACAACCAATTTTTGACGGAAAAATGGATGCCTAAGCATTTCTTGCGTATATCACTTCAACACATTCTCTTCGAGCCCAATCAATATCAATCAAAAGTACAAAAGAAGCATTATTTTAACAGGTGTTTTGCACATCTTAGACACCACTTAAAGACGAGTTGTATTCGTTTTCGTGATAGTTTTATGGCGGCGGGGTTTTGGACGGAACAAGTTTTGGCTGGTAAAAATGAATACAAAAAAACAGTGAAAATTAATCATTTCCGAGATGCGATCCAAAATCTACAAAGCGTTCATCACAACAGTGTTGTACGATTGCGTTTGCAAAAACAACTGCTTTCCAGTCGCTTGTACCCATTTCGGCAAAGCTGTTGTTGAACAACAGCGTGTTTTGAGGCAACGTTTGGCTTGAGGGTTGAATTTAATGACACACCATACGTTTTTCTCACTTCCGGCCATAAACTGATAGCCCCTGGTATATACCAATCAGACTCATCAATTTCTTTATTCCTGCGATTCGATTGGATATTGACAATATTCATTCCGCCATTATTTAGTTGTCGGCCATTATGTGATCGTTTATCTTATCGTAAGTTTCACCTTTCATATTTTTCTTTTCATTGATAAAAGCTAATTACGAAGCTATACTTATATAGTACATTTCATTCTAAAACGTATGGTAACTTCGTATGTTATCGTGTCTCAAAACCTTTATCGTATCATAAATTCTGTGCCATATAAACGCCCTCGAGTGAACCCAAGCAACGTAAAAACACCTGACAAAGATATTTATACACACGTTTAATAATCGTGTACAATTCTTTTTCAAGCATCTGTGTTCTTTCACGTTTGTTCGGGCTATCAAATATACGAACGCAACTGCACGCGTCTGTCGTAACGAAAACTTCCTTGTAGCATACTTGGCGATCGGCTACTCCGCGTTCCACATCGTCGACATATCTACGCAGCATGAAGTGCTAGCTGGTCGTCATCACTCGTACAAAAAGCAAGCTTTTTCGCCGATTGAAAAGACTGGTATATATGCAACAGCCGATGTTCGCAACGGAGCCGGCAGAGGTCGATGCAGCTGGGCACACGGCAGCAAATCGAAGGCGATTTGAGTACTTGTTTGCGCGCTTCATCACACGACTCCAGAAAAGTCGTTCATAATTACGCTTGCTGCTGTGCTGCTACTCTAATTCGCGGATGCGCCAGCAAACTCCAACCACAACGCGCACGGGTCGACGCGTGCAGAACAGCCGGCGTCTATTGACTACGAGTCTATCGAAAGCGCTAAGGGCGCGGTGCAAGAGTGGAGCTCCAGTATTTCAGGCGCTACTTTCACCTACCATATCACTTCGTTGCTACCTGCCTGTGCTGGTGTGCACACGCAGGGGCGGTGCGCGCAGGGGCAGAGCGCGCTACCAACGCAGGCCGGCCGGTTCTCGACAGTCTGCGTTTGAGCGATGCGGCACTCTCTCTTGATCTAAAACGTATTTGTTGCAGATTGTGATTTTATACTATTGCATCTTTCCCAGTAAGAAGTGATGTCGTAGTTTTGATTGTTGAACAAATGTCCTGCTTTAATCAAGTCAAATCACCGCTTCCCAAATATAGCTTACCTTCCGATCACGTATGTATCAAAATGCGAATCGGAAGATAAAGCGGAAGTGAAGCGATGGAGGATGCTTCTCTCTAACAAGCGCTTTACACGCCACGACTCATATATTAAAGACCTTACAACTCTCAGCACTCAACGAACAAAAGCGTCGAGTTGTGTGAGTGGGAAGCGATAACCTCACGTGTCTTACAAACGTCGTTGGGCCTTAATACGCAAGTTGTCTTGGATCAAATCAACAAACGCCTTACCTATTACATTGTTTTGTTTGAGTTTCTATTTGACTGAGTTGCATATGTTTATATCCATAGTGGTTCGTAAACCTCTTTTATATCAAATCGTCTATGGTTGCTGGTCATTCGGTTGTCACACACGCTCACTTTCGCGTACGTTGTCTTTTGATTGCATGCTTGCCCGATTGTTGTTGCGATTGTTGTTGCTCATCTGGGTTGTCACACGTTTGCATTCACCCATGCTTGCAATCACCCATGCTTGCTTTTACTCAAACAAATCCGCGCTTGCTTGAACTAGTGCAAGTGCGTGCTCGTTTGCATACACTCGTATGGGTGCGCGCTTACTTGCTAGAATGCGGGTTTGCCGACCAACTCGCTTGATTTCGTTAGCTCATGCTCTGCTTTTGCATTTGCTCTCAGCAAGATCAAGCTGCCATCGCAAGTGTTCACGTGGAAGGTGTGGTACGTGTACAAACAAGCCTGCATCTGCAAACCGCATGACTGTTTGTAGAGCTTTGAAATTTTGCCGTTGCGTGCTACTGGACACTCACAATGCGGTCTCGAGGTTGCCTGTGTCGGACATGAGGATCGAGTCAAGCGCTTGGGATGCTGTGTCGAGCGCTTAGAATGCAACGATTAAAATATGATGCTCGAACGAATCAACAACGAGCAACGTCAAAGACACCCATAACGGGTAATCCCCAAACGGTGAGTAATCGTAGCAAATTTCGCGCAAACGTAAAAAAAGACAACAAGTGAGTGTGCATTTAGAAGTTCGATGACCAAGGCATTTAATCAAAATCGAGTGCGCAATAGCGTCAATGCGGTCGCTCCAACCCGGCTCATGCTCTCCGGTCGAAGGAGCTGCGCTACTAGGCCAAAAGAAGCGCTGTGGCTGCCTCGGCTGGCGACGCGTACCGCCGCAACACCATCCTCACTTTGGCGTGGAGCGCGTTTCTCGTCAAAACAAACAACAGCAATGCCGTCGATCTCGTCAGCGACGACGACAACGACACCGAATCGCCTCTTGCACCAATTGGGTGGCGAAGCGTCGCCAAGAAAATCGACCGCAACAGCGACCCCAAGCGCATTGAGTTGCGTGACACAAGAAGCGTGGATCCGTGCTAACGAATCGATTTTGGTACTCAGTACTGTTTGAACGATCGATTGAGCAACTTTGTGACTCGAGAAACTGCCGCGTTGGGCGAGCGTGTGGCAATGGCATCGCCGAGCAGTCTGGACTTGTGCTTGCACACGGCAATCCAGACATTGTGTTCGTACCACGATGATCATTCGCGCGGGTGCGCTGTATTGGGGTATGCTCTCCACGTTCGAATACGACAGCGACAGCGATCAACCCAGCAATACGCACTTTCGACATCGAAGCGGTACCAACGCGAAGAAAGGCAACAACGTATGCTTCATGAACCATTCTTGCGACGCACAGGCCGAGTTCGTCGAGCGCCGCTTCAGACACAAGCTCATGTGGCGGTCCAGGCGGTCCAAGACGTTCAACCAGACAAAGAGTTAACAGCGTCGTACGGAGGTGAACTATGGTTAACCTACAAGTGCGGAGCGAGAAACTGTGTTAGTCAATAGATCGGTTGGCGAAATATATGCAAATTCTAGCGATATTGATCAAGTAGAGATGTTTTGAACGAAGCCGATATATTCAATACGTTGTCGGTTTGACAAACAGCGAAGTATCATGACGTAAAAATGCTCTAGGACGACTCACAAGATTCACGCACATATGTCGGATGCGCCTTGACGTGGCAGATCAAACGGCACTAGTCTCATACGCAAATCTGCAGAATATCCATGTAGAGCTACGTTAAATAGCGTACACCTATGAAACAGCTAGATCTCTGAGTACGAATTGCTGTCGAGGCAGCTGCGCTAGTTGTGCGTATACAGTTTGCTTGGAGCACCGCTTACTTCTCTCCACGACTCGCGATGCGCCACGACACCACCACGCCGATTTTTTAGACAACTGGAGGCTGGAGTGTGCATTCCTTGGGCTCTTGTTTAATTGGTGGCAGGATGTACTTGCGAATTGTCTGGCGTATGTGGCCTCCGAATACCAGCCGTCGAGGTACTCAAAGACTGAGTAGACCGCCTTCTGGGACTGAAGCGCCCGGAAAAAGTGTCGGAAGGAGATGCTGTACTGCGCGAAGAAGCCACATGAGCAGTTCTTCTTGGACAACACTACTCGCCGTCTGTAGAACGGTTGGCGAACAGTCGAGTACACAGCGACGATGTCACCACGCCCGAAGAGCAAAGTGCTCGTTGAAAATCTTTAGGGTCCCACGTGTAACTGCGCGCCCATCTTGTACCGACGTCTTAGCTTTGTATTCCTTATTCTTGAAGTCGTCGCGCATACACTCATCGAACGACTGCATAATGGGAATAAATGGTTGTACCGGATACCGTTAAGGAGCGCTGTGTTGTGCTCGCTCTCGACGAAGCAGGTCGTTCTGTCGCCGTATATCTTGGAATAGTTGATGTTTGCACAGCTCAATCAAGGGGGTCTTGCATTGACCAGATGGTGTGGTGTGCTCGTATAGGAAAAAGGGTGGGGAAGCGATGGCGGATGTTGCGCAGGCTGTGCTGTTTGTAGTGCATCAGCTGGGTACCCATACGACGTACAGTCAATCCGTTAATCATCAGAACCTCCAAAGTATAAAACTTTCAAAACCGTTTGTCTCGATTAAGTGCGAATATGTAAAATGCAGACTATCAGCTATTCACTGACTCAGCTGCGACGCTTTCAGCTTTTGCAATGCCCACTCATGTACTCCAGTGTCATAGTCATACTACACCAAGCTATACACGCTCGGCCATACTTCTCTTGTAATTCCCAGGACTTGATTAACGTAAAGATTTCTTTGTTAATGGTCTGGTCATTTCAATTGGCATACTGAAGGGCATTGGCTCAAAATGACTACAATAACTTATACCTTTGTGTCGTGGCAGTAAATGATACTGTGTTTCTGCAGTTTCTATTACAAAAATGGGAGGAGTGACTGTACCGCCACAACGACCCCAAACCGCGGTCGGACAGGAACGGTTAAAGGAACCCGCCTTGATGACGTTTTACACGATTAACTTACTAAAATATATATCATTACTTACGAAGCTAAAGTTTGTAAAAACTTAGAGCATCTCCACCCGATACAGCATTTATGCCACGGTAAAAATGTGTTTAGCATGTAATCTATGGTCACGCAAAACCAAATCACGTTAGACACGCGCATTCCCCACCCGTAACGGTAAATTAGACACTGAATTCAACAGTCACTGTCAAAAGACTACAAAGTCTGATAAATATATGATGATATCTGATGATTCTTATCTGTTTTGTTTTGCCGTACTAGAAGATACAGTATCCATGCCGTGTGAATGCCCTTTTGCCGTGTCGATTTATACATTTGTATCGTTTACCGTGTCATAAAATACGATACGGGAAAATCCCGATTTACCGTGGCGTTTTGCCGTGACTTACTCGAGTCTCGACTCCATCAGTTCGATCAACGTCAGCTGAGGAGTAGCTGTAGAGTTCGCTTCGCTGTCAAGCGCATCGTTATCGCGATTAGTGTGGTGTTGACGCTTGCCTGACAACAGTCGACCGCGCTTGGAGATTCGGAGGGCGTCGCTGAATCTTGCTTGTGCAGCCAAGGCCCGCTCTCAGATCGATGTCGTACTTGCCACGAACTCGGTTAGTCGAATCTCGCTCTCGGTCTCTTGGTCTCTCCTCCGCTTGATCTGGAGCGCGAGTGCAATGTCAACATCGATCGATCGCGCTGCTCGTGCTCACTCTCGCATTTGCCTCCTTGGATCGTCATCGCCAAGACCTTGCATGTCTCGACTCGACTCAAGTCTCCTTGACCAAGACCAAGACTCTGCACCACCACCACCATGCTCAGGTCGAAAGCTCTCTCGACACTCGCATTCGTTGTGATCGCGACACTTGCGAGCGCTGCTGACGTGCTCGTCACGCCACTCTCGCCATCATCGAGCAACAGCACGTCAGCGATCGCAAACGCCGCCACCACCACCGAGCCGATCGTGGTTCCAACAACTACTACTTCGACAACATCGACGCCGTCGTCTGCTCGCCTCGAGGGCTTTGACAAAGCCGTCGAGAAGCTCGCGACGTTCTTCCACGTGCTCGAGCCGAACGTGACCGAGGCCGAGAAAGCGAGCTTTGAGAAAGCGCTCGAGCAACTCGCGATCGCATACAACGTGCCTCTCGCTGCGTCACCGACTGCGAGCGAAGTCGCGTCGGGCGTCGGCAAGTTCCCGAGCATCGAAGCCGACCGGTCGTCGAGTGCGCGCGCGAGCAAGTGTACGCTCAGCGCCAGTGCGTCCGACACCCAGCTGATCGAGATGGGGTGCGCGTTGAACAAGATCCGGTTCGTCGGCATCGGTGACTGGGGCGAGAAGAGCGCCAGTGCCGCGCTCAACGCCGTGCGCGACGGCATCCTGGCCGAGAGCGCCAGCATCGACTTTGTGCTCAACGCCGGCGACAACTTCTACAGCAAGGGCGTGAGCAGCACGACCGACAAGCAGTGGACCAACTCGTGGTACAAGCGGTACTCGATCGGGAGCAAGCTGACTGTGCCGTGGTTCTCGGTCCTGGGCAACCACGACCACTACGGCAACGCGGACGCCCAGATCGAGTTCTCCAAGTCCACGCAGCCTGGCGCCAAGTACTGGATCATGCCGGACAAGTTCTGCTCGGTGGACGTCACTGGCGCGAGCGGCAAGAAGTTCAAGCTCGTCTTGACCGACACGATCACCGTCACTGAGAGCGACTTGGAGTGGGTCACGACTCAGGTGCAGGACGCGTCGGCCGAGTTCGTGCTCGCTGTCGGGCACTACCACGTCTACTCGCAGGGCGGTCGCGGCGACAGCTCGGACAAGAACATGAAGAAGCTCGACGACATCTGGACCGCGAACCCGAAGGTGAAGGCGTACATCTGCGGCCACGAGCACGACATGCAGCTGCTGCGCGCGAACGGCGTCGACTACTCGCTCATCGGCGGCGGCGGTCGCGCGATCGACTTTGGCGACAAGTCGCCGGGCACAAAGGCCGAGCAGGTCTACTACGCCCGCAACTACGGCTACGCAGTCTACGACGTCGACCTGTCCGCACGCACGATCACAACGACGTACAACGTCTTCAACAAGGCTGGCGCCAAGGTCGAGACCAAGTCGTTCACGCGTTCGTTCTGAGTCCGTGCACTGCCGCCAATATAACTCCAGATCTTCGACCCCTCGCTTTCTGTGACTGCCTCGTGCTTCGCCTCAATGAGCGCCACGCTCACGCTTGAGCGATGTTTGGAGAGGAGTCCGAGAGCAGTGCGCTATGAGGAACGAGCGCTGAAGCTCTTGTATAGTCATTATTTAAGAGCAAGCATGTCACTAATATGAGCTTATTTTGTGAATATTGCAAATATGGACATATTGTAGCTATTTCATGAAATGGCTACAATACCATTTGTAGCCATCCTCGCCAACACGCTTGTTCGTTCGAAAGCGAGCGACTGACTTGACCGTGATCGACACGATGCAGAGCCACCAAGTGGACTCGTGCGACGCCATCGTTCCTGTTCCTGCTGCTGCTACGATTTCTCCGAGTGGACCGACACGTCGCGTGTTGCAGCAGCTCGAACTCGCTGGACCAGCACGTGTGCTTGTGCACGCGCTTCTCGTGCTGCTCCACGCACTCTGCGCAGCGTTCCTGCTCGCCTGCGCACGATTGTACTGGTACATGGAGCACCCGTACTTGACGTACTTTGTCGACCTCCTCGCGCCGCCGCAAGACCGGCACTTTGTGCTTATTGGCACTGCGCTTAGCTGCATCGGCGCACTTCATGTGCTGCGACTCATCGACTTGGTCTTGCCGCGAGTCATGCGCGAATGGTACTGCGCATTGCCAGCGCGCATGTGGCGCCTCGCACCAGCGACCGTGGCTACACGAATACACTACAGAGCGACTGCGTCATGGCGCAGCACAGACGCTAGCGACAGCAGCCATCAGCGCAGCTCTGACTTCATCGCGATCGCCCTGGAGCTCACGCAGATTGCGACGCAAGTGTACCAAGCGCACCGGTCGAGCCACCTCATCAGCCGCGTCTGGATCAACCGCTGCTACGTTGCGATCGTCGTGCTCTTCTGTTGGACCACGCCGCTTCTGCACCACATGCTGCGGCGTCACTCGTGCGCCGAGCGCGCTGCGTGCCTCGCAGTCGACGCGCTCCTCAACATCGCCTACAGCATCGTGCTGCCGCTTGTGATCTTCGCGCCGTACATGCGCGACTACGACTCGGAAGTGTACTCGTTCTCGCTCCCGCTGCTCTACGGCGACGAGTCGTTCGGGAGCTTGGTGCTCGAGAACCAGTCGATCTTCGCAGTCTCGCTCTTTGACTGCGGGAGTAAGCTCGTACCACACGTCAGTACGCTCGCGAGCTTGACTACGATCGGCCAGCTCCTCCGCCGACAAGCAGCAGCGGCGCGTGAGCGGCGCGTCGCTCCAGACAGCGCTACAGGTGCACATACACAGGACCAGCAGCTCACGCGAGAGACAAAGACAGAAGTCCCAGTCGCGACACGAAGCGGCTCGTACAGTCTTGTGCGCTCCGCCATCGTGTGCTTTGGCGCTAGTATCCTCGCGATCCACGTCACGACCGAGTACCGACTCCACGGCAACTCCGTGCTCGGGTGCAAGCAGACGATGCGTCCGTGGTTCGCAGCCAAGTTCTCGTGCTCCGTGTTTGAGTTCAGCTGCGATCGGCGCGGCCCTCGCGAGTCCGCTAGTCGACTCGCTCGACTTCCTCGATGAACAGACGCTCACGAGCCTCGTGATCTCGCACTGCTCTGCGCTCGAGGTCCCCGCGTCGATCCAGCGCTTCCAGAACCTCCTCGGCATCGAGCTGTACAACTCGACGCTCGTGCGCTGGGACGCACGCGCAGGCATCTCGGCGACGCTCCACCGCAAGATGGTGTTCCTCATCCTGTGCCGCGTGAACATGACTGCGCTGCCGGTCGGTGTGCTCGGTCCGCTGCCCGAGATGCTCCAGGACATTGAGATCTCGCACACGAACCTCACGGCGCTACCTGACGACCTCCACGAGCACTGGCACAGCCTGAGCGTTCTCTACTTTGAGTGGTCGGCGATCACGACGTTCCCACCGACGCTCCTGGAGCTCGAAGTGTACGACCTCTCGCTCATTGGGAACCGCATTGAGGCGATCGAGGCGCTCCCGGTGCGCCAGGCCAACTACTACGTCCTCGCGCTGTCGCACAACCCGCTGCGGGAGCTACCGCGCGCATTGCTGAGCACCCTCGCGATCGACTTTCTCGGACTCGAGCGCACAAACGTGACGAGTTTGCCTGGCTGGATCGACACGAGTGTCACGGAGCGCGTGTGGCTATCAGGGACGCCGCTGTGTCAGGAGGGAGCATCGAGCAGCGATATTAGCAGAAGCAGCGACGTGAACGCAGCGCCGCTCGTACAAGTATCAAGCGGCAAGTGTGTGTGCAACGAGGTCGACCCGCGCGGCTGGGGGAGGTACCCGCTCGCGCTGACCGAGGTGAACCGGCTTGCGTAGACTTGCGAGCGTTGAATGGACAGTGTGTGTGAATGCACACTCGCGAAGCTCCGTCGCGACTTGGTGTTCGCGTTGATCGGAGTCAGCACATTGGCGCTGTCCATGCACTTGGCAACATCCACAAGTCTCAGCAAGACCGTGGTTGAGTCACACGCCCAGGCGGCGGCGGCGAGAACAGGGCGAGGCGCCACTGGCAACTGCTTGCACTGCGTTCGCCGTGCGTGAACGAGCGACTGAGGCGGTCACCGCTGCCGTCAGGAGTCGCAGCAGATGGCGCTCGCCGTCCTGCTCTTGCGCGTGCGTAATTCGTCATCTGCGTGACTTGGACCTCCTGCTGTCAGTCATCTGTCTCGAACGCGGCAGGGAGCTCCGTGCCAGTCAGTCAGTCAGCAGCAGCAGCGTCGTGCCAACTGCGCGCTCGATGCCATTGCCGATTTCACTCGCAACACTCCACGACTTCCAGTCGCCATGGTGTCCTTCTTCACGTCCCGCCCGCTCCGCAGCGCCGTTGCAGTGCTTGCGCTCATCTGCGCGGCGCACGTGACGCCCGCACACGCTGACGTCGTTGTCTCGAGCACGCCAACTGAGAGCGTGGCGTCCAAGGACCAGCTGAGCGCGCAGCAGCTCTTCGCCAAGGAGTGGCAAGTCAAGGGCAGCAAGAACCTCAAGAACGGCAAGCTCGACGAGATCGACCTCACGATCCCTGGCCGCATCTTCGTCTCGTACGACGCGAGCCTCCCAAGTGGCCTCGTTGCGCAGGTCAAGGTCTCCGGCAGCTCCAAAGCGGCGGTCGAAGCCATCACCATGTTCCCGCAGCCGCACTACAAGTCGGCGATGCGCGAGAAGATCAGCGAGACGCTCGTGCTCGACATCGCGAAGGGCCAGCGGGTCGAGAACGGCACGTACTTGCTCACGGAGATCCGCGTGAAGAACAAGCGCGCGCTCCGCGGTCTGACTTCGCGCGCCGGCGTCACGGTCATCGAAGACAACGTGCTCTTGTCGCTGACGAAGGAGGCGTACGACGCAGTCAGCGCGCCGGCAAAGCCAAAGAGCAGCCGGCGCCTCGCAGACACGACCAGCGGACTCGTCGTGAAGGAGCTCAACAAGAACACGACGAACTGGTCGTTGATGACGTCGCGCATGTGGACGGTCCAGCCGTCGGACGACGTGATCGACGACGCGAGCACGATCACACTGGACGTCCAGATCCCTGGCAACGTCTCGATCTACCGCCTCTCGGACCGCGTCTGCGATAGCTGCATCGCGCAGATCCGCGTCTCGGAGAACAACTCGGTGCCGGTGCTCGCGCAAGTGACGCCGAGCGGCGCCGCAGGGCTCGAGATCGCGCTCAAGTCGCCGCCAGCAGCTGGACTCGTGTTCTGGACCGACATCGAGGTGTACCCGGGCGTGAGCGTCAAGACCACGGCTGGCAAGGGCGTGGACGTCATGGACGACCTCGTGTACTCGACGCTCGACGCCATTGACGTCTTTGCGACGCGCGACGCCAAGATCTTTGTGAACGACAAGGCCGACGACACGTACGTCATGTTTGCAGAGTTCTCGTCGTACAAGAACGCGAGTCTGCAGATCAACATGCCGAGTGCTCTCAACGTGCTCGGTCGTACGTCTCTCTACGCCTCGGACGCGAGTGCGATCAACTGGTTTGGCAAAGGCACCAAGACCCGAGCGCGCGCGATGGCCGAGGAGAAGGGGACGATCTGCATCGATACGATGGAGACCCCGAAGATGAACGTTACGACCAAGGACACGGCCAAGCAGGTGTCGTACCCCGGGAGCAAGACGTTTGCGTGCACGAAGCGCGGGACGCCCAAGCGCATCCCTGGCAACGTCAACGAGACGCTGAGCACGGACGACGAGACGGTCAGTGGCGTCTCGGACGGCAAGTCTGGGTCTGACAAGAAGAGCAGCGCCGCGCATGGCAGTGGCAGCGTCAGTCAGCTCGTTGCTGCTGCGCTCGTCCTCGCGAGCGTCGCCCTTGCTGCATTGTAGAGAGAGAGAGCAAGAGGTCGTGATGGTAACCTCTCGTAACCAAAGCACTGCGTAGCTGTTCACGCCATGGCGATGACTCTGTCGTAGGAAGGAGAGGTGTGTTGAGGATGTGAAGGATGAGTGCAGTGTCTAGACAACTGCGTCAGCTGACGACTGCGGCGCACTAGCCAGCGTTTGTGGCGTTGGCTTTGGCACATGCGTCGCTGGTGCGTCTGTGCTGCCGCCGGGTCTCGGCGAGCGGCAGAGTTTGGGCGAGAGCACCGTTGGGTCGACGCTCGGGATGTCGCTCGAAGCGACGATGAAGTCCTCGAGGCGGCAGCAGAGCGTGAGCGTGAGGAGGACCCAGCCGAGGAGCAGCAGCAGCGCAATCGACACGCCCATGGACCGTCGGAGCGCACTTGGAGACGTCTGCAGCAGCTCAGTGCACTCGCGCGAGCCGCTAGTGCGCGTCAGCGAGACCCAGCCGAAGATCGCCCACGCGATAGCAGCGAGACTCAGTCCCAGCAGTCCAACAAAGACTGCGAGGCGCTGGCGTCGACGCGTCCCGAGTGATCCGGTGCGCGGCGATGCAGGCGCACTCGCGCGTTCACTCTGGCGACTACAGCCAAAGCTCACGAGCTGTGCGAGCACGATCGCGAGGAAGAGCAGCGCGGCGCCGGCGAAGAACGTCGATGCGTGGCGGCACTCCAGCGCTGGGAGCTCCTGTGCGCGCACGACACTCTCGTGCCACGATGCGCAGTTGACTGCAGCGAGGAGCGTCGTTGGTGCAAGCAGCGCCACGCGCTTCATCACGACTGAGCAGCACGAGCAGCGCAAGCACACGAGCGCCGGTGGCGTCTGGGCGTCAGATGTCGAGAGAGAGAGATCACCACAGCAGTACGTGAGTCGCTAGCCACAAGCAAGTGCAAGCGAGTGAGTAGATCCAAAGCGGCGGTACCTCGTGTCCTGGTCGTGACAGCTGCGCCGATGCGAGTGCTGCAGCCACGAGGAGCGCCGCAGCACCGACGAGACTTGCGCCCGCGATGACTTCTGCGAGCGTGACGACCCAGCGCGCTTCACTCACATCGCCGAAGCGCTGGCGACCGCAGCTGTCGTCTGTGCTCAGCGCGATGCCAGTGACGCCCCAGCCAGCAGCAGCGATGCATGCGACCCAGAGCAGCGCCGCGCGCGACGACTTCTTGCGGCTCTGGTCATGCTGCTGCTGCGAGTGCGTCTGCCGCTTGGTCCACGCTGCGAGTCCAGCTGCAACTGCTGTGACGACCAGTGCGAGCGCGCTGGACGCCCAGAGGTACTCGCGCGCAATGCAGCTCGTCGGTATCATGGCACGTGACGGCAAGCAGCGAGTGTCCTGCTGCTGCAAGCGCCTGCAATCGATACGAGGCGCGATCGACCGTGGGACAGCGAGCGCGCGGTGCTGCGGTGTCGCTCGTTTCGGGTACGCTTGTCAGCGGCGCGTGTGGACGCGAGCGTGGACCGCGTGCAGGCGTTCCTGTGACCTCGATGGCTCGCAACGATCCGAATCTGATTGCAATATCGTACCGATAAGATCGATCAATTGGCTCTTGTCGAAAGACACGAGCTCCGATCGATCGATACGACGAGCTCCCAGCTGTTGTTGTTGGTGTTGGCGCTGTGTGTGACGCCTAAGGCTCTATCTGTGGCATCCAAGCTCGAGCTTGCTCAAGACGCAAGGCGTCGCGCTAGAGCGACCTCGGTCGCAGTACATCGAGACCTCGAGTTGGAAGCTCTCGCGTGAGAGAGGTCGAGAGGTCGAAGGCTCCGACTCTGGAGTCGCAACTTTGCAAGCGCGAGTTGCTCAAGACTGTGCGCAGTTGTCGACGAGACAAGGGCCTCGCATGGACCAGTCGATCCGCCCGTGAGCTGTGAAGCTGCAAACACGCATGGTGTGTCGCGCTTTGGTTGCAACGGATGCCTTGTTGACGCACGCTTGGTCAACGACTTGGGCCAGCACATGTGTGTGCATGCGCTCGAACAAGTGGCGGTCGCTCAGCGACTTTGCGTCTGCGCTTGTTGAGAGCGAGTGTCGCCATGTGCAAATCGCGGACGTCACGCCCAGCACATGGCACAGCGCCAAGCGAATCCAAAGTGACCTCATGCGCGAGAGCCAGGCTCTGCGCGCTCGTGTGTGGACGAGCGACTGCAGGCAAATGCTCGCGTGTATGGAGCGGACACTCGCACACTCGCACGCGAATGCGCACTCGGACGCCAGGCGTTGGTCGAGGCGCACAGGAGCAGCAGCTCGGCAGCGCAGCAAGATGACTGACGAGCGACTCGGTCGATCGACGCTCGCTCAACAAGCGGTCAATGGTGAAGCATGCACATACATACATGTGTGGGCAAGACAACAGCAGCCGACCGCCAGCACGCTGCGAGCCACAAACGCGCCAACGGGACACTGCAATCGCCGAGTGTGTGACTCGCGGTTGTGCGCTCTCTGCGCGCCGAGTGCCTGACGTCGTCACCAGCGAGCGGGCGCACCAGCTGCTGTGATCGCCTCTGTCTTCACTTGGCTGCACACGCGAGCGTTGGGTGGTGGCTCGCCTCGGCGCAACCGAATGGCACGCGTTGTTCCGCCAAGCACTGCTGCACGGCGCAGAGCAGGGCGAGCGCGCTCGCATGTGTTTGTGCGCATGCAGTGGCAGTGGTGCTCGCTGCTGCTCTTGCTCCTGCTGGCGGTGACCGCGCATGTGTGCGCACTCGCCACTCTCGAATTTCGCCGCGGACCAGACACACACCACTTGCGCGCGCATTCATGTCCACGCTCACGCTGCCGCGCTCCAGCGCTCTCCACGCGTCGCTCATGGTGAGCAGCACCTCCACAAGCCACACTATAGCGAGTCGCGACAGCGGCGACGACAGTGACGACGCGCTGCTCCTGGACGAAGAACCGCAGGCACATGAGATTGCAGTAGATCCGGCAATGCGCTGTCGCTACCCGAGCAAGCACTGCGATCGCCTGCGCGCGACGAAGAAGACTGGCGCACTGCACTCGATGTGCGCGTTCCATCGCGCCAAGGCGAACCGGAATCAGCGCCGGCTCGAGAAGCGCAAGCGGTTCCTCAAAGACGAAGCACGCCTGCGTCAACAGCGCAGCCACGCAGCTCAGCCGTCACGAGCACTAGCGTACACCGAGCAGCAACAGCAACACCGCCAGCACTATCAAGAGAGTATGACAGCGCTGATGCAGGCGCCAGCACCAGCGCCAATCCTGATGCAGTTGTCGACTGTCATGCTCCCACTCGTCTCGTCGTCGAGCGCGTTCTACTCACACATGGAGGCGCCGTCCAACGCAATGGCGACTCGAGACGTCGACCTGGAGCTGCTCGAGTTTGAGCCGTTCCGGTCGCCAGCGCCGCTCTTCAAAGAGGACCTCGACGAGCTCCGCCAACTCGTCGGCTTTCGCGCCATGCACATGCACGTGAGCTACACTGCAGACAGCGACGACACGTCGTCCGAGTTCCGCATCGTCTAACTTATCGATCGCTCTCGCCCACAAGCACTGGTGTCTGATCGATGATCGACGCAAAGCGAGCACATCCGCGAGCTCGAACCAGTCGTGATCGTGGATGTGAGACGACGGCGTCAGCAAACGATCTTCGTCGCGATGTGGACCATCGCCAAGTCCCGATCGCATCGCGCAGCACCAAGAAGCTCGGCATGTGCTCAGTCGGCCGTAGGATTCGACCAGCTCCGAGTTGCCAGCGCCAGAAGTCTCGGTGCAAGTCGAGCAAGAAGTTGCACAAGACGACCAGCATCTCAGCAACAACCTCAGCACGTCGCTGTCGAGTTGATCATCATCGACGACGCCGTACGACATCGCACATAGAGACCGTAGGCGATCGACTCTAAGAACGTGCACCTCGTGCACAACCACGTGTGGTGGTCACACCCTCATTGTCAAAGCAACAGCACAGACAAGTCGAAGCACACTCGTTTGCAAGTTGTTGTTGTTGTTGTTTGTATGAATGAAGTTGCTATGCAAGTGATGCAAAGGATGCAAATGATGCACAAGTGTAAGTGATGTAGGGCTGGCGCAACAACGGCCAGTGTGTGCGAATGGACTCTACGCGGTCTGCTTGATCGCAGTCGCGAGCGAGACAAACTGCGCCTGGAAGTGGTCCCACTGGTGCTTCACTTGCGCGCTCTCGACCTGCTGGACCGCCGCGCCGCCACGCTGGAGCAGTGCCTGGAGCGCCTCTGCACGCGCGCGGTTGTGGAGCAGACGCGCGAGCGTGTCCATGTCGTGGCCGTCCATCGCGCGCTGGAGCGACTCGGCAAAGAGCTCGGGTGACGGCGCGAGCGGGTGGTACATGAGAATGAGCACGAGCGTCTGGCAGAGGCGCTCGTCGCCCTCATCCTGCTCGTCAGCGCCGCTAAAGCGCGCGACGTTGCGCGCCGAGAGCAGGTACTCGACAAGGTGCGGCAGCAGCACAAAGCGCGCGGACGGGTGCAGCAGCGGCAGCGCGCGGCTCACGAGCTTCTTGCCCTTCACGGTGTACAGCATCTTGTAGAGCTGCTCGAGCTGACACGACATGCGCTGCGGCTCGTCGGCCGCCGCTGAGACGCCGAGCAAGCCCGCGAGCTCGACGAGCAGCGCAGTCGTGCGCGTGCGCAGCGTAGCGAGCGACGGGTCGATCTCGCGCTCGTCCATGGCGTGGAACTGCTGGACGTTGATGCCGCGCGCGTCGAGGATGTGGCGCGCGTCCTGGAGCGACAGGAGGCACTGCATGCCGCGGTCGATCTCGAGACGCTTCTGCCACGTGTCGTTCGAGAAGACTGAGCTCTGCGCCGCGTCCATCTTGAGCACCTTTGGCTCGCTCTCGACTGGCGGCGTCGGAGGACGCGCAGCAGCGTCGTCGCCGCTTGCTTCTGGACTCGTGGTTTCGGCAGCAGTCTCGTCTGCCGACGCCCCGCCGAGCGCAAGGAGCTGCTTGGGGCGATACAGACTCCCCTTGCTGTTGCGTCCGAGCACGTGGTACGACGCCTCCCAGTTGCGCGACCCAGCTTCGCGCTGTGCGTCGCGCGGGTCCACCGACTTGACGTGCTCGAGCTTCCACGACGGCAGCGGCAGCGCTGGTGGCCGCGGACCGAGACCTGGCGCTGCGACTGCGCGCGTGCGCTTTTGGACGTAGTTGTGGAAGTAATAGTCGTCGCTGAACGGGTCGCTACTGCGGATCTGCTTGAGCTGCTGCTGGACCACAAAGTTGATGTCGCGCGGCGTCATCATCTTGAAGTTCGGGCGCGGCGGCGGCTGCATCGGTCCGAATGGCGGACCGGCCATGCCAAACGGCGGCGGTGGCGGGAAGCCCATGCCGCGCGGCGGTGGTGGACCGCGCATGAACATGTGCGGTGGAGGCGGTGGTGGGTGCATGTGCTGCGGCGGCTGGCCATTGTACATGTGCGGTGGTGGTGGCGGTGGCGGGTGGTGCATCGGCTGCTGCTGCTGGCCGTTGTTGTTCCACGGACCTGGTGGAGGCGGCGGCGGTGGCGGATGAGTTGGTCCCTGCGGTGGCGGCGGCCGCGGACCGTCGTTCGATGCAAAGCCACTTGTCGGAGCAGGTGGCGCTGGTGGCGGCGGTGGCAGTGACGACGGCAATGGCGGCGCTGGCTGCTGCGTCGGCGCCAGGCCAGGCGGACCAGCAGTCGCTGTTGGTAGCGCTGGCGCGCGCTTGACAGGGCTGCTCGTGGCGTCGTCGTCGTCGAGTCCGAGCGCGCGGAGGTTCAGGAACGCGCTCTCGTCAAACGTGAGCTCCGCGTCGTCGCTAGCGCCGGCCGCTGGACGCGCAGTGGGTGCGTGGAACTGCTCCTCGAGCCGTGAGAACGCCTGCTGCCCGCGTGCCCACTTGAGGTCGGTCTCGGACGGCGCAAGGCCTGGTGGCGCGCGTGCAAAGCCTGGCGGCGGCTTCGATCCACTGCTGCCACTTGCAGCACTCGAGCCACCGGCTGCGGCGTCTGGGAACAGACTCTTCGAGTCGCTGAACGAGCTCGTGAACACAGCCGAGAACGCGTCGTTGAAGAACAGCGACGAGCTGCCAGTGCCGGTGCTGCTTGCGCCAAACGCGTCGCTCGCGTCGCTGTCGAGCGGTCCGAGCAAGTCGTGCGCGCGCAAGTCCGCGAGGAGCGACTCGTACTTTTTGTCGTCGACGCTGCCGTTCGTGAAGAACGCCGGCAAGCCATCGAGCGACGCGCTCGAGTCGGTGAACGAGAAGTCGCTCGCCATGGCACTACGTGCTTGTCACTCGGTTTGTTTGTTTGTTTGTTGGGCAAACAAGCAGGAGAGCGATCAATGTGCACAAGTGCGCAAGTGCTAGTTGTTGTTGTTGTTGGTGGTGGTGGTGTTGACAATTGGGTTGTGGGTCGGTTGTCTGCAAGCGCGTCGCAAGCGCAACAACAGAGCAAAGCACAAAATGAGTACGAGCGTATGCAGCTGCAATGTCAGGGCACGCAGCAGCACGCAGAGAGAGAGAGAGACGCACATATACAGACACAAGAGGAGACGAACGTACGTCGAGCAGAGCTTCTTGACGCGCGAGGAACTTGACACTATCCGAGTGTGTGTGAAGGGAGAGCTTTGACGATTGCCTTGTGTTTAGTATAGTATACACCACGCAAGAGTTTTAGCGCTTGTGGAGAACGTAGTTTGTAAATTGTCAAAAATCACGCTTTCATTCTAAAAATCAAGTATCGATTCGTAATATTCACTGCTTTGCACCTTGATTTTCTTCTCTATCAATTCGTCAACAGCACGCACGAAGCACAACTTCAGCAACATCATGGCTGGCACGCGGCTGCATGTCGTCGTGAGCTTCGTGCTCTTTGCGCTCGCGGCCGCGCCGTTCGCGTGGCGCTTCACGCAGATCGAGCGTGTCGAGCTGCCGGAAGCGCGCATCCGGCGCCTCAGCTGGCGCGACTCGCGCTTTGCGCAGCCCGAGCGCTTCCCGATCACGATCTTTGCGCTCGATGATCGCGATAGTAGCAACCGCAAAGCACCAGAGCCGCTCACGTCAGCGGACGAGCGGATCCAGTACGCGCCAGTCGAGCACATCCAGCTGACAGCAGCGCAGCGTCTGGCGCTTCAGAACGCTCCGAGTCTCCAGCACGTTGACGATCTCCTCGCTCAGATCGTGCGGGACACAGCCTCGCCTACTTCGCCATCGCGTCCGTTCAGCATCTTTATGCTCTGCGACGCGAGTGCAAAGACCACAAACGGTCGCGCAGACGCACTCGCCGTGGGCAAGTACCGCCACGCGTGGTCGTCGCAGTGCGCGCTCTCGCCGACGTCCGAGCTCTTTGCTACTGTCGACACGCTGCTGACGCGCCACGTGTTCCCGCACGAGCGCACGGAGGCGACGCGCTCGACCAAGCGCGCGCGCACAGCAGTCAAGTACCGTCTCCACTTTGCGTTGCTTCAGGCGAGTCCGCACGTGGCGTGGCCGTGGGACTTTACCACATCGCTCTACCCGACGTACTTGGCGCACTTTGTTGCGAAAGTGGGCGTGCTCGCGAACTTTACGGTCGAGAGCGAAGTGCTGCAGTACGCGCGCTTGGCAAAAGACATCCACGCAAGCGACGACGGCGCGTCGCACTTTATCCGAGCGGACGATCTCAAGCAGTTCAAGAGCGCAAACGACTTCCTCACGTCGTCCGTGCTCGACGACCGCGAGCAAGTCATGCACTTCCTCGCCGCGCTGCCAGCACTCGAGCACGCGCCACTGGGAATTCAAGCGTCCGACAGCACATCGTCGCGGTTGGCGTCGTCGTTTGAGATCCCTGGATGGGGCACCGTCGCGATTCTCAACACGACACGTTTGGTCAAAGCCAGCAGCAGCCGCTTGGACGATGACGCGAAACTCGAGATCAAGAAGCTCATGGGCGTCTTCGTCGCGCAGCTCCGGACGCTCCTCGGCGCGCCGTCGTTCTTTGACCGGCAGCACGACCGCGCGAACCAGCAGCTCACGTTCCTCGCGTCGCCGCGCGACGGCATCGCTGACTGGGAACTCGACGTGCTCGTGCGCACTCGGTTGCAACAGTGCGTACTTAACAACTGTGGTTTTATGTTTGAGTGGTGTGGTTTTTTGACTTGGATCGAACTCACTCACTTGTCCTCTTGTCTGCAGCCACTTGAAAGCGTCGATCGCGACGCTCCAGTCGATCGTGCAGCTCGTGGACGAGATGCCGCAGATGAGCGTGCTCGAGCGCGTGCAGCAGCGCATCGTCGCTGCTGTCGACCTCTTGGAAGCCATTCTCTGTCCTATTGACGACGCCTCCGACGCCTCCGACGCCACAACGACGCCGCCAGCGCAGTGTGCTGCACCGACAGACGTGAGTGCGCTGCTGCGCAAAGTGCGCGAAGCCGCCGACCACGCAGACGCCGCGTACTATGACCACACGATGATTCGGCAGCTCTACTTCCCGCAGGAGCAGATGTTTGGCGTCTACGCGCCGCTGCTCGCACCGCTCATCCTGCCGTTCTTCGTCGGCCTCGTGCGCGAGTTCAAGCGGTGGAAGACCAAGCGCGCCGCTGCGCGCAAGCTCCACGCTGCATGAGCACTAGCAACTGCGAATACAACGATCGTCACTCTCTCGCGTTCGTCGCAATCAGACTTGGCTATTGCTTGAGGTCATGGCATGAGCAGCATGCGCGAGACTGACAACAGCGACCAGCACAACGCGAGCGAGTGCGACTCATAGAGACACCAAAGCTTCAGCTCGACATCGAAGAGAGAGAGAGACATCGTGCCGTACGGCCTGAAGCAGCTCCAACATGGGACGTTCTTACAGCACGGCAGATCCACGAGCTCCAGCGCCCGCTCGACTACGACCACTTTGAGGACCTGTACATCATCGAGCCGCTCATGGAGACGGACCTCTGCCGCATCATCCACTCGAAGGAGCACGTGAGCGACGACCAGGTCCAGTACTTCCTCTACCAGCTCCTCTGCGGCATCCACTACCTCCACTCGGCGAACGTGCTCCATCGCGACCTCAAGCCGAGCAACATCCTCGTCAACTCGGACTGCCGCCTCAAGATCTGCGACTTTGGCCTCGCGCGCCACGCGAACGACCGCGACTTGGCCGAAGGGCTCTCCGAGTACGTCGTCACGCGCTGGTACCGCGCGCCGGAGCTCCTGCTCGCGAACGCGTACACCAAGGCGATCGACATGTGGTCCATCGGCTGCATCTTTGGCGAGCTCCTCGGACGGCGCATCCTCTTCCCCGGCAAGTCGTACGTCGACCAGCTCAAGGTCATCGTCGACGTCGTGGGCACACCGACGACGTTCAGCTTTTGCGACAACCCGGTCGCGCGGCGCTTTGCCGGCCGGCAGTTCCTCATCCAGAGCGACCGCGTCGCGAAGGTCGACTGGACGCAGATCTTCCCCGAGGCGAACCCCGAGGGTCTCGACCTGCTCGACAAGCTCCTGACGTTCGACCCGGCGCACCGGATCACAGCTGCCGAGGCGCTCAAGCACCCGTACGTGAGCCAGTGGCGCGACGCGGCGCTCGAGAAGCCCTGTCACCCGGACGTCGCGACGAAGCTCACGCAGTTCGACTACTCGCAGATCCCGTGGGACAACGACACGCTCAAGGACTATCTGTACGAAGAGGTCATGAAGGCCCAGCGCCTGCCGGGCGCCAGCGCCGAGCAGATCCATCACCGGACCGTCTAAGCCAAACGAACGTGTGCGTAGGTGAATGGATCTGTCCGTAGTACTTCAGTAGTTCTCTCTCTCTTGCGCTCGCTCGCTTGCTACTGGAGCCCGAGGCGCTCGTCGATGAACGCGAGCGGGTAGAGCCCGTCGGCGTCGTCGAGCGGATCGGCGTCTGCAGTCGAGACACACGTGATCGCTGCGCCGACGCCATGCAGCGCGATGACGTCGTCCATGGACTTGGCGGCGCAGAACGGCGTGTCGTGCGCGTAGATCTGCATCACGTCGCCTGCTGCGAGCTTGTCGTAGACCCAGTCGGGGAACGCCGTGACGTTCGTGTTGTGCACGTGGAGGTGCGTGATCGCCGCTTGCGCGCCAGCGGCAGCCGGGAGCGCCGTGAGCGGGTTGTTGGACAGCGCGAGGACCATGTAGCGCTGGCCGACGTCGTCGAGGAAGAGCTCGTCTGGCAGCGCTGCATGAGCACAATGACTAGCAAGACAACTAGCAGACGTGGTACCGGATGACCTCACTTGAGCTCCCGAAGCGACGTCCGCCAGAGATCGTCGCGAAGTCGACGACACGCCGAGCATGGCAGCAGTCGCGCCGCTCGTGTCCGAGTGTACGGCGGCGGCAGCAGCACCACCTCCGCAGCGATGCGAGGCCTCACGCACACGCAAAGCGCTGTCCATTGGCGCGCGGCAACCGAGCACTGCAAGCGCTGGCGAGCAGGTCGTGAGCGTCACGCTCGCGCGACGTCCGTTCGTCTGCGTCTGGCTGCTCGTGCTCACATTGCGCGGCGTCTGCGCGACGTACTTGCTCACGCTCAGTCTGCTCTACGCCGTGCTCGCGACGTCGTCGCTCGAGTACTACGCGCGCTTGCTCTCGCCGAGCGCCCACGCGCTGTTCCCGCTCGGCGTTGGTCTCGCGGCCTTTGGCGCAGCCATGCACCTCTACCAGCTCTGCTTGATCCTCTACCGATCCTACTGCGCGAGTCGGCCAGTGTTTGCGCAGGTGGCGCGCAAGACAAGTGGTCGTTCACGCTCGCTCGCGCGTCGGCTGTGTGAGCGCGCGCCGCAGCTCCGCGGCGCAGTTGCAGTGTTCGCGCGCGTGCGCTTTGAGCTCCTCGGTCGTCAGGGCTTCTTCGGCGTCGAGAGTCCGTACTTTGAAGCGCGCTTCCTCTGTCGCGAGTTCGTCGAGATGGTCTCGCAGACGCTCCAGGTCTACTCCGCGAGCACGCTCATCGCCACGGCCTGGATCAACCACCTCTACGTTGCAGCAGTCGTCGTGAACGCGTGCTCGACGCCGCTCGTGAAGCGCTACACGCGCGATCAGCACCCGGCACTCGAGCGCCTGCTGTGCCTCGCAGCCGACGTCGCGCTCGACACAGTCACAGCCATCGCGCTGCCGCTCGTGATCTTAGGTCCGTACTACGAGGCGTTCGACCGCCGGTCGTACGCGTTCGACATCGCGCTGCTGTACAACCCGTCGTGGTTCATCAACCTCGTGATGGAGAACCGCCAGGTCTTTGCGCGGAGTCACGTCGACCTCGTGCTCAAAGCCACGCCGCACTTGAGCATCTACGGCTGCCTCGGGAGCATCCAGTCGCTCGTGTGGCTCAAGTCGGCAGCAGCAGAGGCACCGCGACGTCGCGCCAGCGCCGCGCAAGTCCAGCCGAAGACCTCGGTCGCGCTCTCCGCGTCCTTGGCACCGCTGATCCACGCGCTCGGACCTCGCGCCTCGACTGTCGCAAGCAGCAAGACTGCGTCGCGCATGCGGCGGCTCTCGGTCCGGATCCGCCGCATGCAGCGCTACAAGCTCCAGCGCCGCAGCGCATCGGCCATTCACTTTGTGTTCGCCCTCTGGGGTCTTGTGATCCTAGGGCTCCACCTCACAGCGCTCGTTCGCTCACTCAGTCGCTCGCACTGCGACTGCAAGCTCGAGCTCCGGCCGTGGTTCTCGCGTGACTGCGCGTGCTCCGTGTTCGAGTACAACTGCTACGCGCGCAACACGACGAGTCCGCCAGTCGACGCGTTTGCTTCGCTCGACCACACGCGGCTGCTCGTGCTCGTGTTCGCGCACTGCCCGGCGCTCTCAGTGCCGCGCGCGATCACGCAGTTCCCGCAGCTCGTGGGCATCGAGGTCTGGAACTCGACGCTCGTCGAGTGGTCCCAGGACGCCGGCATCACGGCGCAGTCCCACCCGTCGATGACGTACGTATGTCTCGTGCACGTCGCGATGGCGGCGCTGCCAGACGGACTGCTCTACGACCTCCCGCCGCAGCTCCAGGACATTGAGATCACGCACACGAACCTGAGTGCGCTGCCCGACGACCTCGACAAGCGCTGGCACCAAGTCACGTCGCTCTACGTCGAGTACGCACAGCTTCGCGAGTGGCCGCGCGTGCTCTTGCGCATGACGCCGTTCGACTTCTCGCTCATTGGCAACGCCATTCAGACGGTGCCGTCGCCGCTCGTCACAGGCGATGGCGACGACGACAGCGACGCGAGCGGCTACTTCACGCTTGCGCTCGCGAACAACCCGATCAAGCGGCTCCCAGACTCGATCGGGAAGCTCGACGACCTGCTCTTCCTCTCGCTCGAGCACACGCGCGTGCGCGAGCTCCCGCCGTGGATCGAGACCGTGCGCGCGCGCGGGCGGCGAGTGTTTCTATACGGCACGCCGTTCTGCGTAGACAAATCGGCGGACGAGATCGAGCGCGCGTTCAGCGCCGCGGCGGTCGTGACGTGTGCGAACGTGAATCCGCGCATGATGGGGCGCTACCCGTTCGACGAGATGGTCAAGCAGTGGTGGCACGAGTGAGCCACGACTGGTGAAATGCACAAAGTATACAAACATCAAGTGTATTCTGTGCATTATCGATTCAAGCAGGACTGAGACGCACGTCACGCGCGACTGCAACTGCGCTGATGCGACTGGTTCTGTGCGATCTGTCGTTGCTATTGAGCTCATTCACGTGCGCGTGGGTGCTCACAACGATGTCATGTTCGACGTGAAGAGCTCACTTGAAGAACTTGAAGCCCTTGCGCTTGTAACCCTTGTACTTGTAGCCCTTGTGCTTGTGCTTCATCTTGCCGCCGTAGATCACGCCTGGGTACGCTACGTACGCAGGCTGCTGCACGTACACTGCGGGCTGCTGCACGACGTACCCGACTGGTGGAGCAGCAGGATACGCCGGATACGCCGAGTTGGTCGCTTGTGCAAAGAGCTGGCGACCCTGTGCCGCGTAGTACTGTTGCTGCTGTTGCTGCGGTGGTGGTGCGTACGCATATGGCTGTTGTTGCTGTGGTGGTGGATACGCTGGCTGTGGCGCATACCCGGCCGGCGGAGGCTGCTGCTGCGGATACGCTTGCGGATAAGGTGCAGGGTATCCTTGTGCTTGCGGCTGCTGCTGTGGCGGGTATCCCTGTGGCTGTGGCGGGTACGGCGCGCTCGGATACTGCTGATGTTGTTGCTGTGGCGGGTAGCCTGCACCAGGTTGCTGTGGGTACTGGTTGCCGTACATCGCGCACAGGCTCTCGTCTCACTTGCTTCGCACCCTTCGTCGTCAGTCGCGTCTTGTGTCTTGTTGCTTGATGGTCTTGATGTTACTGCTGTTTCTCTTCGTCGATTCTGATAGTGCTAAAAAGAGGGTGCTGCTGCGTTTCTTGTGTCTGCGCAATCCTTTGAAACAGCATATATGCGCTACTGCTGAATAGACTAGTAGGTGGGTTTCGAGTCTTGACAGCGAAAACCCAAGAGCCAAAGTCAAAGAACGACCGGCAAGAAGACGGACGAGATGGCGGACGACACCCCTGTGCTTGGCGAGCCTGCGCGCTCGTCGAACAGCGGCGCGGCGCCGCAGGAGACGAACAACCGCGGCAACTTCACGCGCAACCTGAACACTGAGCCGGACGAGGCGATCGCGCGCAAGATGTTCTTTGGCGGCCTCGCGCTCCTGCCGTGGCTCCACGCCGTGAACGTGATCCACTACCGCAAGCAGTTCCTCGACCCGTCGATCGACCCGAAAGTCACGCTCTGTACGTCTGCTACTGCTGCTTGTGTATTTCTTGCTTGCTATTGCATGCATGCGCTGTCTTGTAGTACTGACGCATGTGACTGGGCTGCGACTGCTGCACAGGGGTGCGTCGGTCGTGCATGAGCTTTGTGTTCGTGACGATCCTGTTTGTGTCATGGGTCGTGCTCTTCCAGCTCAAGTGGGAGGACTTTGGATGGGCGAAGCTCGTGATGGTGCTCCCAGCGAAGAACCTCGATCGCGGCTGGTAGAGTCGCACACAAGCAAGAATGGAGAGAGAGAAGGAAGCCGCTGCGAGTGCTCGTCCAGCTCCGAGACGACGACGACGACGATGACGACAGCAACAAATCGTCGGTGCTGTCGTTCTGCTCGCGTCGCAAGAACAGCAGCAGTTCACGCGGCTGTGAGTCGCGTTCATCGAGGCAGAGACTGAGAGAGATGTGCTCGAGCGGCAGTGTATGTCTATTTTATTCGGCTCTTCGCTCTTTCTTATCATCGTCGCTGTGTTTCATGACGATCGTGCATGTCGTTCATGAGCACGAGCATCGTGAGCATGAGCGTCGTGAGCATGACGACGCATGAGGTGTCGCTCATACAAAGCCGCTGTCGAAAGAGTCAGCTGACTTGGCGAGATCCAGACCACGGTCCTCAACTAGCGTAGCACGTCCTAGTCTAAGCGGTATTCCAGGTAAAACAAGGACATGACCAAATACAGCGTGGCCACATAAAACAAGGAGCTCGATCATTTCCCCCTCACGCAATGTGCCAGCAAAGCAATACATCGCAGCAACAAGCAAACAAGGAGCAAGAGGAGCTGTTCGCAAGTGCCGCCGCCGCCGCCGCCACGATGACCGCTCCGATCCTCTCGATCGACACGCAGCATGAAGACATGATCGTACGTCTGCGTACACTTGCATCTATCGTTTCATCTATTGACACCACGCGTCTCTTGATCGCACAACACACACACACACACTTGTTCGCACACACAGCACGATGCGCAGCTGGACTACTACGGCAAGCGTCTCGCGACGTGCTCGTCCGACCGCACGATCAAGGTCTACGACGTCACGGGCGACGTCCAGAACAACGAGCAGCTGCTCACAGGGTGCGTCTTTTGTGCTTCACGAGCCTGTGTCTGTTCATCTGGAGCTGCTCATCGTCGCCACAGACCCAAGTGAGCTGCTCCTGCTAACCAGTATGCATGTCTTGCTGTTGATGTATGCACGTGCTTGTATCGCACTATCACAGCCACGAAGGTCCAGTGTGGCAAGTGGCGTGGGCGCACCCAAAGTTTGGCTCGCTCCTCGCGTCGTGCTCGTACGACGGCAAGGTGATCATCTACAAAGAGCAGAGCCTGAACCAGTGGACGCAGGCGTATACGCACGCGTTCCACGAGGCGTCCGTGAACTCGATCGCGTGGGCGCCGCACGAGTACGGCCTCTCGCTCGCGTGCGCGTCGGCGGACGGCATGGTCTCGATCATCAGCTACACGAGTGCGTCCATTGCTCTTGCGCTTGGTATCGCTGGCGCGTATAGCGAGTGACTCACACATTGTATCTCCCTGCGCTGCTTGTGTGTACGTCCAGTGGAGGGCTGGAGCGTGAGCCACTTCAAGGACAGTTCGCTCGGGTGCAACGCCGTGAGCTGGGCGCCATTCCACTCGCTCGGGTCGAAGAGCGAGACTGGCGGCGTGATCCGCCGCGTCGTGACGGCGTCGTGCGACAAGACGATCAAGATCTGGAGCCTCGAGGACGGCGCGACGGAGTGGACGAAGAGCGACATTAGCGCCGTGCCTGCGCACAGCGACTGGGTGCGCGACGTCGCGTGGGCGCCGTCGACTGGCATGCCGGTGAACCTCATCGCGAGCTGCTCGGAGGACAAGCACGTGTATATTTGGTCGCAGACGGAGGAGCACGGCGCGTGGAAGCGCG
This sequence comes from Pythium guiyangense, assembly GCA_003730235.1. NCBI lineage: Eukaryota > Oomycota > Peronosporomycetes > Pythiales > Pythiaceae > Pythium > Pythium guiyangense. Next base: position 1,162,989 of record QXDM01000026.1, read on the forward strand.
AGCTGCTGCACACGTTCGACGCGCCGGTGTGGCGCGTGAGCTGGTCGGTCACAGGCAACGTCCTCGCTGTGTCGTCGGGCGACCACAAGGTGACGCTGTGGAAGGAGACGCTCGACAAGAAGTGGATGTACGCCCATGCGTGTTGCGATAGATGCGTGTATGTGATGGTGCTGTGTGCTGACAGAATGCCATGCGATGCACACTTGTTGTGTGGATCTGCCTATTGCAAATCACAGACAAATTTCGTCGGTCGACGAAGCTGGCGCGCTCCACGACGGAAAGGAGTAAGGCGCAGCTCGCGAACGACACAATCGGCTCTGCCGCTTGCACCAGCGCGCCTGCGACTGCCGCTTGCACCAACGCAGGTCTCGACGTTCGAGTGGAAGAGCCAGTAGCAGAAGCGATCAGCTGGCTGACTGATAGCTCGTTGCACTTGGCAACCGATCGCTTGGAATGAACGACGCAGTCAGTCTGTTTGTATGGATCGTTGCGCTTGTGCCTCTACGTTCATGTCTGCTGCGCCTCTACGCGTCGTCCTCGGGCTCCTCGGGCTCTTCAAAGTTGCGCGTCCAGCGCTTCTGGAACTTCTTCTCGATCGCCTCGACGCACTTGTAGTGGATCTGGTGCTCGTGGTTGTAGCTCGAGAGCGTCATCTTCTTCGCAGGTGATGCCGCCTCTTGCTTCTTCCACGCCGGGTCCTCGGGGTCGAGACGCTTGCTGATGATCGCACTGCGCCGTCTCTCGACTGTGCGCAAGTACCCGGCGATCCAGACGTCGTCGACTGTCACGCAGACGCTCGGGATGTCGGCGAACGCCTCGACGTCGCGGAAGAACCCGCGGCGGTACGCGTTGCCGCAGCACGCTTGCAGAATGTCGACGTACCGGCCATTCGGTCGCATCACGTACGGCACATACGCTGGCACGACGCCGACTTGGTGCCACACGGGGAGCATGCCCCAGCCGCACACGCCGAGCACATCGTCCTGCTTCTTCACGGCTTCCCACGTGAGCGCCTCGACGAGCTGCCGCGGGTACTCAAAGTCGTCATCGAGCGTAATGATCAGCGTTGACGCGTTGTGCTCGAGCCGCAGTGCGCCGAGGAGCTTCGTCGCAGGGCCATCGTCGACACACCGATTGATCTTGACGAGCGGCGCAAGCTTCTCGAGCTCAGGCGGCATGTCGACTTCGTCGTACGACCGCTCGGGGTGCCGCTTCATGGCGCCGCGCGGGACGTTGACGTAGATCTGGTCGGGCACGAGACTCTGCGTCGTGAGCGAGCGCACGCTATCCATGACTTTGTCGAGGCGATTCGGCGTCGTCGTGAGCGACACGACCACGCGGAAGTCGGGTCGCCACGGCGGTGACCGCACCGGCGGAAAGTCCGTGGCGCTGCGTCCGTGGTACGGCCGCGTGAAGAGCGCAGTTGCGACTGGTGAGATGCTGCCGTACCGCACGAGCAGCTGGAGGTAGATCCACCCAAAGACGAGCAGGAGCGCGACGAGCAGTGCGCGCAGCGTCGTGAGGCGCTGTGTCCACGGGTACTTGCGCACGTGGTGGCTCGGCAGCACAGGCTGCTGCAGTCGCACGCGGAGCTGATGGAGCGCGCGCATTCTCGTCGCGTGTCTGTGAGTCTGTGGCGTTTGACTAGCGAGTGCTTTAAGTGCTACGACGAGGCGCGAGTGCGTCTGCGCTGAGTCTGCTCGAGATCGACGTGCACACACACACACACGCGCAGCAACAGCAAGACGTTGCGCTTGACCTCGTTTGGTCTTGTCTTGGTTGTTGTTGTTGACACGTTGACTTGCGTTGGGATAAATGGTGACTTGAGTACAGTATACTTCGTCTATATGGTGATGTTTGATAGTGATAAAATCAAGTGCTACTCACTTATTTTTATCACTATCATTACACTCGATAGGAAACCAGCCAACCCATACAAGAAGAGTGTGTGTCAAACAGTTCTTCGCTTCCTCGAACCTGAAAAGCTGGACAAGCGACGACGACACCAGAAGCACGCGACGACGACGACGTCTGCGCTCGCGCTTCCTTCATTCGCCTCGCTTTCTCCATCTCTACACGCACAAACATCCAACCATGAACCTCTTCGGCCGCAAGTCTGCGCCGCCAGTGCGCGCGACGCCGCAAGCCACGGCCGAGACGATCCGCAAAATCCGCGACCAGCTCGACACGCTCGAGAAGCGTGAGCTGCACATTGAGAAGAAGATCGTGATGCAGCTCGAGGAGGCGAAGAAGAAGTCGGCGAGCAAGGACAAGCGCGGCGCGATCTTCGCGCTCAAGCGCAAGAAGATGTACGAGGCCGAAATCGAGAAGCTCCAAGGCGCGCGCATGACGCTCGAGACGCAAGTCATGACGCTCGAGTCGGCGCACGTGAACATGGAGACGTTCACAGCGTTGCGGTCGGGTGCGAACCAGATGAAGGCGATCCACGGCCAGATGAACGTCGACACGGTCGACAATATCATGGACGACATCCAGGAGGAGATGGCGACTGCCGACGAGATTGGCCGTGCGATCTCGCAGCCGCTTGGCTCGACGCTCTACGACGACGACGAGCTCGAGGAGGAGCTGCGCATGATGGAGGAGCTCGACTTGGAGGAGGAGGCGCTGAAGGCGCCTGCACCCGCACAGCCGACGCCGGTCGCTCCTGTTGCGCAGCCACCAGCGCCAGTCGCAGCTGCAGCAGCAGCTCCTGCGGCGCCAGTGCCGCAGTACGAGCTCCCTGACGTCCCGACGCACCGCGTGGAGTCCAACATCAACGTTGTCGGTCCAGCGGACGAGGACGAGTTAGAGGCGCTGCGCAAGCTCGAGGCGTCCATGGCGCTATAGAGTCCCACGCTCTGTACCACTCGGTCGAGTATCGCGAGTCGGCTCGGACTCGGTCATGATCAAGGGCGTCACCTCGCGATACGACGCAGCGACCATGAATGAATGAATGCATCGACACAAGTGGCTCTCTGTATAAGCGCGTGTGCATTGCTCCTCGCTCGCATGCGTTGACTCGTTGCTGCTGCTGCTGGCAAAAGACGAACAACAACAGCAAAAGCAACAGTACGGACGTGCGACACGAGACGCCAACGCCTGCTCTTGCCTGTCGACTGCGTCGGATTGGTGGCACTGCGCCGCTGCAGTTGCCCCCAGCTGCGTCGTGCAGCTGCGTCGTGTAACTGCACCTGGCGCGCACCGGCGACCCGCGGCGCCTCTATCTCTTGACCCACTGGAATTTCTTTCGTGCCTTCGGCTGACCTGGCTTCTTGCGCTCGACCATACGCGGGTCACGCGTGAGCAGCCCCTCCTTCTTGAGCGGTGCGCGGAACTCCGGGTCAAAGTGCTGCAGCGCGCGACTGATGCCGTGGCGGATCGCGCCCGCCTGGCCCGTCATGCCTCCGCCCTTGACCGTGCAGTACACGTCAAAGTGGCCGACCTGGTTGATCACCGAGAACGGCTTGAGCACGTCCTCGCGGTGCGTGTCGCGCACCAAGTAGTCCACCAAGTCCTTCTTGTTGATCATGATGCGGCCCTCGAACGGCTCGGCGCTCTTCTTCACCCACACACGCGCCGTGCTCGTCTTACGACGGCCCGTGCCGTACGCACGGCCCTGCTCGTCCACCTTGCGGTGGCGCACGACGTTCTTCTTCGCCTCCTCCATCGCACGACGCGCGAGCTTGGCGCGCATGCGCTTCTCGTCGCTGATCGCACTGAGTTCGCGCACGGAGTGGAGCCACGTCGGCACGCCCTCTTCGGTCACGGCGTCGAGGTCACCGTCGAAGCCCTGCCAGTCCTCCGAGTCGAGTGCGCCCCAGCGCTCCTCGTCCCAGTCCTCGTCGAGGTCCGTCGCGTCCTTGTGGAGGCTCGCACGCGCGGCCGCCTTGGCACGGCGCGCCTCTGCGATCTGCTGCTTCTTCAGCTCCTCGTCGTCCTCCTCCTCGTCATCCGAGTCGTCATCGTCCGAGTCCGAGTCGCTATCGTCGCCCGACGGCTTCGCGCTCGGCTTCTTGCTGTTGCTGCTGAATGCGCGGACGGCGAGCAATGGCGACGCAAACTGCTGCGTGCGCACGACCGCGAGCGCAGATGCCGTGCCGCTGCACTGCGCGAGCGAGACAGCGGCACCGGCCGCGAGCACCGAGGGCGTCGACGAGGCAGCGCGGACGCTCACGCGCGCAAGCCGCTGGACGAGCAGCTTCATGGCGACAACACTTTCAGGGCGGTGTCGCTGTTCCGAATCGTCTCTGTGGCCGCCGCGCTTTGTGGGCTCAGTGGTTCACATGGTCTGATCAGGTTTGCGAGGCAAAGCCTGCTCAACACGATTTGATGCGCGAACAAATTCAAAAGGGTATTACACATCTGTATTTATGATCTCGAGTGGAACCTGCGACACACTGCATCGTTTCGTATTGACGCAAAATAGTGAAAACCACCTCGAAACGACGCAAAGACGCAAAGACTAGCCGACTAGACTTCGCGACTTCGCCACATTGACTCATCGGCTCTGTGCACGGCGCGCTCTCTCTCTCTGTACACGCACGACGACGACGATGCTCACGCCAGTCGACACGGACGTCGAGCGCGCGATCGATGCGACAGAAGGCGTCGTGATCAACGTTGTCGACAGACCGCGCAGTAGCGTCAGCGGCTCGAGCACAGGCGACAATACCCAGCAGGTGCCGCCGCTCCATAAGCGCGAGCGTCGGTCTCGACGGAGTAGCGTCGATGTCGTGACCGAACGGGACATCCTCGAGTCGAGCGAAGAGCTGCTCTTCCTCGAAGTCCGCCCGCCTGTGTTTGCTGCGATCTGGATCGGCATGATCTGCATCCACGTCTTCTGCGGCACGATCCTCGCGCTCCAGACGCAGCTGTACGTGTACATGACGAACCCAAACATGTCGTACTACGTCCACTTGATCAAGCCGAACATCGTGAGCAAGTACCCGCGCGGCCGCTGGCGTCTTTGGGGCGCTCAGTGCGCTGCACTGGAACGTCGTGCTGCGGCTCTGCTACTACTCGATCAAGCAGCGCAAGTTTGCGTTCTTCCCGGCCGGGCACTACGACCCGCCGCGCCGTCCTGAGCGCACGCCGCGTACCAAATCCGAGCCGTCGACGTCCTGGACGCGGTTCAAAGCGCGCGTGCACTCGGTCTCGGTCGCGTGCTTTAGCCGCCGCGGCGTCCTGGGCGTCGAGTCGCGCTTCTTCTACGTCTACTTCTACGTGCGCGAGGGCATTGAGCTCGTATCGCAGATCTACCAGGCGTACCGCGCGAGTCTCCTCGTGGCGCGACCGTGGCTCAACAACCTCTCGGTCGCCGTCATCGTCGTCAACTGCTTCTCGACGCCGATCATCCAGTGCTACTACAAGAAGCAGCCCGAGATGCGCCGCATCTACCTCCTCGCGATCGACGCCGTCCTGGACTTTGTCGTCGCGATCGTCGTGCCGCTGAGCATCTTTGCGCCGTACTGGCGCGCGTTCGACCGCGAGACGCACACGTTCGCGCGCGAGAAGCTGTACGATCACAAGTGGTTTGTGAACGCCGTCTTGGAGAACCAAGAGGTCTTTGTCGTCTCGACGCTCGACCTGTGCTTCAAGATCATCCCGCACCTGAGCATCCGCGGGTGCCTCAAGAAGGTCCGCGCACTCGTGCGCAAGGACACGTCCGTGACGTCCGTCATCGTTGATCCAACGGACCGCACGAACTCGTGGAGCAAGAAGGTCGTGAGCGCCTCGGCGCTGTCTGCGACCGAGCGCTCGCAGCGCTTCCAAGCCAAGATCGACCGCTTCCACGAGCGCCAGCGTCTTGCAAAGACCCAAGCAGCAGCGGATGCACGTGCAGCGGCAGCTGCTAGTGACGACGCTGGGCTGTCAGCCAAGCGCAGCGCAATGGCAGCTGCGAGCGCGCTCGTGCGCGTGAAGGACGCGCTGTCGTGGCTCATCCACAAGTACGCGGGCAAGCTCCTGCGCGCGCTCTTCCTCGCCGTCGGCTGCGCGATCATCGTCATCCACGGCCTCGCGTTCCGCACGTCGCACTACGGCGACAAGCGCGGCTGCTGGCAGATCATGCGGCCGTGGTTCGCCACGAAGCTCGCGTGCTCGGTCTACGAGGTCGACTGCAGTCGCCTCCACAACGGCCGCGGCGCACTGGGCAACGCGAGCGACGTCGAGGCGGTGCTGCGCAAGCTCCAGCCGAGCAGCGTCGCGGCGCTGCTGTTCACGCACTGTCCAGGCCTCGAGGTCCCGCCGGTCGTGCGCGAGTACAACCACCTCTTGTCGATCGACATCTACAACTCGACGCTCGTCGCGTGGCCAGCGGAGGCGGCGCTCACGCACGCGACGAACCCGCTCACGGTCTCGCTCTCGTTCGTGCGCGTGCACTTTGCAGGCGGCGCGCTGCCTCCCGGCGTCACGAGCGACGACTTCCCCGACGGCCTCTTTGACGTCGAGATCTCGACGACGAACCTCGCCGACCTCCCGAGCGACCTCGATGTCAAGTGGAACCGCATGACGAAGCTCTTTGTCGAGCACTCGAGGCTCACGCACGTCCCCGCGACGCTCACGCGTCTGCGCGCCGAGAAGCTCTCGCTCCAAGGCAACGCGATCGCCGCGCTGCCAGACGAGCTCTTCCTCGACGACGTCGGCCAGCGCTACATGGTCCTCGCGCTGTCCAACAACCCGCTCACGGCGCTCCCGGCTGCCGCTGGCGCGCAAGCGGCGATCACGCACCTCCACGTGCACAACACGAACGTCACGGCGTTCCCCGACTGGGTCTACGACAAGCTCGCAGCAGGCGACGTGATGCAGATCTACGCGCACGACACGCCGTTCTGCGCCGCCAAGTCCATGGACGACGTCATCGCGCTGCATGGCGTCGGCGCAGCGATCACGTGTGTCTCGACTGCAGACGCCGATCCGCTCGACGACGCCGACGGGCTCTACCCGCTCGCGTTCATCGACGAGCGCCTCGGGCTCCAGTAGCAAGCGAGCGAGCGCAAGAGAGAGAGAACTACTGAAGTACTACGGACAGATCCATTCACCTACGCACACGTTCGTTTGGCTTAGACGGTCCGGTGATGGATCTGCTCGGCGCTGGCGCCCGGCAGGCGCTGGGCCTTCATGACCTCTTCGTACAGATAGTCCTTGAGCGTGTCGTTGTCCCACGGGATCTGCGAGTAGTCGAACTGCGTGAGCTTCGTCGCGACGTCCGGGTGACAGGGCTTCTCGAGCGCCGCGTCGCGCCACTGGCTCACGTACGGGTGCTTGAGCGCCTCGGCAGCTGTGATCCGGTGCGCCGGGTCGAACGTCAGGAGCTTGTCGAGCAGGTCGAGACCCTCGGGGTTCGCCTCGGGGAAGATCTGCGTCCAGTCGACCTTCGCGACGCGGTCGCTCTGGATGAGGAACTGCCGGCCGGCAAAGCGCCGCGCGACCGGGTTGTCGCAAAAGCTGAACGTCGTCGGTGTGCCCACGACGTCGACGATGACCTTGAGCTGGTCGACGTACGACTTGCCGGGGAAGAGGATGCGCCGTCCGAGGAGCTCGCCAAAGATGCAGCCGATGGACCACATGTCGATCGCCTTGGTGTACGCGTTCGCGAGCAGGAGCTCCGGCGCGCGGTACCAGCGCGTGACGACGTACTCGGAGAGCCCTTCGGCCAAGTCGCGGTCGTTCGCGTGGCGCGCGAGGCCAAAGTCGCAGATCTTGAGGCGGCAGTCCGAGTTGACGAGGATGTTGCTCGGCTTGAGGTCGCGATGGAGCACGTTCGCCGAGTGGAGGTAGTGGATGCCGCAGAGGAGCTGGTAGAGGAAGTACTGGACCTGGTCGTCGCTCACGTGCTCCTTCGAGTGGATGATGCGGCAGAGGTCCGTCTCCATGAGCGGCTCGATGATGTACAGGTCCTCAAAGTGGTCGTAGTCGAGCGGGCGCTGGAGCTCGTGGATCGCCATCAAGCACGGGTGCGTCCCGATCTCGTTCATGAGCTTTATCTCGCGCAGCGCCAGGAGCGCCACCTTCGGGTGCCGCAGGAACTGCCCGAGCTTCTTGATCGCGTACGTCCCGCCGTTCACAAAGTCGCTCGCAGCGATCACTTCGCCGTACGTGCCCTTACCGACGATCTTGACCATCCGGTACTTCTCTGCGAGCTGGTACCGCACGCCGTTGATCACGAACTGGTGCATCACGTCCTCCTGCGGCACGAGCGCCGACGGACTCGGCGACACCGCAGCGCCAAACGTCGCAGCAGCGAACGCGCGGAAGCCCGAGCCGCGGCTGTCGCGCGCGTGGAGACTCCCGTCGCCCATGGCGTCCGATGCGTCGCTCGCGCGGTGGCCCGATGTGCGCTGCGACGACTCGCGCCGCGACCGACCGCGCGCAGCTGAGAGCGACGAGATTTTGAGTCCGATCACGAGCTTCCCAAAGAAGCTCTGGTGGTCGTTCGACAGCACGTAGCTCTGCAGCGCTGGCTCGTCTTTCGGCGCGCTCTGCCGCCGCCGACTGCTCTGCGAAGAACTGCTGACGTTCGCAGCGATCTGGTGGTTCAGGAAGCTCGCCATGTTGACGTGCGTGCGCGCGACGACTTCGCGGTTCGCTTCGCGGCAGAACTCGATGAGCAGCACCGTGTTGTCGTCGCGCGAGAGGCGGTCGAACTGCAGGAACAGCTCCTGGTTGTAGACGTACACGAGCGACGCGAGGTTGTCGTCGCTTGCATCCTGGGACCGAGACGACGACGTTGCTGGCGCATCTGGCCGCACTTCGATCGGCGCCGTGGCTTTTGACTGCGCCTCGGTGTGCCACACGCCCTCGAACTCGTTTGTGTCGAGCGAGCAGCGCACAAAGAAGCTCTGTATAAAATAAGAGAGTCGGTCAGTTTGTTGCAAATAGCACGTGGCTGTCACAAATACCAAAGCGACACAATTGCAAGTCTCAAAGACGTACATCGCGCGCGAGCTCACGAGACCGGACGTCTGCGATGTGCTGGAGCTGGATCGTGACGACGTGGCCGCCGACAAAGGACTCGCGGATGCGCTCCGAGAGCGACGGGAGCGTGAGGTTCGTCGTGAAGCCCGGCGCTTTGAACACGACGCTCGAGGCCACGACGTCGCCAAAGATCTCCCAGCGACTCACGAGGCCGCCGGCGCTCGGCTTGAAGTGGAGCTTGTGCGTCCACTGCTGCATGAACGTCGTCTGGTTGAAGCGCACTTGCATGGTCTCGCGGCCCGAGACCACGAGCACGCGGCTGCGTCGGCTGCTCGCGCTCTCGTCGTCCTCGACGTCGACCTTCTCGAGACTGAAGTGCTCGAAGCGCACGGACTGCGAGACGCGCGTGAAGAAGTCGAGGACGCCGCTGTAGCCGCGGTACTTGCCGGCGAACGGCACCATTGGGAGGTAGTTCGACCGCAGGATCACGTCCGGACTCAGGAGCGAGAAGAACCGCAGGAGCGTGTGGTCGAGCGCCGGCGCGACGCTCGCCTTGCGCATTGGCTGGTCTGGCGCCACAGCCGTGAGCGTTGACTGGATCTTCTTGCTGTTACTTGAGCTGCTCGAGCTACTGCTGCTGCTGCTCGCGCCGTTGAGACTCAAGCGCTCGACCGCCGCAGCGACGGACGCAGCGCTCTGCTGCTGCTGCGCTGCGTCGTACAGCTCCGAGTCGACGTGGCTACAGAGCGCAGCGTAGAGGTACTCGTACGCGCAGTAGAAGTCCTGGACGTTCGTGCGCAGGCGTTTGGTCTGCGGCCGCAAAGCGCCGCTCGCGTCGTAGTCGGCGATCGCGTGCGCCGCGTACTGGAGCCACACGTGCTTGGTCGCGTCCGAGTTGGTGCGGAAGTGCAGCTGGTGGCCTTTCTCAGTCTCGAGCGTGAAGCGAAAGAGCGAGACGCTGTCGCGCGCGCTCTGCGACGCCGGCGGCGACGATGCTGGCGTGGCAGTCGGCGCAGTCTCTTCGACGTCCCACACGCGCACGAGCGTGACGCGGTCCGCAAAGCCGAACTTGCCTTTCTTGATCTTGGACTTCTCTGGCTGCTGCCGCGCGTCCTCCTCCGAGAGGTAGCAGTACAGCGCGCGGCCCTTGAGCACGAAGTAGTACGTCTCCCAGTGCTTGAGCCAGTCCGAGCGCTTCTGGAGGTAGCCCTCCCAGTGGAACTTGAGCCGCACGTCGTGCGGAATGTGGTCTACCGATGCGCTCGCAGCGCTCGACGACCGGCGCGACACATGCTCGTGGCGCTGACTCGCTGTTGTAGCAGTCGCAGTCACAGTCGCCGCGCAAGGCTCAGGCTTACTGCTACTGCTACTTCCAGTGGTGGCAACGTGCGGACTCGCAGCGCTCGTGAGCGACGCGCCAGCAGCGCGACTGCTGCTGTCTGTGAGCGGACTCGGGAAGCGCGGCGACGACGTCGTCATCGCAGCCGAAAAGCCTGTCGATGCGAGCAGCAGCGATCAACGCAGCAGCAGCGCACGAGCACGAGGACAGCCGACGCTGAAGAAGGGAGCGCTGCTCGCTCGCTTGCCCGTTGTACACTGTGTGTCTTGCGTCGTGTCTCTTTGTAAATGTGATAGTGCGAAAATCAAGGTTAATGTTGGTTCATCACATGTGTACTGAGCCGCATACAATAATTAGATGAATGAACATGTCTTGAAATTTGTATGCTAAAGAATTTCATGGTACTGCGTAACCTCGTTCGAGTGACCTCGAGTGACCTCGAGTGACAGTGAAGACACAGACACTCTCTCGACAAGACACTCGACAAAAGACATGATCGGCAGTAGTCGCAAGCGCGAGTGGCGGCCGATGGACGCGAGCGACAGCAGCAGCAGTGACGCAGACGACAGTGCACATGCACATGCGCACGCAGGCGGTCGCTCGGTGCACGGCGAAGTCATTGAGAAAGAGATGAAGCGCTTGCGCTTGGCGCACGACTACGACGGTGCGAAACGATGTCGCGATCCATCGTTTCTTGTGCTCTTGTATGTGTGTGTGTGTCCTCACGCTCGATGTGAATGCGTGCTACTACAGCGTCGCTGTCGACGTGGAACAACGCAAGCGCACAGGACGAGCCGATGGACGTCGAGAGCGACGACGCAGTTTCAGCAGCAACAATCGCTAACGACCACAACTATGCGGCGAGGAACGACCTCTTGCGCGAGTGCCACTACCTGCGTCAGCTGCGCAAGTTCCAGTCCGAGCGCATGCGCGAGCGCGCGAGCTACTTGGAGCGCCGGAGCATGGACGCAGCGGCGCAGTACATGCCGCCGCAGCCGCGGTACTAACTGCACACGCGCACAGGCTCGAGCATCGTCAGGAGCGGCTCTGCATACACCGTATTTACTCTTCACATGGTCCTGCGTTCTTCGTCCTGCTCGCGTGAGCTGGTCTTCTCCACTGCGTCACTGAGAGTCTGTGGAGCTACTGCGAGTGTGAGCCTGACCAGATCCACTCGTACGTCTGCCAGAGGCGCTTCTCGTAGCCAGTAAGCGTGCGCACGGAGCCCACGCGCTCCTTGGTCTCTTTGTCATCTGCACTCGTGAACGTGTGCGTGAACGCCAGTCGCCGCGACCGCATTGACGCCCAGAGCATGCGCGCTGCCATCAACACGTGCCAGATCGAGAGCGCGAGCAGGCAGTCGGCGACGCGGCGGAGAGCGGCAGGAGGCAAGAGCCCGAGCAAGTTTGCGTAGTACAGCATGCCCTCGGTCGCAAAGTACCACAGGAGGAAGCCGTAGAGGAAGATCGCAGCTGCGACGCCGAGCTGGAGCGCGAACAACGCGAGCCACGCGAGGCGGAACCACAGCGTTGGGAGGTGCACCACGAGCGGCGGAGTCGCGTCGGATCGCGCAGGCGACGCGCTTCGCCACGCGTGCGTGTTGGCGAATGGCGCGACCACTGCTCCAGCGGCGGCGGTTGTGGCGTGTGCGGCTGCAGTGCCCGTAGTTGTTGCACGAGGTGCAGTCGCATGCGCCGTGTCTGCGAGTGATGGCGGCGCAATGCAGCTCGGCATCATCTGTATCCAGCGACTGGCAGTCGACACCGCGCCTTGGTTGCTGAGTACGAGAACGAGAGCGTACGATGGTGTACCGAATGGTAACCGACTCAATGACTTCATGAGTGAGTCTTCGTCGACTGACTGTGGACGCGTGTCGTAGGTCGTACGTAGAGCATCGTGTGAGGCTGCTGCGTGTTGAGAGGCGAGTCGGATGTGAGCGCACGCACACAAACGCAAGCGCACGAGCACTAGACGTGAAGAGAGAGAGAGAGAGACTGTGGATGGATGGATGCAACGATGTCCTGTAGTGTGCGACTGGCTCACTCATACGCACTACCAAAGCTAGCGCCGACTGCTCGAGACACACTGTCACGATCGCTACTACGGACACACAGATGAACGAACGAACACACTCAAACTCAGAACGAGCGCGTGAACGACTTGGTCTCGACCTTGGCGCCAGCCTTGTTGAAGACGTTGTACGTCGTCGTGATCGTGCGTGCGGACAGGTCGACGTCGTAGACTGCGTAGCCGTAGTTGCGGGCGTAGTAGACCTGCTCGGCCTTTGTGCCCGGCGACTTGTCGCCAAAGTCGATCGCGCGACCGCCGCCGCCGATGAGCGAGTAGTCGACGCCGTTCGCGCGCAGCAGCTGCATGTCGTGCTCGTGGCCGCAGATGTACGCCTTCACCTTCGGGTTCGCGGTCCAGATGTCGTCGAGCTTCTTCATGTTCTTGTCCGAGCTGTCGCCGCGACCGCCCTGCGAGTAGACGTGGTAGTGCCCGACAGCGAGCACGAACTCGGCCGACGCGTCCTGCACCTGAGTCGTGACCCACTCCAAGTCGCTCTCAGTGACGGTGATCGTGTCGGTCAAGACGAGCTTGAACTTCTTGCCGCTCGCGCCAGTGACGTCCACCGAGTAGAACTTGTCCGGCATGATCCAGTACTTGGCGCCAGGCTGCGTGGACTTGGAGAACTCGATCTGGGCGTCCGCGTTGCCGTAGTGGTCGTGGTTGCCCAGGACCGAGAACCACGGCACAGTCAGCTTGCTCCCGATCGAGTACCGCTTGTACCACGAGTTGGTCCACTGCTTGTCGGTCGTGCTGCTCACGCCCTTGCTGTAGAAGTTGTCGCCGGCGTTGAGCACAAAGTCGATGCTGGCGCTCTCGGCCAGGATGCCGTCGCGCACGGCGTTGAGCGCGGCACTGGCGCTCTTCTCGCCCCAGTCACCGATGCCGACGAACCGGATCTTGTTCAACGCGCACCCCATCTCGATCAGCTGGGTGTCGGACGCACTGGCGCTGAGCGTACACTTGCTCGCGCGCGCACTCGACGACCGGTCGGCTTCGATGCTCGGGAACTTGCCGACGCCCGACGCGACTTCGCTCGCAGTCGGTGACGCAGCGAGAGGCACGTTGTATGCGATCGCGAGTTGCTCGAGCGCTTTCTCAAAGCTCGCTTTCTCGGCCTCGGTCACGTTCGGCTCGAGCACGTGGAAGAACGTCGCGAGCTTCTCGACGGCTTTGTCAAAGCCCTCGAGGCGAGCAGACGACGGCGTCGATGTTGTCGAAGTAGTAGTTGTTGGAACCACGATCGGCTCGGTGGTGGTGGCGGCGTTTGCGATCGCTGACGTGCTGTTGCTCGATGATGGCGAGAGTGGCGTGACGAGCACGTCAGCAGCGCTCGCAAGTGTCGCGATCACAACGAATGCGAGTGTCGAGAGAGCTTTCGACCTGAGCATGGTGGTGGTGGTGCAGAGTCTTGGTCTTGGTCAAGGAGACTTGAGTCGAGTCGAGACATGCAAGGTCTTGGCGATGACGATCCAAGGAGGCAAATGCGAGAGTGAGCACGAGCAGCGCGATCAATCGATGTTCACACTGCGCTCACAACTAGCTCTCACACCCTCACACTCACACGAGCTCACACGGACGGACAGATAGCACGTCGAAGTCATAAGGCAGTCGATGTTCGCGCGCTGGTGCTCGCGTCGTCGCTCGATCAATGTCGCTCGATCTGGTTCGGGTCATGAGGCGTCCTGGCGGTGGACGAAAAAACGGTGGCACCCGAGCTTCGTCTAGGATGCTCGTATCGAGCTCAAGCGGAGGAGAGACCAAGAGACCAAGAGCGAGATTCGACTAACCAAGCTCATGGTGATACGAGTATTCAGACGACATCGCGTGATGTGACGTCGCGAACCGATCAACAACAAGCGGTTGATCGATCTGAGAGCGCGCACTTTGCTGCACAAAGCTGGAGCAAGATTCGGCTAGATCTCCAGAATCACCGAGTCTGTCTGTCCTTGCTGCTTGTTCTGAGTACGCGCACCAAAATCCGATCGAGTTGAATTGAATCGAAGAGAAGAAGAGCAAGGCGATATTCTGCCAACGTCGTTGTTGTTGATGATGAACCCTTGGCGACGAGCAGAGATGTGAGACCACACACAGCCAGTCAATTTCAAAGCGAACCAAAGGCTCGAGTCACTTGAATCGATTGCCTGCTTGGTGCAGACGACTAAACAGCACGCACTACATGCTCTTGCAGAACACTTCATCGTTCGAGCGAATGCTTGGAGTTGAGAAGTGCACACGAAGCGCTGACGGAGCAACCACCATTGCAAAGATTTAAGAGACGATTTTGAACCACTATATGCTTGTCAATCGGGAAAGTGGTCCAAATGGTTTGGTTATCATTTTTGAGCTCAGGAATATTAACATTTCGGTTTTGAATGCAAACGTGAGGATTCCAAACATCATAAACAAATGTCACAACAATTGTGGAGAAAATACACTTGCTTTTAAACGCCCAGTTTGAGTGCAATCAGTGTGTGGTTCTGTGGTTTCTTCTTTATCAACGCTTTGTAAAGGAGGTTACGATTGATAGTGAACACAAGTGTGTCGTATCCTGAGCTGTCATGAGATGAGAAAGCTCAATATTCAAACTTCTGTCAATCATAACTCAACCAAAGTGTGTAAAGCGGGAACGGAGTTTAAATGGCGCTGACGTTCAACACAGCACTTCAACTTGAGCCACTTGCAAGCCTGCGCACTCGTTGACAACAACATCCATGATCTATCCTTCAGCTCAACGATGCTCGAATGAATCGACAGCAAGTGGCGCTAAAGACACCATCCACAGCTTCTTTAGTTCCTACAACTACTACGGCACGCGCAACGTCGCCATCGCTGCGAGTGGGTACTTGCCTTTCACTGCACCATCATCGTTGCGCTGCTCACACATCAACGGGCTCTTGACGCTCAACTGCTTCGACTCGATCGGTGCACACACTGGCGAATCGAATCCAAACACCTCGAGTGCTGGATTCGACGCTGAGAGTGCGAGCAGCCATGGCGGCAGCGTCTCGACTGCCGTGCGCTCAATCGCGAGCTGTCGGAGGTTCGAGAGCGCGGACGCGTCCCATTCTGGCAGCTCTCGCAACGGCGTGCTCGAGAGCGAGATCTGCTGAAAGGATTGCAAGACTGCGGCGTCTGCTAGTGTGTACGGCGCCAGCGACTCGATGCGGTTGCCGACGAGCGAGAGCTCGAGCACGCGAATGTGCGCGAGTGTCGCTGGCAGCTGTCGGAACCCGCAGTGCTCGATGTACAGTACCATGAGCGGATGGCGCCATGCATGGTGGAGATCGGTCGGCAGCGTCGTGAGATTCGACGCCACGATCTCAATGTCGTGCAGCGAGCGCGGCAGCGGCTGCTGCAAGCCAGCAGGCAGCTCCGTCATGTTGACGCGCGCAAGGATGACGTACTGCAGACGCTCGTGCGTGTGCTCGCTCACTGCTGCGTCGGCGTCCCATGCGACGAGCGTGCAGTTGTACAGCTCGAGACCAAAGAGGTGCCGGAAGCGCGTGATGTGCGGCGGCACCACGAGCGCCGCGCAGTGCGAGAAGATCACAATCATGAGTGCGTCCGGGTCGAGCACGTCGAGCTCTGACGCGTGCACGCTCGTCGAGCCGCGGTGGTGGCAGTTGTAGTGGACCACCGAGCAGGCGTACTGGCGAGCGAACCAAGGTTGCAAGTGCAGCGTGCAGGACAGCGGCCGACCGCTCTGCGTGAACGCAAACAGCGCGTGCACGTGGATGACGCTGACGACCGCGCCACCGAGCACAAAGAGCACCGTTGTGAGTCTCGCGCGTGCCGAGCGGCGCGGATGGCGAGGACCTAGCGAGTGAAGAGAGTGGAGTGAGCTCGCCGACTTGCTGGCGTGCCGCGACTGCTGCTTGCGACTAGTTGGCACTGCAAGACGCTGCGGTCGCAGTGGCAGCGGCGCTGATGGTCGTTGTGATGATGGCGGCTTTGACAGTCCTCCTGCTTGCCCATTGCTGCTCGCCCACTTGTGCGGACACTCGCGCCGCATGAGCGCAGTGAGACTCGCGAGCGCCAGGTAGATGCCGACGTGCGGCAGGAGCGTGAAGACCGCGTCGTAGACGTTCGTGGCGAACACGCGCTGCACGGCGTAGTTGAGCTGCATGAACCAGACCTCGTTGTACAGCAGCTCGAACGGGAACTCGCGGCGCGCGCGGTCGAACGCAGCGACGTACGGCACAGCGATGAGCGCCGGCACGAGCACGGACGCGCCAAAGTCGAGCGCCAAATCCGCTGCGACGCACAGCATGCGCTCGGTCGCAGCCGCGACTGGGACGCGCTGGTGGCGGCGACACACATGCCGGATGAGCGGCGTCGACCAGCAGTTGAGCGCCAGGAGCGCGACCGTGAGCGAGTTGAGCCACGACACGGCGATGAGCTTGCTCGACATGTACGCCTGGTAGACCTGCAAGACGATCTCGAGCGACTCTTGCGCGTCGAAGCGCGCGTCAAAGTGCTCGCTGTGCAGATTCAGGACGCCGTGGCGGCCCACGAGCGACGAGCGCATGCGCTTGAGCGCGCGCGGCAGCGTCCTCTGTTGCACGGTGCACGCGAGCTTGGCGGTCGCAGCTCGCACCCACGTCGCTGCTGCAGATCGCGGTGCTCGGTCGTTGCTGCACTGCGAGTCTCCAGGCGACGCAAACACGAGCTGTCGCGCACGTATGGAGGCCGCTGTCATGATCGCCAAGTCGCGTCCATGCGCGACGGCGAGGCAGGCGCAGACGGCCAAGCTCGGGAGCAACTGGTCGCGTCCGGTCGGTCCGAGCAAGTCGACGTAGTACGTCATCGTCGGGTCGAGCAGCGCCGCGTGCAGCGCTGTCGCGAGCGAGAGGAACGCGCAGCACGACACGCGGATGAGCAGCACGAACCACCAGAGCAGCGGGAACCACTGCGGCGTCCCTGGCGACGCTGATGATGAGTGCGAGTGCAGCATTGGAGCGCCATCGCTCGCTTGAGGCAGCGGCGCGACTGCGGCCATTCTCAAGTTGCCCACATGCACCAGCACGAAGGAGGCAGTTGTGTCCGTCGTCGTCGTGTGTGATCAACGGACCAGCAGCCTATGTTGGGACAGCGGTGCCACACGAGCGCCACACGAGCGAGCGCGTCAAGCAGCAGTTCACACGTCGTCCGTCCGCAGCACGGAGACACTCGCTGCATGGACGCTTTGGTTCGCTCTCTCTCTCTCTCTCGTGCGGCAGTCGACGGTCGATGATCGACACGTGCAGTCGTCGACCCAAACAGACGCTGACCCAAGCCGAATGCACAGACACCAGTCCGTCACTCACACTGGCCGCTGCTGCGCCATGAGCTCGAACGGGAAGCGGCCGTGAGCGAACGCGCTTTGCTTGACGCACGAGATCGCGGCGTGCGGTCCGAACGATGTCGCGATCGTCTGTGGCGACTGCGAGGCGCAGAACGGCGTGCCAAGCGCAAACACCGTCGGGCTCGTGCGGCGCCTCGCTGCGTCGTGGACCCAGGACGGGAACGTTGCGACGCGCGTGTGCTCAATCGACACAAGCTCGATGTCGCGAACGCTGGGCGGCATCACCTCTGGAAGCTCGAGCAGCGGCATGCCGGCGAGCACGAGCGACGAGCGCTCGGCTAGCGCGTCGGCGAACTGCACGCTCTTCATGGACTGCACGCGGCTGCCGTAGAGCGAGAGGCCCTTGACGCGGAGGCGCATGAGGGCGTCCGGGAACGTCTCGAAGTCGCACCGCTCGAGGAGTAGGAGCGAGAGCGAGTGGTCCCAGCGCGCGTCGAGGTCGTGCGGGAGCGCCGAGAGGTTCGAGAGCGCGATCTCGACGTCGTTCAAGCCGCGCGGCAGGTGCTTCGCGAGGCCGTCGGGGAAGCGCGTCATGTTGGTGCGCGCGAGGATGACGTACTTCATCTCGCGGTGGCTCGCGTCCGTGATCGCCGCGGCGTCGGGCCACTCGACGAGCGTCGAGTTGTAGATCTCGAGGCCGAGGAGGTGCGGGAACGCGCGGATGCTCGGCGGCACCACGAGTGCGGGACAGTGCGTGATGAGCAGCGCCGAGAGCACGTCGCGCTCGAGGCCGTCGAACGCGTGCGCCGGCACCGAGTTCGTGTTGTGCCGCGCGCAGTTGTACTCGAAGACGGCGCACGGGAGCGCGAACGCGAGCCACGGCCACACGCGCTGCTTGCACCCGACGTGGTGGCGCAGCTCGGCGAACGAGAGGAACGACGCGGCGTGGAGGAGCAGGATGACGACGCCCAGAACACGAACACGCCGTGCAGGAGCTTCTTCGCGGTCGAATCGATGCGCGGCTCGGCCGTGTGCGTGAGCGACACGCTCAGCGGGTTCGACCGCAGCACGAGGTCGTGCGTGGGGCCAGCGCCGATGCTCGCTACCGTCAGTGGCGCGCTGCTAGACAGTGTCGTTGCTGTTGGCGCGACGGGCGCTGAGCGCTGGAGCGGCGCGTGCGCGGTCTTGGCGCGTCTCGCCCTGTACTTGACGCACTCGGTGGACGAGCACGCCTTGGAGGGCTTGCGCGCGCTCGAGGGTGCGCGGAAGTCCGCGAGCGAGACGAGGTTGCTGAGGCCAAAGTAGATCCCGAGGTGCGGCGCCATGGTCAATACAAAGTCCAGCGGCGTGTGCGCGAAGAGCTGCTGCGCCGAGAGCACCAAGCCGATGAACCAGACGTCGTCGTACAGGAGCGCGTCCGGGAACGTCGCGGTCGCCATGTCAAAGGCGCGGATGTACGGCGCGACGACGAGCGTCGGCACGAGCACCGCGGCGCCGACGTCGAGCACGAGCTCCGTGCAGAGGCAGCAGACGCGCTCGAGCGCCAGCGCCTTGGCGTTCAGGTATTCGTCGCTCAGACTGATCTGGCTGCTCAGGCGGCGCGAGATCGCGTGGACGCGCCGTGCGCGGCGCATGGTGGCGTCTGCGCGGCGGCAGAGGTGCGTCACGACGGGGCTGGACCAGCAGTTGAGCACGATCATCGCGACGTAGAGCGTGTTGATCCTGGGGCTCGCGACGAGCAGACTGGACCAGTACGCCTGGAACGACTGCGACGCGATCTCCGAAACCTCGCGCACCGCGTAGTTGACGTCAAAGTACTTGCTCTCGACGCCAAAGACGCCGCGGCGGCCGTAGAGCTGCCAGTACCAGCGCTGCAGCTGCTTGGACGCGCGCGTGAGGCGCGAGTCCTCGTCGCTGAGCTCGAGCGCCTCCGTGTCGGGCACGGACGAGTGCTTGCTGTGGAGCGAGCACCGCGACGGCTTGTGCTGCCGCACCTTGCGCCGGCCCGTGGGACAGCCGGGCGCGAGCCACCGGAGCAGCGACTGGTCCTGGCTCTCGTTCGGGTCGCGCACGAACACGCGCTTGTCGTACTGGAGCGAGTACCAGAGCATCGTGAAGAGGTCGTGGCCGTGCGCGGCTGCGAAGCACCCGAACGCGGCGCCGACCGCCTTCAGTCCGCTCTGCGCCGACGGACCGAGCAGCGCGGCGTAGTGCGCGAGCTCGGGCTGCGCGAAGAAGAAGTAGACGAACGCCGTGGCGCCGAGGAAGACGCTGCACGTGGCGCGCAACGCGAGCACAAAGTACCACGTGTTGACGTAGCAGCGCGGCGAGACCTGGAGCCCGACGTCCTCTGGCAGCACGAGCGGTGGCGATGCGACTGGCGATGCCTCGGCGTGCATCGCTCTCGTGCGTGTGGGTGCGAGTGGTGACAGAGCGTGGCGTGGCGTTTGTCTCGTGCGTGGCGAGTGCCTCTAGCAGCAGCTCCAGTGCGACTGCCGCTGGTGCGTTAGTCAACTCGCAGTAGCTATTCTCACGCACGCACACACACGACGGACGGACTGCCTCGCAGCGTCGCGTCTCGACCAGACAGACGCACAGCTGCACCTCGCCACGCGCTCTTGATCTGCAGTCAGTCAGTCGAGTGATCGACGGACGGACCGACAGACGAGCAGAGACAACGACGGCGACGGCGAGAGCAGCGAAGGAACACGACGCGCCATCGACCGACACATGCATAGGGACTCGTACTATTAAGATCACGACCAGCCGCCACTCGGTGCTGCCACGGAGCGCGCGCATCGACTGCGGCACGCCGCTCTGTGCGCTCGCCTAGAGGTGGAACTTTCGCCGCGACGTGTCGAGCTGGTGCTGCTTGTGGATCCACTCGTACTCGCCGTACTTGGTGTCGAACGTCCCTTGCTGGAGCCACCGGAGCTTGAGCGTGAAGCGCGGGCCGATCTCCTGCAGCCGCGCCTTCTTCTCGTTCTCGAACACGTACCGATGGTGGCGCACGAAGATGAAGTCGCGCTGGTTGTGGAACGTCACGACCTGTCGGCCCTGGAACTCGGGCTCGTGCCGGAAGAGCGAGCCGAGGAAGCGCCCGACGCGGTGGCCGAGGCGCGTGGAGAAGTTGTTCAGGATCAGCTCCGGCTGGTGGTCCGTGCGCTTGGCGTGGTCCTTGATGTCCTCGTTCAGCTTGACGTTCGTGACCTTGAAGAACGCCGTTGGACCCGCCGGCAAGCGGCTCACGAGCATGCTGCGAGTAGAGAGTGCGTGAGGGAACAAGTGACCAAGAGAGAGAGAGAGACGCACTCACTCACGTCCACAAGACCATTCCCATCCCAAGCCAAGACAAGAGTGTTGTGACGCACCCGTTGCAGACTTTGCTCTTCTCCGAGAGCACAATGAGGTGCGTGAACTCCTTGTTCGTCGCGAACTGCACGATCTCCTTGATGTCGAACGTCCCGCGCTTGTAGTAGAACGCGTTCGGAATGAGCGAGAGCAGGTCGCGGATGAAGTGGTAGAGCTCGCCGGACGGGAACGGCCGCGTCGTGATCATGAGCTTTGGCGTCTCGACGTTCGCAAAGATCTGCGCGAACTCGTCGTCCTGCTCGTCCGCTGCGATCTCGTCGTCGCCTTCGCTTGCGACCATCGTGATCTCGGGCTCACGCGTGTTGTCGATCGTGCGCGGCTCGAGCTTCGCAGGCGCGTTCTCGCCGAGCTCCTCGGCCTCGCGCTTGCGCTTGGCCTGCGTCGCTTTCTTCAGCTCCTTCTTTTCTTTCCGGAAGCGCTGCATCACCTGCGCGCGCTTGACCTTGTTGCGGATGTGCGACGGGTTGTTGCGCACCGGCGCGACATCGCTCGCTTCTGTAGTTGTATCACTCGGCTTGCCACCGCCGCGACCACCGCCGCGACCACCGCCGCGACCGTCACCGCCACGACCGCCACCGCGGCCTCCACCTCGTCCGCCTGGCGCCATTGTAACAACGCGTGTATGTCTCGAAGTCTGTACTCGGAGCGTCTGTGCGTACGCGTGTATGTACGCAGCGTCGCTGTCGCTTGGCAGATGCAGCAATTGTGTGTCGCTTTGGCAGTGTGATGACTGGAGGAGGACTTGACTTGAAAATTGCCTTTTTCTTCATATTTCAGCAAAACATAGTGGGACTTTCCCATATAAATACCAAGTGAAAGCGGTGTATTTCAGGAATTGCTATTATAGTATTTGCGCGCTCAGTACATTTGTCAATGCTAATAGTGCTAAAAACAAGGTAACCAGAGCAACTCGAAACAGCAACGCAACACATCAGCGCAACAAGCGGAGATGGCGGCGAGCGCATTCACTGGCGACGATGCGAATGCGCGTCTGGGCGTGCGCGTGGAGCACCTGAGCGGCGACGAGCCACCGAATGCGTTCCTGTTCCCACGCAGTCTGCTGCATTTCCACCGCGAAGGCGGCTTCTACCCGTTCTTGCCAGCGTATCCGCCCAACTTTCTCATCACGCAGCAGCCGAACCCGATCCTCGAGTCCTGCGCTGGCAAATTCTTCCTCTCGGCCGCCATGGGTGCGTGCGTGCGTGTGTGCATGCATGTGTGTGCGTCTGTGGTCCGATGCACATGTGCACTGTCTTGTGTCGCACAGACTCACATCCGCGGATGTGTGCTGCAGGCTACGGCATGGGCAACTTGTTTGGTCTCGTGCTCGGGAGCTACGAAGGCATCACGCCGCCGGTGCCTCTTCCAGGACAGCGCGAGCTCCCAAAAGTGCCGTGGAAAGAGTCGGTACGTGCTTCGCACATACGCAACGCGCCTTGTATTGGACGTACGTGTTGCGCTGTGACTACTGCTCGTCGCACACATTGACGCTCACTGCTAACTCGTACGTGCAGATGGTCGGCGCGTGGCGCGTCACGGGCGGCAAGATGCGGTATTGGGGCAACAACTTCCTCGTCATCTCGTGTACGGGCTCCGTGTTACTCGAGATTGGGTGTGTGTGCCATGCGCATTGTCTGGACCAGCGGTCTCACGCGTTGCTTGCGTTTGTGCGTGTCGTTGGTGATGGCTCCAGCCATCTTCGCTGGCTTGGAGTGCGCGGTGGAGAAAGCGCGTGGACGCCACGACGTCGGCAACGAGCTCGTCGCTGGCTGTGCGACTGGCGCGGCACTCGCTGCGGGCCAAGGCATTCAGGTACAGCGACTGATGTGTCGACTCGAGTGCACGCGTGCTTGCACTCGACTGACGCTGTTGTTGATGTGCGCATGTGTTGTCGCTCGCAGGCGCAGTGTCTCGGCTGCGCAGGCTTTGCCGCGTTCTCGTACGCGATCCACAAGTTCACAGACGGTAAGTTCTAATGGCTCAGTGACGGCAGTGCCACAGCGATCGGCGTGCGTCCGTCAGTTTGTAGAGAGCAGGAGGAAGCACCAGACAGCGCAGCGCTTAGAGCCAGGAGCAAGACGAACGAGAGCAACACGCGTACTTGTCTTGTGCGTTGTCCTGCTTGTTGTTACACATGATCAGCACTAGCGTCACTCATTCAGAACACACTGCAGGAGCGGTCGCAAGGAGACGAGCACGTCGTAGCATGTGGTCGTGAGCCTGAGTACTCGTGGTCGTCACAAAGTCGCTTCTATAGCAATTGCGCATTCAGTACCAAGTTGTGGACGTATAGTTTTTTGCAAGCACAGTACGCGCCACGTCTGGCGCGATGATCGAGTCAACACATTCGGCGATCGCAAGTGCAAGCGCAAGAGCTCAATCGGTCACGATGGCGGCGCTGCGCGAGGACATGGTCGAGAACGGCGTCAAGTTCCTGCGCCACCCAAACGTGCAGGTGCGCTGCGTGCTCACTGCTTTGCGTCGATAGCGTACTGTGTCGCTTTGTATCTCCAGCGCCTGCTCACTTGCAATGGACACATACTTGCATGCACATGTGGCTGCTGCGCTAGACCACGCCGCTGTCCGAGCGCGTGTCGTTCCTCGAGCAGAAGGGCATGACGAAAGAGGAGATCCAAGAGTCGATCGAGCGGTACCAGAGCGGCGACGCGTCGCCTACTTCTGCTGCTGCTGCAGCGCCCACGTCCGCGTATGCACAGCCGCAGATGATGACGATGCAGCCACAGCAGCAGCAGCAGATGCTCACTGCGCCAATGGCAATGGCCGCCGCCGCGCCGATGCAGCAGCTCATTCGCAAGTCGCGCTACCCGCCGTACATCCGCGTGCTCTGGACGATCTCGTCGCTCGTCGGCGCCGCGTCGATCCTCGGCTTCATGTGGAACTACGCCGTGCAGTCGGGCTACGTCCCGTGGCTCGTACGTCTCATCACTGCGCACTTTGGCGTTGTACCGTGAGCTTCTTATCCGCGACTAACTCGCTCGCTGGCGCTTGTGGTGCGTGTGCGCAGCGCTCGCCGCTGATGCTGACGGCTACGAAGGTGAAGAAGAACGAGGAGGAGAACGCGCGCAAGGACGACGCGCTCCTCGCGAGTCTCACGGACGTCTCTGCGGCGATCCAAGCGCAGACGACCGAGCTCGCGAAGCTCTGCTCAACGGTCGACCAGAAGGAGCACGAGCTCTCGACCAAGAGCACGATCTCGTCGCAGATCGCGTCGTCCCTTGCCGAGCAGGTGCGTGCGCGTAGCGAGTGCCTCTGTGTGCGAGCGCAGGAGCTGACACTCGCTGTCTCTAGTCCACGAACCAGGCGATCGCTGAGCTCAAGGCCGAGATCAGTACGCTGAAGGCGCTTCTCGTGGCCAAGAGCGAGACGCCAGGCGCTGCTGCGACGCCTGCTCCTGCTGGCGCAGCGCTTGTGCCTTCAACGACAGCAGCACCTGCTCCAGTAAACGCGCCTGCGCCAGTGGCTGCATCGCCACCGCCTCTGCCGGTCGTCTCCAAGGCCGAGAAGATGGAAGCGACGCTCAAGCTCATCCGCACGCAGGTCGGTTCGCTTGCTCTCGCACTCACTCTCGCGCACAGGCGACTGACGGACGAACGCTCTGGACGAACAGAACTCGCTCGAGCAGCTCAAGCTCGCGGCTGGGATCCTCACGATGTATGTCAAGAACCTCGTCGAGGTACGCTCGCTCGCGCTCTTGCTTGCGCTGTCGCTAGGAGCGCCACCGACTCACAGTCAAACGCGGACATTGTACGTGCAGAACCCCGACGTGCCGCGCTACCGCCGCATCGCACCGGGGAACGCCAACTTCAAGCAGAAGGTCGAGCCGCTCAAGCACCACGACGAGCTGCTCAAGGCCATCGGCTTTGAGACGAACGGGCTCAACTTGGAGTGGAAGTGGCACACGGCGGACCGCGCGAGCGGCGAGTTCGACGACAACCTCGCGATCCTGCGCGCGGCGCTCAAGGCGCTGCAGTCGCTCACGTCGCCGTCTGCGTCGTCGAGTCTCTCGCTCGAAGAGATCGCGCGCGCGAGTCTCGACGCGCATCGGCAGGCGAAAGCGGCGAGGAGCGAGGAGGCGTCGACAGAGGCGAGCGCTGCGCCGTCTGCGCCTGCAACTGCGCCGACTGTGGCTGCTCCTGGACCGAAGAACCACGACTTGGAGTCGTTCATGGCGCGTTTGGAGAAGAAGGCGAGCGTGAGCGACTCGTTCGCAAAGAAAGCGCCGGCGGCAGCAGCAACGAGTGCGCTAGACGCGTCGCTTGATGACGAAGAGAAGCCTCCAGTGAGTGCGAGCGCGCTCGCTGCAGCAGAGAGCGAGAGCGCAGCAGCAGCAGATGCTGGTCCCGCGTACCCCAAGTCGTTCAATGAGGTGATGGAGCTGATCCAGAAGGGCGAGAAGGTGCCGGGGATCAAGGAGATCGAGGAGAAGGTCTCAGTCGACGCAGAGACGCTCCTCAAGAGCGCCTCGACGTCCGATGGCGACGAGGTCGGCGCGCGTGCGAGTGCGCCGTCCAAGCCGTGGGAGAAGGCGCAGCCGCAGAGCTGACGGAGGCCATGGAGAGGTCAGGACAGTGTTGAATAGACGCTCGAGCGTGTTGAGTGGTGACGTGAGCGTCGACGCATTTGGCTCTCGAACCTCTTGTGCACATGGCGATGGTTGCAACGACTGGAGCGCCGCTCGTGCTCCCGCGCTGCTACGCCGCTGTCTGGTGCTTTGCGCTCGCACTGCGCCTCGTGTGCCTCTCGTTCCTGTGCGCGACCACATGCGTGCACTTGCTCCTGGCGCAGCCTCGCGTGGCGTACTCTGCGTCCATGCTCGGCCCCACTGCAGTGCGAGGGCTCAAGCCAGTGGGCTTGACGTTCGGCTGCCTCGCGTTAGCGCACGCGGCCGACGTCGTACTCATGCTCTGGTGCTCAGTGTGGCGCGGCAAGCTGCTGTACAAGCCGCAGTGGCGTCCTCCGGAGCAGGAGCAGAGCAAGCACCATGGCACGCGTCAGTGGCTCTGGCGCAGCACGAGCAGAGTCGATTTAGCCCCAAGAGAGCAGGTCCACTGCTGTCTCCGCAAGCAGGAGCAAGAGGCACTGGCGCTCGTTGCCATGAGTGCCGAGACGCGAGCACTCGCAGCGCTTCGACGCTCGTGGTCGAGGCTCTTTGGTCGCCACGGGCTCTTTGGTGTCGAGAGCGAGCACTTTGAGCTCCAGTTTGCGCTCCACGAGATCAGCGAAGTCGTGGCGCAGTCCGTACAAGCGTACAGCTCGAGTCTGCCCGTCGCGAGCCTGTGGATCAACTCGCTCTACGTCACCATGGTCGTGCTCAACTGCTGATCGACGCCGATCGTCACGCACTTGTGCCGAAGAGCGAACACAAAGCTCCGCAAGCGCCGGCGGAGCCAAGCAGTCTCTCGCGTGAGCAGCAACGGCGCGGCGAGCGAGCTCCGAGACGCGACAGGAAAGAAGGCGCTGCTCTACGAACGCCTCTGGTGTCTCGCAGTCGAGCTGTGCCTCGACGCCGGCGCCGCGATGCTCGTGCCTGCGATCATCATCTTCCCATACGCACGCGTCTTCGACCTCGAGCGCGCAGTTCCCAGTCGCACACCTCTACGACGACGTCTGGTTCGTCAAGATGCTCATGGCGGCGCAGCAGTTCTTCGCTGTCACGTCGCTCGACTTTGTCATCACGCTCGCGCCGCACGTGGGTCTCTACTTTGGACTCGGGAGCTTGATCTCACTCTCAGACACGCGCGACGCCGCAGCGACGTCGAAGCGAGGCATTCCTGCGATTTGCTCTGCGTGCAACCGGCTCAGACGATCCTCTGGCTCGGTGAAGATCCAAGACGCGCGCAATGCGAGTGGCCCGACCGCCGAGGCGCTGTCTAGACAGCTCTCGACTCGAGCTATCACTGCCGCGCGGCTGGGGAACCCTCAGATCGGGTCACTCGTGAAAACGCTACTGCACTTTGTCTTTGCGTTCTGGGGCGCCGTCGTGCTCTGCCTCCACCTCGGCTCGTTCGTGTCGTTCACGATCCACCACGACGGTTGCAAGCAGCGCGTGTGGCCATGGGTGGCGCAGCAGCTGCCGTGCTGCGTCTTCGGGTACAACTGCTATCGCCACAACACGAGCACGGTACAAGCGAGTGCGTTCAAGGACCTCAAGCCTCGAGTGCTCTCAGCGCTGCTCTTCACGCACTGCTCGGAGCTTGTCGTCCCGCTGACGATCGCGTCGTTTTCTAACCTCGTGGGCATCGGCATCTACAACTCGACCATCGTAGACTGGCCGAAAGCCGCTGCGATCACACAGACGCGCCACGCGAGTATGAAGTACGTCTACATGGCGCGCACGAACATGAGCACGTTCCCTAACGGACTCCAGGAACGGCTACCAGCAGGGCTCGTGGACATTGAGATCGCAGTGTCGAACTTGACTACTCTCCCAGATGACCTCGGCGCCAAGTGGGGCCACTCGCTCGCAGCGCTCAAGGTAGAGCGCTGCGACCTTCGAGTGTACCCCGCTGCGCTGATGCACCTCCACGTCACGGACTTGTCGCTCTTTGGGAACCCGATCGAGTCTATGGCGTCGGTCGAGTTTGACCAGCACGTCGACTCGCTCAAGACGCTCGTGCTCGCAGACACTCCGCTGCGGCACTTACCTGACCGAATGCCTGTCAATGCCTGGCAGCTCGAGCTCGTCTCAGTCGAGAACACGCAGCTCCGTGAGTTCCCGAGCTGGGTGTACGACATGGCTGCGTCGACCTCGCAGAGCACAGCGCGCATGTTTGCATCTGGGACGGCGTTCTGCGCATCTCAGTCCGCTGAAGCGCTCGCGACCGCGTACGGCCGCAGTGCTCCGATCACTTGCACCGATCACAGTGAGGCTACCAACGGAAAGTACCCGCTCGAGCTCGTCGCGCAGGCACATGCGCTCTAGGATGATTGACGGACGATTGAAGGCAACGGGATGGCTACGACTCGATGTTGAGCGACAACGAGCGCGCGCTACGCCAGTATAATAGACAATGTATCACCAAGGCGTCCGTCGAGTTAGTAGAGTTCAAGGAGCGAGCGTTTGCTCGTAGTGAGCTTGCCGACCAGGACGTACGCGACCGCGACCCCAACGCACACACAGGACGACGACAATAACAAAGTTGCGACGCTCGGCAGTACATACTTCCATAAATTATATGGTGTTGCCGCAATTATTGTAATTCTGGTGGTTCAGCCAATGCCATCGATCATGTCATGCGCGTTGAACACACATGCTGGTACTGATCCTGGTGCGGTGCGCGTGTCGGACGTCTCTTGCTTAAGGCGGCGGATTGAGTGTACCGAGGACGTCGTCGTGTAGACGTCTGCTGCGTATCGCGTGAAGCGCCAAGTGTACACGCCACGACGACACTGACCTGACGCCTCAGACGCACCCTGCTACATCTACACGACGCGACGAGCACAGCACAGGCGAAGCGAGGCGCTCGCTCGCAGCGCTTCAGTTGTGGACACGACGGCGGCGACGAGAGCAAGACGCGTAGCGAATGTGGTGGAACGATGTTGTTTTTCTGGTGTTTGCTTATATAATCTAGAGACGGCGCACGCGCACGCGCACCCAATGCACGCTCGCATGCGCAGCGGCACCTGTCGCCTTGGATCTATGCGCAGGTCACAGCTCGCTCAGAGGTCGCTGCTGCAGCGCGCTCCAGGTGCGCGCGCGGCGCTCGCTGGCGTCAGGGTCGGGCAGTCGTCCGATAATCTAAGAGGCGTTCGGGTCGCACGACTCGATGAGGTACGCAATGAGGTCGCGGCGCTCGTTCGGCTTCTTGAGGCCAGCGAACACCATCTTCGTGCCCTTGATGTACTTCTTCGGCGCAAGGAGGTACTCGAAGAGCGTCTCGTCCGTCCAGATGACGCCCGAGTTCTTGTTCGCCGCCGAGTACGAGTAGTTCTCGGCCTGGCCCGACTGGCGGTTCATGAGACCCGAGAGGTTCGGGCCCTGCTTGTGCGCACCGCCCGGGTTCACCGTGTGGCACTGCGCGCACTTCGTCTTGAAGATCTTCGCGCCCTTCGCGGCATCACCCTCACCACCAGCGACGGCAACCATCTTGTCTGTAGGAGTTGTTGTAGAAGTACGAGTGGAAGGAACGAGGCGGGAGCTGGTCGCGCGCGCTTGGTCTTTTCAGAACTGAGGCTTGCTCGTCGGCAACGCACGCACTCGAACGCACGCACCCGACGTCAAGCGCTCAGAGCCGCAGATTTCGTGCATGTAAAACCTCGACTTGAGCTCTTTGTGATTGAGGTTTTTATTGTCTGGCCACAAGTGGCTTGGAATTTGTGATTATGGTTTGTATGGGTTGATTCGAATCCTTTGTTGAAGCAATGACAGACGCGACGTGGCTCAGTTCGAGAAGCATCGCATGCCAAAGGACGGCGGGCATCGAGTTGTTTCGCGGCGCTTCGTGGACGACACACTATGTGCACGCTACCATGGTCATGTTCATGCAGGCTTTGTCGTCGTCGAGCTCTCAGCAGGAGCACCAGCACGAGCATGAGCACCAGGAAGGCAGAGCTCTTTGGCGGCGATTCTGAGGGTACGAATGAATGACTGGCTGGCCCGGTTCACTCACCCATTAACAACTCGACTTTTGTATGGCTCGTGTCTCTGTCGCGTCATGTCCCATTGTTTTGGTGGTTCAGTCTGTCTGTCGTTGTCGGTTACCGGCTTATTGAGAGTCATTGATGTATTGCAAAAGACGTATTACTTTGAAAGTTGTGTTGATACGACAAGAGGCACAATGAGAGACAGATTAAAACAATAGCATGCTACACAGTACGACTCGTGGCTCAAAAAGCGCGCGACCTCGACCTCGACCTCGATCGACCACGCGACCGAGCTCTACGCGACGACGACGACGACTGCAGGAGCCATGGCCGCTAACACAACGTACGTTCGATGCGATCTAATGCAACGAATGATGTGTGCTTTCTCTGTCGCAGCAAAAGCGGCGGTCTTGCTGCACGGCGTCATGCGCAATCGGCGTTGCTGTCGCTCCTCGTTGCGAGCGTCCTCACTAAATCTCTCATACGCGCTCACACTCACACACACTGACACTACTGTGACTCGATCCTTGCCATGCTGTAGCAACGGTGGACGCCGCTTGAACAGCGCAGCAGAGGATGACTACTTTCCGTCGTTCTTGACTGCAGCGCCATCTGCGCCGTCGAGCAAAGCAGACAAGAAGGAGAACTCACCGCTGAGCATGAACCGCGCGAGTGCTGGTGATGCGTCGTGGTCGTCGAAAGGCAAGCCCCGCTTGACGTTCGCTGAGAGCCTGTCGATGGAGACGAAGAGCAAGACGCACGTGCTGCTCGAGGACTCGCCGTTCAACCTCCTGGCGGGCGCCGACGGGAGCTACCTCGACCGCATGCACGTGCGTCGGAGAAAACCGCACAGCGCAACAGACGACGACAACGACTTTGACGACGACGTGCCGCCTCCGCCAACGGTGCGTCTCGCAGGAAGCGAGCGCTGTGATGGCAATCCACAGCTCTCACACTCACTCACTCGCCTTCTATTGCTTGTTCATGGCGCTGGCAGTCGTCGCTATCAACGCCTGGTGGCTTCTTGAGCAACCACTTGGGCGGCGGCGACCTCGCAGACGCGACGCGTGGAGCTGTCGCGCCGACTGTGCGGCCAGCGGCGGCGGACTTCCCGCACCTCCACGGCGACGACTGGGGCGCCGACAAGCAGTACTGGGTCACAGTCTACGGCTTCCCGGCGAGCTCCAAGTCGTTCATCCTGCACCAGTTTCAGACCCTCGGCGAAGTGATCAACTTCACTGCCGGCGCTGGCAACTGGCTCCACATCCGCTACTACACGCGCCTGCAGGCCGAGAAGGCGCTGAGCTACGACGGCAAGACACTCTCGGGCAACGTCATGATCGGCGTGAAAAAGTGCTACGCGTCCGACCTCGACGGCGTGCGCGAGGAGCCGGCGTCCAACATCTTCAGCTCGCACACGCGACAGCAGAACCCCGGCTCGAGGTGCGCTTGCGTGCTGCTTGAGCTACTGATGGTTGACAGTGTTGTCATGACGAGGACTGACCCTCGTGTGTGTGTGTGTATGTGTGTGTTGACAGCGACTTGGAGGTCGACCCAACGGACGCGGACATTATGCTGCCGCCGCGGCGTCGCCAGGACGTGTGCTCGCGCGTGCTCGGGTATCTATTTAAGTGGTAGACGCGCGTCGTGAGCAGGTCCATAGACAGCGACGACGACGTCGGCGCGCGCAGAGCAAGAGCAATGGAGGAGGATCCGCAATACCGGTATGCATGTTCACACAAAGTATACTTGCTAAACCCCTTCAAAACTGATCATCGCGCAATCACAAGGGGGAACGCTGAACGACTGACCGACCAGCATCCGCCGACGTCGAAGCAGAATCGCCCGCGCCTCTCGTGCGTGCGTCGTGTGTGTGTGTTGTGTGTGTATCTCTCTCTCGCTCGATCTGCTCGTGCGCATGACCACTTAGGCTCTTTTTCTGACCTCCCTATTGCGCACGTGCAGCTGTCCACAGCAATGGTTCTCCCGAGCATCGTGCCGCGCCTTCAAGCCAAAGTGCTCTCGACCGAGATCGTGGCCAACAACCCGCAAGTCAAGGCGTTCTTGAGCCACCCGGCTGGTCCGTTCACAGGTGCGTCTGTGCGTTACGTGCTGCTGTGTATGGCGCATGGCACTCACCCGCGCTTCGCTGCCGGCAAATGAACGAATGCATGAACGATGCAGTGCACTTTTGGGCGCCGACGATGAAGTGGGGCATCTCGCTCGCCAACTTGGCCGACATGCGCCGTCCAGCCGAGAACATCTCGACGTCGCAGCAGTGCGGTGCGTCCAACCGCCTCGTGCTATGCGTCTTTCAGTCGCTCGCCCTCTCAGTTGCGCTCACGTGTGACGCGCTCTCGCTCTCGTTGCTACAGCTGTGGCGCTCACGGGCGTCATCTGGTCGCGCTACAGTCTCGTCATCACGCCGAAGAACTGGAACCTCTTCGCTGTGAACGTCTTCATGGCCGGCACAGGCCTCACGCAGCTCTACCGCAAGGCGACGTACGTCTCGCGTGTTGCGATGGACTGACGGACTGCGCCAGGTGGCAGGCAAGACTCACTCTCTTGTTCTCTTGTGCTGCAGCTACGTCCCTCCGCCAGCACTAGACGCGAGCGCCGCGACTGCGTAGAGCAGCTGTGGCTCGCGCTCAGGACCAGCGAAAGCTCCTGTGACGGCGCCGTCGCTCTGCCAGAGCCGCTCATCGTGTGTGCGGACACAGGAGCGAGTGCGGACATACGCAGCTGCTGTCAGTCAGTCGGGTCAGGGAGAGCTCTCGCTCGTGTGTTCATACAAAAGACTCGCTCCTACGCGCCGCTCAGCCGCGGTAGCCAGGCATGTTGCTCCCGTTGTAGAACTGCTGCTGCTGCTGCTGCGGGTGCATCTGGTGCATTGGGAACTGCTGCGTCTGCTGGAACTGCGCCATGTGCTGCATCGGGAAGACGCTCGGCGCGCCACTGCCCATGGCCATGCCGCCACTCATGTACGGCGGAGGCTGCTGCTGCATCATGCCCATGCCCATGTTCATGCCCATAGGTTGCTGTTGCTGGCCCATTGGCAGACTCACTGGCTGCGGCGGGCGCACGAGCTGCTGCTGCTGTTGGAGACTCCCAGGCGCCACGCCCATCATCGCCATCGGGTTCACCATGTTGTACTGCTGCTGCTGCAAGAGACTCGGCGCGACGACGTACCCAGCGCCAGGCGCCGGCATCGCTGCCATTGGCGCAGGTGGCGCTATCGCAAGTGGCGACTGGCCAGGCGCTTGCTGGTACAAACTCGGAGACGCCGGTAGCGGCTGCTGATGGTGCGCGACAGGAGCCGGTGGAGCTGGCGCAGGGTCGTCGAACGAGATCATGTTGAGCGCCGCGAACTCGCGCTCCTCACGCAGCCGCTTCTCCTCCTCGTACTGCTCGCGCGCGACCTCCTCTTCGTGCGCCGTGATGGCCATTTGGATCTCCTGGAGCCAGTTCCCGCGCTCGTGGTCGGACGCCGCAGCGAGCAAGTGGCCGCCTGCGACGCCCGGCACTTCGACGCGGAAGCCGAACGAGCCCTTCGGCGCGTCTGCGAACGTCGCGGCGGCCACAGCCACTTCGTGGTTCACAGGTACGATGATCTGCGGCATCGTCGCCGTCACGCTCTCGTACAGCAGCAGCGCCTCGGGACGCAGGATCGCGTACATCTTGACCCACGCGACGCCGCTCTTGTTGCGGAAGAGCGGGCCGCGCAGCACGCTCGTCTTCATCTCGACCACCTGGTCCACGCTGCACGCGGCGTACTGCATGCCGTTGAGCTGCCGCGCGTCCTTGGTCATGTACTGCTGCTCGGTCGGCGCCGGCGCCTGTGACGCGAGGTCAACGTCCTCGATCTCGGCTTGGAGCGCCATCCACTCGCTCGGCGGCATCAAGCGGTACGTCCCGCCGTACATGTGCGGGATGCTCTGCGGACTCAGGTAGTTGCGCAGCTCGCTCACGTGCTGCAGGATGCGGATGCGCTGCTGCGTGCGCTCGGACGCCAGGCGCGTGAGCACGTGCGTGATGCCGCGCGTGAACGCCGTGCCGTTGATCACGAGCACGTGGCGCACGCACTCGGGGTACCAGCTCTTGAGCAGCTGCAGGATGTCGGTCACGAGCTTCGCCTCGAGGTTGCTCACGGCGCAGCTGTCGAGGTCGACGAGGAACACGACGCCGACCGCGCGGTTCTCCTCCATCACTTCGACCGCGAGGTCCATGACGTAGACGCACAGACGGCGCGTGTCTTCGAGCGAACTGGAGCCGTCCATCGCGCCTGTGCCCTTGAGCTGCATCTTGTCGCTCGAGAAGCTCGGCTTGAAGAACTTGAGCTGCAGCAGCACGACCGGGCAGTTCTCCAGGTCGCTCGCGTTCTCGAGCAGGTGCACGTACCCTTTCTTGAGCTCGATCTGGAGCGTGTTCATGCCGATGTTGAGTGCGTCGTAGTGCTGCTGCTTGCGCAGCGCGTGCTTCTCGCGCAGCAGCAGCGCTGTCTTCATGACGTCGAAGCGGTTCCGACGCAGCGCACGGTGCAGCTCTGCGTGCGTAAACACGCCTGGGAGCGCCACAGCGCTCTCGAGCGCATCGATCGCAGTCGGGTTCGCAAGTGCCTGCGTGTGCACGTCGCCTTGGTTGCGGTAGCCGCCTGCGTAGCCCCCGCCGTGGCCGCCGCCGTAGCCCATGCCACTGCCACCACTCGCGCTCATCGCTCTTGTCGTCGTTCTCTCTCTCGTCAAATGGGTGCGTGCGTCGTTTTGGGTTTCGTGGTATGACTTTAATAGTAGCTCCTGTCACGACCAGAGTGCTCTTCATGAGCTGCTCAAGCGTGGTGCTGCCTCCAACTCTTAGATCCGTGACGCTTAGTCTATCACGCACGCTCTTGGTGCTCACCACGGCCGCTTCGACGCCATGAGCGCGAGCGGGTACTTGCCGTCACTACGAGGGTTCGTGTCGCTGCACGTGAGCACAGCGTCCGGACCAAAGTCTCGCGCGCGTTCGTCCGCTGCCTTCGCCGCACAGAACGGCGTGTTGAACGCGTGGATCGTCGTCGCGCTCTTCTTGACGCTCTCCATCCACGGCGGCAGCTCCGCAACGAGCGTGCCGTCGATGCTGAGGAAGCCCAAGTCGCTCGTGTCGCCAAGGCTCGCAGGGAGCGACGTGAGCGGGTTGTGCGACAGCGCGAGCGCGACGAACTGCGGCATGTGGTGGGGCGGGAACTCGGGGATCACGGCGATGCTGCTACCGACGAGCGAGAGGTCGTCGACGCTGAGCTCGCGGAGTGCGCTCGGGAACTCGCGCATGGGTGTGTGCTCGACGTAGAAGAGCGCCATGGGGTGCCACCGCTCGTGCAGGTCCAACGGCAGCGACGTGATGTTCGAGACTGCGATCTCAAAGTCCGCGGTCGCGTCAGGAAGCGGTTCGAGCACGCCGGGCGGGAGCTCGGTCATGTTGACGCGCACGAAGATGATGTAGGCGAGCGACGGGTGGTGCACGCGCGTGATCGAGGCGTCGGCGCTCCACTCAACGAGTGTCGAGTTGAAGATGTCGATGCCGAGGAGGTTCTGGAAGCGCCGGATGGACTTGGGGATCGTGAGTGCGGGGCAGTGGCTGATCACGAGCGCCACGAGGCTCTCCTCCTGGAGGAAGTCGAGCGCGTCTTCGCTCACGCCCGTGGACCCGTTGCGGTGGCAGTTGAAGTTCATGACGGAGCACGCGTACTTGGTCGCGAACCACGGCCGGATCGGCTGCTTGCATGCTGGGACGTAGAGGCTCTGAGACGTTCGCGTCGCGAGGAGGTGGAGCACGAGGATAGCGAGGCCCCAGAGAAAGAGTCCTGTGTGGGACACGAGCATGCCCCAGCGGCCGAGCTTGTTGCCTGGAGGCGGAGGAGGCATCGGCTCGTACTCTCGCGCTGACGGTACGCGCTTGACCCAAGCAGTCGCGGGTGCTACGCCATCACGTTCTTCTCGACCGCTTCGCGTGCTCCGTGCACTCTTGACACTCTTCTCCGAGAGGATGCGCATGCGCAAGGACGACTGCATCGGCCGCGCGCGCTGCTTCACAAGCACGTTGATGCTCGCGATGCAGCTGTAGATGCTCAGGTGCGGCACGATCTTGAACACAAAGTCGAGGACCGAGAGCGCCACGAGCTGCTGGTTCTCCTTGACCATGTTGGCGAACCACGTGTCGTCGTACAGGTCCTCGAGGTCAAAGTTGTACGTCTCGTAGTCAAAGCTGCGCACGTACGGCGCGAAGATGAGGAGCGGGATGGCCATCGCCGCGCTCATGTCGAGCAGCAGGTCGACTGCGAGGCACAAGAGGCGCTCGATCGCAGGGCTGCGCTGAAACGCGCGCTGGAGCAGCGGCGTGGACCAGCAGTTCGTGACCATGAGTGCGACGTACAGGTTGTTGATCCAGGGCTTGGCGATCAGCATGCTCGACTTGTACACCTGCACGGTCTGCGAGACGTACTCGATGATCTCGCGCATGAGGAAGCGCGCGTGGAAGAAGTCGCTCTCGACACCGAAGAAGCCGCGGCGCGCAAAGAGCTTGACCCACCCGAGCCTCGCGTTCTTCTGCATCGCAGGCGGCATCAAGACCTCAGACACGCGGCGGATGGACCCAGACCGCTGTCTCCCTAAGTTGGGCTTGTCTTTGCCTGCGTTCTCGTGCTGCTGCTGCTGCTGCTGTTCGGGCTCGAGTGTGATGTCCTCTGCAGCAACGAATGCTGTCGGAGCAACGCCGACGCGCGTGCTAGCGCGGTCGACGTCCAAGACAAACCGCCGCAGCCGCAGCGACCAGAAGATCGTCTGCAAGAGCCGAAACGCGTGCGCCGCAGCGACGAGACCGAACACGACGCCGAACGACTTGAAGCGATGTCCGACGCTCGGACTGAGCAAGTCGGCGTAGTAGCTCATGTACGGGTGCGCGATGAACCAGTACAGACGCGTCGTCGTGCCGAGGAAGACGATGCACGCGACGCGAATGAGCACGAGCAGGAACCAGAGAGCTTGGAACGCGCGTGGCGAGAGATGCACGGCGATCTCGTGGTGCTCATGCACTCGATGCAGCGGATGCGACTTGCCGGCGTTCACTGCCATTGAGCTCGTGTCGCGCTCGCACCAGCTGCTTGAGAAGAGTGAGTGAGTAGCTCGTGCTCGAGTGTGTCTCGAGTGAGCGAGTCGTTGAGTTAGCCGTGACGTTGGCGCGCACGTAAGAGGATGTTGTTGGGCGTTAGTGGTCGTCGTGGGATGTAGTACCAAAATAGACCTAGTGCTGGAATTGCGACCATCATGCACGCTCGACATCAAGGAGATGCTGGAGTTGCGACCATCGACTTGGGTGCACGTGTGCATGCGCTCGACATCAAGGAGATCGTGCAGTTCGCGACGAACAAGGAGTTCACGCACCTCATTGTGCTCTCGGAGAAGAGCAAAGTCTGCAACGGGTGCGTCACAACACTCTTGTCTTGGCTTGGGATGGGAATGGTCTTGTGGACGTGAGTGAGTGCGTCTCTCTCTCTCTCTTGGTCACTTGTTCCCTCACGCACTCTCTACTCGCAGCATGCTCGTGAGCCGCTTGCCGGCGGGTCCAACGGCGTTCTTCAAGGTCACGAACGTCAAGCTGAACGAGGACATCAAGGACCACGCCAAGCGCACGGACCACCAGCCGGAGCTGATCCTGAACAACTTCTCCACGCGCCTCGGCCACCGCGTCGGGCGCTTCCTCGGCTCGCTCTTCCGGCACGAGCCCGAGTTCCAGGGCCGACAGGTCGTGACGTTCCACAACCAGCGCGACTTCATCTTCGTGCGCCACCATCGGTACGTGTTCGAGAACGAGAAGAAGGCGCGGCTGCAGGAGATCGGCCCGCGCTTCACGCTCAAGCTCCGGTGGCTCCAGCAAGGGACGTTCGACACCAAGTACGGCGAGTACGAGTGGATCCACAAGCAGCACCAGCTCGACACGTCGCGGCGAAAGTTCCACCTCTAGGCGAGCGCACAGAGCGGCGTGCCGCAGTCGATGCGCGCGCTCCGTGGCAGCACCGAGTGGCGGCTGGTCGTGATCTTAATAGTACGAGTCCCTATGCATGTGTCGGTCGATGGCGCGTCGTGTTCCTTCGCTGCTCTCGCCGTCGCCGTCGTTGTCTCTGCTCGTCTGTCGGTCCGTCCGTCGATCACTCGACTGACTGACTGCAGATCAAGAGCGCGTGGCGAGGTGCAGCTGTGCGTCTGTCTGGTCGAGACGCGACGCTGCGAGGCAGTCCGTCCGTCGTGTGTGTGCGTGCGTGAGAATAGCTACTGCGAGTTGACTAACGCACCAGCGGCAGTCGCACTGGAGCTGCTGCTAGAGGCACTCGCCACGCACGAGACAAACGCCACGCCACGCTCTGTCACCACTCGCACCCACACGCACGAGAGCGATGCACGCCGAGGCATCGCCAGTCGCATCGCCACCGCTCGTGCTGCCAGAGGACGTCGGGCTCCAGGTCTCGCCGCGCTGCTACGTCAACACGTGGTACTTTGTGCTCGCGTTGCGCGCCACGTGCAGCGTCTTCCTCGGCGCCACGGCGTTCGTCTACTTCTTCTTCGCGCAGCCCGAGCTCGCGCACTACGCCGCGCTGCTCGGTCCGTCGGCGCAGAGCGGACTGAAGGCGGTCGGCGCCGCGTTCGGGTGCTTCGCAGCCGCGCACGGCCACGACCTCTTCACGATGCTCTGGTACTCGCTCCAGTACGACAAGCGCGTGTTCGTGCGCGACCCGAACGAGAGCCAGGACCAGTCGCTGCTCCGGTGGCTCGCGCCCGGCTGTCCCACGGGCCGGCGCAAGGTGCGGCAGCACAAGCCGTCGCGGTGCTCGCTCCACAGCAAGCACTCGTCCGTGCCCGACACGGAGGCGCTCGAGCTCAGCGACGAGGACTCGCGCCTCACGCGCGCGTCCAAGCAGCTGCAGCGCTGGTACTGGCAGCTCTACGGCCGCCGCGGCGTCTTTGGCGTCGAGAGCAAGTACTTTGACGTCAACTACGCGGTGCGCGAGGTTTCGGAGATCGCGTCGCAGTCGTTCCAGGCGTACTGGTCCAGTCTGCTCGTCGCGAGCCCCAGGATCAACACGCTCTACGTCGCGATGATCGTGCTCAACTGCTGGTCCAGCCCCGTCGTGACGCACCTCTGCCGCCGCGCAGACGCCACCATGCGCCGCGCACGGCGCGTCCACGCGATCTCGCGCCGCCTGAGCAGCCAGATCAGTCTGAGCGACGAATACCTGAACGCCAAGGCGCTGGCGCTCGAGCGCGTCTGCTGCCTCTGCACGGAGCTCGTGCTCGACGTCGGCGCCGCGGTGCTCGTGCCGACGCTCGTCGTCGCGCCGTACATCCGCGCCTTTGACATGGCGACCGCGACGTTCCCGGACGCGCTCCTGTACGACGACGTCTGGTTCATCGGCTTGGTGCTCTCGGCGCAGCAGCTCTTCGCGCACACGCCGCTGGACTTTGTATTGACCATGGCGCCGCACCTCGGGATCTACTTTGGCCTCAGCAACCTCGTCTCGCTCGCGGACTTCCGCGCACCCTCGAGCGCGCGCAAGCCCTCCAAGGCGTGCTCGTCCACCGAGTGCGTCAAGTACAGGGCGAGACGCGCCAAGACCGCGCACGCGCCGCTCCAGCGCTCAGCGCCCGTCGCGCCAACAGCAACGACACTGTCTAGCAGCGCGCCACTGACGGTAGCGAGCATCGGCGCTGGCCCCACGCACGACCTCGTGCTGCGGTCGAACCCGCTGAGCGTGTCGCTCACGCACACGGCCGAGCCGCGCATCGATTCGACCGCGAAGAAGCTCCTGCACGGCGTGTTCGTGTTCTGGGCGTCGTCATCCTGCTCCTCCACGCCGCGTCGTTCCTCTCGTTCGCCGAGCTGCGCCACCACGTCGGGTGCAAGCAGCGCGTGTGGCCGTGGCTCGCGTTCGCGCTCCCGTGCGCCGTCTTCGAGTACAACTGCGCGCGGCACAACACGAACTCGGTGCCGGCGCACGCGTTCGACGGCCTCGAGCGCGACGTGCTCTCGGCGCTGCTCATCACGCACTGTCCCGCACTCGTGGTGCCGCCGAGCATCCGCGCGTTCCCGCACCTCCTCGGCCTCGAGATCTACAACTCGACGCTCGTCGAGTGGCCCGACGCCGCGGCGATCACGGACGCGAGCCACCGCGAGATGAAGTACGTCATCCTCGCGCGCACCAACATGACGCGCTTCCCCGACGGCCTCGCGAAGCACCTGCCGCGCGGCTTGAACGACGTCGAGATCGCGCTCTCGAACCTCTCGGCGCTCCCGCACGACCTCGACGCGCGCTGGGACCACTCGCTCTCGCTCCTACTCCTCGAGCGGTGCGACTTCGAGACGTTCCCGGACGCCCTCATGCGCCTCCGCGTCAAGGGCCTCTCGCTCTACGGCAGCCGCGTGCAGTCCATGAAGAGCGTGCAGTTCGCCGACGCGCTAGCCGAGCGCTCGTCGCTCGTGCTCGCCGGCATGCCGCTGCTCGAGCTTCCAGAGGTGATGCCGCCCAGCGTTCGCGACATCGAGCTTGTGTCGATTGAGCACACGCGCGTCGCAACGTTCCCGTCCTGGGTCCACGACGCAGCGAGGCGCCGCACGAGCCCGACGGTGTTTGCGCTTGGCACGCCGTTCTGCGCCTCGCAGTCGCCACAGACGATCGCGACATCGTTCGGACCGCACGCCGCGATCTCGTGCGTCAAGCAAAGCGCGTTCGCTCACGGCCGCTTCCCGTTCGAGCTCATGGCGCAGCAGCGGCCAGTGTGAGTGACGGACTGGTGTCTGTGCATTCGGCTTGGGTCAGCGTCTGTTTGGGTCGACGACTGCACGTGTCGATCATCGACCGTCGACTGCCGCACGAGAGAGAGAGAGAGAGCGAACCAAAGCGTCCATGCAGCGAGTGTCTCCGTGCTGCGGACGGACGACGTGTGAACTGCTGCTTGACGCGCTCGCTCGTGTGGCGCTCGTGTGGCACCGCTGTCCCAACATAGGCTGCTGGTCCGTTGATCACACACGACGACGACGGACACAACTGCCTCCTTCGTGCTGGTGCATGTGGGCAACTTGAGAATGGCCGCAGTCGCGCCGCTGCCTCAAGCGAGCGATGGCGCTCCAATGCTGCACTCGCACTCATCATCAGCGTCGCCAGGGACGCCGCAGTGGTTCCCGCTGCTCTGGTGGTTCGTGCTGCTCATCCGCGTGTCGTGCTGCGCGTTCCTCTCGCTCGCGACAGCGCTGCACGCGGCGCTGCTCGACCCGACGATGACGTACTACGTCGACTTGCTCGGACCGACCGGACGCGACCAGTTGCTCCCGAGCTTGGCCGTCTGCGCCTGCCTCGCCGTCGCGCATGGACGCGACTTGGCGATCATGACAGCGGCCTCCATACGTGCGCGACAGCTCGTGTTTGCGTCGCCTGGAGACTCGCAGTGCAGCAACGACCGAGCACCGCGATCTGCAGCAGCGACGTGGGTGCGAGCTGCGACCGCCAAGCTCGCGTGCACCGTGCAACAGAGGACGCTGCCGCGCGCGCTCAAGCGCATGCGCTCGTCGCTCGTGGGCCGCCACGGCGTCCTGAATCTGCACAGCGAGCACTTTGACGCGCGCTTCGACGCGCAAGAGTCGCTCGAGATCGTCTTGCAGGTCTACCAGGCGTACATGTCGAGCAAGCTCATCGCCGTGTCGTGGCTCAACTCGCTCACGGTCGCGCTCCTGGCGCTCAACTGCTGGTCGACGCCGCTCATCCGGCATGTGTGTCGCCGCCACCAGCGCGTCCCAGTCGCGGCTGCGACCGAGCGCATGCTGTGCGTCGCAGCGGATTTGGCGCTCGACTTTGGCGCGTCCGTGCTCGTGCCGGCGCTCATCGCTGTGCCGTACGTCGCTGCGTTCGACCGCGCGCGCCGCGAGTTCCCGTTCGAGCTGCTGTACAACGAGGTCTGGTTCATGCAGCTCAACTACGCCGTGCAGCGCGTGTTCGCCACGAACGTCTACGACGCGGTCTTCACGCTCCTGCCGCACGTCGGCATCTACCTGGCGCTCGCGAGTCTCACTGCGCTCATGCGGCGCGAGTGTCCGCACAAGTGGGCGAGCAGCAATGGGCAAGCAGGAGGACTGTCAAAGCCGCCATCATCACAACGACCATCAGCGCCGCTGCCACTGCGACCGCAGCGTCTTGCAGTGCCAACTAGTCGCAAGCAGCAGTCGCGGCACGCCAGCAAGTCGGCGAGCTCACTCCACTCTCTTCACTCGCTAGGTCCTCGCCATCCGCGCCGCTCGGCACGCGCGAGACTCACAACGGTGCTCTTTGTGCTCGGTGGCGCGGTCGTCAGCGTCATCCACGTGCACGCGCTGTTTGCGTTCACGCAGAGCGGTCGGCCGCTGTCCTGCACGCTGCACTTGCAACCTTGGTTCGCTCGCCAGTACGCCTGCTCGGTGGTCCACTACAACTGCCACCACCGCGGCTCGACGAGCGTGCACGCGTCAGAGCTCGACGTGCTCGACCCGGACGCACTCATGATTGTGATCTTCTCGCACTGCGCGGCGCTCGTGGTGCCGCCGCACATCACGCGCTTCCGGCACCTCTTTGGTCTCGAGCTGTACAACTGCACGCTCGTCGCATGGGACGCCGACGCAGCAGTGAGCGAGCACACGCACGAGCGTCTGCAGTACGTCATCCTTGCGCGCGTCAACATGACGGAGCTGCCTGCTGGCTTGCAGCAGCCGCTGCCGCGCTCGCTGCACGACATTGAGATCGTGGCGTCGAATCTCACGACGCTGCCGACCGATCTCCACCATGCATGGCGCCATCCGCTCATGGTACTGTACATCGAGCACTGCGGGTTCCGACAGCTGCCAGCGACACTCGCGCACATTCGCGTGCTCGAGCTCTCGCTCGTCGGCAACCGCATCGAGTCGCTGGCGCCGTACACACTAGCAGACGCCGCAGTCTTGCAATCCTTTCAGCAGATCTCGCTCTCGAGCACGCCGTTGCGAGAGCTGCCAGAATGGGACGCGTCCGCGCTCTCGAACCTCCGACAGCTCGCGATTGAGCGCACGGCAGTCGAGACGCTGCCGCCATGGCTGCTCGCACTCTCAGCGTCGAATCCAGCACTCGAGGTGTTTGGATTCGATTCGCCAGTGTGTGCACCGATCGAGTCGAAGCAGTTGAGCGTCAAGAGCCCGTTGATGTGTGAGCAGCGCAACGATGATGGTGCAGTGAAAGGCAAGTACCCACTCGCAGCGATGGCGACGTTGCGCGTGCCGTAGTAGTTGTAGGAACTAAAGAAGCTGTGGATGGTGTCTTTAGCGCCACTTGCTGTCGATTCATTCGAGCATCGTTGAGCTGAAGGATAGATCATGGATGTTGTTGTCAACGAGTGCGCAGGCTTGCAAGTGGCTCAAGTTGAAGTGCTGTGTTGAACGTCAGCGCCATTTAAACTCCGTTCCCGCTTTACACACTTTGGTTGAGTTATGATTGACAGAAGTTTGAATATTGAGCTTTCTCATCTCATGACAGCTCAGGATACGACACACTTGTGTTCACTATCAATCGTAACCTCCTTTACAAAGCGTTGATAAAGAAGAAACCACAGAACCACACACTGATTGCACTCAAACTGGGCGTTTAAAAGCAAGTGTATTTTCTCCACAA
Source organism: Pythium guiyangense (assembly GCA_003730235.1). Classification (NCBI taxonomy): domain Eukaryota; phylum Oomycota; class Peronosporomycetes; order Pythiales; family Pythiaceae; genus Pythium; species Pythium guiyangense. The sequence continues at coordinate 1,206,264 of QXDM01000026.1, forward strand.
TTGTTGTGACATTTGTTTATGATGTTTGGAATCCTCACGTTTGCATTCAAAACCGAAATGTTAATATTCCTGAGCTCAAAAATGATAACCAAACCATTTGGACCACTTTCCCGATTGACAAGCATATAGTGGTTCAAAATCGTCTCTTAAATCTTTGCAATGGTGGTTGCTCCGTCAGCGCTTCGTGTGCACTTCTCAACTCCAAGCATTCGCTCGAACGATGAAGTGTTCTGCAAGAGCATGTAGTGCGTGCTGTTTAGTCGTCTGCACCAAGCAGGCAATCGATTCAAGTGACTCGAGCCTTTGGTTCGCTTTGAAATTGACTGGCTGTGTGTGGTCTCACATCTCTGCTCGTCGCCAAGGGTTCATCATCAACAACAACGACGTTGGCAGAATATCGCCTTGCTCTTCTTCTCTTCGATTCAATTCAACTCGATCGGATTTTGGTGCGCGTACTCAGAACAAGCAGCAAGGACAGACAGACTCGGTGATTCTGGAGATCTAGCCGAATCTTGCTCCAGCTTTGTGCAGCAAAGTGCGCGCTCTCAGATCGATCAACCGCTTGTTGTTGATCGGTTCGCGACGTCACATCACGCGATGTCGTCTGAATACTCGTATCACCATGAGCTTGGTTAGTCGAATCTCGCTCTTGGTCTCTTGGTCTCTCCTCCGCTTGAGCTCGATACGAGCATCCTAGACGAAGCTCGGGTGCCACCGTTTTTTCGTCCACCGCCAGGACGCCTCATGACCCGAACCAGATCGAGCGACATTGATCGAGCGACGACGCGAGCACCAGCGCGCGAACATCGACTGCCTTATGACTTCGACGTGCTATCTGTCCGTCCGTGTGAGCTCGTGTGAGTGTGAGGGTGTGAGAGCTAGTTGTGAGCGCAGTGTGAACATCGATTGATCGCGCTGCTCGTGCTCACTCTCGCATTTGCCTCCTTGGATCGTCATCGCCAAGACCTTGCATGTCTCGACTCGACTCAAGTCTCCTTGACCAAGACCAAGACTCTGCACCACCACCACCATGCTCAGGTCGAAAGCTCTCTCGACACTCGCATTCGTTGTGATCGCGACACTTGCGAGCGCTGCTGACGTGCTCGTCACGCCACTCTCGCCATCATCGAGCAACAGCACGTCAGCGATCGCAAACGCCGCCACCACCACCGAGCCGATCGTGGTTCCAACAACTACTACTTCGACAACATCGACGCCGTCGTCTGCTCGCATCGAGGGCTTTGACAAAGCCGTCGAGAAGCTCGCGACGTTCTTCCACGTGCTCGAGCCGAACGTGACCGAGGCCGAGAAAGCGAGCTTTGAGAAAGCGCTCGAGCAACTCGCGATCGCATACAACGTGCCTCTCGCTGCGTCACCGACTGCGAGCGAAGTCGCGTCGGGCGTCGGCAAGTTCCCGAGCATCGAAGCCGACCGGTTGTCGAGTGCGCGCGCGAGCAAGTGTACGCTCAGCGCCAGTGCGTCCGACACCCAGCTGATCGAGATGGGGTGCGCGTTGAACAAGATCCGGTTCGTCGGCATCGGTGACTGGGGCGAGAAGAGCGCCAGTGCCGCGCTCAACGCCGTGCGCGACGGCATCCTGGCCGAGAGCGCCAGCATCGACTTTGTGCTCAACGCCGGCGACAACTTCTACAGCAAGGGCGTGAGCAGCACGACCGACAAGCAGTGGACCAACTCGTGGTACAAGCGGTACTCGATCGGGAGCAAGCTGACTGTGCCGTGGTTCTCGGTCCTGGGCAACCACGACCACTACGGCAACGCGGACGCCCAGATCGAGTTCTCCAAGTCCACGCAGCCTGGCGCCAAGTACTGGATCATGCCGGACAAGTTCTACTCGGTGGACGTCACTGGCGCGAGCGGCAAGAAGTTCAAGCTCGTCTTGACCGACACGATCACCGTCACTGAGAGCGACTTGGAGTGGGTCACGACTCAGGTGCAGGACGCGTCGGCCGAGTTCGTGCTCGCTGTCGGGCACTACCACGTCTACTCGCAGGGCGGTCGCGGCGACAGCTCGGACAAGAACATGAAGAAGCTCGACGACATCTGGACCGCGAACCCGAAGGTGAAGGCGTACATCTGCGGCCACGAGCACGACATGCAGCTGCTGCGCGCGAACGGCGTCGACTACTCGCTCATCGGCGGCGGCGGTCGCGCGATCGACTTTGGCGACAAGTCGCCGGGCACAAAGGCCGAGCAGGTCTACTACGCCCGCAACTACGGCTACGCAGTCTACGACGTCGACCTGTCCGCACGCACGATCACGACGACGTACAACGTCTTCAACAAGGCTGGCGCCAAGGTCGAGACCAAGTCGTTCACGCGCTCGTTCTGAGTTTGAGTGTGTTCGTTCGTTCATCTGTGTGTCCGTAGTAGCGATCGTGACAGTGTGTCTCGAGCAGTCGGCGCTAGCTTTGGTAGTGCGTATGAGTGAGCCAGTCGCACACTACAGGACATCGTTGCATCCATCCATCCACAGTCTCTCTCTCTCTCTCTTCACGTCTAGTGCTCGTGCGCTTGCGTTTGTGTGCGTGCGCTCACATCCGACTCGCCTCTCAACACGCAGCAGCCTCACACGATGCTCTACGTACGACCTACGACACGCGTCCACAGTCAGTCGACGAAGACTCACTCATGAAGTCATTGAGTCGGTTACCATTCGGTACACCATCGTACGCTCTCGTTCTCGTACTCAGCAACCAAGGCGCGGTGTCGACTGCCAGTCGCTGGATACAGATGATGCCGAGCTGCATTGCGCCGCCATCACTCGCAGACACGGCGCATGCGACTGCACCTCGTGCAACAACTACGGGCACTGCAGCCGCACACGCCACAACCGCCGCCGCTGGAGCAGTGGTCGCGCCATTCGCCAACACGCACGCGTGGCGAAGCGCGTCGCCTGCGCGATCCGACGCGACTCCGCCGCTCGTGGTGCACCTCCCAACGCTGTGGTTCCGCCTCGCGTGGCTCGCGTTGTTCGCGCTCCAGCTCGGCGTCGCAGCTGCGATCTTCCTCTACGGCTTCCTCCTGTGGTACTTTGCGACCGAGGGCATGCTGTACTACGCAAACTTGCTCGGGCTCTTGCCTCCTGCCGCTCTCCGCCGCGTCGCCGACTGCCTGCTCGCGCTCTCGATCTGGCACGTGTTGATGGCAGCGCGCATGCTCTGGGCGTCAATGCGGTCGCGGCGACTGGCGTTCACGCACACGTTCACGAGTGCAGATGACAAAGAGACCAAGGAGCGCGTGGGCTCCGTGCGCACGCTTACTGGCTACGAGAAGCGCCTCTGGCAGACGTACGAGTGGATCTGGTTCGAGCTGCTCGGTCGGCGCGGCGTGTTTGGCGTCGAGAGTCCCGTGTTTGAAGCGTTCTTTGTCCTGCGCGAGCTCGTCGAGATCGGGTCACAGATGTACCAGACGTATCGCCTCACACACTTGGTCGCAAGTCCATGGATCACCAATCTCTCGACGATGCTCGTGATCTGCAACTGCGTGTCGACGCCAGTCGTGCGGCGCTTGTGCCACGCCAATCCTGCAGTCGAGCGTGCACTCTGTCTCGCCATCGACGCGCTGCTCGACATCTGTGCGGCGATCGGGATCCCACTCACGATCTTCTGGCCGTACTACGAGGCGTTCAATCGAGAGATCCTCGGATTCGCGGACGAGCTCCTCTTCGACGACGTCTGGCAGATCCGCGCGTTGATGGAGAACCGGCAGATCTACATGACGTCGAGTCTCGACTGCTTCTCCAAGATCGTGCCGCTCGTGAGCATGATCTCGTCGTTCAACGGCATTGGGAAGCTGTTGCAAGAGAAGTCTGTGAACTCTGTCAAGCCGCTTGCGACCAGCGCTAGCGCGCCACTCGCTCAGCCCCGCTCGCTCCGCGCTATCAAGCTCAATCCGCACAGCGTGCGCACACAGTCGAGTCTCAACAGCTTTCTGCACCAGCGCGTGGCGAGCATCGCATCGGCGCGCGTGAAGAGTCGAGTCGGCCGCTTCATTGACTGGCTGTTCCTGCTCTGGGCAGCTACCGTCGCGACCACGCACCTCGTCGCGATGATGACGTCGTACGGTACTGGAGAAGAGTTTGGCTGCAAGCTCTCGACGCGCCCGTGGCTCAGCTCGCGCTTCTCATGCGCAGTGCTCGAGATCAACTGCCATCGAAGTCCGCAGCTCCGAGGTGGCGCCGCACAAGAGGTCGGACACATCATGAGCAGCCTCGAGAGCGGCAGTCTCGCGTCTCTCATCGTTTCGCACTGCCCTGAGCTCACAGTGCCGTCGCAGCTCCAGCACTTCTCCGAGCTGCTCTCCATGGAGGTGTACAACTCGACGATCGTGTCGTGGCCCGCCAGCGCTGCGATCAGTGCACAGCACCACTCGGTGATCGGACTGCTCACGATCGTGCACTGCAACATGAGCGAGCTGCCGCCTGGGATCGTCGTCGACCTCCCGCGCACGCTCACAGACATCAGCATCATTGCGAGCAACCTCACGTCGCTGCCAAGCGACCTGGACGCGCGATGGCCAGCAGTGTCGAGCCTCCTTGTCGAGCAGGGCCAGTTCGCCGCGCTGCCACCGGCCGTGGGGAGAATGACGAGTCTCTTGCGGCTGTCGTTCGTGGGGAACGGCATTGCAGAGATCCCGGCGGGCGTGTTCGCGGACACGATGGCGCTCTACACACTCGCGCTCTCGGGCAATCCATTGACAGCACCGCCAGGCAGTGTCGGCAGCGTCCGCAACTTCAAGACGCTGTACTTGGACCACACACATGTGAGAGAGCTGCCCGCGTGGGCACTGAGCGAGGCGTTCCTGGACGCGGTGCTCTGGGTGACCATGGCGACCACACCGTACTGCAGCACGCAAGCGCGCGGTGGCCTCGCAAAGCCGAGCAGCACCGCTGCTGCGTCTGCACGCGTTCAGGAACTCCTGCCGCTCAAAGTGCGCTGCACGCCCGAGAAGAACCGCGTCAACGGCTTCTTTCCGCTTGCGCAGGCGACGCGACGACGAGTGCCGTGACAGCAGGTGTCGTCGCGTGCGGCGTTGTGTCAACAGTCGAACATGGCTACAGTTCTCCAAGCAGCCAAGCACAACAACACCGAGGGAACGACGCAAAGAGCAACCGCAACAACAAGAGCGAGCAACTAGAGCAAGCAATCGCAAGCGCAAGCAAGAGACCAACAAACAAGCACAAGCAAGCGCAAGGGAACGACAACGCGCGTGTGCGTAGAACACGAAATAGATAAGCGACACTGACGGACGACGGACACACCTCGACGCTATGCACACACCACATGCGCTCGCAGTCTATGCGCGCGGAGCCTCCTCCTCGCTCGAGAACCCGCTGCTGCTGCTCTCGCCGACAGCAGCGTCGCGTGCACTCGCTTCGTCCGCGCCGTTGTTGTTGCCGTTGTTGCCGTCTTCGTCATCGTCGCTCTCGTCCATCGGCTGCTGGTTCCCACTGCCATCATCGTCGTTGACGTCCTCGTCCCCTTCCTCTTCTTCCTCCTCTTCCTCCTCTACTAAGCTATCGTCCACTTCGCCCAGTCCGTACATGAACTCAAAGTCGACCTCGTTCGACTCGCGGCGGTCAGCGATGATGCGATTCACCTCGGCTTCCACGACCACCATCGTGCTGTCGTCGTAGCCGGTCTTGTTCAGGATCGACTCGCGCTCCGTCGGGTCCAAGTACCCTTCCTCCATGTAGCTCTGGCGACCCACGCGTCTGTGACCGCATTCGCACACCGACACACGCACATGCAGGTGTCAGAGCGGCGTCGCTCGCATCATCACATACGCGAGCTATTCGTAGTAACGTACACTTCCGTTCGCTCAAGCTCCCACGAGTCGAGACGCCGGCGGCTGCGCGATCGCTCCGTGAACGACATGCCCACCTGCGCGCATTGCCACAGTCATTCGCACACGTGAGTCACGTCGAACTGACCACATACGCACAACAGACACACGCACAGAAGCGCATGAACGCACCGGGATGCCGCCAGACGTGACCGTCGTCGTGTACAGCGTCGGCTCGAACTCGACAATGTCGGCAGACTCGAACGACACGCGCGGGCGCTTCTTGTACCGCATCTCGACCGCAGCCACTGCCTTCCCCATCACAGCAGACTTGCCAGTCACAACAGCAGCAGCAGCAGCGTCTGCGAGTGGCGCACTCCCGCTGTGGTCGTTGTTGCTGTGGCGCTCGTCGTTTTCTTTCTCCTCTGTTTCAGGCTCGTGCGGCGTCGGCGAGTGCTCGTTGTCGTCGCTGCTCGACGCTGCAGCGAGCGGAAGGTTGTTGTTGTTGTTGTTGTTGTTGTTGTTGTTGCTGGTTGGCGACGCGACGACTGCAGTCGCAGCCGAAGGTGGTGGTGGCGCGAGTACGACCGTCGTCATGGAGGAGATCGTCGTCGTCGTCGAGGAGGAAAGAGGTCACGTACGTACGCGCGAGGCCACACAGAGCAGCAGCTTGCTGCTTGCTCGTTCGCGCTGGTTGGTGCAAATGGTACTGGACCGCGCACGATCGCCATAGAGCCAATTGCGAGGGAGCGCACGCGCTACAAATCCACGCATTTAGTATACATAAATGTATGCCATATCAATTGGTTTGAAGCGACTCACGCTCTGTATCGCGGCAAGAGAAAAGACTGCTTGATGGACGGACAAGCGCAACATGCAGCATGAGCATGAGCATGAAGCATGAAGCGCTACATGCAGACATCGCTCGTATCGACACCATCGTCGTAGCAGTAGCTAGACAAACACCATGTACGCGCGCATTGACCCCGAGGTCATGGCGATCGCATTTGCATCGGCATGAGGTGCAATGTTAGCATTCAGTATGCACCTGCACGCTCACTTCTGGACCGACAATGACGACGACGCACTCGAGTCTCTATGCGACACAAGCGCGCTCGATTTCGCTTTGAGCGCATGCTGCTGTTGATGCAGACAACAGAGGTGTTTGTGAGAACGAACCAACACACACATGCACACACGAATGCGCTTCAAGCGAGCAAGCATGTTGTCTCGAGAACGAGTTCATGCACCTCATCATGACGCTCAAGCACAGGTCGAGAAGCGACGTTGAGGTCAATGCAGAACTTGCTTGGTCGATATGCAATGACGCAGAATTGCGGTTGCACTGAGTTTTCACTGGCTCTCTTGCTTCCACGTTTTGGTACCGTGTCGAGCTCGTTTGCTTCCGCACAAGTACCTACCAGTACACTGACGACTCGCTTGCCTCCGCACTGTGAGCAGCGCACAGACCGACGTCCAAGACCGATGTCCAAGCTCGCACATGTGCATGTTAGTGCTCGCATGACCGCCGACGTACACTTTGGTTGTTCCATTGCTCTCTACACGGCCTGAACCAAGCTAAAACAAAACCAAGTTCACTTGCGATCGCGGCCCTCGCGACCAGAAAACAGGCGTGTGGATCGGCGTTCGCCTGCTTAACCTTTGCTTTGCGAGAGTTGACGCGCGTCTCGAGACGACACGACTGCATCGCGGAAGAACCTACCTCCATAGATCGTCGCTCAACAACGAAATGCTATCGCGCATTGCTCATATGCAGCGCTCAAACGTCAGCGCTCGACGCTCGATGTAAGCAATGTGAGCTCAAATATTCACCTGTCACATTTCGAAAGCACGTGTGTGTTGCATCCACTCCATACAGCGTCGTACATGCAGCGGCGACGCTCGCTCTCTCTCTCGCTCGCGACTCAAACCAACACTGTCCTGTCGTATTGGTCAAGCATGAACACTAGTACGAGCTCTTGAACAAAGCTCGAGCTCTTGAACTCGAGCTGCTCATGCATGAGCATTAGGATGAACACGATCATATCAACTTGCGCTCACTATATGAGCACGAGCACAACAAAGTCGCGACTTGAGCAAACATCTTGCGTTCACTATGTGCCCCTCTCGCGCGCAATGTGACACAATTGACTGGTGATTTGTATGTAATCGCGTGCACACGATGCAAAAAAAAGATCCACTAGAAAGTCTACAAAAACAAGCCAGAGGTCGGATTTTTGACGCGCCCTAGCCCTCTTCATTGACTTGATGTGAGTATACGCTGTTCCCACGGTCGTTTTTGTCAAAGTGTAGAGATTGTAGCAAGTCGGAAAAACGTCGCGCCCTTTGACAAGGAATGACATACACCAAAGTGTATCACGTGATTCGCACAACATTCGTGTTGTGCTGGGTTTTGTTTTTGAGAAATGTAGAGAGTTGTGAGGTCGAGCGCGCACGAGAGCAAGAGAGCGAGCATTTCGCAATTCGCGCTGCAAGAGCTTCTCGCGACAACGTGGTCGTCGCTGTCGCCGCGTACGCTCCTTCATTTGCCACTTGAGTTGGGAGTCGCTGCCGCAGCACCAGCACAAACCCCAACATCGTACGTAGAGTCCGACGGAAGAGCACACTACAAGAACGCGAGCGGGCGTCGTTTCAAGCGCGCACCCCCTCGACAACTCATTTCCAATGGTGGTCGGCTTCCTCCGTAGCAGCAGCAACAACAGTAACAACAACAACAACAACAGCATGAGCATGGACGAGAGTCGCGCGCAACAGGTCCAAGTGCAAGTGCCGCACATCCAAGCACCAGCGCAGACTATGGCGATGCACCACCACCACCTCCAGCTCCAGTCGAGCCACACATCGCCGCCACTCTCGGCGCTGCGCACGAGCAGCGGCGCAGTCAAGCGTCCGTTCCAGGAACTCCCGCGTCTCCACGTGCCGTCACACGCGCTCGCGCAGCAGGCGCAGCCGATGTGGAAGACTGGGAGCGTGATCATGCCGAGTAGTCTCGGTATCGTGAGCGGTGGGTCGCCGCCTCCTCCACCGCCAGCTGCACCGCGCTTCCAGTTCTTCACAAACACGGTCGGCGGCTGGTTTGGTCGGAACAACGCGCCGGCAAAGACGCTGCCGAGCTTCCACGAAGTGCTCGCGCGCACGAACCAGCTGCAGATCGTCGGTCAGGAGGACCCAGAGAGCGCCCAACAGCAGCAGCAGCAGCAGCAGCAGACTGCTGCCGCAGACATTGACATGCTCAACGCACAGCAGCAGCAGCATCAACAGCTCATGGACCAACAACATCAGCAACTGGTCATGAACCAGCAACAGCAGCAGCAACAGGAGCAGATGCACCACCAGCTCCAGCAGATGCAGCTCCAGCAGCAACAGCAGCAGCACTTTCAACAGCAGCAACAGCAAATCCAGCAGTTCCAGCTCCATGAGCAGCACCAGCAGCAACTAGAACAGCAGCAGCAAGGGATCGCGATGCAGTTCCCACCCACTGCTGCACCGCCGAGCTACACGGCGTTCGCGCCTCAGGCGATCTCGATGCAGGCGAACGAGATGCTGGCGCAGCGTCCGTCGCTGAGCGTCGTGAACAGCGGCAGCGGCGCGCCGGAAGCGCCGAGCCCGATGAGCCTTGCATCGCCTGCTGCGAGCCAGACTGGGGACGCGAGCAAGCGCCGCGAGCGTTGGACCGAGGACGAGCACGCGCGATTCATGGAGGGACTGAACCGGTATGGGCGCAAGTGGAAGAAGATCCAGACGTTCGTGCAGACGAAGACTGCGGTGCAGGTGCGCACGCACGCGTACGGGTACTTTGCGAAGCTGCTGCGCAACATGCCAGAGGACGACGGGGTGTGGGAGCTGGCGGAAGAGATGAGCTCGCTCCCTGGCGCCGTGCTCAAGGGTCCCGGCAACGGCAAGCGGAGGAACGAGCCGAAGACGGACGAGCAAGGCATGGACGTGCTGCGCCGCTTTGTGTTCTCGAAGAAGAAGACGGACGACAAGAAGGCGGCGACTGAGAGCGACGGCTCGTCCGACAAGACGGACGGAAGCGAGGGCAGCGACAACCAGCAGCAGCAGCAACAGCAAGAGGCGCCGTACGCAAACTGGAGCATCGTCGAGGACTCGGCGGCGTCGTCCGCGATGCTGGAGCTCAAGCGCCAGCGGATTATGTGAGCAGCGAGCGGCTGTTGGCGATCAAGCCGAGGAGCGCGGCTGCGTGTCGAGTCGAGATGAGCGCGCGTTGTGTGTGTGTCTTTGTGTCGCGTGCGTCCTCGCGTGGGTCGGTCGTGAGTGCGCTTGCTCTCCGTCTCGGTCGGCTCGATCGTGTCCGTCGCAGCTCCTCCCGTTCGCGTGCTCGCTCTCCAGTCGCAGTAGTTCGTCGGCGCAGAGACTCGAGCGAAAGAGTCTGTTGCGCGAGCAAGTAGCCAGCGTCTCCGCCACCGTCGCAGTCTTGACCGAGTGATCAAGTGATCGAGCGAGCGAGCGAGAGCACACCCCGTAGTTAGCAGTCGTAGCAGTCGCAAGAGTCGACGAAGAAGAAGCAGAAGCAGAAGCAGAAGCAAGAGGTAGGACCCGTAGGAACCAAGTGGTGTGTGCGCATATAATCTCGACAAAAATGACACGCAGTATTTATTTTTACTATGTGGAGTGGGGAAACAGCACATCGTCGATGGGCACGAGTGCCTCCTCGTTCGTCTGCTTCTTGCGACGACAGGAGGCGAGGTCGTGTGTGGTGCTGCATGACCACCAAGTGTTCCGGACTCTTGTGTCGTTTCGAATGCTGGAGGTGCGCATTGCTGGCAGCGTGGCAGCGGGACCGACCGCTAGCAATGTGTGAGCTCATGGCGAGAGTGGGCGTTCGTGCCTCGTTCTGTCCTTGGACGCCACATGTGCAAGCAACGCGAATCAGCAGCAGCACCGCGACCTCGTCAAAGACCGCCACCACCACCATCACCAGCAGAAGCAGGTGGTGGTTGCCGCGTGACACGAGTGCGCTCATGCGGCCGCGCGTGCGCATCGACCGAGCTGGCAGCGTGCGCTCAAACTACACGAGCGATTCGCTCGTAGGCGCATGCGCTCCGCTCTCGTGTCGCGATCAAGCGAGCCGAGCAGACAACGAACGACTGCTGTTGATCGATCGAGATCGGTTGGTTGTTTGTTGCGATCGCATGTTGGCCATGACCAGGCGCAAGTGCCTGGATTTTGGTCTCGCGAGCTGCTACGTCAGCGCTGGCTCTGCCTGTGCGCGTCCAGTCTGTGTCCGATCCTGGCATCCTGAGCAGACACACGTCTCGTCGAAGTCGCCATCATCGTCGAGAGCCCGCGCTCGCATCTTGTTGTTGTTGTTGTTGTTGTCGAGTTCGATCGAACATGCTTGAGCATGTGTGTGTGTGTGCACACCGGCACTTGCTTGCTTGTTTGACTGGAGTGGCAGCGCGTTCAGGAAGAGCTGGCTGGCTGTACGAGTCGTCGACTGCGCCTCAACGCTCGAAGCTGACGCGTCGGCGGCTCGAGCACACTTCAGGTCGCTCGCTCAGACGTTCGTTCGTCCGTTGCTGTCCGGTCTTGCGCCGCGCGGTCGTTCGCAAGCAAGCGAGAGTTCAGTGCACCTGTGCAGGCGCGTAGAGGCACATCAGCCGCCGATCCTGAGACGTTCTGTGTGGCGTCGCGGTCGCGCGCACGACGCGACGCGATGCACCTGTAGTCGCTTGAAGCGCGAGCGAGCGAGCGGGTCGGACCTGCGGCTGCCTGCCAGTCGTGCGCAACGTATCTCTCACGCTTGATTGCCATGCCGCGACGCACGCACGCACGCAGGCACGGCCTGCACGAACTAGTGTCGACGCCCGCTTCGGGCATCTGAGGGACAGACTGCGCTCGAGCTTGAGCTGTTGCTACCGCTATGCGAGGCGCATTTCGAAACCGGAGACACAGGCAGCAGGCGACGACACAAACACAGGACACTGTCACCACCGTCGCTCACACAGACAGACAGAGCTGAGATGGCGATCGCACAGGAACTCGTGGCGGAATGCGTCGCACCGACGAAGCGCGTGCAAGTGCACACGTTCCCTGTCCGGCGCCGCGCGCCTCGGTCTACGAGCGAGGACACCCGCGCGCCGCTGCCTCGCGCGCCTCGATCCACGAGCGACGGCGACCAGAGTGCGCTGCAGCATGCAATGACGCTGACCACGAGCGACGACGAGACGCTGTACGAGTGCGTGACGCCGACACAGCGCGTGCACATCCACACGTTTCCAGTCCGCCGGCGCGCGTTGCGTCCAAAGGGAGACGCAGCGAGCGCGCCGAGTCCGACGAACACTGCAACGTCGCTCTTCAGCGTCCAACCAGCACCACGGACGAACGTGGTGCTGTACAAAGACAGCAACACCGACATCAACAGCGATGCGGACAGTGCTAGCCGAGCGGCTCGGAAGCGCGCGTCGGCGTCGTTCTACAACAAGATGTGTCCAACGAAGGAGCGCAGCGCCGTGACGCTCATTGATGAGAGCCGTCTCGCGTTCCTCAAGGCCAGTCCGCGAGGAGCTCGCAACCAGACACTGCTCGAGTTCCTGCGGCAGCACGCGACCGCTCGATCGAAGAGCAACCGCGTGCGTGCGGACGTGACGTGGCAGAAGCTGCTCGAGGCTGCGATGTCGCTCCAGGAGCTGCACGAGCAGGGCATTGTGCACGGCAACCTGCAGTGCCGCAACATCCTCATCACAGCCGACGCGGCGCAGCGTGCGCGCGTGGGCAACTTTGCTGCTGGGGCACAAAGTGATCGCAGCAGCAAGTGGCACAGCGGCGCGTACAGAGGCAGCAGCGACAACGCGAATGCGAGCAACATCACGTCTGAAGCCGAGAACGAGGACGACGACGACTCGGTGCGCTGGCTCGCGCCAGAGTGTCTCGACGAGGGTCTGACGCCGATCACGAGCGCGAGCTCGACTGAAGCCGACGTGTTTGCGTTCGGGATGTGTATTCTCGAGGCCGTGACGCGGACTGTGCCATGGGGCGCCGTGTCGAGTAGCGTCGTGCGCGTGTTGCAGGCTGCAGGTCGTCTGCCGACGCGGCCTGCGGGGTACTTTCGCGACGCCGAGTGGCACCTCATCGAGCGCATGTGCGCGAAGGACCCTTCACAGCGAATAGACATGGCGTTCGTGGTCGCGCACTTGCGGGTGTTTGCGGATCTCGAGCACGCGACGCAAGCCGCTCGTCAGCGTGAGGCACCACGTGTGTTGTTCATCGAGACGATCGGTGTGTGAAGTAGCAAGCGAGCGAGTACACTGAGTGTTGTAAGAGTACAAGTACAAGTGCAAGTACGAGTCAAAGCATGAGATGCTCGCGTGTGGACTTGACGTGTGATCAGCCAGTCTGTGAGGCAATCGAGGCTCTAGAGTGGAGTAGAGTCAAGCAGAAGTCACTTCAAAGGCTTAAGCTAGCATGGACTACAAGATCGTGGCTGTCGATGTGAGCAGAGGTGTCGTGTCGTGGCGTGACGACTTCGACTCATTGTGAGTGATACATGCAGGGCTGCGAGCATGGACCGACTTCAGCTTGAGCTCGACGTTCGTGTGTCAGCTTCGTGTTGCTGCTGTCAACTGCGTCGACGACCGTAGCAACACTCCGACGCGATGATGACTAGGAACGTAAGCCGCCTCGTCAGAAGTGCTTCAAAATGAAGCTACTGGCAGTTGACGACTTCGACGCAAGCACTCGAGCTTGTGCGACTCGAGTATGTTGCCGTGTTCGAGCTCGGCTTCGTCGCTGCGTTCAAGCTCTTGCAGCGGCATTGCGAGAATGAGCAAGCGAGATCGTGAGAGCGCGCTCAACGGCGACATGTGGCTGTGGAGTGTATGAGTCGACAAGGTCGTTGTGCCCGTCTTCGACGGGCCGCAAACGCCTGAGTAGTTTGGTATATTGCATAAATGACCATAGCTTTTACGAAATTTTGACTATTGTACCAATTACACGAGTACGTTCTGGTACACAACGATCTGGACGCACACGTCGCCGCCCTCTTAATGCACGTTGTGGTCGATGAGAGTGTAAGCCCTAAACCCTAAACCCTTCGAAAGTTGTCCGTGAGAGAACACAGCTTGTGGCAGGCACACACCGAGGTGGTGCACGGACTGCCCTGAGCCTAGGGTTAGGTTTTAGGGTTTA